>CM060062.1:12350163-13765163 GCA_030533445.1 Cyprinodon diabolis
CATGATGACAAAAAGAAAGAAAAGAAAACACACAGCTTTAATCATTTTCCAAAGGTGGCTCCATCCTACTATCCTTACACCTAATTTCTCTTATTCAGGGTTGCAGTGAGCTGGAACAGAAGCCTCTGCAAAGAATGTACGCTTAATCTTTTTTTTTTTTTTTTTTTTGCTTCTTTTATTTCTGACTAGTTTTAACTCAAAGCTGTATTTTTTGATTGGGCGTGTACAGACAGATCATTTTCAAACGAACAAAACAAAACAGAGGTATTTGGAATAAACTTATTTTCTCACTATCAGATATTAGAAATTCCCTTTTTTATGTTGTAGCGTGCTTTTATCTTTACATTTCAATCATTTTTTAAATTATTTTTTTGTAAGATGAAAAGAGAGAGAAATCTAAAGGATTGTTCCAGATCGATTCAAATCCAGCAGCTTTTCATCCTACAGGCATATTTAATTATAAATCTCTGCCTGCAACCTTTGACCCTTTTGGAAATCAATAAAATGTGCAGTATTAAAGGCGGCTGATATATTTCTATAACACAAGCATCTTCCTAAGCGTCACCAGGTGCCATGTGATGTCCTGAAGAGGGATTTTGGTAAATGATTAGTGAGCGCTCAACTTGGCCTTTGCACCTGACGCCAACATTTTACTGCCTTTGAAGGAGGACTTTGGTAGAACCCTTTGTACTAAAAGCATAAATCCATTTATGGCAACTCTTTATACTGATATGGGTGCACTTTAAAACTAAATATTTTGGATCATAAACACAAGCCTTGCATAAAAAAATGAAACACTGTGTGAACTTCATATACTGCCCTCGATTTTCCAACTAATTTGCTTAAGGAGGCAGGCAGCGAGTCTTTTTCAGAGCGCCATACATGAAAAAGTACAAGAGGTCAGGGCCATGGTCTGCTTCAGCCTATTCAATTCGATCGTCTGCGTTTGGATTCATGAATAACATGTATGGCACAAGGATGTCTGCTGTGAAATTGATGGATTACCCTGACCCCCAGATGCTCTCCAAAATGGTAATTTAATGGCACAGGCCAAATGTTCAACAGATATCCTTCATTTCATCACCAAAACAAATAAAAAGGTTTTACATTATTCATAGAGCTCAAAAACAGTTCAGTTCAACTTCTTTTTTTTCTACCTTCGGAGAGAATTTGCATCAGGGAGTGATTATTAGTCCACTCGGGTGCATGCTAAGCACATCAACCCCTTTTGGTTTGACGTGAGCAGCATATTCATTAGGATTCATTCCTGCTGCATGATTAAAAAGCAGCCCCATATATAAGGTCTCAGTCATATAGGAACAAAGCATTTCAAATAATCATACCTAGTCACCTGCTCGGATTGACAGACTCCCACCCTGCTGTTCTTACATACTAAATAGCAATCTATGGTGATACAATTGTATGATATTAGCAATGAAATAAACCCCGTTAAAGTATTCTCTCAGGAAACATCCATGAAATTGAATTTGGAAATAAACCAGCTGAAACGAGAGTGTGTCTTTTGTGCCCATCCGGGTTATAAATCAGAGTAATCCATCAAAATGACAATTTGGTGAGCCCTGTGCTAAAATGGATGTTGCGCTCGACGGCTCGCGACATTACCTTATGCTATACAGTAAAATCTGCAGCCAAGAGGAAAACAACACGAGGAAAATGATATTTTAAAGCTCCAAACATAATTTCCAATAGAAAACATTCTTTAGCATTATGTATGGGAAAAGCAAACCTAAGACACTTCTTAAAAGCAGGATAGTAAGCAGATAGATAGATAGATAGATAGATAGATAGATAGATAGATAGATAGATAGATAGATAGATAGATAGATAGATAGATAGATAGATAGATAGATAGATAGATAGATAGATAGATAGATAGATAGATAGATAGATAGATAGATAGATAGATAGATAGATAGATAGATAGATAGATAGATAGATAGATAGATAGATAGATAGATAGATAGATAGATAGATAGATAGATAGATAGATAGATAGATAGATAGATAGATAGATAGATAGATAGATAGATAGATAGATAGATAGATAGATAGATAGATAGATAGATAGATAGATAGATAGATAGATAGATAGATAGATAGATAGATAGATAGATAGATAGATAGATAGATAGATAGATAGATAGATAGATAGATAGATAGATAGATAGATAGATAGATAGATAGATAGATAGATAGATAGATAGATAGATAGATAGATAGATAGATAGATAGATAGATAGATAGATAGATAGATAGATAGATAGATAGATAGATAGATAGATAGATAGATAGATAGATAGATAGATAGATAGATAGATAGATAGATAGATAGATAGATAGATAGATAGATAGATAGATAGATAGATAGATAGATAGATAGATAGATAGATAGATAGATAGATAGATAGATAGATAGATAGATAGATAGATAGATAGATAGATAGATAGATAGATAGATAGATAGATAGATAGATAGATAGATAGATAGATAGATAGATAGATAGATAGATAGATAGATAGATAGATAGATAGATAGATAGATAGATAGATAGATAGATAGATAGATAGATAGATAGATAGATAGATAGATAGATAGATAGATAGATAGATAGATAGATAGATAGATAGATAGATAGATAGATAGATAGATAGATAGATAGATAGATAGATAGATAGATAGATAGATAGATAGATAGATAGATAGATAGATAGATAGATAGATAGATAGATAGATAGATAGATAGATAGATAGATAGATAGATAGATAGATAGATAGATAGATAGATAGATAGATAGATAGATAGATAGATAGATAGATAGATAGATAGATAGATAGATAGATAGATAGATAGATAGATAGATAGATAGATAGATAGATAGATAGATAGATAGATAGATAGATAGATAGATAGATAGATAGATAGATAGATAGATAGATAGATAGATAGATAGATAGATAGATAGATAGATAGATAGATAGATAGATAGATAGATAGATAGATAGATAGATAGATAGATAGATAGATAGATAGATAGATAGATAGATAGATAGATAGATAGATAGATAGATAGATAGATAGATAGATAGATAGATAGATAGATAGATAGATAGATAGATAGATAGATAGATAGATAGATAGATAGATAGATAGATAGATAGATAGATAGATAGATAGATAGATAGATAGATAGATAGATAGATAGATAGATAGATAGATAGATAGATAGATAGATAGATAGATAGATAGATAGATAGATAGATAGATAGATAGATAGATAGATAGATAGATAGATAGATAGATAGATAGATAGATAGATAGATAGATAGATAGATAGATAGATAGATAGATAGATAGATAGATAGATAGATAGATAGATAGATAGATAGATAGATAGATAGATAGATAGATAGATAGATAGATAGATAGATAGATAGATAGATAGATAGATAGATAGATAGATAGATAGATAGATAGATAGATAGATAGATAGATAGATAGATAGATAGATAGATAGATAGATAGATAGATAGATAGATAGATAGATAGATAGATAGATAGATAGATAGATAGATAGATAGATAGATAGATAGATAGATAGATAGATAGATAGATAGATAGATAGATTTTGTAACAGCTTCATTAAAATGTCATTTGTAATTTTATGAGATTTAATTCTGTAAATATCTAATTCCACCAACAAATTAAAAGGGGAGAGAAAAAAGACCAAGAAACCAAATCCTAAAATAATTCTTTCTATTTATAAGAATTACATAATAAGTTCTCATTGCTTTTTTTAAAATAATTTTTAGTGAATTGAAATGTGTTTTATATTTATGTTTTGTGTTCGGCCATTTGGTTTAGGTGATTAAGGTGCTTTATAAATAAAATTGTATTAAATAAATGAGTAATTCTCATTATATACCAGCTAATATAATAAGATCTTAACATTTTAGAGGGGTTCTTTTGTTTTTGTTTTGCATTCATTTGTTTAAACCTCAGGGTAGTTATCCACATCTTTTGTATGCCTTTCAATATCTTGATATGAACTTGCAAAAACTAAAAAATACTAATTTAGGTCAGATTTTAAGCTGGTAAGGTTTTACCTGAAGGCCTGCGACCAAAAAGTTGTCTATTAAATCTTACAAGTTTAACAGTGTGTTTGTACAGCTGTTTAAATAGATACATTATAAAACTTGGTTGAATTTAAAGTAAAAGATTAAATGTAAAAAGTAATTTGTCAAGAGTGTATAAACTGACATGCATAACTAATTTAACTATCCGTCTAATTACTGCATCCCTTCTCTATTTAAGGGATACTGGGAGACTTCAACACCTGCGTTGATTAAGGTTCCCTCAGAGACAGAAGAGCCGGGGTGGGGTGGGGAGGAGGGGAGGAGCTGAGGGAGGGGTAAAGTGAGAATAGGAAGAAATAAAGGAAAACAATGCAAGGTAAAATAACACTTTTTTTTAAAAAAGTAATCAATCTATGAACCAGCTACTTTGGTTAGTGAGGAAAATGGAGAGAGACAGGGATTCGAACTAGGGGGTTAGAGAGGACAGCTAAAATACACAGGGCAGGGCATACCAACCTTTTGAGAGAGTGGTAACTTGACATATAATTCCAAATACAATTTAGGGAGATAGAACTTTGTGAGCAAAAACTGGGCAAAAATTGTTGAGTGGAGGTGGAACAAAAAAAAAAACAACTTAAAAAAAAAAACTAAAAAGCAAAACTGAAGCGTAAATGTTCACATTTCAAAACGTAATCCCCATTTTTAGGCCACTCTGACTGTCTGGTTTGACTCGAATAATCCGTCAGTGATCCAATTTAAGGTTTCCTTTTTTTATGATGGAAAATGTCTCTGTTCACATATCTGTTTAATTTTGATGGAGAGAAAAAAAATGTGAGACTGAAAAGTCCAGTTAAATCCAAAAAAAACATCTTCAGGAAGTTGACCAATGAGTCGGCAGTTTCTTTGCAAGTCCTAACCTCCAACTTGGTACCAATGTCCATATCTATGAAGTAGTCACTCATTTTGGACCTCAGGGAAATTTCACCAGGACAGATTAGGAGTAAAGCTGTAATCCAGATTAATATTCTTCCATTCCACGGATAGAGAGCAGCAATAACAACTCAGAAATTCCTTGATGTTTAATGTTTTTTCTTCCACAATTAGGAGAATGTGCACTCTCCAAACTTGAGGTCCTCTGCAAAAGTCGCTCCACAGGTGCAATTTAGTCCTCGAACTTTGCCCGGTTCTTTAATTGTATCCAGGGTTTAGTTATAGTTCCACAGTTAGAAGAGGAAACGTTAATCCACAAAGGCGAGGTAGGTTTCCTCCATTAGAAAGATTAGTTAAAAGCTCCTATCAAAACTTCCAGCTGTCGTCTTAATTTATATGATCCAAATATAGTCCAAGTTCAGCTTCTCCAAAATAAAAATAAGCTCCACAGAAAAAACAAAAATGTTTTGTTTTTTTTAAAAAAGGTCTTTTGCTCACTTGTTTGTGTTGTCTCTACTGTGCTGACTCATCAGTAGAGGTCTCCCATTGCTCAATTTGTATTGCCCTGATTAGATATAATCCCAAACTCAAACGAATAAAAAAAAAAAGTACACAAATAAATGGAAAAAAAGGAAAATGCAAACCATACCTTTAGCATGAAGGCATATTCTTCACGAGTCATGCCATTGTTAATCCAACAGTTGGGAATAAACATCCTGTGTAGGGTATCCACATAACTCCAACCCACGAGAGTAGTGAGCACCTCCGTGAGGTGAGAAACCAGATCAGACTAATCCAAACAATGGGCTCTTAAACATGTAATGTGTCTCGGTTGGTTTGTTACATGAAGAAAAGATGGGTGAAATTAATCCATCGAACAGGGCAGGTAACTCCACATATAGAGGAATCCCAGGGATGACCGCTGGACCACTCTCTCTCTCTTTCTTTAAATCCCTCTCTCCCTCTTTTTTTTTCTCTCTCCAGTAATTTCCAATAATCCTGGGAAATTTTGCGGTATCCAATCTTTGCCCCTTGTTTTCCACAACTGATCACTGCATCTCACATAGATGACCAAAATAACAAACCTGATCCCCAACAGCTGTTTAAACTCCTACCTCCTTAACAGAGCAGCAGATGCTCTCTTTTACAAACATGCTTTCATTTAGGAAACAGATCTGTGTCAAGTGTGAATCCGAGAGCTCTGGCTACACTTTGAGAACCTTAGAGATGATTCCCATCGGTTTGCATGCTTGGGCATGACTTCTACTCTTTACCCCTAAGTAAGTAAATGAATAGATGGTGGAAAGATGCTTGGCGGAAAGGCGATTACCACAAACCAAGGTTCGCTCTGTCTTCAGAGGGCGAACTTTCTCCACTTACCCGTCTAGCCTGCGTTCATAGCGTCCATCTCTGCTGTGGAGCGACGTGGGGGCGCCGTACACGGCCCCCCCAGTCGCCCTTGTGAACCCTGACACGTCCCGGCTACGTGAGCCTAAGGACAGACTATCGTCCAGACCCCTCGCTGCACTAGGAATTGTTCCTGGTTCATTGTAATCTGTGCGCAGGTCTCTGTCCCCCATCTTGTTGATTGCATTGTGAGCTTTCTGAGCACTTTTAATGTCCACAAAATCCACAAAGGCTGCAACTCCTCCCTCTGAACCTCGCTTGGGCAGGACCTTGACGCTCTCCACTCGTCCATATCTGAGGGGGGGAGGAAAAACAAAGAAACAATGATTAAAAAAAAAATCATCAAGGTTACTAGTAAAAATTCATAAACCCTGAAACCTTTGAAATAGCTGGCAGTATTCATTTAATTCAACGTTCATTTGTGATTTTCTAAATGCATGTGTGTGTGTGTGAAAGACACTGCAGTTCGGTTACTATTGCTTTTGCTCTGTCCTTAGTTCTTACAAAGCAACAGTAACCCAGCAACTAGACTTGAACCTTGAAACGCTGCATGTTAATAAACACATATGCATGAAAAAGTACTAAGTAACTTGATAAGCACATGAAAGAAAGGGGAAAGGTGCCTTCTCTGAAAAATAAATACACAGTGATCATGGTTTGTAATCTATATTTTAGAAAATTGAGTATGATTTTATTAGCAAAAGAAAGTTGTTTAGAAGTCAAACATGTGAAGTTGTATTTGGGTAGTACTTTATGTTGGAAAATGCAGAGGTACCAGCTATTTATAGACATTTAGTCATTTTACAAATGATAAAAATGAAGGTTTGTCAACATTTGTATAATGTAACATTTTAGGGATAGAAAAAGCCCAGATAGGTTGATCCTGGATACTGAATCTAAGGGCTAATAATAATAACAATAGAACTTTTTTGATCTCACAATAAAGAAATTTACTCTCTGCATTTAACCATCCCCTTGGGAAGCAGTGGGCTGCCATTGTGTGGCACCCGGAGAGCAGTGTGGGGTTAAGGGTCTTGCTCAGGGACCCAGGGTGCAGGCTGTGGGGATCGAACCGGGTACTTGCAACCTTTTAAGAGCACACTGCTCTAACCACTAGGCCAACACTCCCCATAATCCAAGAAGGTCCAAGATCAATAGTGACTAAAAACAACTCCAATCATAAAACAACAGAATCAGATTTCCTTTTGTTTTCATTGTACAAAAAAAAAGCTATATAAAAATAGCAACTCTCAACAGTAGTGCAGAAATAATGATTTATCTTAAAGTGGGTTCATGAACCTTTAGGTCATTCTCTGGGCTGCATTTAGGTGTTATTTACTCAGAAGCTGACAATTATTTACACAGGAAATCGAGGCAAGAGGTGGTGCACCACCGATAAACTTCCTGTGTGAAAAAAAAAACGCTGAGAAGAAAACATGAACGTTTTTTTTAAGAATAGAATAGAAATTTGAAGGAAAAAATTGTAACCAATAAAAAAAAGTTTTTCAGGCTTTTAAAAATTTATTTATTTATTTATTTTATTTAAGAGGTACTATGATTTCATGAAGGAAGATCATTGCTTCTGTGTAATTTAATGCCTGATGAAAAGGTAACAATGGCTTCAAGTTTCATAAAACATGCCTTACATGAATCAATAGAAAGTTTTGGAAAAATGGCGGCTTTAAATTGGTAGAAACCATTTCAGTCTTAGCCTCTCTTAAGCCAGGCATACACTGTACAATATTATCAATCGTCACACTCAGCTACAGCTCAAACTGTACTACGAAACCAGAGGGTTTAAAAGTTCTCAGCTAACGATGTATGTTCTTACACTGTGCGGCCCGACGCTCTGATGCAATCTAACTGTTCACACTGCATTTCCAAAAATCTTTTTTTTAGACAATGTTTCAAATTTGAAATAAATCAATGAAATCTGTAATATCGTTATGCATTTTATTTGAGAAACAACAGCAAATAACAAAAATAGCAAAGTTGTGCTCCACCTAGGCCAATGAAACCCCATTCACTGAAAAATACTAACGCCTCTGTGTTTACGCGAGTGTGTGTGCAAGAAGAAAGAGGGCAGTGGCTAAAGGGCAGATTATACTTCTACAACCGCACACATCAAATGTTGCTTGCGTCTGGTCGCGAACCAGTTTTGCTGGTATGCTTCTGCAACATCGGTCTGGAATTTCTAGGAAAGCACAGGAGTTTCCTGGCAAAGCGCTAGGGGTAGCCTATTGGAGAACTCGCGAGAACTTCAGGGATGGTCATAAGAACGTCTTCGGCAGCACTGGCGGGGGTGTTTATTTTCCAAAACAACATGTCTGAGGCATTGTACAAGTGGTTGAAGTTCCGAACCTCCTCGATCAAACTTTCATCAAGGTTATTCATTGTTGTCATTAGTCCTCTGTTTATAAAAATGGCGGCCCCGGCATTGAATCGACCAAACAGACAGCTGGAAAAGCATACCAAGAACCAATCACAGCTGCTTTTTGTCTGCGTACTTCCGATTGAAGTCTGTGCGGGTTTGCGACCGTCCGACGTGTAGTCAGGATTTTTTTGAGGTGCGCAACAACATTTGCAGAGCCTTTGCCCGGGGGGTGTGGTCGCAGACAGAGACAGATTTGACAGTGGCAGAGGCTATGCGTCAGAGGTATAAATTGGCCTTAAAGGAAGCGAGGTAGGAGGGCAAAATAGGTTTAGCGCCACCGCAGCACAGGAGTCAGAATTACGTCCAGGAGCAAATGGATAAAAATAAACATGAATGAATACTCTTGTGGACGTGTGGATGCATCGATACAAAACAATTATTATTTACATCCCTAATAGATATATATGCGCAGCACACTTTTAAAAAGTAAGATTTCTTGGCCCTTTTTTTCGGAAGTTCTAATCAAAGACTTTAATTTGTTTGAGGGTGATATTTTTTTTGTTTGTTTTTTTTTTTTTCCTTTGGTTTTGAAAGAATAACTTCCCAGAACCGGGTACACCTTGAATGCGGTATCTGAACCAAAGCTATAAAACAAACCAGTCTGATAAATTGCCTTTAATAAAACTGTAACGACCAACTTTGCAAGTGGGTAGATTAACAAAGATATGAGCCCTATTAAATGTACAAGACCATGCAAATAGAGGACTCTGTCTCCCTTTCCAAGACCTGCTTCTGCTGTCAGCTAACCAGAAGCTGCCTCTCTGTTCTGACCCAGCATCCATACATTTATTGGCATGCATGCTTTCCAAATACTGAGCAGACGCCATTTTAGAAATGCCCCCATCTTCAATGACTTCTATCACACACTGGGCTGTCATGCACCTGCATAAACCCCCCACTACCTCTGGGGTTAAGATGAGCGGTGCTGAAAATGACTCTCCAGCAGCCTTTTTTCCTCCCAACCAACTCTGCTGCTGCAAGACCAGCCTGCCACTCATCACCAACCCCCCCTCAAAGGGAAAAACATATCGTTACGCACATCATACCAAGGGATTATGTAAATAAAACAGCATATAGAGAGGCAGCCCATCGCTGCGCCTTCTGCAGAGCGCTATAAACCAGACAGGGAGCCTCTGTTTCTTGCAGTCCCTTCATCGCATCGACAGAAAACAAAAGCCTCCGACAGCAGCAAGATTATTACATCGCTTTCACACTATTTTTGGAACATGCCAAACATTTCAGTTTCATTTTGTGTGTGTTAATCAAGATTATGTTGGTGTATTTATGGCAGAAGTGTAAGAATTCAGAACAAAAAGCCATGTTTAGGTTTAAAAGTAGTGTTTACTTGTATTTTTTTCCCTTTATCCATCGGGTTTGGGGTTTTACGCACATATGCGCGGAGGAGCGGGCTGCTATTTCCTTGACAGCCCTAGAAGAGACAAGCGAGAGCGCGCAGACAGACCGTGATAGACCACGATTTGCTCTCCAGTCCAGGAAAAAAATAAATATAAAAGCTTAATGTAAAAAAAAAATGCTTTTTAAATAATTATTATTTTTGAGGGGGAAAATGGAATATACAGGAAGAGCATAGGAGGTATGAGGGTCTAATTTAAGAAAGAATTGGATGTGATTTGGTTTGAAGCGAAACGCGCTGCTGGCTGTGCAGCAGCAGCAGCAGCTGTGGGGAAGCTGCGCGGTTTTCATGTGGGAGAGGCGGCCAGCATTCTGCGCACGAAAGTAAACACAAGTAGCCTGCTGCCACAGACTGAGCTCCAAGATCTGCACATCAGCAGCGGGGCATCCAGGGCTCCTCAGGCAGCGAGGCTGCAACAAAGCTGCGGCGTGCATGCCTTCCAGACCCCCCCATCCTCCTCCCAGGAAGGCTGGATTGTTGCCTGCTATTAGCCTTTAACGTGGGGTTTTTTTTTTTTTTGGTCTGCACTAAAAGTCCGTCTGTAAAAAAAAAAGAAAAACCTGATTGGAAATGTGCAACCAAGCCAACGCAAGTTATAGCAGGCAATGGGTGGCCGTGGCCATATGTCCACGAGTGGATCAGCTCAGAATGCAGAAAGCTGACAGCATAGTTGCCAAATAGGACTTCGCTACAGGCTGAACCTCCTGTTTCATCCCGACTTGATTCGGAGGAGAAAAAAAAGAAAAGAAAGGAAAACAGCAGACTGAGGGATGCTTTAATAAAATAAAGAAAGCAACAAAATAATAATAATAATCAAACTTACCGCTTGAAGTGCTCGATAATTTTCTCTTCACGTACATTTTCGGGTAAATTTCCCACCCATAAATGTCTGGTTTCCCGCACCATACTGTGCGCTCCTGCTCCCCGATCATACAGATGAGTTTGCTGTGTCAGTTTCTCCCCGTGCAAAATACAAAGGATCTGAAGAATAAAAGCCGGGGCACGTGAAGGACCACAGCCTGCTGCACGCAAATCATTGACTGCTCGTTGTGACCCAATCAATGTAAACCATTAGGCTGGATCCCCCCCCCACCACCGCCACCCCTTTGCACGCTGTTTGATACTCTCTCTTCGCTGTTCGGAGGCGCGAGCTTGCACTCTCCTCGCGAACGCGCTCCGGTTCTGTTCCCGTGACTAGGCGCGTCCCTGACACCACGCGACCTTTGGGTGTCGAAAGAAAGCGTGTAGCTTCCTAAAAAGATACAGCAACTTCGCTTGTAAATGAGAGGCGCACCGCGCAGGCGTGGCTTTGTGTGTGAACTTCTTTTTTTTTTCTCTCCCCTTCCTTCGATGAGATAGTGCTATGCTTGTGCGCATGCGTGAGAAAACCCCTGGTTGAGCGATTTGACATCTGAGAAGCTCACAGGAGGATCCCATCTTTGCCTATTAAGTACAGTAAAGGCGAGGCAGTTTCATTACTAAATAAAACCAGACTATGTTTGATATTATATATATATATATATATATATATATATATATATATATATATATATATATATATATATATATATATATATATATATATATATATTTTTTTTTTTTTTTTTTTTATGGACCTTTCTCACATTATGAGAAACTTGTGCACATTTTAAAGACACAACAGACGGGGGCAGAGCTAGATGGGGGGTCAGGGGTGGCCATTGCCACCCCTAGGGGCTGGTTATACTCCTGCAGCAGTGTGTCGCAGTGAGGTTGATGGAGACATTTTTGATTTATGCCCAGTATTGAAGCGTGGTCTGCGCTATACACTGTGGGTCTAGATACGGCCGAGACGACAAGGAAGTGGGGGAGAGTTTGTCCGACAACGGAGGGAAAAGACGGCGAAAAGTAGCGGGGATCCAGGTGGGAAAAGGGTCCAAGCGTTCTCGCGCACCTCGCTCTTCTAACTGGTCCAACTTCAAGAGTTGTTTTCCGCAATTTGGGTCATAAAAACAAAACAAGCCGACCTCCTGTCTGCGGTCACCTACAATTTGGGAGTGGTGCAGCAGAGTGTCTGCGGAGGGGGCGGGGACGTCTTTTTGTTCACTGCGACACCTAGTTTCAAAGTATAAATCAGCCTATAGCCAATCATTGGCCACCCTTATCATTTTTTCCCTCTAATACAGATGGTGGCAGCAGTAATAGTCTCAAGTGGAATATTCAAAAAAGAAATTTTGTGTGGTCATTTATACACATAAATATACTAACATCAAGATGATACGTACAGAATTCCTGCTCTTGTAAGAACTACGTTTTGTGTTTTATGGAGTAAAGAGAAAATGATGTGTCTCTGCAAGTCATCTAGGAGTCGTCAATGAAATCAAAGATAAATAACAATTTTAACAGAGATGGCAAATGTACTCACTTTCCGTACTTGAGTAAAAGTACAGATACTTGTGTTAAAAAATACTCTGGTAAAAGTGGAAGTACTGATTAAACTTCTTTACTCAAGTAAAAGTAACAAAGTACAGGCTTGTAAATTTACTTAAAGTATAAAAGTAAAAGTAGAAACCACTTTTTTCATGCTGTTGCCTACATTTTAAATGGATGTCTGCCAATAGGACTAGATCTCCGTTGTGTTCATTTTCAATCATCTCATCGTCCATACTACTATGCTAACACCACCGCCACCAAGCTGCAATGATTTGCTGCGAATGAATACCGCCGAATCTGTCGATTCATCTTGTAGTGGTTGGTCAAATGCAACGTAGATTCCCATCCAATTAGATTGAATTTGGTATTGATGACGTGAAAAATAATAACGGTAACTCCATTGAAATGATTCAAAACTAAAGTAACGAGCCAATTTTTAAAAATGTAAGGAGTAGAAAGTACAGATATTTGTGTAAAAATGTAAGGAGTAGAAGTAAAAAGTCGCCATAAAAATAAGTAGTAAAGTAAAGTAAAAATATCTGAAAAATCTACAGTATCTAAAGTCTAAATTAAAGTAAAGTACTTTGTTACTTCCCATCTCTGAATTTTAATAAAAACTTTTCAAATAATCAATTTATGTAGATATTAGTGCTTGTGATTGACTAATTGCGGGTTACACTTGTAAATATAAATTGTATGCAGAATGTTTATTGATACAAGAAGGTAAGTAATGACAACAATGATTGATTTACACCCCAGAACTTAAAACTGAGTATTATCCACTGTACCTTTTATCTAGAAATTACAGATGTTTAAATATATTGGTCTATTTGTTAGCAAAGGTTGTTGGAAGGTATTTCTTTATTTAGAAAATATGGATGTTAGAACAGTGTAGATTGACCCTGAGGTTCTGGTGCCGATCCGCTTTCGGCCACCCCTCAGTGGTTTTGTTTTTTTGCCTGGCCACCCTTATAAAAATGTTCTGGCTCCGCCTCTGCCACAGAGACTGAAGATGTCTTCTGCCATTTGCAATTCAAAGCAAAGACAAAGCAGCAGTAGCTGAAGCTGGGATGAGCTTCATCTATAATAGAATCTGAGGGCTTAAAAATAGAAGGGAGGATTTTCAGCCACTGACCACAAAGCAAAGCTTCACCTGTTTGGGAAATTTGAATGATCACTTTAGTGGGAGGCGACCTTCAATCTGCAAATGTAATGGGTTTTTTTGTTTTGTTTTGTTTTTGTTTGTTCAGTTCAGCTCAGTAGCTTTTATTTGTCGCGGTATGGGCAATGTTTGTGCAGTAGTAGTAAACCTTTCACACACACGTTCACACTTCACACATAAAAACACAAGAAACACATAAAATACTTTAAAAAGATAAAAGTAAGGTGGATAAATAAATACATATGTGCAGTGCAGAGAATCAATAAAAGCAAAGGACTATATGCATGCAACATATGACTATCTGCTTTTCCTAGTAGATTTTAGCAGCTGAACAGCAGAGGGAATAAAGAAGTGTTTGTATCTATTGGTCCGAGCTGGTGGATATTTAAAACGGGAACCAGAGGGTAGAAACTGAATTCGTTATGTAGGTAATGGGAGAAATTATCCAAGATGGACTCAGCCTTCCTAATTACCTGCTCTTCATACATTTCAGTCATGGTTTTCTGTTGAGCATCCGTTATCTTACTGCATACCTTAATAACCATTGCTTATCTTTTTACCTAGCAAAACAGTATGATGGGTCTGTTTGCCCTCCAGTATTATGCAGTTTTGCTCTTAAACAGGGCGGCAATGTATTATTATATGTATTATTATTATTATTAAAGCCTAAATTTGAGTGTGCATGGTTACATTTGACCATTCTTTGGTGAAAGCATTTGTGAAGGGGTTGATGTTGGATAAGTATCTCTAAGATGCTCTGTGCAGGCCAGTCATATTCTTCACTCATTCAAGTTTTTATGGACCGTACTTTGTGCCTTTAATTGTATACTTAAGCATTAGAAATTCAAACAAAAGGAAGGACTAAACCCTCTTATCAAAAATCATTGATTTGCACCAAATGGACAAAATCAATTTGTACTAGTATTATTTATTCATTTACAGTATTTGTAGGACTTATATTATAGGAATAGTTTGGTTTCAAACAGGTTTGGACAAATTGACTTTTATGAAATATGACAGATTATGAATTTTGTTTAAATAAACCAAATTAAAGAGTACCCACTGTTACAGGACGATAATAACTGAAGTCATAAACTACACTTCTTTATTATGGAAAGTAGACAATTTCTTATAGGTACGAAATGCTTTCTAGGGGCTCTGAATGATGTAGGTTTTTCATTTAATTCTTTTGGAACATGGTTACATTCGATTCCCAGCAATGATGGGGGTTTCAAGATCTCTCTTGCTGTCAGTTTTAGTGTTTAACACTAAGAGGTTTTTGAACATCTAGATTAACCCTTAACCTAAAATAATATAGGCAGAAAGTCTTAGCATCAAATGAGTTGAAATGTCAATAAAGAAATACCATGAGGCTGTAAAACAAAGGTTAAAGTCCGGCTCTTTTTTTTATTACTCCTTTGTGAAAGTACATAATCTCAGCTATTTGTTTGATCTCCTGTTGCAGTCTGTCTTACAGGAGCTCTGGAGAAGCCTCTGACCGAAGACACTTTTGTTGTCCGACAGTCTTATATAGAGGAAGGCTTGGGGTCTTTTTGTGTTAAAGGATTCCTCTTTGTGAAATGAATCTCCAGAGGTTCTAAAGGAGTTCCCAGGACAGACCAGGCATTCTTGATCAGTTTGTTGAACTTCTTTAAATCATTTGCTCTGATGATGCAACCCCATTGAATGATGCCAAAAGAGATTGCACTCTCCACCAGAGACTTATTGAAAATATGCAGCATATTACTTCAAACAGTCAATGACATAAGCTAAGCAAAAATGAATAATCCTCTTTTATGTAATTTTATTCCACTTTTGCTGGCTTTCCTTATTTACTAATATTGTGTGTTTTCTAATTGACAATATATGTCGCTGGTTGAGAGGGATAGACACCGGCTGGTTGTCGGAATTGCGTTTCTGTTGAGCGGAAAGCTAAGCTTTTACTGTTGTGCCTCCGATGCCCTGTGCAGGCAGTGATAAAGTTGAATAATGTTCTTCTGACCTGCAAGTGGAGGTAGTCACAGAGCAAAGTTCACATTCATTTGCAAAAGGAGGAAACAAGCACAACACCAAGTTCAATGTGACCCTGTGCAAATTACAGACTTAGGCTTGTTTGCTTACTTTGAAGTCAACATGGCAAAGAAAGGTAGTCAGCTACTTTTTAACGTAGGGGTATTTTCTTCTAAATAAGAGCCAAAGATATTAAAAGGCCACTGAACAGCTGGATGGATGGCACCACCTTTTACAGCTGCCTTTTGCATCTCTGCTTCTGTCTCCTTGAACCCCAGTCGACCTCGGCAGATGGCCGCTCACACTGAACCAGGTTCTGCTGGAGATTTCTTCCTGTTAAAAGGGAGTTTTTCCTCTCAACTGTCACTACAAGCATGCTTGGTGTGAGGGATTGCCTTTTGAGTCAATGAGTCAGATGGATGGATGGATGGATGGATGGATGGATGGATGGATGGATGGATGGATGGATGGATGGATGGACGGACGGACCTGGGAGAAAATATGGAAAAACAAATATTTCTTTTCATTCCCTATACCATTCCAGATGTGGCCTAGTTTCCATTTGGAATAGGGAGCGTGATGTGCAAGAAAAAACAGTCTGTGAACCAACAGAATTATATCAGAGTCTATAGTAGTTTTGTCGATTTTTGTGCATGTTAGAAAATAAAATAAAAAATGTAACAGATCAATTACAAGAGTAGATCAATGCGTATGTGCATGTCAAATACCTTTAAATGTTTTAATTTTTGTTACACAATACAAGATGGCATGCAAGACATAAAACTTGAAGGGTGCTATTAAAGAACTTTGACCGTGACTGAGCTGTTAAAAGCTATTGAGCAACAAAACAATATCTATGTTCAAAGGTTTAAAGTAGCAGAGGTCAGATACATGAACAAAACATGAATTTTCCTGCATAGACAAATCATTTTTTAAGTATTTTTCCAACGCATATTTTTCTATAATAAACCACAGCACCGTCTCATCAGTGCATTATGCTCAGAGCTCAGTCCAGAGCAGTATAAAACATTTTAATGCAGAGGTGTTTTGAAAAAGCCCTGTCTCCATGGCACCACATCTTTCTGCTTTTGTTACTATATTAAGCATCTGGACGCATTGTGCGCATGCGCCCTGCTTGCCTATCAGAGGCCTCCAGAACAGTCCTAACTCTGCGGAGGAGGCGCCAGAAGCCGCGCAGTCATTCCAGCAACCTTCGCCGCAGTCGGCTGCGTTCGGACACCGTCTTTCTCAAATACCTCCTGATGTGGAACTTTATACCGTTATAAATCCATTAAACCCATGGGAGTACAAATTTACTATTTTGGTGGACCGACCAAACACCAAAAAGCAAATGTCGTCATCTGTGGTTTTCAGAGTTGGATTACTTTGGACACTGGACCGTCAGACTCACATTGTTCCCCATAGACATTTTTCGAAGAAGGAAGTGGAATGACATGTCAGAAAGCTTCTGTTGGAATATGTCTGTCTGCCCTCAGCTCCTAATAAAGACACGTCTTCACACCGACGTCAAAATGTGGATTTCACTCGCTGTGGGTGTCAGAACATAAACCACGAAAAGACGACTAGTTTTGAAATACGACATCTTAATCTCAGTCGGACGTTAAAGCAGCATTTGGTGAAATTGGCTTAACAAATCGCCGATTCCACACTTCGATGAAATGAAATTTCACACATAAAAAAAAGTGAAAAGCCACTAGAGGCCTAGCTCTTTGTTCCACGCCATTTTGTGAGCCTAACATCACTGTTGGTTTGGTCAGCCATTTTGCTTTTTTCATTAAAATTACGTGCAGGAAGCAGCAAAACAATGAAATGTGGACGTAACCTTACAGTCAGTTAACAAACACAAAATAAATATCAGTTATATGGAGAATTTAAATAGCGTCACTTGCTGCCTACTTTGTAATCGATGCTTGAGCTCGGATTACCTTATAATCAGTTAATAAAACAGCTTGTCATGATTCAGGGGAGTTTAAACTCTACTGTAATGTTCAGCTTTAAAGTTATTTCATTTAGAATACATAACAGTTAAAAAGAAAAGCCACTTTTTACTAGAAAAAAATTACCTCTAATGTAGGTGTACTAGCAGTAAAAAAAAGTAAGGAAGCATTCATAAAAGAAGAAAGGTTTAAAAAAACATTGAAAAATAAAAGAAAAATGAACAAGAAAAAGAAATATTTTTTTATTTTATGTAAATGTAAGATTGCAACAATATATTGGTATCTAGGTTCTTTAATTTAAGCAATGAAAAATAAAACTAATGTCAGTAACACTAAAAATAAATACAAGCCTCTTGTCACAACTTAACTTTATCTTTTGTTTTTTTTATTTTGTTTTGCTCAGTCAACTTCAAATGAGAGTAGCATACAGTTGTTCTTTAAGTTTATTTATTCCTCAGAGTTTTAACTCTTTTATATGGAATCAGTTTCAAAATAAGTGTTACTGTAATGTTCAGCTTCAAATTAATTTCAAGAGATAATCCGGTTTTTACTAGAATAAAACTATCCTTCATGCAATTTTTATGTAGGTGTACTAGCAGTAACTAAAAGCATTGGAAGCATTCATATAAGCACAAAACACATCAAAAATAAGAGGAAATTAACAAAAAAGAAAAATCTTATTTTTTATTTTATTTGAATGTAAGATGGCAACAATATGATATTGGTATCTAGGTACTTTTATTTAAGCAATAAAATCTACTTACTAATAAAATTACTGTAATGTTCGGCTTTAAAGTTATTTCAAGAGATAATCCACTTTTTACTAGAATAAAACTATCCTTTATGCAATTTTAATTTAGGTATACTAGCAGTAAGTAAAAGCAAGCAATAGGGAGCATTTCTATAAGCACAAAGGTATATATATATATAAAAAAAAAAACATCCAAAATAAGAGAAAAATGAACAAGAAAAAAAAGAAAAAAGTTATTTTTATTTCATTTAAATATAAGATAATAACAATATGATATTGGTATCTAGGTACTTTAATTTAAGCAATAAAAAAACTTAGCAAGACTAAAAATAAATGCAAGCCTCTTTTGTCTAAATCTACAGCTCTTTACCCAGAGGTCTGAGGGTTTTATTTTTATTTTGTTTTGCAGTCAACCTCAAATGAAAGTAGCTTACAGTTGTAATTACAAGTAAATTTATAGGTTTACTAGCAATAAGTTAAGGCAATAGGAAGCATTCATAGAAGCACATAGGTAAAAAACATAAAAAATAAGAGAAAAATTAACAAGAAAATTTTGTTTTGCTCAGTCAACCACAAATGAAAGTAGCCTACAGTTTTACTTAGAAGTGAATAAATTCCTCAAAATCCTGTCTTTAAAAATAAAAAAATGTATAGTGCAGTTTGTTTAGAGTAGCGATTTATTACTAATTGCATAGAGAGCTAAGGTATTAAATAATATGAGAACAACTTTATAAACAGATTCATCAATGCCAGTCTAAAAACTGTCCAGTAATCTGATCTTGCTCATTATCACATCCATAGAACAGTCCATGCTGTCTTTAATGCTGCTTCTCATGTGACTGTGATGTTTGTCCACGACGTCTCCTTGTGTAGTTTGTAAAATCTTCCTCCTGTGTGGAAAGAGCGCATAAATAATTGAAGATCTAGAATATTTACAATTAAGCCATAAAAGTCTGACTACTGACAGATAACGTGACTTAAATTGCACCGGCTATAAGCACCATGGGTCACTATATTCACAAAGATGTTACTTTACATGACAAGGCTTGCCGGTTATTGGTGTTGCAGATTCCAGCAACAAAACAATTCAGAATTCTTTTAAAGACGTAGATAGTAAAGAAAATTTTTTTTTTTTTTATGTGTCTTATATTAGCGTTAGAGTTGGTCTGCAGACTGAAATTAATAATGATTCAATTATCAGTTTAAATAGAAAATTCAATGAAAAATTTTACCTAATTGATTTTTAACCCTGATTTAAGATAACTAACTTTTTCTATTTCATTATTATTGCAGTTATTTGTGTGTTTGATTTAGATAAGTGAAACATAAAAACCAAAGTGTGCCTCTGGGTATGCAGGGTAGACTTGAACCAAAAGACATCAGAGGTCTGGACAGTTTATTCCCTGAAAACAAGTCTGCCATGTATTTTATTGTTAAGACATACAGTGATTCATAAACTAAAAGTCTATCCTCTGAGATACAGCAAGGACTTTAGAACTGGGGTGATGTGCTTTATTTCCTTAGTTGTAGTGAGGACGCAGGCAGCAACTCCAGTCATCTGCCTGTTTTTTAGGCAGACCAGTGAGGACACTGTTGAAGTAAAGAATTAAGCTAAAGACAAACACTTGAATAAGCTTTTAAACATACTTTTGTGACATTAGTCTTTTAATCTTGATGATTAAAAGTCAGCTTTGCCTTTTTGTGTCTTTGAAGGTTCAGGTCTGAGTCCATTATTACACCCAGATTTCGGGCTTGATAAGTTGTTAGATCACCTGGAGTAAAAATGAAGATGTTAGATATTTCAATGTCATTATTACAAATCACGATTTATGTTTGACCTGAATTAGTTGCTCAAATCAAATTATTTTATTGTTCCAATAAAGTCCTTTGTTTTCTTAAATTAGCATATTAATCATTTAGTTTTGTTTCACCTGCTCTGTTTTAACTGCATTTGCTTTAAAAACCCAGTTGTTAGATACAGTAGGAAAAGATCTGCAAAGAATAAATGGGCTTGTTTTTCCACAAGTTATAGATTACCCTGACCCAAATCTGTCGTGGTGCTCCTAAACCTTTCCTCCTCCTGGGATAAAAGTGGAAGAAGTTCCTTTTTCGCCCTGGGACGAAGTTTAATAAACACATTGCTATTCTGCCCCACTTTACTGGTCTCTGGAGAAACCGACCGACCTGTGAGGACGCCGCATCCAGAAGATCCATGTTTGGGAGGAGACAGCTGGCCTCACCGAGGAAACAAATTAGGATGTGGAACACATCCGCCCAGCGTCCGACAGTCAGCATCAGGACCATCAAACCCCCGAGACGCACAACAACTGCATTGAGGACAGCTTGGCTGCTCGGCAGACTGTGCTGCTGTTCTGTAGGATTAAGATTTAAACAGAGGGAAATAAAAAATGATGGTTAGGTTTATCCAGCTGCTTAAATATTAAAAAATTATCTAATAATGAAGAGTTGATGGGTGTTATTCTTATGTTCAACGATGTATATGGTATCTTAAACAAGGAAGAAGCCTCATTGAGTAGCCACAGATGCTGGGTTTGAATGCTTTGACATGACCCTTACCCTGTGTGTGAACCACCAACAATGTATAGCAGATGGTCAGTGGTGTCCAAAACCTCAAGGCCTCGGTTGCAGAGAGAAACTGCTGGTTGATGACTGATACAGCTGCCAGCACGGCCACGAGGAAGGCAATGATCATAGTCCTGCAAAGCATGGGCAGCAGGTAGCGGCCTGAGGTGAGCAGGCCGATGCAAATGCCGCAATAGCGCTGGGAGCTGTGGAGCTTATACAGAGCAATGACATGATGCAGAAGGGCTGCTGCCTTCTTTGCCAGATACCAGCTGAGGGCTGCTGCCAGGAGAAGACATAGCCAGCGCTGGGATGCCCCCTCATGGAGATAGTGTAAACTGCAGCTGATGGCACAGCCCAGGGATAACTGGCTTTGAACTAACAACTGCTGCAGAAACTTCTTGGTGTCCTGGGGGGGAGAGTAAAAATATGATCAATCATGACAAATTTGCAGATTTATTACATGTAATAAGTCATTGTGACATATTGAAATATAGAAATCAACTCATCAAAGACCCCACTGTGATATACTAAACATATATTAAAGATAAAGAGGAGGATTTTCTTGAATTTTTGAAAAGACCTGCCCTCTCGACTTTAAAAGCAAAATGCACATGCACAACCCTGTACCCGCTCCCAAGAGGGAACATCTATTAGATGCGTGCGAGAGTGTGCACAAGCCCATTTCTCCTTCTGCACGCTCTGTTTAAAAGTTTGCATCTCACATACAAGCGTACTTTCCAAAAGAATATTTGCAATTTTTCAAAATGTCAGTCTCACCACAGGTAAGTGAAAATGGGGACGAGCACGTAGGACGGCCTTACATAAACATACCACCAGAACAATTAGGAGGACCACTTATTTTGATGATCCACCCGGAAAAAGAAAATCCTCCACTTTACCCTTAAACAATTAGGTTGTTAGGTGTGGTTTTTAAAGTTAGTTGATAAACCTTTTCTTTCTGTCTCATAAATACACATACATACGATATTAACTCTATAAAAAACATGGTCGCCATTATTAATTCTCCTGTGCACACCAAATCTTTTTCAATGTGTAATCTCTGGATATTGCAGAAACTCATTCATGATAATAAACAGATTTATTCTCCACTTTAGCTTTATCTATGCTCAGTCCTGTTAAGTAGACATGCAGCTCCAAACTATATTTCAAATATTACAATTCTAAGAGGATGTTCTGAGAGCCATGGTACAGAAACAGTCTATCTCATGTGGAATCAGTAACATAAAGTAACAGATTAATTCAGTTATGTAAAAATATCTTCTACAGTTATATGACACCACCACAAACTTCAATTGAGTTTAATCAGGATTTTACTTTACAGAACAACACAAGCTCATACATACATGTAGAAGTGCAGGATAAAAGTGTGTTGTTTCCTTTTTAAATGTTTCTTGTCTAAATAAAACTATAAGGGAAGCTTGTATATGGAATCCAACCCCTTCACAGTTTTGCTGATAAATAAAATGCAGTTCAACCATTGACCCTCAAAAGTCACCATATAAGTAAATGCAACTCAAAAGTGTGTAATCTAATCTAAAAATAAATACAGATACTGCATGGAGACCTCTGCAATGGGTTAGAGAGCATTACTAAACACAAACCTTCATTGGAAAGAGATCAGACTGATGTGGGATAAGGTTTAAAGCACAATTAGGGTCTAAATGTGTCATATATCATAATTAAACCCAACAAACTCAACAAGAAATAACTATCTGACTAAGATGACCAGCTAGGCAGGTAGAGTATTTCCTTAGAAAAGCACAAAAGAGGCCGAGAGTAACTCTGGAGGTGTTTCAGAGATACACAGCTCAAATAGATTTAATTGACAAAACAACGATTAACAGACCACTTATCTGGCCTTTCACAGAGGAGTGGTAATATGAAACTTGCCTTAAGACAGATAGAGTCTGAATTACAAAAAAAAAAATATGACAAAATATACTCTTGTCTTTATCTGATAAGAACCAAGCTATGTGAAGCGAACACTAAGCATTTATTACCCTGAACCTATCATGAAGCATAGTGGTGGCAGCATCATTCAGTGGAGAATATGAAATAATAATGATCAGACATAAATACACACTGGAAAAACGATCTAGAAATAAGCAAACATTTCTTTAATTAAGGGTATTTACCCTTAATTTGAGTACATATATTAGATGATTTGCCAATGGAATGAGTCTTTTTCACTCTTAAAATAAGATATTTAGATAAAATGCACTTAAAATATGACAAAGCAATTGTCTTTTCTTATTTTTAATGTAAATTGTGTTGTGCCATTGGCAAAATGTCTCTTTTACCTTCTCAGTTCAAGAAAAAATGCATTTATTTTAAGAAAAAATCATTTTTTCCGGTACAGTCAAATTCTATATGTAGGTCTGATCATTATAATGTCTTTGTATTAGTCTTTCTTATAAAACCTTAACAAAATAAATGTCTAAGGTTCCTGAAAAAGGAAAAACAATTAGAGAGGAGTGTTTTCCTTTAAATACAACAAGAAATTACAAAAATGAGATAAAAATATAGCGCATAGCTGCAGTCAGCCTCTTGACTGAACCTTGAAGCACGTCATCAACTAAAACTCAAACCTGGTTTGCTTTGCAAGGAAGCATGTATAAAATAAGGCTCAGAGTGAACAAGTGTTCACAGCTGAGTAATAGGGTTTGGACCGCTCACCAGGCCAGGCAAAGCTGAGAAAGTGCTGCATCTATTTGGGATTCAAATAAAAGCCCAAACACTTCCCAAGTCTGACAGACACAACTTGTTTGAATTTTACCACTGTTACCTTACCGGCCCAGCTGTAAGCATTCCAGAGACAGCTCGCAGGCAAAACTCTAGAACCACCAGAGACGCCACACGGGACCCCACTACGGCCAGTATCCCAGTCACAAAGACAAATTGGAGCATTCCAATAAATCCATGTTTAGCCCTCACTGGGGTGCTGCCTGACCCCATACCTGATGTGTCATCATTATTTTTGGCATTCCAGCTGCAAATTATAGAAAAGAAGAAATAATAGACAAAGATTATTTGTAGAAAATATAAATATAAACCACAATAAAGACATAAGAAGGCTTAATTATGACAGAATCCAACATATATGTACATCTAATTTTTCCTCACCTTTCTTCTAGATGTAGATGCACTCTCAACAGGGAACACAGCACAGAGATCCCACATGCCCCCACCAGCCCTGCAAGTCAACCAACAACCGCTTTAGGTCACATATAAGCTTCTAGACACACATTCATATTTTTGGGCTCAAATCAAAACAAGCATGGATCTGGCCTAAAGTTTTCTGTTTCATCTTCATGTCACAACCCACTTTTTTTTTATCCAACAGCTACTCTGTTGTATTTGCCTGTATACCAGCCTGAAGTAGGCTCAAACAAAAAAAAAATAATACGTCATCCTTGGTCTGGATCATTCAAAAGCAGATGAGGAACCAATGCATAAACATCTATAAGTAAAAAAAAAAACATATAGAGGCATTTTATTTCCTATTCTCCACATAGGCAGAAGAGATGGGAGTCGTAGAACAGATGCAAATAAGACGTCTCAGTGATTCCCTTAGACTTTGAAGACGATACTCAGCAGCCTAAAACAAAATAGGAAACTTTTAGAGTGGCTCTTGTTACATCTAGCATAAAACTAACAGTGTTTGAGATGAAGAAAATCATACTAACAGGATAACATGATTATGGTACCAATAGGAGGGGCTTCTATACTCTTATGTACCAGGCCAATAAATCATTCAGTTCACTTTATCTATACAGCACCATTTAACAACAAATGCCTCAGTGCATTCATCTTTGATGGAAATAGAAATTTGACAGACAGATTTTATTTTGTCATTTTGTTTACACAAGTGTAAAACAATAAGAAATTTTGTTTGCAAAAGCTCTCTGGACAATTTCATCTTTTTTTAAAATGCAGCCTTGAAAAATAGTAAAATAAATAAATAAATAAATAAAAACAGTAATATCAACATATGACTGCATATTTGCAGTTCTAAAAATGTTTTTTTGTTTTTTTTATATAATGATAAAATATAATAAAATACAATACAACATCCCATTTTACAAAACATTCAGCAGTCTTTAACATTCAGTCTCTAATCTGATGAGCCTCAAAAAAAGTAAACTTTTAGGCAAAGCAAGGCAAGGCAAATTTATTTGTATAGCACAATTCAGTACAAAGACAATGCAAAGTGCTTTACATGATTAAAATATAGGAAAATAAAACAGAATCAAAGCAAGTAGGAAAAAGTTAGTGTTAATGACCTCAAACAGTTAGTTTGAGGTCATTAACACTAACATTTAAAAAAAAGTCCATAATATCCATAATAATTTTACCAATCCTATCCAATAAATAGAACCCACTGATTACAGCAGCTGTTGATGGAATCCATCTATCTATCTATCTATCTATCTATCTATCTATCTATCTATCTATCTATCTATCTATCTATCTATCTATCTATCTATCTATCTATCTATCTATCTATCTATCTATCTATCTATCTATCTATCTATCTATCTATCTATCTATCTATCTATCTATCTATCTATCTATCTATCTATCTATCTATCTATCTATCTATCTAACTAAATGTATAGTATTTAACAGGAATTTCATGGAATCCCCCAAATAATACAGTCTAATTTTGGCCCCTTATCAAAATGAATGACCAGACTTAGAAAAATGTGGATACATGCAGCTTTCAAAGGGACGCCATGTGAAAACTCCAGCCTTCCACACAGAGTCGCGACAGCCTGTTAAGCGTTCTTGATTTCTGGGAAATAAATGAACGAGGAGCTCACCTTGCAGCAAACCAACCAGCGGATTTGTGTCCAGAATCAGCCACCCTGGTAGGAGGTAGGAGGTCGGCAAAAAGGATAGAAGGAAGGAAAACATGTTTTACACGACCACATGGAGGAATGAACCTAATAAACCCTCCTGAGTCATATATTCTATTTCTCAGATCAGATTTCACAACTGTTGGAGTAGTTGTCCCGTTTTAATTTCCTGTTGCTTCAGCGTTGAGCTTTGCTCAACCCAAACCCTGTTCAGGGTTCTTGTACCAAAGGTCATCTGAGTGCTGCTGGAGCTGAACTAGATAGTAGAGGCCGTTCCTCTCTGACAAGCTGATACTAATGCTCCTGTGAAGCACTATAAAATGTAGTCTGACAAAGACAAGTCATTTTACGACTATTCAAATGTACTAATTTACATGTCTATTAAAATACTGACATGACATTGTTTATATATCAGCTTAGATTAACTATACTTTGCCAATCCTGTATCTAAAACCAACATTATTCACAATAATGTATTAGGTGGTGTTCATTTAATCACAAAAAAGGTGGATTTATTGCAGTAATCCAATTGCAAAAGTGAAACCTGTATATTATATTTATTCATTACACACAGACTGATATATTGACAGTGTTTATTGTTTTTATATTGATCATTAGAACTGACAACTAATAAAAATAAAAAAACTCAGTATCTCAGAAACTTTGAATATTAGAGACTTAGACCTAGAGTCTTAGTCTTAGAGACTTATTACTTGAAACCAATACAAAAAATCTACATATATTTCTAGAAATGTTGGCCACGTGAAAACTTTGATCATGTACAGAAATCAACATTTTAGTGGGGCTCCTTTTTCTGGATTATTGCAGTAATGCTGCATGCCATGGAGTCGGTCAGTCTGTTGCACTGCTCAGGTGTTATAAGAGCCAGCGTCGCTCTGATTGTGGCATCTGGCTTGTTGAGATTTTTGCTCCATGGTTTAAGTATTTAGATTTTTGTAAATAACTTAAGAAAATTCAGTGCAAGGCTACTTTATAAAGAACCAAATAACAAAAAAGTCATTTGGGTATTGGTTCCAATTTGTTTCTGGTGTTAAGCCATAAAATATTTTTTTTGTTAGTCCTTCCGTGATAGGAAGTAGTATTGCAAGGAAATCTTCAATCCCTTCAGGCCTCCTGGGCAGAGTAGAAGGTATGAATAAATTAAAATGAATACATTTAAATTATAAATTGGTATGAATATCAAAATGTCCAATCATCTTATCAGTGAAAAGCCTTTTAGAGTACTGAAAGGGTGTATTCACATACTAAGGTGATTTAAATCTCAAGTCTGGAATTCCTCAATGATTAAAGAGATTTTTCTTGTGCATCTATTTTGCCTCAAGGGGGCGCCATAGCTCTGAAGTGCTTTTCAGGTCTTATAAGGACACAGTTTTGAGAGTGTTAGTTCACATTTCTGCCCTTTTAGTAGGGATTCAAAAGGAACCGGTAGCTTCTTTTTGTGTGGGATGATAATCAGAATCCTCTACCGAGTCCTCATCATCCTCATCACTTAAATCAGCATCAGAGTCTTGAAAAATTCTTTGAGATAGGGCCAAGGATGAGGGAGGTCTAGTATGGAGAGATATTTGTGCCATCGGTTTGAGCGCGCAGGAACCAATCCGAGCGCGCAGTGAGACAACACGCGCGCGCGCAAAACCGGTCTGGCGCGCGCTCAACTCTGAAAAACCCTCTCAACACACTGTTCTCGCGCTCAGTTTCATCTCTGCGCGTGCTCGAATCCATCTCTGCTCGCGCTCGACCTGCTCTCTCCGCGCCGACTCTCTGCGCTCGCAACTTCAGCAATGTATGTAAATGAACCATACCATCAGTTTTGCGCGTGCGCGTGTTGTCTCACTGCGCGCTCGGATTGGTTCCTGCGCGCTCAAACCGATGGCACAAATATCTCTCCATATACATCCCTCAATCACTATATAGAGCAGGAACTATATGGTGGACTTTATAGTGAAGTCAGTTTACTGACCGTTCAAACTTTGGAACACGTACTGACTTTTCAAGGTGCATGGTGAGAAATTTCGAGTCCAATACTTTTTCATCCACTCGACGTTCAGACACTCCAGCCGAAACCACTATATAGTGCCCTATATAGTGATTAGTGAGGACATTCGGACACGGCCTAACTGTCTTGCCCATGTAGCATGTGGGGATAATCTTTGGATGTTTCTCTTCTCTACCACTACAAAAGCATTTGAACACAACACGCTGGTAATTTCCACTTTACAAATGGTAAGGACAATTTTTACCAGACCTCATGAAGGCAGCATTAGTTTCAAGACAGGGCTACATGTCTGGAACAATTTTCTTGTTTAAAAACATCTAAGTTTACTAATCCAATTAAGCACAGTTAAGTAAATTTAATATATTTTCTTAAAGCAACATGAGTAAGTGTATTTTATATTTGTATACAGATTACTTGTGAAATACACTTATTAGTACTGAGCGTCTATAAAGCTAATGTGTAATATTACAGGGATTTACAGACAGATATGTAATATTTTATACATAAGTATGTAATATTTTTTATCATTCAGAAAATTAAAGTCTCAACCTTTATGTTTGTGTTGCCTTAGAAATTGCTATTCATGATTATATAGGACCTGTCCTTGCTTGTATGGAGGCAGATGTCTTTGTGCTACAGCAGAACAGAGCTGACAAACTAATGACTGTAGAGATCACCATTATACTCGAATGTGACTGCAACAGGTTAGGCCTCTATAAAATCTATATGCACCTGCAGAAATACCACATCTTGTCTGCCAAGGATGGACAGAAGGCATAGGACAGAGAACTGCTCTTTCAGTAGTGAAATATTTTTCTTTTCTTTTTTTTCCCCAGCTTTTATTGTCATTACATCGTCACAAGTACAGAGCAATGAAATTCACTCTCTGTGTTTAACCCATCCCTTTGGGGAGCAGTGGGCTGCCATTGTGAGGTGCCCGGGGAGCATTGTGGGGGCCAACAGTCTTGCTTAGGGACCCAGATTGGCAGTCTGTGGGAGTAGGCTTTGAACTCAGAACCTTAGGATTTCAAACACAAGGCCCACACAAGGCCCCCCTGAGAAGAGGAAGATACTTTTTTCACTTAGAATGGTCCCTCTCGCTTCAACTTAACTTCAACTTAAACCTGTGTAAGTAGACAGAAAACATGTTGTCCAAACTTGATCCTAAATAGGCTGTCAATGAAAGGACCAGCATGCATCTGTGTGGGCTTATGGTTTTTTTTTAACCAGCGCAAGAGAAACATGGAGGAAATGTTTGTCCTTTTTTGTTTGCTCGCTTGCTTAAGGAGAAATAAACCACAAAATTAAGAGACTTTACCTGGAAAATCGATTTCTTTTTGCCTGTGTGAAGTACTTTTCCATGTGCATCTGTGGCTCCTGTGGGCCCTGTGTTGTCAAAGCAGGGTCAAAACAATTATTGATCCACCTTAGCATTCTTCTCCTTAACATCTGCACGTCTTTTATCAAATATCTCTGCCAGGTTTTTTTTTATATAGAAATAGAAATTGAACTTTATTGATCTCAAAATGGACAAACCAGCTCTCTGCATTTAACCCATCCCCTTGGGGAGCATTGGGCTAACCCTGTGCAGCGCCGTGTGGGGTTAAGGGTCTTGCTCAAATCAAGCTTTTTGTGATTTGTTTGGATTAATGGCTTTTTTTAAACATCGGTTTCTTGTCAGAGATGGGATTAAAGTGCAGATTTTGACTGGATCATCTAACTGCATGATATCAAAAGTTATGTAATTGTTAAACAGCAGCTAAAGTTGGTATTTTGATATTGATTATCAACCTATTGCAGCTCTGGTTAAATATTTAAGATTGTTCTGCTGAAAGAAAGATCAACTTTTTGATCCTAAAGCAGGTTTATTCGAGGTTGCTGCATGGCTTCTGGCAAACCTCATATAGGACATCTTATGATATTCTTTCAACAATGCCTTTCTACTTTGCATTGTTTCATGAAATAAAAGAAAGGTTTGTAGGATGCACAATTCATAGTTCATAGATCTTCATGCTCTCCTTGCCAAGCCTCTCAGTTTAGGTGGACAACCATGACTTTCAGCAGGTTTCCAGTTATGCAGACCTACTGGGAGGTAGGTAGTCTATGAAATTAAACAGCTCTGTGATATGCTCATAGTTTGATAAACATTGTTTTTTTTATAACCTAACCCATCCTTGTATCCTTTACTAACTTCATCCCTGACCTTTGAAAACTCTTAATAGAACCGTTGTTTTCTTAAGGCCGTTTTAATACTTGATAATTAAACAAAGTTTAAATTGAATGCAGCTTCATTTTGATGGCAGGTCGCTGCACTGGATTATATTTTGAAGCTGATAAAAAGCAGCTTCACTTTTTTTATATACCAAAATAAACTGTTAAAGGTGTGGAGGGTAATTATCAATGGTGTTTGTTTGTCACTTGAAATCCTTTTAAAATACATAAAAAAACTCTGTAACATTTAACTAATTTAGTAAATCTGCTTTTCAGTTCAGGAATCATGATGTTGTTCTTTAATTTTAATTGGTTGAGACCATTTAATCTAATAACACTAGATATGAATGTTTTGAAGTTATTATAGTTTCTCTGGCTACAAGATTTCGAGCTTGACCGACACAGCTTTTTAAAGCCAATGCTGATCGTTTGGATATCTAGTCCCTGACACGTGCTGCTGATTTTGCTGGTCAATATTGCTTCCTCTTTTTCCATTTACATAATAAAATGACACAATCATAAAAACTAGTTAAAAAGTCTAATTGTAAACAAAATGGACACTTATTAGCAAACAATACACTAACAATAGATAACAAATGGAGGAAGCAGCAATCATGTTCTTCACACAGTCTCAAGGTGTGGCTGCTGAAGGCACTAATGAACAGGCGTATTGGCTGATACCAATACAAGAAAAAAACACAAATATCAGCTGCCTGATCAGTGTATCAGTCTGACTCTAATGAGATTTATGGAAGGGAAAAGCTTGAATATTAATATTTAGATATTGGTGATATTAAAGATGAACAGGAGTAGGCTTAGTGCTGTCTGTTTGTGTTCATTGGTAAATAACGGTCCCATCAGTGGCCTGATTGGGATTGTTTCTCTCTTCCAGTGGTTGCTGACATTTTGTGCGAGTTCCTGGAGGTCGCTATTCACCTCATCCTCTACGTCCGTGAAGTTTATCCCTCTGGAATCTTCCAGAAGAGGAAGAAATACAATGTACCTGTGCAGGTAGAGATTTCTATAGAAATGCACAGCAGTCAATTAAATTTCAATTCAATTCAGTTAATTTCACAACACGTCATCTCAAGGCACTTTACAGTTCACCAGATCAAAGAGTCAAACTGATTCAAAGTTTTCTATCTAAGGAAAACCAGTTGATTGCATCAACGTATTGACCCAGATGCAATCCCTCACACTAAGCATGCTTGCAGCGACAGTGGAGAGGAAAAACTCCCTTTTAACAGGAAGAAACCTCCAGCAGAACCAGGCTCAGTGTGAGCGGCCATCTGCTGAGGCCGACTGGAGTTCAAGCAGACAGAAGCAGAAATACAAAAAGCAGCTGTAAAAGGCGGCCCCGTCCAGGAAACACACAGCCAGGCAAACGAGCTCCGAGCCAACTCCCATGTCAGAGGATGAATACACAATATATACACAAATAAATCCTAAAACAACCAAATAAACAACCTATTCTCATTATGAGTGCGTGTGAAATCGTACAAAAAGTTATGCACCGTAATTTCGTACGTTTTGGACATTTTTTTCGTTGTATGTGCATGCGCATCTGACGCACCATTCACGAATATAGAATATAAATTACAATTAGCCCTAACCCTGACCCTAACCCTAAGATATAAAACAGCAAGCAACTAGTTCGAGACATGAATAAGTGATGATTGCACTGTTTTTCCAGTTTTACGGCCGTCCGCGGATCTGCTTTTTTTTTTCTGTCTGCCAGCGCATGCGCACTGATGTGTTTTTTTTAAGGAAAAACGTCCAAAAACGTACGAAATAGTGTGCATAACTTTTCGTACGATTTCATACGCACTCATAATTAGAATATGTTAAAATAAAAGGCATCTGGAGGTTCAGTGGTGTGGTATTTACAGATTTTCTTTACAACAGTGAAGGTTTACTTATTTGTACTGAGATGTGTGCTACTTCTTTGTATAATGAAAACACTAATAATTGACTAAGAGGAAGATTTTAAAGAACTTTGAGAAAAAATATTACAATTAGTTTGAGTCATTTATTTTCAACTGTTCATTATGATGCTGTTTAGGGCTAAAATATCTGTTTACTTCATTATACCCTCAATTCCTATATTTAAAAAATGAAAAATGTAACATTTAAATAAAAAAGTAGATACAGGTGCTGGTCATAAAATTAGAATATCATGAAAAAGTAGATTGATTTCAGTAATTCCATTTAAAAAGTGAAACTTGTATATTATATTCATACATTACATACAAACTCATATATTTAAGATGTTTATTTTGTTTAATTTTGATGATTACAAATGACAACAAATGAAAATCTCAAATTCATCATATCAGAAAATTAGAATATTACTGAAGACCAATAAAAACAAAGGATTTATAGAAATGTTGGCCAACTGAAAAGTATGAACATGAAAAGTATGAGCATGTACAGCACTCAGTATTTAGTTGGGCCTCCTTTGGCCTGTATTACTGCAGCAATGCGGCGTGGCATGGAGTCGATCAGTCTGTGGCACTGCTCAGGTGTTATGATAGCCCAGGTTGCTCTAATAGTGGCTTTTAGCTCTTCTGAATTGTTGGGTCTGGTGTATTGCATCTTCTTCTTCACAATACCCCATAGATTTTCTATGGGGTTAAGGTCAGGAGAGTTTGCTGGCCAATTAAGAACAGGGATACCATGGTCCTTCAACCAGGTACTGGTAGCTTTGGCACTGTGTGCAGGTGCCAAGTCCTGTTGGAAAATGAAATCTGCATCTCCAAAAAGTTGGTCAGCTGCAGGAAGCATGAAGTGCTCTAAAACTTCCTGGCATGTGGCTGCGTTGACCCTGGACCTCAGAAAACACAATGGACCAACACCAGCAGATGACATGGCACCCCAAACCATCACTGACTGTGGAAACTTTACACTGGACTTCAAGCAACGTGGATGAAGTGCCTCTCTTCTTTTCCTCCAGACTCTGGGACCTTGATTTCCAAAGGAAATGCAAAATTTACTTTCATCAGAGAACATGACTTTGGACCACTCACCAGCAGTCCAGTCCTGTTTCTCTTTAGCCCAGGCAAGACGCTTCTGACGCTGTCTGTGGTTCAAGAGTGGCTTGACACAAGGAATGCGACAGCAGAAACCCATGTCTTTCATACGTCTGTGTGTGGTGGTTCTTGAAGCACTCACTCCAGCTGCAGTCCACTCTTTGTGAATCTCTCCCACATTTTTGAATGGGTTTTGTTTCACAATCCTCTCCAGGGTGCGGTTATCTCTCTTGCTTGTACACTTTTTTCGACCACATCTTTTCCTTCCCTTCGCCTCTCTATTAATGTGCTTGGACACTGAGCTCTGTGAACAGCCAGCCTCTTTAGCGATGACCTTTTGTGTCTTGCCCTCCTTGTGCAAGGTGTCGATGGTCGTCTTTTGGACAACTGTCAAGTCAGCAGTCTTCCCCATGATTGTGTAGCCTATAGAACTAGACTGAAAGACCATTTAAAGGCTTTTGCAGGTGGTTTGAGTTAATTAGCTGATTAGAGTGTGGCACCAGGGGCCATCAATTTTGAACCTTTTCACAATATTCTAATTTTCTGATATGATGAATTTGAGATTTTCATTTGTTGTCATTTGTAATCATCAAAATTAAACAAAATAAACATCTGAAATATATGAGTTTGTATGTAATGTATGAATATAATATACAAGTTTCACTTTTTAAATGGAATTACTGAAATCAATCTACTTTTTCATGATATTCTAATTTTATGACCAGCACCTGTACATTTAGGATACAGTGGCACTTTTTTGACTACTTTGTTGTAAGAATTTATTAATGTTTCTTCCATGTTTATTGAACTATTTCTATTTTAACAAACCTATACATACATTATATGAATACAGCTTATGTATGTATTGATATCAAGTAAAAATTGTATGTCAATCAACCACCTCTGCTTCAGTTGCTTTTCAGGTTTGGCTTATTTTTATTTCCTTTTTTCTCAAATGAAAGAAAATTAACTTTCTTTTCTTTTTTCGCATTAAACCCAATTAGGTTAAGTATAAAGTGCTATTTCATTTACCTTCCTCATCTTTGACCTTTTATAGAAATCTATATTGGTCTTTGGAAAAGGAAGTTTGTAAGCCACTGGTTGATCACATAACAGTTTAACGCATTTTAATACGAATGCGACAAAGCACGAATAAATGTTTGTGTCAAGGCTCCAGTCTATGTGTTTGTTTTGGTGTTGTCTCCCTTCCACCAACAGGAGGCGCCTGGTTCCGGGCCACCTCCTCACACACCTGCTGTCGGTTACCTCGTTAAGGCAGTGCTCTTAAGCTGCTGATTGCCACTACCTCGACGCCAGTGTTTGCCAGTTTTTGGTACTCAAGCCAAGCTGAGTTTTTGCTGAGGAGGACTGAGTTCTTGTCTACCTCAGTTTTAACTTTGTTTTTTGTCTTTGCCTCTCGGCAGGAAGTCATCCTGCAAACTGGACCTTTTCGGACCTCCACTCCCAGGAGGGATCAACTGAGCCTTAAACTTAGCCGGGGATTCAAACAGGAGGTTTGGATCCAGTCTCCTTGAGAGGACATTGAAATTACTCTCTGAGCAAGGGAATCATCTTCACTACGTCCCGTTCAAGTACAGCAGGAAATCTGAGTGGCAATCAGCATCTCCGTTCACCTACACCGTCCGAGTTCTGGGTAAACCCTGTTCCGCCCTCCACCGAATCAGACAAACTCTGGAAAACAATACACAGATTGGAATCAAAGATCCTTCACTTCACTGGAAACGTGAGTCAACAACCAGATGCTCTTCTTCAAATCAACAAATGAAATTTCCCACTGAGCCTGAACTAATATTCTGTCTTCCCCTCACCTTCCAGTTCCGGCAGAGCAGAATTCAGAGCAACACTGCACCGTGCTTAACCTCTGCAATAAAACAGGTTAAACTTTTCATCTGTGTCTCTCTGAATTGGTTTCACTGCATGTGGGTTTGAACCTTAGATAAAATCATGACAGAACACTGGCCAAACCGCTGACCCTGCAGAAGCCATTCAGAGAGCCATTTACCAGCAGCAAACCGCCTTGTCTAGGCATGATAACACCCTGGTTGAGCTGGTAAACCAACAGACTGAATTACATCGCCGAGTTACAGAGCTAACTGAGGCTGTACGCTTTTCTTTCCAGGCTTCGGGCCCTGCTGGCGAGCTAGTTTCCCAACAAGCTAGCCAGGCCGTTTGTTCTCCGTCTCATTCAGTGTCAACTGGCTAATCCTCCCAGGTTTGATGGAGATCCCAAAAAGTTTTGTGGATTCCTTATGCAATGCATCATTCAATCCAATCAAGCTCCAAGTAAGTTTCTCCAAGATTCTTCTAACATTTCGTATATCATCTCACATCTAACAGACCGAGCTTTGGATTGGGCTGAGGTAAGATTCTCCTCTTCATCCAATTATGGCTGCACATTTGATCAGTTTCTCAAGGAGTTCAAGTTAACATTCAACCATGAAACAGACAAGACTCTAACCTCTCGTGAACTATTGAAACTTAAACAAGGACAAAGAACTGTTTCTGAATTTGCCATCGATTTCTGTATTATGGCAGCTGCCTCAGGCTGGAATGAAGCAGCCCTTAAGGGGTCTTTTCTCAGGCCCTATGTGATTCTATCAAGGATGAATTAGCCTCCTTAGATGAGCCTGAGTCTTTCGAGGAATTAATTAATCTCTCGATCTGTTTGGATAATCGGATTCGAGCCCGTACTAAGGAAAAAGTAGCAAGATGGCTCCTACCAAACCACCAGCAAACAGTTTCCCTGTCAGGCTGCCTGCTAATCCATCTCCGCCTGAACCTATGCAGATTGGCAGCATTCGTTTAAGCCCTGAGTAGAAGCAGCACAGAATGCGGTCCAAGCTTTATATTGTGGCAAGGCGGGCCATTTTGTTGCCTCTTGTCCTCTGTTGGGAAAAGCCAGGGTCCACCAGTAGAGAGAGGGCTACTGGCGGACCAGAAGATTTCCCCCTCCTCACCTCGTCTACTCCTTCCTGCATCTCTGCTGCTAAATAATAGATCCATCTCCTTATCGGCTCTGATAGATTCTGGCTATGAACAGAATCTAATTGACTTAATTTTGCTCAACAGAGGGGAATAGAGCTTATTCCCCTACAGAACCCTCTTCGTGTTTTTGTCTTGGATGGCAGAGATCTGCCCCAAATAACTCACCAGACTACTCCTCTACAACTAACAGTTTCTGGTAACCACATTAAAAACATCTCTTTTTTTTTCATTACAGCTAACTCAGCTTTAACTTTGGGTTTCGAATGGCTCCAAGCTCACAATCCCTCAATTAATTGGACCAACAGACATGTGGACTCATGTTCTGTTTATTGTCACTCACACTGTCTCAGATCTGCTGTTCCTCCAGGTTCAGGACTCTAGTGAGTCAGACACAATTGATCTCTCTTCTGTCCCTGCCGACTACCACGACCTCTCCCAGGTATTCAGTAAATCTAAAGCCTGTTCTCTGCCTCCCCACAGACCGAATCAGACAAACTCTGGAAAACAATACACAGATTGGAATCAAAGATCCTTCACTTCACTGGAAACGTGAGTCAACAACCAGATGCTCTTCTTCAAATCAACAAATGAAATTTCCCACTGAGCCTGAACTAATATTCTGTCTTCCCCTCACCTTCCAGTTCCGGCAGAGCAGAATTCAGAGCAACACTGCACCGTGCTTAACCTCTTCAATAAAACCAGTTAAATTTTTCATCTGTGTCTCTCTGAATTGGTTTCACTGCATGTGGGTCCGAGCTTTAGATAAATTCATGACAGTTTGAAGGGGTGAAAATACTTTCAGGAGGCGCTGTAGGCAAACAGAGACTCTGAGTGAAGTCAGCTGCTAGAATATGCAACTATTTGCATGATTTTAGTCACTTATGCTCATTCGTCTTTGCAGGATTTTCCATGGATCGTCGCTGATGAGCAGGAAGTTCACATGAAGGAGGCCAGACTCATTCCACTGAAGTCCATGACGTCCGACATAATTAAAGTGAGCCGAAAGGAAAAACTTTCAGAAAACCCTGCTGGGTTCTAATGTGCAGTTCATCCAAAGGCTTGTTCCTGTGATGCTATTTTCTGTATTGTCCTCCATATTGTGTGCTGAAATGCATCTGTTTACTGTTACTCATATTTGTTTGTTTGGCTTTCACAGATGCAGCTCTATGTGGAGGAGAGAGCCCAGAAAACGTAAGGAGAAAAACAACAGATCATTCTGGGCAAGCTGATCGGCGACAGCTGCACATAATCAGCTGAATATTTATCACAGCCTGTCGCTGCAAGATCAGTTCTAATGAAGACATGGCGTCAGGAAATGTTTAATATTCCTCATGGAAACTATCTGCAGGGCTTTCCTATCTTTGCTCTCGCATTGTACATCAGACTGAAACATTGGGATGCTGTCTGAGAGATAAAAAATGAAACATCCTGCTGTGAAAGAGGATTTACTGTGGGTGAAATAGTAACTCCACTGTTGGTGTAATGAATGATGTTGATGACATTTGTCAATCTAAAGTACTGCTTTGTTTTGCCAATGATTCCCCTTGTCTTTTGAATTTACAGTAACTATATATTGTGCATTACAAAATCACATAACACCTAAGTCAGACATTTTAGTTGTGTTAGAGAAAAGGATTGTATGTATAATTAATCAGCAAGTTATTGGGGATGGTTAACTTTTACAACCGCTTTATCCCCAAAGCAGCACAACTTCTGCAGCCGCTTTACGGCTCTCTCAAACAGAAAAAAGCCACCGACAGCATCGAATGGGTCCCTGAACACCTTCAGGCGTTTGGTGACGCTAAGTCTGCTTTAGCCCACAACTTCCCAGTCAGCACAGATAGCATTGACAACTGATGCATCTGACGTGGCAGTGGGGGCAGTTTTGGAGCTGTGCGTCTCGGGTGTTTGGCAGCCACTTGCTTTTTTCAGCCGTAATTTGCGGCACAACGTTTTTGATAGAGAGCTGCTTGCTCTCTACCTGGCTACACGCCATTTTAGATATTTTCTGGAGGACCGCTCATTTACTGCCTTTGTGGACCACAAGCCCCTCATCTTCGCCATGTCCAAAACATCTGACCCCTGGTCCGCACGACAGCAACGCCACCTTGCTGCCATTTCTGAATTCACGACTGACATTCAGCATGTTGCCGCCAAGTCCAACTTAGTAGCCGACTGTCTGTCCTGTGCTCTGATCTCCCCAGTTTATGTCGGTATCGATTTTTCTGCTATGGCTGCAGAGCAGCGCAGTGATGCAGACATCCTTGCATTACCGTCTACCACGGGCCTCCAGCTGGAGGAAAGACAGATACAGGAAGGTGGTCCTCCTCTGATCTGTGATGTCTCTACTGGCTGTCCCCGCCCTCTGGTTCGTGTTTCGTGGCGCCGCCGGGTTATTGACACTTTACACTCCCTCTCACATCCCGGCATTAGGGCCTCAGTAAAACTGGTTGGTTCTAAATTCGTTTGGACTGGACTGCACAAAACAGTTAGAGAATGGGCTGCAGCCTGTGTCCAGTGCCAGCGTGCTAAGATCCAGAGGCACACTAAAGCGCCCTTGGAACCGTTTCCCATCCCTAACAAGCGGTTTGATCATGTGCATGTAGACCTTGTGGGTCCCCTTCCTCCATCACAGGGTTTCACACATCTCCTGACCATGATCAATCGTACTACCCGGTGGCCGGAAGTGGTACCCCTATCATCCACAACATCAGCAGCGATGGCCCGGGCTTTTCTGTCCACCTGGGTCGCACACTTTGGCCCTCCCTCTGACATTACCTCTGACAGGGGCCCACAGTTCGTTTCAGAGCTTTGGTCCGTCATGGCCGATGGTCTGGGGGTCAAGATCCACCGCACCACTGCGTACAATCCGCAGGCTAATGGGTTGGGTGAGCGGTTCCACAGGTCATTGAAAGCTGCGCTCCGTGCTTCTATGACTGATGGCAACTGGGTTGACCGCCTTCCATGGGTCATGCTTGGTTTGCGTTCAGCCGTTAAAGAGGACCTTGGCGCTTCCACAGCTGAACTGGTTTTCGGTCAGCCCCTGCGTGTCCCTGGGGCATTTTTACCTGATTCGCCTACGCCACAGTTCAGTCCACTTGGGCAACGTTTTTTTCCCTCAGGGAGACAACTTTCGTGTTCCTACCCCTGTTCACCATTGTTTGCCCCAGTCCTTTGTTCCTGAGAACTTAGAGACCTCTAAATTTGTTTTTGTTCGACACGATGCAGACAGATCACATCTACGACCTATGTATGATGGCCCTTTCAGGGTCCTTGAACCATGGCCTAAACATTTTCTTTTGGATTTGGGAGGGCATAAGGAAACAATCTGTATTGATAGGCTCAAACCTGCTTATGTCCTGGCGGATGATCAGGTGGTAACGGCCCAAGCTCCTCGCAGGGGAAGACCCCCCCTCCACTATTTTAATGGACCACTGTTCTCCCTCCAGAGATCCTCATCTATCGGAGCTCAATTCCCCTGCAGCCCCTCCGTGTCGCCCTCGTCCTCAGGCACGGATGTCCCAGGATCATCCTACAGGTTCCAAGTTCAGCCGTTTTGGACGTTTGTTGGAGGGCATATGTGGCGGACTCTCACTCAGTGGAGAGGTTGCAGTTATGTTTGTTCAGATGTGTATATATATGGGTTTCTGTACAGTTGCTCTCAGTTGGAGTAGAGTAAAGAACTGTTTAAACCTGCCTGCTTTGTGTTATCATCTTCACTCCTCCACAGTTTAATCATATTTTTTTCACTTAAAGTCAACAATAACATATAAAATATACAGATAAACAAATAAATATGCCAGGAGGTATAATAATATAATCGTAATAAACAAGTACAGTCAAGAGGAAAGACAAACAAACTTACAAACCGATGTGTTTAGGAGTGTCATATATACGTATGCATATAAACATACATACATACATTTATTATACAACTACACATATCTTCTATGTAGATAAATTGTCCAGAATATGTAGTTGGGAACATGTTGAAATGGTTTTTTGTGCCTTTTGGTGAGAAGTGGGTTTAATAGTACTAAAATATTGTTTAAGCTCAATTAGATAAACATTAAAGTCTGGCTTTTATTTTAGAAATTTGAATTTATGCAAAGGACATTTAGCCAAGATAATTAACAGATTGATAAGGAAAGGTTTGGGGGACATTTTTTTGCAACTGAAAACCAAAGTCTTAGAGAGTATGGACACAACCAAAACAAATGTGTAACAGATTCTGGAGGAAGGTCACAAAATGTGCAGTTCACAATAACACCACAACTAAGAAAAATTTAGATAAGCCAATTAATCAAATTTTCATCTTTTTTGGAAAGCCGGAGTGCCCGGAGAGAAACCAAGGATTTACGGGGAGAACACGCAAATTACATGCGGAAAGACCCCAGGCCGGAAATCAAACCTGGAACCTTCTTTTGAAATAGTCCAATACTGAACACAAATTCTGGCCAGAATTTGTTATTTTGAAAGAACCTGTTTTTTCAGTATGGGAATACTTCCGGTTGAAAGAAGTTTTCAAATACATTATAAGCCACCGCTAAGGCCATTTCTTCCAGTGCATAGATGAAAACAGTTTTAGCAAAATATTTCAGGCATGTTTTACCGACCTCCCACCAACTTTTACCCTTAACTTGCTTTAGAGTTTGAGTGTCTATTTCAGCGTTAGATTGAGGCTGTTCAGATTCTGCTTGAGTCGATTTGTTTACTTTCTCAGCCAAGATATTTTCCCCAACATTTTCCCATCTTCTATTTAGATATTTTTCACATTGTTTTTCCTCTAGTTTTTCCTTCTCGCGTTGATTCTGTTCTTTAAGACTCTCTATTTTCACGTAAATCTCCTCAATCGTTTTCTGACATTGCTTAATCTTGGCCTCTTGCTTCACTTTATTTGCACGAAGAATTTGATTCTCAGATCGAAGGTGTGTGTTTGTTGGTTCATGTTCTTTATATTTGTTTATCTGGGCTTTTTGTGTTGTTATTAACTTGCCCTTGTCCACATTTTCTTGTTCGATCTCGTTCACCAGATTTTGAAGATATGCATAATCTTTGTCCTGTTCTCTTTCCTTGGATTTAAGTGAAATTATAACATCATCTACTTTATCCCCCTTTTCCATCAAATATGTGTTGTGTTCCACTAATTCGTCACGGGCCTCCGATTGTTTTTTCAGTCCTTCTATCTTACCTCTTAATTCTTCACCTTCTTTCTGGAGATGTTTTATTTGCCCCTGAAACTTTTCTTCCATGGCATCTAACTCATCCTGAAGATTGTTATTTTCTTCTGTCTTCTGTCTAATCTGATGTAAAATTCTTTCATGCTTTTTTTGCAAGTCCTCCTCAGGTAGCAGTTGTTTATCCATCTTCCTGTGTGTTTTTTAATGCAGGTTATTTGCAGTAATTTGTCAGAGCATGTAATCCTACCACTGTCAACAGAAAACTGACCCGCGTTGTACTTACTGGGCCTGTTACGTCATAGTGACGCTTCAAAGACACATAGAACGATACGCCCACCTGACTATTTCCCGACACGCCTCTCGTTCCATTTCGCGGGAACGCCCATCGCACTGTAATCGTTAAGGAAGTCACTAGAATGGGACCGCGTGGGCGATTTCTATAATAGATTCTACATTTTAACTAAGGTATTATCTATGTCCTCATAAGCCTGTGCCTTAAAGTGATGGTAAAGGCATTTTGTCGCACAAAAGTATCAAAGGCTAAAATGTAGAATTTGGTGATATAGATATTTTTTGTAACCACTGATCTCTCTAGTAGAATAACTAAATAAAGAAATCAGCGTTGGTAACTGGTTGCACTTCTTTAAAATATTAACAGAGGCAGTTGTGTTATTTAAGATCATACATCAAGTCTGATCCAAGGAGGCAGGGGCGTCAGCTGACCCAATACTATACAGGGGCACAATAGGGCACCAAATAAAATAAAAAATTTTATTTTTATTTTTAAAAAGCATGGGCACAGATAATTAATGCAAGCATGCGAGGAAATGTTTTATAGTACTTATTTATTGTTATAAAGCGTCATATGTAGATTGTACAATCAGATTGTTATTTTCTGCATTGTTAAATATCTACCTGAATCAAACTGAATTGAATTGGCCCACTTGTGAACTTAACTGTATATCTCTATTCCACTACTGATGAAGGTACAATTTATCTTCATTAAATACTTGAAAACTGAAAACTTGAAATGTGCAACTGTAAAAGGAAAAAAAAAAAACACCTCTACATACATACATGTCTATTTTTGCCAATCCTATGATGGTGTGATGGCGATGATCCTATCAGGTGTGTATATCATGATGGGAAAGATGGGAGAGCTGTATGATAATTTTTTTAACAGTAAATGGTAGTGTCTCGGCCAGTTGCGGTAGGTGGAGTTTTCTCCAGGGGGCGCTATAAATTCAAAATAGACGTATACTAAAAACCAGTCAAACATACTCTAACTTATCACACCAGTATATTTATATGAATTGCAAAGAACAAAAACATAAAAAAAAAAAAAAAATTATGAAGCTTTACATTTTGTCCATAAATCTTGCCCCTCTGAGGCTTTGTGAAGTAAAATCTGTTTTTACATGGTCCAATAAGGTTTCAAAAACCTAAAAAAAAATAATGTACCAGTTTAAATTTGGAGAATCTATTGCCCAGCTTTATATTTTTTAATATATAAAAACTATTTGTCTTCTGAAAATGTGTTTATATAAGAGCAACTATGCAGATTGAGAAACATTTATAAAAAGTACACTATATTATATCATTTTCAATGTGAATCCTTGATTGTTTATTCTTCTTTGTCTTTTCTACAAAGTGCTTTAAATCAGTCCTAACTGTCTTTAACTATGCTGGGTTAGATCCTGATGTTTGAAAAAGGGGAAAGCAGGGTAAAGCTACATGCACTTAGCCAAGCCTTCTTGCTAAACCAGGTCCTGGAAAAGGACTTTTCTTGCCTCATCTTTCTCTCTCTCTCTCTCTCTCTGGTGATCAAATACACTTCCTGTCATCTCGGGGCGCACCAGAGCTGCGGCAGAGCTATCAAAGTGGACAATTAATTACTAAAAAAATCAGTTCCTCAGGCACCGCAGATCCACAACGTGCCCCTGTGAAAAGGGTCGGCTGTTGCAAGGAGGTTTATTTTATAGTATTTTATAGTTTATTCTTATTTAGACAATAACACAAGTTTTACACATTTATCATAAAATGCCTCAAAACAGCTAATATTCGAGCAAATACATGTAAAATAAGAAAAACACACAGTTTCTGGTGCTGCTGAAGCTCCATGTTGTCCAAATTAATTACTTATCATTTAAATCACTGGATAAATACATTTATTCATAAATGGGATGGACTAAAAATGCTAATAAAAGTATGTAGTTTTGAATTAGCTTAAAACTAACTCTGATGCAGATAATAAGCCGTACATTGGCCTGTACCAAAACCAAAAGCATAAAAGCATTCCAACTAAATAGAAAAAAAGGACATGGATATTTATTACATTTTATTTCATGTTTCCAGAGCATTTTCCTGTACAAAAAGGGTTGGAGCTACTTTGGTCAATGGATGGAGAAAACTCAGATTTAGACTTGTCTTATGATAATGACCCCATCCTGGATTCAACCCACCAACCATCACCATAGGGCAGGGCTCCAGAGCCGTATGCGTCTCTTTAATGGCCCCCTTGCAGCTTCCTGAAGCTTTTTTAAAGATGTATGAAAATGGAAAAAATATGTTGGGTTTTTTTTTGTTTGTTTTTTGTGTCCAGGAGGTCAAACAAACAATCATTATGTTTCCAGTGCTTTAAAAATTTTTATAATAAAAGAATATAAATAACAAATGTAAAAATGTCTCTCAACGAAGATGACGTTAGGTTAATTGGCTTCTCTAAATTGTCCTTAGCTGTGAGTGTGTGTGTTTATGTGTTGCCGTGCGACAGACTGGCAACTTGTTCAGGTTGTACTCTGCCTCTTGCTACTGGAGATAGGCACCGTCCCCACTGTGACTTTGACAAGCACTAAGCTGGAGAAATTGGATGGATGATATAAATATACAAATATATTCAGCGGATGGACGTGAGCATTATTGATGGGAAAGTAGGCCATTCTTGTGCATGTGGGGATTTTCTAGCTCCCTTCCATAATGGTCCACTATTTTCTCCATTGACTGATTGATTGATTGACTCTATTGATCTCACAGTGCAGAAATTCACTCGTTATATCAGCTCAAATAGTCAAAGAAGAAGAATTTGCCAAAGGAAGAAAAAGGTGAATGGGATACAGTACAGGTGCTGGTCATAAAATTAGAATATCATGAAAAAGTAGATTGATTTCAGTAATTCCATTTAAAAAGTGAAACTTGTATATTATATTCATACATTACATACAAACTCATATATTTCAGATGTTTATTTTGTTTAATTTTGATGATTACAAATGACAACAAATGAAAATCTCAAATTCATCATATCAGAAAATTAGAATATTGTGAAAAGGTTCAAAATTGATGGCCCCTGGTGCCACACTCTAATCAGCTAATTAACTCAAACCACCTGCAAAAGCCTTTAAATGGTCTTTCAGTCTAGTTCTATAGGCTACACAATCATGGGGACGACTGCTGACTTGACAGTTGTCCAAAAGACGACCATCGACACCTTGCACAAGGAGGGCAAGACACAAAAGGTCATCGCTAAAGAGGCTGGCTGTTCACAGAGCTCAGTGTCCAAGCACATTAATAGAGAGGCGAAGGGAAGGAAAAGATGTGGTCGAAAAAAGTGTACAAGCAAGAGAGATAACCGCACCCTGGAGAGGATTGTGAAACAAAACCCATTCAAAAATGTGGGGGAGATTCACAAAGAGTGGACTGCAGCTGGAGTGAGTGCTTCAAGAACCACCACACACAGACGTATGAAAGACATGGGTTTCTGCTGTCGCATTCCTTGTGTCAAGCCACTCTTGAACCACAGACAGCGTCAGAAGCGTCTTGCCTGGGCTAAAGAGAAACAGGACTGGACTGCTGGTGAGTGGTCCAAAGTCATGTTCTCTGATGAAAGTAAATTTTGCATTTCCTTTGGAAATCAAGGTCCCAGAGTCTGGAGGAAAAGAAGAGAGGCACTTCATCCACGTTGCTTGAAGTCCAGTGTAAAGTTTCCACAGTCAGTGATGGTTTGGGGTGCCATGTCATCTGCTGGTGTTGGTCCATTGTGTTTTCTGAGGTCCAGGGTCAACGCAGCCACATACCAGGAAGTTTTAGAGCACTTCATGCTTCCTGCAGCTGACCAACTTTTTGGAGATGCAGATTTCATTTTCCAACAGGACTTGGCACCTGCACACAGTGCCAAAGCTACCAGTACCTGGTTGAAGGACCATGGTATCCCTGTTCTTAATTGGCCAGCAAACTCTCCTGACCTTAACCCCATAGAAAATCTATGGGGTATTGTGAAGAAGAAGATGCAATACACCAGACCCAACAATTCAGAAGAGCTAAAAGCCACTATTAGAGCAACCTGGGCTATCATAACACCTGAGCAGTGCCACAGACTGATCGACTCCATGCCACGCCGCATTGCTGCAGTAATACAGGCCAAAGGAGGCCCAACTAAATACTGAGTGCTGTACATGCTCATACTTTTCATGTTCATACTTTTCAGTTGGCCAACATTTCTATAAATCCTTTGTTTTTATTGGTCTTCAGTAATATTCTAATTTTCTGATATGATGAATTTGAGATTTTCATTTGTTGTCATTTGTAATCATCAAAATTAAACAAAATAAACATCTGAAATATATGAGTTTGTATGTAATGTATGAATATAATATACAAGTTTCACTTTTTAAATGGAATTACTGAAATCAATCTACTTTTTCATGATATTCTAATTTTATGACCAGCACCTGTATATACTGTGCATCCACATATTTTTTTTTTATTTTATTTTATAGTAGGATCATTATACCTGCTTATTGCATATAGATGGATATTTATATATATAGTTATTGCACAGGGTATCAAATGTTAAATTGCACATTATACGTTGCACAAGTTATTGCCTTTATAGTGTTGCATTGTAGAGTCTGATGGAAACAGGGATGGATGACCTGTGGTAGCGCTTCTTTTTACAGACAGGGTGTAAAAGTCTTCCACTAAAGGAGCTGCTCAGCTCCTCTACAGACTGGTGCAGAGGGTGGAAGGTGTTGTCCATGATGGATGTGAGCTTGGACAGCACCCTCCTCTCAGCCACTTCCTCCACTGATTCCAGAGTGTAGCCTAGGACAGAAGTGGCCTTTCTCACTAGTTTGTTCAGTCTCTTTCTGTGCCGCTTTGCGCTGCCAGGCGCCCAGCAGACAGCAGCGTAGAGGAGGGCTGATGCCACCACAGAGTTGTAGAAGGTTTTAAGCAGGAACCTGCTCACTCCAAAGATCTCAGCCTCATCAGGAGGTGGAGGCGGCTCTGGCCCTTATGAGCCCAGTCTGGACCTTTAATGATTAAATCTGTTAACTGCAACCGTAAATTATATTAAACAAGTATGGAAATATATGGATGGGTTATTAGGATCAAACAGGGAGTAATAAATGGAAAAGATAAATAAGATCTTACGGACTGGGTATAAAATAACATTTCACGAATCAAAATATTGTCAACAACATACAACAGAATGTTTTGGATCTTAGAAAAGAAATTGATTAAATACTGCAAATTCAATAAATGTGGAGAACACGCAGCAGGGCAAATACTTTCCTGATGCCTTGCAAATAATGTAAGGTTAATAATCTGATTTTGCATCAATATATGAAAATGTCTTAGCAAATATCTTGACATTTAATTAAAAGTCCTTATTTAATTAACTACTTATTTTTCACATAAATTTAATAAAAATGTTTAAAACAATGTATTTTTCTGTTGTTTTTTTTTTTATTTCACTATAACATAATTTTTTCTTACTATTTGTTAGATTGACATTGAATATAATTGTGTCCAGATGCAGCAGAAATATACACAGGCTGCCATACGCATGTTGCAGACCTGAATTGCCACCACAGCAGAGCTTACACAGCACTGGCAGCAGGTAAGATAGTTTTCAGTGTAAGGAAGCCATTAGGGAGAGATTTCTATTATGCAGGAAGGCTTCTGCAATGATTTTCTCCCATTAACCTGGCTTCAAACACCTTTAATCAAAGGTTAGTTCCACCATCACTTCCTGCATCATTGATAGGGGTTTGTTCTCATCCAGCAGCCTTGTGAAGAATCTGTCCAAAGAAACTTGAAAGAATAAAGAACAGTTTTTTGTTTTTATTGCTGATTAATTATACATACATATGCTTTTCTCTAACACAGCTAAAATGTCTGACTTAGACAAGAACATGATATAAAAGGCGTTATGTAATTTTGTAATGCACAATATATAGTTACTGTAAATTCAAAAGACAAGGGGAATCATTGGCAAAACAAAGCAGTACTTAAGATTCACAAATGTCATCAACATCATTCATTACACCAACAGTGGAGTTACTATTTCACACACAGTAAATCAACTTTCCCAGCAGGATGTTTCATTTTTTATCTCTCAGACAGCATCCCAATGTTTCAGTCTGATGTTCAATGCGAGAGCAAAGATAGGAAAGCCCTGCAGATAGTTTCCATGAGGAATATTAAACATTTCCTGACGCCATGTCTTCATTAGAACTGATCTTGCAGCGACAGGCTGTGATAAATATTCAGCTGATTATGTGCAGCTGTCGCCGATCAGCTTGCCCAGAATGATCTGTTGTTTTTCTCCTTACGTTTTCTGGGCTCTCTCCTCCACATAGAGCTGCATCTGTGAAAGCCAAACAAACAAATATGAGTAACAGTAAACAGATGCATTTCAGCACACAATATGGAGGACAATACAGAAAATAGCATCACAGGAACAAGCCTTTGGATGAACTGCACAATGTTTTTCCTTTCGGCTCACTTTAACTATGTCGGACGTCATGGACTTCAGTGGAATGAGTCTGGGCTCCTTCATGTGAACTTCCTGCTCATCAGCGACGATCCATGGAAAATCCTGCAAAGACGAATGAGCATAAGTGACTAAAATCATGCAAATAGTTGCATATTCTAGCAGCTGACATCATTAAGAGCCTTCATCTGCATACAGCGCCTCCTAAAAGTATTTTCATCCCATCCCTTCAAACTTATTTAAACGTTTTGTCGCATTCGAATTAGATTTTTTTAAACCGTTATGTGATCAACCAGTGGCTTACAAACTTCCTTTTCCAAAGTCCAATTTAGATTTCTATATATGGTCAAAGGTGAGGAAGGTAAGTGAAGTAGCACTTTAAGCACAACTTAATTGGGTTTAATGTTTAAAAAAAAAGAAATTAAATTTCTTTTCAATTGAGAATAAATAACAAATAAGCTGAGCCTGAAAAGCAACAAAACTGTCAAACAATAAACAACAGCGATAGGAGTTGACATACAATTTTTACTTGATATCAATACATAATCAAAAAAAGAAGTTGGGAAAAAACAAAAAGAGATCTTACAACAAAGTAGTCAAAAATGTGCAACTGTATCCTAAATGTTTTTTTTTATGGTGGAATTTTAATTTTTTAAATATAGGAATTGAGAGTATAATAAAGTAAACAGATGTTTTAGCCCTAAACAGCATCATAATGAACAGTTGAAAATAAATGACTATTAAATTTTTTTTAGCAAAGTTCTTTAAAATCTTCCTGTTAGTCATCTATTAGTGTTTTCATTACACAAAGAAGTAGCACACATCTCAGTACAAATAAGTAAACCTTCACTGAAAATCTGTAAATAACACACCACTGAACCTCCAGTGGCCTTTTATTTGGTTGTTTTAGGATTTAGTTGTGTATATTTGTTCTGACGATGAGTAATTTTTGCTCCCAGAATGGTTCTGGACACAAACTTCTGAAACTACTCTAAGTATGAAATTGTTAGATATTTTTCAATAAATGATGAGCTTTTTTCATTAAGAGTAATTTCATTTGAATGTGCTTTACTGGAGACATCCAAGTTTGTCAAAGAACACTACTGCCACCTACTGGTTTTTGACGTCACGGTGCGGTATCGGCTGTTGAGCAAGTCCCAGTGCTGTATCTGGTGTTTGTTGCAACGCTCTATTATCCATGATGGTGACGACCAGTGCCCTATACGAAGCAGTGTGTTGGAGGTATTATTATTTCTGTTGTTTTTATCATTTTATTCATTTATATCTTTTATATTGCTCTCAATCATTTGTTTTTCTATGTTACTCTCATCATTGGAAAAAGTGTATGAAGGCCATAAGACGGTCAAATGTTTTGCAAGAATGCTTTCCTGTTTTTCATTTGAGAAGCAGAGAAGTGAAAAGTCATAACCCCGACACCTTGCGTAAAGCGTATACTGAAACCAGGCAAGTTCCCTATCTTAAAAGTTAATGGTATGTCTAAGAGACTGCGTAATCTAAACTAACACCAGCTGTTGTAATGTGTTGACTGCTCAATAAAAAGCCTGGCAAGTGTTGAGCCAAGCGGAGATGCAGATATTGACAGTTCAACTCTGGACTCCCCTTTGAAAAGCATTTTAGGAAAAATCTTACACTGTCTTTGTTTCATTTTTTATACGTTAAAGTTGGGGAAACTTAACAACCCTAACAAGTGAGTAACGGATTAAGGACGTGTTTTTTTTCCTGGCCAGAAGTTAATGGCAAATCCTCCCTCTTCAAGTTGGAAATCCAACGACCAGGACCGCAGTAACTCGTACGTGGACGATCATGAGTCTGAAAGGTGAAATAACTAATTTTGTTTCACTTTTACTCGATGCATTGAAACAACCCACTGCCATGCACGTGGGCATTGTCAGTTTAACTATAGCTCTTGGGAATTTCAATGGTGAAGTCCTCTGGAAATCATAAATAATTGTTGATTGCAGATGTGTCAAGTAGTTCCCATTGATTTTGCCTGTAATGATTGGCCTTGGCTTACCGCACTGTGACGTCACTGCCGGAAGATGTCAGGAGTGAGGTGTTACTATATTTCAGCAAAAATGGACGCTCCCACACTCAGTGATTGTGACGAAAATTATTGTTTTTATTTTTTTACTGATTAACGCTAAATTGATTAAATCACCGCGACCATATTAGTGTTAGGTATAAATAATGACCCAGTAGTTATTCCTTGCTGACCGGACTTTCCCTTTAACCCACTGTCAGTCTAGTTCTATGAAGCAGTTTCACTTCACTAACATACATTAAACACAGGTTACGTTGGGGTTGATGTTTAAAGGACTGTCTGACAGAAAGCCTTTAGAAAACAACCAAATTGCAAATCCCACCTTTTAGGTTTGGATCTATATCAAAAAATCGCAATATAAACATGGAATAAATTGAACGTAGAGATAATTTCACCAAGAACTGCATTGAGTCCAATAAGCGCTCACCTTAATGACTTGAACCTTCTCCATGTTGCGTGTGGCAGCATCTCTGGTGTGCACAAGCACCGTGAAAGAACAACCTGAGGCAGGAACAAAACGTTTCACTCTTTTCCACATTTCAACGCCTCTTTTCTGTTTCTCGTTGTTACCTGGTGGGTTGTTGTTTAAAACAGCGTCACACACACTGATCTTCAGGATGAACGCTCTCAGCAGCTGCTCCACGTGTGACAGCAAAGTCTCTGAGCTGTTCCCATCAAACACAGCAGTCAGTGATCAGAAATACCCCCAATTGGATTTCACAGAAAAGCTGGAAGCAAACCTGATTGAGAGGAGAGGAGGTTGGGAAATCTCAAAGACAAATCTCTCGACTGGATGATGCTCTTTGTCCATGATGACCACAACCACTTTCTCTGCATCGTTCTAAAGCACAAAGATAATAATTTAGACTTAAATGGAAATGTCATGAAAGCTGACAAACACAATTTTGTTTTGTATCGCTTTCATGACATTTCCATTATTTAAATTGCAGCATTGATCATATGTAAGCAATGCGGCAGAAAAAACATGGTGCAAAAAACATGCATCGATATGGAAGTTCAGAACATTAGATACACATGGTGCAATAATGCAGTGTTTTGGTTTGTTTTTGTCAGTGTGATGCAGAGTCAGAGACATGATTATGAGTTTTTCAGCAGTCTGATGGTGGTGGGGAAGAAGCTTTTTCGGATTCTGATGAACTTGCATTGAATGCTGCAAAACCTCTTCCCACAGGGCAGCAGGTAGAACAGTCCATGGTGGGGAAGGAGGAGCCCTGATGATCTTCTCTGCTGTTCTCACCACTCTTCTCACTTTCGTCCAGTCTGAAGCGCTGCAGCCTCCACACCACACAGTGAGACAGCTGGTCAGAACGCTCCCTATGGTGCTTCTGTAGAAGGTGGTGAGGATGGGTGGGGGCAGGTGGGCTCTTCTTATCCTCCACAGGAAGTGCAAACTGCGCTTCTGTGCCCTTTTGACCAGTGAGGTGGTGTTTACAGTCCAGGTGAGGTTGTCTGTGATAAGCACCCCCAGGAATTTGGTGCTGTTGACCACCTCTACAGCTGAGCTGTTGATGACCAGTGGAGCATGGTTAGGCTGGTTCTTCCTGGAGTCCAGGATGATCTCCTTCCTCTTCTCCATGTTCAGGATCAGGCTGTTATCTTTGCACCAGTCCACCAGCTGCTCCACCTTCTCTCTATAGTCTAGGTCGTTGTCGTCTCTGATGAGGCTCACCACCAAGGTGTCATCTGCAAACTTCACGATGTGATTGGTGGTGAACCTCGGGATGCAGTCATGTGTCGTCAGGGTGAACAGCAGGGGGCTCAGGACGCAGCCCTGAGGGGAACCTGTACTTAGGGTGATGATATCAGAGGTGTTCTGTCCGACCTGGACTGATTGAGGTCTGTTGGTGAGGAAGACTAACAGCCAATTGCAAAGGGTTGTACTGAAGCCCAGCTGTTCCAGTTTTCCTATCAGATGCTGTGGGATGATGGTGTTGAAAGCTGAACAAAAGTACAGGAACAGCATCTGCATGTGGGTGTTCTCCTCCAGGTGTGCCAGACTCAGGTGGAGAGCAGCAGAGATGGCGTCGTCAGTGGACTGGAATGCATCGAATGTTGGGGGGAGACTGGAGACGATGTGTTCTTTAACCAGCTTTAAGTCATTGAGTGAGGTGACCTGAGGGTTCTTTGGGACCGAAATTATGGTGGCAGAATCAAAGCATGCGGGCACTATGGATCGGTCCAGCGAGGTGTTAAAGATGTCTGGGGACACCAGCCAGCTGACCTGCACACTCCCTGCCCAGGTATTTTATCGGGGCCTGGGGCCTTTCTGGGTAATTGGAAACTAAGCAGAAACAGCCTGTCATCATTGGACTCATCTTACCTTCTCAATGAGCGGCTTCACACAGTGTAACGTATCCTGGATGTATTGATTCAGCTCAGGGTGACAGGACATCTGGAAATGATTGTACCAACCAGAAGAGCAGGGTCAGACTTTTCAAACAGAATAGCCTTAAAGCTAACACCTGTGCATTTCTATAGAAATCTTTACCTGCACGGGTACATTGTATTTCTTCCTCTTCTGGAAGATTCCAGAGGGATAAACTTCACGGACGTAGAGGATGAGGTGAATAGCGACCTCCAGGAACTCGCACAAAATGTCAGCAACCACTGGAAGAGAGAAACAATCCCAATCAGGCCACTGATGGAACCGTTATTTACCAATGAACACAAACAGACAGCACTAAGCCTACTCCTGTTCATCTTTAATATCACCAATATCTAAATATTAATATTCAAGCTTTTCCCTTCCATAAATCTCATTAGAGTCAGACTGATACACTGATCAGGCAGCTGATATTTGTGTTTTTTTCTTGTATTGGTATCAGCCAATATGCCTGTTCATTAGTGCCTTCAGCAGCCACACCTTGAGACTGTGTGAAGAACATGATTGCTGCGTCCTCCATTTGTTATCTATTGTTAGTGTGTTGTTTGCTAATAAATGTCCATTTTGTTTACAATTAGACTTGTTTAACATTTTTTATGATTTTGTCATTTTATTATGTAAATGGAGAAAGAGAAAGCAATATTGACCAGCAAAATCAGCAGCACGTGTCAGGGACTAGATAGACTGATATCAAATAATTAGTCAAGCTAGAAATCTTTAAGCCAGATAAACAATCGATTTAATTATGCATCAAAATATTTGTAAACGTACATTCATATCTAGTTTTATTGGATTAAATGGTCATAACTCATTTAAATACAGAACAACATCATGAGTCCTGTACTGAAAGGCAGACTTTCTATATTAGTTAAATGTAACAGAAAAACATTTTTATGTATTTTAAAAAATCTTTCAAGTGACAAACAAGCACCCTTGATAATTAAGCTCCACAAAAAATAAATAACTGAGTAAATCTATTTCAATAAAGGACCTTTTTAGCTAATGCTCCAAAATATCATCTAGTGCAGCGACCTGCCATCAAAATGAAGCGGCATTCAATTTAAACTTTGTTTAATTATCATGTATAAGAAAACAACGGTTCTGTTAAGAGTTTTCACAGGTCAGGGAGGAAGTTAGTAAAGGATCCAAGGATGGGCTAGGTTATAAAAAAAACAATGTTTATCAAACTTTTGAGCATATCACAGAGCTGTTTAATTGCATAGACTACCTACCTCTCAGTAGGTTCGCATAACTGGAAACCTACTGAAAGTCATGGTTGTCCACCTAAACTGAGAGGCTTGGCAAGGAGAGCATGAAGATCTATGAACTATGAATTGTGCATCCTACAAACCTTTCTTTATTTTATTTCATGAAACAATGCAAAGAAGAAAGGCATTGTTGAAAGAATATCATAAGATGTCCTATATGAGGTTTGCCAGAAGCCCAGCAGGCGATTCAGAAAACTTTCTCTGATCAGATGAGAAAAACTTGCTTTAGGATCAAAAAGTTGATCTTTCTTTCAGCAGAACAATCTTAAATATTTATCCAGAGCTGCAATAGATTGATAATCTATATCAAAATACCAATTTTAGCTGCAGTCTAATTACATAACTTTTGATATCATGCAGTTAGATGATCCAGTCAAAATCTGCACTTTAATCCTAGCTCTGATAAGAAACTGATGCTTACAAAAAGCCATTAATCCAAACAAATCACAAAAAGCTTGATTTATTTCTGCATTTCTGTAGTGTGATACACAGCAAAATGAAGCCAGTTTTGCTTAATTCCTGCAGTTTTCCTTTGTAAATTATCTGTTTTACTTCATCCAGAAAGAACAGGGAGCTATTTGATTCACACAACATCCACCTCCTATTTGTTAACCTTCTTAAATCCACTTTAACTCTCTCCACACCAAAGACATGTTTGGACCATTTGGTGTTTCATGTAGAAATTAAAGCCCAATAAAACGCCCGAACCTGCATTAATATTAATGATTACTCCATTGTTATGTTTTGTCTGACTAAAGCCTTAAAGCGAATGATGTTGCATATATTTATACCTTTATAATATCCCCAACATCTTCAAATAATGCTCTTCATTTAAAACAGCAGAGCAAACACCTATTATATTTATTCGCTTCAGTGTTGAACGGGTCTTACCTTGTCCAAAGTTAAGATCTTGCCTTGTCAGAGTTGTCATTGTTTATTTAAAATAAAATAAAAAAGTGGGGCAATGATTTTTATTCGGCTAGCTATACATGGGAAGCGACAGATTACATTTTTAGATTTAAAAGCTCGACATTCCTCTTATGTTTGATAAAAAAGGCAGCGGTTTAAATTTATTCCAAAAAGAGTCTGATAAAAACAACAACAGCGACGCCAACCCGCTTAAACGTTTATTTGTTCATATTTTTCAAAACGAAAGGTCTGTTATTAGCCTCCTCGCGCATAAAAATGACGTAGCTCTTTCCCGCTCCTCGAGGTCCAGGGATGATGACGTTTTTTGGGGTTTTCTTTTCTGTTTTCCTGATTTTACATCTGTTTTATTTGGAAAACAAACATGTCATTGTTTTGATTCAAATAAATAAAAATAACTTCTAAAATTGAGGTAAGTTATACTCTGAGTTGGACACAACTTTCCTCTCCTGAAGCTATACAATTTCATCCTAACATGGAACAAAACAAATAAATATCACAAAAAAATACATTTTAATTATTCTCCTGCTGTACATTAAAGTCTATACAATGAGTTGTGACAAATGGGGTGTTGTCAAACTTCCTGACAGAACACTTTTTCTTTTCTTTACCCTTTCCTCCATAAAATCAGTGTCAAGGTTCGCCTACGCTGATAACTTGTTCCAACAAGTTGGTGGAAAGTTTTTTACATCTTGCATATGAGAATAGTGTTCAGACACTCAGCCTTAAATTCCAGCACCAGTGATAACACCAACATTTCCAACCCCAAACCTTTACAAACAGAAAGCTCCAAATGCGAAACCTAAATAGGAAATAAAACAATAAACAAAAGGTGCATGAAGGTTGCTTACACATATGGATTCAAATGAAACTATATTGATCCCCAAATGAGCCTCAGGTGGGACTCTGTCTGTCTTACGCAGTTGTCAAATGGGAATAAAAACAGTTAATTGACAATTAAGAAAAATTAAGAAGAATAAGATTAATTAAGAAAATCAATTTATTTATTTGCTTGCTTTTCCTCCTACAATTACGTGTTCTAAGTTGCCGTTAAGGAAAAAAAAATTTTTGTTGGAAATATATATATGCTTACTATGAATGAGCATCGTGCTGGGATTTAATAACTTTTCTTCTTCCCACTCCCTTTCAGGCCTGTTTTTTTTTTTACTTTTTTTGTTATTTATAATATGACTCATAAGTTTAAAATGATTAATTGCAAGTAATTGCCTGAAATGAATAAATAAACAAATAAATAAGTTACCCCAATCTGATACCCCAAGCCTGTTTCAGGAATATTTCTCTGTACTTTAACAAATAAAGTTATGTTGTGTTGGCTTGTGATGGACTGGTGACCTGTCCAGGTGGTATCCTGCCTTTTGCTCATAGATTGCTGGAAATGGGCACCTGTCACATAGACAGTAGCAGAAGATGGATGGATCACCAGAAGCCATTAGGAAAAGGCTAAATATTATTTTCTCTACTAGCAATCAAACACTTCTTTCTGCTAAAAGGTTGGTCTCTCATTGGTCCTGTACAGCTAAGCAAATTCTGGGAAATTCCAGATAATAACTATTTGTTTATTCGTTTATATATATATATATATATACAGTACTCGAAGTAAGGGGGGAGGAGGGAGATGGCATCCCCCTTCTAAAATAAGTATAAAAAAATCCTCCCCCTTCGCAAATGACCCCCCCAATACCATCCCCTATGACATTTACTAAATGTGTAAAATTTCTACTTTATATTAACAGTAAAGGCAATGATATTGCCCTTTCAACATTTGGCGGGTTGCGGGTTTACGAGTAGCCTGAGCAAAATAAAATCAAAGAAGTGGCGTACCATGACTATGAAGCTGATCCCAGTGGGAAACTAGTCCTCTGCATTTGTCTCTAACTATGTAGGGGTAGTGAAAATAGCTACAGAGGTCCTAGTTGGGATCCTCTGTTTTAAGGGGGGAGGTGTGACGCCTGCAGCGGGTTTCTGCCCTTTTCCTTGCGGGGCTCTGGGGGCAGGCCTTCTGCAGGTGTTCTGTTTTGCCCTAATCGGTGCTCGTTTGCTTTAAAAGCTGTCATACAAGCAGCAGACAGGAGGCATCTCCCTCTTTCCTCTTCAGAACACCATTTAGTTTGGTTTGTATCCTATGGTTGGGTTTTGTTAGTTTTGTTTGCACTGGCTTTTTTCTGTTTAGTTATAGGTTTTGCATTAATCCATTTTTGATTTCCCATTTTATTTATCCCTTTTTTCATTTTTTTTGTTTCTTTAGTATAATTTAATACATTAAATTTTCAGTTAATAAGAAAATCCTTGTGTGGTCTCCTTTAATGTTACCCCCATCAAACAAGCCTGGTGGTCATAACATTGTGGCCAAGCAATTACTTTGTTTTTGGTGCTCAGACCTCGGCAGGAAACATAGCGCTGTATTTTGATAGATATGCATGAACAGGAGCAAAGAACAGGGCTGTTTCCTCTCCAGGCCTGAAACTGGTGGTGGAGTGGAGATAGATGAAGTTGGTCAGTGTGTAGACTGCTGGTTCGGGAGACGATATGATGAGCTTTACGGGGAGATCCAATAGACTGTGTGAGCTGATACTAGAGCTTCACTCAGGGACCTGGAAGATAGAAGTCCAGCTTGGATAACACAGGTTGAGAGAACCTGTCCATGATGAGCAAGCATGAAGCGACAGTGGAGGGGAAAAACTCCACATTGGGAAGAAACCTCTGGCAGAACCAGGTTCAACATGGCGGTCTTCTGCTGGACCGGTTAAGATGAGACAGGGAACACAGCAAGAGTCCAGGAAGAAATTAAACTCTGATGAAGCTTTACTATGATGGCAGAGGAGGGGATGGAGGTTGGTTGAAACGGTATCATCTGAATTCTCACAGCGCCTGCGCACAGGAGCAGACAGGTGCGTATCGGAGGCCTTTTAAGATGAACTTTGGATGCCGATTGGCTTTCGTGGAGGTGTGGTTCAAAGCTGATTGGCTGTGTCGAAGGTGGATGTAGTAAAGTAATTTGTTTCTTGAGTTGAACTTCCACCTAGGCTCCATATTTCTAAAATATGTTTTTGAAGCTTAGTCTTAAAAATTGGTTTTCAAAAATTTACTTTAGATAACCAGATCAGAACAAATATGATCTTATAAGAACGTAATCTAGTAGTTGTTATGTTATTATCCTCCATTTTTTTAAAAGGAGCAAATCAGTTAAAAAAAAAAATATATGTATATATATATATATATATATATTTATATATACATATAAAAATATATATATATATATACATATAAATATATATATATATATATATATATATATATATGTATGTATATATATATATATATATATATGTATGTATATATATATACACATATATATATATATATATATATATATATATATATATATGTATGTATATATATATATATATATATATATATATATATATATATATATATATATATACAGTAAAGTTATCCATGCTCCAGAGCAGAGGTTCTCAATGATCCCCTAAAAATTCTGATTAATTCATGCAAACTATTACATATGAAGGGAAATAATAATGTTAATTAATAAATTATATTTTTTATCAAACTGGATTATTTATTTATCATTTGTTTAGAGTCAAACCATTGATTCCCAGAGTTGGGGTCAGGATCACACTCGAGCAACCAGCATGGGGTCTGGAGATCCACTACAGAAATTACAATTAAAAAGGTTAAAGCGCTTAAAGACATAAAAACATCACTTAGAAATTAAAAAAAAACAACTACTTTGGTAGATGTCATTACACCTGTGATTTTCTTGTAAAAGAAATGTCAAAACTTTAGTCAAACCTAGGCACCACTTTGTGGGTCAGAAGCTGAAAAGGTTGAAAGCCTCTGCTCTTGTTGAACAAATAAGATTTAACTTCTCACTATTTGCTCACCAATATAAACAAACAAAAAAGTCACATCACCATGAAAAAATAAATAATAAAGACCAAAAAGAAGAGAAAAGAACAACATCTTTTGTATATATCGTTGTAACTAAGTGTGACAAAATAAGTTTCTTAAAAATCCTTATATGTTGCTTTGTTTTCTCACTTAGGCACAATCATGTAATCAGACAGAGCTTTTATTTTGAAAGGACGGCCATGCTGAATATACAACCTGTTCAGAGCTGGAGCCAAAGATCAACCACAAGCTGCAAAACTATGTGAAAAAAAGATCTGTAAAGACGTTCTAACAATGAGGCGACGCTTTCAGATGGTAAGCACTGCTGACTCATTAGCAAACCTCTTCATGCTCGACCTTAGGACAATCTGTCACTGGAATTACTATTTCATACAGGGTTAAACTATACAGCACAACTTAACTTACATAAACTGCATTGCTATGAAAGGTTTTACATCTTGTTTTAATTAAATAAGAGAGACCTACATATTAAAGAAAAGTCTTACAGCCCAGAGCAATGTTCCCTTTTCACCTGGTTAGTTTTTTTTAAACTCCTGTCTTCATTAACTATCCAACAGGTTATGGTGGAGTTTGCACATAAGCGGCTGTAAATGTACTGCCTCAAGGAAACGAATCGCCTTGCTGATTGTGAAGTCATGCATTTTTTGGAGTTTGTAGCTGGGAGCATTTCAGGTAAAAACATTAGTGAAGCCTCTGAAAACAGAAACACAGATTAATGTTTGAACATCTGGAGTTAAGACATCTCCTTGTTGGTTTTTGCAGGTGCAGTGGGGATTGCACTTGGACATCCGTTGGACACAGTGAAGGTGACGCGGTGCTCAGGAACCTCCACATATGTAATCCTGTGTAAATCATAAAACATCTTCTTTTGCTTGTAGGTGCGTCTGCAAGCAAAGTCTGTGTATAAAGGGATGTTTGACTGTGTGGCTAAAACATACTTGAATGAAGGAGTAGGTGACACATCCTCACTTGTTTTTATATTAAACCTTTAAGCATAAACCCTTTGACTATTCTGTATCTTCTCTGTACTCCAGCTCCGTGGATTCTTCAAAGGCATGTCCTTTCCTGTTCTGACCACTGGCCTGGCCAACTCCATCGTCTTTGGCTCTTACAGCAATGCTTTACATTACATCTCTCAGTCTGACTGCAATCTCCGCAGCCCCTGCAAACAAGCCTCTTCTTTGCAAGTCTTCACTGCGGGCTGCATCTCAGGCGTTGTGCAGGTATGGTCACTTTAGAATCAGTGGTTTTCACACAAACATCTATTTGCTAATATACCCAGCTGTATTGGTATGGCTTTGATTCTGTATCGGCCCATGTATCGGCCCAGACCCTGTGCTTGAAAAATGTCTTAATATGGAGAGGCAGGGGGTTCTACTCTAAGTTCCTGCAAGATCAGCAAATTCCCAGCATCTTTTCTGCATGTCTTAAACTGGCAAATAATTCCAAAACTAGACATCCATTTGTTAAAATGTCGCTATGATGTTCTTTTTTTCGGGGATGGCATAGTTTTACATCAGATTGAACACAGTACTTAGCTTTTAAAAGCCTGATGCTTGGGCTGAAACAAGTTTCTCAAGGGAACTCATCAATGGAAGCCATTTTTGTTGTGGGTCATTCTTAATGGTGAGACGAGTGAGAACTGGAGGGCAGTAAATCTGGTTTTCGGTTGTTCTTTTACCTCCTGGATGAGTCTTTTATGGTCTCATGGAGCAGCCAGGTTCAACGTCTCAAACTTATGGAATTACTTTTCTGCTTAAGTGGCTTTTAGTTATTTAAGCTGTAAAACAGTCCTGATGATCAGACTTCTCTGTACCGCCATCAAATATGAGTCAAAAATGGCTTTTTGTTGAAAAAAAAGGCAAAACTTTAAAAAACAAAATTTTAAAACTATATGCCACTCATAAAGTTGTGGTTTCGTAACTGAGAGATGCATCAAAACTTTAAATTATCTACCTGAGGGAATCAAGTTGATGAGTTTTGAGATAGCTGCTGACCACATCCATTTTATGTTATTTCATCTGAGTATTTCCCATCTACCTCTAAGTAGCCCAAAAAGAGGATTCTTGATCCATCATAAATATTGTTTTACTTACCTTCAGATGGCAGCAAACCACCATTACCAAAGCATTGAAGTTATATTAGTGCTATGCAAAAGGACTAAACTGGTAAATACAAACAGCATTTATTGTAATATTGATTCCATCGTAGCATTGTTGATCCCTCCCATTTCCAAATACTGAAGGAGAAAAGGAAGGAGATCACTGAGAGCAGACAGGATGTTTGTGCACAGGACAGTGTGTTGGCTGCCCTGCTCTGCAGCTCTGCACAATGTTTCCTTCCCAATCTTTACTCTGTTCACAAAGGATCCCTGTTTGCTACAGCCTTTCACTGGTTTCTATTTTAACAGTTGGACATCAGTGTTCACGAGAACAGTAAGAGGAGGGACAGCTAAAAGTGGAACACACTGCAAAAACCATCTAGAAATAAGTCAACATTTTTTTAATTAAGTGTATTTGCCTTAAATATGAGCAGGTTAAGAAGAGGATCTGCCAATGGAAAGAGTATTTCTACTCTTAAAATAAGACAATTATATAAAATGCACTTAAAATGAGACAATGCAATTATTTTTTCCTATTTTAAATTAGGGGTGGGTATTGGCAAAGAAGTCACGTTTCGATTCGAATCACGATTCACATGCCACGATGCGATTCTATCACGATGCATCATGATACTTGAAATATTGCAATGCATCGCGATATTTTCACTGAACACAGTAAGAAAAAGATACAGCCATTACCAGTGGCTGACTGGCTGGGTGTGATCTGGATAGTGTCTTCAATTGATACATAACTGAAAGCAACTGAATTCATACATAGCTGTATTTATTGAAACGACTTTTGGAGGTGTTGCCATGAAAACAAATACTGGACAGAAATATTACTATTACTGGCGTGGACACACTGACAAAAAGATCTTAGGATTCATAAAACTTAAAATAACAAAATAAGGATAATCAGTGCTGTTTACATGGCCTCAGTGATCCTTTAAACCAATGAAATGAAAACATTCAAATGTATGACATTTCCCCTTTTGCAAATTACGTGCATCATATCAATTTTGTTTTTACCTTCTTTGTTTTTAAAGCCAAAATGCATCCAAGCATCTGACTTTAAATGGGATGGAGCCGCAGGGCGAATTTTCATAGTGTCCTCCATGTTTTATTTCATATGACTCGTCGCAGTATCCCAAGGCTGGAAATGCTTGTGACACAGGCAGCGTGCGTCAACACATCCGCAGCGACTGGAAGTTGTATTCCACTTGGTTTGGCTGATGTGCGCCAACCATTAATGTATTTTATTTGTTCATTTCTTTTTTTTTTATAATCGATTCTTGCCTTCAAGAATCGATGCAGTAGATCACAAAAATTAGAATCGCGATGCATCGTCATGACGATTATTTTGCACACCCTTATTTGAAATGTAAATTGTCTTGTTCCATTGGAAAAGTTTCTCACTTTCCTCCTCAATTCGAGACAAAAATCATTTATTTTAAGAAAAAAAAATGGCTTATCTCAATTTCGATTTTTTTTTTCGATTTTATTTTCCAGTGCATAACATGGTTCACCCTTTTTTATGAAACCTGGAGTAGCAGCTGCACTACTGGACATACTTTAAAACAACTGATAAGAATGTTTTTTAAAAGTTTATTTAAGATCATATTAGATTGGTGAACGATAAAGAACACCTCCAAATGCATTGTCTATCCAAGAAAGTGAGAAGTGTTAACATGTGTTAACATAGGGCCAGATTTGTTTGAGGCTATTTTTTCAGTAACAATGAAATTTATCTGAAATCTGCATTTTGTATTAATTCTGATAATAATGAAGAGAAGTGTTTAAATGCAACAAAAGCGGAAAGAAATAACCAAAGAGGAGATTCAAGTTTTTCATCTGTTTTTAAAAGAAGAAATGTTTAAAATATATCTATGTAATTTTAATATAATTTGAGTTGACTAATACTTTATGATCCTGTGCCTCCAGGTGCTGGTTTGTGCTCCAATTGATCTGGTGAAGGTGCGTCTGCAGGGTCAAACTGCTGCTGAGCGCTACCGTGGACCTATACACTGCGTAGCTGTCATACTGCAGGAGAAGGGTCTAAAGGGTCTGTACAAAGGAGGGGTGGCTATGGCTCTGAGGGATGTACCCTGTTATGGACTCTATTTCCTCCCTTATGAGGTCATCCGCAAGACCCTGACTGAGACTGGAGAGGAGCCAGGTCAGTCTGAGATTCCTGATGCAAGAACTCACATCTAAGAAACTGCACAGCTATTATTCAGCTTCTCTGCACCGACCAAAGCAGAACAACGAGATATGGCGAGGCTTTCCAGAGCCGTATAATAATAGAAATCGAAACACATCATCTTTGTTGCTGTAGGATGTGTCTGGATAAGTTGTATCGTAACACACGTATTGTGATATGTATCATATTGCAAAATTGTTGCCAATTCATAACCCTACAAGCTACAAATACATGACTGAAATTATTGTTTTGTAACCAAACCAAACTTCCAAATCAAATAGGACTTAGACAGATTTTCTTTTGTCCTTATGTATACAGGAGTGTAAACACAAAGAAATTTCGTTTAAAACAGCTCTAGGCAATTTCACTTTTTAAAGTGCAGCCTTAAAAACTGCTATAACTACATAAAAAATAGCAATATAAACATATGACTGTATATTTATAGTTCTAACATACATTTTTTTGTAATAAAATGACCAATTTTTTTTCACAACATTCAGCAGTCTAATGGCAGTGGGGAAGAAACTGTTATGGAACTGCAAATGGCTGCCAACTTTATTACAAAAATGGAGCTTATGCCAAATCTTTCACAGACCTTAGTTTTAAGGAAAATTTAGAAAATGTATTTTAAAGCTTATTTGTATAAAATGTAGGAAAAAAATATCATTTGACACGCTACAGTACAGTGACTGATTTTCATAATAATTTCTAATGTTTTCTGTTTCCTCAGGTACCTTTGCAATACTTATGGCGGGGGGCGTAGCAGGTGTGGTGACCTGGGCATGCGCCACACCCATGGATGTCATAAAGGCTCGGCTCCAAATGTCTGGAGCTGGCGGTCGGCACTACAGCGGCGTTCTGCACTGCATAAGAGTCAGCTTAAAGGATGAAGGAGTCAGAGTCTTCTTCAAGGGTCTTCTACTGAACAGTGTCAGGGCTTTCCCTGTCAACGCCGTCACCTTCCTCACCTACGAGAGTCTGCTGAAGATTTTCCGTTCACCTAGTATATAGAAGCATCTTCGCCAGTAAAAAAGGACTTTGTTTTTCAAAAAGGAAGCAAGAAAGTTAACTTAACGTCTAACATTTTCCAGGTTACATTTCATTCATTGACAAATAATAACAAAATGAGTTCCAATACCTCCTGTTCCCTTATGTTTGTACAGAAAAATCAGCTCATTACTCAAATTCTGAACGCAGAACCATCTAATTACCAAAACTTGCTTTTATTTATATACATATATGATCTGATTAAAGATACACAAATAAAAGTAGTTCAACTAAACCTAAAAGCCTCAACAGTCTAACAGAGAAACCATGTTTTTATTACAATATTCTTTCAACACTACTATAGCATACATCATTAGATTTTCTGCTAAGCTAGGGTGCTTCTGTGATAGATGAGAGCTGCTGACATTAGCTTCACAACTTTAATGCCACACTGCCATGTTTTATTCTAGTACTACTGAAATATTTTAGCTATGATCTTATAATGGGACTATCTGATGTCATGTTACGGTATGCAAACACTCTGTCTGCACTGTTGAGGATGCACCCACCTCAGGATGTTGAATGCTTGGAGTGCTGGGTAGCGGAGGAAAAATTGAATGGCGGCTATAATAGACTCTGAGAAGAGCATTAAACTAGACAGAAACGTATTACAAAATAAAGATTAAAAACAAGATGGTGCTCACGGTAGGCTTAGAAAAACTATAAATTACATCATTTGCATATATGTCACCTCTACAAATCAGGAAAACATCATAGTCGACACGCATTCTTAATATATGTGAGAGGTTTTGATTTTTTACTAAATATATTTAATTTCCTCATGTAGACCAACATAAAAACACTTTTATCTACACCAACATACATGGTAATAATCTATTAGACAGAAGCACTATAATGATTTTTTTTCTTACAATTTTTTTAACAACCTACAAACTTTAAGCTTTTAAGATTTATCTTCTAAGCACATATCTACCTCAAATATGCTAGTTCTCCTTACAGGCTTGAATGATCTGTTAGACCACTCCTAATCCAAGGACATTTGAACATTTGCATTGCCTTTTTGTTAGTGTTAAATCTATAAAGTGTTCTGTTTTAGCTTTGCTATATATATAAGGGTTTATTTCAAACTAGGAGAGTGAAAGATGTGAATTAATGCATTAACCTAATTAGTTTTATGACGTTCAAAGATGAAAATAGATTTCTCTTTAGACAGATCTTCAACATAACACTTGTTTTTTTCTGCACTACAGGCACAATTTTTATTCTGTATCATTTAATGATCTTATGAAGGGTTACCATTGTTATAGCTTCCCTTTCCCCAATTGTTTTTAAGAAAATGTCAGAAAAGCAGCATTTTTACATTGTTTATTAAATAATGATTGGATTAAAAAAAACATTGAGGTGTCAGCAGCACTGCTTCTCTTACTGAGGTGTCAGGAACAGAGTTGTTGAAATATATTTTGCAAGATGTCTACAGATACTCCAAAACTTCTGATTACATTATATTTATTCCTAAACTTGTGCCAGAAATATGATTTTATTACTTTTTAGAGTGTTTTAAATAAAACACAAAACTCTCTGGAAAAGAAAGCCAAATGGGCCTTTAAACCAAGAGGAAATCCGTCTATTAAATCAATCCCATTCCTGCCGTGCCACGTAAAGTAACCTTTTTTAATTTTCTCACATTACAGCCATATGTAATATTATCTAAATAATCAACAAAAAGGAGTTTATATTTAATAGGCTGGAGGTAAATTATTAGTTTTCAATCAAACAAACTGAAAAGTGTGGTGTGTCTGTGTTTTGGGGAACCACAGCTGCACGTCTTCTAGAGTTTCACCATAGTTTGTTCTCAAGTGGCTCAAGCTTGACCAGACTAAATAGAGAAAAACATCAATATTCAATTCCTGTTCTCAGTTGCATTTATTTTTTTGATGTTGAATGTACATTACATCCACACATATAAATATATATTATTGTGTAGTTCTGGTAGAGGGTCTATAGCCATTATTATTTCTGAAAAACTTCCAAGATTGGTCCATATTTAGCAAAATCTGTCTCCCTATAGAAGAAGTCACAGATTAGCTGATCAGTGTCCAGATCCGGACCCAACCTGATTTTAAACATTTATAAATTACTGCATGTTGTCCGACCACAGTGTCTAAATTCACTTGCGCTGCTTCTTCTGGTAATATGATAAAGCCCTGCGGAGCGTCCTTTAAAGTACTTTCAGACACAGCGGGCGGAGATAAAGGAGAAGACGATGAGAAAACGAAAGCAGAGAAAGTGTGGAATGGAACTAGTGAAAAGTGAAATGGTGTGCTCAAAGACAACCCTGCACATTTTAAGTATGTTTGGCTCAACCTGCTGCTGTGAAGCAGGATTCTCCACCATGAACATAATCAAAAAATAAATATGGATCCAGGCTCAAAATGAGAACCTTGATATGTGCTTTAGAATGGCTTTGTCTTCATTCAAACCCAGGTTTAAAGCCTTGCAGGGCAGCATAAAGCCCACTGCTCTCATTAAGACAGAAAAAAGAAAGAAAAAAAACAGTCAGTTCAGATGTTTTAGAAAATATGTGAATCAGGAAATTGTCTATATATCAAACTGAATGAATGTTGTTCTCTACTTAAAAAAAACACTTTAGATTTAAAAATGTAAAAATGTTCACCTTTTTAAAATATTTCTTTATTTGAAAATTCATTATATAACATGGATGCATAAACACCTCATTTTATTTCAGTGTTAAATTCTGTTTAAATTAATAGATTATAATTAAAAATGTCTCTGGACCTTTACTGGTTGTTGATTTTCTTTATTCGGATCCCTGCCCTATAGTCTGAGACCTGCTCCACTGTCTCCATTTAGTGAACACATCCCCCCAGCATTATACTGCCAGTACTATGTTCCATTTACATCGGGATGGTGTATCCAGGGTGATGTTTTTCATGCACGCTAGCTTTTAATGAAGGTCAAATTACATCATTTAGATTTTTGTCTAATATCCTGTTTAATATTGCTTTTTTAAAATTTTCTCCATAAATGCCAGACTGGATGTTATAGAAATTATGTTCTTCTTTTTTTTCAAAAGCAAGAACACAATTCTTACTTAATTCTATAATGGATTAAAATGTGGAGTTACCATCCCGGCTCTCCGGTCTAAACGGTGCATAACACTGCTGATAGAGCAGTTCCTTCGCATTTAAACCTCATATAAGCTTGGCTCGTATCACATGACAAGAAAACACTATCCATCTTTCAGTAAAGAATACGTTTAAGGCTGTAATTAGACTGTCCATGTTTCTTTAAAATTATGGGTTTAACATATCTGTCCTATGTTTGGCTGTCCCCAAATCCATGGAGCATTTCCACTAAACTTTATCTTTAAATTCACTACCTGTTTAAACAGAGGAAAGAAAATTATTTTTCTGTAAACATATTCTCCAATTACCATGAGCATGTTGGCTGCTCCACAGAGCATTTTGAAATGCTCATAACAGAAGATAATCTGTTATGAACCAACTTTTTCCAAAACACATCTGTGTCGCACCTTGGTCCCCATGATGCCGTTTGGTCTCCAGCATCTCGTTCTCTAACAAACCTTTTCCTGCCCTCACAGAACAGCTGTATTTACACACAGGTGGACTATAGACATTAGGATATTTGGAGTTATAAAAGCAAAGGAGGTTGAATATACATAAATAAAACCCTTTACAGGTTTGTGCTTTATGTAGCTCCTAATAAAAAACATTGCCAGTTGGTATTTTTTTAAGAATAGTATCACTGAGATTAAAATACTAAGGCAATGAAAGGGACCTCGGTAATAATAAACCACTTTCTGCACTAATTTCTGCACCATGCAATCATTACACCTTTTACCAACGCAGGCTGTAGATTTCATCTAAGCTGCTGCGGACGGGAAACTCAAACCAAATAAACAACACAGCAAACCCGCTGCAGGAAGGATTTGTTTTTAATTTTTCCATAGAGGACAAAACATTATTATATCCACAGTGATATATTTACATTAGAGTAGAAAACCTCTTATCGCTTCATCACAGTTTACAATTAGTGATTTACAACGTATTCATTGTAAGCAAATCAGTTTTAAAAAAAAAAAAAAAGCAGTTTATGCGCACACATTTGAAAATGTCAGACTATAACAAAAAGCAGCGATGAGAAGGTTCAATGTCAATAAAAATGTTTACGTTCAAGTCAGTCAGCTCTTAATGTAAATCTGAGCACAAGTTGCATTTTTAGTCACAGAACCTCATTAAAGAGTATAAAAAATATGATTAATAAAATACATATTATACAAGACCCTTAATTTGTGTGCAGACACTACAGCCAACATGACTGTGGTCAGAATGTATGTTTGTAATTTTTCTTACAGTAAGTTAAAGAGAAAAAATAAACACATGACAGAAGCATTCCTAGAATGCAAATCATGGCTCTCTATTTTCACATTTCCTTTAAATGTGTCAAACTAGGAAAAAACTATTAACAAAAAAAAAAAGAAAAAAAAAAAAAGAAATGAGGCATCAAATATTTCTTTTACACATCAAAACTCCAAATGAGCTTTATGTGCATCAGGTGGCGTGGCAGAGGCTGCACCACCTACAACAGTTTAACTGGTGCAGCCGTGGCGCGTCTGGCAGCAGCTGTACCACAGAAGAACCGAGCAGCAATTCCCTGAGTTTACAACTTTAAAATGCACGCATACAAAAAAAGGAACAAAGAAGTGTGGTAAGGAAATACTTTTCGTCTAGTTCCACAGGAATGCAGATAGCCTCGCCTGACAGCTGGCGCAGGTTAACCTCATCTCTATAAAGACTGTCTTTAACTGGAATGTGAGGCTTTTAATCCTCACTTTGGCTGTGAGGGTTGGAAATCCTGGTCCCGCAGCAATGGTCTGTTGCTCTGTTCAGCAGCCATAGCCTGCAGGGTCTCCCTCTGGAACTGACGCGCTTTGTTGTACAAGAAGACCCCGATGAAGACGAGGACCGTGCCGGTAGCGCTGAGGATAGTGATCTGGTTGCTGAACACGATGACGCTCAGCCAAACCGACAGCGCATGCTTCACAGTGCTGGCGACACTGAGGAGGGGAGAGAGAGCTGTTACTGCTGGTTTTTAAATGTCAAGCACAGCTACTACAGTTTCACACAGTCAGAGTAACGGCCGATATAAACAGCTTTATGTTTAAATCTGACTCCTGAAACCATTAGGGACCGATATGAACATTTCGGCTGATAGCTATGGAGGGAATTTTTATTTTTATTGCAAGCAAAGAACATGTTTTGTAAATCGACATTTGAAAATTCTTTCAATAAAATTCTTTCAAATTAATAAAAACTACAGAATTTATTTGTTTCACTTCCAGGGCAGGCATTCCTCTGGATGGGGAAATGACGACACATTTCTTCCTGTCTGCATGGGTTTATACACACAGTCCTATGAAAATGTTTGGGCACCCCATTAAACTTAATTTATTTCTAAATATCTGGGTGTTTGCAACAGCTGTTTCAGTTTGATATATGTAATAACTGATGGACACAGTAATATTTCTGTATTGAATTGAGGCTTATTGGACAAACAGAAAATATGTAATAAGCATTAAAACTAAATTTGACAGGTATTTTGAAATGGAAAAAAAAATAAAAGAACAAAAAGAAAAACAAATAAGATCAGTAAAAAAAAAAAAGAAATAGAAAAAATAAGGGGAGACAGCGTTATAAAATGTCTGAGGAACTAAAATGGTCACAAAAGCTTTTTATCTACTTAACTCCGGCAGCTGCCTCTGTCTGATTCGGTGGGAAAATATAAACCAGGGCTGCCTCTAATCATTCTTTTGCTAATCGATTAATCTGTTGATAATTTTTACGATGAATTGATTAATAATCAGATCGCAAAAGGTCCTAAAAAACAATTTTTTAAAAGAAGTAAACCAGGTCAAACTAAATCTTTTCTACTTGAGGAGTCCTGGATAGAGCATATTGACAGATAAAAAATTTATTTTTATTTTAAATGCAAACTATGTAGATATATTTTTACAATTTTGGTATAATTTCTGCTCTAATTGGATCGCTCTGTCAAATAAAGGCATATTTTAGAGTCTCTACTCTCATTTAATAATTCATCAGTTACTAAATTAGTCGACGATTATTTTAATAATCAATTAATCACAGTTATTCAAATTAAATGTAAAACTAAGATTAAATAATACAGTAAATCTTTATGCATTTAGCAGATTTCAAGACAGTGCTTCAACAAACAAAACAAACCAAACAAATAAGGAAAAAGCTGATTTAAAAAGATGCATCTTTAGTTGGCCTTTAAAAGAAGTCAATGACACTTTTATTTAAACATGTGAAGAGCACATTAATAAAATCGTATTAATTAATAATAATTTTATTAATAATTAAAATCTTAATTCATGCTTTTGTTTCGTCAGAAAAAAAGCATGAATTAAGATTCCCACTTCTGGACACTTCTGGACGAGAGACAACAGGACTAAATATTTTGTAGATGTAGAAACAGGAAGGTTGTAAATATTCTGACAGCTGCCATGCAGATTGCTAGCCATTGGGTGCCATTCCGAACTTAGTCCCGCCCACAACGTTTGAGGTCGGGAAGTTCGGTCTGGCATTGCTCCATAGTAGCGCGGGTATGATCGCCCACCCTCTGGCGATCCAATCAAATTGTCAGGGTGGACTTTATACGATGATGGACAGATGATCAACAGTAACGTAATCAACCACGTGACCAAAGCGCGCTTGGGTGACAACAACAATGGCTGCCACTGGAGAGTTGAGGTGAGTAGATTCTGCTATTAGGTCTGTTCTAGAAGATATCGACAGCAAATTAATTTTAAAAGACGAACAGAGAAACGCGATCAAGGCTCATCTTCTTATTCTAGGTGTGCAACTGCACGCTTTGATTTTTGTTGACAACAACTATGCGTCGCTTAACATACGTCACGCACTCCGTTGCTCTTATTGGTTGTAGGTCTATCCAATTGAGTGCAGAGGCATTTTTTTTCCTGGTTCGTTCAAAACACGCCCCATAATCACAGCTCTATGGAGCAGTATCAGACTCATATTCTGACTAGAATTGAGTAGGACTACATCAGGCTAGCAGATTGCAGCTGACGTGCAGGTTTGTTGATTAGCGATAGCAAAGACAGGGAGCTGACAGTATCGGCACGATCCAGCAGAAAACGCCTTTGAAATCTGCTGACTCATCTAAAACACAACAAATTTAAAGTAAAGAATTGATTTCATGAGATGGATCCCCCTTTGATCTGGATATAAATAGCACCATCGTCTATTGATCTCTTTATTAGGAGGTATTTTTTTATGAGTGTAAAAAGTGATCGTTTTTATTTATTTTGACGTGGTATCTGTTTCTTACTGTTACAAAGAGATTAATTTTTATCGCGGGTTTGGTTCTTTAAAGGAATAGTACACCCAAAACATGATTAGCCTTCATTTTCTACTCACCCCCATGCTGAACAACACTCTGGAGTACTTTTTTGATATCTCAAATGCATCTGGAGATCTGGGAGGCTTCTTACTGTCTGCTGACATTCAAATAATGGAGGTCTATGGCGCCCGAGGCAGAAAGGTCCATAAAAGTCCACATAAAACGTGTCAATATTCCTCCATACTGCTCGTCCAATGTATTCCAGGTGTCCTGAGTGGGTAGCGTCCATAATTTACTCGAAACAAAGTCATTTAGAATGTTTTTAGAGCATAAACAGTAATGTATAGGATTTCCTAAAAGCGCGCGCCTGCGAGTTCACGAGCCTACGGAAACTGCGGCAGACCAAACCAGATGAAAGTGCGCATTCAGCGTCTGCTCTTGATAATGCAAGCGTAGAAGAAGAAATGTGCTGTTTACCTATGCAAAGAAAGAAACAACGAAAGAAAAATGTCTGAGGACTTCAGTGTTGAGGAAGAGCATGAGTTCTTGGCCGAGCTGAATGCGCACTTTCATCTGGTTTGGTCTGCCGCGGTTTCCGTAGGCTCGTGAACTCGCAGTGGCGCGCTTTTAGGAAATCCTATACACTACTGTTTATGCTCTAAAAACATTCTAAATGACTTTGTTTTGAGTAAATTATGGACGCTACCCACTCAGGACACTTGGAATACATTGGACGAGCAGTATGGAGGAATATTGACACGTTTTTTGTGGACTTTTATGGACCTTTCTGCCTCGGGCACCATTGACCTCCATTATTTGAATGTCAGCAGACAGTAAGAAGCCTCCCAGATCTCCAGATGCATTTGAGATATCAAAAAAGTACTCCAGAGTGTTGTTCAGCAGGGGGTTGAGTAGAAAATGAAGGCTAATCATGTTTAGGTTGTACTATTCCTTTAAGCCGTTTGCTCTTGTTACCTTTCAACCCAAAGGTAATGAATGACCGCAGCCATGAGCTCGACAATTTAAAAGATTGTTTATTATGTTAAAACTCTTAAACCAGCAGAACCAGTTACTATTCTTTTAATTTTCTTTCTTTTCTCTTTGTTAAAATGTGGCAGTGTGGATTATTAGGATTAAGACTGTAGTGCACATTAGATAAATGTGGGCTTGGTTTCTTGAACTCTATTTGGACTTTGGTGTGCAGAAGATAACAGTGATAGCAGGTTTATCTCATGAAGTAGGCTAAAAAGTGTTTTGAATTCACTTCAATATTCGCTCCAAGACAACATTTAAGTGGATCCAAACCGAGATGGTTCTGGGTCCGTTACCTGAAAGTGACGGGGGAAATGCGCCCCATCAAGGCGTAGGCGGTGACGCTCTGCAGGTGGAACAGACCGCCGTCAAACAGCAGCAACAGGATAATGTCCTGACTGAACAAGAAACTCTGTCCTCCTTTTCCCACAGCTGGAAGATCCTGGAAGGACGGAAACAAAGAGCAGCAGCCATCAACTCCCAGATGGTAAATATAACAGAAATTAAAGCATTTTTATTTTAGCTTTGGATTAGAAAACACAGCTGGCCTTCTTATCTTCTTATTATCAGCAGAGGACCTTGGTTGGTACCAATGTGTGCCAGACGCTGCCTTGCAGACTATATTTTGAACACTGATATTTTGTCTTTTTTTTTTTCAACAGTAAAAACATAAACTTGTGTTCAGTTTAGTGTAAATTCAAGCAGATGGCGGTGGATGCAGCATCAGATGTTTTGTGTGATAAGATGTGGATGTCTGAGGGTTATCAATCCTTTGGCATGTTTTTAGATAACCACTGGCTTTAGCTTAACGTGGCCGTTTAATGTTTATTTAGCTAGAACAACATTTCAGATCAGAGGTTTTGAGTGTTTACTTACCAGCAGGAACACCCAGGCAGGGATCAGCATAATGACTGCTGCTGCGCTGGTGTAAAACTGCAGCTCTGGGGGGCTGAAAAGATGCTTCTTTAGAGTCTTGAGCACACAAATAAAAAAAATTTAGACCATTTTTTATTTGTTTTACCTGAATCTGTACGTGTCTCCGCTCAGCAGCTTCTTGGAGAAAACGTTCTGCAGGCTGGGGTCAAGAAAAGCGCAGTTAGTTAAAGGTTACGGCGTGCTGAGGATGGGAGCGCCGGCCGAGGTACAGACCAGTCCATGATGTTGGTGGAGAGCGCGGCGGAGAAGCCGAGCATGTTGAAGCTGATCTCTGAGGCCGTGCAGAGGGCCAGGCCGGCCATGACAGGAAACAGGGACAGGTTTACCCAGAGGCCTGCAGGTCGGACAACAAACAGGAACAATCACATGAATGATTCAGGGCTGCTGTCAACATGACACCAGTGAGCCGATTCCTCCTGGCTGCTCCACTGGTGTGACCAGATAGAGACTCTTATTGACGGTTTTTGCCCTACAGCCCCGGGTCATGAGATCATCTAGCATAGAGATGCAGGTCTACCTCAGTTTAAATCTTTAAATTATCAGATGTTTGGTTTTGATCTTCGTAATATGAGGCCAAACCAAGGAAATCTGATCTGCTACTTAACCAAACCAAGCTAAAAATGCAGCTTTAACTGCCATTAAAGCACGTCTGCTCACCCGTGTATTCTCCTAGGATCAACCTGGACATGATTACAGTAAATATGGGCGCCGAGCTCTTCACCGTCTCAGCGAACGACACCGCCACGTTCTTCAAACTCACTAATCCCAGAACCACAGTGGTGAACCTAAAAGAGCACACACAATGAATTTTTGTCAAGTCAGATTTTTTTTTTTCCTCCAAACGGCTGATTCGGCATCAGCTGCTGCATAATAGTTGATGTGGTTTGAAGGGCGAGGACCTCATCAGCCCAACAAACAGCATGATCATGATGAAGTTGGCTGGGTACTCAGATCTGGATTTGTGCTTGTAGAGGCAGCAGGGAATGAACATCTTCAGGCAGCCTATGATGGTGGTGGACATCATCTGAACCGCACCTAGAGGGGAGGCAAGGAGAAATGAAAAAATAAATAAATAGACGCTAGCGAAGCTGTTAGTTTAAACAAACAGTGTCAGACAGCAACTTTATAATATACATCTGACATTTTAAAGGGCTTTACTCATAACCTCGAAGGTGTTTCATATTTATTCAAATTACAGCAACAAAATTCTGTGTTTTGTTTGTTTTCCCTCCATCTTTACGTCATCCAGATCGGATCACCTTGTATGAAGAAAGTCAACTTTAACAGAAAGCTGCAGTTAGTCACAGGTAGGTGGTAATTCAGTGAGGAGCAACTGGACCTTCTGGTTTAAAACCAAGGACGTAACTAACGATTATTTGATCTTTTTTTTTTCCAACTGATCCATTAATAATCGGACTGCGAAAAGTTCCTTATAGAAGATTTTATACAGAATCAAACCAGGTGAAGCTAAAACTTGTTTGACTTGTTGAGTTCTGAATAAAACATATGGACAGGATATGATCTTTTTATCTTAAATGCAAAATATTTATATATTTTTTTCTTACAATTTTTGTACAATAACTGCTCTAAGTAGGTTACTGTCAGCTAAATGATTTTTTTATATTTCCTATACTCCAGTGATGGATTAATCAAATACTGAATTAGTTGACGATTATTTCAACAATCACGATTAATCTGCCCTACTTACAAGCTTAACAGCATTATGCTGTGGGAATAATTAAGGGCAGATTCTACTTCTACAATCGCACACATCAAATGTCACTTGGGTCTGGTCGCGAACCAGTTTTGCTGGTATTCTTCTGCACCATCAGTCCGGAATTTCTAGGGATGCACAGCAGTTTCCCACCAAAGCGCAATGGGGAGCCTACTGGAGAACTCGCAAGAACCTCGGCGGATGGTCATGAGAACTTTGTTTTGGCAGAGACTTTGGCATCTTTATATAATTTGTCTGATGCATTGTACAAGTGGTTGAACTTCCGAACCTGCGCGATGAACCTTTCGTTCCTCGGTATTTAAAAATGTCGCGCCCCGGCACCGAATCGAGAAGGACGACCACACAGACAGCCGGAAAGGCATACCAAGGACCAATCACAGCTGCTTTTTGTCTGCGCACTTCCGCTTGAGGTCTGCGCGGGTTTGCGACTGTCTGACGCGTCGTCGGGATTTTTTTGACAGATTTGCACAGAGACAGATTTGACGGATGCAGAGGCTATGCGTCAGAAGCATAAATCGGCCTTTATATGTAGCAGGAGCATCTAAATACTACAGAGATCAAAAGCAGCAGAGCTGCGGTGAACCAAAAAACTAAGTCTTGTCTGAGAATTAGGTTCAACTTCCAGCATGAACATTAAAAAAGGAGGCAAAAAAAAGGGTCATCTGGAAGTTAAACTTCAAGAAAAGGTTTTGAGAATAACTTTGGTCTGTGTGTTTTTTTTTTCTTTCAGAAAAATTATTCATGTTTTGTTTTGTTTTTTTTTAATTTTCAAATTGTATTTTTTCAAACCTTTTTTTATCAAACTTTTTTTTTTCTTTTTAATTTCTATTCTGTCAGACATTAAACAAAATAAAAAAATAAAATCGTTAACAATTGAATTTTTCCAAAAAGACAATATGGAAAATATAAAATCTGAGATAAAAAAAAGAAAGAATAAAATCTGAGTAAATGGCCAAGTTATTTAAATACTTTTTTTTAATTCAAATACTTTTTCTCATTTCTATTTCTGAACTGGTGAAACCGTTAGATGGGAAAAGCAGCATTCCTACCCAACATGCTTGGCTCTCCCTCCAGCAGCGACAGGATATACTTGTTGAGAAACAGGGTGCAGAAGCTGAAGAAGTACCAGAGACCCAGGTAGGACATAGAGCGCCAGTTCCACACGCCGGATTCCGTCTCAATCATGGTGGTTTCCGTCACCGTTATCTTCAGCACCTGCTCCCCCGGCAGGCTCTCACTCCGGGCCAGCACCACCCGCTCTTGCCGGTTGCGGAACGGCGAAAACAGGTCCCTGAGCGACTGTTTGGTTGGGGGTCTGTTACCCTGCATCTTGCCTGCTCAATAGACAGTGGGCAGGTAATAAGGGAGGATAGGAGCAGCTTAAAAAGGGGGTTTGATGGTTAATCCATCTTCTGGAGTGACCATGAATTTATAACTCCTTTGAGCCTGCCTGCAACACAATTAAAATCCAGTAAAAATGCAAGTAAATTCAGTGTATCTGTTCAGATGCATAAAAATAAAATAAATAAATAAAAAATACTGTTTTGCAACCACAAACCTTAATGAATTTTATTGGGTCTCCATGTGATATATATATAAATCTAAAATTGTATCTCTTCTTCTTAATGTATATCTGCTTCTGTCTCCTTGAACCCCAGTCGGCCTTAGCAGATGGCCGCTCACACTGAGCCTGGTTCTGCTGGAGATTTTTTCCTGTTAAAAGGGAGTTTTTCCTCTTCACTGTCGCTACAAGCATGCTTAGAGTGAGGGATTACATCTGAGTCAATAAGTCGATGTAATCAACTGGTTTTCCTTAGATAGAAAACTTTGAACCAATATGACTAAATTGTAAAGTGCCTTGAGATGACATGTGTTGTGAATTGGCGCTATATAAATATACTAAATTGAATTAAAATTTGTGGCAGGCCCTGTACGAGATGCACAGAGCTGCAGCGATGTTTTTTTTATTCTAATCATGGCAGAGAAGCTTGTCAGAGTGAATGGATGAGCAAAACACAGGATGACCCTGAACATAAACATATCAGAGGCTATAAAAGACAGCACCGGGGCAGAGGTTTACCTTCCAACAGGTCAAACACGCTAAACACACAGCCAGGCTTTAGATCAGAGCATGCTCATGTGTCAGAGTGATCCAATCAAAGTCCAGTCCTAAATCTAATCGCTAATCGATGGTCTTGAACATTTATGCCCACAGAAAGTCTAAATCCAATTTGACAAAGTTTGAGAAATATGAAGAAAAAACAGCCCTGTAGAAACCCAATTTTGCAAGATTTGCAGCTGTAAATAACCCTGAAAGGTGGGTGTAGTAAACATTTAAGGTGACTGAACGAACATGCACAACACACTGTAAAGCAGACAGCTACAGAAGATCCTGCCTGTATGCAGCTATCAACACCTGATTACAAAAATAACACATCCTGCAACATTTAGCTTCCCTTTGGGATTAATAAACTGTTTTTGAATTGAAGATTTGGACATGTGAAAAACATGTAATCCATCTGTTTTTCCTATAAAAACTACCATATGTTTTATTTAACTTCATCCTAAAAATAAAAACAAAACAGGGTTGAAAAGCAAACCTGTTGGGAGAGTTATGAATAGTTTTGCTACAATCCCTTTTTTTTTAAACAAACTTAAAAGTTTCTGCAGGCATTTCAAACGTTTAAAGCACCACTTTTATTTAATATAATTAAATCATTGAACATATCTGGGTCGTAAATTCTTGTTAACTGAAAGATATGACTGCCATTCACTTTATAATGTTTGTTTTCGCTAACTTTATTACATAAACCAGAATGTGATCAAACAGTAGATGACATACGAGCCACTAAAGCAAAGCTCTTTAGGTTTGTCATCAGAGAAGTTAAAGTAAACAAAAAGCACACAAAAAAAAGACTTGTGGAAAGAACAATGAACTGTTGCCATTAGTGAATGAAGAGATTTTTCTTTAAAGGGCTTTGAAGACATTAAAGCAGGCAGCTCTTACCTTTGGTTCAATCCGGATGCTTGAAGTCTCAAGAAGAGGTTTGAAAAACGAGGAAGCAGCACAAAAACGTTAGCTAGCTGTTTTCATTTTCTGCAACAAAGAGACTATTTACTGGATATAAACCAGCTCCCATGTTAACCATGCTATGCTACATGAGTCACAGAGGAGTGCTAACCCAACCCTAAACCTACCGCTGCACATACCAGCTTTAGACACCTTGGTTTTTTCAACGTAGCAGCTAGTAAAAAAAAAAAAAAAAAAAGATGACAAGCTGCGTCAAGCTGGAGTTAAACAGCCACTAGACCGGAAATGCTAACATTTGGATTCGCTTCTAACTGCAAATATCTACTCGCTGATTTTTTTTTTTTTACTGATTTACGACACACATTAAAGTGAAGTACTAAAAAAATATATAGATAATTAAATAAATAAAAAAGTATGTGAACGTAAATACCCGCTTCGAGATGCTTTTATTTTTTAATCTAAGCTAGTCAGCTTCCGGTGTAGTTTACATTAACCTGACGTACCAGTAGCCTGACAGAATCAAGAACCTGAAGTTTGTGTTTAAACTTGCTCCATCATAAACTTTTTTTTTATGAAATGCCTGATCTTAAATTTAAGTTTTTTTATATATATAAAAAATACATTTTATGTTTATTCAAAACCTAAAATCTAAACAAAAATATGAGGTTTAAGCAGATGTACAGCACTATATTGACCGCTAGAGGGCAGTAGGAATGTGAATCCAAACTGCCCTTTGAAATGTTTTTTGGGGTTTTGATCTTTAATTTCTGTCATTTTCCCCCCATTATCTTTTGATTGTTATTATTATTTTTTAATTATTATTATTTATTGAAAACCATAAATAATGGACTAAAAATAAACTCTATGATCACGAGAAACACATTGATGTAAAGAAATCTGATTAGAAAAATCTGTCATTTATCATACAGATGTGTCACGCAAAAGGTTTATCTTTGTTAATGTTTATGATCATTGCTTAAAGCTAAGAAAATGGAGTTCAGCTTCTCAGAAAATTTCAGGAAACTTAATATAAGAAATATTATAAAATGCAACAATATGGTGCAGTAACCTAAAACACACAATCTGCAGCCTTTACAATCCAAAGAGCCTTTTTGTTGTCAGTGTTGCTCACTGAACACATTTAAGGATGCAAATGAAGGAATTAACAACCATTTTTAAAAAAGATAACTTATATATACTTTTTTTTTAAATATCTTCCATAGGATTTTTATTTTATTTTTAAAGAACCATCATTTCTATTTCCATGTCCATACGTTAAAGTAAATAAAACAATTCTGACACAAAGTTCCTCAACAATCATGAGTGAAACGTCCCACTTTTTAGCATTAGTGCTAATTTGAAAAACAAACAACTCAATTTGGTAAGACTGGTTTGACTGTACTAGGACCAGGTAGGACCAGGCCTGGGCTGCAATGCATCTCCCTTTAACCTGGAACAACATATTGGAAGTGATCATCATATTTAGTGTTCTTTTTCTCTCTCTTTCACATCAATGCAACAAGTTAGTTTTAAAGTATTTTTTTTTCTGCTTGGTCTTGATTACTTATTTATCCTTACCTGTATTATACAGCTATCTTGCTTATATCTTTATCTCTGTGTATAAATGCATATAAGTGTATTCAGGCAAAATACACTGCTCACAAAATAAAGGCAAAACTCAAATGACAAATAACTAGATCTTAATGAATCTAGTATTCCATGAATATTCTCATGGAATACTTTGTTGTGTACGAAGTTGAAAGTGGGGACAATAGAATCACACCAACATTATCAATGGAAATCAAATGTATTAACCAATGGAGGTCACGCAAAAAATAAATTGGAAAAACAGACTGCAGGCTGATCCAATGATGATGTAATGTCCTTAAAACAGGTCAGAATGAGGCTCAGTATTGTGTTTGACCTCCATGTCTCTGTATGGCCTCCCTACAATGCCTGGGGGTGCTCCTTATGAGGTGACGGATGGTTGTTCTCAGGAATCTCCTCTCAGACCTGGACTAAAGCATCCGCCAATACCTGGATAGTCTGTGTTGCAATGTGATCTTGGTGGATGGATCAAGACATGATGTCTATCAAATTCAGATCTGGGAAATGGGCAGGCGGTCTATACCTTCAATGCCTCCATCTTGCAGGAACTACTGACATACTAAAGGCACATGAGACCTGGTATTGTCCTGCATTAGGAGGAACCCAGGACCAACTGCACCAGCATATAGTCTCACAAGGGGTGCAGCCCTCAAAATAAAGGCCATCCCACATCATTACTGACCCACTGTCAAAGCAGTCATGCTGAAAGTTGTTGCAGGCAGCAGATCGCTCTACAGCGTGTCTCCAGACTCTGTCACATGTGCTCTGTGTTAACCTGCTTTCTGAAGAACACAGGGCGCCAGTTGCTATTTGCCTATCCGGGTTTTTTCTGTCAAATGAAAAAGTGTCCTGCACAGTTTTGCGCTGTGATCAAAACTTCCAATCGTGACTTAGACTTAGACAACTTTTATTGTCATTTTTTATACTAAGAGTGTACAAAAAATGAAATTTTGTTTTGTTCAGCTTTCACACAGTGAAGGAGCAGCAGCTTAGCAGTGAAATTATCATTTCCATTTCATAAAATGCAGCAGTGTTCGAATATAAACAGTGTGTGAGAAAAAAAAACATGGTGCAAAAGGCATTGATGTGGAAGTTCAGAGCATTGCAAAAACAAATATATATGGTGCAAAAATGCAGTAAACAAACATTTTTAGTTGAGTTCTATTTGGTTTGGTGTTATCAGCGGGATGCAGACGCTCGATTTCTGTCAACATTTCAGCAGTCTGATTGCAGGGGGGGGAAAGCTGTTACAAAACCTGCAGCAGATGCTGTGAAGCCTCTTCCCAGAGGGAAGCATGGAGAACGGCGTGGCGGTGTGAGGGTTCGCTGATGATGTTACGGGCTCAGGACACGCAGCGCTGGGATTAAATGTCTTTAATAGAGGGAAGGGGAGCCCTGATGATCCTCTCTGGTGTTCTTACTACTCTTTTCACCTTCTTCCAGTCTGAGGCTTGCAGCCTCCAAACCACACAGTGAAACAGCTGGCAGAACGTTCTCTATGGTGCTTCTGTAGAAGGTAGTGAGGATGGGGGGGCAGGTGGGCTCTCATCCTCTGCAGGAAGTACATGCGCTTTTGTCCCCTTTTGCACGCAATGCACGCAATGCGGATCGCAAACAGATCAAGACACTGACAGAGTCTATGGATGGAAGGCTTTTGAGCATCATGGTGAAGAAAGGTGGCCATTTTGGTCACTGATTTGCTTTTTGTTTTTGTTTTTTTGAATGTCGCAAATGTTTATTTCTGAATTTTGAGTTGTTATATTGGTTTACCTGATGAAAATAAGCAAGTGATATAGGTATATTTTTGTTTTTTATTACGTTGCCTAATCATTCTGCACAGTAATATTTACCTGAACACACAGACATCCTCATACGATGGCCAAATCTAAAAAAAAACATCAACTTCCAAAAATATAAAACTTTGATATTAAGGAGTCTTTTGGGTTGATTGAGAACACAATTGTGGCCCAATAATAAAAATAATCATCAAAAATTCAACTTGCCTAATAATTCTGCTCACAGTGTAGATCTTGTGTTTCTAAGGCAAGTGTTCAAAAATGGTAACTTGTTTTAAAAAGGGTTCAATTCACTTTTTAAAAAAATGCCTCTCATAGAAAATGCACTTATTTAGTTTGTCCTCTAGAGGGCAGCAGCTGCTGTGAGCTGCAGAGGAAGGACAAACACAAAAGCGAAACCTTTAAAGAAGAGTTTCCCAGTGGATGTTGAAGCAGCAGGAGATGTTGAGGTTTGAACAGGTAGCAGGAATGTAACCTCCCGGTTCTTCCACAGGGAAATGGACGAGATAAGGTCAGGATCTTTACTTTCACATTTCTGTCACCTCGGCGGCGGCTTATTGAATAAATATAGGGCTGGACCGTTGATTTTCCTATTTATTACCGTGTTATAACCGATTTTCCTCTTATTATTATTATGTTATGAGCGCTGACAGCTGTTTAACCGACATCAGCTCAGCAAAATAGAGATAGAAATGCTGTTTGTTAGCAACAATTTGGTGGAAAAACAAACCAGACTGCACTGTGAAGGAATGGGAATTACTATTTGAAATAAGCTTTAAAAACCATTAAAACATTTTCCTTAAATCTGTTTGGAAGCTTAGGTTGACTCATTCTTTAGAGGATTGAAATAATGGGGAAGTCCAGGCTGAGGTTAAACATGTGCTGTTTAGAAACTGGTTTTTTACATGTTAAGACAAGGACCTGTTTCATGGATGATTCCTGCTCTCTATTTGCTTGGAAACATGGATTATGAGTTGCAATTATTGAATATGGTATCAGTTATTACTAAATAGCAACTTTGTGTATCATTTCTCAATCAGAAGTGATCATTTCCTGGAAGGGTCTGGGCCCCTGATGGGAAATGTTTGCAAAATCTGTGTGCCACTATAGGGAAGAGGGAACAAGCCTAAAAGGATAATAAAAACAAGTCATAAATTGTCTAAAGAAACCACCTAAAGAGCTCGTATCAACCACGAAACCTTAGATGACATTAGTTTTTATATCCTGATTTGATTCCTCACCTTAATCATATTGTTAGGGTTGTAGTTTAACTGAAACATTGTTGCATGAAATGAATAAAGAACCTGTCCTGATAGAGCGGACGCCTCCAGGCTTTTTATTATGAGAGCAGATAGCAAAGGACATGTGGATTAGTGGCTGTTTTGCTTAATGATTCACTAAAGTGAAAAAAAAGGTGCTTCTGTGCAAACTTTCATTTAAATGCTCGCCTCTCAGTCAAATACCATGCTCCTTTGATATGTGTTTATTACAGCTGTTATTGTGTGAGACTTCAACATTCCACTGGGCAACCCTGAGGATTTCCATATTTAACTACCGTAGAGTTTAAACATTTCCAAAGTGTCTGTAACTGATGTTAGCCTGTCTGACCACTTCTCTGTTACTTTAGAAAGCATGATTTAAAATGAATTGGTTAGTTAAAGAGATATAATAAGGAAACTCATCTTTATGGATGATGCTGCTGAAACATTCAACCACTTTATTTAAAAAATGCCTGACATCATTGATTCAAATTTCTCCAGTCAAAGTGAAGGTTGTTAAAGCCTAAGTGAAGAAGTTAAAAAAGGGAGTGTTGAAAAAAAGTCTGGTCTCCAGATTCACTGTAACATTTAGATAAACGTTATAGATACAATTTACAACTAAAAAAATGCAAAAGAATATTATTCCTTGATCCTCAGCAAGACTATAAAGAATGCTTATGCTTTATTTAACACGGTTAAAAGGCTGACAAACCCTCCTGCTGTCAAGGTTGGGTGGAGGTTTGAAGAGGACCCAAATGCAGAGACTGAAGTTGAGGTGGTTTTATGCAAGATTTAATAAACCAAAAAGGGCAAAAGAAGCAAAAATCCAAGTCCACAAAATCCACAAAATACTGAAACCACTCACAACAAGGAGGCAAAGAAATGTCAACAAAAGAGCAAAGAGTGACTGAACAGGAGAAGAATATATGGGAGAGAGAAACATAGACCGGGCTTATTAGCAGATTGGGAGCAGTTGTGAACAGAGGAGGCAAGAAGGGAGCTAGGGGAAAGGAGACTGACACAAGAGGGAAAACACATCTAAGAACTCATATACATTCAAAAATAACTAGAACACAGAATGGAAATAAGACCAATGAAAACTCAGAGACAAAACTTGAACAGAACCAAAACCATGACACATGTGATTGTAGCATCAGGTCTCTACTGTAGCAGGGCCTGCAGCGATTTTGCTAACTTCTTAAGTAAAAAAAATAAACCAAAAATACCCTACTGCGGCAGAACAGGCCCATTTCATTGCATGGAATTTAAAAAAGATTTCAACTCCTTTAGAGTACTTTTATTTAGGCTACGTTCACACTGCAGGCCTTGAGGCTCAATTCCGATTTTTTGGCGAAATCCGATTTTTTTGCATTGCCGTTCACATTCCAAATATATGCGAATTTTATGTGATCTCCTGTGTGAACTGAAGTCATACAAGGCAAGTGTCCTGCATGTGCAGTAGAGGACGCAATGACTTCACAGGCCAGCATTCTGTGTGTTTACGGAAGTAAACATGGATGGCAGTGCCGGAGCGCATCTAGCGATCTTTTACAACCATTAAAAACTCAATTTTTTCAAGATCCTTAAACATAAATACTGCTCTCTGCATCATCGTCTGCCATGGGTTTTTTTTTCTTGTCACTTCTTCATAGCAAGACGCAGAATAGTGACCTTTGTCAGGTATTAATGGCGTTCAGGTCGGATGAATGCGACCTGGCCGTTCAGACACAGGTCGCATTTGAAAATATCAGATTCGTATCGGATTCAGGACCACATAGCCAAGTGGCCTGGGTCGCATTGGAAAACATCGGATCTGTGTTGTTCAGACAGCTATGAAAAGATCAGATACAGGTCGCATATGGGCAAAAAATAGGATTTTGGTCACTTCAGGGTGCAGTTTGAACGCAGCCTTAGACAACCTAATGTACCAGATGTACTTAAACGCACCATAGAGGCTCAGCGGTTTGGCGACCTCCTCTGGTCAGAGAGACTCCTCAGCTCCATTTAGCAAAGAAGATTAAATTTACTCTGAGTAGACAGCAGAAACTCTGGGTGAACCTACTCCACTTTGTCATATTGAGGTTTTAAAACGAGTATAAAGCTGTAATATTATCAGAACAAAAGTCTTTATAATTCAGAAAAGTCATATTATCAAAAAAGCCAAAAAACAAATACTAGAATAAAATTAAACTTTTATGTGAACAAGAAGGAGGAGTCTCTCTTTCGTCTGTATTAAAATGTTGGACCCAGAAGGAGCTTTACTGAGCTGATCACATCGATTCTTGATGATTGACTCTTTCTTCTCATGAAAAGCAAACATTTTTTCACAACGTTACAACCTCGCTCTCGTATTATACACCTTTGACTTTATCCATATAACAATATGGTTTTATCTAAGTATGACTTTATTCTCCAAAGTAAAACAGTTATTGTCATGATGCTTTTAAGTGATCTGCCCACATGCAGAAAACCACTCAGAGTACCAAGGGAAAGTTTAACAGGTTTATTGAAGAGAATCACAGGAAGTTGAATCTGGAACTCAGAGAGCTGATGAACCGGAACTAGAAGTGAGAAGGGAAGTTCAAAGCGGTTAGTTCAGTGCCTGTAGGAAACTGGAATGAGTTCTTGAATATAGAGGAAGCCGGACTCACGTTGGAGGGGGTTTCAGTCTTATCCTTGAAACCAGAAAGTGTGGGTTTATCCAGAGGAAGGGCAACTCGTTGGAGGGCGGACAGGTTGGTTTGGGTTGGAGCCTGAGGAGTAATTTGAGTGGACTGCCACTTGGAATTCCGATGGAACTTGAACGGGTCGTGGTGAGGTTTTTCCCCTGCTCAGTGTGAACACAAACGATCCTTCCAGGGGGAGAAGGCCAAACATCCAGTTTGCAGGAAGGTATCCTGCCAAAGGCAAAGACAAAAAAAACAGTGTTAATCTCAGAGAAACAAAGACTCAAGTTAGACTCAGCTTCTCAGTTTGGGTAGAGTACCCAAAACTGGCAAACACTCTGGCGTCGTAGGTAGTGACAGTCAACTGCTCAAAAACTCCGGTTGTGCAGGAGGGCCAACAAGGACAGGGCACCACCTGGTGGTGAAGGGAGAGAAAAACACAAAAACAACCCACACAAACTAGATTCCTAACAGTCGTCTTAGTATGGCCCTGATAGTCATTACAGCAGATAAAAATAAAATATGAAGACACAGTTAAATTAAGATATGTTTCAGTTAGAGGCTGTCGTTCAGCCTTTACCAAGTGAATGAAATGCAATTAATCATGTGGAAGAAGTTAAATGGTGGTTTGTGACTGACTATGACACAGAGCAGGCTGACAGCTTAAAACGAGATATTTTTCTATTTCTGTGGAACAGCTGCACAATTTTACTTAAAAGAAAACTTGTTAAATAAAAAAGAGAAATTAAAAATGCAGCTGCAGATATCAGACAGGATTTGCTCCAGTTTAAGGTGCTACATAGGCTTCACTTATCCTGGAGCAGGCTTGCAAGGATTTATCCAGATGTCGATCCGACTTGCTCCCGATGCTGTCAGGCTACAGCTACCCTCCACCATATGTTCCGGGCATGCCCAAAGTTGAGACGGTTCTGGTCTTTAATTTTTGACACATTTTCTTACATTTGTGACAGAGAGATAAGCCCTGCCCCCGAAATTGCCATATTTGGTGTGGCCCCTGCTGATATGGTGATATCTGGTCCACAATCAGATGCCATTGCATTTTCATCCCTATTGGCCAGACGTCTCATTTTGCGAAACTGGAAGTCAGAGAGGCCTCCCACATATAGCCGCTGGGTCGAGGATGTAATTGCTCATTTAAAACTCGAGAAAATGAAGCACAAGATCAGGGGATCAACCCGGAGGTTCTATAAGGTCTGGCAGCCGTTTCTAAATTATTTTCACTTACAATTCTTTGTTGGAAACACTGGGACATAATTAAGTCATAGACTCTGTAACCCTACTGTAACATGTCGATATTTTTTCATTTATTTATTTATTTTATTATTATTATTATTTTTTTTTTGACAATGTTATTGGAGTTTATTTTTAATATTGGTGTTATTGTTTGGCTGTTATTTTATATAAACAATTCAAAATCCAATAAAAATATTAGAATAATAATAAAAATGCAGCTGCAGAAAATACACAGAAATCTTTGTGCTGGAGTGAATAAGTGAATAAAGTTACCTCTTTCAACAAAATATGAATATTTTCTATTGATTCAGTGTATTTTAGCCTACTTGCACATTATCTCTATGGAAAGACTTCATATAATCATCATTTAGTAAAAGAGCAGTGATAGGAATGGGATTTGTATGAATTTGTACCAACAATTCAGTGTTATTTTTTTAAATATTTTTATAACCTTACTGCCAGCTCATATATAATTCTCTGAAAAATGTTCCACTTCCACAATGTTTAAAATCAGTTGCATATAAACAAATTTTGGCTCAAAAGTATTTGTTCAGGACAACTTTGTTGTGCGATAAAGTGATGTGAGGGCTGAGAAAATTATAAAGATGAATTATTGACTGCAGTAAGGCTTGATTACGATTTCACCTGGAAACCATAAGACATCTAACTATGATCTGATCACCCTTTCCAGATACAGATTTCTGCAGCATGTTGACACCTGTTTTATCAGGGCAAAGTACAAATACTTGTGTAAGAAAAGTCTAGTGAAAATAAAAGTGCAGATTGAACTCTGTTACATGAGTAAAAGGAAAAAAGTACAGCTTCCACATTATACTTAAATACAAAAGTAAACTAAGGTTTTTGCTTTAAATGATACAATATTTAAGTCCCATTCAATACATTTTACAAATATTATTGGGAATAAAACTGTTGCATGCACAGAAAATAGGATTGTTTTCCTCTTTTGCTCGTTGTATTTGTAGAGAGATCATAAAAAATACTGTCTCTAGTTTAGTGTTTAGTTTGAGTCTCAATTAAAACTTCCGACGTGATATAGATGAAACAGAACTGAAGTCCTGCATAAGCAGCTGAATACTTTTAGCGTTCTGGTTTTCACAGCACTAACGATGCAAACTGCATTAAAAATGAAACCAATGTTGAAACATAATCAACAATTTTAAATCGAACAAATGGAAATAAACGGGGGAATGTCTTAGGCTGCAGAATCTGATCCATTATCTGCAACGTTTTCCTCCTTGTGTCTTCATCAAAGCCTCCATCAGTATATTTCAGTAAAAACTGGGTTCTGACTGCAATGATTCTAATTTTCCATCTGTTTTGTTGTTGTGTCGTTATCGATTAGCCAGGGTGGAGTAGAAAATGTACAGTAAAATTAAAAAGTCCTCACAAAAATGAATGCTCAAGTCAAGTACAGAAGGATTTCTAATTGCATGATTTAATGTTTAGTTTGAAATGACATCTTTTCTTTTCCAGTTCTGAACATGAGAAGGAAAGGAAACAGGCCCGCTCTGTCTGTGGCGCACAGAGTGGGGAGGAAAGTTAGAAAGGCAGGAAAGTTTCCCAGTGATTCTGTCCCCAAGATAAAGTGCATAACAAAAAAAGGTCTGGTAAATCAGTATTTAAGTACTTTTTTTATCAGACAAGTTATAATTTATTGAAGTGCCTTGAGTTATAGTATATTTAAATAATATGTTTTGTATAGGGTTAGTACTAGGGCTGGGTGAAAAAATTGATTTAATCGATTTTGAATCGATTCCTTTACATTTTTGCAAAATCGATGTCTAGGGAATAAGATATACCCCATTCGTTTTATAGTGACCCCTGTGACGTTCACATTCAAATAAGCAGGAAAGATGCACTCAAGATGACTTCAAGCCAGATAGCTGCAAATATACCCAATAGGTTGACTGAAGACATTAACAAATGGGGGCTGACCAGCAAACACCCTGTAGTTGTTAAAGATAACGCTGCAAATATGGTTTATGCAGTGGAGATAATGCAGCTCATGCATGTCTGCTTCAATTTCACCTTATTTAGATTTTTGTATTGCTTTTTTCTGTTTTCTATCATTTTGGGATTTTTATTTTTAGTCTATATTTACTTCTGCTAAATTGCAAAATGTAATAATGTTAAAGAAGAACAAAAAAGAAAATAATTTATGGAATATGACCTTGATCTGTTAGAAATATGATCTCTTAGTTGTTTTCTTGTAACTGGAGTTGCATAAATTCAAGGATCAGATTTTTCTTATAGTGGGAATTGTTCAGCTTCTGTTGGAGGGATGGAGAGTTAGAAGTGATAGTCTCCATCGAGGCACGCTGTCTAAAATCTTCCCAACGTGTCGATCTTTTCAGGCCTTTGTTGGACAACCAGCAGCACCAGAACTCAGATCTTCTGTCCCCCAACCTGAGGCCGAGACACCAGAATCTGATCCCTACACCATGTGGACCGGTGAGCAGATCCGCCCCTCACGCCGACACCAGGAGCACCAGATGGGCTTTGCTTTATTCAGACCAGACTCTCTGTCCGCTCCCTCCTGCAGATCAAGGCGTGGTCGGAGCTGTCCAACCTGGTGAAGATCTACTTCTGCTTCAGCATCGTGTCCCTGCTGGCGCTGCTCGGCCTCACCATCTCCAGCATATACAAGCAGCACAAGACCACGGACGTGGCCGACGAGGACAACTTCACGGTGTCCCTCATTCAGCTGGTTGGAATATGTGAGTTCTTCAATCAGCAGGGAGGGAGGCGCTCACTGAGCCTGCCTTCCCGCTGAAAGCAGAAGCTCTCTTGTTGAGGTCATGTGATAAAAGCTGTGGAGGATTACTAATGTCTTCGCTCTGATAAAAAAACAACCTTTATATTTCCCACAAATATGGTAGCAAGGATTCCAACTGGTTTTTACACAATGGCTCATTTCTAAAAGCTTAAATACTTGTCTGTAAAGTCGAATCTATAGTTAAATTCCGACAAATTCCGACTCCAAAACTAAAATAAAACAACTTCCTTTTCTTGTTTCACTTCTAGGCTCCCATCTTCCTCCTCATAAGTTACAGCCGACTCAATTTCCCATCAATACTTTCCCCTAAAGTGGCCTACGTGACGCTGATTCGTTCGACATTTTTTTTTTTTTACAAAGAATGAAAGTGTGTCTTGACATGTGTTTTTTCTGTTGGTTCGTTTTTTTGCTCCATTTAATCTAATAGTCCAAAATAAGAAGTGAACGTAGTGATTAAATGCATGTAGTCTAACCTCAGGATTAGATCAGGGATAACCAATTAAAATAAAAAATAACGATAATCTGTTAATTTAAACAGAATTTAACAATGAAATAAAATGAGGTTTTTATGCATCCATGTTATACATTGAATTGAAAAAAAAAATATATATATATAATAAAATATATATATATATATAAAAAAAACATCAGTTGGGTCAGGATCAGGATCGTGGTCTGCTAATCCATGACCTCTGCACTAGATGTTGAAGGAACAATTAACATCAAAGAAGAACAAGTAGACAATCAGAGGAGAAGTGTAGACGTCTGTGGGAACTCTGGAGGAGCTGCAGGGAGACACAGCTCAGGTGGTAGAAAGCTGAAGGAAGATGATTAGAGATCAAGGCTGCTTTTTGTCAGCATCTGTGTAGGAGATAGAAGAAAGGGGCTGTTTGGATCGGACTGAAACAGAACCCTCTGACCAACGTGAGAAAAATGTTTTTTATTTAAGGAAACCTAACAGCAGAAAACGATGGAAGATGACGGTGGCGGTATCATGCTGCGGTATGGATAAGGGCAGTTTAAAACTTTCATGTGCAAAGCTGGCAGACATCAGCTAAACAAGCAGCTAACCATGAAGTAGAATCTCAGGTTCTAGTTTGCATAAAGTGTTGAAACCATTTACCTTTTCTTCTTTTGTGCTTCTTAGTCGGTCTTATAAAATGGCAATGAAATACTCTGAAGCTTGTGAAGGAAATGTAAAAAAAATAATGTATATACAGTATATACTGTATATAGTAAGAATAATGTGCAGCCTTACAGGGGCAGCATCACAGGAAGCTACTGCAAACAGAAAGACTGTCTTCAGCTGCTTTCACCGGAATGGATGGTTTAAACGTCCGTCTCCCTGCAGGTTTTTGCATCTACTACATCACCCGTGGCGTGCTGCAGGAGAACAGGCAGGAGCTGATCGCCTTCGTTCTCAGCGTGCTGGTGGTCTTCATCCGCTCGGTGATCAACTACGCCGTGGTGGGCTCCAAGGGCAAGCAGGAGGTGCTGGTGAGTTGTTGAACCTTCAAAAAAACATCTCGTTTTAGGAAAAGTTTCCACCCGGTACTGACCGCGACTGAGAAAATCAGCGATTTACCAAAACTAAACTTAAAAAAAACAACCTTTCTCTATTATCTCTGAGCCTCTAATATTCTCATGACAAGGAAACACTGGAAATATTCTGTTTAAAATGGAAATATTGGGAAAAAATGATCTTATTAAACACAAAATCCACTTTTCCAGTAAGGATAGATTTATTTATGGTGAGAAGTGAAACATTAGCTCCTCCCCCAGGTCAGATAATCAGTAAATAGCTCCTTGGTTCATTTTCACTTCCTGATTACTATTGGACCCTGGTGAACTACTGAAGCACGAGTCCTGCACGATTTTTACGCCTTTTTAGTTGATTTTTCCCTATATTTTTCTGTCTTTTTTTTTCCTAACGTACACACAATACTGTGAAAGCATGTGAGAAAAGTGAAAGACAAAATATAAGGTGTCAGATATCAGGAAAATGTCCGGATCCGTCTCAGGAATCATCACTGTCTACAGAGTTTAAAGCTTTGTAGGGAAAAAAGCTGTTGGTAACAAAAAGATTCGAGATCCCACTGAAGATTAACTCCTGTAGTGAGTTATTTCAGGGTTTCTTTTTGTTTCAACAACAATAATATTGGTCTAAAATAGTCAGAGGGTGTGACACCTGAACTAAGTACAAGCAGCTAAAATCGCCAAAAACTTTAAAAAAACTAGAGAACTGTAAAGATTTTTGGAAATCCTGACTTATTTAAAGGAAATAACACAAAAATGTATCGACATTCATGCTAGTTTGATTGTTTTCATGTAAAAAAGGCTCATTAGCTCCACTGGTAGCAGTAGAGAGTCTGCTGGCTTAGAAGGTCAGACATGAGAAACAACTTTCTAACAAAAGCTCTTCGTCAGACAATCTGAATGCAGAGAGAAGCATCACTTTACACCCTGAGAGCAAGTTTATTGTTTTTAACATAAAACTACAGACTACTGGTCAGAAATAATGGCTGTAGAAGGAAACAAAAAAGTGTGTTGTTGCTGACCACTAGGGGGCTCCATTCACACCATTTCTGCTCTTTCTGGTGGAGAAGAAAGCAAGTAAACAATTAAACATAACAATTTTACCCACCATGGAAGCGGCCATTTGTAAAATACACCGAAAATGTTGCATCTTTACTTTCATCTTTACTGTTTATTTCATTAGTGATGTTTTTAAAATGATACTGATGTGAAAAAAAAAAAATTATCTGTTGGCAAAGATTACAGTAAAATAACAATAAATAGGACCAGATATTAAAACTGTTTTAACAGATTGAATGACCTGGATTAAAATAAAAACAATAATATTGTAATTTTATTCAAAGCTGAGGAGCTCTTTGGTTAGAAAAAGCATATTTTGGTTATTTTGGGCTGAATTCTTAAACCCAAGACACGTTTTTTTCCCTTTTTGTGGTCATATTTCTCAGGCTTGATTAAATCCTTTCTACATTTATACCTTTAATAAAAGTCTAAAAGTAAATCTAGACATTGAAGGAACATCTTCCATCTTAAATCAAAGCCCTACCCAATTCAGCCTGACCTTTAAAGCACTTTAATGTCATTTAAAGCTCACTGAATTTCAGGATGTTGTAGGTATATCACTACATAACACCAATAGTCTGTTTCAGCTCATGAAGGCAGCTCTACTCTATGGATTTGTAGCTTTAAGAGCAAATGTCCTACAGTGACCCATCATGGGTCCGGAGTTAGAACAGCCCTCAGTGCTGCAGCTGGATGTAAATATGTTAGAAACATACAACTTAAGAGGAAAGCCCTGGAATGGAAGCATGTGCAGATGTTTGGTAGCGTAGTTCAGCAGAAGGAACGTGGTGATGTATTAAAGGAGACTTGAGGCTTTTCATTATGGCGGTAATCTAATCAGAGGAACCTGCTGCTCAGTTTTCCTGCCTGGTTCAGTCGGAAGCTTTTCACTGAAAAAGGAGAAAACTTAGATTCACTTTTAATGATTGTAGATCATAACCAAAATGCTAGTCATTATTGACTCATTATGAGATGAACAGAATAAAGGAATTTATCTGATAAGCAGCTTTTTGTCTAAAAAGTGTTTTATGGTCAGAATCACTGGAAATCTGTCAGATCTGCGACGCTCCTTCCTCCCTGAAGAGGAGCTGGACTGAATTGAAAGTATATTTTAATGGAAACAATAACAGCATTCTGTCCTGGAGCATTGAACAGCTGCTAGTCCCCTTTCCTCCACTTGGTGTCGCTGTTCCTCCAGGTGGTGGTAAAGCTAAGCTACATTTGAGCTCCTTTAAAGCTTCAGGAGGATCTTTTAGTCTGGACCTGCTGCAGATGAAGCCGATTCTTGGACTTGATCTTTTTATCTTTGTTTTTTTTTTTTTGACAAGATGATCTGATGGATCAGGCTTGTGTAGAAAGATCGTATGATTGTAGATAAACTCAACTAAGAAAAACAGAATATTTGTAAAAAAAAAAAATATATATATATATATATATATCTTGTTTTCTTGTTAGATAATTAATGATCATTTTGTTGTATTTGTTCTCACACTCTTCATCTCTGTAACAGAGGGAGGGAGGTTGTTTGACACGTGGCTCCTCCCATCCTAAATACCCTGCAGTCATTCCTTTGTGTCTCCTTTGCAGAAAATTCCCCCTTAACATGATATGCTTCAGGGTTTCTTCCTCAAAACTTCAAAACTAAAGTAAAACTTCAAAACTGTTTTACTGACCAGCTGGACATTAGCTGCTTTATTAATGGGCCTCACAGGATTTTAATCCATGATGTCATTGCGTGTTACCAACGGCAACCTTTGGGCCCTCTTCAGATCATTAATCAGGTCCACTTGTGTAGTTCTGAGTGGCTGCTGCTGCCCTTTCCCTTCTCACCTGTCATCCTGTAGTTTTTTAAACTTTTATTGCCGTTAGAGACTTTAAGAAGCAATCACCGCTCTCCGTTTAGTCCTAGAGAGCTGCAGGTAACAATGTTCGGCATTTCTGGCTCTGCTGGTTTGCTTTACATTCAAAGATGCCTATCTTAAAGGAATATTTTTGTTAAAAGTAGGTCAGGTAGACATGTGGTAGAAGTAGACAGCTATCCTGGATGACCTCGATTTGGAGAGTCAGAGGATGAAGTCGGCGGCCTTTAATAGTCAGATAGCTCTTGCATTGTGTGCTTAGAAAAATAAAAGAACTCCGCACTGTGACTGCTGCTTAGCGCTTAGCTGGACAGCTGCAGACAAGATACCAACTTCTCAAAGCCCCTCCACAGAACCAGGCTTCAAACAGGCAGATTTTCCTCTTTTAAAACATACATGTAAGCCAAGAGTGAAGCATAATCACTGCTGCAGAGGACCAGAGGCCAGAGCAGGGGGGGGAAGCTGACCTCAAAAGTGGCAGGGAGAGAGGCAGCCATAGGAACTCTGGAGGAGCTGCAGAGATCCGCAGCTCAGGATGGAGAAGGGGGGTCGGCTTGTTGCATAGAAGCACAAAATATTATAAAAAGCTTTGGAGAATAAAAAGGGCAACTTGTGCAGTAAACGCTTCTGCTGCACGTTGCAGAAAACCACTTGCAGGCTCAGAACCATGATGGATTTCTTCATCAGGGATGAAGCTAGGATGGAAGGAGAGGAGCGCCTCCATATTAGAATGGCCTAGTCCAAGTCAGAGAAGACATCGCCACAGTGTTTTTTATTTGTGTGTTTGTGCTGCAGGTTCGCTTCGTGTGCATCGTCAGCCTGGGCATCATTCACATGCTCTGCACCATGATGCTCATCCTCAGGCCCAACATGATGGCGTTCCGTGTGGGCGGGGCCCTGGAGAGCCTCCAGGAGCAGTACTTTCTCCTCAACCTGTGTTTCTCCATGGTGACCTTTGACCTGCAGGCTCAGGTAAGCATGCATGATAAACCGTCTCCGCAGTTCGATCAGCGGCGAGATTTTGTTCTCCCAGCCTCGTTTTGTTTATCTGTGCTGCTCTCAGACGCCACTATGGCGTCAGAAGAAGCGCATCTCTGCAGATTGATTGTAGGTAGCCTGGCTGGTCATGCATGTGAGCCTCAGGACGCCAAGATACGGCTTGTGGACGGCCATGTATGACATGCTGCATTTCTGCAGCGTGAGAGAGTTGCAGAGTGCTCAAAGCCGAGGATGACAATGATCAGAAATGTTGCTGCTCTGGTTCTGTGACATGGTTCAGAGATGAGCCCATGCAGCTGCTTCCCTGCACACGTGTATCCCAGCCTTTCTCGCCTTGTGACCTGAACGCTCACGTTGCTGGATCCTGTTTGAAATAACTGTGTGCTGGTGTCAGTAACGGAGCATCTGTGTGATGTTTTCAGCTGTGTCTGTGCATCCTGATCACAACATCGGACTCTGCCATGTCCACCATCAACACCATCATCCTGGGAGTCGGGGTGTTCTGGGCCTTGGTCACCGCCACTTTCGGAGCCATAGCGGTGAGCGATGAGTTGTCTTTCTAGCAGGCAGCGATGTGCTGGAAGCAACACCTGGGGGGGAAACCCGACGACTGTTTACACCCCAGGTTCAGAACAGTTCTCATACTCGCTGACCTTTTCCAGATCTTCTCACGCAAAGCTTCATCTGACAGACCGACACAAAGAAGAGCAAAATTAGTTGCAGGGAATATGATACCTTTTCATTTGTTTTACAAACAGAAAGATCTGTGTGGCATTGGGTGGGTCTGGAAAGAGCAACTCTAACTCTGGAGGATCTGCAGAGACAAACAGCTCAAGTGGTGGGAAGAACAGCCTGCTAAAAGTTCCCATTTAAGCAAAGAAGAACAAATCTAAAAATAAATCAAGCAAAAACGATCCTTCTCACCCTGATTTGAGATTGAAATACTGAGCTAGAGCAGATTATTAATCTTCTTAAAATACTCGCAAATAAGTGCAAAGTGCAGGAACACAATTGCACTTAAGACTTTGTAAAATCACCATCTGCATTCTCAAAACAAGAGAAAGTGTGGTTACACTGCAAAAACCATCTAGAATTAGTAAAAATTTCTTAACTTAAGTGTATTTACTCTTAATTTGAGCAGGTTAATAAGAGAGTTTGCCAGTGGAAGGAGTATTTTTACTCTTAAATAAAATAATTAGATAATATGCATTTGAAATAAAACAATTTAATAGTTTTTCCTTATTCTAAATGTAAGTTGTCTTGTTCCATTGGCAAATTGTCTCACTTGCCTCCCCAATTCAAGAAAATCCACTTATTATAAGGGAAATTTACTCATCTACTTATTTATCCCTCACCACCCCCACCCCTTTCACAGAGAACATGGTGGTGGTAGCATCATGATGTGGTAATGGGTTTTCTCAGCCCATCAAATAAGTTGATTATCCTTTGATTTGGGCAGATAATAGAATAAGACATTAAACAGATATAATAAGAAAATAAAACAACTAAACTATTGTATTTCGAGTGCATGATATCTAATTCCCTTTTTTAATGGTGAAAATACTTTTTTGGCAATTCATCTGCTCAAATTAAGGTGCACAACCACCCATCTAAAGAGATATATACCTATTTTTTGATCAGTTATAATGAAGCCGCTTAGAGATGGGAAAATGTTTGAGCTAATTGTTGCTCAACCTGTCAGAGGCTGCATAGAGACATTAGCCTGGGGCAGTGGTTCTCCCTCCAGCAGGAAAACAACCCTAAAAAGCTGCTATGAAGGAAGGGTCCTCTGTCCTGCATGTTTTAGGTGTTTCACAACATGCCTGGAATAAATGAACAGGTGACCAACAGGTTTGTGCAGCTCTGGAGGACATGCTGAGGAAGTCATGCAATCAGTTCTTCCTGCTTTAATGAAGCAGGACTGATCTCACTCATGTTAGAAAGTGTTGACACAGCAGGGGTACATAAAAATGCACACCGCACTTTACAGATGAGATTTTTACCTTTTTTTGCCTTGCACTGTTTTAATATTTGCTCTGTCTGTAGAATTCCCATGAAATAGGTCATATTTTGATTTAAACAGGATAAAATGTGATAGATTCGAGGGATGTGAATACTTTTGCAGGGTATCCACTGGAAAAAACACCAAATGCTGATTACTTTTAGGAAACTCCCTCCTGGTGGAAAACCTCCAGTCCTGCATAGAAAAAGCAGCAGATCGGATGCAGCCCTAAATGTTGCTCAGACCTCCAGACTATTGGTCACACACTGCAAAAAACCTAAAAAATAAGAAAAATATTCTTAATTTAGGTGTCTCTCTCTTAATTTGAGCAGGTAAATAAGATCATCCACCTAATTAATGAGTATTTTTGCCCTTAAATACGATAATTAGATATTCCACCAGCATATTGTCTCACTTTCCTGGTTATTTCAAGAAAAACTGACTTACTGAGATTTCATTTCATTTGCATCATCATCTCAGAATAATAAATAATAATAAAAAAAAGTCAGGAAATCTTGATCAAGTTAAGGTTTTGCAAATAATGTTTTTTACGGGTTCTACTGTAGTTCAGAGGCAGTCTGAAAGAGCAGCTGTAGGATTCACCTCATCGTACTTTGACCTGCATGCACATTCCCTACCATCCAGATCTACCTGCAGATTATATCTGACAGATCTAAAAACAACTCTTCCTTCAACTTTTTCAGGTATTAAAGGAATCCAAGGTTCTGGTTTGGGTCTTCATGGGGCTGAACCTTCCTCAAGTGGCCTTCTTCGTTTACCTGATGTACTCGGTAGGTAGATATAAACTCTCAAAGCTCCGTCTGCGTTAAAGCATGGCTTCCTCCCTGGTCCTAATTTATTTTGAGGTCTTCCTTTGATACACTTTTTTGCAGCACCTGTTGGTAATAAAAAAAAAACAGGTCCTGCTTGTGGAGCTCTTCAAAAAGGACGAGACAATGCAGCATCTGCTTGTTTAATGGGAAGGCTTTCCTCTTTGAAGATGGGGCCGTTTAGAGTGAAGGATGCTGACCAAGCTGCTCCCCATCAGAGCTGCAGGCCCTCATAACCACATATAGCATAGAAACAAAGAGTTTATGCAAAAACATAGAATCTTTTGTCTTCCAGCTGCAGTTTTTCATTTCTACTCTGATTTATTATTATCAATAGATTGATCAGTTTCAAACAGACCACAAGTCCTGATGGAAAAAAGAAAGCTGTTTGTTTTACCTACAGGTGATAGAGAAATGGTTCAAGGACCAGACGTACACCCTGGAGGCAGCCGCCGTCACCGGAGCTTTAATATCGCTGCTGATCAAAGGCGTTTTATTCTGGGGCCTCATCAAACTGGTGCAAAGCTTCGGACAGGGACTCAGAGAGAGAAGTGAGTTCCAAGCGAAAGCATTTTTTGATTAAGCTTAAAACAAACTGCTGCATCATGATTTATTTATCAATGCCATGCTCTTCTTCTTTTCTAAGTGTTTGCATCCAGTTAGAGCGTCTCATCGGCTGGCTGCACATCGCCATCTTCTCTGCAGCTTCTGCAGCCTGACAGGAATGCAGAGCTCCAGTTTTTATCCAGCATTAACTCTACCAAAGCATTGACCAAGCCTTTTATTTACACATTTCTAAACTCTAATGAGCTGTTTGTTCACATTTAGAAACATCTGTTAACTGGATTTTTTTTTTTTTACTAAAAACCAAACCTAATATTAAAATCAGTTTTTAATTATTCTAACTTATTGAATCCAAATATTGTTTTAAGCTCAAAAGCAATATTTTAATTCAATTGTAATTTGGTAACAAATATGCCTGAAAGCAGAAGCAGCCTCCGCTCGATGCTGCAGCCATGACACTGAGCTGGTCTGCTCCTCCACGAGCAGAGATTCGTTTGTACCTCTGAGGTAAAAAACACTGTAATCTACAAACTGGATGTGAGTATATTTTTTGTAAAGTGAAAAAAACTTTCTCCACTGGTGATTTATAATGTTTAATGTGCTATTTTTTTGCTTGCTCACATATTTCTTAACATTTCTCGGCACCTTAATGCACTCAGTGTTTTTTTATATTCTGGATTCTTAATAAACGTAAGAAAGAAAAACAACATGCTTGTGTTCTCATTTGTTTATAAAAGCTGTTTATTTGCTGCTTTAGTTCTACGGCTGACCTTTCAGGAAGGGTTCTGCAGAAATTTGTTGTCAAACTTGAGAAAACCACACAGGGAAAACCGACAGAAGAACGGACAGCGTCCAAGATGCAAAGTCCGAATGTTTAATCCTCTTGCCTTTAATCTGGCAGTTAAATTCTGAGGAATCTAGTTGAAAAATAATTTGGATTAAGTAATTTCTTTATAGATATTTGCAATTTAATTGTTTCGGCTAAAGTGCTTTATCTGAATGCAGCTAAACTTTAGAATATCAGAAGGCTAATGAAGTAATGATATGATGGGGAGAACGAGCTGTTGGATTCAGGCAGCAGCTCTCATGGAAGCGCCTGACTTGGCAGCTCATTGAAAATAAGCTTCACATTTCTTATGAAGCTGGTTCATAGAGCGCTGCGTTCAAAGATTAATGGAAAGTTGAGTGGAAGAAAAAAGTGTCTGTTTTGCAGTGTTTTGGTTCTGCAATGACTTAAATCAAGTGCCAGGTCAGCACAGAATCCACCAGAGAAAATCAGGCTTCCTCGTACTTCCTGAGTCATTCAATAGAGACTGAATGACACCAGAACCAACAATGAATTTGAAGACAAAACTAGCCTGGGCTTCCTGAACGCCTCAGCAGATCCACAGGCTGATTTCCTCTACGCCACTCTGCAAAAATGCAGTAAATCATGTAAGAGAAGATCCAACCTATGATTGGATGCACATACCAGACTGTACATGTGCATATTTAAAGCGCAGGTCCCCATTTCTGCATTTTTTTGCAGAATTTTCTAAGAAACCAAATGAAGTATGCTGCTCAAAATGAACAAAGCAGAGATAAACGCTTAAATAAAACCTGGTCCTGCTGGAGGTTCCTTCCCGTTAAAGGGGGAGTGTGTCTCTCCACTGTCGCTGCATGCATGCTGAGTATGAGGGAATTTCTTCTCTGTATGCTTATCTAGGTGGGGTGAACTCTTTTAACTCTTTGACTAAAGAGTCAAAGAGTTAAAAAAAAAATAAAACAATTTTGAAGTTTTACTTTGGTTTTGAAGAAGAAACCCTGAAGCACGGAGGTGGACATATCATGCTAAGGGGGGATTTTCTGCAAAGGAGACACAAAGGAACGACTGCAGGGTATTTAGGATGGGAGGAGCCACGTGTCAAACAACCTCCCTCCCTCTGTTACAGAGACGAAGAGTGTGAGAACAAATGCAACAAAATGATAATTAATCATCTAACAAGAAAACAAGATCTTCTGAAATTCTGTACAAATATTCTGTCTTTCTTAGATGAGTTTATCTACAATCATACGATCTTTCTACACAATTGATCGCAATGTTCGTGTCATGATTAATGTTATATTAAACTAGTGCAATTAAATCATTGCACTAACTTATTCAAATAAATTAGTGCAATTAAAACACACTTTAGATTCCCCTTTTTCTCCTTCAATCAGTAACTAAAACAAAACTTTATCAAGGAGTTGTTTACTTTTTCAGACGTGAAGTTGCAATGTTGGCGGGCTGCAGCTGTGGATGCCAACATTCCTTCCTGACTGTCAGGGGCAGTAAGCATAGTCACCTACATAACATAAATCAGCCGAACTTCGGTCGGTCTCCTCATACTGAGAACTTCTGAGTTACAGCTGTGACTGGCAATCATCCACACAACCAATGTTTTTAAGTTTGAATAGTGGACCAACACTTGTGATGCTGCTTGTGCATCAGATTAAAACGTTTCTAAGAAACAATGAACACAATTAATGCGTTAAAGTTCTAACCTGAGCAACAATTGTTACATAAAACCTGTATTAAACTCATCAGGTTTTTTAACCTTATTGTTAATAAAATCTAGATCTTGATGATCAGAACATTTTAGGATAAAACACTTTTTACTAACATTTATGTTCTATATTTATTTATTTTTTTACAGCTGCTTGTATCAGAAAAAATCATATTTAAGTGTTTTTGTGTTAATTAACTTCATTATCAGTTTTGCTAAATCCATACAGTCATTAGTAGATTAGGTATTGATGCAATGTTTGTTATAAATCACTCTAAAACTGATGCATATTCACAATTATTGTTGAACTGTTGCTAAACTCTGGTTTTAGTTGTCAGTTGGAAGATGCAGGTTCCAGCAATATTGGACATCTTCTTATGACAAAAACTAGAAATATTAAATACAGGGTTTATGCATGCATGAGTAACTTTTATTTAATGCATTTTAATGCTCTGAAAATAATTCTAATGCCATCAACAAGTACCCATGACTTAAATATATATATATATATATACACTATATTGCCAAAAGTATTTGCTCACCCATCCAAATTATTGGAATCAGGTGTTCCAATCACTTCCATGGCCACAGGTGTATAAATTCAAGCACCTAGGCATGCAGACTGTTTTTACAAACATTTGTGAAAGAATGGGTCGCTCTCAGGAGCTCAGTGAATTCCAGCGTGGAACTGTGATAGGATGCCACCTGTGCAACAAATCCAGTCGTGAAATTTCCTCGCTCCTAAATATTCCACAGTCAACTGTCAGCTGTATTATAAGAAAATGGAAGTGTTTGGGAACGACAGCAACTCAGCCACGAAGTGGTAGGCCACGTAAACTGACGGAGCGGGGTCAGCGGATGCTGAAGCGCATAGTGCGAAGAGGTCGCCAACTTTCTGCAGAGTCAATCACTACAGACCTCCAAACTTCATGTGGCCTTCAGATTAGCTCAAGAACAGTGCGCAGAGAGCTTCATGGAATGGGTTTCCATGGTCGAGCAGCTGCATCCAAGCCATACATAACCAAGTGCAATGCAAAGCGTCGGATGCGGTGGTGTAAAGCACGCCGCCACTGGACTCTAGAGCAGTGGAGACGCGTTCTCTGGAGTGACGAATCGCGCTTCTCCATCTGGCAATCTGATGGACGGGTCTGGGTTTGGCGGTTGCCAGGAGAACGGTACTTGTCTGACTGCATTGTGCCAAGTGTAAAGTTTGGTGGAGGGGGGATTATGGTGTGGGGTTGTTTTTCAGGAGCTGGGCTTGGCCCCTTAGTTCCAGTGAAAGGAACTCTGAATGCTTCAGCATACCAAGACATTTTGGACAATTCCATGCTCCCAACTTTGTGGGAACAGTTTGGAGCTGGCCCCTTCCTCTTCCAACATGACTGTGCACCAGTGCACAAAGCAAGGTCCATAAAGACATGGATGACAGAGTCTGGTGTGGATGAACTTGACTGGCCTGCACAGAGTCCTGACCTCAACCCGATAGAACACCTTTGGGATGAATTAGAGCGGAGACTGAGAGCCAGGCCTTCTCGTCCAACATCAGTGTGCGACCTCACAAATGCGCTTCTGGAAGAATGGTCAAAAATTCCCATAAACACACTCCTAAACCTTGTGGACAGCCTTCCCAGAAGAGTTGAAGCTGTTCTAGCTGCAAAGGGTGGACCGACGTCATATTGAACCCTATGGATTAGGAACGGGATGTCACTTAAGCTCATATGTGAGTCAAGGCAGGTGAGCAAATACTTTTGGCAATATAGTGTATATATATATATATATATATACACATACAAGGCAAAATCCTTTGTCATCTTCACCATGGACAGGCTGCAGCCATGTCCTGAGTTCCTCGTTTTCCTGCCACTTTGGTTCAAATTTGCATTTTCCCCATTCTCTAGCCCAGCGGTCACCAACCTTTTTACAGCTGAGGGCTAATTCAGGGGCACTGAGTCACAGGAAGGGCTACCAATACTGACCTATGAATGGCAAGGGTCAATGTTCACCTAAACTTCATACATTATAAACATATCTTTATCGTTTCTTTAAATTTATTATTTTCTTTTAGACATTTTCATTTTGAAATCTCTATAAATGCTTAAATGCCATATTTGATTAAATGATGAAATGTTCTATAACCCAATTAAAAAAAGAAGAGCAACAGAATACAGTGAAATTTCAAACGTAGCTCACTGTTGACTTGTTATATTTTCAGAAGACTCTAAGGGCACTCCTTGTGGTCCTTGAGGGCCCCTTGGACCCTGAAATAACAACAAAGACCTCCGCTCCTGCTTCAACTTTCTGTTTATTAAAGTGTTATGGCAAAAAAAAAAAAAAAATTGCTTCTTGGACACATTTATCAAACTTGCAGATACAAAATTTAGAGTTACAGGCTCTCGGTTACAAAAGTGAAAAAAAAGCACTTTAAGGAGAACAATTTAAACTGGTGACAAAACCAGCAAGTATCTTTCCTATTAAAGTCAGACAAACCATTTTGTCCTGGAATGTTTTGTTTTTGTTTTTTTTACTGAATTTCAAGTTTTTCAAAAGCTAGACTGTGGAAAAAAATTAAGAAGTGACAAACTCATAGCTGTATAAAAAGTAGCAAATAGATTTATTTTCAGTAATAATAATACAATGTAAACCTGTAAATAGACATTACTTTACAAAAAAAAAACATCGTATTAGCGTTACATTTATATACAAGGTTAAAAGGAATTATTGTTTATTTTTAGGGGTGATCTGTTGAGTAGATTTAAAAGCACAATCTGGACGGCAGGTCCTGACAGACCTGTAATAAAGTAGGCCACCTTAAAGTAGACGTGAAGGCTGCACTGCGGCTAATTTTGTAACAATTCCTCAGCGTTCACACTCAGAACGCCTTAAAAAAAAAAAAAAAAAAAAACAGGTTTTAAAATGTTTAGCAGATGTTTAAAGGAGAGCTTTTAAAACCAGACATTAAGAAGATGCTTCCTATGATTCAGTTAAGGTTTTAAAACATTCATCGTGTGTTCAGTTCTGCAGACAGGAAGGACAAACAAACGAGTAAAACAACGAATCACTTTATGCTGATGATAGCAGTGTTTAAGTCTAAGGCACATTCAGCTCAGTTGGACCCTGGATTCAGCTAAAGCAAACATTTTTGATCCCATTCGGTCTTCTTTAGTTAAACATCAACCGGAGTTTGTTTTTGTTTGTTTCTTTTTTCAGTAAAGTGTAGTTTGGTCTTAGTTCTTTGTTTCAGCAGAGAAAAGTCTCCCTGGATGTGGGGAAACAACGCCAACGATAGCATTATGACACCAGTCTTCCTCTTTTGACCTTTTTGTCCTTTTGGGTTTCATCACCAACCCTCACGTTGCTTTCGTCTTTTTGATTGAAAAAAGTCCAGGAAACACGACGTTGGGCGAACGGCGCGGGCCTCAAAATTCCTCGTCCTCCGAACTGAGGTAGTTCTGCTTTTTCCTCACGTTCCAGTGCAAACATGTGGCCAGGCTCTCGAACCAGTCGTTCACAGGGTCCCGGAAGCAGATGGAGGGAACGGGGAAGCAGGAAGTGGTGATGGTGATACTGGAAGAAGAATAAAGAACAATTAGGGGGTTTGTTCAGCTGAACCCAGAACAAGGAAACAAAGAAGAGTTCAGGTATTTACAGTAAAAGAAACAAAGCAGTGAAGCAAAGTGAGGTAGAATCCCCCATTGAGAAACACTTTCTTTACAACCAGGAAGGTCAATATATGTGGATAAGTTACATAAAGAGAGGGATTGAATGTGACTCAGGCTATTAAAGAGCCTGATAAGTTTATGTAACAAAGCCTTGGAATCTTGAGGCAGCTGCTCAGATTAAATGAATCGGCTAAACGGTGCAGATTTATCCCCCCCCCCTTCATGCTGCTGGTCTCTGTGCTGCTGCTGACCAACCTGTCTCCGTGGCAGATCTCCTGTCTCTTCCTTCCGTCAAACGACACCCAGGCCGTGTTCCTGGCATCCGGGGACAGCTGTATCTGAGAAACAATAAGGAAGTAAACTTAAACCACTTTAAAGAAAGATGCAACTTACAGTTCTTATACAACAGAAGGTTGTTTAAAAACCAGACTAACGACCGACAGATAACCCTTTGTTCCTCGCTAAAATATTATCACCTTTAGCCCCGTCAACAGCCATCTGTTTCCCTGTCTGTTTGGAATGAAAGCATCTTAAAGCATGACGCTGCCACCACCGTGCATCACTGAGGAGATGATGCGTTCAGGGCTCGTTTTGCATCACTGAATGGAATCGGCTTCGTTTAAGTGTCAGCAGACCAGAGCTGCTTCTACCACCTGACCAGCAAACTGCTAACAGGATTTTCGATGCGTTTTTTAAGCCATTCTTTCACAAACGTCAGCTCTGGAGTTTCACTCCACTGTTTACGATTTTAGAACCTGAGTTGTGGATCTTTAAAGCTCAGATAAATTAACCATTTGGCTTTTTTTTTCTAAAGCTTTCTGGTCTTTGCAGGGCTGCAGTTGTGCCTTTAAACATGACAATTTCTAAAGCAGCTGGCAGCAGGTGATTTTATCAAGAGGCTGAATAAAAATGCCGATTATTATTTTTTATAAATAACCTATAAATGCTTATCCTTTATTCACCTCAATGATGCACTAACCTGTATTTGTGCATCAGATATAAAAAGCTAAAGAAGCTGAAATATGAATAAAAGTGGGGGGAGAATCAATTGTTTTGTGGAACTGCTGTTCGGTTCCATTTCTAGCTAATGTAAAGTTTCTCTTTGTTTTCATTCCCTTTTTTTTCCCCCTTCTTTCACAATAGAAAATTTCCTGCAGTGTAACGACAAAAGCGAAATTTGAGATTAGTTCTTTTTTTTCCCGTCTTACAAAACGCAGCACCCCCCTCCCCCCAGTAGAAAAAAAAAAACAACTTCCTCCTGTCTCTTTTTGACATTTAAAAACAATAATCTCTCCAGCTGACAGAAGGAGGCGCTGCTGAGCCGGTACCTTGAGCTCCACTCCGGCCGGCACCACGATGGGTCTGAAGGAGAGCGAGTGGGGGCAGATGGGGGTGATCATGATGGCGGGGACGTTGGGGTGGATCATGGAGGCTCCGGCTGCCACAGCGTATGCCGTGCTGCCCGTCGGCGTGGAAACGATCAAACCTGTGGTCCGCAGATATAAAGAGACATGAAGCGTTGCAGAGAAAACGGATGAATGAATGGATGCAAACCAGGATGTGAGGACTCACCGTCTCCCTGCACCGTGGTGATGAGGTGTCCGTCCAAGAAGAGGTCCACGTTGGACAGATAGGAGGACGGTCCTCTGTCCACCACCACCTCATTGAGAACCTGAAACAGAGAAAGGAGGAGTCACCTCTGGAAAAATCCTCTCCATGGTCGGGGCTGACATGATGTCACCTCCCGATCCTAAACCACGACACAGTCTAAGCCTAAAATATGGGCCCAGGCTGTCAACTTAGTGAAGTCACAGCTCGCTCACCAACCAAAGGAAGGGTTCAGTGGTGATGATGAAACTAATCAGGCCTGATTACAGCGCAGAGGGAAAGTGAAGCCACCGGAGCACGGCGACTACGTACCTGATACTGCACGGCCTTGCGGTTGCTCTCCACGTCTTTGTTGGTCAGGATGATGCCCTTCTCATCCACGCTGTCCTTCTTTTCCCAATTCTCTTTGAGCACCCGTACCTGCAGGCGACTTCTCAGGACGATGGCAGCGTTCCCTGCCGGCATAGATAAGCATTAATGCATGATGCATGACGGGCACGCTTGGCAGTCAAAGAATGCGGCGCCGCCAGCTGACGGGCAGGTCAGGGGAAGGTCCATACCTTCGATGATCTGGGTGAGCTGAGACTGATAGGTGTCGAACTTGAAAGGTGTCAGAAAGCCCAGAGAGCCGAGATGGAAGGCCATGACGGGGGGGACGCTCTCCTACGAGGGAAACAAAGCGCATCAGGAGGTTGTGTGGCGACAGGGGGATTTAAAACTGTTTCAGCCGTACGTCCTGAGGTTAATACCTGGAAGAGCGAAGATGCATAAAGCAAGGTTCCATCTCCTCCGAGGCAGATGATGAAGTCCACACGATTGGAGATATCGTCCAGATCTGGAAAACAAAAACATTGTTTAATACTTAAATCTATGGGACCAACAGGTCCGATGATGCAGCAATGTGAGCTGAACCGTTACCTTCTCTGAAAGTGCAAAATTTCTTAGAGATTGTGGCGAAGACTTCGTCGCCTGAAATGGCTGGATCATCCAGAACCTTCTTCTCCACGTAAACAATCAGGTTCTTCACCTTCAACAACAAACAACCGGACGTATGATGCACAGGAAAACGAGGGACGCGCTGCATGACGAGGACTTCGGTGAGGAAGTGAGCGTACCTCAGTGAGGAAGGTGCAGAGCTCCTTGAAGGGCTGCAGCAGGCTGGCATCTCGGATCTTCTTGATAACAAGGACACTTTTTGGAGGCTTGTTCCACGTCAGTCTCTGGCTGGCAGGATCCTGAATATGCCTGAAGGGAAGAAAGTAAATGTTAGGAGGCTGGAACAGATTAGGAACGATAAATCAAGCCGTTCATCACAGCCTGGGCTGATCAGCATCTCTCCAATTAGAGACATCAGATTTATCCTCCTCTCTATCCTAAAAGACAAGGCGAGGATTTACACATCTCAAAAATAAAACTAGGAAAGAATTTCTAATAAAATTTAGTTGATAGGAAGAAAAGAAAGAAAAATCAGGTGCAAAAGGTTCAATCTTTCAAAAAACTATTACATAAAATCGGTTGAACTAATTGCTGCCGTCTGAAAATAGTTCAAATTCTGCCGGCGGCCTCTGGTTCCGCTGGTTGGCGTCATTAGTTACAGACGGCAGACAGTGCAGGACTCTATGTCTAACATAAAAGCTCATCTGTGTGTTTCTTATGCAACGATGACGATTTCTATCATCTGTGATTCTTCATGCTGAGCTTTAAAAAATTACATCAGAGTAAAACTGAGTGAGCTGCATGAGCTTGGAAAAAAACAAGAACAAAATTAATTCTGCTCTTTGAAAAGTAAACAATCTATGATCCAAATGTCTTTAATTGGGCTTCCCCTCCCCCATTATTTGCTGTGCACTGCCTTTTAGCTGGCTGACGGTAAAATCATATTAACCTTGTTTACATTAAGAACGCTTTGATTTGGAAAATATTCAGTGCAAAAAAAAAAAAAAAAAAAGAAAAAGTTTTATTATAGCAAATCTGTTTCTAAAGCCCGTCCTTTCTCCAATTTATTAATAATATAAAAACAGTCGTATGAAGAGGATATTTCTTTAAAGAATTGAATTTCTCAGGAGTTTAAGTTCTTGCTTGGGTTAAATGAACAAACTGGTAGAACTAACAGCTGCTGCTTTATAGAAACCTGGTCCGTCTGCTGAACATTGTTTTAATTTCGGCGTAAATGTTGCATGATCAGTGAACTGCGACTCTGGATCTGAAAACCAGAAATACTAGCAGGTCTTTGCTTATTTTATTAAAGAAACTGAAACATTAAGCCAGCTGTAAAGATAAAAAGCATATTTCACCATCTTCCTTTGTGCTCTAAATGTTTGTTCACTCCGACCTTAACTGGAAGAGTCATACAGATATTTACAGTTCTTCTTTCTTTCAGTAAAAAACATCGGACATATCAGAGGAGATTTCCTGTAAATTCACCAACAGTTCCTCCTCAGATGCCCTCCCCCCTTCACCCAGCCACCTGGCTGTCCAACGCAAACACACCCTGCTGCTAAATACATCCACCTGCAGTCATGTCTGCAGCTTTACAGTATGACTTCTAGGAATCAGTTTCCTTTTAAGTATTAAAGAAAATAATTGACAGCTGTTCTCAGTCTGGGGTTGATATTAAATCGGCTCGGTTACATCGGAAACTTCGACCAGCCTCTTTTTTTATAAGGAGACAGAATTTCTCTCACCATTTCCAGACTTTGTTCTCGCCGTGGCTCCCCTGCGTCTCCTCGGTGACACACTGGTTAAACTTCATGACTGTAGGTGTCTAACAAAAGGTGGGCTCAGAAGGAAATCCCGGCTCTGTCCTGATGCTTGGCTCTATCAGAACGGAGCATCCCACCCCTAGCAACTACCTCGCATGATACACATTTTGAAGCAGCAAAACAAACAGAAAGAAAACTATGAAGTCAGTCAGCGGCTGTCTGTGAGCTGTGGTCAGCCTCCCCCACTCCTACGAGGATCAGCTGAAAAACACTAAGAGCTGCTATGGCTGTAATTGCTCCAGACGGGTCTTAACACTAAAACCTCTCTGCGTTCTGCTGCTGAGGTAAAGCTCTCTCCTCTTTAAAGACCTTACTGCACCTTAAGCCCCGCCCACACCGCTGAGCTGACCCCGCCCACCAAAGCAGAGGACTTTCCTTGCAGGACAGGTGTGACTCACTAAACAGCACGACCTCAGCTGCTATTACCACAGATAACATTTACTTCAACACCAAACTATTTTCAACTTAATGACATCATTCGGTGTCTTGACCAGGTAAAAAAAAGGGAAACAATGAAACCCATCGTTGTCAACAACAATGCAGTGGGTTTTATGGGAAAAAAACAAGACACGTGCCATTTTCCTAATGTCCTCTTATGGTAAGGGAAGTGAAATTTACAATTAAATGAAACAATAAATCTTTTCAGATTTTGTCCCGTTCCAAAAACAGAGCCAAACATTCCTTTGCGTTTTAGCTGACGTGGACAAACCGACACAGAACGGCGGCTCGAAGTGAGGTGAACCAATTTTAATGTTTCGAAGCACCGTGTGCTGCAATTAAAGCCACACGTGTGGTGAACCGATCCCACAGCATGATGCTGCCAACACTATTGTATTGTTGACAGCGGGGTATTCTGGGCGTTGATTTGGAGCTGCTTGTAGATTTCTAATTGGCTTTAGGTCCTCCTTCCTGAGTTTTGGAGCTGTTCAGCTCCTCCAAAGGAACCACTAGCTTCTCTGCTGCTTGTCTGATCTAATTAATGGCCAGATCTCAGAAGGCCTGCAGCGGCTTCTTTAGCTTTAAATGATGGGCTAAACTCTGCTCTCTCATTTTAATCTGAGAAAAAAAAAAAGAAATGGTTTATTACTTTTGGGTGTCAGAGTAAAGGGGCTGAACGTGGATGCTCGTCACGATGCACAGGTTTTTATCTCTAAATCAAATTTCCTTTCTTCTGTCTGTCATCAAAAGTACAGATACTGATGGATGTGGGTGCGAGATGTGAAATACTTCGAGCGTCTCATGTATGGATTCTGAAGGCGTGTGACTGAAAAAAGGGCGGGGCTTCTGAAGGGTACGACATGAACTACTAATGGAATGCTACCTTTTCACTTTTTCCTGTGTCAACGTGCACAAACCTGCACTTCTGGACAGGCGTGTGCACAACACAGTGGATGTATCATGAACAGCGTTCCAAATTTAGTCGCAACAAAAGAGATAAATGGAGTGTACTGATGTGAAAGGAGTCTTTGGTGACCTGTTGTGTCTTCCAATTCAAGGCTCTTTGCTTCACAGGAAGCAGATCAAAGTTCAGATCACATGTTAAACAGCTGAATTAATCCATCTCAACATTATTTGCTGATCTATTGTCTGAAAATAAGCAGAAATAAGGTTTAATTATTGTTCTTTTTTTTTTATAAAGTCTTGCAAAATCCTTGATGTGACTGGTCAACTTTAACATGACAGCATGCAGTAATTAGCATAGCTTCAGCATGAGCAACATGCCCCTGTTCCTCTCTTCTTTTAGACGGATGAATCTTCCAAACCTTCCAGTTAATTAGAGTTAAACTTTTTAGAGGCTTTTGTCTTTGGGAACAAAGGATTTTGTTTCATATAGATGCAACATTTGTCTATGAAACTGAATTCAGATTATATTGCTTTTATAATTTAGAATTACAGTAGGGCTGTAAGGATATTAAAACTTCAGACTTGATTTTTTTTTTTTCTACCCAGGAAGATATTTAATAGTCGATGCCACATAGATAAAGGCATAAAAAATATTCTACTTTCCCCCCCCATTTTTTCCACGAAACAAAAAGGTTTCTTGTTTGTGGTTAAACTTTATCAAAGAAAGACCTTTTCTTTTTACATAAAGTGGCCTTAGACGACCGATTGACTGGATTTCCTGCTACATCAACAGAATCACAGATGTACGGAGCCCCTAAAGGGACATGGAGGGAAAAAAGAAACTTTTGGGAGATCTCGCAAAAAAGAAACTTTTGCGGGATCTCGCAAAATTATTGGGGGATCTCGCAAAAGTATTGGGTGATCTCGCAAAAGTATTGGGGGATCTCGCAAAAGTATTGGGGGATCTCGCAAAAGTATTGGGGGATCTCGCAAAATTATTGGGGGATCTCGCAAAATTATTGGAGGATCTAGCAAAAGTATTGCGGGATCTCGCAAAATTATTGGAGGATCTAGCAAAAGTATTGCGGAGTCTCGCAAAAGTTCTTTTTTTCCCCTCCATGTCCCTTTAGGGGCTCCGTACAGATGCTAGTTAAGCATCTCTGCAAATAAATGCAAAGTAAAAACTAGAATATAACAACATTTTAAGTATTTTTTTAAGGTATTATTCTTTAAATGTATTAATCTAACAATAAGAAATATATAAAAACAATTCTTGTCTTTAGTATCAAATTATGTATCCAGATACAGTGTTTGAAGTTTTATTATTTTGACAATCTCATGTGAAAAAACTTAATAAAGAGTCTAAAAGCTTCGATCCGAATCGACTGCATTTCTCTTCATTCATGGTTTCCATCACATAAATGAAAAGGTTTCTTGTTTTTGGTTAAACGTTATCAAATAAAGACCTTTTCTTTTTATATAAAGTGGCCTTAGACGAGCAATTGACTGGATTTCCTGCTACATAAACAGATCTAATAGAACTGAGGTGACCTCTTATACAACTATCACACTGATCATCTGCACTCAGAGCATCTTATCTGACTAAACTTTATAAATGCAATAAATGTGGTTCAGTTTCAGCTGTAATGAAATATGAGCATTGATAGAAAAAAAGTGGACATTGGTTTGATCTGTATGAGAAACAAAAGGCTCCCAAATAAGGAGGCTGACTCCACCAATAAGGAGCCAGAGCTTTTATCGTCTTCCTCGGCCTGCAGCACAGCCTCACCCAGCTTTGACGCTCTTCTAGTCAAAGTCTTCACTAAAAATGCTTCACTTTTGTCTTCCAAGCCTAATCACCTTTTACAATGAGTCGCCCCGACTGGTCTTTCCTAATACTGCTTCCACACAGCCATTGTTTGTGACGAAGATAGCCTGGTTTTACTACTTTTAACCCATCCAGCAGCTTTGAGGAAGCTAATCCGTCCAAACAGAGCGAGCGGGTAACAGACAGTCACACTTACGTGATGGACCGCATCAGTAGGTCAACAGTTAGTCCGGGGCTTAGGCCCCGAAACAAGGACAGGCCTTCAAACAAAAAGCCAACAATTAGAAGATCTGAACAAACTGGTTTGGGAGGATGAGTCAGGGTGATGCAAAAACAACACTGCATGTCAGAATTAGGTCGCAATTTGCATTGTGTAATAAAAACAAGTAAGATTTACAAGGTTGATGGAAGTCCACGTCTGAAATAGAGTAAAGGTAGCAAACAAAATCAGTCTCAGCTAAAGACGCACCAACAGACCGACCACTGTTCTCTATTGTTTGGGTACAGCAGGATGACGACTGAGAGAAAAGGTCAGCAAAAAGAAACAAAAACCATCTGATTAATAAAAGACACCATAGACCCATCTAATGGCTGCTTTGGTTCTGTCACTACACTCTGATTAGATTGCAGATCTAGACTCTATAATACAGGGCAAGCAACGCTCTTTGGCATGCAAACTGTCATTGAGTGAGACCCAAAGGTAGCTGCTTAAATATTTAGAAAAACATCTAATTACATTCCAGGGCATTTCTGCAGACTGTGACTGAGCAAGAGAGACTTTTTACTGCTTAGAAACCTGAATGTTTTACCATCATGTTGCTCTTATTTTCTTCTGTTCCTCTATTTAGTGGAGGATGATGAGTTCAGTCATGCTGGCAGCCTTTTTAAAAAAAGTCCAGGCTTTAGATAAGAACATGAACTTTGAAGGGAATTCATCAAAACAAACATTTAAAATAGCTATGATGCTAATAGGCTAACTGCAGCACCTTTAACAATATCACAGATAGTTTAGAGCTTCCTCACCAAATACTTAATCATCTCCAACAGCAAAAATACATTTTTTATGTCATTCTGTAAAAGTTTAAAAACAATCCACTGGACTTGGTTTCCTTGGTTAAAACCAAGTCCAGTGGATTGTTTTTAAACTTTAACGGAATGACTATGACCTGGATGACTGAGAATCTTCATCAGCATTTTTTATGTTGCCATTTCTATATCTTACCCGAAAACAGTTCAGAATGAGCTAAATTTTGAATCTGTAGTTCTAAAATTCAAAAGCAAAACAACCTTTCAGCTGCTAGAGAAACTGTTCTAGCAAGAATTGTTTGAAGAGTGTTTGATCGCTCTCCGGCTGCATCATCAACCCGTATTATTCTGCAGATAGTTAGAGATGCAGCATGAAGATTCAAGAGCAAACACCTGAATGACTGAAACCCAAGGCATGAAATTCCTGAGATTCTTTTATTCTCCATCGCTCATATAAAACGACCAGATTAGTTATGTGACAATGACCTGCTTTTTTGTTTTGGCTCTGACCTCCTTTAGACCGTGCTTACAGCTTTAAGACGCAACATGAGGACGACTGACAAGTTAAAAATGCTAACGTACAGGTAGAAGTGCTGTTATTTGCAAATCAAAAGCTGCATCCACACTTTGCAACACGTTAGGATTCATAACCTCAGATTGAAAAACTTTTTTTATTTTGTCTAGTGACAGATTGCACCAAACAGTAACTATTGTACCTGTTCCATGACAGGAGCTTAAACCAGCGACAATCTGAGATATGCTGAAAATCCACCTGTTCAACTTCTTAACTAATCCTATAGGCTGAATTGACAACATCAAACTTGATGGATGTGGTTCCAGGAAAGTTTGATCTTTATTAAAATAGATACTTCATTATACAGCAGATTAGCTCCTGTCATACCAAGCTAAGTGCAGAGAAGAACACGCCTGCCATTGTGCATTCAGAGAAACAACCTTAAAAAACAAACATGCCAAAGAATTATTAGCATTAATCACTTTGCAAATAAATATGCATGGCCTTTAGTTGGGAAATCTATTCATTTTTTTTTTTCACCTTTTAAGGTTAAGCTTTACTTCACAACTTACACAAGAGGATGTGGAGACACTTCAGTGGAGGAATCATGAGGTTAGCAGCTTCTAGAAAACGGGTTTATTTAGCAGAAATAAAGCACCGAATTGTGTGACTGATGAATTTCATTGCTTTTAAACTAAATATCCAGAAATAGACTTACATAAATGTCACTTTTTGGAATCAAATTAAAGTGGCTAAATTCTTGGAAAAGAAGGAAAACAATCGTCTCTTTATTTGTGCTTTTCTTACATATCTCTTTCTGGTGGTTTATTAACAGATCACTGCTCTGAGAGTTCCTGCTGTGAACCCAGAAATGAAAAGAAGTTAAATGAATCCGTCCTTTTACAACATTAATAAGTAATTGTTTAAATTAAAGTAAGAAGTTTAAATGCGAACTTAGAATTACTGCTGATTGTTTTTATTAATGTGAGACAGGATTTATTCAGGCATCTGTTTTGTACTCAAGATAAAATGTTTTGTTGTAATTAGGATGTCTTTCTAAAGGGAAACAAATAGGTACAGAAGAGGAATGCATAGCTAAGTAATTAGCACATATTAATACCTTGAAGCGCAGTGTCAGGCCTAATATTTTAAAAATAGATGAAAAAAAGACACTTAAAAAACAGAAGATGAAAAACTTCCTTATTGTAAAAACAAAAGTTGATCTCATAACATTTATTGGTGAGCCTTTCATTGGAATAAGGTCTTTTTTCCATGATTTAATGACTAAAAAGCGCATCACTTCATCCGCTGTCAACTCATCTTTTCACACCACTGCAATCCTGTATAACATCAGCTCAAATACTGAACAGTGTTACTCCCACATTAACTAATTAATATGAAATATTTTTCATTGCAGAGCAAAAAGAAATGTATGCGAAACATTATGTAGCATCTGAAATATTAATATATCTTTACCTCCATAGAAACAAATATATCTACGCACAAAAATGTACAAGCCTCCAAAACGGTAAATCTCCGGGCCCCGATGGGTTCACTGCTGAATTTTTCAAGTCATTCTCGGTTACCATTGCCCCAGCCCTTCAACAAATGTATAATGAATCCTTTGCTAAGGGGTTTCTACCCCCCACCCTGTCGGAGGCCTCAATTTCTCTCCTGCTAAAGAGTGATAAAGACCCTCTAATGTGCAGTAGCTATAGACCCATCTCCCTTTTAAATGTTGACCTAAAGATTCTGTCAAAGATTCTTGCCCTCCGTCTACAGCGTGTCCTCCCAAGTATAATTTCAACTGATCAAACAGGTTTTATGCTAGGTAGGCACTCATTCCATAACACAAGGAGACTCCTTAATATTATTAGTGATCCTAGTTCAAACGTTCCCGAAGTGGTTGTCTCACTTGATGCAGAGAAGGCCTTTGACAGGGTGGAGTGGAACTTCCTTTTTTTTGTTTTGCAAAGATTCGGTTTCAACTCTGAATTTATATCTTGGATTAAACTACTTTATGCCAACCCAGTTGCCACTGTCCACACAAATGGTCTTCAGTCAATCTCATTTCCCCTCTGTCGGGGAACTAGACAGGGCTGTCCTCTCTCCCCCCTCTTATTCGCATTAGCAATCGAGCCATTAGCCATCTGGCTTCGTCAGGAGGGTGGGTTTGAGGGCATCACCAGAGCCGGGAAAGTCCATAAATTATCGTTATATGCTGACGACCTCCTTTTATATATGGCTAACCCTGCTGCGTCTCTTCCTGTAATTCTAGATATCTTTAAAAAATTTGGATCTTACTCAGGCTACAAACTTAATCTCCACAAAAGCGAACTTTTCCCTGTTAACTCTCTGGCCAAAAATATCCCCCCAACCTTTTTCCCTTTTAAATATGCTAGGGATGGATTTAAGTATTTGGGGGTGCACATTGCAAATTCATTCAACCAACTTTTCTCCCAAAATTTCTCTCCTCTCCTTGAGAAATGTAAAAACTAGACTTTGACAGATGGTCTGCTCTCCCATTATCCCTGTCAGGTCGTGTTAGTTTGGTTAAAATGGTTGTGTTACCCAAGTTTCTATATCTTTTCTCACATATCCCTGTTGTTATTAACAAGTCTTTTTTCAGATTGCTTGATCAATCAATAAGTTCCTTCCTCTGGGGCAACACAAGTCCGCGTATCAGAAAGTCAGTGCTACAGCTTCCAAAGGCGCTTGGCGGCTTAGCGCTGCCCAATTTTTTACACTATTACTGGTCCTGCAATATTCATAAACTCTTATATTGGATAACCAACACAGCCGATGATGAAAGACCTGCCTGGGTACACATGGAACTTTCATCCTCTAAACTTTCTTCATTCCCTGATTTGCTCCCAACTCCCGTTAACTATATCCAATTTTACTTCAAATCCACTGGTTTTTAACTCTATTAAAATTTGGATCCAAATTAGGAAAAGCCTCGGTCTCCACAGAGCCTCAGACTTCTCTCCAATTGTAAACAATCACCTCTTTCTGCCCTCCTGTTCTGATTTGACCTTTCAGACTTGGTTTGACAAAGGGATAACTAAATCTAAATTTAAAGACCTTTACAACCAAGCGACTTTTATGTCCTTTTCAGAGCTTTCAGAAACATTTCACCTGCCCAAATCCCATTTATTTCGTTTCTTCCAGATAAGACACTTTATTCAGAATCAGAATCCCAAATTTCCCAGTCGCCCCCCAGAATCTCTAGTTGACTCGCTACTGGCTCTTGACCCTGAACAAAAACGATTGACCTCTAGCATTTACAGCCTCATTAATTCCACTGCCAATGCCCCGGCACCTGAACCCAGAGACTCATGGGAGCAAGAGCTTGGAACCTCGTTGCCTCAGGATTATTGACAACAGGTTTTAAAGATGGTTCACTCCTCTTCAATCTGCGCAAGGCACAGCCTCTTGCAATGTAAAGTTGTACATAAAGCCCACTACACTAATCTAAGGTTGTCCCGGATTTTTCCCAATGTAATTGATTCGTGTAATAGGTGCAAACAATCTCCAGCCAACCATTCCCATATGTTTTGGTCCTGCCCCAGGCTTGCCACATTCTGGTCTGAAATCTTCAAAACTCTTAGTACAGCGTACAATACTGTCATTACTCCCGAATCTCACTTAGCTTTGTTTGGTGTCCCCTTACAGCCCTTTAACTCTGAAGCCATTCAGACTGTTCTAGCCTTTGTCACCCTGCTGGCCAGGAGACTCATACTTCTTAAGTGGAAACATCCTCATCCTCCATCTCACAACAGATGGGTGAAGGAAGTATTACTGACAGTCAGGCTTGAGAGACTTAGATTTTCCCTCAATGGGTCCTTAAGTTCGTTTGAAAGGACTTGGAAACCTCTATTAAATTACATTGAACATTGTACACCTCTACCTGATTGTGATGACTGAGCCCCCCCCCCCCCCCTTTTTTCCCTTTTTTTATGTTCTTATACACACTCTGTATTGATTATATGTTGATTTTCCTTTACATGAGCAACTGCTCTTTATTGGGGTGGGAGGGGAGGGGAGAGAGGAGAAAAAAAGGGGAGAAAAAAAAACAGGGAAAAATAATGGAAGATTCACCTGTCATGCTGCACCTGTGTGTAACTACTGTGTTTCTTAAATTGCTTCCAATAAAGAAAGTTAATAAAAAAAAATGTACAAGCCTTATGAATAAGTTAAGATAGAAATACTTTTGCTTTGAAGAAAAATGACTAAGAATGTGCACTATGATGCATGTAGTAACCTACACAGCTGCCAGATGTGTAAATCTGGGAGTATCTGGCTGCAGGGAGCATTCTCAGACTCCTATAAATAAACTAATCATTTGTTTTAGTTCTGCTTACACCCAAACCGAATCATAAACCACACCAATAAGCCATTAAATATTATTACTATGCATAGCTGTAAACCGAAGTGGAAGTTGTGCAGAAACTGCGAGGTCTTAGAGGTGTTGATTGTTAATCTGCTACTAGCTAACACATGCTTTCCAGGGAGGAATACCTTTAAAATAATATGGTGTGAAATGCTGAAACTAAAGCTGTATCAGAGTTTGTCATTTCAGGAGTGATTAAGAGTCATTTTAACTCCCAGCAAATTATTCATGTTTAGATGGAAGTTTATGGAATCAGATGTCATGTTGTTAGCTGCTTGCATCACAATGATTATACCATATTTAGCTAGGTTATAAGGAAGAGGAAACACAAAAATGAAATACGGTATTTATTTAACTTACATCACAGCATGAGGGTTCTGGAGCATGCATGCCTTCGGCCCAAATGTGGTGACCGGGCTTGGTCCATGAGTCTGAGTCCTCCTGGGAAGAGAAACAAAGATGCACGTTTAAAAAAAAACAGAGAAAATAGAGGCAACTATAAAGAATATAAAAAAAAATAAGAGGACATTTTATGCTTTTTTTTTAATACAAGGCTAAGTTATAGATATTACTAACTATTCGAATTATATCTATGGAGTCTGGAACAAACGCATCAGATATGAATGAAAAAACTCAGAGGAAACAGAAACATTTTATGACATAATTCTACTTTTCTTTTTAAAATTGCATGATGCTCATCTAGTTTTTCCACATTTCCAAACCATAATCAGCTGACATACTGAGATCCCTGCCTTTTTTTCTGTAAGAATAAACCCTAAGGTTATATCTGCGTGGTGAGCAGCAGTTAATCCGTGCCTTTCCTGAGTCAAATGTGCATTAATGCATTGATCACAACCTTAAAAAAAAAACCCACCGTTATCTCTCTAGCTGCAGCACATAAGTCAATATTTAACGAGCACAAACACACCTGTCTTTTCTTTAATCTGGAGTTTATAACAAAGTGTTTAGTTTTTTTTAAGTGGAAACAAATGATCTTAAAAAGCTGTTTGTTTGGCTCTGCTTAACAGTCTAATTGTATCAGGGGGTCAGGCTGCCTTCATGCCGCATCACTCAACAAAGCCAACAAATCCTCTTAGTCTGATTCACAGACTTCAGCAGCAGGTATTTACTATTCTGCTTTATTGAGATTACTGGAATAAATTAATGTTTAATACAAATATGAAGCTTTTAATTGAAGGACACTTTAAAGCAGTGCGGGTGTGACGCCGCTGCCAGCTTGTTTTCTAACTACTGTTGAGAAAAAAGGGGAATAAATATTACATCACATTTAGCAAAAAAAAAAAAAAGGCTTATCTGAGAAAATGAAAGGGGATATTTGACCCTGAAAGCTGTTAAAATTATGTTTTACAACATACTTGGGTAGATTCAAAAGATTAAACCATGATGCCTTAATGGGAGTCTGTTTCAACATCTTGGAGATGTGAATTTCTATTAAGTGACTTCCTCTTGTGAGTTAGCTCATCGCTGGGTCAGAAGCTAACAACTAACAACATCAACGAGGGAACAAACACATCCAGCCTTAAATGCTTCGTCCTTCATGAAGCCGGTTTTAGAGAAGGTTCTGTTGCCACACAGGATCTGAGTGTTTGCAACAAAAACTGAAGCAACTTCTTCTTCAGAAACATCCCACTAAAACCAGAAGCTCTAACTGAGTTGTTGTTGCTGCAGCTTGGTGACCAGAGAGGATCTCTATAGTGCTCAGCTGGGCTGACATGAGGCCTGTTTGTGATGAAAGCTCTCCCTCTGCTGGCCATCTGCTCTCATGTTTCCCTGTCTTCCCTCCTCCTCCTCCTACTCACATGAACTTGTTAACATCTAATTACAGAGGCAGATAGGGAGGGGAGCAGGAGGACTGCCTCAGGCTTCACTCCTGGCCTCCTCTTCCTGCTGCTCAACGGGGATTTTTTTTGTTTTCCCCTCTGTGTTTCTTTCCTCATTTCTCTGCTTTTAATGTCTGTTGCCATGGTTACAGCAAAGCTATCAGATCCTACAGCCGTTTTCATTGTTTTCTCCCATTTAGGTAAAGTGCACCAATTAACCAGTTTTACTTATTTATTAAAGTGTGTTAACATTTATCTATTGAATAAATGCATAAATCATCTATCTATCTATCTATATATATATATATATATATATATATATAAAAATAAAACACGATTATCCCAAAGCCCAAAACCTTAAGCGACGTCTAAACAGAAAAACATTTATAGGACTGAATGTTAAAAACTCATTTATATTTAGATAGATTTTAGAGCCATTTTAATTTCCAGGTTTCCCTAAACTTTGACAACTGATGGAAAAGATGAACCAAATCGGATCACATAATAAATTGTATAGTTTTATCTGACTGGTTTTTATTCATTTTCGTCACTTATTACTACAAATATAAACATGTTCGTTCTTCCTGAATTCTGAATTCGAAACAACTTGACTTTAAATCTGTAGGGAGAGTCATTAATATTTGTTTTTAGATTTCATGATGGCATTTTTGTTGTTTTACCAATAAGTAATAATAATAATAGAACTTTATTGATCTCTCACTGAAGAAATTTACCTCTGGATTTAATCCATCCCTTTGGGGAGCAGTATGTTGCCATTATGTTGCCACCGGGGAGCAGTGTGGGGTTAAGGGTCTTGCTCAGGGACCCAAAGTGCAGGCTGTGGAGTGTGGAACCGTGTACTTGCAACCTTATCAGAGCACAAGCGCTCCTCTAACCACTAGGTCAACACTTCCCAAACTAATTCTTAGTTTGGAGGGCTACAAAGGTTGACAACTGTTTAACTGAAAGTTTTTTTTTCCTCCATAAACCCAGTGGGACAGTGTAAAACCTGAGATAGCACCTGTGATGCCCTGATCACTGACCTGTGCTCAGAGTAGGTGGTGGCTGAGGAAGTGCTCAGGCTACGGGTCTTGAAGCGCTGAGCGGAGCGGCGGCTTGGGATTGATGCTCCTTCACAGGTGGAGCAGCAGAAGGTGGGGGTCTCCATTCGCACTTCTGATCCACCATCCATCTCTGAGAACCTGGCTACAAATAAACTGACAAGCCAACACTGATGAGCCTTATGCATGAATGGTTACAAAACGAGGATGTTCTGTAAAATCTGACTTTTTATAAGAGAGGAACCAAATGATGTGCTGCTGCAGGTGGGGAAACATCAGATTGCACAAGTTTAAGTTAGAAAATCATTTAAATGAATGAATAATTACAACTTCAAAATGTCTGGATGGATTGTAGCTGATAATTTAACACAATTAAACATTCTTGTTTTTGTCTTTGACAAAATGCACAAGCAACTAGAAGTTTCAGGTGAAAAGCTTAACCTGCTCTGCAACTTGGCTTTATGTAATGTTCAGTATTTCTCCATGCTGCTGTCAGTTAGCAGGCCAAATTTTCCAAATTATGTAAGCTTTAGCACACGCTAACAGCTTAGAAGTATTGCATATAGCTCACAACACCTTTTTAGCAAACTACGAGTTAAAGAAAAACAAACAATAAATATCCAGCGTTTGGAGCAAATGGAGTTTTAGTATCGGAGGAGACCAGATGGCAGAATGTTCCAGGTGAAACAGCTAAACTTGTTAGTTAGCAAAGCTAAGAACTCCGGTTAGTCATTAAAAACACAGCGTGTTTGTTATATCTAACTTTACCTTAGAGTAGAAAATCTTACAGCGGGGTGACTGGATTCAAGCTCCAAAGACTGCGAGAGGATTAGTGTCTCAGGTAAAGCGTCTCACCATCTTCGTTAACTAGAGAGCTGTCAACAATCAGCTCACCGCTTCCTGATACCCACTGACCAATCAGGAACCCCCATGCTGGTGACGTCAAATAGCAAGTTCGTCGCCTTGCCCAAATTGGAAAAAGGAAACATTAATTTGATTTGAGTTTTTAAAAAAATATGAAAATCTATTTACAACGAGGTGCAATCCCCATTTAACAATTACATTTATGTTATTAATTAAATAATACGTAAATAAAAAATAGGAATGTAAAAGATAATATTTATCGGTAAGCTCAGAAAAAAATATAACCAAAATAAATTGGAAAGAATTATAGTTGAACAAACATTAGACTGATTTTGTTTTATATATATATATATATATATATATATATATATACACACACACACACACACACACACACACACACGAACACACACATAAAAATATTGTCAAACATTTTCTCCATGCTTCTCTTGCGCTGGTTAAAAAAAAACATGTGCTCACCCAGATGCATGCTGGTCCTACCATTGACTGCCTATTTATAAAAATAATTCACCCATATTAATCATAACTAACGAAAAACTAAGGAACATGACTAAAAAATATAACCAAAATAAATTGGAAAGAATTATAGTTGAACAAACATTTATTGATTTTGTTTATATATATATATATTTTATAATAAAAATAATTCAAAGCTGGTAAAAGCAATTTAACGACTTTATTTTTATTATATTTATATATTTATATATATATATTAAAAACTGAATATTAAAAAAAGAATATATATATATATATATATATATATATATATATATATATATATATATATATATATATATATATATATATACACACACACACACAAAAATATTGTCAAACATTTTCTCCATGCTTCTCTTGCGCTGGTTAAAAAAAACCATGTGCTTACCCAGATGCATGCTGGTCCTACCATTGACTGCCTATTTATAAAAATAATTCACCCATATTAATCATAACTAACGAAAAACTAAGGAACTTGACTAAATAACCAAAAACTTTTTTAATTATTAACAAAAAACAATTGGCTCCTACACACACACACACATATATATAGAAACAGAAAATATTATAAACCAAATGTTCTGACAAATTTTCTTGATGGACCTATAATGACATATACTTTTCTAGATTCTTATTCAGTCTATCTAAGCAGAGGGCAAACCAGAAGATAACCGGGGATGGATAAAAAAATTTTTGCCAAAATCAATTGTTTTTGTTTTTATCAGTTTAAAATAAATGTTACCCTTTAGATGTGGCAGCAAGCTGTCCAGGGTTTGACCTTCCTGTTACTCAGTGACCACTGGAGCCAAGCTGCAGGAGTCATAAGATAAATGGCTCCAGATGATGGAGGGAAATGATTCCCACTAGATCTGGCCAGTCTGATAAAACCAAGCATCCAGAAAAGCCACGCCTTTAATTTAGCCAAAAACCACATAAGAATGTCTGAACAGGAAAAACAAGATCATTTTGTCAAATGAAACTAGAGCATAGCTTAAGGCATGAATATTGTATCTGTATCTCATCACCCCAAATGTGAAGCATGGTGATGGCAGCCTAATGCTGTGGGATGTGTTTTTTTTTTCTAGTATAGATGGCAAGATGACAGTCAAATACAAAGAGACTCTTTCAGAAAACAGTCTTCAAAGTGTTTTGGGATAATTCATCTTTCAAAACAATGATCTGAAACACAAAGCCAAGATAACAAAAATATATATATAGCTTCAGGAGCAAGACGGCACAAAGATCCACCTGAAAAATGCCTGGACAGACCAAGGACCTAAGGAAGCTGGTCTATCTAACCTGTCTTGGATTAAGAGAGTCTGTATAAAATAATGGGAGGCATAATCAAATAAAAGTTTGATACTGTATGGATCAATTCACCATTAAACCATCAAAATGCAAAACCATGATGTGATCCAGTTTCTGTATGGACTTACTCATGGAGAGCTGAGCAGTCAGTGGATGAGAGGTAACCCTGTGAATACATTTACTTACAGAGCATCAAAATATAGGTATTTATATACTCCTAAAAATAAAGGAAACCCTCAAATAACACATCCTAGATGCGAATGAATGAAATATTCATATATATAATATCATTGAATACTTTGTTCTCTAAAAAGTCAAATGTGCTGACGGCTAAATAACACAAATATCAACAACTGAAATAAAGCTTTTTAACAAAAAGAGGCCTGGGTTTGGAGGCGTTTACAAAATTAAAGTAGAAAAACACACTGCAGGCTGATTGAACTTTGATGTAATGTCCTAAGCATGCTCCCGTAAGAGGTGGAGGGTGGTCACCTAAGGGATCTCTTCCCAGACCAGGACTAAAACCTCCACCAACTCCTGGACAGTCTGTGGTGCAACATGATGTTGGTGGATGGATCGAGGCATGATGTCTTAGACTTGTTCAGATTCAGGTCTGGGGAATGGGCGGGCGAGTCCATAGCTTCAATGCCTTCATCTTGCAGGAACTGCTGACACACTACAGCTAAATAAGGTCTACTATTGTCCTTCATTAAGAGGAACCTAGCACCAACTGCAGCAGCATATGGTCTAACATGGGTCTACACCCACTACCACACCGGTCATGCTGGAGGATGTCGCAGGCCATGGATCACTCTCTGCTGTGTCTCCAGATCCTGTCACGTCTGTCACATGTACGCAGTGTGAACCTGCTTTCTGAAGAGAACAGGGCGGCAGTGCCTAATTTGCCAATCCAGGTGTTCTCTGGTAAATGCTAAGCATCCTGCTGGTGTTGGGCTGTGAGCACAACCCACATCAGTAGACATCTGACCCTCATACCATCCCCATGGAGTTGGTTTCTGTTTGCGCAGACACATGCACATTTGTCGCCTGTTGATCATTTTGCAGGGCTCTGGCAGTGCTCCTCCTTGCACAAAGGGGGAGGTAGCAGTCCTGCTGCTGGGTTGTTGCCCTCCTAAGGCCTCCTCAGTGTCTTCTGGGAGTGCGTGGAGCCTCTGGACACTATGCTGACAGACAAAACAAAACTTCTTGCAACAGCTGACATTGATGTGCCATCCTGGATGAGGTGCACTACCGGAGCCACTTGTGTTGTTTGTAGAGTCTGTCTTATTCCAGCATGAATATAAAAGCACCACCAATTTTCAAAAGTGATCAAAACATCAGCCAGAAAGCAAGGCTGTGGTCCTACTTGCAGAACCACTCCTTTATTGGTTTGCTAATTGCAAACAATATTAACCCATTGTCTATTCCAGCTAGACATCAGAATGAAATTGTCATTCAGTGTTGCTTCTGAAGTGGATACTTTGATTTATTTGAAGTTATTTTGTGTTAAATGTTCCCTTTTTTTAACAGTATTTATCAATGTTTTCAAACAGTTCATTGCTTTTGTAATTCCAAAAAGTCTGGCATCACAGAGAAACATCTGCAGGATAAAGCAGTCACCTTGATCATCTGACACTCCCTCTGCGTCCCCTAGGCTCAAAACATTGTTTTTATAAGAATATAAAATATGGATTATTACTGTTTAAGCTGTGCTTAGTCAATTGAATAAAAATACAGATGAATGGAAATTCTTTTTTCAAAACAGCTGGAGAAGCACCTCCTCACTTTTTCCAGTAGAGGGCACTGAGATGCAGAAAACGTTAACCCCCACCAAAACAGACTTGTGGGAGCATCTGACCTGGCAGCTTCCTATAAGTGAATTACTGATAAAGACTGCAACTACCTGGAAGCTAAGAAACTGAGATAAATGAGATACAATTAAAGGATTACTGGCATGCTGATGTTAAGACGGTATTTAAAAAGAAACTATTAAACTTTACAGAGGAGCAAGGCTGATGGAACAGTGGATAAGAAATTCCTTTATTTGACTTTAACATAATTACAAGGAAACCAAACAGTCTGCAGTTTTCTAGCTTCAGTGGGAATCGCTCCAAGGGAATCACACTCAACACAGCAGGTCATCTCAAACTGCTTTTTATTACATCTTAAATAACAGTACATTTTAATATAGTTTCTATCTTGCATCCAGCTTTCGGTTGTACACTGACTGACTTTAAAATTAAATACAAAAGGTGAAGGGGAGGCAGTGGGTAGGGGGGTGCAGAGCTCTACAGTTATTTGATGAAGAGAAAAAGGAAAAAAGTTTAATTAATTTTTAATATTTTTATTCGTTTTATTTTTTGCCAACTCCAGGCCTAACGCACAATTACAGCACATTTTCTTTTGTACAGAATGTCGCAGAGAGAGAGAAAAAAATAACAGGTTGGGAAGAAAAAAAAAGATCCTACTGCTAAAGAAAAGCGTTTTGTTTACAAGGAGAAGGGAATAACAGAAAGTTCTGCCATTCAGATGCTGCAAGATTTTTTTTCTCATTTTCTATTAAAAGGTAAAAAAAAAATGAAACTGTTATAAAATGTTTCTGTAAATGGAAATTTCGTTTGCTACAGAAGGAATGAAAATCGATTTGTTCCATTTGGACTGTATGTGTTTAAGGTAAATGAATGTATGTACGCTTGTGTGTACAATTTAAGCATTCATGTGACTTCTAAAATTAGTGGAATCCCTCCCAAGAATGGACCAAGTAACCGTTGATGTTGCAGGGTTTGCTTCTCAAGTGCATAGCTTTGACATTTCAGTTGAAACATGTATGCACAGAGTAGCAAAAAGAAAAAAACAAAAACAAAGGAAAATAGAGAAAAAAATATAAATACCATTGTATTGATATATTCAACAGGTTATTTTTCTTAAAGAAAAACATCAAAAGGACTTAATTCCATATGCACCTTTTAAGCAATTCTACAGCATGCGATTCTAAGAGATAACCCACCCATGGCAGACAACCAAAAATCTTTTTTTTCTTGTTTTTAACTTAAAAAGTTTCAATATCATTATTTTCAAACATTGATTTATACAACATGTCATTCACAGAGTAGTAACTGCATTTCCAAGCACGGAATGGGACCCTCTGTTAAAAAACATCCGGAGCGCGGCCGGGCTAAAGCGGAGGTAGTCCCTACTCAACCAGATCACCTCACCGGTCTCGACCACGGGCAACAGAAACCAGGGAGAGCTAAAGTAAAAGTAGGGGGGGAGATAAAGGAACAAAAAGGAAAAGGGTGGGCAGGGTAGATTATGATCTGATGGGTTAATCTTCATTTAATTATTCTACACTGTTGCCAGACAGAAAGGTGTAAGAATGGTTAAAATGTTTCTTTTTTTTTTTGTTTTTCTTTTTTACATTTTAAAAACAAGCATTCATTATCATAAACAGCATGTGCTTGGTTAGTTAACTTTTTTCCGTTAGACATTATCCTATATATGCAACGTTTAATTTTTGTGCAAACAAAGATCTGTGGACTACACTGGAAAAAAAATAAAATAAAATAAAAAGGAACATTAAAGTATCATGGAGCTAAATATACAGAAGGGTGAGATGTGGCTTGAGGACTCCCCGTTGAAGCTGAATTCTCTCACTTTGTTCTCCAGTGGGATAAAGCTGGGCTTACGATGACGCGGTCTGGAGCTTCGCTTGCTTCTCGGTCTATAAACATTCGCCTAAAGACTAGGAAATAAATCAAAGCTTTGATCCTCGTTTTAAACATTAACTGACAGTTCACTGATCTACCTCTCTTCAACAGAGTGTAATGATGAACAGAGAAGCAAAAGAAACATGGTCAAAAAGCCATGAAGAGTTAGATCACTGCCTTCACTCATACCTGTGCATAAGGAGGATGCAGGACACATTTGCTGTGTGGTGTAGCAGTGGTGGGAGGGGGCTTTGTATTTTTCATTTATTACATTACCAGACTATTGTTGGAGAGGTTTTACCCCCAACTTGGAAATCATTAAATTCCTCAAGTTTTTTTTTGTGTAATTTTTTTCTAAGCTGAAAGAGTGACACAATTGTGCTCTTTTAAATGAGAAGAGAGGAGGAGAGAATTTTTGCCCTTGATAGTTTTTTTGTTGTTTTTTTAGGGGGGGAGGGGGGGTGTTTGGAGTCAGTATCATGGTGTTTTTTTTCTTTCAAAAAAGATTGGATATGCAATAAAATGAACATTGTGATGTTGGAATGGTCTTTCACTCAACTTTGGAGTCCGGATGACATCTAGAAGGAAAAAAAAGGTAAACAATGAAGAATGGGTTACAACATTATTCCACACAGGCCGATTCTATTCTGATTATTAATTTGATGCCAAATCACAACAAATGCCATCTCAAGGCACTTTACAGATCATGATATGATAAATATTAAATCATTTAACTGTGTCATGCTTCATTATTGTAATTTAAACCAAATTAAACTAAATATAAAAAGAGGCTGTTGTTTAACATGCTGTACTTTCACTCCTAACCTCCAGGTGGCAGCACATACAATCATAAGTTAACAGCAGTACATGTATGATGAAACATGAGCTTTATGCTTTTGAAACCCTTAAAAATTAGAAATAGTTAACCTTTAATAGGTTTAAAAACTAAAGAGCATATTTGGATAAATGTTTTGTAGCCATGAAAACATTTCTTACAAAATTAGAGCAGAATAAAAACGGGCACAAATTTAAAGCCTTTTTAAATATGTTGCGTACATTTCTTGGATAGAGGAGAATCTGTTTTAGAATCAAACAACCTATTTAGCCTGAGAGCTTTTCATGGCCCAAACATTACATTACCTGTCCATCATTGAGAGATTTTAACGACACTGAGTCTGGAGAAAGATTACGTTCTTTAAACATAATGTAAATAAATTGGTGTTTGTTAGGTTTTACACCCAAGAGTTGATCAACTGCCAAATATAACAGCTAGATGGTTAAAAACAATGGAATAAAGTGGGACAGACTCCCAAACATGCATCGAAACTTGTTTTGAAATCTGGAATGACCCAGATACTTACTGGATTTTAATTAAGTTAACAATAATACCTTAAAGCTGTCTGTGATAAAAAAACAAACAAACAAAAAAACATCTAATTTAAATTATGGCGACCATTTCTCATATAGGTTATCAAATACAGAATCAGGTCAGAGGCTTGTTGAGGTTTACAGTGAGTATGCGATCACTAACCAGATGTTGGTGTCATTTCATAAAACATAAAATTCTGCACCCAGATCTTGTTTTTGAAAACATGAGAGGTTATTTGCTCTGTTTAATACTACCCTTAAGATAAGAAAACGGTACATTTTAGCCTTTGATTTGGACCATTTAATTTCTAAGTTACAGGATATGAACACTCCTGGTTCCTCGTGGAAAGCTCACCTTCAGACTCTAGTTCCAGATCTTGAGGAAGCTGTCCCAGGACCCTGTTGCCACTGCCATGCCATCGTCGGTCACACCCAAGCAGCTCACCCGGTTATCATGACCGGCCAGGACACCTGCAGAAACAGCAAACAGGAGATATCAATGAAACGGCAGATGTGAAACTGTAAAACGTGAAAAGTAAAAGGATTTATAAATCAAACAAAGCAGCACGGCGTTCAGGTTCTGGTAACGGAGGACAAAATTTATAATGTAGAGAATTACATTTAAGTGCACACAAAAAAAGAACAAAAGAAAACAGTACTTAAAAAAAAATGTACAGCAACTACTACCATAAATTCCCAATCTACGACATCTTTATTTTTTTTAATGCAAGCTATGGAGCTCCTTTAAAATTACTTTAACACTTTGTCTACCTTCCTTCTTACCCTCAAACACACATGCAACAAATTAATTGCATGGGATGATTGGCCGATTTTTGATTATGTGCAACTTTGTGCAGACCAATGAGCGTCTAAAAATACAGGTATATTTTTTTGTGCAAGCAGCAGTACATATTAATTACCCATAATTAGAGTGTAATAATAATAGCTATTTTAACTGAGGATGTCCTGATGTGATGTGGATATTGTAATTTAAAAAAATATGGACAATATGGAGCTACATGCAAAATCTCAGGTATAATTTTGCAGGTAGAAATACTTCAGTTTTGGGTCAGTTACCCTCATAGTACTGCTGCTTTATTCTTGTTTACAACTTGATCAAACCGTTTCTAACACATAATACTTTTTGTGCCAATAAGGTATCGGAACAATATCACTACTGGTTAATACCCAGAACTGCAATATCTTATAAGTCTAATAATATTGACAGGATATGAATTTTATACAAAAAGGAAAATGAGAAAAACAAAAACACTTTTAAATATTTACAGGTATTGTGCTAAATACACGACAAAAACACAACACTGCTTGACAATCAAAATATTTCCGTTAGAAAAGAAGAAATTATTTCTGAAACAGCTAAATATTTTCAGGAATAACTTATCTACTGGTAAAAGCTAAGTTATTTATTACAGTAAAGAAGCTGAGTGTTCAGGACTCTGATCTGTTTACATGAATCCATAATGAATCCAGTTGAGGCCTGCTTAGATTCATTACCATATGGTGTGTAAAACATTATCCGCATTAAAGGATCCTAAGTTGAATGGTGGAACACTTACTAAAGAACAGTTTTGTAAATGCATAGCCCCACAAATGTGGTAGCTGAAAGTAACCTTAAGATTAAACTATTTTGGATAAAACAAAGGTTTACCAGAAGGACTGGAAAGGAAAACATAATTTCAGCAACATTGTAGCTGCTTCAGTGGGCTTTTGTTATTAGGGACAAATTCCAACTCTGGCAAACATCTTTCGCTGAAATGCCTGCTAATATCCCATGATGCATTTCTGTTTCATGCTTAAACCTTTAGTCTGACTTATCAACAAGCTGCACTATACTCTACAGAGGTCAGAACCTCTTCTGATAAACACCATGTGCGTGTATTCCTGTAAGCGTAGCGCTGTCACACACTAACAGTGATTATGTTCAGAGGATCTGTTGTGCATCATACGCCAAGAAGCTAACCACCTAGAAAAACCCCCCAGCCTTTATGATACCCTTAAATAAAGCTTCAAACTTCCACTTCGTTTCTGAAACTGCAGTGATGAAACCGTGCAGCTGCCTGGGATCTCTGACGCTCGCGCTTAAATGATGGAAGACAGTGAGAAGCTTTAAAAGGCCAGCCTATCCTGAATAGCACTTCACAGCTCTGTTTGGACATGCTGACAAGTGGCTGAACAATGAGCAGTGAGATTTTCCAGAGGTAAAAGTGTTAAGCTTCAGTATTAATGTTATGACAAATCACTGGCATTTGGTAAAAAATAAAAAAATAAAAAGATCTAGACAGTGGGATGAGAGAAACAGGAAAAGTCTTCACAATGATAGAAATATCGGTTATCTAAACCATTTCTAGGATAAGGTAGAAAACCTCATTCACCAAGATCATTTCCTGATTTTAGCAGCTTTCTGACGTTTTTTTCCACCCACTACAAACGTCCAGACTCAAATGTTTAGACGTTTATCTCAGCATTTAAGTCCCAGTCCTCAACTTTTAAGATCCTTGAAGAAAGAAGTATCTATGGTCCCTTTTCTAGCAGCTTTTCGTTGCTCTCCTCCACCCTGACAGCTTTCAAACGTTTACATCACTGCTTCTCAGTACAGGTACTGGCGTTATTCATCCCTAATTCTCTGATTGTAGCTGCTGCTGAGCAGTCTTCTGGTTTATGTATAGTCACACAAATAATCAAGCGGTGAAAACGGCTAATTTTGTGGCGTCTGAACCAAAACTAGGGACAAGCTATATTATGGATCTCTTGAACTTTTTATTAAGCATCATTAGACATTTTTTAAAGGTTAAAAAGAAAGGTATTTTTTTATCAGACTATGCAGGAATCTTTCTAAATCAGGCTTTTGGAAAGATGTCAGTCCAGGGATGCTTCACATCTCAAACCGTTAGAGGAGAAGCTGCAGGCTTCCAGAAAACCTTTCCTTCTAAAAATCTTCCAAAAAACCAATATACTGTTGCATATCCTCAATTCAGTGACCATATAATACAGAAATAACAACAAACTGCTCATAAACGAACAGATTTTGTTCACAATAAAACAGAAAAATTAAGATCCTGACTCAGTCATTTATAAGGTACTTATAAAATAAGTTAAGTAATCTTACACAGGTCTAGAAAAGGGCAAACAAAATCTTACTCCTTATACTAGAGCCAAGACTTTCTTCATCTCTCAATTCATAGTTAATTTAATAAATAAATGTTTTTTATTAGGAAACTGTTTGGATAAACCAAAAGAGCTCTTATCTTGCGATTTAGACTTTAGATTCACTTTAAAAACATTTATTTATTTTGAAAAGGGGCTTAATAGTATACTCACTAAACACGTTTAAATGTGTTGACTAAGCTAAACTTCCACATCTTACAGTGATGTTGGTTTATAACCAAATCTTAAAATTAAGGAATTTCTTTATACTTAATGAAATGTCCTGCACATTGACACGATAATTAACTATACTGCAGGTTTAAAAGGAGAGAGAAACAGGTATCAAACAATAAAATAGCTATAAAAGATTAGCCCACTTTATGTAAAAAAAACATCTTCATCTTTAAATGTCTAACATGAAATCATAAAGGTGCCCAAGTTTCCAGTTTAGAATCAGGGAATAAACCTAAAACTAGCAAATTTATCACACAAGTCAACTGAAGTTAGGACACAACTTTTTATATCATAAGGCCTAATAAGGAATATTTGGCTGAAAAAGTTGGTGAAATTCAGTTAAAATTCACCATAGTATTTTTTGCGGCTTACCTGCGCGGTCGCCCTTCAAAGTGTCCCAGACGTTGCAATTGAAATCATCATAGCCAGCCAGCAGTAAGCGGCCGCTCTTAGAGAATGCTACGGAGGTGATGCCGCAGATGATGTTGTCATGTGAGTAAACCATCAGCTCCTGGTCGGCACGCAGGTCAAAAAGCCGGCAGGTGGCGTCATCTGAGCCCGTGGCGAAGGCGTTGCCATTGGGGAAGAACTGTAAGAGGAGAGGAAACTATAAGCGCTCATATCTATTAAAATAAACAACCTAGATGTATTTTACATAAAATTCTCGATAGGAGAAATTCAGAGGCAGAAGAAGGAGAGAAGCTTATTTTAATCATCCAATATGCAGAGAAAGTTAATTGTATTGCAGTAAATTAATTTCAGCTAAATTGGATAGATTGTAAAACGGATTAAATCAGACATAAAATATAATCACATCTAAAAGGCATACATTACTAATTATTAAGGGAACGTGGCTAATAAAAAAAATAAAACAAGAACCTATTGGTAGAAATGTATTCCTGTTGCATTGCTACATTTTCTTACACCAAACTAAAAGAAAAACTTTATTTTAAATGGATGGTCGTCAAAAGAAGGTCAAGTTAACGCACAGTTGGTACACAATGATGAAAACACTGAATATTAAAGGGAATAAATTACCAATAGCCTCTAAAATAATTTGTCAGATAGAGATTAGCTGAATAGCAAAGACTTCTTGGAAATATTTGGTTGATAATAACCACATTTTAATTAATCTAATTAATATCAGTTCTCTCTCTCTCCGGGCTATACTGTTTGCCTCTGAGCTCCATCCAGACACTGAGGCAGAGCTACGCCTCCTCACTGTATGCTCCCACCATCAAACTGGTATCAGCAAGTGTTCAGGTGAAAACATACACTTTCCAATGGTCAGTAGACACCCCGACCGATCATGTATTTATGATTTGTGTGTTTGTGCGCTCTTCGTACACAGATGGCATTGATGTCTGACTCGTGGCCAGTGAAGGTCTGTCGGCACATTCCTTCTCTGATGTCCCAGAGCTTGGCTGAGGCATCGCAGGCTCCAGACACAAACAGTCTGCTGTCCGGCGCCAGGGAGAGACTCATCACGTCACCGGTGTGACCAGCAAATGTAGTTGTCTGTTGACCAGTTTCAATGTCCCACAGAGCACTGAAGAAAAAAAAATAAAAAGTATTATTAACAACTGATATTCAGTACAGAATTAAATCCGCAGCTATCTGACTGCAGGTATAATGTTATCTGAATGAAACAAACCCAATATTTTGGGCAGATAAAATGAATGAAAAGCAGATCTTAATCTGTTTGGTTTTATATGACCCTATTTGGCTCTCTTTGATCAAATATGGATGTAAAAGTGGTGTCATATTAAGATCAATATATTTTAAAGAACCAAAAAACAAAAACAAAAATGATATCTTAAGAATATTGTGATACATACAATCCATTATTCTAAAATACAAAATATATTATATATCATATAGAAAATATAATTACAGGTCTTGATTCACAATGATTTCACATTGAAATGTAATTTGTGCAATACCCCAAACTCACCAGGTGGTGTCTCCAGAGCTCGTTACAATCTGGTTGTCATCCAGGAAGCGACAGCAGGACAAGTAACCTGAACAAAATCAAACACAAAGATCAACTAAGGTAGGGTGTTCGCTTTACTTCCAAGTCAAACTGATGGGATGTTACTTTTTCTGCAAACAGAGGAAGGGTCCTGATACCAAACAGTCATCACACCCACAGAGAAGGCTGAGTGAGCTGCATGTGGGGGAGATGAACAGCCCGATTCTCCACAAACAAACATAAAAACACCCGAGGGCATCTCCTGGTTTACAGCTCGCTTCCATAACTCATCCAATACTAGCTGGCAGAGTGCATTCACCCCTCCCCATAGTGAGGGAACTGGACTAAAATGCTGACACACTTCCTGCATCATGTGACATTGATCAGATGAATGCTCCTTGCTTTAGTGCTCAACGCTTTCATTAGTTTGTGATGATACTAAGGTCCTTTAACGCATGGAAATCTATATACTTAGACCATGAGGATGGAAGAAGCAAACCAGCAGGGTTCCTAGACATTTTTCACAATTTCAGACTATTCTTTTTTTTTTTTTTTGATCCTATTATCGATTCTCTGTATGCTCCACATCATGAAATGACACCAAGAAGAGGATGGCTACCATTGGGCTGAATAATAATACTGAATATAGATACATATATTTTTTATGCAGAAATGCGTTCATTCTTCCTCTGGAGTATAAACCAGATCCTGGTGAAGAACTACAGGTTCAGCTTAACGTCACTCTGGAAGAAAGTCTTGTTTAGATCATTGAGGAGTTGGACTAAAACTTAGGTTAAAGTAACAAAATATTAAGTGAAATGAAAATATGAAAATTCCTATATTTTAGAAAAGTTTGGATTGTCATTTTCCAGGAGTAGGAGATATGATATAAGTGTAGAAGCTCCTACAGTTTTATTGAAAAAAAATCTAGTTTTTCCTCCATAACTTTAAGTCATCTATGCTAACATTTCTATTATCATCAATACTGTTTAGGAAATTTTAACCATCAATTTCAAAATTTTTGATTTATGAAAAGGAAAAAAAGTGCAGTAAATAATGTAAAGTCCCTCTAGCTAAACCTCATAATCTGACAGATTTATTCTACCCAATTGCAACCTAAAAACTTGGAACGCTGTACATGACATAGTCACACTTTGTATATAAAACTAAACATCAGCACAGGTTGTTTGAGACTTGAAAATAATCTTTATGTGCAGCAGTATGAATCATCAGTTCCTGGCTGCTGTATTTGGAGGTTTAAGAACCTTCATAGAACAAACAAAGCACTTAATCGCAACTAAAACACATTCGATCCAGAGACTGATGTCTGAACTAGAACCACGGTGATACAAACGTCAGGTCTACCTGTGTGTCCGGCCAGCTCACGGCTGACGCGCACATTTCCTTCACGGGTCTTCAGGTTGTAGATGGAGCAGATGTTGTCCAGGCCACCACAGGCAACGTAGTTCCCAGAAGGAGCATAGGCGCATGTCATCACCCAGGAGGAGCGCAGTGGGATGGCGTGGACCTGGAGGAAGAAAGATTTAATATTAGATAGTATGGATGGACAGATGGACCAGAGAAGAGAAAGAAGGGGGCATGTGACAAATTCTGTTTGCAGTAATAACCTTTCAAGGGCACAAGGCTCACTACACACCAATAAATAACAGTTATTTTAAACAAACGCACAGTAGAAATATGGAGATAATTCTTCTGATGATCAGGTTACCGCAGAGCCATTTACCTGGCAAAGTATCAAAAAATGTGTTTGAGGTCAGGAATCCACCTTTGATCATTAATGAAAAGCCTTTATCCATCACTGTGATTATATTATGATTCAAATCAGTGTAACAGTGGAAAAACCTCATCTAGTCTGGATGGGTAAGAACTTATAAGGAACTTTGGCCTAATTCTAAATGAGACAGTAACCTATTTATTTTATAAAAACATTTTTTAAAGTTTTTATTCACCTCCCTTAAAGACAGAATTAAAACATTTTCTAATTATTTTGAATTTAAATTTACAGAGCACTTTAGAAAAATGGACCACATGCAGCTACTTTTATTCCCTTAAATCTATTCCTTATTCTGAATAGGGCTGAATGTTGACTTTATTTAAATGCTTTATGTTTGGGGAGCAGGTTAGAACAGCTCCATATTTAACCAGCTTTTACCTTGTTGGTGGTGTAGCTGTCCCAAATAATGAGTTTGCCATCCTGGGAGGCGCTGACCAAAAGCCTTGAAGAGAAAAAATATATATTTAAGATTTATTATTTCAAATATTCTCTTATTAAAATCCTTCAAGATTCTAATAAAAAATAAACACATAGAAAAACATGTTTGAATATAGCAAATAAATTCAACATCTTCAAATATAAAGCGAGACTGTGAATGCTAACTTCTTTTGATGTGAACATGAAACATTTTGACTATCTGCTCTCCACTTCTCACAAGACATCAATAATATTTTTCTGATGGAGACTTCTTAAAAGCAGATTTAGTCCAGAGAGCCCTCTCAGGTGCTCTCTGTGGATGTCATCTGCCATCCAACAAGAGTAACCACAGAGACAATCCCATAGGTGCAGGAGCAGCAGTGAGCAAAGCAAGGACTGCAGGGACTACGCTCCACTTAACTACAGCACAGACGGAAATGAGTTCACATCGAGACGGCAGAAAAATAAGACACGAGGGCATCTCTACTGTGATAAATCTTTTCACGATTTGACTTGAACCTAACATTATGTAGGTTACAGCAGGAAACAAAGAATAAAACAAACAAGGAGCTGCTGGTATCCTGTAATAAAATGTGTTTCCTTTGGATCAGCCTGTAGTGAAAGAGTCAACGGATCAGCTGAGAGATGGTGATGAATCGCTTTGAGGCACTCATCTCAATATTTTAATTCTGGTTTCAGCTCAGATCTATTAAACAAACTCTAAAACTGATCAAGTTCAAAACATCCTTGTGTTGAACACCTCAAATCTAGAAAAAAATCCTCAGAGGTTCCCCTTTACTATTATCACCCTGCTGATGTTCACGGATGACTTAGGTAACAGGGCCTCGTTCCCATATAAACGCAGAAACGTGTGGATGAGATGGGAGCCGTTTAAAGATAACCGAGATTGAGTATTTATTTTAAAGAATCTGTTCCATTTCCTTAAATAAACCTGAAGCCATAATAATCCGTCAAAAAATATTTTAAAGGAGGTTAACTGTGTGTGTTACGTTGCCTGCGGATGATTTTGTCCCATGAAAAACATACTTGACTTTTGTTATTTTAGTAACTGGCATACTGTTTAATTTGAAACATTCAATACAGGACAAACAGAGGGGGGGGGAGGTTAGGACTTCAGATCGTTTTAACTTAGATCCCTGCTTAGATTCAAGAAGAAGCTCCAGCTCAGAATATTGAATGAAAAGGTCTGAGTATCTTTCTTCTCCATTAAGGCTGACGCTCATAAGCACTCCACTGCAGCAGGAAGCAGTGGTTTTCATGACCTCAGCAACACTGACTAATGCTCTGCTTTGCTAGAAAGCATAAAAGTATAAAAGACAAGCTTTAAAAGCAGTGAGCAGGCTGGTTGATCTGTCTTCAACAAAGGGTGACTCCATTTTGAGTATTTTCCCTACCCTCATGCCACATCCCAGTGCACACAAACACGCCGCACCAAGACACCAAACAGCAGGCACATGTCCAGCGAGCTTCGACACGACCAAATGTTTTACTATTATCCGTAAGCACAGCCTGAAGTTAATGTAACGACAACTGTTGATCAGAAAAGGAGTAATAACCTGATAAGGTGAGACTTTTACACTGGAGGAGGTTATAGTGGGGTGATTTCACATTTAATCAAAAAGAAGATTTTCTATTCATTTCCTGGAATCAGAGCAAGAGGACAGGCTCAGTGAGAAACCAAATGAGTTTACCTTGAGTCAGTTCCCCAGTGCATGGCATAGATTTTAGCCAAATGCCCCCTCAGTGTCCGTCTAGTGCGCATCTGAATTCGGCCAACGGGGTCGATGTTAGCTGTGATCTAAGCATGATCAGAAGGAGAGAGGGAGGTCACCCGTTAACATTAGCACAAGATACAGAGTAGTCAAGAACCCTGAGCAAACAAGGTGGAGAAATAAAGACAGCCAATTACTGTATTCCTCTTTATTAAGATCACAAGCAATGATTCTTACCTGAGACAGGGTAGCATCTGCACACGCTTTCCTGGCATCCTAAAACAAAATGACAAGTTTAAAAACAAGAAAACATTCGACTACAAAATAAACTGAACAGGCTTATTTTCAGGGCCTATAGCGGTAACATTAAAATAAAATGAAAATTTAAGCAGATTTAAGCAGATGAGACAACTGGCCAGTGAAATAAGACTATTTACATTTAAGAAAAAAAAACTACAGTTTCAATTGAATGACATCTAATGATCTTCTTTCAAGGGTAAAAATACTTGCTCATCTTATTCACCTACTCAAATTAAGGTTAAATACACTTATTTTAAGAAATTTTTACTTGTTTTAGATTATTTTTGCAGTGTATCCGGTTCACAAATCTACAAAGCAATTTCACAACAAAGTAAACTGCATCATGAGTTGAACTAAAGGTGGTAGAACCTGGACTTACTCTGATCTGGTTCTTGAGCTGCTCAGCCTCCTGGCGTAGCTGATCCAGTTCACTCATTTTCCTCTGCTAATGGTGCGCTTCGCTCCGCCGCCTAGACTCTTGCTGATCTAGTGAAGACACGAAATAACAAACTCAGCATCAAAACCTTAAATTGCTTCTTTTCAGCCACACCAACTTAAGTTACATTTGAATGACATGGTTTACTCTAATTTTAGGTCCCTACTCACATGCATGGCAGAAATGTTTTTTTTTTATCCTGAATAAATTCCTAAATGAAATAAAATCCTGAATAGTTACATCAACAAAAATCCTTTTCTCATCCATCAGTTCTGTGTGGCTTAGACAGAAAGTGGATGTGAATCACTTTTGAGGCAGCTCACAACTTGTCCTTGCCAGCTTGAAAATGTTACCTAGCAACAAGCACGAGGGAGCTACTTTAGGCTTAAGATAACAAAATTAAGGAAGATGTTGAATTTCTTTGTTCTTCAACTAAACAGAGACAAAAGACTTGGAACAATCAGTATCCATTAAGAGTCCTTGAATGGCAAATAGGATCTAAGGGGGGGAAGAAAAAAAAGGTGCTAAAAAAAATCCACATGAACATTGAACCAAAACATACTCTGAAACAAAGGATTCACGTATCCAGATATATAGAGAGCACCACCCAGGGTTCTCCAGCACCACTGTAGCCGCAGGTGAAAGCCGTCGATGCTCTGGCCTATGGACTCTAAACTGCCCTCCAATGTCATTCTTGTAATCCTGGGACACAGTTGATTCAGCTCCTCCAGCCAAATCCGGTTAAGACAAAACCTGCTGATGATCCTAAAAGCAGTGGCCATCTCGCTGACCCCAATCCTCAGGTTGACCCTCTTAACACCTATATTTTCACTATCCATTTAAAATAAATACATTTAAAACTTAGAACTGTTTCCACAAGGCTTTGGTTCAGGAGCTTGAGGCATTTTTGCAAAATGAGGCAAACATAAAAAGCCATGAGTTTAACAGGCCATGAAAGCAGAACACGAAACACTTTCAAACACCTTAATCTACATTATTTTAGTGTAGTTTCTCCAGTTAAAACAAAGAACCATCAAGGTCATTAACTTCTTCCATTAATTCCAACCACTATGCATAAAATGGAAAAAAGTTTACCATCAATTTTAAAACAAAAACCAACCAGGGTTAAATACGGAAAGGACCCGCCGGTCCAACACACGTCGGCTAGAGTAATATCTACGTTTGAAGATTATCTTACCTCCCTGCGTCTCTCGGTTTAAGTGTGTGTCTTTGGAGGCTGATGAGACGCTCTGAATGAACACCTTACACTTCATGCGCCTGAGACTATATCCGCCACCTGATTGGACGATGCTTCTAAATGGGTCTATCTAAGCAAGGTGCCTTCGCCTCCTAATCTTCACCATGATAATATTAGTGTATTATTCTCATCTTCTCTACAAATAACTAACTTTGACTAACAGCAAAGTGGTGACAGAACTGACAATTTATCTTTATAGCTAGTCAGAAACTATTAAATATGACATATTCCTTAATCTTTGAAAATACCACTTAGCAGGTCTTAGTGAAAAAAAAAACCAGCAGTATATAGTGTGGATGTAGCTACTGTGTGAAGAACAAGTTTGAAGAACAATGTTAGACTGTCCAAAGTCGGTCCTTAAGGGTGGCGGTCCTATAGATTTTCAGTGTTTCTCAGCTTCAGCACAGCTGATTCTGATTATTTCAGTTCAGCAAAAGCCTGTTAATTAGCCATCAATGGAAATCAGCTGTGCTGAAGAAAGAAAACCTCTAAACCCTGCAGGACAGCAGCCCTGGAGGACAAACTTTGGGCATGCCTGAGTAAGAAAATACACTATATTGCCAAAAGTATTTGCTCACCTGCCTTGACTCACATATGAGCTTAAGTGACATCCCGTTCCTAATCCATAGGGTTCAATATGACGTCGGTCCACCCTTTGCAGCTAGAACAGCTTCAACTCTTCTGGGAAGGCTGTCCACAAGGTTTAGGAGTGTGTTTATGGGAATTTTTGACCATTCTTCCAGAAGCGCATTTGTGAGGTCGCACACTGATGTTGGACGAGAAGGCCTGGCTCTCAGTCTCCGCTCTAATTCATCCCAAAGGTGTTCTATCGGGTTGAGGTCAGGACTCTGTGCAGGCCAGTCAAGTTCATCCACACCAGACTCTGTCATCCATGTCTTTATGGACCTTGCTTTGTGCACTGGTGCACAGTCATGTTGGAAGAGGAAGGGGCCAGCTCCAAACTGTTCCCACAAAGTTGGGAGCATGGAATTGTCCAAAATGTCTTGGTATGCTGAAGCATTCAGAGTTCCTTTCACTGGAACTAAGGGGCCAAGCCCAGCTCCTGAAAAACAACCCCACACCATAATCCCCCCTCCACCAAACTTTACACTTGGCACAATGCAGTCAGACAAGTACCGTTCTCCTGGCAACCGCCAAACCCAGACCCGTCCATCAGATTGCCAGATGGAGAAGCGCGATTCGTCACTCCAGAGAACGCGTCTCCACTGCTCTAGAGTCCAGTGGCGGCGTGCTTTACACCACCGCATCCGACGCTTTGCATTGCACTTGGTTATGTATGGCTTGGATGCAGCTGCTCGACCATGGAAACCCATTCCATGAAGCTCTCTGCGCACTGTTCTTGAGCTAATCTGAAGGCCACATGAAGTTTGGAGGTCTGTAGTGATTGACTCTGCAGAAAGTTGGCGACCTCTTCGCACTATGCGCTTCAGCATCCGCTGACCCCGCTCCGTCAGTTTACGTGGCCTACCACTTCGTGGCTGAGTTGCTGTCGTTCCCAAACACTTCCATTTTCTTATAATACAGCTGACAGTTGACTGTGGAATATTTAGGAGCGAGGAAATTTCACGACTGGATTTGTTGCACAGGTGGCATCCTATCACAGTTCCACGCTGGAATTCACTGAGCTCCTGAGAGCGACCCATTCTTTCACAAATGTTTGTAAAAACAGTCTGCATGCCTAGGTGCTTGAATTTATACACCTGTGGCCATGGAAGTGATTGGAACACCTGATTCCAATAATTTGGATGGGTGAGCAAATACTTTTGGCAATATAGTGTATGTGTTGTGTATGAGGGGCCATTTAAAAAGCAACCATTTTCTATGGAAACATTTATTTGTAACAGGGCAAAACATCTTCAGACTTTGATGGGTTCCTGACATTTTATTCTTTACCATTTTCTACTGAAGCTATTTTGGTTGTTTTATAAACAACTTTCCTAGCCATTAGAGGACGTAGAAAGTGGCACCCAACCCTGGCTAAATGTGGAAAAAACACGCAAATATATCAACCTACAAACCCTAGCAGTGAACTTGTGAATTTCAGAGACCCAGATACAGTTTCTATTGCAGACCTGTCGGGGGAAACAATAAAGCAGAGCTGCTACCATCACTTTCAGATAGGGCACTTCTAAGACCTTAGCTGTGCTTTAGTTCACCACCGCTGAACACAACGTCGTTCTGTTGTTAGACTGATCATCAACACCAGAGCATATTCTCCTTTAAGTTTAATCTGCATATTATCAGAGATGAAAAAAACCTAGCGCTAGCATGATGTTAATGATACTAAGCGGAGCCAGATGTCTGTTTATGGATCCATTTTTGTGGTTAAAAAGGATAAGCTGTGGAGCTTTTAGATGAAATGCTGTTATGATCATATAAACCATTTGCTGGACCAGAAGAAAAGGTCTAGGAAGTCTTAGAAAGACAAAATATAAGAGGGAGTCAAAAACTAAAACTAGTCCTTACAATGTCAGGTAATAGCAATGGAAAGTGAGAATTTAAAATTCACCTCAGATTAGTTTACTTTGTTTTTGTGCTGCTAGCTTGAAATGACAAAAATACCAAGATATTATTGATGTACATTTCAGCTCTACAAAAACAAACTTTTAAAATAATCCCATTACATGTAGATTTTTTTCCTTTTTTTTTATGGTATCACTGTTGTGTGCTTCTTAACAGAAATGCATCTAAAGAATATGTTAACCTAAAAAATGTAGCCCATAAAAAAAAAAAGCGAGGGATTGTTTGGGATAATTAAATATCCCAAACAATACAATGCATTTCTTTAACACCATTTATAAAGGGTTGTGGTTTTTTTTAATAATAATAAATACATTTAGACTGCTGCATTTGTCTTTTTTTTTTAACAAAGACAAATATTACAAATGATGTCTGTTTCACTAGCCACTGTGAGACTGACAGGAATATGTAAATTTCCACCCTGGGAGCCACAAGATACAGGAAGTCTATTTGTTTCCTTCTTGGGAACGTTTCATTGAATTGGCAAAGGAGCTATTTGACCATTAGCTGACTTCAGTAGACCGCATGGATGCTGAAAACAGCAGAGAGGTCATGTTTCATCCTTTTTTCATAGTGTCCGGGCAGCCCTTTAGAAATAGAGCTTATATCAGGAACTGATTTCTTAAAGGTGTTGATGATAATGGATGCTAAAACCTACTATAAGGTGCTGAAACAGTAACATGTCGCCTCTTTAATCATTCTGTTTTATTATGGTAAACCTTGGTTTTAATGTTTCTGCAGTTGCAGTGTGAAATCAGATTTGATTCTGGTATAAACAGTTAAGAATTGCTCAGAACATTTAAGAGGACAATAACACCCTGTTGAAGGATTCTCTGTGCAAAACAATAACCTTGAGCAAAATTAAATTTGATTAGAAATTATAAAGATAAAACAACAAACCTTTAGATTCAATAACTTTAATCATTTAATCAGCTTGATATGGTATATCCCCTTTCCCACTGCAGCAAACCCTCTGTGCTTTACCATACAGTATTACTGGACTAATTTGATTCTCTTTCACAGGGCTTTGGTCCCTCAAGGGACACCGTACTCTGCTCTGCTTAGGCAGGCTTTTGAAGGGGGTGGAGTCGCAAAGACTAAAGGGCAGCACCATCGGTCTGGAATTTCTTGGGACGCACAGCAGTTTCCTGCCAAAGCGTAAGGGGGAGCCTATTCGACAACTCGCGAGAACTTCCATGGATGTTCACGAGAACTTCGTTTTGGCAGAGACCTTGGCATCTTTATACAATTTGTCAGAGGTATCGTACAAGTCGTATTTCCGAACCTCCTCGATGAACCTTTCGTCCTAGTTGTCCATTGTAGTTGTTCCTCGATTTTTTTAAATAGTGCGCCCCCGCACCAAGTCGAGAAGGACGACCACAAAGACAGTCAGAAAGGCATACCAAGGACCAATCACAGCTGCTTTTTGTCAGCACACTTCCGCTTGAGGTCTGCGCGGGTTTGCAACCATCCGAGGCATAGTCAGAAGTTTTTGGAGGTGAGCAACGACGTCTGCTAGACCTCTTTGGGGGACATGGTCACACACAGAGACAGATTTGACAGTTGCAGAGGCTATCAGAAGCATAAACTTGCCTTAATGATAGGTGGACTTTCGGAATTCTTTTTCTTTTTTTTAAGTCCGCCCATCCCACCATCTATAACCAGTGTTTTGTTACAGCGAATACACACATATAGTTTTTACAGGTGTCTAGTTTACCGTCGCCTAGTTTCTTAGACGCATAATGGAGCAGACGAGGAGAAGCCAAAACCATTTGATGGATGATGAGGTCCAGGCTTTTTTTAAGCATTTTTGCTAAGGTGGACATGTAACGGTAGTTGGCAATGCGCAAAGATCGCAACTACGCCAACCAACCGGACTGGCGAAATAAACTTAGTACACACCACAAAGCAAGGGCTAGGCAAGCTCAAGAAAATGAAGCAGGACTAGAAAAACCTGAAGGACCACAACAATCGTAGCGGATGAGACTGCCAGTCAAAACACTCGTATCACCAGTTGGAAGCAATGCATGGTTGCCGGAGCAACAGAAGAATCTGCATCATCGGTGCTGGAGGCTGATAGCCAAGAAGAGCTCTCACACATGGACTGCAGTCAGAGCGAATGGCCTGTTCTTATTCTATCGTGCAGCAGGAGGTTGGAAAGTTATTGAAACACGTGTTTTTACCCACAGTGTGTTACGCTGTGTTCATGATCCTGCTCAAACATGAGCTGTTCTTTACAGCGACCACGTCACTTTGTAGATTTGCATGATTGTCCCTTAAAAGAAGGAAAGTGATGAATAAGTCGGAATTCCTCTTACTCGTGTACCACAAAGCCCGGAGCTTTCAGTGGAAGAGGGATGTTTGCATCCCTTCTAAAATAGGATTTTAATAGCAGATGTAAATAAACAATAATTTTACTCTTTTCCTTTAGAGTAATTCAAACTAAATCTCTCAGCAGAGAAACCATTTCAATGCTGGTTCGCTGAATGTTGAATCAGGTGTTAATGGGTTAAAAATAATGTGAAACTGCTGCTCAGATGGCTGAAGTCAGGTGATCAATGCAACTTATCAGCAACATTCCAATGTTTTAACCTCTTCCAAAAACAAAAACTATCAAAAATGCACGCTTAAAAAGATAATCTGTTCAGTAATAAAAGGTTGCATTTTGCAGCTTTCACACTTTAGACTTTGTGCTCCAAGATAATACCACCTCCAAATCACACAATTCTGAAAGTCCTGATGGTTTAAAACTGTTAAAATACTGTTTTAAAAGCATAATGGCTGAACCCCTCATTGGTGATCAGCTTTAGCTTGAGTGGTATGATTCAGAGGAATCTCTTTTTCCCATTTTGCTAGTGGTGGGAGTATAGAAACCACTGGCAGTGCAACAGATAGAGCCTTGCTGCCTTCTCTTTCTGCTAGCTATTTTTAGTTAGGCGGTGGGGGAGGAGGAGAACGAGGAGGAGGGGAGCAGACTTCACATTTTCCAGCCACTCCTATCGGCTCCCACATCTCGAGTGCAACAGTGACAAGGAGAGAGGAAGTGTAATTTGATTCCATACAGACACAGAGTTCATTGTTATTTCTTTCTCCCAAACAGCAGCCAAAATATATGCACAGCTCATTTTCACACTACTCCAATCTTTACAGCCTCGTCTAAAAAGGATAGTTAAAAGTTAGAGAAAAAAAAGGCAGCGATTTATAAAACTTCTTGGAAATAAGAACGAATGCAATGGAAATAACCTTTAACGTCCCTAAGTGGGGAAATTTAGGCACAATGTGACAGGCAAAAAGGTAAAATATATAAATACAAGCAGATTGAATAGTAACAACAAAATCACATGAACAATACTGTCATGTAATTAAAATAGAACACTCAGATTGAAAGGAAACTGCCACCATTTTTTTAAGTGCCTGATTGAAGTCCTAAATTTGTACATTCAAAGCAACTGCGACTGATATAACTCCCGTCACACCACAATGAAAACCTTTGGTTTACTTGTTAAAATTAGAGCGCTGGATCACAACCTCATTTAACTCGAGTCATTAAAGCTAAACAAAAGCACTAGTGTAGCATGTGAACAGGGAAATGAATCATAAGATGCTATAAATGGGGTCTGGCAGTAGTTTTTGGAGCAGACAAGAGTTGTCACACTGATGACATAAGGAGAAGGGAAGGTGGAGAGATGTTCTGGCGCACAAGAGGATAGAGGTAAGAGAGGCAAGCTGGAGGACACAGCCAGATTAAACTAATGAGAGTGAACAAGCAGAGGACAATTGGGAGGGGAGCTGCTAATTAACCCCTTGGTAAAGGGGAGCAAGACTTCTAAGCTTCCCTGCATTCAAGTCTGATCATAGTAAGGATACAAAGGGTTATAGATTTTCCTAAAAGGGAAGATTTCAGCCAAATGTGTTCAACTTTTAGTCACAAAAACACAGACTCCATTAGTTACTCTAGATGCACCAAATACCATTAATGTTAGATAACGAAAGTCTGTTACCCGGCTGAGGAGGATATTTACTGCCCTAAAATATTAAACTTTTACTTATCCATTCTTAAAACTGCTTTGTGTTTACATTTACAATATCTATAACATAACAGAATTAATCATCTTCCTGAGTCATTTAGAGGACACAGGCTTCAAATACCTAAACAGCCATCTAACAGTTTTCTGCACCATCTTGTGTGAACTAACTATCATGGAGCAACAGTTTAGCTTAGCAACGGCACATTCAAATCTGATGGTTATATAATATCTCAAGTCTTTTGACCTTTTATTTTGTTAACTTTGTCAGCTTCCAGACGATCTCTTTGCACAAAGTGGTGTTGTGTAGGTGCTTTAAGAACGGTGACCTTAATAATTTACACCCTCCTGTTTGGATACCAGCTGCCCCACCCCGTGCTTTCTTGAAACGCTGCATCCAGTCCTGCTTCTCTTCACTCTTCTTCTCAATTTCCTGAGTGCAAGACAGGGTTCCTCACAATGCCAGTTGGGTTGCGGTTAATTTGTTGCATCTACAAACATTTTAAATTGCAGCAAGTTAGCGGGTGGTTTCTGAAGTGAGCCTGTAGCCGTCTCTAGTTCCTGAACAAACGATTACCCGTCTAACTCTACACCTTAACACAAGAACAAGGCATTTAAGAGCAGACGCTTCCTTTTCATGGGTGTTCCCTGGCCGAGTATATCTCTCTTCCCTTTGTCAAAACATTCAGCGGATGTGGCAACAGAGCACACAAACTTTACAAATACAATCACTTAGTGTGTTTTTTTTTTTCTTTCACCATTTCTTCACTTGCCAATGTCCAGCCCAGGACTTAAATCAAGCAATGCAGTCACCTAGATTACAGTAACTGGTTACACTCAACATCTGGAGAGGCAGGCAAAGAGAAACAGATTTGTCTGGTAACAAACAGAAATCACAGGACGAAATCAAAACAGACAAATATGGTTTCCACAGCACTCAGCCGCAGGAACTTCTGCTTGGTTTGAACAAATAATCTAGGTTTAAGTACAGGCTTTGTGAATATTTGCATTTATTTTAACACACAAGGGAAATATCTTCTTCCTTGATGCATATTTCGAGAATCAGCACCAACAAGCTTATGTTATTGTTTGATATTAAATTTCTAACCATTTAATTCTGCCAACAAAAACATTAAGATGGATGGATGATACTTAACATTACTGAATGTAAAAACAATGGATGTATCGAGTAAGACAGATACAAGCAGATGAATCTAGTATAAATAAAATCTATATTCAATGATCAATTAAATTTAACTAAATGTAAACTAAACTAAAATGTAAACATGACTTATAATTGTTAACATCTTAAAAAAATAAAATACCTACACTATATAGATATCTTTAATACAGGTTTAAGTGAAAAGGAGATTTCTGTATAATTCCTGGATGCTGAGTTTGGCTGGTTTGCATAAGTATATAACAAGCAATATGATGCTTTAAGTGGATGTGTGCCCCCCCCCCCCCCCCCCCTCCCCCTTGTGGTCCAGTTGGTGGATGAGAGTCCATCTAAGTGCTGTGGTGAAGTGATGCATGGTAAATGTTGCTGAAACACAACCAGGTCACAAAGAAAGCAGCAGGAACAACAGGGCTGATGATGCAGCCAGGGAAGACAGAAGGGAATGCTTCTGGACATTTTTTAAAAGCCCCATTCCTACTCTTTAAGTTGTCTCTTTCCCTTCCTTACTGGATAACATGACAACTGCAGCACAATAAAGAATAAAGTGATTGCAAACTCCCTTTGTAGAGCTTCATTACATCAGAAATGTCCAATTTCCTGCTCAGTTCAAAATGAGCATTTGGGCAATACGTTCTTTAGAGAAGAGGGGGGATGTGGGTGGGGATTCTACCTTTAAAAAAAAGTATATTTACTCCCAATATCCCAAAAAGCTGCTTAATAAATGAAGAATGGTTGAATTAAACATTAAAGGCTTTAGGGCTCATAACCCATTTTGGTCCACTGAAAGTGGAGCATAATCCTTGGGCTATATGTACTGGCACAGTGCTGACATGTTCCATTCAGTCTAGGTGCAGATTTCTGAATAAACATTACAGCGTTTTTTTGTTTTTTTTTTACAATAGGACATTAGAAAAAAAAAAGTTCACGAGTAAGGACCTTTTTTAAAGTAAAATGGGTAAAATATATGTTCTAGCTAGGAGGAATTTAAACATATAGTAACATTTTGTTTAGAGAGAAAAGCATCTAAGTTTCAAGTCCCCCCCCCATCCTATCTGAGATCAGTTAACCTCGTTAAAAGCAACTTATTAACTTTATAGAATTTCTTTAAAAAATAATTAGAAGCACGCAGAAGAAAACAAACTAAAGAAGCATGTCTAACTGAAAGTTCAAAGGCATGTGTCAGTGAAGGTCATTTTAAATGTATAGCTTGAAAAGGCAAAAAACAAAACAAAAAATAAAATATTTTCAGTAAGCCTGACCAGTTTGGTCAACATCCTGTAAAATCCCAGTACCAACCTCTCAACATGTAAGGACTGTTTTTATTCTAGGATACAAATCTGACCGAGCGAATGAATGAATGCAGGACAACATTTAGTTAGGGTGTTTTTCCAGGACCTCATCCACCAACCCCATTTAACAAAAGATATATCTAACCAAATGCAGGTTTTATCTTCCACTAAAGTAAATAGCAAACAAGTGTATCTCACTCCACTAGTAACATGTGCAGTCCCTTCATACAAGATTATGTTAGACAATATCTAGCCATCTAAAAATGAGTGGTTTCAATCCCAACTACCTAGGGCTGGGTACCGAACTTCGATTCTTTTATGGTACCGACCGAAATGCTTCGGTTCTACAGAGTATCGAAACATGCCTCGTCTTTCGGTACCAAGTTTCGGTGATTGGCTGTAACACTTAACGTGATTGCGTCATCCAGGAAAAATACACAGGTGGTCACGCCTACAGCCAGGGTTCATGTGAACTGGTTGTGAGCGTCGCGGAACCCCTTTAAAATGCCCCCCAGGTCAAAAGTGTGGCTTCACTTTAGTAAGACTGATGCTAATAGTGCGCAATGCAATACATCGTGCACGGAAATAATTTAAGAGCAGAAATTTGCTCGGTGTTTGACTGCAAGAAGAGCGGACCGCAGCCAGCGCGACCATCCTCCTCTCAGCAGCCCGTGGGCAGTGCAAAGCCAGAGCGGAGTGAATAATGCTGCTTTCAAACTGGGCGCAGCAGGAGCAGCAAAATCGCATCTGCTGCTTCCTTTTTGCTGCTTGTACCAGCTTCTGACGCGCGGCTGAAGAAGCTCTGCTGCTCTGGCTGCGCGGTGCAAAAGTGTGTCTAACGCACGTTGGGCGGAGCTACTCTATCTTTTATTTGCCTTGCAGCTATATTTGCTGTGATCAGTGGGAATAAAGTAGTTTTATTATGTTTTTAAGTGGGAAAATCCACCTGAAAACTTAATCAATGCAGTCAGTTCATCCTGCCTTCCAATATTTCTGTCGGAGCCGCTCAGACCCCCACATACCAGCGGTGCGCTGTCAGTAGGATCCCATTCAACGGGCTTGTTTGTCAGACATGGTAATTTTTCTAAAGGAAAACTGCTAAGTAAAAAGGTCCTCACAATGTAACAGTGAATATAAGACACTGAATTTTTTTTTTATGTAAGAGGAAAAATGTAAATGGAAAAATCAGAGCTTAGAATAAAACTCAAGATTTGTACTTTTTTATGTTGTGTAATTTTCTTTTTTTCCGAATTGATATTATAAAACTGGTATCGAAAAAAGTATCGTTCAGGAACCGGTATCAAAGTGAAGGTATCGGTATTGGTACCGGAACAGAAAATTTTTGAACAATACCCAGCCCTACAACTACCTCCTGTAAAATGGTGCATTCACCAGGGCAAGACATCCAACTATGGCTGAAACAATCGGATTAATCAATTATTGAGATAATCGTCAACTGATTTTAGTAATTATTAATCATAAGCTGGAGTATAGAGACTCTAAAACATGCCTTTAGCTGACAGAGCGACTCAATTACAGCAGTAATTATATTAAAATTGTAAAGAAATAAATACAAAATAATTATATATATATATATATATATATATATATATATATATATATATATATATATATATATATATATATATATATATATATATATATATATATACAGCATTTGAGAAAAAGTAAACTTTTTGTCTGTCAATATGCTCCATCTAGAACTCCTCAGGTCGAAAAGTTTCATTTATTTTCACCTGGTTTAATTTCGTAAAAATTCTTCTTTAAGGAACCTTTTGCTATCCGATTATTAATCAAGAAAATAATCAACAGATTAATCGACTTGCAAAATAATGTTTGTTGCAGCCCTACACCAAACCCTATTTGCCCAAACGGAAGATTAATTGCTTTAAGAGTGTAAACGCACAGCACATCTCTAGTGCAAATGGTTTAGAGTGTTTGTTTGACTAGCATAGCGCTACATAAACCATACTATCACTTGACTAATATTATTCTCTGTAAAGCTGCTACTGTAAGCTGGTCCATGACTTAAGTCATATGTAGCTTGGTTCATAAACCTTTAGGGGGGAAAAAGTGACCACCCACTATTGATGCATCTACAAATAAAACTCTTTTCTGCATAGGTTTAATATCACAGATCGGTTTGTTTTGGCTAGTTTGAACAAAGAAATGAATGGAAATTTTATTTGTGAAATAATGCAGCTGTTTGGTGCATGTACAAATTGAAGAGGCATGGTTGAAATGAGTAATTTGCAATAAAATACTTGTAATCTAACAACATCACATAGACAAAGTATACTTGTAAATGACAGGAGGTGTATGATAAATAAACGTAAGATGGTTGCTAAGGAGAGTCCTTAACCTGGCACTGCTTTACACTACTCAGGAAGTTTAAGGTTTAATCCCATTAAGGTCAGCATTACCACTATACCAGCTGGCATGACATGTGATTTAGAGTTTTCACTGGACTTCCAAAGAGCCGTGTAGATGCAGATTTTTGCTTTTGTTAAAAAACAGGGTCAAATTTACCAAATTGGGGGGAAAGGGGCTGGTCTGTTCGGGGTCTCTGATTTCTGCCTCTTATATTTTAAATTTATGCAGATTTGTTTTTAGGAGCTGGGATTCTGATTAGTGATGCTAGATAACACTTCTTAGCATTTCTACTTTCCTTAAATCAATTAGCTTTTTTTAAGCTAATGGCTGTTCAGCTTATTATACAGCTTTGTTGAGTTTGTGTTAGCTTACTGAGGTCATATACCATAAAACTAAAATTTCAAGTTACCCAGCCAGAGAAATTGAAGAGCTTTACCATGAAGTTTTACATATAGTTTTATTAAACAAACAAACTACTTCCCTTTTCACTAAAGATAATAAAGCTGGCTGATTACAACCCTGTTTTTTTTTTGTTTTTTTGGTAGAAGGCATTTTAGATGTAAAGGTCGTTGTTACGCATTGCACACAAGAGCTTCTTCATTGCAAATAACCTTAGAGGAAAGAACACAAACATGTTAGTTTAAACGCTTATATAATCGATCGACTGCTGTTTTATATTACTGTCATTTTAAAATTTGCCTCTGTTATTACCCTGGCTCCAGATGGAAATTAACCCAGAGTCGTCAGCTTTATTAAAGTAAACATAATTAAAGTAATCTGCTGTAGCTCTGCTGTAGATTATCGACCAGTCACAACTTTTAGGAAATACCTTTTTTATACATTTTTACTTGTATCCATCCCATCTAGCTCCCTCTATATTATTTGCTTGTACTGTCCAAACCAGTTCTTTCAATCGTGCTGCTTTTTGTGCATCACGTCAGATGGGGAACATAACAATCAGAAGGACAGTACGGTTCAATTGATCAGTAAAACATTGCTGTAGGCCGTGAGCAGATTCTAACAGACCACATAAAAGCCTTCTGATTATTTCACTGGGATATAATGAGAACAAAACCATCACTAGAAAATTATAAACATGAAGCCATCTTATTTTATATGTGTTGTGCCAAATCACTGATCTACAGATTTATATGAAAAGAACTTTAGGATGCAAACCAAGAAAGTATGATTTGCTGCTTATCTGTGCTCTCTGATTAACTGTAAGCTGGTTTTAAAAGGGGGAGGGAAAAAAAAGTCAGGCTAGCCTTAAGCTAAATGCATGACTATTTAAAACAGAAAACACACTCCTTTGATTGCATTAATAAACATTCCGCTCCCTCTTTGCTCCCAAAGCCTGCGAGATAGGAACACGAGTGTGTAAGGAGTCACATGACAGTTGCCCCACTATTTTGCCCGAATTAGTGAGGCCTGCCATGCTTTAAAGAGAAAGCAACCTCACTTGCACTGTTATTCCAATCATCCCGCGATAAAGGTTTGGTCACATTTTCCCTGTGGCAGTCAAATGTAAGGGTTTGAATGTAAATAGACAGCGAGAGAGTAACTATTCAAACCAGAGTGGGCATGGAAGTGCACATGCAAAGCAATGCCAGGACTTGTGATGAGCCTACAACAGGGTTACAGTACCTGAGTGGTGACAAGGTTGTATTTGGGTCTGTGAGCGGCTCCGTTGCCAGCTACTTTGACTATTCAAAACAGAGTCCTTAGCTTTGTGGCAAGTGGTGACAGGGAAAACATAACATTCCCTCCCCAACTACACACAGATGAAGATAGAGGGACGTGTTTTGACAGAATTTCTGCTGAAAGCTTAAATCCCAGAACGAGTTGATTTTCCAAACAGCAGACCAATAATCACTAATTATGCGTGGCTGTACAAGAGCACATGTTAAAGTTATAGTTCTTTCAACTAGTACAGCAAGATAAAATCATTTTTTTATCAGTGTCTTGTTCGTAGTTTCCGGTTTTATATTTTCAACCTTTCTGTGAATCTTCATTCTTTTTGACAATCCTGTCTATTGGCACACCTAATTTTCTCCATCAAATAATATTAAAGGATATTTCTATCAGATCGCCTGTCCTGTGAGAATACATAAGGAAAATTAACATTACACAGCATTTTGTTCACAATTTCAGATAATAGCTCAACTCAATATTTAATTTGAAATGTTTAGTTTACATGCAGAAACACACAGGTCTCCCAAACATATTTTTATACCTTGGGTATTTAAACAACTTGCTGATGCAGCAATATCATTTGGGAAAAGAAAAAAGCAACAAGAAAAACCCATTTCACCTTCTTTGGTATTCAACTTTGTTGATCTACAACATTCCTTCATCATGTCTGATTAACTCCAGTTATGTTCGTCATGTAATCGTTCAAGTTTTCAGTTTTGATTTTAAGACCGGTACACTTCCCAACTGATTATAGGATGAAAATATGAGCCTCTTGATTAAGAAAGTAACTCATGAATTGGCATATATAGATTTCTCCTTTTTTATGTATTGTTTAAAATACCGAGAAGATCAGCAGAGCAGCAAAAGCCAATTTCAAGCAAGGGGCCTCAAAGCAACAGTTAGGACGTTATTTTCAAAATATAATGGTTGGATAGAATACATTAACATGTAATAATTCATATGAATTCGTTAGTAATAGAAAAATAAAAATACTTCGACCCGGGTGTTTAACATCAGCAGTGCTATAGATCAGTATATATCGAGATATAATCCAATATTGGTGATATGAGATTTCAAATATTTTATAAAACCTTTATAAACATATAGGTTTGTACATTCTTGAATTCTTGTTTTTATTTTTTTATACTTCTATTGAAAATATATCGACTAAAAATTTTAAAAAAAAGTATACCGATATTAGTTTTGGCAACCCATACCTAACACTATCAGGCATCCTAAGACTGCGTAGGACAGATCCTCATCACAGCATCAGTGTGGGAATATAAAGGAGTCCAATAATTATTGACCATTATATACCATGTACTATCAAACTTGGATGCTAATGTCATGCTTATGGCATCACTGGACACAAACACCATGGCCTTTAATGCTAAAGGTCAAGGAGTGTACGAAGGGTAGATGTGAAAGAAGAAAGTGGGTAGAAATTGCAAACCGTCAATAACTCAAGTTTAAGACTCTTTAAAACCATTATGACTGAAATAAAAGATCTACATCCTGGGACAGAAACAAAGAAATACGGTCATAAACTGACAAAAATAGATGAATTTTATTATTAGAAGAAAATTACCTGTAAAATGTATGAAAGTTCTACCCCTTGATTGTAAAAAGGCTTGTTTTAACCAACACTCCATGTTAAAGTTAGACTTATTGTATAAACGTTTAAATGTTGTATAAATGTTTTAATGTCTTTTCCTACTTTCAAAACCTCCTGGGCCATTTGGCAACACAGAGAACTTAACAGTAAATATTGTCACTGATCTTAAATGTATACGTTACCTGCTTTAAGGATTAGTTTGATGTAAAAGCGGATATGGAAAAGTGTGCCTTCTATCTGAATTTATTGTGGGATCATGTTTCAGCACAACTTTTTATCGAGCCTTTTAGATTCTACAATTTTCACATCTTTTATTTATCTAGTTTTTAGGTGTTGTACCGGATAATCGAGTAATCATTTTCTAAACATTCAAATGTATATCAACAACATGGGAGTAAATATGTTTGCAGGTTACAGGATGATGGCTAATGTATTTTCTATGAACTGGGATCCAAGATATTTGGACAATTTTGGAGCAGCGTATCTGCTCTGTACAAGAAAATGTTAACCTGGAAAGACAAACTAATGAAGTGTAGCACTCAGTTTTAGCTATAAACATTATTGATCTGGGACACCCCCCCTTTGGGATTGGACCGCCCTAACAAAGTTTGGTTCTAGCCAATCACAGAAGCAAATGAAAGAGCAGCAAATACCATGTGGAACCACAACTTTCACTTTTATGTTCCTCTTTCAAAGATGAAATAGTGGCGACTAAAACAGATGGGATCACGGCAGCATCATCCTGTGGTGTGTTGATTTTCGTTTGAATGTGGGCTGGGCAGCTCTAGCTTTCATCACAGCTATATGTCCTGCCTTAAACCATAATAATGTACCATAATTAGTCATTAAACCAAAGAAGTGCTACAAGATTGATTCTCCTTTGTGAATGCACAAACCCAGCTGGAATACAGCTGGCAGGTAAGGTTAAGGGCAAATGACTCAGCACAGGTTTTCATATAGTTTCTCTATCATTTGAGGGTCTCATTGGCTGGGCCCCCACCTTGGATAATTGTAGGTCAAAGGCTAGAAATGCACACCTTATCCAGCACGCTTTACTGTCACTGACAAATTTTTCATAGTGCTCACTATAGGTCCTCCAAAAGGCCGATTTCGCATACACATATGCAAATAGGCAGGTTTAAAAAGACCATATCAGCAGGTCAGTGAAAGCAGTGAAAAGAACCCTGGACATAAATATCAAACCCAGCACAGCACATTTGTTTGATCAGGTCTAATTGGGCCGATAAAAACTACCAGTTCTCCTAAGGTACCATGGACAAATCCTGAAATGTTTGAGAGACAGCACAAGTTCTACCAAATGAGAAGGTCAGAAAGATGGATGATTATTACTGTGTTGCTTCTCATCTGCCATCAGTTTCAGAGATGCTGATCCACCATAAAAGAGTATCCCTAAACAAAGCATCCTGACCTTACTATGCTAGATTTGCCTTTAAAAAAATCTGTGTCAAATGTAATAGGGACATGTGGGTGAAATCGTTCAAATTTCAGTCCAGCCAGCTCCAATTGGTCCTACATGAAATCATGGTTTAGGTTTGATCAGCGTTTTATCTTAAACATAATGTAATAGTGATAACAGCAAATAACTATTATCATCAAAACTTTTTAAGCAATTTGGTTCAAACATTCAGGAGGTCTCATAGTCCAGAATTATAACTAGTTCTCATGAAAACCCAGTTGTAAATTGCTTTATATTAATTTGCTGGGTAAATGACTAATAGTTGCTTGATATTTAAACTCAAGAATTATTACCAAATTCAAATCTCTGCATTATTTTCATGGTTAATTTTTCCAACTTTAAAACTATTGAAGTCCAAAACCCAAATAAATGGACACTGACCAAACCAGAAGCTTATTTACTTTTTAAAACTATATGCTGCTGCATGCCTTAAATTACAGTCAATGATTAAGCAAAAAAAATAATAAAATCAAAATACGGCAAATTACATGGATATGGTTCTACCCCATAATTAATTTGGTGTCCTTCAAACAACCCCCCCCAAAAAATAATTATCCGACATTTACAAATGAAATGGTTCAGCTGTTGGAAAGTCAGCAATCCTAAATGAAAAAATCCTAATTCTATGACCAACAATGAGCAATCACAGTTTGTAATAATCTGCATGAAGTTGTGAAGGAAACCAGGAATATTTAATGTTTTCTCCATCATAAAAGCAGACTACATCTCTCCTTCGACTGCTAATAGTTTAATGCAAGCCGCCACCAAGAGATGGAGGGTTGTTGCTTGCACTGAGGGACAATTTAGGATATGTTGCAGATCCTAAAACATACTGGGGTGCATGATGCTACACTAGATGTACAACAAGTTGCCTCCTGTTGCTGCAAAAGCAAATGATTCACCAGAATTGCTGCATCACCTACAAGCTGCAGCTGGAAGAGGAACGTATTCAACTGAAGCTGCATTAGCAAGGATCATTGTTCAGAAAAGTGTTTCCAATGAATATTATAACTCTGTCGGACTATTTCCGACAAATTAAAAAGTTCTTAAAGACGAGAAATGCACACAAATCTAACAAATATTAGATTTAAAACAAAAAATATGTCAAGCAAATGGATCAGTAATGGTGATTATGTAGGACAAAGATGAATAAATAATTGTTAGGCGTGTCTTTTTGTAGAACTATAAGAGACACAGTAAGCAATAAAAACAAATGAGCAACTTTGCATATGCTGACCTTATTCTAAACATGTTTTAACCATCATTCTTCCAGGGCTTTTATATGGCCCATGCCATTTATTTCTATGCTTAATTCTTAAACTCAATATAATTGATTAATCTCTTTTATACAAAAAAAAAAAAACAAACACAATTTCCCTCACTTTAACTAACAATTTTAACATGCAAAAATCTAAGAAAGTTTTTTAAAGACCTACATATGTATTAGAATTCCAGCAGGAGTCACTTTAAATCAATGTTGGCAATGTAAACCTGTGTGCTAATTAACACCAACTGATATTAATCCTGTTGTAATAGAAAATATGAAAATATGTACCTGCTGGTAATTACAATTCTAAATAATATAACCAGAAGCTAACCATGACAGTGTGAGAGCAGAAGCCACTACAACCTGCCCTTTTTTTTTTCCTGAGCTTAAACTCTTGATAGTCAAAACCCACTGACTTTGGAGATCTCATAACAATTCCGACTTTTACTTCAACATGGCTGGAATTCAAATAATATAGGGTGCAGTGATTGCAGATTTTTGGCAAATCAGATACTCTCAAAATTTTGGATGTTTGAGCTTGGCCTGTTTTTCAGTGTAGTCCCGTTTCTCTGACTGTGACTAACTGTATGATCTCTCTTTCATGCTATGACATGAGAGCTGGCTCGGAGCTCGTCTTCCTGGCAGTGTGTTTCTTGGAAGGGGCTGCCTGTGGAGCAGGCTGGCAGTTGCATTTTGAATCTCTGCCTCTTTCTGTATCTCTGCTTCGGTCTCCTTGAACCCCAGTCAGCCTCAGCAGATTGTCGCTCACACCGAGACTGGTTCTGCTGGAGGTTTCTTCCTGTTAAAAGGGAGTTTTCCTCTCCCCTGTCGCTATAAGCATGCTTGGAGTGAGGGATTTACTTCAAGTCAATGAGTTGATCCGATCAACTGGTTTTCCTTAGATGGAAAACTTTGAATAAGTTTGACTGCATAATCTGGTTGAATTGTCTTTGTAAAGGGCCTTGAGATGACTTGTTGTGAATTAGCGCTATATAAACGGAATTGAACTGAATTGAAATTTATAGATTATAGCATTGACAGTGGGGGAATTTTCAGGCCTTTGCGGGAGAAGATAAACTGGGGGAAAAGATTGATTTCACATCAAAGTATCGGCCGACCGCCGATTTCACTAAATCAAGGCCGATCAATCGATGCAACCCATCAAAAGGATCTGTGGTGAACGCTGTAGCAGAACAGTGGCAATATTTTTATCACACTAATATTTTTGACTCAAGCCAATGGCTTGTTTTAGATGCATCTCTACTCGAGAACACCTGATTCAAATGGCCACATTACCGCCTTTGTCAGCCTTTAAATGCTGCAAAAGCCCGTTGACCACCTTTCCATTCAGGTCAGGTGTGTGGAGACAGGGAAACACCTAAACATGTAGGACAGTGGGCCCTGAGGACCACAGAGAAGAAACCCTGTACTAAAGTACAATTATTTCGAGAGCACATTCTAATAGTATATGCATTTAAATGTAGAAAATTAAAAAAGGAGAAACTGTACATCCGATGCAGGTCCAGCAGATTCCAGAATTCAACCATAAGACTGATGACTGTTGTATAAAATGGGGTTTAAAAAAAAAAAACACTGAATGTTGGAATCTGTAAATCATATACCAGCCCTATGTTTACATTTTATCACTGCTGCGCTTTAAAAATGGAAATGTCTTGAGAGCTGTACTGAACAAATTTTCTATTAGTATACGCTCTGTGTACAAAATGACAATAAAGTCTGTCTAAGTCTAATTTCACAAAAAGTTGTATTATTTAAGGATAAAAGATCTTAAAGGCTGCAATCTTCGTTAATGTCTAATGTGTTATTAATCAAATTTTTTGTTTTCTTTTAAACTTATGGCCCTGTACAAGACTTTTAAGAGTTTAACCCCTGGCTCACACCGACTCCGGTCTTACCTTTGCGGTGTGGTGGGTGCGGCGCCGCAGTGATTCCAAGTCATTAAAAAGACGTAAACCTCTCTCACCGGCTGCTGAGCTGTCCGGCTGCGGTTACCGAGACACTCCGGCGCTGCAGAAAATTCAGCAAGAAAGCTATCCTTGCCAGCAGCACTTTATAGGTCTGCTGTATGGGACCACTTTGCATTTAGAGTGACCTACGATGACGGCGGAAAGAAATTGGTGGATAAAAATGCAACAGTGTGCAATCATTGTGCAACACGTTTTGTTTATGCAAACAGCAACATGACCAACATGTCATGCTAACCCCGAAATCCCGCATACTCCGTCAGCGCTCCTCCCCGCTGCGCTCCAGACCGCCTGCACAAAGCAAAGCGTACAGCCTCCGCTGTGGCTCCCGTCCGCTCCGAGTTCCTTGGAGATCGTAGAGGGCATGCGCGAGATGATTAAATTCAAAGCAGCAAAACATGCGGAAATGAACCACAGTTTCCGCGGATCATTAAAAATAATTACAATTCATTAATTTTTTTGGATTTTATTTCATAATTTTTTGTTTTTTCATTAATTTTTATATTTTTTATACATTTTTTTATTTTTCGGTGTAACAACATATACCGAACCGAAAACCGTGACCACGAAACCGTGAACCGAACCGTGGATTTTGTGAACCGTTCCACCCCTAATATATATATATATATATATTTTGCTTCAAATAAGAGGGGGTGGAAACAGTGGTCTTATGAATTACACAAGTGCAGCAGATGTTTTTAAAAAAAACTTACCTTGGGAACATTTTCTTTAGGTAGAAAGAAAAATCAGCACTATTAAAGACTAAAGCCCCATGATTCTGATGAATGAAAGTCAGAAACCCAAAAATGTAACCCCCCTGTAAATCTTGTATCAATAGGCTGGAAACGAATGAAAACATTGACAAGTTGATAATCCTTACTGGAATGTCGGGGAAAAAATGGATTCTAGTTTAAATCACAGGGTCATAATCTATGGCACCCCCTACAACCCAAAGGGACAGAAGAGAAAAAAAAAAGGACTGAACCCCAGAGAAGCAGAGATTAAGCAGATGTGTTTGAACTATGGGTTACACTCCCTATCTGAACTGAAAAAAAAAAACAAACACTAAAGGTTTTTATACCCCAACGCTTTTTAGCATTAAAACATTAGCATTAAAACATTAACTACATAAAATAAAAACAGTCGGTTGTATAATCCTTTGCTTAATGTGACAGAGTGCAATAAGGAGATTTATATAAAACCCTAAAAACTAAATCTAAAAGTAAATTGAACAGTAGGTTTCCATATTTACATTCTATTAAGAGATTTAGAGCCAAGAAAACAAATTAGTCAAAACATGTAATTTTACTTAAAAGCAAAACTTTGTTTAACCCACAATTTAAAGCATTTAAATTACATTTTGGTCATAAAGCACTAATTAAAATCCTTAAATATTTTGCTGCGCAGTTCTAATCGGGGATTAATTTATCAACATACAGCAATAGAAAATATTTAACATAGATAGGTACACGTTTTATTCCGATTCCTTATTAGCCTAGATGTGCAACACCCTCCCTGCCCTGAGTTAGCATATACCTGGTAGCAATGATTGTATAATCTAGGAAACATTAATCCAACAAAATAATAATAATCCAACACAAAGCATTCTATAGGTTTATCTGACAGGGACATATCAGACGCATGAAGCTGACAGAGCTGAATCCATCCGCTGCTCGGCAGCTGCCTCTCTCTGTCTGAGAAAAAGCGCTGATGAAAAAGGCTTTGAACGCCATCTTGTTCATTGCAGCTGCCTGGGCCCTGAATACAGGAACCCATTCATTCGAAGAGGCGGAGGGAGGGAGGGAAGGGGCCCACTGGCTAAATCAATTCATCTTTGTGAACCAGTAAATGCGACTAGCTCTTTTAGGAAACTAATCATTTAACCAAGCAACTAGTAATCCACTGGAGGAGACAGATCCCTGGAGGGATCTGGTCACCGGGAAACAACTTTGCGAGCGCTCGGTGGATTTTTCCCTCGGCGCTCAGCATGGCTTCCTGTGACAACTCGATGCTAAGCCCACTTTCGACACACCTAACTCTTAACTTAAACATTCAGTGATGCTCGATCCGCCTCAAACCAATATGACAGCAGCCGCTGAGGGCTCCATTCTACATGGTGGTGCCCATTCTAAGGAAGCTATGAAGCGGCGCGGCCCAACGAAGCCACCAACAGCCTGACCCGTGATCAAGATAAACAGATTGTCAAAATCCAATTAGACAATCTTGTTTTCACATCGTTAAAAGAAGAAGTTCAGATTAGGGTCGAATAGCTGGTTGGCAAACTAAAGAACAAAAATCTAAACACCCCATTAAAATGGCCTCTTGCATTTCAGAACAGCGGTCGGTTTGATTTTAAGCAGCTGTTTATAAACTAACTTAATATAACAAGAAAATAATCGGGTGACTAATTATTTTCCACGCAATGAGTAAACACCTGGTTGACTTAGTGGGAGCAGAAATCTGTGACATTCAATGCTCCTAATGCACGACAGGTTTAGTTTCGATTCAATTAAGTAAATACCGTGAGATCAACTGAACTTGGAAAGCATGTAGTCCGGATTTAATTTCATCCAGATTATTTTTATCCAATCCACGATAAGGATAGAACCTTTGTTCTGGTCCGTTTTCGTAATAGACACACAAATTCGCACCGATCAGCAATCAAAACTACACAGACATATTTTCTGACCAGTGCCGGCGACTTATTGGGCAGGATACAGAAAAGTGGGGGTGGTAGTGGTGATACTGCTGGCGAAGAAGCCATTTTTAGACTTCCTTCGTTGTCAATCCATGATGCTGTAAAAGCCCTAAGCGAGTGAAAGTGAATCCAAAGCCCACTGGTGTTTGTTACGGTTATGCAATCTTCTAAATTAGCCCTATAATGACAGAGAGTGCTAGTTGCAATCATGTTCTGTTATAAGCGTTAGCTCCTACTGAGGGGTTTGTGGAGAAAATGTTTAAAAATAACCTATTTAGGGAAAAGAAAATCTAGGATACGGATAAAACTGAAATAATTAAATTTATTGACTAACGATGGGAACTGAATAGCTTTCTGGTAGATATATTTCAGCGGTTAAGCACAGCTAATAAGAGAGGGGAGATACCCGGACGTTGGAGGAGTGCTAAGCTAACTTAACTACCGCACATATTCTAGCAATTAATGTCCAGAATAGCTAATTGGCCTTTCTGCCCACTGGAGGGAATTGTTAGCTTGTTGTGCTTTTGAAAAGAGCAAGCTAATTAGCACTGACGACGAAGCAGTTAGTTAAGTTTATCTTTGACCCCCCCACCCACAGTCTTGGCACCAATAACTAGTCAGCGACAAGCTAACGGCGGCTAACTAAGCCGAGAGAACCAAGTTTAACCCTTGTCGTTCATCCTCTCTGCTCGGAAGGCTAGCCAACTGCACACAGTTAATGCATTTCCTGAAGCGCAAATATGAGTAGAAATACAGTTCCTTACCCGCTTTCAATCGAAGGTATCCGTCGTTTGTATCACATTGACTGGAAACGGTTAATGTTGTGTGTCCTCTTAGCCCAGGCGCTCAGATTGATCAAGTTAAGCCACCGAGGAGCGGCACTCCCCGAACCCAGTTTTCTTTAACCCACTGACAGGGGGAGACACACCGGCTCAGAGGCGCAGAGACGAGGCGGTATTCACCCAGACGGAAGAGCCAAAGCCTCGTTTGTTCGTTCCCAATGTTTGGTTAAAAAAATATTCCAACTAAAGCTAATGTCCCTTCCTCGTCTTTCCCAACCGTCGTCGTCCCCTTCTGTTTCTTCCTTCACGCCAGGATCTCAGTCGCTTCTTCCTGCGGCCATCAAACAGCAGAGATGGGCGCGGTAACCCTGCATTCAGCGCTGGGAAACCCCACGCTGACGGCAGCGTCACAACGCACGGCGGAGGGTCGGAGACCACTTCTACACATCAGCGAACACTGCCATCTTCGGTAACTAAAACATATTCCCCCCGAAAAAAATGACATATACCTGCGAAACTCTGATACCCAACCAACAGATGGGTTATATTCATGAAATCAAAGTTTATAATAACACGGTGAGCAACTAGTATACTCGGAAGTAAGTTTGAACATTGGTCTCAATCAAGAGGTTCCACATTTTCAGTTTCTAAAAGGGACAAAAACACTTTATTGGCAAAACAACATATCCCTATAATTAGCTTAACATGGCTTTAAAATAGAAAAATTATTTAACTGTGAACTAACAGAATTTCAAACATGAATAAAAAAAGAGTATTACACAGGAAATACAAAACAGGACAGTGGTAGACTCTTACATCTGTTAAAAAGTACATAACACAATTTTAAAATATTTTTCAAATTATATTTTTTATATATAATGCATTTTTTTCAACAGGAAAAACAAACAGCTTAGTTTTAGAAATAAATAGATCTAAATCTTAAAATCTTATTACAGTCTCCTTTCTTATTCAGATGGAGCTAGAGAATATTTACCCACTTTACACCACAAAAAATAAATAATCCACATCTATCAAAAAGCGGGGGAATCTCTTGGCCGCAGCCCCTTTTTATTTATCCCCACACTTTTACATTTACTCTCAAATTCAGTTTTGAACTCAAAACTTATATATCCTGAAACTTATATATCCTCCAAAAATATCCTGAGATGCTAATTTTTATAACGCATGCTTGAACGCACACTGGATCTGAAATCTAATAGAGCAGGGGTCTTCAACGTTTTCGGGGACCCCCTAATTATATATATTGCATGAAATTGTGTTATATCAAACTGATCCTATAGTCACTCTATTACAGATGGAGACATGTAAAGAAAGTAATTCCTCCCTGGGGTTATTAAAGTATTTCTGATTCAGATTCCTGGTTGATGGGACAGGTGTTGAGAATGAAATGGTGCCCAGCTTGAAAGAGGTCCTGAATGTGTGCATTGATGACTGAAATACATCTTCTGCCTCCATTTATCTGTTTATTTCAATGTGCTGAATTCATGATAATGTGAATTTACAGAAATTTCGATTAATGGAAAAAAATGCAGGGGGGGAATATAAAAAAAAATAAAAATACAAAACTCTAATCAACCAAAACTTTTGCGAACCCCAGGCAGTATCTCCACAGACCCCCTAGGGATTACGGACCCCCTGTTGAAGACCTCCCTATAGAAAAAAACTTTTTTTTGTCTGTTGCAAAACCTTCATGGATCCTCTTATGATTGTGTTTTAAAAGGCTTGAAGCATTAGCCCAGAAATAATCTCAATAGGAATAAAATACTTATTTCATAATTAATTATTATTTTTTTTTTATCTGGGACAGCAAATGTTTGACAGTATGTATGTTATACTAGAATCTTGGTGAGCAGAGTGCGTGACAGAAAGTTGCTTTTTACGTGTGATATGAAAATGTCGGTACGCTGAACTGCTACCTCGGAAGTAACAGCACTGTTTCATTTGTAATTCAAAGCAGACGGGCCAGTTTTTACCACACACACGGTGCCAGCCTGAAAAGTGCTTCAGAGAGGATGGAAAAATAAAGGATCAAATTGTAGTTATTTCCTCCAATACTTTCATGTTGGTTTATTTCATTCTGAGCTATGTTCATTATTTACTCTCTTAAAATAAGCAGTTTTATAAATAGGTGTGCATATGAAATGCATTTTAATGAGATTACCTCTGTCATTTTTTATATTTTATAAAACTAATGTCTCTGTGCTTGTGCTTAGGATAAGTAATCACTGGGGATACATGTCCTGTGGGTGAACCATCACTGAAACACAGAGAGGTCTTAATCATTATCACCGGTTCTCCAGGCAGCACGCTCTGAGGAGGACTTAATGCTCAGTAGGTTAAGGCGTTACTTGGAGACGTGGAACACTTTGCAGTCCTCTGAGGCAACAGAGTGGGCTTTGGGTTCGGTCTGATGGGGGACGAAAGCAGCTTCAGAGAAAGCCCTGGTTTATGAGAACCTTCCAGAATGTTACTGCCGACTCTGCCTTCACTCATACTGCAACTTTAACATGAATACAATGGTGACAGTCATTCAATTAAGGGGAAAATTCTAAATATTTGTCAAAATATTATTTTCCTCTTCTATCTTAGTAGCATTTTAAAAATATATATATATATAAAACATCAAAAATGTTAGTTCGCCACATTTAAGCTCACCTCCAAAGACAGTAAGTAAACACCATAAAGGTGAGCACACGCGCTTGTATGAAGGAAATAAAACCCACAAAGGCAAATGTACTGTTCTTGTGGGTGTATGTAAAGGAGCAGGGTTACTTGATATAGCAGAGTCAGATGTTAGGATGTAAGTAAATAAACATTTAAGCCATTTTTTTTTTAGAGAGACAGGTGATGGTTTCTACCTGCTGCCAATATTTAGTCGCCCCTGGATTCACCCTCTCATCCGCTTGCACACATGTGCTATGAAGGTTCCTCAGCCCTGCTGTAAGGACACCTCAGTTTCATCTGCATTTAGACTAACGATTCGAGAAAAACAATCTTTCCTCATCTTCACATGACCGAATCAAACATTACATCACTTTCTAACCAATACAGACACAGTTCTTAAACCTGTTACAATAAAAGTCCATCACATACAACCAGCAGACTAGTTGTAAAATAAAAAAAAGAACGATTTTTTTTTTTTGAAGCATACATAGCCTAATTAATATAGTCTATTAACCTAAAGCAATATGCATAGTATTGTTGTTCCATGTCAGGTATGACTTTGACCAAGAAATCTTACAGTAGAACTGCAGTCAGTCCCTGGACTGGCATGGCTATCACTGCCCCTACACAGTTAGGGACTAATTTAACACTGGGATCAGCTTCATAGTCATGGTAGGACACTTCTTTGATTTTATTTACAGCCCACCAAATGTTGAAAGGGCTATATTAATGCCATTACAGTTAATATATAGTAGAGATTTTACACATTCAGTAAAAAAAAAATGACATAAGGGATGGTCATTTAAGAAGGGGGATGCTTTTTAAGATTTTTCATCTCAAGTATTGCATACTACAGACTGTTTTCATTGACAATAAAAAGACGTTGCTATGTTTGCAAAATGTTTAATTTTACTTTTACTCTTGTTCTATATAATAAAAGTTTTGGTTATCATCTTAAATGTAAAATCAGTGTTTTGGTTTGGGATTCTACCTTCTTAAAGACAGAAGAAAGAAATGTTAGAAAACATTGTGATATTTTTCACTCTGTTTCTTTTCAGATTTATAGAGATACTCAAAGATCCTAGTTAGCCTGAGTGTGGAGTTTAAGTAGCACTATCTAAGCGTATTAGTGAGAGATCAGTGCAGAAATCAGATTAAAAAAGAGGCAAAACAGCAACACAAATATCGTCTCATATAATCTAATAGATTTCATAAAACGAGTGACATTACATGAGGCTAAGCTCTTAATGACCTTGCTTTTTATAGGCAGGTTAGGATGCAGTAATCTGATTTATTATAATCTCTTACAATCTCTGATAAATGCTTACTGCATGAATCTCAGACAGGTCAGCTCCTATTGGTCCATTACAAGGCATTAGTGACATCTGCTGTTCAGACGCACAGAGCCTAACTAAACACTTTGAACATGCTTTGTTGGATAGGTAGTGTGGAGCGGATAGAAATCCAACATATAATTCAGTCACAATCTGGGTTAGGTTTAATGTCAGGCATCGCAGATTTTAGTCTTTTCTTGGGGGTGCTGAAGCAACCCTAATTTGAATCAAGTCACCCCTAAAATATGAGTTGTTTTTTAAATACTGTATGTGCTTTTTACAATAGAAAACAAACAGAAAAATGTGACATTGTAAAAAGTATAAAGTATTTGGTTATTTAACCCCTTCGAGTGGCAAGGTGTGTGCAAAGTGAAAGGTCAGGAAAAAACAGGTAAGAAAACTGACAGAATAGCAGGAGCTGTTAAACTGGCAAAGAAAATTCATTAGATTATTTTACATATATCATGGAAGTAATTTTGGCAAACAAAAGAGAAAACTAATTTCATGAAAAGTGATTCAAAGGTTTCCATGAATTGAGTTGATTTAAAAGCTTTAATTGGTTGGAATATTCTTTGCTTTTTGCTTTGCCTGTGAGGTTTTTGGCACACGTCTCAGATACGATGCATTATTGCAGGGGTCTTAGACGTTTTCCAGGCCAAGGATCCCCAAACTAATGGCGAGATGGAGCAGGGGCCCCCCAATTATATATATTGTATGAAAGTGTGTTATATGAAACTGGTCCTAGAGTCGCTCTATTACAGATGGAGTAATGTCACAAAAGTAATTTCACTCTGGGATTATTAAAGTATTTCTGATTCTGATTCCTCATTGATGGAACAGGTGTTGTGAATGAAACGGTGCCCAGCTTTAAAGAGCTCCTGTGTGTCGCTGAATGTGTGCATTGATCATAGGCAGTTCTAGACGGGGGCCAACGGGGGCCGGTGCCCCTGTAGATCATGTCCTGTTGCTGTCTGTGCTGGAGGAGACATGGTAACTGATAGGTCCTTTGGATCTATTCCATTTTATTCTTTACAAATTCTATTTTACTAACCATTTAAAAACAATAAGGTGATAGATTCAGTGGTATTGAGATAGGATCCAAATTTTCATCTGCTAAATGTTTTTTTCAAAACATAATACTATTTTTTTCAAACTTTTTACAGCTGAATTTATCAGTTTTTCTTGATTTCTAATTCAGATTTTATAGAAAATGGTAATTTTAACTTAAATTAAGTCAAAAAACGTTAAAAAAATTATGAATGTATATTGACCTAATAAGACATAGAATTTTAATTAAACCTAATTGAATAGAAATTTCACTTCATGCAGCTCTCTTAATATATTTGAATCCCTTGCCCTGTTTTTTATTTCATGCTTTTCTGTGCCCCAATGAAAACACTCTGGCCCCCTCCTGGCCCCCTGGTACATTTGGTCTAGAACCGCCACTGGCATTGATGACTGAAAGACATCTTCTGCCTCCATTTATCTGTTTACAGTGTGTTGAATTCATGTTAATAGATAAAGATATTTCAATTAGTGGAACAAATTGCCGGGGGGAATATAAAAAAAGCTGTTTAAACAGCCAAAACTTTCGCAACCCCCATGCAGTACCTCCATGAACCTCCCAGGGGTCGTGGACCCCCTGTTGAAGACCTCCTCATTAGTGAATGATGGAGTCAGTCATTATCAAAATGCACTAAACAAGTTTCAAACATATGAGTAGAAAACAGTGAAATAAATTTTGTCTAGGTGCTCATCATGCCTAAAAATCTGGTTCTAGAACCGCCCCTGATGTCAGGTCAGCTGGAGACTATGCTACCAAACAACAAAAATACAATAAAATCTGGCCACTATCCTTTTATTCCCTAAGAATTATTCAGTCACAGGGATCGTTATCAATGAAATATTTTTTCCAATAAAGCTGTATTTAACTGAGGTTCCAATCAGTTGAACTGGTTGTTTAATGCAGAAATACTTCAAGACATTCAAAAACAATGAATAAGTACAATAATTGTCCTGAAATGTCTATTATATTTTTTAGTGCATAAATGGAAAGACTGAGCTTTAAGTAGTCTAAAATATAGAAATAAACCTTGAAAAATTTACACTTTTAACCTGTATTAAGAAAAATGTGTTCATATAATCTACATCTTAATCAACTCTACTCTTTTTAAAGCTTTGCAATAGCTTTGCAATCCTGCAAATGATTTTCATATTGTGTTAATTATAACACAAAAGCATTTTATGCATGATAGTAGAATTTATCTGATAGACCAACATGAAGTAGCTTCTATATTTAGAATGAAACGGAAAAAAAAAACATTTAAAAAAAAACAATTTAAACCTAGAATATTGTTGTCAGCCCTATGTACTCTGTTATACCATCCATCTTAAATGACAATGGTGCAAAAAAAGCAAACAACAAACATAACTTTGTCTTCCTTTTCTCAGAATAAACAGGATTTCAATTCTCAAACATGGAGGTACTGTACCTCCTCTGCATACACTATACATGAATAAAACTGTTACAGTGTATTCAGGGTGTTAGAAAAGTTAGAAATTTCATATATGGTGACTCTGGCTCTCTGTTTTTAATGCCGCCCTGGGTATCTGCCCACATGCTACAAAAAACGAAAAAAAACACAAATAACTCAAACATATTTCCTCTTTTATTTTATTTTTTAATAGACAAATGAAACTTTATGAGAGAGGCACAGTTTCAAATAAATGCTTTCCAAGTTTTTCGTTTGGCAAATTTTTTAAACTAAAGTAGCAAAATACAGTAAGATGTTCTTTTTTTGTATATCCTAAGTATTTAAAAACAGATGCTCCTAAAGAGTGAAAGGTTTCTGCATCATAAATAAATCCCAAAAGAGTAAGCCCCTCCAAAAAAACAAAAACAATCTGTAACCGCAAAATGTAAGTACCTTTCAATTAATTTAATTCCCACAATATTTTCAGTTAAAGAAGTGGAGTTAATGAAAAGATTCCTGTCTTCTCATTTAATCCATGTCCTGCATGTGTCAGTCAGCAGTGGAAGAAACCATCGCCATGAAGGTCACTCTGTAAACGCTGACCTTATCACTCTTCAAAGTGAGGGGGGCACACACCTGGACAATGTCAGAGGGCTGAAACAACAGATGCATGATAAATCATTTCAAGAAGTTTTGATCAAGAATAGATTTTTTCTAAATCGTCAAGTTGCAGGCAAAATCTAATACACACAAAATACAGGTGCTATTCATGGAGTTAGAATATCATGAAAAGGTTGATTTTTTTTACTGTTAGTCCATTAAAGGAAAAGTACACCCAAAACATGATTAGCCTTCATTTTCTGCTCACCCCCATGCTGAACAACACTCTGGAGTACTTTTTTGATATCTCAAATGCATCTGGAGATCTGGGAGGCTTCTTACTGTCTGCTGACATTCAAATAATGGAGGTCAATGGTGCCTGAGGCAGAAAGGTCCACAAAAAACGTGTCAATATTCCTCCATACTGCTCGTCCAATGTATTCCAAGTGTCCTGAGTGGGTAGGGTCCATAATTTACTCGAAACGAAGTCATTTAGAATGTTTTTAGAGCATAAACAGTAATGTATAGGATTTCCTAAAAGCGGGCGCCTGCGAGCTCACGAGCCTACGAAAGTGCGCATTCAGCTCGGCAAAGAACTCATGCTCTTCCTCAACACTGAAGTCCTCAGACATTTTTCTTTCGTTGTTTCTTTCTTTGCACAGGTAAACAGCACATTTCTTCTTCTACGCTTGCATTATCAAGAGCAGACGCTGAATGCGCACTTTTATCTGGCTTGGTCTGCCGCGGTTTCCGTAGGCTCGTGAACTCGCAGGCGCGCGCTTTTAGGAAATCCTATACATTACTGTTTATGCTCTAAAAACATTCTAAATGACTTTGTTTCGAGTAAATTATGGACACTACCAACTCAGGACACTTGGAATACATTGGACGAGCAGTATGGAGGAATATTGACACGTTTTTTGTGGATTTTTATGGACCTTTCTGCCTCGGGCACCATAGACCTCCATTATTTGAATGTCAGCAGACAGCAAGAAGCCTCCCAGATCTCCAGATGCATTTGAGATATCAAAAAAGTACTCCAGAGTGTTGTTCAGCATGGGGGTGAGTAATTTAGGAGGAAGACAGCTGACTTTACAATTGTCCTAAAGATGAGCACTGACACTATGGACAAGGAGGGTAAGACACAAAAGCTCATTGCTAAAGAGGTTGGCTGTTTAGAGCTTTGTGTCCACGGGAATCAATAAAGAGGCAAAGGGAAGGAAAATACAGTATGTGGTAGAAATAAGTGTAAAAGCAAAAGGGATAACTGCACACCAGAAAGGATGGTGAAACCCATTTAAAAATGTGGGGTAGACTCAAAAAGAGTGGGTAACTGGAGTCAATGCTTGAAGGACCGGACAGCTGCTTTATGGTTTAAAGGGATGCTCTCTGATCAGAGTTAATTTAGCGTTTCCTATGGAAATCAAAGATTCAGTCTGGAGGAAGAGAACGGAGGCACAGAATCCAGCCTGCTTGAGGTCAGATTAAAGTTTCCACAATCGGTGATGGTTTGAGGTGCCATTTCATCTGCTGTTTTCTGAGTACCAAGGTTAATGCAGCCCTGCACACAGTGCCACAGCTACCAGTACCTGGTTTAAGGACCATGGTATCCCTGTTCTTTATTGGCTAGCAAACTCACCTGGCCTTAACTCCGTAGAAAATTTTTAGTTGGCCATCATTTGTAGAAATCCTTTTTTATACTGTTTCAAGTAATTTTTTTGAGATGCTGATTTTTTTTTAAGTTGTACAATATAAACTTCAAAATAAAAAGAAATAAATATTTGAGATGTGTGAGTCAGTGTGCAATAAATGCATTTAAAACTAAAGTTTCCTTTTTTGGAATGGAATTACAGCAGTATGGACTAGTAAGTTAAACAGCATTCAGGAATATTGGTGTTGCTATGGACTGAAGGGAGGTGAAGGGGTATGATATAATGACATAATGATATCCTTATTTCTGAAAAGGGTTATGAAGATATAAAACATATCTATTATATTAACATTTTATAACATTTACATATTAAATTAGTAAAAAAAATGTTTTATATATATTTTTTTATTTCTTTTTTAACTAGCATGTCTTAAAGTTATTAAATTAGTCACTCATTACTAAAATAATAAGCATCTGTGGATCAGGTTGCCTCCACCTCTGTATGCTGCCCCATCCTCTTAGCGTACCTCCTTTGGGCTTAGCCCAGAGATGGAGGATCTGGAGTCAACAAGTCATCTGTATGTCATGTTTTTATTCTGCCCAACCACTGAACCAGGTAAGTCTAATCTACATAGGATAAACCAGATTGGATCTTTACTGGTTGATGATTTGCTTTATTCGGACCACACTGATTTTTAATTGGTTACCCCTGGTTAAATATCTATAAATATTTATTTCACGTCATGTGCGCCATCCGATGCAGATCATTGGCTCCACCCACATCTAGTGAAAACTAGTGTAATCGGATGAGTCATATAACGCAAACACTCATCGGTTAGTCGAAGGAAATGATCAGAAGCAAGCAGGTGTTCTTCAAACTGTAAACGTTAATTGTCTATGCCATGCTACAATGTTGGATTCAGAAAAAGATGTATGAAATGTCTGAAAGGTCGGACACAGGCGAGAGCGTATCAGGAGATGGACACCAACAAGACCTCCCTCATCCTTGGCCCTATCTCAAAGAATTTTTTGATATTTAGCTTTAGCATTCATATAGTGGCATCTGGCTGTTTTTTTTAAAGGTTACTTTATACTCTCATACTTTAGGTAGTTTTTGGAGCGCATACTTTTATACTTTTACTTGAGTAAAGAGGTCAAGTTGATACTTCAACTTTTACCAGAGTGCTTTTAAACTGCAGTATCGATACTTCTACTTAAGTACCAAATGTGTGTACTTTTAACACCACTGGTGTCACTTTCATTATATCATTACACAAATGAGCAGTGTTATGAGTCACATTAATAGCCACAAAGTTCTGGTTGTAGTTTAATTTTTGCCCTTTGATGCTTCTCTGTGAGCACTGCTGTCCTTTCCATAAACCATTAAAAATCATGGACTTATGATGACAGGGTAAAACGGCAAAATGAAATGTCCCTGGCCAGCTGAACATTCTCAGATGATGTTTATTTTCTTAATGTTTTAGTAAGATATTTCCAACTTGCTGTTTTATGGAAATATCTTGCCTAACGGAATATTGAATTTCATTTAGGCCTGAAAATAAATCATCTCACCTGCTTATTCATATCCATCTAAGGTGCTTTATCACTGAATTCTAGTACAGTAATAGCTTAAGTATTTGTTAAGGAACCTTTCTCCTTGTTTTTAATTAACTTGGACGTGCGATTTTTTATTTTTTTAAGCCAAGAACCACAACCGGGCACTGATTAGTAGCCTTTCGTCTTTAAATGGCACTGATGAAGTAAAAGTGAAAAAAATAATCAAGTTTTTCTGTAGTGTTTAAAGTAAATATATATGAAACTAAATATTATAATTTAATCCAAATAGACGGTTAATATATATATTTTGTGAGTATTATTGTTGAAGAAGATATTGGTACCAGAGCATAAATGTATCTGTAGCTCACCTTATATCCGCTTTGGGGCGTCCATGTTATGGTGACACAGCACCTGTCTTCTGCCTTCACGCTGCCTTTAACAGGCTCCACCTGAAAGCCCTGCTGCTGCAGAGATGCTACGTCATCCCAATAAAACTTACCACTCTGGAGAAACATGTGAAAGGCAAAGGTTAGAAATGCCACTGATAACTGATTATCATACAGTAAAGAAGCTCAGTGTCATGTTTGAAGGATGTTTTGTCCCCTCCAGCTGATCAAACATAACTAGGTTGTCTCTGGAGAGCTGCAGTACGATCCAGGTACCTTCTTAGTGGCTTTTCGGGAGCGGATGCAGCCCACCTGCAGTTCCCTGACAGCAGGTCTGATGACACCTCCACTGCACCGGGCCTTCAGGGTGACTACTACATGGAAACTTGACTCCTCCTCTGGATCTGTTTGTGGAGGAAGTTTTGCAGTTTAGCCCTTTAGGTACAAATTATATCCTGTTTTATCTCTCTTTGAACACAAGTTGATTCCATGTTGGAATAGCCCTAGTTATGCCGATATTTGCATTTTCTTTTGGTATCTTTTTCATTCATGACACAGATATGATTCAGCAGCCATGGGCTAAGATCCGGCGAGGCGTCTGTATTGCAGCTCCCTCTATTTGCTATCCATTGTCAATGTTTTCTTTGATTTTTTATGTATATTTTTTGATAAAATTGGGACTTTTTAAGTAAATGGAGGAGGAAAAAGCATTAAATTATTAAAAATACCATCAAATTAACAGCAGATATCTGGAATATCTGGGAACAGTTTGAAAGGTTTGAAGGTATTTAGCTGTTGAAACGTTTCCCATTTAATCCAAATTCAACTCCTAATTTTAACAAATGTGATATAGAAGGATAGAGTGGTAAAATTCAATAAAAATACTCTTTATTATCCCACAGGGGGGGATTCAGGTGCTTCAATGACAAAGTAAATATCTAATGAAGTCATACAGGAATAAATCAGGCGAAAACTTGTAAAATAAACAGTAAGGAGTTAGAAATCAAAATTTTGAAAAGAAAACAGAAGTATTTCGGATAAAAAGCAGCCTAATTAAAGATCTACAAAAAAATTATTATCAGCAGCATATATTCTTTGCATGCTAACAAGTAAAATTTGGTCTGAATTAAGTAGAGGGTGTTCTTTCACACGTAAGCCCTGTCTGTTACATAGGTGGCTTGTGCAAACCGGCTTTCTTCAACTGTAAAGTCAAAGCCTTCCACAAACCGTTTCTCCTGCCACAGATTCTCCCACTGAGGCCTTCTTGGCTGCATCTCTTATCATTTCTCTCTATTATCTGGCTTTTCCATTTCGATGGACTGACACCTTTGTAGGTTTAAAATTGTGGCACAGTTCTTCTCTTTTTTGGATTACGGATTGAAAAAATGGGATTGAATTACACTCACAAAAGCCCATCTTTTAAAATTCAAGTGTATGGGGTCTGAAAAGAAATGTAAAATACTCTCTGTCCTTTACTTTCTCAGCTATGCCATACTTTCTTTTAAACCCATAAATGCATCATAAAATCCAAAATAGACAAAACATTAAAAAGCATGGCATCGGATGTCATGGTTGATGAGTTCAGGATCCTGTGATTATGATCAATTATTAAATCTGTCAGCAAGATATTAAGGACTTTTCAAACATTTGATTAGGATTTTCATTCCTAAGAGAATGTGACTTTCATCAGAGCCTCAGGAGGGGATGGAGGTGAGGTTTTGATACCTGGGATGATGAGAGGAGGAAGGGGGGATTCAGTAGGGGACGTTAGAGGACCTCCTCCATACAGATACATGTTATGTGAAGAAGCTGCCCCTTTCAGATCCATCTCACAGACTTTTCTCTGTGAAGGAGAACAAGCTCATGTTCAAAGTAAGAACATCATGATGATCAAAGTGTAGTAAATCCATTAAATAATGACTTTTATCATGAGAAGAGTAGAAAGTCCCCATGAAACTTTGTATAAAGGACAGCAGAAAACTGATATAACCTGAAAACTGGTGTTTGCGTGACAGCAAATGTGTTTGTGGTGGTGCTGACCTTATTTATGAGCTCTATGGTGAGTTTGTCAGAGTAGCAGACAGACGGATGGTCGGGCTGAAAAGTGATGGTGATGTTTTGTTTCTGTCCAGGAGCGATGGTGCCCTCTACTGGCGTTACGCTGAAAGCACCTAACCTACTGTAGTTCTGGGTTCCTGCAGGAGACGGAGGGTTTTCAGTGACTTCCATACCTGCTACACAGCTGCATCTGTGCACCTCCTTTAGTTTTAAGATGGATAAAGTATCACCCTTTTTATCATACTTAGATCAGCACTAAATCAACACCATATGGGTCACTGTGTGGTCAGAGCGTCCAATAGACTTAGACTCAACTTTATTTAAGTCTACTTAACTCACTGTAAGGTTTATACAAAATTTCTCCGCCTTATATCTATCAGATTTTCACACCCAGAATGATACCAATGTCCAAAAAGATACAAAAGACAAGTTAGAAATAATTAACTCAAAAGGCCATCAGGTGAAATCTTACCCACAGCTGGGTGGATCTTAGAGCTTCTGTATCCATCCTGCAGCAAGGCCATGATTTCAGCATCATTCTCAGACCTGGTAAGAGACTGACTGGCCAGCAGCACTCTGAAAGGTGCTGCCAACACTGAGCTGTTCTGTAACTGAAGGGGAAAACAGAGAGAAACACTCTCTAGGAATATTGGTGTTGTTATGGACTGAAGGGAGGTGAAGGGGTATGATATAATAACATAATGATGTCCTTATTTCTGAAAAGGGTTATAAAGATGTAAAACGTATCTATTATATTAACATTTTATAACATTCACATATTAAATTTGTAAAAAAAAAATGTTTTATATATATTCTTTATTTATTTTTTACCAGGATGTCTTAAAGTTATTAAATTAGTAATATTCCTAGGTGGCCAGACAATAACCAATGTACACTGAGGGGTGGCCGAAAGTGAATAGGCGCCAGAACGTCAGGGTCAAGCCTAAGATGAGAATAACTATACTTTCCTGCAGCCTTTGCTAACAAACAGACGCATATATTTAAACATCCGTGCTAGGTAGATAAAAGGTATAGTGGATAAAATACTTTCAGGTTTGAGTTCTGGGGCGAACATCTTTTCCATTGTCATTACTTACCTGCTTTTATCGATAATCATTCCGCATAAAATTGATATTTACAAGTACTAATATCTACATAAATTGATTATTTAATACGTTTTTATTAAAATAGTTATTTATCTATGATTTCACTGAAGACTCCTAGAGGACTTGCAGAGACACATCATTCTCTCTTTAGCCCATATAACAGAAAATCTAGTTCTGAAAAGATATATGTTAGTATATGGTTGTGTATAATAAACCACAGTGCTTTTGTTGTCAAGGAATTATGAATACATGAAAATATAGTAAGTAATATATGAAAAATTAAAATTATTATTTCACTTGAGAGTATTACAGCTGCCCCCATCTGTATTAGATGGTCATGGCAATGGCCACCCATGGCCCCCTATCAAGCTCCGCCCTTGCTGGCTATTCGTTTCTTAGTCTTAAAGGTCATCTGAACTAATGAAACTAATGAAATGCTTTTTTTTTTATTTTAATTGTCCTTTCTCTTGATATTGTTGTCTCTTGATATTGTTGTCCTTTCTTTTGATAAAATCAGTTATGCGTCAGGCCTCTGTTACCGGTAGATCTTTTTTTCAAAAACCACAGTGTCACATCCAGCTTTTTTTTTTGTTTTTGTTTTTTTTTGGAACTGCCCTTGTGAGGGGGTGGGGATGGGGGGTGCGGGGTCTGTTTTTGCATTTTGGACAGGAAAAAGTAGAGTTTGGTTGTTTTCTTTTATAACGCCCTGAACCTTTGATAGTACAGCTGATAAAGGAGTGCAAAAAGCCTTTAAAGACTCTCAGATTATTTGACAGACACAAACAAATCCAGCCATGTTTCCTTGTTTTTCCAATATTCAACAGCTGCCAGGACAAATATATAGTTTAAAAAAAGTTACATTTATTTTAAAATAATTGTTGTGTCTGCTCTCTGACTTTAAATCTATTGATTCCTGTTGTGGAATTAAAATATTCTTCCCTCTCTGAATGAAAGCACTGTAAATAAAGGCTGCCTTTTTCACAGGGAGATTTTGCTACGACTTGATAATTCATGCAGTAAACATTTTCAGCATATTTCTTTAATATTTATATTTGAATAAAGTTAAACATGTTAATACAACTTTTCAAATATAGTTGCGATCGTATTGTGTACTCTGTCTTGTACCATGGTGACCAACTCACCTGCACATGCTGAGAAGCCTGCTCATTCTCCAACATGAAGCCAAAGTCGAGGAGATCTCCAGTGGGAGATGAAGTGACAACAGGAAGCACACCCTCCCCTCGAAGAGTGATTTCCAAAGCTATATTCATGGTTTGAACCTTAAGTATCTCACAGTGCTGTGAAAAATAAAATGCAGACTGGGTAACATATAACTTCACATTTAGAATGATGACTTGGTTTAATATTTGATCTATTAGCTGATTTCTTAATCGAAATCCTTAATCTATGTACACTAGAGAATGAAAAAAACAACAACACTTATAAGTAAATAGCCTTTTGAATTGTTAACGGTGGCAGGACCGATCATATCTGATCTCATAGCATAAGATCACTACAGAGTAATTGGTGCTATACAGAGGTACAAAGATTGAAAAATTAAATTACTCAAGTAAAAGTACAATATCTTAGATTACATCCATCCATTCATTTTCCATCACTCCATCATCTATTTCCAGCTGTCTACGGGCGGGAGGCGGGGTACATCATCGCAGGGCAACACAGAGACAAACAGGACAAACAACCATTCACGCACACACACCTAAGGAGAATCTAGAGAAGCCAATTAACCTAACAGTCATGTTTTTGGACTGTGGGAGAAAGCCGGAGTACCCGGAGAAAACCCACGCATGCTCAGGGAGAAAATGCAGGTTCTAAATCCGGAACCTTCTTGCTGCAAGGCAGCAGTGCTACCCACTGAGCAGCCAAGCTTAGATTACAATCTTACTGAAATAAATGTTAAGTTTCTAAAGCAAAATGTTCCCTGAATAAAAGTCCCTCATAGAGGAAAATGGGCTGTTGGCTTTAAACCGTCAATCAATAATCAACAGCTGCAATAAATAAGATAAGAAATTAGAATCTTGAAAAATAATGAGTTACTTTTAGACCAGCAATAGGTAAATGGTAAAATAACTGTACTTGTATAAGTATGTATAATACTTTTATTTTGACTTTTGTTCTAAGATACTCAATCACTCATTCAAAATACATTAACACAAACATTTTTTCTTGTTTATAAATGGAAATTACACACAAATCTTATCTCTTAACACGCACTCAAATACATGTAAAGTTGAGAAACTCCAGTTAAAAGTGATTGAGAGAAAACATCATTCTGGAATCTGTGGAGTGTCTCCTTGCCTCCCTCTAACCCACTAACAAAAAAAGCCCAGCTCTGCCACTGCTGTAAACTCACCTTCTTCTCCAGCGTCGGACTGAAAGCTAAAACCAAAGTGAGCTGTTCTCCAGGACTAACGCCTCTCATAGCGCTAAGCAGAGAAAAGGGACCATTCAGATCCAACAGTGACGACCTCAGCTTGCAAAGAGTTAAAAATTTTTTTTATTATTCATAACAATAATAGAAATCCAAGTACATGATTTGATATTACTTTGCGCATTAGAGCATCTTGTGTAGATTTGTGTGTTTGCAGTTCTTCAATCCATCTGGATTTTATTTGAAGGTTTAAACTCCTTTGATGTTTCTGCAGTATGTGACATATATAGATTGGGCATAACATTATAATTAACTTTAAGAGCATCTCTTAGTGTCCTCTGGGGTCTGTAGATTCCTGTGTGGATTGGATTAAGTCAACAGAGATGCTGCTTGATCATATCAATACATGTGTGGGTAGTTTTAGAGCCCAATAAACTCCTTCCATTCTATATAAATATTTCTAAGTAACTCCACTCATTTCTGCATGCCCCTTTAGGTTGGCTTTGGTCTCAGGCTGCATCGTATATCATGCATGTATGGCCAATTGATCTGCCACTTTTCATCACTTTTTTACCATGATGTCGTTAACTGTTGGAGATTCATTCGGTTAATAGTAGTAAATAGCAAAGATCTATGGGGTAACAGACAGATGAAACAGACCATGATGTTTTATATATGGACATACAGACCAGCCATTTCTCCTCCTGGTCTGATGAAAATTCATTTAGCCTGCTTCAGCTTTGAAAGGTTAGCACATTCAAAGATAAAACTGAACTTGTAAGAAGGCTCTAGCAGTTTTCTTAAGAGTAACTTTAAAGAGCATAAAGAAAAAAAGTTATAAAGAGGCTAAATGTCAGGGCTGGATGCAGAGTGCATAGTAAGATACTACGTGGGATATTTATTTTTATTTAAAGCTTATGCATTTTACTAGTAGTAAGCTATATATAAAAAAACAAATCTGACTTTAAAGGTACATTTGAAGTTGCCCAGAGAAAGGATACATCCAAAGGCTTGCTTGAAATGTTCTGAAGTGTTAACTGTTTCAGCTCTTTGTTTCCTGCAAAGGAAGCAAAAAAAGAAAACAAATTAAACACTTAAACACAAATGAGTACAAAGTACACCATCCATCCATCCATCCATCCATACATACATACATACATACATACATACATACATACATACATACATACATACATACATACATCCATCTACTTAGGCATATCTTTCATATTAACAAATCAACTATTTCTCACCCACAAAAACCTGGTTGAAGTCTAAGACGTTACTGCCCTTATTGGATATCACCAGCAGAGGGGGCCGTACAGCAGGACACTCCAGCTTCAGGTAGAGCTTATTTATGGGACTAAAAAGATAAAGTACGGTGGAAAACAATGAAAAGAGTTATTTAAAACATGTTTTTTTATATATAAGTATTAGATAAATCATACAAGTTCTTAGTAATATATTAAACTGACTTTCTGGGAGAGAAAAAAAAGGAAGCAAAACATTTAAGGGGCATTGTGCAACAATTACTCTTTTTTTATTGCCTTAACTCCATGACTCTATTTACATTTGTCTAAATATTGGTGCATTATTACCTCCACTAATAATCAGATACATTTTCCCAAGAGTATGAGTTTATACATAGGGTTGGTCACCAGAGATGGCAAAAGTACTCACTTTCCGTACTTGAGTAAAAGTACAGATACTTGTGTTAAAAAATACTCTGGTAAAAGTGGAAGTGCTGATTAAACTTCTTTACTCAAGTAAAAGTAACAAAGTACAGGCTTGTAAATTTACTTAAAGTATAAAAGTAAAAGTAGAAACCACTTTTTTCATGCCGTTGCCTACATTTTAAATGGATGTCTGCCAATAGGACTAGATCTCCGTAGTGTTCATTTTCAATCATCTCGTCATCCATACTACTATGCTAACGCCACCGCCACCAAGCTGCAATGATTTGCCGCGAATGAATACCGCTGAATCTGTCGATTCATCTTGTAGTGGTGCGTCAAATGCAACGTAGATTCCCATCCAATTAGATTGAATTTGGTATTGATGACGTGAAAAATAATAACGGTAACTCCATTGAAATGATTCAAAACTAAAGTAACGAGCCAATTTTTTAAAATGTAAGGAGTAGAAAGTACAGATATTTGTGTAAAAATGTAAGGAGTAGAAATAAAAAGTCACCATAAAAATAAGTAGTAAAGTAAAGTAAAAATATCAGAAAAATCTACTTGAGTACATCTCTGTTGGTCACCCATTTGAGACGTTCCATGACAGTCTGCCATCTTAAAAGTAAAGCTGCCAGTGAGAGATAAAATAGTACCAATGCAAGGAATAATAGAGCATTTCTCCTGGCTGGAAGTTCACTGTGATTGAGGGTCCTGTCACACCTTGCCGATTCATACAGCATATGCCTGACGTCCCGGAATCTCCTAAAACGCTGGCATACGCTGAACTTTCTATGTATTTTTTAAAGTTTCGGCGTATGTGCATAAAAAAATGTCTTTGATTGTGGTATTAACCAAGCTGCTGTTTAACACCCACAAAAAAAAAGAATAAATAAATAAATAAACGAGAAAGAGAAAGAAGGTTTGCAGTCGCAGCAGATTCAACATCATGTTTGCTAGGAAGAATGTTGGACGTCGGAGTGAAGGCGGGGAGGATCAATCAAACGCACCTTCTCGCTCACACTATGAGAAGGATGAAGTCTGGAGGAAAGATGACTGTTTCCTCCTGTGAAACACCTTTTATACCAAAACTCTCCCATTACGTCATTATACAGTAGCTGTAAGCTAGAAACACGTTTAGTGAGTGACTGGAACACGTCGAATACGTTGATGTACGTTAGAGATAAGTTCTTGATAAGTTACGCATAAGTTATGCACAAGTTGCTCATAGGTTTACGATAAGCTAGACGCCACGACTTATGAGTAACTTACACTCAACGTATGTCAACAATCAGATAACTTACCCGTAACTTATGCCCCACATATGGCATACGCTGGCATACATACTCGATGTATGTCGACGTGTGCCAGCGTGCTTCAGCATGCTCATAACTTAAACAAAACGTACCAATAACTTATCCAATGTATTCCAGCATTTTTGCCAGGTTTGTCGTACGTCAGGCATACGCTGGTCTAAATCGTTAAGGTGTGACAGGGGCTTGAGAGGTGACGACGGTGTAGGTTATTTGGATACACTAACCCAACAACTGAAAGTCTGCACCAATGCAGCAGAATGCAGGACCATGCATATGCAGCAACAACACAAAACAAGGTTTAACCATCCCCAAGAAAGCTAAAAAGAGAATTCTAACAGAACAAAACCGCAGACATCAAAAAACAAAAATAAACATCAGGTAAGTCTTGTTCAGGGTGGAAGGAGATAATGAAAGAGAAAGATTTTAAAAGTGACGCCAAAGTTAACATGTTTGTCCTTGAAGAGTAAATTAAATATTCTGCCTAAATTAGTGTAAAGCTAACTTTTTCCTTTTGGTTTGATTAGACACTGTTGCTTCTTACCACAGAAACAATACCAGTAATCCTGTAAACATTAACAAACCTTGTTGGTACAGAATCGTAGGTTTATGAGGATTTAGCAGCTTACAAAGCCGTGGTGAAAGCTGGCTTTTTGTCACAGTAATTTCCAGCTTGTAGAGACTTCACTTCTTCTGCGCTGTCAATGTTTTTTGACACTAAGCGGCTATCATTGCCATAATGTGTGTTTTAGGCATTGTCACGCTGGCGTTTAGTGTTCGTTGGAGTGAAATAGCCCCATTTTACCGCTAGGTGACGGTAATTCTAACACAATATACCTCTAAGGTTTATTAGAGGATGTAACTAAGGCTTGCATTTTCTTTGCATTTCTTTTCTTCTTTCTCTGAAAACAACAGTTAATCTGCAGAAACTGAAGTTCTTCGTTTTCAAAGCACTTTTCTACTGACTGGTTTACAGTGTTGGATATATGAAGTTTTAGACTCGTATTACCTCCATGCTGGTTGGATTTGTGGTTCTGATTTAATAGGGTCTCCATCTGAAACAAAGCAGGGAACGGTGTACTCTTGGTAGCGCCGCGTAAAGGAGTTCAGCAAAGAGGCCCTGGCCTTCCCGTACAGCACAGACCTTGAAAAGGAAACTACTTCTCAGGTTGGGGTAGATACTTGTTCTTAAAAGGTAAATAACTTTCCAATGTAAACACATTGTCGTTTATTGAAGTATTCATCAATAAATAGTCACTGAATATTTATTTAATATTGTTTGAATACATAAAGAAAAAAAGGCTTTGGGGGATCTCACTCACCCCGGCTTTAAGTTGACTGGATCGGATGATTCTGTCATCTTGCTGCTCTCTGTATCCCCAGATGGCCTCTTCCCTTTGTTGGCCTCAGCACAGATGTCCTTTTTCATCTTGGATCATACAACAAAGATGTACAGTAAACAGAAAGGCGCCACTGACATGATCCAGAGGCAGCTCAGAGGAGGTCACCACCACTCAACAAAGCCCTCCACAAACAGTAGGCAGTTCTTATAGGTCACATAACCCCATTGATCTGCATGCATTGCTTACAACCGCAGCCAGAGATCAACTCATAATGAATGAGAGTTCCCTGAATGGAGAGATGATGAAGGAGAACAAGAGCAAAGAAGCAGTGGGAATGAGAGTAAACACATAGAACTGAGGCCCAATTAAAAACAATCCCTCTGTTGAACTTTACAAAACATCGTGAGGATAGCAGTAGGCAAGCTCGGAATGACAGCGAGTTAAAAGAGGGCTGAGGAGAGTTTTTCTTTCTGACCACTCCTGCTTATTAAAAAGCATAATGATCAATGAATGATGCCCTTTGTCTCTCTGAGACAAACTAGAACAACACATTTCACCACCTCTAAGTAATGCCACCTCCAAGCTACTGTAAGCCATTGCTTGAATCCTAAGGCAAACAGATCACTATTTATGACTTTACAATACCTCATACCACACTTGGGACTTTACAATACTTCATACCACACTCGTGACTTTACATTACCTCATACCACACTCATGAGTTTACAATACCTCATACCACACTTGTGACTTTACAATACTTCATACCACACTTGTGACTTTATAATACTTCATACCACACTCGTGATTTTACATTACCTCATACCACACTCATGAGTTTACAATACTTCATACCACACTCATCACTTTACAATACTTCATACCACACTTGTGACTTTACAATACTTCATACCACACTCATGACTTTACAATACCTCATACCACACTTGGGACTTTACAATACTTCATACCACACTCGTGACTTTACATTACCTCATACCACACTCATGAGTTTACAATACCTCATACCACACTTGTGACTTTACAATACTTCATACCACACTTGTGACTTTATAATACTTCATACCACACTCGTGATTTTACATTACCTCATACCACACTCATGAGTTTACAATACTTCATACCACACTCATCACTTTACAATACTTCATACCACACTTGTGACTTTACAATACTTCATGCCACACTCGTGACTTTACAATACCTCATACCACACTCGTGACTTTAGATTACCTCATACCACACTCATGAGTTTACAATACTTCATACCACACTCGTGACTTTACATTACCTCATACCACACTCATGACTTTACAATACTTCATACAACACTCGTGACTTTACATTACCTCATACCACACTCATGACTTTACAATACTTTATACCACACTCGTGACTTTACATTACCTCATACCACACTCATGACTTTACAATACTTCATACCACACTCGTGACTTTACAATACCTCATACCACACTTGTGACTTTACATTACCTCATACCACACTCATGACTTTACAATACTTCATACCAAACTCGTGACTTTACAATACCTCATACCACACTCGTGACTTTACAATACTTCATACCACACTCGTGACTTTACATTACCTCATACCACACTCATGACTTTACAATACTTCATACCAAACTCGTGACTTTACAATACCTCATACCACACTCGTGACTTTACATTACCTCATACCACACTCATGAGTTTACAATACTTCATACCACACTTGTGACTTTACATTACCTTATACCACACTCATGAGTTTACAATACTTCATACCACACTTGTGACTTTACATTACCTCATACCACACTCATGAGTTTACAATACCTCAGACCACACTCGTGACTTTACAATACTTCATACCACACTCGTGACTTTACATTACCTCATACCACACTCTTGACTTTACAATACCTCATACCCGCCTAGAGAGGCTGTTTGCTTCATGCTTTTCTGTCATCCTGCTTTGATCTCTACAAACATGATCATTATATAACATTATACCTTGCTTGTTTATCGTAACCACACCCCTTCTATTACCAATAAAAATCTATGTTGCCTTGAATGAGAAGAGAAGGATTTTAGAAGCTATAATGTATGAGTTTAAGAACAGCAGCGTGAGAAGGGTTCCTGTTTAATGTTTGTCGAAGTAGCAAGTCAATGAAGTGGGTTTGTGGGTGCGCATTCGTACCTCCTGTTCAATCGGTCTGTTTTTTGTCTCCTCATTCTCTCTGCTCAACTTATCGCAGTGCAGCTGACGTAGGGCCTCTTCTTTAATCTCCTCCTCTGAAAGTCGAGGTCTGAATATCACCCGAACCAGACATTTCTGGAGAGGGAGGCGTGGTTATATTTTAGAGAGATTCAGAGAAGTATGGTCTTCATGGGTTTTTCCCGTGGTGAAAAACATTAAATGGACCACAGAGGATAATTACTGCTGTGTTTGTGCCAATCTGTGTTTATTCAGAAGCAAAAAACTGATAAGAAACCTAAAAAAAAATAAAGCTATTTAAAAACAAAATGAAACGAACTAAAAATAGACAACTCGTGGAATATAACGGATTACTTTTAAGCATGTTGTTACATTATAGCTTTGGTGTTTAGCTCCACCCATTTCTCTGACCCATTAACTCTGACCAACTTTACTGTTCCTGGAAGCCCACAGTATTTACATGGGAGTTTTTGATCCCTTTTAAGAAACACTGCTATGTGTCATTACAGGGATGGTGTGTTCATATAATGTGCGTTTTTATGTTTAATCTGAGCAGAGACGAGTCTTCGACCTGTTGTTGCATCCCCTCAGATTTTGGCACACAGGTTGGTCAAGTCTTTGTAGACCTAACAGTTTTGCAATATATTTTCTAAAAGATTAAGATATTCTTTTACAACTTTCACTTTTACCTTTCTGCTGTGTTCCTTGGTTTTATGATGCAAAAGCAGCATGATTAACTCTGAAATTAAATTCTAATCAGGTGATTTTAAAAGATATTTGGTTCCACTGAATTCTGTTTATAATGTGACAAAGTTAGCATAATATTTAACATTTAAAGGGAATGCTCCTTTTTGAAAGGTTAAGAAATACTAATTGGGAAATAATGTCTACTATAAAAAATAATTTCTTCACTTTTTTGAAGCGTTAATGAAAATAGAGCAAAGAAACTATTAGTCCTTCACTTTTATCAAGCCTCCAGTAGAGTGCATCAGCAGACCATAAGTGACGACTGTCTCCTGGTGCAAAACTGTCTGTAATTGTGACATGGAGAGCTTTCTCTTTATGATCCTCTAGTATTATTTACCATAAAATAAAAATCATCATGAAATAGATCAGATTTAATTCTGTGTAGAAGCCCTAAAATGATGGAGATTCAAGATGCACTAAAAATCTTTGCATCAGAAAAGCTCCTCTACCTTTTAAATTAAAACATAAACATAGGAGACATTGTTATTAACCTCTCTGGGTAGAAGGCATCCTGCTGAAGGAATAATGCTGATGTCTGAATCCTCTGGCACACTGAAAGTGAACAACCTGGGGCCATGAGGTTGAGTTGTTGGTTCTTTGCACTGGTCACTGTCAGTCGGCTGGTTAGTCAGGTACAGTAAGGCAGTGGACTCATTACCTAGAGCAGTAGGTCTGAACTGAACCAGAGAGTGGGACAGCTGAAGTGGAGGACGGACACCCACACCTCGACAAGACAGCAGAAAGTCTCTGGTGAAACAGAGAAAGATTTTCAATGTTCTATAAACTTACATATGCAACATTTACTCAAAATCAAAAGGGTTGAAAATTAACCTGTTGATTCCAGATTTGCAGATAAGTTGGAAGTTATATTCTTTTGCTTTTTCAGGGCTGAAAATAAGATCAACCTCCAGAATTTCTTGAGGAAGCAGAGTTCCAAAGCCATCGTTAGGCTGGACCTCAATAAACTGTAGGAACAGAAGCTAAAAATTACAACAAGAACTCGAACTGACAGATGAAACTTTCTACATGTCATTAATCAAAATAATAGCATTAATCCACAATGAGCAACTGGGGATTTATTGATGACAGGTTTTTACATAAGCATGAGGCGGGTTAAAATATCTCCTAAAGCAAAAAGGATGAAAGCTAGCTTGACGCGCTCTCTTCTTGCGTTAATTTGGCTTAATCCACGTTTTTCATGAATTTGCTATAGAATAGCTTTGAATCCCACCCGATATACATCCTTGAACCTCATCTATACAGATGTCTAAGAATAGTAGCACACCCAGAAGTGGAGGTTATCGATAAAAGGACAATAATGTTTTCCTTCATCGGTACTGCAAGATTTTGTGGCAGGTGATAGTTAACTATGAGTTTAATTTTTATAAAAAGTTGATATTTCTACCGTTTAAATGAGAAAAATATCATAAAGATCCGCAGAAGTTGGGGTTCAGAGTGATTACACCAGAGTTTTTTTATTAGCTGTGGAAACGATCCAAGATGGCAGACTTGCATGTGTGATAGCAGCAGTGTATTTTCCCACAGATAATTTTTCCTTCCTTAAATCGTTCAGAGACGCACCACGTAAATCTCCTTAATTCAATGTTTGCACAAAATTAAATATTTGAATGCCCAGACAAACACATTGGTTTAAGCATGTTATGTTGACAAAAATGAAAAAGGTCTCTGAAAATACTAATTAGCCAATCTTTGTAGATCTCAAATTTAAAACATTATTAAAGTTTGAAACCTTTCCTAAATCACAGTGTTACTAACTAAATGCATCATATTTATTATGCTTGTATTTAATTAAAAATAGTCAATATCAAGATTTCGTCAGTAAACCAGTAAAAGTTAACTATGAGCTCAACAGTATTGGAACAAGCATACCTCAGGAACAGCCACAAAGCCAAAGTCTTGAGGGAGGAAGGAAATGTTGGTGAGGCAGACTCTGCTTTTAACCAAACTGTAGATGGAACAGTAACCAAAGTCAACCTCTGTTGGGTCAAACTGCAGGTCTGTAGATGTGACAATTGCCTGTACTGTAAAATGGGCAGGCTGCACCTAGAGAGATATATAATGCATACAGTGGATAAGGGATACTTTTTTTTACCCTTCCTTGAACTTTTATTACATTTGAAGTTTTGTTTTTTCATTTTTTTTATAGTATGACATTAATGAAACACAGAGACCCAGCACTCATTGAAAACAGAAGTCATTCTTGTTTGGAGATATAAATAAATAGAACAGTATCAACTTGTTTAACCTTAATCTTAACACAAAAGACAAAGTATGTTTTTAAGCATATGGTTGTATTTCATCACTGGGCAGCCGTTAAATGTGTATTTCTGTGAGTGTATCAGACCAAGTTCTGGCCTGAAGTGTGCAGTGGAAGTTGAAATAGACACAACAGATGAAAAGGACATCAAACTTTCTCCTTTTTTTGGTGTCTTCCTATGTGTTCACATCAAACGAAAGTACAGGATGTAACATTTCCTGATACTCCTCCTGTGAAACTTTACTCACATTTCATTTGGTCGCATAAAGTTGGATCTATCAGTACCTACATTCATTTTAAGTACATTTTTGGTGCAGCAAAATGTATCTACTCCCTTACAATTTGTCAAACTTATACAGGGTTTATACAAGTAACTGAATAACTCTGATTTAATCCTTTTTAATGCTCCTTTAATGGTCTTAGAAATAAGTTTAATGCCATCAATAAGTACCCATGAATCTCATATATATATATATATATATGTATATATATATATATATATATATATATATATATATATATATATATATATATATATATATATACACTATATTGCCAAAAGTATTTGCTCACCTGCCTTGACTCACATATGAGCTTAAGTGACATCCCGTTCCTAATCCATAGGGTTCAATATGACGTCGGTCCACCCTTTGCAGCTAGAACAGCTTCAACTCTTCTGGGAAGGCTGTCCACAAGGTTTAGGAGTGTGTTTATGGGAATTTTTGACCATTCTTCCAGAAGCGCATTTGTGAGGTCGCACACTGATGTTGGACGAGAAGGCCTGGCTCTCAGTCTCCGCTCTAATTCATCCCAAAGGTGTTCTATCGGGTTGAGGTCAGGACTCTGTGCAGGCCAGTCAAGTTCATCCACACCAGACTCTGTCATCCATGTCTTTATGGACCTTGCTTTGTGCACTGGTGCACAGTCATGTTGGAAGAGGAAGGGGCCAGCTCCAAACTGTTCCCACAAAGTTGGGAGCATGGAATTGTCCAAAATGTCTTGGTATGCTGAAGCATTCAGAGTTCCTTTCACTGGAACTAAGGGGCCAAGCCCAGCTCCTGAAAAACAACCCCACACCATAATCCCCCCTCCACCAAACTTTACACTTGGCACAATGCAGTCAGACAAGTACCGTTCTCCTGGCAACCGCCAAACCCAGACCCGTCCATCAGATTGCCAGATGGAGAAGCGCGATTCGTCACTCCAGAGAACGCGTCTCCACTGCTCTAGAGTCCAGTGGCGGCGTGCTTTACACCACCGCATCCGACGCTTTGCATTGCACTTGGTTATGTATGGCTTGGATGCAGCTGCTCGACCATGGAAACCCATTCCATGAAGCTCTCTGCGCACTGTTCTTGAGCTAATCTGAAGGCCACATGAAGTTTGGAGGTCTGTAGTGATTGACTCTGCAGAAAGTTGGCGACCTCTTCGCACTATGCGCTTCAGCATCCGCTGACCCCGCTCCGTCAGTTTACGTGGCCTACCACTTCGTGGCTGAGTTGCTGTCGTTCCCAAACACTTCCATTTTCTTATAATACAGCTGACAGTTGACTGTGGAATATTTAGGAGCGAGGAAATTTCACGACTGGATTTGTTGCACAGGTGGCATCCTATCACAGTTCCACGCTGGAATTCACTGAGCTCCTGAGAGCGACCCATTCTTTCACAAATGTTTGTAAAAACAGTCTGCATGCCTAGGTGCTTGAATTTATACACCTGTGGCCATGGAAGTGATTGGAACACCTGATTCCAATAATTTGGATGGGTGAGCAAATACTTTTGGCAATATAGTGTATATGTGAATACAGTAAAATCTTTAGTCATCTTTACCGTCGACAGGCTGCAGCCATGTCCCAAACTCCTTGTTTTCAAGCCACTTATGCATTTTCCCATTCTCTAGCTTTACCTCTGCCTTGGGCTTCTTTTTAGAACATAGAACTTTACCATCAACTGGAAGCAGTTCCACGCAAACACCTGAAACCAGTTATATCTGATATATCTGACAAAATTGTTTCTATACAAATATGTTTTTTAAATAACGCATTTTAAATGCCACTATAATGACATTTAATACATTTTAATGCCAATTAAGGCCTTATTTAAAAAAAAATTTGAAGAATTTTTAATGTTTTTTAATGACCGGCGGAAACCCTGTTATATGTTTTAGATTGTCACAGAAATTTTCATATTTTCCAGAGAAGGATTAACTGTTGAAACAAAAGTCAGTCTAAATGTTATTATTATTATCTAGGGAAAAAAGATGTACAGACTAACCTAACCCCCTGTTAAAGAGTGCTTACTCTGTGAACCTTTAAACTGATCGTGCCACCCTTGGTGGGGAATGTGATTCTTTAACAAGACAGTGGAGAAAGTCTGGTCCATGTTTCTTTAAAGACCAGCTTTCATTTAGCCAAACTGGGGTGTTTTGGATCATGATGTTTTTTTCAATTTTTGGTTCAGCTTTTGATCCACTGGATGGGATGAGTGTACCAAGAACCTTATAGTAAGAACCCTAGTCACATCTTAAAATGTGTTTGTTTCTCATAAAAGCCAGAAAAATCAAACATATGCTGTAGGACTATTTTAAGAGGAGGATTAATATAGATTTTATCCCTGTTAACAGATAAAGCAACATCATCCAAAAATAAACTCTAGCATGCTGGCATTAATGAGTCATTTTATAAGCAGGTGCAATAGTTTGGCCCAAAATGGATCATTTGTTTCATTATCTGATAAAACAACTAAACTTTGGTCGAGTTTATATTTAATTAGAATCATTAAACAAAAGAAAACGAAGAAAACTTGTTTGAGACATTTTTCTCCCCCTCTTTTTGTTTGACTCAAGCTGGCATCCTCTTGAGTCATGTCAGTACTCATTGGTGGACCATGCTGCTGTAGCATTTCTCTCCCAGCTGCTGTGTTGTCTGCTGACCAAACGGTGAGTGTACGAATGTGTGCGACTGTTTCTGATGGTTAAATGCCAGGAGCCCAGGGCCCGAGGCTGGGGGCAACAGCTTTGATGCTTCACAGGAACATCCTGGCTGGGTTTATTTGGCTCAGACACAGCGGTCCTCTCCTCTTTCTGCCCTTGTAGAGGAGTGGACCATTGGTTGGCTGGCAAATGAGAGGAAGGTGATGGTTTGGCAAGAAGTGTAACCAGATTTAGATTTGCTGAAAACAAACCAAAAGAAAAAAAAAAAAAGCTGGCAGACGCACAGCAACGGCTGTTTTGGGCTCCTTTTTTAAAATAAAAAATACAGTTTACACAATTTAAACATACTAGATAAAACTTAAGAAAATAACATTTATATCTGAGCTTTAAATGAAGGCTGAATTGTAAATTGCAACTTTGTAAATGTTTGTACACCGAAGTCAAAAAACAGATGGAGGCTAATTAAAAGAAAAAACATGAGAGCTTGACCCCTACAGTGATGGGATCCAGTAGCTTTGCACTGACGGGTATTTTGCCGGTACGATTATGTCTATATGCCCTCTGACCAGAGGAGAAAGTCCCTTCAAATATAAACAGAGAAGTCATTTCTTTCCAAATAAAATACAGATCAGAGCTGATGGAAAGGATCACATCTAAAATCTAATTCCAAATCAAGGATCTCATTTCTACTAGGTTCCTTACATTTCTAATTTTTTGCACCTAAGACTCTGGTATCAGAAAAATGGAAGACCAAACATGCTAAAGAATTGGCAGCAATAAACCTGAATATTATTGTGTGATTTAAAAGTTAATCGTAAAACAATGGCTTCCATTATTCAGGAATTCAAATAATTTTGAATTTATGTCCAAAGCTCTAAAATCCTGTCGATTTAGCTTTAAAACTATAATCCGAATTTATGAACAAATAATCCAAATCTACATGGACAGTTACTGTCTTTCTCTTTTATGTGTTCATAAATTGTTTTCTTGTTTCAAACAGGCGATTGTTTGAAGCCTTTCCGCCTCTATATTTACACATTCTCAGGTGTGATGACCTGTATACTGCGTGGCTGCAGCCAAAGGTTTTAGAAATATAAGAGATTTATTTCAGTTCAGTTTTTTAAGGCTACTCGTCAACCAAATATCAACTCAAAGCACTTTGCAAGACAAAATGTTCCAGTTTAAAAAAAAAATCCAGAATGTATGATTAAAACAGTCAGATAGGCAGAATAAAATTAGATTACATGCTTTCCAATTTAATCTCAGTCATCACACTTCACAGATTTCAGTAAAAATTTCCAACAATAAAACAAATTTGAAGTTGTCTTGTGCCTGCTTTGTTTGTTCCTTTAATGAGATTTAGATTTGATGTTTAATGCAGAAGTAATGTTTTATCTACTACTCCTGAAAAATGGTCAGCAAGCAGGCACTCACAGCCAAACTCTACCAAATAAGCCTCATCATGAATCAAGCGAGCGTCACGACAGCACCGCCATCATTCCCATCGACACCAGAGGGATGTAATAATGTAATGTCTCAAATGCAATCGAATGTTCTAGAACTGAATCAGTCAGGTCGCTCCTCCGCCATAATATCCATCAATAGCAGCCGATCAGTTATCATCCCAATTAGGCAGCTTTAGGCCATCTCTTTTCTCTCTTAGTTCTCAAAAGTTGTTCTGGAAATTCAGACATCATGATGCGACTGTGTCTGTAGTTAGTCCATACATGTTTTTAAAAAATAAATCCTGGATGATCTCTTAAACCCGCTAATAAATCAGCAACAGGTAGTAGACTTTCCTTCTTTTCTATTCGAACCTAGAATAAATAGCGGTACAGAAGAATCAAAGAAACGGAACCTCCCTCTAAAATGGGAGCATGATTAAAGAAGTCTAAAACAAATGAATTGGAGATTATGTGCAGGGCTGCATGAAATCAGGAAACATGCAATTGCAACTATCTGTTAGCTCCAGGCTGAGTCACTATAAGATTAACTGAGAGTGGGCATCAAGGCCAAATGTGCAACATAACTGGTAGACAGAGTCCCTTAACCTATCCTCTTAAAAAAAATATCAGAGCCCAGCGGTCCTTTATACATACTCACTTTAAGTGGTAAGTAAATATACAAAAAACTCAACATAATAAACTACTATCGTCATTATACATGATTATTTACACTGAATATAAAAAAAATGTAAAAGCAACAATATACAACAGAAAACAGTATGCACCAGAAACAATGAGGATGCTTAAAGATCAACGTGCAGAATAATTTTAAAAATCAAATTTAGTTGAGGGATCTGTGTGACATTTAGCTAAGACTGCAGATGGAGAAAATAGGAACGAGAAGCTGCAGTCATTAGAGGAAGCAGCTCACCCCTGGCAACAAGAAGGTGATGGCCTCATTAAGCAGGGATTGCTCTGTTTAATGAAAGTGTGTAAAAGAGCATAACGGAAAAGAAGCTTTCCAAATGTTCAGGCCCTGACAGAGGTTAGTTTTCTTGTTTGACGTTGTTTTTGAAAAGGGTAGATACATAAGATTCACAGGATGTTTTCTTTTAAATTATTCATGTCGTTTATTCTGCAGAAGAAGTCACAGAAATTATATTTTAAAGTTCTTTTGAAGAAAAGAAAAAGACATTCTGTATTTATATGATCATATAAATCAGACTTTTTTCTTTCACTGGGCTCCTATTATGGCCACGATGTATGTGGCTCATCAACATCAAAATATTTAAAGCTGAGTGTCGCTCCAAACTAACCGGATATTTCTGGAATAAAGAAAGATTATGACCTCCTTGTAGTGTTACCCTCTTTATAAGGAAGGGAATTACATGTATTCAGGTTCTGCATGCCCATTGGAAGCAAGCGAAGGCATTTTCAGCGAAACAATGTTGGATAACCTTTATGCTTGGCTTATTAGCGCCTGTGGAGCAACTGGGCCTTGAGGGCGGAGATAATTTTAGCTTGTTACCAGCAAAATAGGTTACAACCTTCAGTGGTGCTGCTTCTGTTTGTCACAAAGTAGGACTCAAGCCGCTCGCTTTTGCACGGAAGCACACTCTCCTCAGGATCACAGAGGCTTCCTGTGAAATGAATGTGACTTGTGCAATCCGGTACAAACCTGCCCTGCTACTTGAACTGTCATTGGAACCTCCAGGACTCCTGTGTCACTGTCAAAAAAATCCTCTGCATCTTTGGGCAAGGATTGTCTAAGGAGAAGGTAAGAGAGGAGGGAAGGGCAGCGTGAGAATAGAGTTGTTTATGTAGAGCAATGCTTTTTATAGTCAACAGCAAACTTATAAAGGATTAGAAACGTTAAGTGTAACAGTGATTTCAACAACACATGTTTTTCCTTACAGATGGCAGATCTAAAAAGTCAGAATCTGCGTTCTGCTCTCAGGCTCATCAGATTCAGACCCTGAAGACCCGTTATGCTACTGTAACCCACGACTGTAGGATCAGATTGCCAGAGAAAGCAGGGGAGAGATGAAGAGTGCGCCTCCACACTACTGTAGGTTGTAGCCATGGTGATGGGAGACGTAAGTATGATTCAAAGAGGACCAGCAGTCATACACAGTCTTATGTAAAACTACAGTCCTTCAGCAGAAGTGGAGAGCTGATCTCATTACATACTGCATATATATACACTATATTGCCAAAAGTATTTGCTCACCTGCCTTGACTCACATATGAGCTTAAGTGACATCCCGTTCCTAATCCATAGGGTTCAATATGACGTCGGTCCACCCTTTGCAGCTAGAACAGCTTCAACTCTTCTGGGAAGGCTGTCCACAAGGTTTAGGAGTGTGTTTATGGGAATTTTTGACCATTCTTCCAGAAGCGCATTTGTGAGGTCGCACACTGATGTTGGACGAGAAGGCCTGGCTCTCAGTCTCCGCTCTAATTCATCCCAAAGGTGTTCTATCGGGTTGAGGTCAGGACTCTGTGCAGGCCAGTCAAGTTCATCCACACCAGACTCTGTCATCCATGTCTTTATGGACCTTGCTTTGTGCACTGGTGCACAGTCATGTTGGAAGAGGAAGGGGCCAGCTCCAAACTGTTCCCACAAAGTTGGGAGCATGGAATTGTCCAAAATGTCTTGGTATGCTGAAGCATTCAGAGTTCCTTTCACTGGAACTAAGGGGCCAAGCCCAGCTCCTGAAAAACAACCCCACACCATAATCCCCCCTCCACCAAACTTTACACTTGGCACAATGCAGTCAGACAAGTACCGTTCTCCTGGCAACCGCCAAACCCAGACCCGTCCATCAGATTGCCAGATGGAGAAGCGCGATTCGTCACTCCAGAGAACGCGTCTCCACTGCTCTAGAGTCCAGTGGCGGCGTGCTTTACACCACCGCATCCGACGCTTTGCATTGCACTTGGTTATGTATGGCTTGGATGCAGCTGCTCGACCATGGAAACCCATTCCATGAAGCTCTCTGCGCACTGTTCTTGAGCTAATCTGAAGGCCACATGAAGTTTGGAGGTCTGTAGTGATTGACTCTGCAGAAAGTTGGCGACCTCTTCGCACTATGCGCTTCAGCATCCGCTGACCCCGCTCCGTCAGTTTACGTGGCCTACCACTTCGTGGCTGAGTTGCTGTCGTTCCCAAACACTTCCATTTTCTTATAATACAGCTGACAGTTGACTGTGGAATATTTAGGAGCGAGGAAATTTCACGACTGGATTTGTTGCACAGGTGGCATCCTATCACAGTTCCACGCTGGAATTCACTGAGCTCCTGAGAGCGACCCATTCTTTCACAAATGTTTGTAAAAACAGTCTGCATGCCTAGGTGCTTGAATTTATACACCTGTGGCCATGGAAGTGATTGGAACACCTGATTCCAATAATTTGGATGGGTGAGCAAATACTTTTGGCAATATAGTGTATATATATATATATATATATATTTATATATATTTTACATTTATCCACGAGCCTCCTTTACTTTTGTTACCAGGAATCCTTTCCTTTCTACTCACCCTCTTCATTTTTCTGCTGTCTCTCATTATGCTCTCGATGCTGAAGCCTCAAAAGCCGATAGTTTCAGGAGTTTAAACGCTGCTAACATGTTTCAGAGTTGCCCTTCATATACAGCGAACACCTTCACGTTATGTCTTAAGCCTTCGGCTTCACAATTACATCCCAAAATCCGGTAAAGGTCACTTCCTCCCCTCTCTTCAATTACACTGTAATTTTTCCATCCCTTTCCACTTGTCTATTTGACAAATGAGCTCAGAGGGTATATTTAAAGAAGCACTCTTGTTCTGCCTGCTAATAGCATCGCTGCTGGAGAGTCACTCTTGAATTAGCTTGGCAAGGCCGAGTGGAAAAGCCTGGTAGGGCGTCGCCAGGCCCATATGTTTGGGAGAATTTGTGCTAGAGATTTGCTGGTGTCCTGCACAGATTTGTCTTGTGTGCTCCTCCTTCTCATTGGAAAATTATTACCTTCCCCAAGGAGTTTTTATTTTTTTGAGTTTGTGTGTGTGTCTGTGTACAGGATAACTTGAAAAGTTATTGACGAAATCTTTACCAGAGGCACACCTCATGTCAAGGATCAATTTATTAAAATTTTTTGACGATCCAGATCATGTGAAGTCACAATGTGGAGGAAAATTTCCTGATTGGCGAGGGTCTACGACAGGGGTCACTAATAGGTGGACCACGGTCCGGATCCGGACCAAGGTGATGTCTCATGTGGACCTGAACCTGATACCAAAAAAGGAAACAACAACCTAAAATCTTATTGGGCACTTTTTGGTTTAGCTTTTATAATTCTTACGGTAGTGGTCATGCGTCCAAATTGCATGCCAGTTTGGTTATACGAAGCGATACCACCAATCTGGCTGGCCTCCCGACAACGAAGAAAAGATAAAACTTATTGTTAAAACAAAGAAGAGAGAAACAGGTGAAGAAAAATCAGAAATAAAAGTACGGGACTGACGAAAGGACGGAGACAGAAGCTTGTGGAAACAGAGAAGGAGGGGAGAAACGGACACAAGTAAGAATGGGACAAATGATGGCGTTTAAAAAACATGAAAAGCTATGCTCTTAGAGTGCATTTCTAGTTCACCTTAAGACAGTTTTCTAGTCCTTTAATAGTTTACCTCTGAGCTGTGAAAGAAACAAGTAAAGGGAAATAGTTAAAAGTTTAATTTTTAAAAGTGTCTAATAAAACCCCCCGAAAAACATAAAATATCAGTAAACCCTTGTGCAGTCCAAAGTGTTATACTTTATATGTATGATAAAAATAAAATAAGCATTTATTACTACTATTACTAGTTATTATTAAAAGAATTTACTCAATGATCTATAAGATTTGACATCATCAGAAATCATTATATGACATGAAAACTAAACTAGTTGTTTTTGTTCTGTCTTTCTGAGTAATTTCATGATTTATTAGTGTGGTAGCAGAAAAAAGAAAAACACTGAGGAGAGCCGTTTGACGTAATCTGTAATAAATCATCCTTGTAATCTCCCTTTTATCAGCTGGGACTGCCGGGGCTGACCCTACTGACTGCTCTTCAGAGATTACACCTAAACCGCTCAGACAAGCAATCCCATTCAGAGGATCCCGTCACCAGGTTTACACTGTAAAATAAGGTCAGTTGAAAAGAAACTTAACCCTTCCGCCCATCCCACACACCACCCCAACCTTTAAACACAGTGGTGGCAGAATCATGCTGTGGAGATGCTTTTCCTAGAAAGGGAACATACACTGCCTTGCCAAAAAAAAAGTCGGCACCAAAAGTCGCCTTTAGCTTTGATTACGGCACACATTCACTGTGGCATTGTTTCGATGAGCTTCAGCAAGGTCAAAACATTTATTTCCATCCAGTGTTGCATACATTTTTCACCAAGATCTTGCATTGATTATGGTAGTCTGACCGCTGCGCAAAGCCATCTCTAGCACATCCCAAAGATTCTCAATGGGGTTGAGGTCTGGACTCTGTGGTGGCCAATCCATGTGTGAAAATGATGTGTCATGCTCCCTGAACCAGTCTTTCACAATTTGAGCCAGATGAATCCTGGCATTGTCATCTTGGAATATGCCTGTGCCATCAGGGAAGAAAAAGTCCATTGATGGAATAACCTGGTCATTAAGTATATTCAGGTAGTCAGTTGACCTCATTCTTTGAGCACATACTGTTGCTGAACATACCCTGACCAACCGCAGCAACCCCAGATCATAACACCGCCCCCTAAGGCTTGTACAGTAGGCACTAGGCCTGGTGGATGCATCACTTCACCTGCCTCTCTTCTTACCCTGATTCGCCCATCACTCTGGAACAGGGTAAATCTGGACTCATCAGGCCACATGACCTTCTTAAATTGCTCCACAGTCCAATCTTTATGCTCCCTAGCAAATTAAAGCCTTTTTTTCCGGTTAGCCTCACTGATTAGTGGTTTTCTTACGGCTACACAGCTGTTCAGTCCCAATCCCTTGAGTTCCCTTCGCATTGTGCGTGTGGAAATGTTCTTACTTTCAGTATTAAACATAGCCCTGAGTTCTACTGTTGTTTTCCTTCGATTTGATCTAACCACACGTTTAAGTGATCGCCGATCACGATCATTCAGGATTTTTTTCCGGCCACATTTCTTCCTTGAAGATGATGGGTTCCCACTATACTTCCAGTTTTTAATAATGCGTTGGACAGTTCTTAACCCAATTTTAGTAGTTTCTGCAATCTCTTTAGATGTTTTCTCTGCTTGATGCATGCCACTGATTTGACCCTTCTCAAACAGACTAACATCTTTTCCACGACCACGGGATGTGTCTTTCGACATGGTTGTTTAGGAAATGAGAAGCAAGTCATTGCACCAGTTGGGGTTAAATAACTTGTTGCCAGCTGAAAGATAATGCAGTAATTATCCAATAGGAAGCTCGTACCTATTTGCTTAGTTGAATCCAGGTGTCGACTTTTTTTTTTTGGCCAGGCAGTGTACAAGTTGATAATAAAATGGGCCGAAGCAAATCACAGCAGACGTAAAGAAAGAAAATAAACCAGGGTGAAGTTTTTACCTCCAGCGGATGAAAACCTCAACACACTCTGGCAGAAGGACAATAGAATGTCTCAGATCAAAGCCCTCATGTGTTAGAATGGTAAAAAATACAGGTGCTGGTCATAAAATTAGAATATCATGAAAAAGTAGATTGATTTCAGTAATTCCATTTAAAAAGTGAAACTTGTATATTATATTCATACATTACATACAAACTCATATATTTCAGATGTTTATTTTGTTTAATTTTGATGATTACAAATGACAACAAATGAAAATCTCAAATTCATCATATCAGAAAATTAGAATATTACTGAAGACCAATAAAAACAAAGGATTTATAGAAATGTTGGCCAACTGAAAAGTATGAACATGAAAAGTATGAGCATGTACAGCACTCAGTATTTAGTTGGGCCTCCTTTGGCCTGTATTACTGCAGCAATGCGGCGTGGCATGGAGTCGATCAGTCTGTGGCACTGCTCAGGTGTTATGATAGCCCAGGTTGCTCTAATAGTGGCTTTTAGCTCTTCTGCATTGTTGGGTCTGGTGTATTGCATCTTCTTCTTCACAATACCCCATAGATTTTCTATGGGGTTAAGGTCAGGAGAGTTTGCTGGCCAATTAAGAACAGGGATACCATGGTCCTTCAACCAGGTACTGGTAGCTTTGGCACTGTGTGCAGGTGCCAAGTCCTGTTGGAAAATGAAATCTGCATCTCCAAAAAGTTGGTCAGCTGCAGGAAGCATGAAGTGCTCTAAAACTTCCTGGTATGTGGCTGCGTTGACCCTGGACCTCAGAAAACACAATGGACCAACACCAGCAGATGACATGGCACCCCAAACCATCACTGACTGTGGAAACTTTACACTGGACTTCAAGCAACGTGGATGAAGTGCCTCTCTTCTTTTCCTCCAGACTCTGGGACCTTGATTTCCAAAGGAAATGCAAAATTTACTTTCATCAGAGAACATGACTTTGGACCACTCACCAGCAGTCCAGTCCTGTTTCTCTTTAGCCCAGGCAAGACGCTTCTGACGCTGTCTGTGGTTCAAGAGTGGCTTGACACAAGGAATGCGACAGCAGAAACCCATGTCTTTCATACGTCTGTGTGTGGTGGTTCTTGAAGCACTCACTCCAGCTGCAGTCCACTCTTTGTGAATCTCCCCCACATTTTTGAATGGGTTTTGTTTCACAATCCTCTCCAGGGTGCGGTTATCTCTCTTGCTTGTACACTTTTTTCGACCACATCTTTTCCTTCCCTTCGCCTCTCTATTAATGTGCTTGGACACTGAGCTCTGTGAACAGCCAGCCTCTTTAGCGATGACCTTTTGTGTCTTGCCCTCCTTGTGCAAGGTGTCGATGGTCGTCTTTTGGACAACTGTCAAGTCAGCAGTCTTCCCCATGATTGTGTAGCCTATAGAACTAGACTGAAAGACCATTTAAAGGCTTTTGCAGGTGGTTTGAGTTAATTAGCTGATTAGAGTGTGGCACCAGGGGCCATCAATTTTGAACCTTTTCACAATATTCTAATTTTCTGATATGATGAATTTGAGATTTTCATTTGTTGTCATTTGTAATCATCAAAATTAAACAAAATAAACATCTGAAATATATGAGTTTGTATGTAATGTATGAATATAATATACAAGTTTCACTTTTTAAATGGAATTACTGAAATCAATCTACTTTTTCATGATATTCTAATTTTATGACCAGCACCTGTAATCAGAACCTTTGGGAAAACTTTATTTTTTTTTAGCAAATGATCTGTACTTTTGAGTTTGAGCTATTCTGATTGGAAAAATGTTGGTCATTTAATGTGCAAAGGTTAACCCTGCCCCTGAAAAAACCCCAAAACATTGATCAAAGGGACTTAAATACAGAAACGTGACTTTGGGATTTTATTTGAAGAATATTTTGAAGATAAAGCACTATTTTCCTTCAATTGTACTAAATACAAACTACTCTAATCTGGAATTTAGTGAATTAAGGTGTCAGAATGCAGCAAGGTTTAATATCCTCCAAGTTAATATTTTGAAAGTGCACTGTGTACAATCATGGTTGCAAACTTTATCAGTTTTAAACAGGAACTGGTAAAATCCAAATGGAAATTGACATTCTAATGATAAATATTTCATGAAACCTGCAGTGATTCAATCTGAATCCTAGTTGGAAATACCAGCGCATGTGTGTGTGGGTGTGTGTGTGTGTGTGTGGGGTGGGGGGCTACTATGGATACCATGGGGAAGGAATTATGCATTGCACAGAGCAATGGTGAGGATGTGTAAGGGGAGAGTGTGGGCTGGCTGCTAACAAATAAAGGTGGAGGAAGACAGGCAGAGAAAGGATGAGGCGAGAGAAAAGGCAGCTGAATGATGTGGGCAGCTTGAGTGAAGTCCCTCAGAGGAGGAAGTAAGAATGTGCTCGCTCTCTCCCAGAAGCCCGAGGACGGCAGAGAAGGCTCAATCACCTGTGTGAGGAATGAAAGCTATGAGTCATTTCAGATTCCAGATTTAACAGTTTATGTGTGTGTGTGTGAGAGCGTGTGTGCGTGGATGTGACAGTGAGTGGAACCAGTGCAGATAATGAGCATTTGGAAATCCAATCGTGCTCCGGCTGGTAGAAATGGCTGTGCCATTTTAAATGACACACTGGCTCTGCACAAAACAAAAGCAAAGCAAGCAAAAATTAACGGATCGGAACAGAAAGATCCAACCATGGCAGAGGGAAAGGAAGGAACCAGCTTACTGATGGACCAAATGTTTGATTTATTTTTCCTTTCTGAGTCTGAATATTGCAAAATTAGCATTTTGGGTATTGGAATATATGTTGGTTCATTAAGGTCCCTTTTTTTTTTTATAGTTTATAACACTGAATTTATCTACTCGGAATGAGTGATTTTTCAGTATCATCCTGTTTGGTGATTTACAAACCGAAGCTTTTATTTTTCTGAACCAGTAATCCCTGACTATCCTTGAACCAATTAAGAGGCAGTGTGCCCTCAGCATATGGAGATAGGCACACCCATATGTTGTTCCAGATCCTAACGAGTCCATGGCCTAAACCATCACTCAATATAACTTACTGCTCTGTTTCCTCAAGCCCTGAAAGACTTGAACCTTTTTAATCTGGATAAAAATAAGTAATCCATCTTTGTCATTTCTCTTTCTGCCTGTCAGCTGATGTACATGTAACCATTTTGAAAAACCCATATTATGAACTCTAGACATCACAAGGTTGATCAGTAGCAATACCAATTGACAATGACTTTCATAGTGTAAGCAAAACTGTATGAGCTGGTATAACGTCACTTTAAAAAAAAAATTTGTTTAGCTTTTTAGCTTTGTAGCCTCTACTTTTCTCACCGCTGGTCAGATAAGAATCAACAAGTCCTATCAAAACACAAAGTAAACACCTTAGCATTAGCATTGGCTTATCCAAATACAAAAATACAGCTAGTAGAGGAAGCTATTTATTGAAGGCTTTAGTACTTTTGTTTCAATATTTGGAAAAAAAATGGTGAAGCGTTGTATGCTTTATGTGCATTGTAGTGCTTTTTTAAACTAGCTAAGCCATACTAAACCAACTTAGCAAAGCTGTGGAGGTAAAATATATGTGTTGCAGAAAATAAAGTCACAGATTAGGTAAAAATAGATCATAATATGCTTCCTCAGGTTCTCTAACCAAATCAATTCTGCTAAATTCTATATATCTATCATTATTGGGCTTTTTTTCTTTTTCTTGTTTTTCTTTTCTTTAAAGGACATTACATTTCCATATCTCTGTATAAAAAGAGCTTTATAAATAAAGATTAATTGATTAAGACACACAGAAAGGCATACGTAGACTAAGAAGGGCACAATCACCATAGTCTACTTACTACTGATAAATTTCTTACATGACATTGGATTAACTGATCTACTGTAAAAGTATGGATGAGAGATCTAGAGTAAAAATACTACTGATTTATAAGATGTAAACCAATCAATTATACCGAGTTATAAGTTTTATATTGATATTGATACTGCAGTTTAAAAACACTGTGGTAAAAGTTGAAGTATCAACTTGACCTCTTTACTCAAGTAAAAGTGAAAAAGTATGTGCTCCAAAAACGACTTTAAGTATAAAAGTATAAATTAACCTTAAATTAAAAAAAAACAGCCAGATGCCACTATATGAATTGAGAGCTAAATTTTTCAACTATTTTGAAAAATTCTTTGAGATAGGGCCAAGGATGAGGGAGGTCTTGTTGGTCTCCATCTCCCGATACGCTCTGGCCTGTGTCCGACCTTTCAGACATTTCAACATCTTTTTCTGAATCCGACATTGCAGCATGGCATAGACAATTCAGGTTTGCAGTTTGAAGAACACCTGCTTGCTTCTGATGATTTCCTTTAGCTAACCAATGAGTGTTTGCGTTACATGACTCATCCAATTACACTAGTTTTCAATAGATGTGGATGGAGCCAATGATCTGCATTGGATGGCGCACATGACGTGAAATCAATATTTATAAACATTAAACCGAAGCCGAGAGTAATGTGTAAAGTTTGCTTTCAAAATGTAAGGGATAGAAAGTACAGATACATATGTAAAAATGTAGTAGAAGTCAGAAGTAGGAAGAAAAATCAAAAATGTATAGATACCTAAAAAGTGTACTGAAAAACAGTAACAAAGTATTTGTACTTTGTTACTTGACACCTCTGCATATTGACTAAAGTCGGTAATTGCACTCCTAGTGGCCTGCCAGTGCATTGCAAGGAGTACATGAAAATATTTTCTTAGGTCGTACAACAAAGTAATGCTAGGATCTGTTTTCCTTTGTGAGGACTCAATTGAAAAACTAAAAAAGCTTTTATCACCCAAAAAGTAGTTTTTTCTATGAGTGCACCATCAGCTTTGACACTCATCAAAACCAAGCAGAGCAACAGACTGGATGTAGAGCTTGGGACAAGCTGTTTTTCACACTGAGGTATCAGAGCTCATCAAAGCAGCTCAGGTGTTTTGATGAAAACAAAGTAAAACTAATTAAATCAGTCTGATTATAATTTTTTGTTCTATATTTTGTTCCCAATTCATCAAGTTTAAATGTGATTATAGGGGAGTCAGTCTGAGGAGCTCCAGTTTTATAAATACAGGTTTATGATATGATTTTATCTTGTATTTATTTCGATTTCTTAGTAACTACAAGGCAAAATATTTATATCTTTTTTTTTATTTGAGATGCAAAGCAAAAATGTCTAAGAATGAAATGCTCAAATTAGATGACTTTTAGATTTAGTTATTGTATATTCCACTTTTGGACAATCAATAGTTTTTACTGAGAGGGGGATTCATGGTAAAAAAAAAAAAAAAGTCCCCAAGGGGCACACAAGTCAAAAAAGGTTGGGAAACACTAGTCTAGAGTATGGTTGACCCTTAGAGATGGCTAGGTGTAGTTTCATAATAACAGGGAAAAACACAATAAAAGTGGAGGAGTGAAGGTGCAAACAGACAGAGAAAGAAACCAAAAGAGAAAAAAACACAGTTAAGCACAAGGGTGAGAGGCCAAGAAAAATAAGTGATCTGTTAGGAAGTGGGAGAAGACAACACAGCAAGTGAAGGAAGCAAGAGTGAAAAGAGTGTGAAATAGAGGGAATAGGGAGGTGGTGAAAGCTGTAGCTATGTTAGTGCTTGTGAACGACGCACAATCGCAGCAACCAGCAGCAGCACTAAGAGTAAAGCTGTCCTCTAATCCTCGTGTTTAAACCTCTGCTGATTCATTATGACAGATTACTGACATTTTCCCACTTTCCTCTAAAGTCACAGAGCTATTCCACGACTAGCACGTGCCTCTAACATTCTGTGAAAAGCAGAGTGAAAACGTTCTCTTCGTTTAAAAACAAACACATCAGCCCAGCTATCAATACACCAAACTGGTGAACTGTGAAAGGAGGAAAGAAGGAGGGTGGGCAGAGGAGCGCCCACGCAGAGGTTTTTTACATACTGCACGCCTCTCATATTCGCCCTGGGGGTCCCCTGTCCTCTCTCCTGGCTTTCAAACCACAATTTAACTCCTGCCTCTCTATCTATGTATAGAGCCTGGGTTGTTGTTGAGAAAATTAGCAGGTCCTTCAGAGTCATTAGACATCATTATCAGAAGCCTTCATGGCTCTGCTTTGATCAGGTTATTTTTATTTTACTTTGTAAAAGCTGGACTGCTTTCTTGTGAAAAAGCAGAATGAGCAGGTAATCCATCAGGAGGCATGGGATGGAAAAAGATTCTCAAGGTTTTATAAACATAAGTGAAAAAGACATGGTATTGACTCAAAAAAAAAGAAAGCAACAGAATATATCATGAGCTAATTGTTTTTTTTTTTATTTCAAACAGAAAATAAACCTTCTGAGAGTGAATGTGGCTCTATAAAGTATAATTAATATTTTTAGAGAGGAAGGGGAAACTAGTCTACTACCCTTCTTAGTCGTAGCTTAAGGAAGAATAGAATCAGACTTTTTATTGACATTGAAATATAACAATTAACTGTTTCCTCTGCAATTAAATATAGAAGTTTGTTTTCTGCTTTAAATTTATTAGCAAAAAGTTTACCTACAAAAACTGGACTCCAAATGTTTTGACCTTCTGGTGGCTCAAGCTAAAGCAATAGCAAAAAGGTCAGCAAATTGGCAGGTGAATATTCTTAGGCTAATTTCTGCAGTTGAGATTTTGCATGAATATTTTTGCAGATTAAACTTTTGCTGGTGAATTTGAACGCTACAGTTAACAATAAAAAGCTGTTGTCACTGCAATGTTTTGTAAGTATATGTATAATAAGCCATTTGCAGCCTAGACCAGGGGGGTATAATTGACAGAAAGTGAGAGAAACCTTATATTGATGATTTTTGAAATAGATAAAGACTGTAACGTGCTTCCTACAGTGTCAATAAGAATTTATAAAAAGTACGATTTTGAAGAAATTAATGCTTAATGAAATAAAATTTTCTAATCATTATATTGATTTGTTAACACAGTCCTTCAAGGTTACTGATTGTGATCCTTTTCTCTTTTTTGCTTAACTGTAAGGGACGCACCTTTCACGGCAGCAAGACTTGGACACTGCGGCTGCGTTCGAACTTCTGAGCTAACGCCTAAATCCCCTAAATCACTATATTTAGCGGGGACTATATATGGGCCTTTATAGTGAACTCCGTTAACTGACCGTTCCGAAAGACGGTCACTACTTTTCACTTTCTGTTGGTCATGTGACTCCGCCGCCACCGCGCACTGCCTGCGCCATGTTTGTTTTTTGTCGCCGCTGTCAGGTAGCGAAAGCCTATGGCGACAGCAGGCCTTTGTGAAAACAAATCCCATGATTGCAGGATAAATCTGCTCATCTAGTGACCATGGATGAACACCACTTTTCAAGGTGCATTGTCAGAAATTTCAAATCCACTACTCTTTCATCCACTAGACGTTTGGACACTCATCCAAAATGGCGTTACCACTACATAATGCCCTATATGGTGATTAGGGCAATGTGTGATTGTAGAGTTTTTGTCTTGCTGGATTTGCTGTTCTGAAACTGAATTAATACATTATTTGTAAATTGACTGAATTAGGTGTGGTTGTCTGTTTGAACATATGGAAGTTTGACAGGAAAAAAAAAAGGTTCAGGTTCTAGCTAAAAAAGAAATAGATGTTTTTAAAAGAATGTTTAGGACATTAATTTGTTGGAGTTTGATGTGTGACCTTGATCACTGAGAATCTTCAACAGCAATTTGCATAATAACGTTCAAAGTTTTGTACAGGATTCTGTTGTTGTGTTTCTTGGCAGTTTTTATAAGTGCTTTTATATTGTTTATATTGGAATTATATTGCATCGACTGAAATTATGAAAATATATGATTATATAACATATATTTATACAAGTTAAAATAAGATAGACTTTATTGATCTCACAGTAGAGAAATTCACTTGTCACATCGGCTCAATAGTCAAAAGAAGGTGCCAAAAGGAGGAAAAGGTGCATGGGGTATATACAGTGTATACAGTGTGTCCACATATATACAATGGATTAAGAAAATAAATAAAAATAAAGCAGAGATTAAGGTCGCTAATGTACATCTAAAGTGACTTAAAGACATGGATTTGCTGTTGTACATTAAAGTGGTATCAGGTAAGGAACAACAGTAAGGTGTTGAGATAACTATAACAGCTGAAGTCTCCTATTGTGAACAAAATTTTCTGCGCGGACACAACTGTGGCCTAATGCTCCATAAAACCAAATGAAATCTTAAAAACACAGTGGGAACAATATGAAGGCAAGCTAATAAGATTATGAATTTCACAGCCTTTAAACCCAACAGGTGTCCCATCTTTTGGCATCTTAATGTAATGGATAAAGGGCTCCAAAAACTGGATACCAATAAAAATTCATGTAGTCTAAAAAAATCCAATGACAACATCAAAGAAAGAGTCAAAGCCTGAGAGCAGAAACATTTGTTATCTGTGTAGGTTCAGTAAAAGTCCCCTCTAAAATGAAACAGTTTGCACTTTAATAGAAGGTCAACCAAATCTTAACAAGCTGACTTTACAATAAGATTATAGCCGCTCCAGTGACTCCATTACCACCAGTGTTGGGCACGTTACTTTGAAAAAGTAATTAGTTATAGTTACTAGTTACTTCTCCGAAAAAATAACTGAGTTACTAACTGAGTTACTCCACAATAAAAGTAACTAGTTACTAGTAAAAGTAACTATTGTGTTACTTTTGCGTTTCTCGCCCCGTAAACCTCACCACCCAGCCCCCACTTTCTCGCCCTGTGTTTCCAAAGCCAGCTGAATAGAGCGAACGACAAAGACAAGAACCTGCAGAGAGTTTAGCATTTCTTGTAACTCAACGTAAATGACATCAGGGGGGAACGAGATGTGAAGTTTTTTAACAGGGCATTCAGATCTGGTGAGTATATGAAATTAATAACTGGGGATGTCTAATTCTGAAATCCTGTGTGTTTGGGTTGTTATAGATACTGCAACATCTATCTATCTAGATGTATACTCTGTGTGTGACATAAAATATGGATCTCCATCCCTGCCACAAAGGCCATGTTTAAAATAAAAAATACAGTAGGTTGAAAAGTCAGAGCATCCATCCATCCATCCAGATTTCTCCCTTTCTTCATATAGGCTATCATTTGATCGTTCACGCTCTCCATAGTTCTCCTGTGGCGTGAGCACAGGGCGACTGTTGCGCGCCTTTAGCGAGCATGCGCGTTTCCTGTCGCTTGCGCGGTGACTCTTGCCGCCTGCGCTGTGCGGAGATGCAGGGCAAACCGTATGTGATGGGGAAACGCAGCTCGACGTGACACCGGTATTTCCATGTGGAAAACGCTGTTTTGCTGCTGGATCCTCCTCACTCTCCATCTCTCTGTGTGTGCTGTACGTTAACACCCGCCAGCGGAAACACCCACCTACCCAACTGACAGACGGAATCTCACTATACATCAGCCATTCTCATCCTCCCCTGTCTCATGACAAGGCGCGCACCTCTGGATGACCTAAAAAATAATCTTTAATATCTCTTAAACAAAAGTAGCACAAACAATATTTTTTTCTGCACAAATCTGCACTAACGTTGCACTAACCATTCAGTCTATTTGCAGAGTTTTTTGACGTGGGTGGGGTGTCAGCTTCACGCAGCTGCGCACGAGTCCTATCATGAAAAAAGGTTCATTGTGCGACCTGAGTAACGCGCAGTAACGGGGTGTCTGCAATGGTAACTGCGTTATAGTTACAGTCAAAGTAATTAGTTAGATTACTCGTTACTAAAACAAGGTAACGGCGTTAGTAACGCCGTTACTTTCAACGCCGTTAGTCCCATCACTGATTACCACTACATCCTCTGTGTGTCCTTCCTTACCTGGGTTTGAATTTCAGCTGGGCATTAAGAGTTGACTGAGCCTGAATGAAGCTCCTTTTTGGTAGAATCTCCATGTGTTTCTTCATCTCTGGGCACACCTCAAACTTTACTTTCAAAGCTCTGTTTGCTCTGTAATGCAAAAAGGATGCAGCTTTATTAGAAAATAAAAATAACACAAGTGCTTTCATGTAACTGACTTTTTCATGAGAATACTGTATAACAGGGCAGGTGCTTTATATAGAGACCTGATTACACAGAGGTGGATTCTGTTTATCATCATCAGCCTTTAGGCCAAAAGTGGATCATTCAGAGATCCTCACTGAACTTCTGGAGAAGGTTTGCTGCACTGAAAGTAAAGGGGCAGGTTCATTTTGAACATCCCAATCCTTTTATTTGTTAAAAAAAAAGTAGTAAAATGTCCAAAACATATAGTTTTTCTTCGTGACTGTGTCCCATTTGTTGCTGATTCTTCACAAATTGTTGTTTTGATGTCTTTATGTTTGAAGCCTGAAATGTGGCAAATGGTTGAAATGTTCAAAGGGGACGAATACTTTTGAAAGACACCGTATCAATGCTTATAGATAGAGAATACAGACAATTGACCTTCATTTTAGTAGCTCCAGTGGATTTCACTTCAGAAGGAATAACATCACAAAGTTCACATCAATTAAGTAGCGTTTCAAAGCTGGTTGCACCACTAGCAACAAGTGCAACTCAGACACTTGTTGCTAGTTTTTAAAAACATCCAACTACAGAGATGGATTATGTACAATAAAACATTTGTGTAACCTCATCTTTAACGACACAGATATCTCCCCCGCCCCATTCAGCTGAAATGACCCACTTAAACTGTCAGGTCAGCCAGATGCTCGCTTCCCCGAGGCAAGAACTTGTAGGGACACTCGGGACACATTAGGTTTCAGACTTCTCTCCAATTAAATGACAACCTTCAAATAGCTTGGTGGAATATTTATGGCAACATAATCAGTTTGGCCAATGAGCCATTTTAATTAACGGGGTCATTTGGCTGAGCTTGTAGTTTTACTGGCAAAGAGTCATTGGTTTATTACTAAAGCAATGCCTATTGATGTATGTTGGGTACACTATTTTATTAATTCCTCCGTTCGACACCTTTCTGATTTATCTTTTGTTAATGTCGATATCAATATACAACCTCTGCCTTATTATAATGTATGCCTTATTACTTTATTCTAATAGAGGTAAAATAATTATCCATGTATATAAATTGATATTTGAGAGAAGTCTATTCAAATCTGCAGAAAAAAAAATATTTCTGCAGAGAAAAATATTTGAAGAAATAAAGCACTGCTTACATTTATTGGGACAGCTGTGAAAGAAAAAGTGGTAAAAGCCTAGAAATCCTGTCAAATGTTAGTCAGAAGCCACTGAATTCTTCTCCAAAGTGCCTTGACCTTTATAAGACTGTTTCCAGGATCTTTATAAGAGAAACCTCAACAAAGATCCAATAGTACACAAGGTGACTTAATTCACTATAAAATGAATTTCAGTCTTAATTTCCTCTGGCCTATAGACACATGATATGAAAAGTCAAATTTAGTAAGCTACATACTGTATGTGTGTGTTTTGAAGAAAGAAAAGGCTTTTAGATTTCCATCTGTCGTTATGGTTACTCAAAGATAATTTACTTCAGTTTTCTAACAGTGGGCTTCAGAGATGTATTTAACCTCCCCAACCAACCTTCTCGACTGTGCGTGGTGAGAAAAATAAGCAGCATGTCAAATTGCAACTTGCTAAAATAATTGGATATGTGTAAATGTCTAAGTAAAAAAAAATCTCATTTAGAAGGTTTAAAAAGTGCTTTGTGGGTTAAAATACAAGCAAAAATACAACACAGCCTGTGAAAACGATTTTTTTTTTTACGCGTTGGTAAGCAAGTTAGTAGGAACTTTGATCAACTTTCAAAAATAAAATATAATAAAACATTTTCAGTTACATTTATTTTTAAGTTTTTTTTAAAGGGTAACTAATAATTATTGAATAAATGAACATAATCATGCAACTGCAATAAAAGATAAATTCATTTTAGGGTTTATTACACCAAGAACGAGCTAAATGTTTCCTATTAATATGAAGATCCACTGTCAACAATTTTGGCCTTAATAAAGCATTGTTCTGGTTTCTTTTATACCCATAATGCAATCCTATTTGTCTTAGCATAATTATAAAAAGTCAAATTATGAGTACTTCATAAAGGAGGTGTGAATTTCAATCACCTTTGTTTAGGTAGTCTCAGAGAATCTGACCTCTAGATAAATTCAGTACTTCTTTAAAAGTAGTTGTAGTCTAATAATCTAGTGCAGGGGTCTTCAACGTTTTCAAAGCCCATAATTCCTTTTAATGTTTTTAAAATAATGGTAAAATGCATTTTAAACTGTTAGAAAGATACAAAACAAATTATAAGCTTTGAATCTTTGAATTTAAATACTATTTTTTTTTCTAAAAGGAAAATTTATCTCATGAATGTAATAAAAATGAAAGAGAAAAAAAAAAAAAAAAATTCTTTCTTTTTAAATCGAAAAATTTAGAGATTTTAGATAGCAGATTTTGGTAAAACAAAGCCTTTTTTTTTAAACCAAGCAGTTATAAGAAAAAAAAAATAATTTCATTGGCAGTTGTCAAGTAAGTAAATCAATCAGGCATCCTTTTTTCATCAACCAAATCCTTCCTGATAAGTCTGCTTTCTTCCCTCAAACCAGCCAGAAAGTTTAACTGACTTCCTGCAGTTCTCTATTTCCGGATTCTTGCTTCCGTAAATAAAACGTTTTGTAAATAAAACGTTAAATTCATTGGTTCTCCGTGTGATTCTGCATGTGGGTCAAAAAACTACAAACCTACATGATGATCGAAGGATTTTTTTTTTAAGAATTCATTTCCAAATGATGGTGAAAAACAAGCATTTTGTCCCCCACAGACAAGCAGGATGTCCAACCCTCATAGACCTGTAGCTTCTTCAGTTCTTCTGTCCTCCATTCCTTATCTGTATTAATGGCACCTGTTTTAAGATGTTAACTCTATAAGACACCTGTCCACAGCCTCAAAGAGCCAGACTCTAAACCCAACCATGTCAAAACCAAAGAGCTGTGGAAGGACACCAGGGGAAAACTGTAGACCTGCACCAGGCAGCAACAACAGCAGGTGGGTCGGTTTGATCAACTACAAGAGCAACTGTAAGTAAATGGAAGACATGCAAGCCTGATTTGGTGTAGAAGACTTACAGCCGTGCATGTTTGAGCCCTTGCCTCGCAACGCTGCCAGTTCCGTTAGCTTTACGCCTGCCGAAGACACTGACGTCCATCCCCATGAACACTGGGACGGAACTCAATGGGAAAGTAAATGATTATTTCCTGATTCAACCCTTGCGTATATATTAGCTGCGACATATGAATCAATTAATCAAGTTTTGTGTATTGAATGCTATGATGGAAAAAATTTGATTGACAGATGATGTTGATATATGATGAATTTAGGTGTACAAGATGACATATAACTAACTGGTCTGCATAAGAAAAAAACAAAAAAATAAAATAAGAGATTTTATGACTGCTTTAAATTTTAAGATTCTGCTTTAAATAGAAATCGTCTGATAAAGATTACATTTATATACATGTTTAAGCCAGAATGATTGGACATTTGAATATGACGATCCTATGACTTTAAGGGCCGGATCTATCAAAGGTTTGCGTGTATAAAAACGTGAGCTATTTCACTGCGCACGCTAAAAAATGTACAAACTGATGCTGATGAAGGTTCTCAGTCATCCAGGTCATAGTCATTCCGTAAAAATTCAAAAAATATCCACTGGACTTGGTTTTCAAGATTTGAAGACGTTTCGCCACCTCTCCAGGAACATGCAAATGGTAACCGATGAATGGGTCGTTATCACAGGCTAACGATGGAACTAAACGACCCATTCATCGGTTACCATTTGCCTGTTTCCAAGCAATACAAGGCCTTGTCCATATAAGACTCAAACTCACTGCGGATCCAGACATTTGAAGTGAGAAAGCTTCCTGGAGAGGTGGCGAAACGTCTTCAAATCTTGAAAACCAAGTCCAGTGGATATTTTTTGAATTTTTACGGAATGTACAAACTGATCTATCAACAGCATGCTAAAAGGATTTGGTCTTTAAAACGTGCTAAATAGCGCCTCTTATTAATTTAGTACTTTTTCTGCAATGAATATGCAATATGGGGAGTTTACACGCAAAAGTGTGTCTTGTGGGAGGAGAACATGTAAATATATTAATTTAGCACTCGCAAAGTGATTTATCAAACCTTAAAGCAATTTTGCTAACGGTATCTGACTCTATATTTAACATGTTTCAAAAGAAGGTGCAAACGGTCTGTATGCGTAATTGCGCACACATGGCAGCGGTTATTGTCGCAAGAAGGAGACATCGAAATGAAGCAAGGAGACGCAGAGAACGCATTTTTTCACTCCGTGTGAATATTTTTGCAATGAACGAGGAAACGATCATCAAAACATATCGTTTATCCAGCATTGCCATTTTGGAGCTGCTGGGGGAACTCCGAATGGATTTGGAGCCAGCCACAAGGAGGACCCACGCAACACCAGATATCACAAAACTCCTTGCAACATTGCACTTTTTTGCATCTGGGTCATTCCAGCGTACATTTGCAGCGAGAGGTGGGATCTTCCAATCTCGTTTTTCAGAAGTGCTGTCCGACGTTCTAAATGCCATGTCGCCCTGACGCCCTACCAGAGAACCCCGACCTCTGCGCCTGTGGAGCAACATGACAATGCTGCGGGAATGCGTACGCGCAGTAATCTCATCCACAGTCACTTCTTGTGAGCCATTTGGTATGTGCATTTTTCTACAGGCCAATACAAAACACCTTTTTTTTTTGTTTTTTTTTTTACTGCAGTGAAGTAGAAATTCAGCCACATACCACCTTAGGGAATAAAGGTTGCCAAAGTTATTTTATATATATATATATATATATATATATATATATATATATATATATATATATATATATATATATATATATATATAATTTTTATTTTTTTGGAGGGGGTGGGGTTGTCACTGTAAGATTAAAATTTCTTAATGCACTACTTTGTACAAACTACAAACTCCTTTGCCGCAAACCACAAAACGCGCAAAACCATCATTTAAATAGGGCGTCTCCAACAGTTTTGCACCTGCCACCAGTTACGCAATCACTCTTGTTAAATCACCCGCAAACCATGGTTCAGCCCCTCGCGCAAAATTTGAGTTTGCGAGCGCAAATTACTGCACGCAAAATTGGATCTTGATAAATCCGGCCCTAAGTGTTCCTCATGTGCAGGAGAGGACGCAATGCTATCACAAGTAGCGAACCTGCATTGTGTTTATGGAAGTAAACATGCATGGTAGTGCTGGAGCGCATTTTGGAATCTTTCATCTCTTTTCCAACTGAAGCTTGTAGATTAACAACGCAATCTTTTCAAGATAGACTGCTCTCCGCATTATCGTCCGCCATGGTCATTGTTTTTATTCTCAATTCCACGTAGCAAGATGCAGAATAATAAATTTTGTCAATGAGGTACAGGTAGGATGAGTGCAACATTGGTATTCACATTGGTAATCGTATTCAAAAAGATATGTAAGGCATTTCGATAGAATCCATATATATATATATATATGTCTGTGTGTGAAATATAAAGTTTTCATGAGTTGATTCTTGATGCACATGTAAAATATAATCTTTTCATTATCAGTTGTTTGCTTACTTTTACATCAGCAATAATTACATCCTTTTTTAGACAGAAAACAAGGACAGAAGGGTTTGTTAAGGAAAAAAAAAGACAATTGGCCTGAAATTAGGCAAGAATCTTGAACCCTGGAACTGGTGCCAGATGAGGGTTTCAAAGTCTCTGCTGAATGTTAAAGAAAAAAAGAAAAACTCTGCCAGCACTGCTCAGAATATTCAATCACTGGCTCACCAGCTGAAGTCAAAAAACTTAGAGCCTCTTAAAATTTGTTCAATTAGTCAGAGAGATATTCAAATCTCTGGCACACAGGCTGGGTAGACATATTCAGCAGTGCTTTGTGCTGCTCTTTCAACCAATCTGTCACAAGCTAAAGACTACTTGTGGGATGGTTATCTATTTAAGGAAAAAAAAGTGTCAGTTTTAAGTGATGAAAGTAGCGGCTCTCTCATTGTTCTTCCAAAAGTCTGCCAAGCAATTTTGTATTCAGATTATTGTCTTGGAGGCAGAGTGACATATTGCATAGTTTGCCGGTCCAGGCATTGGCATTTCTTAACTTGAAAAGCTGCACTTCACACTGACACTGTCATCATCATGTTGTCACATGTGCTGGTGTGCCAGCGCACCAGATGGCACTTGTCACAAATCCCTACCCCTCACACACACAAACACCCACACCCTCCCCCTGATGACGGCAGAGGTGATGGACCACTCTTCTGGAAATGCTGCTGCCCCTGGTGCAGTCTTTGCTCTACATTAAAATGCATCATATCCATAATCAAGAAGGATTTATTTCAGTTCTGTGCTGTTTGAAAAAAAAATAATCAGAGGACTGCAGCTTCCTGTTTACATTATCACTCATTTATGAACATTTATAAGCAGCTTCTCTTTTTTTGTATTTAATCCTTGCATTGGTACAATGAATTATCATGGTCCTTGGCACTCAGAAATGTTGGATTACTATGTTGTGTTGAAATGTGCCTTTAATTCCATTTGGAAAAAAAATTCCACTTGCTTCCAATAAGTAATGTATGCTGATGAAGGTTCTCAGTCATCCAGGTCATAGTCATTCCGTAAAAATTCAAAAAATATCCACTGGACTTGGTTTTCAAGATTTGAAGACGTTTCGCCACCTCTCCAGGAAGCTTTCTCAATTCAAATGTCTGGATCCGCAGTGAGTTTGAGTCTTATATGGACAAGGCCTTGTATTGCTTGGAAACATGCAAATGGTAACCAATATCGGTTACCATTTGCATGTTTCCAAGCATTTGCATGTTTCCAATGCAAATGGCAACAGATATCGGTTACCATTTGCATGTTTCCAAGCAATACAAGGCCTTGTCCATATAAGACTCAAACTCACTGCGGATCCAGACATTTGAATTGAGAAAGCTTCCTGGAGAGGTGGCGAAACGTCTTCAAATCTTGGAAACCAAGTCCAGTGGATATTTTTTGAATTTTTACGGAATAAGTAATGTAATGAAAGAGATGAATGTGTACAATACAAGGAATTTTAGCTTCACTTTAAGCAGATAATCCATGTTGTCATAAAAACTGTGGATTTTTTTTAACTTATATATGGCTGTTTTTAGAATTTACAGCATTGCAATGTCCATTTCTACAGTTAACTCAGCCATTATTGCCTTGGTCGGGCAGCTGCATCCAAGCTTTACATCACCACATGCAAGCTGGTGGTGCTGTAAATCCTGCCGCCGCTGGACTCTAAAGCAGTGAAGACTCTTCACGTTTTCAAGGGAGAAATCATGCGTCTGTGTTGTGTCAGGTGTAAAATTAAGGGTTCTTCAGGGGTTGAACTTTGTTCCATTGAAACTAACTCTTATCTCCTACCAAAGCCACAGTAGGTCTTGAGGATCAATTCTAATGTTTTTTATGAACTCTAATCCTTTCAGTGTTGTCTATCATACCTCTAATTAAATAGATTGCTGCCACGCTTCAGTCTTAATGGTCAGTAAAATTAAAGAGTCCAGTATGCATCACACACCAGCGGAAACATGCAAGAGGAGGAGAGTTTTGTGTTGGAGGTCGTGGATGAGTCTCCTCCATTATACATTCTTTATTTAGAGGAGGAAAGTGGGGACAAAGATGTTGTAGAAGAGGATGCCAGGGCGGCAGAAGCTTTGTTTGGTGTAGAAGGCTTACAGCCGTACATGTTTGAGCCCTTGCCTCGCAACGCTGCCAGTTCTGTTAGCTCTAGGCCTGCTGAAGACACAGACGTCCACCCCCATGAACACTGGGACGAAACTTAATGGGAAAGTAAATAATTCTTATTTCTTATTTCAACCATTGCGTATATTAACTGCGAAATATGAATAAAGATGCTATGACCGAAAAAAATATGATTGACATCTGACCGTTGATATATGAGTGGGTGAATATAAGTTTACAAGCTGGCGTATAATTAACTGGCCTTCATAAGATGACGAAAAAAAAGCACCGATTTTAAGACAGGATTTTTTTTTTTTTTTGTAGAAATTTTCTGATAAATTGTCTGATAAAGAGTACATTATATACATGTTTAAGCCAGAATGATTTGACATTTAGATATGATTTCCCTACCACTTTAAGAAACCCAGTAGAGCAAAACAAAGAAGGAAGGTAGGAAAAGACAGCACAGCTATTAAAAACAGCTGCTTGCAAAGCAATCAGTGGCTAATTGCTTTGCAGCTGCAAAGAGGTCTCCGTGTCAGAGATGTAATACTTGGGTAAAGTGCGACATAACTTTGAAAACTATCGGATACGTATCTGATTTAGTACTATATGTTAAAGTGACTCAAATCGAATATTCTGGAAGGTGAAAAGATTGGAATCAGGCCTATGGCATCATTATTCTGCCAAAAATTTACGCACACAATAAATACTTCTATGAGCAGCTTTACTTTATACAGACACTCATAAACTATTCCTCACACGCATGTTTAGTATGTTACAAGTGTAAATACAGTGTCAGGGGTTCCCAATATATCACACATGAGTGCTGGTTCCTCTTCTGCGTGTGTGTGTGGTTTAATTTCCACACGAGCGCAACCTCCCTCCTCCCTGTGTGTGGAACTGTTTCTGTGCGCTCATGTCAAATTTGGCACTTTGAAGGCATTACCCACCGAACAGAGCAACTGCCTGTGAAAAAATCGGATATGAGTCGCAAACGGGCAAAACGATCGCATTTGAATCGTATTTGTTGGCAGTTTGACTGTAGTGTATGTTCCTTATTTTTAACTTTGAGAGATCGGTTTGGAGATGGCCTTGTCATAGTCATACAGACCAATGACCAATATCTACATTTCGACTTACATCACCCACTGGAACACCAACTCTGTTGTCTGACCTCTGAGTTACTGGGATGACAATATTTCCTAAGTTACAGAGGAGAAACAAAAAGAACACAAACAGGTCAGGAAATCAATCAAAGCAAGTCTCTATCCAAATTAGCCATTTGTGAAGTCCGCCAAAAAAAAAAAATAAAATAAAAATCTAGCAGGAGGTAAAACACAGAGCAGAACACAGAGGGATGCAAAAAAAAACCATAGTGATTCCATATGCATCAAGAGTTTCTGAAAACTCAAGAAGGATTTTCTCATAACATAACATGGCAGTGAAGTAAAAAAACCCCAACAACACAAAAACTGGTTTATCCCAAAGACAAAACTGTGTTTTTTTATGCAGTCCAGAGCAGTGAGGACTGTTCAGACTCCTACATCAGAGAAACCAAACAACAACTACACAGACACATGGTGCAACACCGAAGAGCCTGGGCAAGAGTTAGCTGTACACTTGCACATCAAGAACAAAGGACACAACTTTAAGGGCAAAATATTCAGAGTTAAGAAAATGCGGACAGGTGGTTTGAAAGAAGGGTGAAGGAGGCCATCGTTCTTCAAAGAGAAAAGCCATAACTGAACAAAGGGGGCAGCTTGCGTTTTCAGCTTGCCAGGATCTACAAACCGGTAGAATAACAGTTGGGTCATTATTTTGCATCACACTTGGAATATGCTTTGGAGGATGGGCCTCCAGGTCCTTAAAAACATCAGCGCTCCAACTACAAATTGTTCTAGTGTGAAATGACATAACTGACAAAGACTCATAGTTAGGAGTTGAAAGCTCTTCAGAAAAACTGAGCAGCAGACTGGTATCCTCTGATTTGTGGATGTTGAGCCAGGTAAGTTTCACTTATTCAATATCAGTGACTGATTTTCAAGAGAAATGTTCAAAACCCTGAAAGGCACACTGCTAACCTGATGGAAAGTCTTCCAGAGCGACTAAAGCCGTTATGGCTGCAGAAGATTGGCCAGCATATTAAACCCTGTAGATTAAGAACCAGAAGGCTTTTAAAGTTGATAACTGTATGAAACACCATGTGATGGACTGACAGTTTGTCTGGGGTGTAGCCTTCGTCTTTCACTGACTCCAGGCGATGTCTGTAAAGTGCTGACATTCTCTCTCATGGCTTAGTGCCTCTTAAACTTTCTCCTACATGCTTGTCCAACAGCTGTGAATTAGACAGTCCTCACAACAGGCCTGCAATAGACAGTAGCGAGCCTATTTTATTGCATAAATCTTGATTAATTAAATGGAAAGAGTGAAGCATTTGATGGATAAATGGTTGTTTAGAGCGAATGCTTATATGCTTATAGAACTGGAGGTAAAAGCAAAACCTTTTCAGAGACTGAGGTACAGACAGCGTTATCTATCAATTTTGTGGGTATGCTGGAGTTCTGTACACATTTCAGCAACCTACTATACTTAAAAGTTGTATATTTTTAAAACAAATTAGTAAAGAAAAAGCTTTCCTAATTTAATGTGCAATACATTTTAGGAAGTATTCTTTTCCTCTTGAACTTTGCATGATTGTAGGCTGAGAAGCTTTTACTCATTCCTTTTGGATGGAAATCTTTTGGGCGCATCAGTTTCAAAGCAATGCAATGTATTTTTAGTGAGGTTTAGGTTTGGGCTTTGATCCAATCCACTAAATAGTTTCTTTGGTTGTAAGTTTAGGAAAGCTGTCCAACTAAGAGGCAAAAGTCCAACCAAGCCCTGTCCTCTACAGACTCTATGGCAAAATCACACTGTTAAACAGTCGTCCATCTTAGCCTAAATCTTTTTCTGTGGAAGAAAATCTGTGGTCATTCAGAGGGTCCACTTCACTGACCACCACTTTAGCTGACAAGTAAATAGGACTTATACAAATTGTCCAGCAGAAATGTTGAGGGTGGATCAAACTCAGGGACTGCAGGTGAATCCAGATCATTGGATCATCTCAATGGACCAGTTGGAAGCTCTTCCATAATTGTCTGCTTTTCATTATCATCCTCTTCCTCTTTTTAGGATCTAACTCTTATATCAACCTTAACACCTGTAACCTGCTGTCTTCCTATTGTTAGTCTGACATTTCTGTCGAATCTGATGCAATCCTCCTGTCATGCAGGCTGGCATCTCCCTTCATACAGTGTGGCAAGCACAGCTCAATAAATGTTAAATGTTTAAATCCTGTATGTGTCCTAGTTTTCTTTTAGACTGGACTCTACATCACCTCTGGTATACTGCTCTCTTGCACACCATTTAAACTGTTACCTTTGCTCTTGCCACTCTTTTATACAAGTGGTCTTTATGGTAGGCCTGGACAATATAGAAAAAAAAGTATATCGATAAAAAAAATGCATATTGATCGATATCAATAATTATCTAAAAGTTAAAATTATCTAAATTATCTCCATTCTCTGTCTATGTAGTAAAATGAGAGGCTGAGGTAGGGCTCGGACGTGCGACTTAACCAGAGATCCAATGTTATGGCGTAGTAAGACACAGATTGTAGTTAATTTTGTACCGATCCCCTGCACTCATTGTATAAATTATGGAGCGCTGAGAGTAGCGAACAGCTGTTTGAAGCCAGGTTTTTCAACTGCAGACAACCGCAGCATATCCATCGCTATGAACATGTTACTGCAAGAGTGATTTCCTTATGCCCTTTGGACACTTTGTCATATTTATCACAAAGAAGAAAGCCCAGTTTAGCTTGCTTTGTTTTGGCAGAAGTTCTCGAAGATCCCTCCGACGATTTGGAAACACAGCTTGTGCTCTGGCGGGTGTGAGCAGCTTAGATGATAAAACAAGTTGATAGTGTTACTAGACTTTGTTTTTACCGGTTCCTTGTAAATTTTACAAATCATAGTGGGTTTTTATTTTTGTCTAACTTTCTATAACTGAAATATTACCAAACTGGTGAGTTACTAAAACCCTTCTTTGGGACAATTTCCTGTTCCTCTCCTTGTGACAAGTTTCATATCTTGTGATGCTCTGTGTTGTCGTTTGAGAAGGTGGCGCTTTGTTACGGCATACCTGGGTCTGCGATTGCGACTGTAGTATCAACCTACATGATAGGCTACAGTGAAAGGGGAGGAAAACTGGTTTTCTACAATCGACCCTCTTGCCTTCTATCGTGCCACACGTCTTTATGTGACGTCTGTAAATGACTTGTAAATGGCATAGTAAATGGCCTTTATGTAGTCAGAAGACTTGACCAAAGCACTGCGCTACATTCAGTCAATCACTCACATTCACAGCGAAGCTGCAGTATCCTGGCGGGAGCCATCCCTCTGACCACTATCAATAGTCAATGCGGGTGAAGTCTCTTGCCCAAGGACACAACGACACCAAAAGCCGGAGCTAGAACTGACAACCCTCTGTTTGCAGGTGAAACTTCTTCATCCGATGCCTCTGTCTCCCATATCTTCTAACCCTACTGTACTTTATTATTAATATCTGATCTTGTTTTTTGTTGCCATACCTTATCAAAGATAGAATGAACATTGCTGTGAGAGATGTTTGAAGTGTTTTAACACCTTAACCACACTATCAGCTTTTCAATAACTCTATTTAACTCTGTTCTCAAATGATTTCTATCAAAGCTATTATGCCTTAATTGCTGTATTTGAACTGGCATTTTATCAATGCACAGTTAAATTCAGTTACTGATTAACTATACTCTTAAGGAACATAATTACGTAGCATTTTGTTAGGGGAAAGGAGGTTGATTAAAACTATATAGAACACCTTTTTGCGATTTCCATCTGTAAAAACCTTTTAAGTACATTTATTCTGTTCTTTCTTGTTGACAATGATGGATAAATGTTTGTCAATCACAGAAAAACCCAGTAAAATACATCCAAAGGGTGTATTTTCAAGGGGTATGAATACTTTTGGAAAGGATTGTATAGACCGTACTGATGTCTTTGCATATAAATACAACCACAAAGTGCATAAGTTCCCAGTCTTCTCAGGCTTCAAGACTCACCTGCTTTGAATGGTGACAGTGCTTTGATAGAGGCGATCAAACATGCAGATCTTTAGGTCAATGTTGGGCTGAACCACCCATACAGGGACGCTGACAGCTAAGCCTCTGACCTGGATGGGTATCTGTTTGAATCAATCATCAGTCTATTTAATCATTATTGATTCCAGCTATTTTAGATATTTGCAGCATGAAAACCATCAATTACATACTGGTTTTGTGTTTGTGTCAGAGAATCTGATGTAGAAGTCCAGCTTGGTCTCTCCTGGAATGGTTGGAGTGAATAAAATCTCCAGCTTGATGCTTTGAGAAGGTCCAACCTCTCCCTCTCTTATCTAGTGAAGTAAACAACACAGCAGGCACAAACATGATCAAGATAGAGTGTAGTTTTTTTTTCCAAAACAAAATAAGTAATCTGTAAAAAAAAAATAAAATAAAATAAAATAAATGAAAAAATTTAGGGGCTCTTCATAGATCCCTAAAGCATTTTTTCTCTCAGCTGAAGTTCAGTGAAGGGAAATGATGGACAGAACTTAATTTAGGTTTTAAATCTAAGGGGCAGCTTTACATAAGCTGCAGTGCGTTTGAGCTGCTTTCATATATGGTACTTATATAGGTTTTAGCGCCCATGCTTACAGATTAGAGTCCCAGATTGGAACATGTAGCACATCTGAGTCACATTTGAAGCAATGACCCATCTACAGTTTTATCCTGATGCCTATGTGTCACATGTGGGTTGTCAACAAAATACTTAAATATTTATAATTTCATGTATGCTAATTGATCACCAATCACTGCTTTGCCATTGAAGGTATAGTGGAGAATTTTCATGAATTTTTAAAAAGAACCGCCCTCTCCACTTAAAAAAAAAATTGGTTATGCACAACCCTGTACCCACTCCAGAGAGGGAACGTCTATTACGTGTGAGAGTGTGCACAAGCCCATTTCTCCTCGTGCACGCTCTGTTTAAAAGTTGCTGTTTGCATCATTCAAATAAGCTTACTTTCCAAAATAAGATTTGCAATTTTCTATGTCAGACTCACCACCGATAAGTGAAAATGTGGACGAGCACATCAGACGGCCTTACATTAAAATATCACCACAAAGATTGATGATTACGAGTACCACCTATTTTGATGATCCACCAGGAAAAAGAACTTCCTCCACTATACCTTTGATATTAATTTACATGGCCCAACATTACATGTATATTGAAAATATGCAAAATTTTATTATTTAAACGGTCTTTTGTCTTTCCTAAAGCATTACCAAAGCGTGGATTTTAGCCTCCATTAGTAACATGCATTAATTTGAAATGGCAGAAGGGTTGCAATGTTACTCTGCTTGCAGGAGTGAGGCTGTGTGCTCCTCCATAAACCATCAGTAAATTGAGAGCAATAATAAAAACATAAGAAGCGTGAGGCACTGACTCGACAGTTTAATGAATATTCTACAATTTAAGATGCAACCGGCAACCATTTAATGCGAACATATCAGTCAAAATGACAGCAGAGCTGAGGGCATGCAGGCATGCGCAACACCCAGAGTCGCAACAAGCACAGAGGGAGAGATGATGCACCATTAGACTCCCAGTAGAAAAAAAGGAATGGACCCCGATCTGCTACACAGCTTCAGGGTTAGCAACCAAAAAGAAAGCCTATAGTCTTCTACAGTAGCAATGTAGTCAAAATAAATTAAAAATTATACATCTTTGTACTCACATTTTTTCATATTTATGTGAAGCAGAACAAAAGTTAAGACAGCTGTTGAGGATACCACAGCCGAAACAAACGATCTGTTAAAAATAACTGCAATAATTACAAATTCGAAGCAGTTTACTCTCATCTCCATCAGTCAGCATCACTTCTACAGATTTATGTACGGTTAGATGCAGTTTTTACAACCACTGCTTTGAAGTATTCTCCAAAAGAATGTAAACATAAGTAATTTCCATACATGTTATAAACAAAAGATGAGATAGTGTTTCATACTTACATCCCCAAATGTGATATCACAACAGTCCCAGAGGTTCTGGTTTATTTGTGTGTCCATGTCAGAGGAAAGGACGGCCTCATTGACAGACTCAGCAGCTGTTTCTGGACAAAACAGAAAAACAGTAGGAGAACAGCAAAAAAGAAATTCTTGATAAGTGAACCTAGCTGAGTATCCTAAACTAATATTTTGTTGCAAAACCACGGTTTCTGATGACTGCTTCACATCTGTGGTGCATGGAGTCAACCAACTTCTGGCATCGTTCCACAGGTATTGCAGCCCAGGATAATTGCACTGTATTCCACAATTCCTCAGCGTTTCTTGGTTTTGCCTCATGCACTGCACTTTTTATGTCAGCCCACAAGTTTTCAATGGGATTAAGGTCCGGGGATTGTGCTGGCCACTCCATCAGTTGAATCTTGTTCATCTGGAACCATGCTTTTGCTCGCTTGCTGGTGTGTTTGGGGTCATTATCCTGTTGAAAGGTCCACCTCAAAGGCATTTCCTCCTCAGCATATGGCAGCATGACCTCTTCCAGGATCCTGATGTACTGGAACTGATCCATGATCCCTTGTATGCGGTGAATCGGACCAACACCATAGTATGAAAAACATCCCCATATCATGATGCTTGCACCACCATGCTTAATGGTCTTCAGTGAGTACTGTGGCTTGAATTCTGTGTTTGCAGGGCGTCTGACATACTGCCTGTGACCCTTAGACCCAAAAAGAACAATCTTGCTTTCATCTGTCCACAAGATATTATGCCATTTCTTTTCAGGCCAGTCAATGTGCTCTTTGGCAAATTGTAAACGCTTCTGCACATGTCTTTTTCTCAGCAGTGGGACTTTGCGGGGGCTTCTTGCTGGAAGGTTAACCTCAGTAAGACGTCTTCTGATTGTCACAGTACTCACTGTCAACTGAAGGTCTTGCTTGATCCTCTTGGATCCCATCATTGGCTGAGTCTTCGCCAGTTTGGCTATTCTTCTGTCCATTCGAGGGGTTGTCTTTCTTTTTCTTCCTCGTTTTTCAGTTTTTTGCTCCCATTTCAGGGCATTTGAGATCATTTTAGCTGAACAGCCAATGATTTTCTGCACCTCTTTGTATGTTTTCCCTTCTTTAATCAATTTTTTTATTAGGAAACGCTCATCTTCAGAACAGTGTCTTGAACGACCCATTTTCCTTGTTTTTTCAGGACAAATGCACAGCCAGCATGCCAGTTGTCTTGATCCTTAAATACGGATCACCTGTTAACACCCTTTTTTCCCAGAATACCCTCCCTAATTGATGCCCTCTCTAATTGAACTCACCACTGCTATTTTTTTGAACACACCCTTTTCAGTTAATCATTCAATTTCACAGAATCCACAGTATGCATGGCTGTCCTGTTGGGTTTGTTGGTTTTCTATACCTTTATTTTACCCCCCAGAAACTTATCTGGGGTATAGAGTTTGAAATGTTAATAAAACAAGTGATTTTCTTGCTGCTGTTGAGGCACTGCTATTATTTCGAACACAACTGTACATTAGGGAGTAGTCTAGTTGTAAAAAAAAAAAAAAAAAAGAAGGGGGATGGGGGATTTTTTTTGTGGAGGCATACATAGCCTAATTAATATAGTCTATTAACCTAAAGCAATATGCATAGTATTGTTGTACATGTCAGGTACGCCGGTCATTGACCTTGATCATGGCACCTTACAGTAGAACTGCAGTTAGTCCCTGGACTTTCATGGCTATCACTGCCCCTACAAAGTTAGGGAGAAATGCAGAGGACAAATTTCCCACTGGGATCAGCTTCATAGTCATGGTAGGCCACTTCTTTGATTTTATTTATTTTTGCTTAGGCTCCTCATAAACCTGCAGCCCACCAAATGTTGAAAGGGCAATATTATTGTCATTACTGTTAATATATAGTAGAAACTTTACACATTCAGTAATAAAATGTCATAGGGGATGGTATGGGGGGATGGCCATTTAAGAAGGGGGATGATTTTTAAGATTTTTTTAAGAAGGGGTATGCCATCCTCCCTCATCGGCCCTCAACTGGAGTACTGACAGTAGGAGGAACCAACCCAGCTGAGCTGTTTTAATGGCTGTAATTTTAGGCAAATAGGCTAATTAAGAGTAAATTCACTTAATTTAAGATATTTTTTTACTTATTTCTAGATCGTTTTTGCAGTGCAGTGCTATCTTTGAGAGAGAAACAGAGATCTAAATTGAAAACCACATCTTTGCAATTTTGGTTTTTCTGTTTTATCTTTTTTAACTTGTTTAAAATATTTGTAAAAAATGTTTATTAAGGGCCTGTTTGAAGAATTTTAGCTGTACTAATACTAATGATGCTAGCATCCATATGTGGATTTTCTATACAAACTGGCAACATGTTCGAGTTGAGGGCAAGTGAATTATCTGCACATTTCAGCAAGTATTAATGGCAGTTTTAAGTTGTGTATGTGGTTTATTCCAATAATAATTCCATGAAATATTTCATATAAAAGTAATGTCTGATATTTCTTTGTATATTACACTTCTCTGCTTGGTGAGGGGCAATGTTGGTGGATTAGGATCTAATGAAATGGAGGTTTTTCAGAAACCAACAAAATATTTAGTTAGTGCCAAGATGGCTGCTGCATGTTTCCCTTTTTAGCACTTGAGCTTTTTAGGAAGCAGTAGAGGAATAAATGGAAGACCAAACATGTGCCAAAGAGTGAATTTTGCCTCATAAGTTGCATTTAAATTGAGTTTTGATTAAACCAGCATTTTTCTATAACCAAGCGTACATTTTGAAGGGTGATTAGGGTGATGGTAAGAGAGTCTCTCCATGCTGAAGAGATGCAACAACACACCTTCCAAAGCCTGCAGAGCAGAGGCAAAAGACTGAATCTCTTATCAAAGCATCAGCTATGGAGAGTGCTGAGCACAGCGATGAAGACTTCAGATGTGAGACTACATAAAAGAGGAGATGCCTCCTTATCACCAGCAGTGAAAGCAAGGTGAACCCTGTGCTTTCTGTGTGTCCTCCTTTATAGTTTGTTCCTATAAGGACCAAATGTCCTAGCTTAGATGGAGAGATGCGGAGATAGAGCCACCGCTCCCTCCCTATGTCTTGGAAGCAGTCTCATGTAGATTCAGGACTGGAGCTTTACAGAAATATTTTTCAAACACAGCTAATCTGCATAGTGAGTCTGGATTTAGACACAGCAGTATTTTGAGATGCACATTAATTTTCTGCTAATGTTTGCCATCTGCCAAACTAAGATGGTGCATGTGTTTGACACTCGTGCCAAACTCCTGATGGTGCAGAATGACAAGTCAGATTTTCCAACTCTTATTTATCAGCACTTCTGTTAAATATATACTAAAATTAGATTCCCTTGCAAAAGTACTCACACCTTATGAATAAAAAACCCTTTTTTACAATCACAAACTTTACTGTATTTCACAATTTTTGCATTTATTTTGAAAAATAAAGCATTCTTGTGAAGTTGGCTTTCAACTCTGCTTGGAATCTGAGTTTCAAAACAATTTAGAAAGTCTGTATTGCATTTGTATTCAGTCTCTTCTACCTTAATAGCAAAAACAACTCCCTTTAGAAGTCACATAGTTAGTAATCAGTTACCTTATGTGCAGTTTTACCTGAAGTGAAATACAGCAGAGTTTTTTAAAGAGTACATTAGTGAAGAAACGGCCCTGTCCCAAACTTTGAACCCAGAACCGAGCACCTTTCAAACGATTAAAAGATTAAAAACGTTATGTATAGTGCAAAACTAATATTGCACATCAACAAGAACTGATAACTCTAAATGAAACTATGTGGTGACATCATCATGATGTGAGGAGACTTTTTCAACTGGGAAGGAGAGACTAAAGCTAAACACACAGCAATACTTAAAGGTGCAGTAGGAGATCTTTTCTGACACATTTTTTTTTTACCATGTGGCTTGAAGATCTCCCCACAGCCGCTTAGCAAGCAGTGAAATAGAAGGTCTGGAAGTGAAACTAAAATAAATGATCCCTGCTACAGTGAGAAATCAATGAATAACCCCAACCAATCACAAAACACGGTCCGTTGTACACGATTTGGCTCTAACACGTTAATCATGGTGGTCTGCTTGTCCCTCCGCCCGGTGCGCGTACCCTGACACATGAATGATTCAACCCCTCAATGCTCGTGCAGGACACCATGGCTGGAAGCTAGCCACTGTTATGCTACGTTCATACCTAAAGCAGCAAGAGCAGCAGAAACGTGGGTGCTGCTTCATTTTTGATGCTTGTACAAGTTTACTTCTGACGCGTGGCGTCAGCATCTTTGCTGCTCTGGCTGTGCGTTGGTCAAAGTGGCTCTGATGCACGTTGGGTGGAGCTACCCTATCCTTTCTTTGCCTGTAACAATGGCAGCTATATTTGCTGTGATCAGTGGGTAAAAAGTAGTTTTAATCTATTTTGAAGTGAGAAAGTCCACCTGAAAACATTGTCAGTGCAGTCAGTTCATCCAGATTACCATCCTGCCTTCAAATATTATTTCTGTCGGAGCCACACAGACCCCCGTACACCGCTGTAACTAGGAATCCCATTCAACAGCAGCCCATGGCCCGGTTGCCTCCTCGCGGTTTGCCGTGGGGGCTGGAAGGCATTTTTCATGTACGTCATCCAAATTGCAGGCACCAGGATAATAAAAGTGAACATGTTTTGCCGACAGATTTCGGCATTTTAAGTTAATTTAGGCATTAATAAACTGTTTCAGAGGAGTGATCATAGAACTCTGCATCACTGCATCAGCTCTGCAGACAGCCTGCGCGTTCATGTGTTTTGAAGGCGTGGTTTCGAGGGGGGGTCTAAAGGGAGAGGCATGGTTGTGTAGGGTGACCAAACGTCCGTATTTCCCGGGACATATCCGTTTTTCACGACCTGTCTCGGGCGTCCCGGGTTTTTTTTAGAAAGTGAGGAAATGTCCTGATTTCACTGCGCACGACGCTCCGTGTGACGTAATCCCTGAGCCGCGTCAGTGCGGGCAGCCCTGTTCTTAATCTGAGGCTCTTGCTCTGTGCGAAAACCTAGGACGCATCCTCCAAGGACGCGGTCTACCTAGACTGGATCCTTCGAAGTCCTTGAAAATAAGGAGGCCGGAAGAGTTTTGGCTGTAAATTCAAACACGTCCTCCCTTCAGTAGGTTTTACCGCTGTATGCTCTGTTGCTTAGCAACCGTGAAAGTTGACACACAAAGCAGGAAAAGAATGAATACCGAGGTTTTCAAAACTGTTTGTTTAGTTATTTATTTTTAAAAAAGTTAAAGTTAACAAAGACTACACTCACAAGAATCCAGAGTGGAATAAAGGTTCCAACCACCGGGAGCAGGAACAAATAAAATCAAATGTAATGATAGAAACCTTAGTCAGTTAAATAACCTGCTGCTGTCATTCTGCACATCTCTGTTGTTGCTACTATTTTCAAATAACCATTACTGTAAAAATGTCCATAGCTGCATATTGGTTATTTATTCTCCAGTTTAATATTGTTAAAACACTTTACAGAATTGCATTTTTTATATTTTAACTCTTCCCTATTATGTTATTCTTATACATTTTTCTAAGGTCCTCATTTGTGTGACCATTTTCAATAATCTTTCTGCTGCTGTAAATGTGCCCATTGTGGGACAATAAAGGGATTTTCTATTCTATTCTATAAAAGGGGTAGAAAGATATAAGTAAATCTAAACAATGTATCTACAAAATGTATCTGCAAAATCTCTAATATTCAACAACAAAAAATACTTAGTTAAGCATATTGTGCAAAACAACAATAAAAAAATTAAACTCCTATCAGATTTATAGTTCCCACTCTGCAGATCTATTAGAATCTGTCCTTAAATTACAGCCAAACCCATTTACACAGTAACAGATAAAAACCTTCAGATAAACCAAACATTACCGCCTCATATCTGACTCTATAACCATTAAAAAAACTATTTTCATTCATTTCAGACGGAACTATTCACAGAGTTGTATTATATTACACTGAACTTCCAATTTTCACCACTGTTGTGCGCCATGTAGCGTTTCCTAGAGAAATTTGTTCTTTCAATCAACCCCCCCCCCCCGCTCCAAGGTGTCCTGGTTTTCCCAAATGAAAATATGGTCACCCTATGGTTGTGTATGTTTAAAAAATAGCTTGCTGGAACCATTTTTCCAAGATCTCCTACAGCACATTTAAACCAAACCTGTAAGAAGCTGTGAATGACCTGAAGCTTAAAAATGAACAAATATAAGACATTGTTAGTATAAATCTTTATGCAAGGCAATTAACAATTATTTAAGTTATTTGTGTTTGGAAAGGATATTTTTCTTAATGTTTCCTGTGCACACTTTGCAGAATTTTACCTGGTTTTATAGGCTCTAAGTCTTTGGAAAGACTCTTTGGCTGAACCTCCTCTGAATCCCATGAATCAGAAATCTGGTGATCGCTTGAAGTTGTGTTGTCACTGTATTTGTTCTATAAGCAAACACAAACAAATAATAATAAGCAACACACGAACAATCTCAAAAACAAACAAAATAACCTATTTTGTACACAATGAAATATTACAGTTAAAGGTTGTACTTAATTTAATTCCAAATTGGTTTATAGGTCACAGTTCAAAGATGCGACTAAAAAGGGGGAAAAGCATTACAACTAGAGCAGCTTCTGAGTTTAACAGCAATGACAGACCAGGCTTGTATTGGTGGATGACTGGGATAGCATCTGGACGCAGCTGCGTTCTGGGAAGCGATGTGTGGAGGTGTCCAAGCTGAAGAAGGTGGCCAGTGCTCCCTTGTTTCTCAGGGTGATAGTGCGTGAAATAGACTGACCCACCACCTGAGAGCCAAAATCCACCAATTGACAGTCGACCTCCAGCTGGAGAAAAGAAATAATCATAAACACTGCATATTTAACTGAGTGAATTAGCAGGAACTGATGTGCTGCCACTTCATTTTCTCAGAGGATTAGATAAACTGATTAATGGAGGTGAGCCTAATTAAACTGGTGTAGTAGATTAAGAAGTCATTAAAGGTTACTATAAAATGGATGTAATGATAAATAGTTGGGTTTCCTCCCTCATCTGCTGCTCCATGAAGTTATACCGGTGTGTTTATATTCACTATGTGAATCTTTCATCCTGAACAGGTTGTCCTCAGCTCCGCTCTTCTCTTCTTCATACAGCCTTTTGCTTCTCTGATGCTTTGTGTTTTTTATGCCCTCAGGATTTAGGCTTGTTTAGACTGAGCGGCTTTGTATTAAACCTGTGAAGTTATCACTTGCTTTTCTATGCTGTCTGTCTCTAGTTGAGTCTAGCCTGTGTTGATAAACAGACAAACACCTGAACCCCAGATGCGCACCGTACTTGTGTAGTAAAGTCAGTAAAAAAAACAAAAACAAACAGAATTGAAAGAAAAACATGAAATATACCAACTCAGGTGAGGAAAACAAATTAAATAACAGGAAACAAATAGTCCTCTGGTTTTATTAGGGTCTACTCACAATGCATTTTTTTGTAGTGCATCTGACAGGAACTGAGAAGGGGCCCAGGGATGATCCAAACTCAAGCTTTCCCTCCACGTCTTCATTATTCTGCAGAGATTGGAGATAAAAACATGTCCTTTTGAATTTAAAATGTGCCTTATCACATAAAAGGAACAAATTAAGTCTGACAAAAAAACAAAACAAATCCAAAATAACAGCAATATGTTGGAGGCAAGCAAATCAAAGTTTGAGCAGAAATACCCCCCTAAATGTTCTGGTCAATTTTGGGGATATGATATTCTGATGAGAAGGTTGCAAAATATAGAAATAGATTACTTTGTTATGTCATCTAGAATGTCCATCTTGACTTTATTTATAAAAATAATAATAAATCCTTTTTTGTGTGTGTCTGATTTTGAGGCCAACATGCACTTTCAACCCGACAGTTTGGATCTACACGTCAAAGCATTTGGAAAAACCTGCTCTATGGCAACGATAAAGAAAATACTGATAGAACGAATATTAAAAAAATATTTTAGTATAAAAAGTATATCCCAAGACTGTGTTTTAAGGTTTGCAATAACAAGCATGAGCTGCCATGAAATCACCTACTTAGATTCAGCAGAGTAAAAAAAAACAACAACAAAAAAGAACATTTGGGATAAAAAAAATGGTGTCTATTGTTGATCTCAAAACAGTTTTATGCTCATGCATTTAAATTTAGTACACATAACAAACAGTTAAGGATGTGAGTCAGGTGTATTAATAAGTTTAGTAGGGAACTAGTAAATAGAGCATTGAATGCACCATATAGAATAATGCAGCTATAAAAGGACAAAAAATACCTCTATCGTTTGTTTAATACTTGTGAGTTTGATTTATACAAAAACGAGAATATTTTCACCTTTCAGAGGTCAATCAATGCTGCTTTGTTCCTATTTGTTTGCTCTGTTACTCAACAACACAAAATGAGCTGGGGAAGGAAGGAGTCTTCACCAACATGCAGGTCATAATATGGTGTCTGAATGTAGCACCGACAGTACTTACCAGAGGCTGGAAAAGAGCCTCCATGTCGAATGACATCCCAGTAGCTAAAGAACCAGGAGGATCAAAGCTAAAGCAGAAATCAACGTGAGCAAAAAACAATTGTTAGTATTTTTAGACAACTTACAAAACTATAGATGTATCAAAAACATAAAAATTTATAAAAACAAAATGCACCCTGTCATCTCTAATAGCTAAAGATTTAAAGAATCTCACTTTTAGCAAGTTGAAAAATGATTTAAATCTACTTTTAAGAGAACAAGACCAGACACAACCACTTTGTCATTTGTTAAATACAAATGGGAGTCCGAATTTCACTAATGGGGTTGACTCCTGGGTCAGGAATCAAACCCAGAATGTTCTTGATGCAACAGTGCTGCAATCTGCATATAGTTCTTTCCGGGTACTTTGGCTTCCTCCCACAGGCTAAACATGACTGTTAGCTCAATCTGTGTCTTTCAATTGCTCCTTTTTGTTTCTGTGTTGCCCTGTGACAGACTGGTGACCTGTCCAGGGTGTATCCTGACCCTTTTCCCATAGATAGCTGATAGGCGCCGGCCTGACCATGACATCGGCGGATATCCCCATATGAATACCCCTCTGTGCATACAGTACATCAGCGCAGAGAGGAAATAGATCACTACAGTAGGTTTAATTTTGGCCTATTATTTGAAGCTGCTGGTTTAGCTCTCAAGCAGGGAGAAGCTGCCATGTGGTTCACGACTGTGAAATGGAAATGTATAAAAGGACTCCACCTGCTTACTGGATGGAAAATCAGAAGTGTCCTGTTGTACCATCACAATCATTTTCTTTTTCATCCATGGGTAAAAATCCATTGTCTGTGCTTTTGTTATTTTCTAACTTCAAGACAGGTGGCATGAAAAGATGTGTGACGGAAAATAGAGCAGTTCACTTGGGATTAAATGCTGAGTGAGGCAGCATTTGAGAATGCCTGCTACAGCCCTATATAAACTGCTGCGAATGAGGCCAATGTGTCCGCTGAAGAGGACTGAAACGATGAAGCGAAAATGTGGTTTTATAGTATCGCTGTCAGTTGTCTGTGCTGTGGTGAACAGCTGTGTTGATACCAACTGGCTTCTCCTACTGTAAATCATAAGCACTTTTAGACATGATTTAGAGCTAAATAACCTCATTCTCATTCTGAGTCATTTAAAAAGAGATGCAGAAGGCTAAAAACTCTTTCTATTGTGTAAATATGCCATGGTGCTTTATATGTAAACCCCTTTATCATACCACAATGGGGAAATTCACTCCCTGCATTTGACCCATCGCCTTGGGGAGCAGTGGACTGCCATTGTCTGGCGCCCAGGAAGCAATCAGGGGTTACTCGCCTTGCTCAGGAACCCAGAGTGCAGGCTGTTGGGATCGAACCGGGTACCCAAAACCTTCTCAGAGCACAAGCGCACTGAACTACTAGGCCAACACTCCCAAAGCTTATGTTAGGAATACAATTTATTCACCTAATATTCAAACACCCTTTAAAGTATGTAACTTGATGTTTGCAGGGTAAAGACACTACAGAAGAACTCTAACGATCACTTTCAGACTTATTTCTTCAAAGTCTAGGGATTGTCATTATTTGTGTCGGATATTCAGCTGATCAAATATGACAATGAGGCCATTAAACAGTTTTTGCTGTTGAAATAAACATTAGCCTAGAAGAAAAACACTGAAATCAGTTCCAACAGGTTTGAAACCAAAGCACGTTTAATAAAACCACAGAAATGATGAAGAATCAAGTGGTCATTTTAGGAATACCATAAATAATAATTGTCCACTTGCACATTTTTGCAGAACACAAATACAGTACGCTTTGGGTTTAATTTAAGTTTTATATTACAGATTAGTGCTATTGAGCTCTTAAAAGGTAGATGTAAAATTTGTGGAAGGCTTAATACTGTAACTGCAGAACTTTTAAGGTGTAGAGACTTTGTGATTCCACTGAACTGGACGGGCATTAAGAAAAAATGCAAACACCGCTTAAACCTCAGTATGTATCTAAATGTCCAGTGTATTAATAAGGGGCTCACCTTTTGCAGCGATATAAAAAAAAGAAACTACTCATTAATAAATCAGTTCTTCATTAGGAAATGCTCATATATATATATGAAAGCAATAAAAGCAAAAAGATGAAAACAACAAAAGGTTAATATAAAATATTAAATACAAATTATAAAACCTGGGAAAGATGACAGTGTTGGTCTGTCTTTTAAAACAAAAAAAAAACTTGTGCATTGGTAGAAACGCTCCCTGTTTCGTTTCTACTCATTGCAGTCATACTATAGCCTAATAAACTAGCCCTACCCACCAACGGCCAAAATCATTTTTGCCTGTGAGTTTGGTCTAGCCTTGATCAATGCCCCGGGCCCTAGAACTGGCAGGCCAATCACAACGCAGAGATATGTTTTGAATTTTTAGATGCACAGGGGGCGGGGTGTGGGGGTGTGACGACAAATCTGCGCAACGCTGGAGAAAGCACAACAAGGAAGATGGCAAAGTTCTCTTTTCCTGTTGCTGTTGTTCAATAAAAGAACGTTTTAAGATAATTTGAGGCGAGAATATTATACTTTAAAGAGTCACTATATCGTCAATTTACCGATTTAATGCGTAATTAAAAAAACAATTAAGAGGACCGCGGCAACCAGCGGACCTCCAAGGCTAATGGCAGCCAGGGCTAACCGGAGCCTGTCTGCAGCAGCCCTCTCACGGCATGGTCGTGTGTAAAGGTCCGCTGGCTCTGACGGCGATTTTTGACTCAGCTTTGGAATCAGTTTTGGAAGGATTAGACTTTGGGTTATCGTTGAAACGTGCAGTAAGAGGCTCTACACTCATTCATATTTAAGTAAGACTTTTTGCCATTTTACTGACAGGCTGTTTGTTTACACTCCCCCACCAGCTTTCTGTCACGCTTACTACGTCACAGTCAGTTGCACTCATTGGTCAGAGCGTTGGCCTATAAGCACAGACAGCGGTTTGAAAAAAAATGGGTTGTTCTCATCAACAGTCTTCCGATGTCTCATTCATCAGGGTCAGACTAAATTACACATTTCATTTCACATTTAGTTTATCAGGCTAAGTCATACTATGCATATGCTGAAGGAAGGGCAGTAATTTTCAAATTTTTCTGCTCTAAAGCCTGTTCTCAATTGATGCCACTGTAATAACAAAAGTGCGCTGTGGTGATGTAGAGAAACAACTGCGGCTCAACATTTCTTTTTTATGTATAAGACAATGCTGTGTGCACAGGGTCAAAAAAAGCTTCTGCTTATAATCAACCACTTCCTGAATTAAGGAAAGGATACCTCACTTCTCACTTTAAGATGTGCCACATATGTGAGGTTTCTTACATAAACAGCCCCTTTCATGTCCTTCCAAACCATCTAAATATGATCGAGATCTTCCCATTCCCTATTCTCTGAAAGTTCTTGGTAGATTTCCCGGTAGGTTTTGGGTCATTGTCATGTTGTAGGCTCTGATTATTCTTCACTTTTAATTGGAGCCCCTTTTGTTCTCCCTATTTCTTTAGCTCCCTCTGACACACAGTAAAATTTATGTTGGGTTTAGTGATGGTGATGTGGCCAGTTCCAGCAGGCTAACAGACCTTGACATGTTGGCAGTTGTTCTGCATGCCCACTTGCCGACCACTTCCTGCACAGTGGAATGGCTGATCTATAATTCTTTTGAGACCTTTTTTGAACATAAGCTGCTACAATCTTCTTTCTGAAGGTCTTAGACAGCTCTCTATCTTAGTATGGTGTTGATTTTCCCTTTAATGACCACGAGCTGTCCTATGGACAGAGTCTCCCACCTCAGCTGTAGATCTCTGCAGTTCATCCAGAGTAATTATGGGCCCTTTGGCCGCATCTCTGATCAGTCGTCTCCTTATTTGAGCCGAAGGTTTTAGGGGGACAGCCTGGTCTTCATAGATTTGCAGAGGTGCATTTCAATTGTAGTGCTTGCACAGTGCTCCTTGGAAATCTAGCTTTAAACACTTCTACATCAGTATGTCGGACGTGCCTGGTCTGTTCCTTGTTCTTCATGATGCTCTCTGTGCTTTAACTCTGGGACTATCACAGCGCAAGTATATTTATACTGAGACTGGATTACACACAGGTGAATTCAATTCACCATCATTGAATCATCAAATTAAAGGGACTGATTAATTTTTCACACCGCACTCTTTACTTTCTTGTTTCTTAAAAGTGTTTAAAATATTCTATACATTTGGTTCCTCTTCATGATTGTGCCCAACTTTATGTTTGAGGCCTGAAATGTGGCAAAAAGGTTGAAAAGTTAAAAGGGGCAGAATACTTTCGCAAGGTACTGTAAAGCATTTTGATTTAAAGAGTAAAGCTGGGTTGTGGAGGTATTTATAACGTCATGATAAAGAAGTTAGCAATATCTTTTTTAATTTTGAGGCTATCCAAGCTTGGACCAAATCAAAAAGCCAAAGAGATCTTGTACGGCACTACCCCTATAAGCTAAACTGTTATTTATCTCCTTAGCTCACGGATGTACGCTTCCCTGAGGGGTGTTTTCCTCTCCACCCCTCATTTCTACTCATCTTCAGAAGAGTCACTAGACGCAGCATCTACTCTATATTGTGGCTCTCTACCAAATCTAACATAATTCAGGCTTTCCTGCTTTTGTCTCAGAAGAGAAAAAGCAGAGCCCACTCTGGAATGGGTGTTGGAAGGGAGGAAGCCATTTTTAGCATTTCAGTGGGCGTAAAGGAAACCATGGGCTGGTGTGAAAAAGGCTAGTGTGTTCCCAGTTCATGTTTTTCTCTTTTAAGGTTGTTCTTTATGGTCGTCACGACTGATCTCAGTATTGTAGGATTGAATGTGTGAGTAACTGGTGTTTCACATAAACTCCCATGAAAATGGAAGGTAAGTGAAAAACAAGAGAATTACCTTGTCAGAAATTTTAAACAGTCACCATTTTACATTTGCTGCAACTAACAGTTGTACTTCTGGGCTGTGTACAATGATCTTTGACACACTGTGTGTATTGGGTTTGGGTTAATGCAGCTTCCTGAAGTAATGAAAACAGTAGTATTAACAAGATAATCAATCGTACCAGGAACAAAGCACCAAGTGTCCAAAGGAACCACACAGTGGAAGCCACTAAAAAGTAAGTCGAAAAACCCCTAAATACGAAAGTTCAAACTATCCAATAGTAAATAATTATACCAGAAATCTGCTGTACTTCATCGTCAACAGACATAACAATCCTAAACTTTTAGGGAAGCAGTTTTACTACACTATGTATGTAATCTAAAGGGCTGGTTATCCTCCCACAGCAGCGTGTCACAGTGAGCTTGTCGCAGGTATGACACAGATATTTTTGATTTATGCCCAATTTCAAGGACTAGCTGTGGGTCTAGATACGGCTCAGATGGTGAGGAAGTGGGAAAACGCAAGAGCCAACTTTGTGTGACAACGGAGGGACTTGAGAGTGAAAAAGAACGGGGATCCAGGTGGAAAAACTGTCTGCGGTCAACTACAATTTTGGAGAGGTGCAACAGAGTGTCTGCGAAAGGGGTGGGGGCATATCTGCTTTCACTGCATCACACACAGGAGACCTGGTTTCTGAGCTTAAACCAGCCTTAGCTCTCTTTAACTGCAGCATTATTTTATTATCAATACTAATTTGCCAGTCCATCGCAATGCCCCAATATTACTAATGCTTTTATTATTGTTTTTTTATACTAATTTTGTGACTTTAAATTATTCAACCAACACGCTCAACAACGTGTTAAAGAAGGCCGACTCTGTTGTAAGATGATTAGAGGTTATTTCACAAAGCAGAATTCTTCATAAAATGGAGAACATTATGGACGACAGTGAGAATCCTCTTGCACTGTTAAAGACCAGTAGAGTGTCGTCAGTCAATGGCTTCTCCTGATTCACTCTAAGACAGACCGCTACCAAAGATCCATCCTGCCTACAGCTATTAACATATACAACAAACTTGTTGAAAAAAACTAGTTACAACATTTCATTTCCCTTTCTAACATTCTAATTTCTAATCATTTTTGAACTAAAATGAATTTCTATTGCCTTTATATTCAGCTGTGTTATTTCTATGTTATTCTTTTTATTTTTTTCTCTTTCTGTGCCAGTACAATGAGTGTTTCATTACTATGTCTGGTTCATGTAAAGCACATGATTTGTGTTTGCGACTGAAATGTGCTATATATGCAAAGAAAAATGCTTATACTTTGTAAAAGTATTCACACCCTTTGGATTTTCTCGCATGTAAACCCACTAGCTTCTGTCTATATTAGTGGAACTTTATGTCATTGAAAATGTAGCACTAATGAGGGAAGGAGGGAAGCAAATGCAAAAAGAGTGGCATGTATTGAGCTCCTTTTACGCCAAAATGAATTAATAAACTAACACAGAATCTGAAAGATTAAAGAACACACTGGATAGATCAGGGATACATTTGTGGATTAATTTAAAGCAGGTTTAGCTTATCAAATAATCAGTTTGATCGTTCCAATAAATCGCAGGGCTGGCAACAAGACCATTAATCGGAGAACTCTGGAGGAGCTGCAGAGATCCACAAGTCATGCAGGAGTTGACACGGTAACTATTTGACAAGTATATTCAGAGAGAAACAATATATATAACCTATGTAAGTAGTTTGCCACTCGCCATGTAGAGGAAATATGAAATATATATGAGAACTGCTCTGCCTTCTCTCAGCACATCATCCTGTAAACATAAAAGTAAGTACAGGATAATCCTGGAGGAGAAGCTCCAAAATATTAGAGCTAAAGTAGAGATTCCCCTTCCAACATTCATCTATTATAACATTGAATTGGTGTTGGTTAAATAAATGTGTCTAAATGGTCCAGACAAGATCCGGACCTAAATCCAACTGAGAGTTTGTGGATAGTGGTGTTGGTATTCCCAGATAATATCCATCCGAACTGCAAAGAGATCCGCAGAGGAAAATGTGGAGAAGCATCAGACTCAATATCTGCAAGAAGGCAGAGAAATCCCCCCAAAGACAGATGATAACACATACTTTAAAAAGGAAGCTAAATAAATATGCACAGCACACTTTCAAGGCTTTTAACTAAAAACTATTTTGCATCGTTATCCTTCCACTTTAAAAATATACACTAGTTTGTGTTGTGATTAAATGAGTTCCTGATAAAATAAAGTTTGTGGTTGCAATCTGAAAAAATGTGAATAAATAATTTTACTTCCTGGGCTGCATACACTGCAGTTGGTGTATTATTTGTCAATAGAATTTGATTACTTGTGTGATTATCTTTCCTGATAATTTCTTACCCAACTAGATGTATGTGGTTAATGAATTTGTTATTTGACATACTACAAAGTTTAAAGTTATAAAATGTATAATTTACATATATGTGGTAGAAGTTTGTGTCTGTTACATGCAAGTAAGGAATGCAGAACTAGAAGGTAATATATTCAGACAAGTGATCCCGCACCAGTGCTCAATAACAGCATCGGTAGTTTCCAGCTGACCCTGCTAAAGACTCTGCACCCAGTCAGGCAGAATGAGCAGAGAAGAACTCCACTTCAGTCCATATAAGAGCTAATGGGAGAGCGATCCACAGAGAGCAACCCGGAGAACAATGCATCTCAACTCGGCCTGTGGGCTGCAGGCCGACTTCACAGAGAGGAGAGAGAAGAAACATAATCTGACTCATTTAGCAGGGACTCATAAGAAGAGCTGTGCGCGTGGTTATCCAAACTGGCGTCCATATGTGGGAGGACAGCCTCTGCTTTCACGCATATTCCATCATATTTAAAAATGACAAATGATGGCTGGATTTCTATCAACTGAGAGGAGAGAAGCTTCTAAAGAAGCGTTTTGAAGGGCACAAACATGTGATGGCTACTTTTCTTCCTATTAATATCTGTGGGCACAATGTCACAATTACTGTGGTTTTAGAACACATTCAAAACTCTTAAAATTCTCTGCTTTCTTGTGTTTTGATAAGTATCGTTTTAATATGAGGAGTACGATTTCTTCATATGATAAATGTAACAGAGTGAAGCAGCGCCATTTAATTAAATATTTTAAATTGTATGTTTCTTTCCTGTCAAACCATGCTACGTCTTGGAGGACTTTGTTTAAATTCAAAGCGGAAATTTGAATGCCTAAAATCAACCATCTGGTATAGAAGCAGTAGAAAATAAAATAGATTTTCTTCTAATTCAATCCTTCTAAAAATAAAGTTTTTATATAGCCTAAATCTGAACTGTGGAAATAAACTATTTAGCTTTTATAAATTATAAATTTTTTAGTTGAACAACTGAAATTGTGTGAGGCTGAAGCCATTTCAGTATCGACACAGTTTAAGATTTAACTTGTTTTCAATAAACACAAGAACATCCTGCAGCTACTGTACAGTTTGAGACAAACAACACACAGATGAAGCTTACTTGACAGAAATGACATCCTCTGGTGAAGCAGAGACCTTTAGAAACCTGCACTGATTAACAGTGTAGCTGTTGTTTGTTAGCGTGATCTTCTGCTTATACAACTTCCCCACTTCAAAGTCCTAAAACAGATCATTTACATCAGAAAAAAAGCATAACACCACTAATTAACCTTTGCTATAAGCATTTATTTTGGGTGACCATTAAGTTTATACCTTAAAGTGGACGACTTTGGGTTTGCTGATGAATGGAGGCCCTTTGATCTCTTTTCCATGAATGTTTTTAGATGTCACTCCTAACTTCTTGCTTGTCATGGCAGGTTCATATTTCTTTACTTCTGCTTTTGGAGGTGTCATATCCTCGGTGATTGTCCCCTGAAACCACAACACATCTTTAACCAATAAACAAACTTTTACACCCAAACCACCAGTGGTGCACAACGTACTCAACCGCAGCACTTGAGTAAAAGTACTGATACTCATAGTCAAAACTTACTTAACAACAAGCAAAAGTTCAAACATCTACTCAAGTATTTAAGTACTCCTTTTGAAAATACTTAAGTATTCAAAGTACATGCATTTTAAAAGTATTTAAATATTCAAAAATACTAATTACATTTTCTAACATGAGTATATTTAAAAAAAAATCAAGATAAGTATTTTTTTCTTAAAATAAATGCATTTGTTCTTGTATTGAGGAGGTAAAAGAGACATTTTGCCAAATGAACAAGACAGTTTACACTTAAAATGAGAAAACACAATTGCATTGTCTTATTGTCTAATTTTAAGAGTAAAAACACTCATTCCATTGGCAAACTCATTCACCTACTTAAATTAAGGGTAAATAAACTTAATTTAAGAAATTTTTACTTATTTCTAGATCGTTTTTCCAGTGTGTAAAGAACTTCAGTATAAAAATACCACAAAAAATAAGGACAGTTTATTTAGATTATTATTTCTTATTTAAAAACAGGCCAAAAAGAAAACAGGAGTGTCTTGATTCTCCTCACAATTTCACTATGGAATAGAGGTTTAATGTTGAGTGTACAACTTTGATTTGAGAACTCATCCTACTTAAAAACTTGCTCACATGGCAACAACTAATATCTTAATAAAATGTATAAACTACAAATAATATCTGCCCTAAGTGTCTCACATATATATAATGCCATGCTAATCTCTAAAACAGTGCTGTCCAAATTCAGACCTAAGGGCTGCTACCCTGCATGTTGAAATATCATTTCAAAAAGAAACAGTAACAGTGGATTACAAAGCTAAGCTAAGCTAAAAGGAACAAGTAACGAGCAACTTCCTCAAAATCTAGTGGAGTAGAAGGTAAAATATTCGACTTTGAAATGTAGTGGAGTGAAAGTTATAAGGACCCCCTGAAAAAATGACTCAAGTAAAGTAATGATACTCAAAAGAAGGACTTAAGTACTTTAATCAAGTAAATATACTTTGCAACATTGCTCCACTGCAAACGTCTAAAAGATAACAAAGTTGGTCCTTTGATACTCCCCTTATATAGAATTAGTATTTAGATGAAGAGAAATCAAATAGATGTTTTATAAATGCATTTGTTTTCTATCTTCATGTAAAACTCTGTGGCTTGCGATCTTAAAGCATATTAGTTTTTCCAGCTGTTGTTTTCTTCTAAAAGTACTTTGCTAAAAATACTTTCATTTGCTTAGCTTTGTTGCACCACTTTTATTCAACTGCTGTATTGGACGTTAGTTTTTGATATAGTCATTGGTCTGAACTGTATGTTGGCAGGACAGATCTTTTCCACTTGACTCGTTTCATGCTCAGATCTCTGAGCTGTAACTCTGTGTTTGCTCTGAAGCCTCAAAGGCGCAAACACAATGGGAACCGAAGCCTGTCGACCCTTATTTCAGCTGCTGCAGGATGCTGAATGAGACAGTGAGCTAAGTTTCCTTTGTGGCAATTGGCTCATTTACAGACCCTCCTATAATTATTGTTCTTTCTAAACTTCGGATGATTTCTGGAAATACATTTTTCTCTATGATTACACCTCTCATTATAAAAGCATGTTTCTATCAGATTACCCCTAAAGTGGTTTAGCAACCCACACAATTGCTTAAGAAAAATATATTTTATGTGGTTAGATGTCATTTAGAAGTTTGATAGCACCTATTGTTTAGCTCATGGTTATTTTATGGAGGTTCTTAAAAAGCTCAGCAAAGGCTGACTGGGGAATTTCACAACCTCAACCATTTGTTGTTGTTATTTTAGCCAATAACTATTACAGTTCCCACTTCTGAATTAGGTATTTGTATTTCATCCACTTGCATTAAATATGGTTGTTTTTTCCAATGCAAAACTTCAATGATCATTTAGTCCTGTTATTGCTTTCTAAGGCAAACATTTGCATCTCTTGATAAAAAGTATCACCTTAGCTAATAATAACAGTTCCAAAAAACTTTTTTAAAAAGGCAATAATATAGGACTTAACTTTTAGACTACACTTCAAAAAGGTGAACTAAAACAAAGGACATTTTCCTTGAAATAAGTGTATCTGCACTTGGTATGAGAAGGTGAGTCCCACTGGAATGAGATTTTTGTGCTTAAAATCAGAACATATCTGTTTTCGTAGTTCTCATGCAGTAGCTGTCATTATCTTATTTGAGTGTCCGTATCTTCCTTCCATTGGCAAATAATTTTACTCATCAGCTCAAATCAAGGGGAAATTTGACCTATTTTTAGATCAGTTTTTGTAGTGTAAAAAAAAAGGTCTATTATCCTATTCATTGGCAACACATATTTGGTTCAAAGATGTTATCAATGTTTAGTGAAAAGTCTGAGTTTGAGGTTAGAAAAATGAGCTAAGAAGTTAATAAACAGTTTAAATATCCAGTTCAAAGGCCAAATGTTTTGTACAGAACATCAGCTGTGGAATTATATATGAATATATATATATATATATATATATATATATATATATATATATATATATATATATATATATATATATATATATATATATATATATATATATATAATCAAGTAGAAGTAAAAACCCTACTATTTAAAAACACTTTTGTCGAAGTTATGATATCAACTTTTTATTCAAATAAAAGTGTAAAAGTACCATTTTTTTAAAACTACCTAAAGTATAAAAGTAATGCAGTAGAAAATGATAAGGAGAGAAGCTTGAAACCTTATACAACAGGCCATAACAAACAATTAGCTTAAAAGAAACCAAAAAATAAATAAATAAATATAAAAATGACTACAGTAAAGTATATATTGAATTAACGGAGCGGAACTATATAGTTCCAGTATGTTTAATAGATCAAATAAGTCCTTTAAAGGGATTTTTTAATTTTATGTAACAATTTATAGAGCAAAGTCTAGCATTCTTTGGAGCTAAGATATCAGACATTAAATATGTGAAAAAGCATCAAAGACACTCTGGCAATTCTCAGCCTACTTTCAGACAGGCTTCTGCTACCTGAGCTGACAGACAGTCTTAATGTTTGTCTTTCCGCCTGCCAGAAATAAGCGTCACTGTGAGCATGTGGTGGTTCATATCATTTTCCATCCTGATCCCACAACCTCAGTAAACACTGGAGTATCTGCTCCCTTTCCTGCAGGCTGTTTATGTGGCTGCTGAATATAGTAGGAAGGAGCTGTTGTTTTAGCACACCTTGCATTCCGGCTCCCACAGCCCAGAGAATTCAGGCTCTGTAAGGCTGTCAGTGAAGCTCTCGTTGGCCGTGTCTTTTGGAAGAGTTTCCTCTGTTTCTTCCAGATGTTCACCAACAGAGCACGGGGATGGAGACCTACTGATGTTACTGGACTCTCTCACAAGCTGGAGGAATGTAAAGAAACACACATTTGCAAACACCAAATGCTTCATTACCAGGTCATTCCCAGGTTGTTATGTGTTGGACTAACAGAAATTGGGACAAAGTGTTTTATGTCTAAAAACATAAAAATGGTTTGATCTAAACTATCCTACTGCAGCTCTGGCTCTGTGTTTTGCAGAAAAGGATTAGGTCCATTGAAAAAAATAGAAAAAGTTTTTACAAATTTTTTAATTTTATTTCAGTATAATTCTGACTTATAGAAAAAAGTCAGAATTAAGACTTTATTTCTCAGAATTCTGACTTTAATCTCAGAATTTTGGGTCTTAATGTAGATGGGCACCATGAAGGAAGAGATGTGGGAACGAACACTCAGCCCTCCCAAACAACTCACATCTTTGTGAGTTGTCTGACGTTCTGACTTTAATCTCAGAATTCTGGCTTTTTTCCTCAGAATTCTGACTTTAATCTCAGAATTCTCAATTTTGTTTCTTAGAATTCCGACTTTAATCTCAGAATTCTGACTTTTTTCTCAGAATTCTGACTTTATTCTCAGAATTCTGACTTTAATCTCAGAATTCTGACTGAATTCTGACAAATAAAATTTAAAAAATCAGTTAACTTTCTTTTTTTTTCAGTGGCCCTAATCCTCTTCCGTACTAAAGGGTCCCAGGTGATGATATTTCATTAATAGAAGAGCAGAAGGTGATTAAAACAAGAGAGCTAGTCTCTATAACAGACATGGCTAAGGCTTGATGCTAACATGTTTGTTAGCTGTCAGAATTCTGAGATTTAAGTGAGAATTCTGAGATTAAAGTGAGAATTCTGAGATTAAATTCAGAATTCTGAGAAAAAAAGTCAGAATTCTAACTTTTTTCCCATATTAAACTAAAATAATATTTTAAAAAATCAGTTAACTTTTTTTTCTTTTCAGTAATTTGAAAATGTGAAACAATTGTATGAACACCAAATGGGCCGGAACACCATTGGAGATGTCTGAACCTCTCACCAGTGTTGTCGTCTCCTCACAGACTGATGGAGTGTCGGGATCCTGATAAGACCGGAGAATCTGTCTTCTCATCCTCAAAGGTAAGGGCCTGTCATTGTTTGCTGGTCTGGGAGGCTCTCCCTGGTAAATCTTTCTACTCTTTAGCAGCTGTTCCTCCTGAAGAACTTTTGCCTGGATCTCCAATCTCTTTGACTTCAGTCTCTCCTCCAATTCCCTTAGAGGTATATATCAGAAACACTGCATTACACTGAAATGGGGTCATGTATTCCTCAGCACACAGAGATAAAACACCCACACCATACTGCATGGAGTGGGAGTAGAGGACATACATGTAGCAAAAGGAAAGGAGAGGAGAGAAGAGGACATACCGTTGTTTTCGTTTTGCCTCCTCTAGCTGTTTCTGCTGATACATATGTTTCATACTGTCGATGCCTTGAGCCTCCAGGGCAGCTTTTAGTTGCCTTTCGTGTTGTTCTTTCTTTCGGGCTTCTTCTTTGGCTCTACTTTGCTGAACCTGTAATTTCTCCTAAAGTAACAAATATCAAATTGGAAACAACATCAGGAGAAGTTGAGCCAAAAACTGCAATAATGAATAAAATGGGAATATGTGGCTTCCTTCTCTTCCACAGCATAAGGTTGTGTACAGAATGCATTGCATCTTATATTCAAACCTTATTTAGGCAAAGAAAATGGAAACATTTGATTGGAACAGAGAATACAAAGAAAAAAACAAATTCAACTTTTTACTGCTTTTAATGAGTCTAAATATGGAATACGTCTCTTCGTTTGAAAGGTTTTTAATATTGACTTTTATGTTTTAACTCTCTCTTTTGCTCATGTTCAGAAATTACAGTTTAAACCAATTAGCAGGTGGTTCTCCTCCACCTCTAAAAGTAGGCTTACAGTATTTAGCGCATAGCAGAGTAGATGGAGAAAACAAAAAAATCTGAAACATACAAAACAAAACAACCTTAAAGCAAGGATCAGATTGAGTTCTGTTCTGCTGCTTACTTGGTTGGCTGCTATGTTCGATTTTAGAGACTCAACAGCATGCACCCTCCTTTCCATAAACTCTCTGTTCTGCTGCTCCTTCTCAGCCTCTTGCTGATGCAACCTAAAAATAAAACGGACACAAACAGCTTAGAGTAAGGTGGAGAGACAACAAGAGTGCTTTTTGGCAGGGTAGCCAACCCCACACACGTTATATATTCTTAAACCTGACATGTAATTTGACGAAGCGATTCTTTCAGTATTTCATTTCTTGTAATAGATTATTGGTGAAAGGCTGTCGCACAGAAAATATTCGGATTTCAACTCCTTAAATAAACGCTCTATTTTTCTTAACACACTCTCCCCATGATGATTGGCCTGGTCTAATTGAATGTGTTACTTAGCATTCTTAATTAAACAAGTGATGTGGAAAAAGCAGGGAAGAGCTAAAAAGCAAAGCTTATTAATGTGGTAGCAACAAAGCTTCTACATGGGATTTTAAGGTAGTTTTTTTACTTCGACAGAATTATCCGTGGTATAAATTGCACCTTCTGTATGCAGCATAGTTAAGTCTGGGTTTGATCATTTTCACAGATTTTACACTTTCCTCTATGCGATCACTGTTAAAAAGGGGCTGCCTAAAAGCAAGATTTAAACATTATAGCTAAGGAAAAAAGGTCCTCATAACAAAGGAAATGATCTGTCCATACACTAATATTATTTCACTTGATTTAAGTTTCAAGTTACAAAGTTGTAACGTAAAAGAAAAATGAAAAACCAGACAAATAGTGTAACACTTCAAGACTTAATTTGTTTTCTTCTGTCTGGTGAGAACCAAATAATCTGCATTGATACGGTTTAATGGCAGAGAGAAGAATTATAAATGCTGAATCTGTTTTAGTAAAATTCTGTTTGGGGTTAATTGTTCAAACTCTGATGGCAGTGAGGACTTTAACCCCACCGGCCACTTTATTAGGTACACCTGTCCAATCGCAGGTTAAAACACAGTTCTAATCAGTCAGTCTGTAGGCGCAAGTGAGTTGTTGATGCCAGAGGTCAGAGCAGAATGGCCAGACTGGTACGAGCTGATAGAAAGGAAACGGTGACTCAAATAACCACTAGTTGGAACAAGGTATGTAGAAGAGCATGTCTGAAATGCATGTCTCATGCAAATCTTGAGGCGGGTGGGCTACGGCAGCAGAGGACCACACTGGGTGCTACTCCTGTTAGCTAAGAACAGGAAACAATTTGCACAGGCAATAGGAGAATTGAAAAATGTTACTCAGGCTGATGAGTTTCAATTTCTGTTCCAACATTCAGATGGTAGGGTAAGAATTTGGCGTCAGCATGAAAGCATAGACCCATCCTGCCTTGTATCAGTGGGTCAGGCTTGTTGTAGTGTAATGGTGTGGAGGATATTTTCGTTTCACACTTTGGGCCCCTTGGTACCAATTGAGCATTGCGTCTATGCCACAGGATACCAGAGTATTGTTGCTGACTATGTCCATCCCTTTATAACCACAGTGTACCCATCTTCTGATGCCTACTCCCAGCAGGATAACACTGTCATAAAGCATGAATCATCTCAGACTGGTTTCTTGAACATCGCAGTGAGTCCACTTTGCTTAAAGGAAAAATTTAAATTTTCCACTAAATATGATCAAATGCTGTCGAGACTCTTCAAAACCAGTCCAGACCAAATACCGGTAGGTTTTTCATGAAGTAAAAGATTGGAGCATGTAAAGTTAAATCATGACTCTACCATCAGAGTCAAATTTTCTCATAGTGTTTACACTCTACACAACACAGAGATAACCCACTCTACATTCATTGTACAAACAAATAAGCATCATGCACAGGGCAAAGAGATTACTGTTGGTCAAATTATATACAACTAGGGCTGCAACTTACAATTATTTTGCCTATTGATAAATCTGTCGATTATTTTCTCAATTATCGATTGAGACAGCAATTTTCCTCAAAGATTTTTTACAGAATTAAATCAAGTGGACCTAAAACATTTCCACTTGCTGAGTCTTGATAAGAGCATATTGAAATGCAAAATGTTTATACATTTTATTACAATTTGTTATAATTACTGCTCTAAATGGGTCGCTTTGTCAGCTAAATGCATTTTTAGAGTCTATTCTCTAGTCATCAGTTGATTGCCAAATGTTGATCATTATTTCAATAATTGATTAATCACAATCAATTGTTTCAGCCCTATAAACAGCAATCAGATTGAATCCTTTTCAGCTCTAACACTGGTGGCTGCTTTATTTAGCTCTACCGTGTCAGTGAACAATCAATAGGACAGGTTGACTCTTCACAATAAATATCTCCTTTGTGGCGTGACTGTGTCGATGGTTTATTGGTGATTACCTCTTAATGGTCTGCTTCAAGTACTTGGCAACTTTCTTTTGGCTCGCTCGAGCCTCTTCAATCTTCCTTTGACAGTCAGACTCCTCCTCCTTCAGCTTTGCTGCATGTTTACTGTCAGAACAAAAACATCAACCCTTCATTTAGCCTTTTAAATGGGTTTTCTGTAAAGCTGAAAAATGGTTTGATAAATTCAAAAATGATAAGACAATATTTTGTGTGCATAATATGCTTCTGTGTGATGAATGATGCGAGCTGTTGTTGTTCCTACTCCCTCAGAAGCTTCATCTTGTGCTTCTGCTTCTGGCTCACTTTCTTCTCCTGCTGCAACCTTGTTACTGCCTTCTGTGCTTTAAGGACCTGGAAGAGCTTCTCTTCCTTCTGCACCTCCTGGCGGAGGAAGGAGACCCTGCCAAGTTCTACCTCCAACTCATTTAGCTTCAGTCTGAGGAGCAGAGAAATTTGGGAGTAAGCATAACAAAATGCACCAATCTATTTCTTATTGTTATCATCTGGATCATACACAGTAAAGCAGTTTAGCAATGCTCGGGGATACAATCTGACTCTTTGATCTATTAGTGATCATGAACATAATAGTATTAAGGCAGGAGTGTACCCAATGTTATGTATTCATTTTCTTGACATGTCGTTCTTTTTTCTGAGACTGCAGTGTTTCTTCTGTTTACTTCCTCAGAACTGAGGCAGTGATCAAATCCGAGCAAATGAGAGGACTGCCCTTTTCATGCAGCACTAATGCCTGTCAAACCGAGCAGGAACAAACAAACCATCGTCATGTTGAACCCACTCTTGTTGCCTCACTTCAGCACAGATCTGGCCTTCCAGCTCTTCCTCATTCTGCAGCTTTTGACACAACAGCTTATGCTGAGCTTGCAGTCGGAATACAGCCACGCTGCTAAATACGACAAGGAATGAGTGGAAGCAAACAGACAGCCTGCCTATCCAATGCATGCTTAGATTATTTAGTGTCTTTTTTTGTACTCACCTGCTGTCTTTTGCTTTCTGCTGCTCTATTTCCCACTCCAAATTGTCCCTCTGCTTCAACCAGCTTTCTATATTCTTACGGCAAATTTCCAGGTTTTCTCTAAAAAAGCAAAGTTTGAAAAAAGAAAAGCTGCATTGTTGAACATACGCTTCTTTACTTTTTCACATCAGGAAATCTTATCTAATCTTATGAAGGAAAATTTAAATACACTCAATTCGGGTTTTACCAAAAGAAAAAAGATTTGTGAATTTTTTAGAAGAGAAACATGGTAGATGGTTTACAATTTTTCTGTTTTTCCTGCTCCCACCATAATATTTCACCATGGTTGCTGATTCCAGGAGATACATTTTCTGTGTTGTCTTCAGGCAAACAAGACTTCTTATGTTTAAATTCTTAAACAGCCTAAATTTTCTTTAATTTTCAACAATGGACTGAACAGGGATCTGTATGGTGTCCAAATCATGGGATACCTTTATATAGAAAAGGTGGGTAGGATACCCAAAAATTGTACACTAATAATACTGACAGTGACAGTACTTCCTCATATTTTTCACCAAAGTAAAAGTAAAAAATTATTTTGTTTAAAGTCTACTCAAGTTCCTAATAACTCATCATAACATCCGATATTTAAAATTATGTATTAAAAACAAACCAAAATGTAAATTTATGTGTAAGTTCTAGTATTTTAATGTGTATAATAAAATATTTTAAACAAATTATAATTCGAAAATAAAAAAATGACTTCAATTAGGCGTGTGCTTCCGTGGCGCACTAGTTAGTGCACATGACCAATGAACGGAGGCTTTAGTCTTCAACGCGGCCGACCCGGATTCGAGTCCGACCTGTGGTCCTTTGCCGCATATACTGTATCTCCCCCTGTCATTCCCCCCTTCCTGTCAGCCTACTGTCCTAAAAAAAAAGAAAAAAAAAAGCCACTAGTGCCATAAAAAATAACCTCAAATAACAGTAACTGAGTAAATTGAACTAGTTACTACCAACCTCTGAATATTACCTAACCCTAACTGCAGCTTTTCCACTAGTTGCTGTTTGTGAGCTAACCTTATGTCAACTCATCAAAGCTTTGTAGCTTTTGAACAACAGCATAACTATGGTGGAATCTACAAAAAACATTTTATAAAGACAATTAGTCTAAAAAAAAAAAGTAAAATTAGATTTCAATTAATTTAGACTTGCGAAAACGAAATTTGGAAACCATGCATCATTTTGTTTTCACTCCAAAATTATAAAGCACCTTGTATTTGGACTTTTAACTAAAACAGTAGGTATGTTATGTAATACGTGAAAAGGTTGAAGGCTTCTGTTAGTCAATATCCTGCAAAGTTCAAAGCTGTTGAACTATGTTATGCTCTTTGGTATAAAAAAAATAGATTTTCTAAGGCAACAATCAAAACCAAATTATTCTGCAAATAAAAAGAAATCCAGATATCAAATTTTTGAAGATGAAGCATTGACTCTGGTTGGTGTAAAAAGTACAAAGGTTTTTTTTTTTATTGTTCTTTCAGTCTAAAAGGTTACATTCTGTGATTGAGGGAAAATGACTCTTTTCTCCTAAAGGAAATTGATGCATGCTGTAACGTAAACGATTCAGACCGTTTTAAGGCCAGCTGTGCTTAGGTTCCATTAAAGTGATGCTTATTCAGAGAGCACTAAAGCTCCACGCTGACCAACGCTGCTTTGTGCTGAAGGATGATGACTGACATTTGTTTTATGGAGACTGCATCACAGTTCATCAGGTGCTTAATGGCTCGCCGTGCAGACAAATAAAAAGGGAAGAAAAGTGGAAGGAGAGGTCATTACTGGAAATGTTCTTTCTCAAGCAGGAATGATTTCCTGCAAATTGCTGAATCATTTGGTACAGAAATGATTGGCGCCCGTGTGACAAGGGCAGCAGAGCGAAGATTATGGAAAACAGGGATAACAAAACAAACAAATGGAACAAGGTGTACAGAAACCCTAAAAATAACAGAAACCACTTGTGACAATGAGAAGGACAATTATGTGCATGTGAAGGTGTTTGTAAATCCCTGAAAGGAACATCAGATTTCATCTGGGTTAAACGGGCAAGTTTGCTCTAGAGGTTGATGAATGCCAGGTCCAGACCTGGCTGTCTGCACGTCACGCTCCTTCTGTCGCTGAAAAGAGTCCAGCTGGTCCAGGTTTCGTCTCAGCTTGAACATCCGTGCATAACTCTCCATCTTGCTATTGTCAGCCACAAGGGTAAGGTCACCATCGCTATCGCTTTCTCTTGGGGTAGATGAAGACGGACATATGGGAAAAAAATGTTGAATGGAAATCCTGGTTATGCTTCACATGAATAAATTAAATAAGCTGATTTAGAACACTGCAAAGATGTCTAAAAAGCCCTAAAATAAATTAATATTTTAGTGCAGAAGTATAAACGCATAAATATAACTGAAAAGAAACCCAATTTCTTTGTAAAAAATACCTTTAAATGAATTTAAGAGATGCAAGAATATTTGTGCTCCTGATGAGCCAGATGTAATTTCAACGTTTTACAATGTAGGAGCATCTATGTTTAGCTTATTCAGAAGCCTGATCCTCAATCATATGTTCTCAACCATTTTAAGACAACTGGCAGAGGCCACGATATATCTACCTCTAAGCCCCTGGTGTTTCAAATGTTTTAGTTTCCCTTTTAAGAAGCAGATTTATAATTTTATTGCAGAGTATGAGGGGCTTCTGCACATGTTCATTCTTGGTTACTAAAGGATACAGTCACAGTTTAAACCATTAATACATGTTTACAGTAGCATGGCTTTTTTTCTGGCATCACCGTCCCCCCAGACAATAACAGTTTGGGTTGTGGTCGCCATCCGTTGATTATGGAGAGTTTCAATTCCTTGGTTAAATTATCTCATAGTAAGGGTGGTTATTTATTTTATCACCTTTACTAATCAGCTCACTTCATAATTTTGCAAAAAAAAACAACAAAAAAAAAGAATAAAAACAAAACAAAAACCCTGGTCTGATGCTAAAAACAATTGGCATTAGTGTAAAATTATATTTCTAATCAAGGAAACAATATTAGTCATAAAATAATAGAGTGTAAATAGTAATACATGCTTCATATTCAATATGTTGTTAATGCACAAGGTTAAGCGGGTGATTTGCTAAAAACTATTCTTTCCGATTGTTTTTTTAACATGATAACAAAGTTAGAGACTGGTGAGCACCTAAAAATACTCATAACTGCTTCACTTCTTTATAAATATAGAGTGAATTAATTACATATATATTAGGGACGGAACGGTTTTTGAAAACCGTCCGAACCGTTCGGTTCGACTGTCTCGGTACGATTCGCGTGTGTTACGTTCGGTTCATGCGCGGCTCCTTTTTCCTCATAGGCGAAGCGTTTCTACTACAGAGCAGAAGGTGGCGGTACTGCGACCAAAGCCAACCACCAGTAGTAAACAAGAAGAAGAAGAAGCGAAGCAGCGTAGCCGGGTGTAGCAGAAAAAATCAGTTGTTGTGGAGAATTGTGTGGGTATGGCGAGTGGGAAAGAACAGGAGTTGGAAGACGAGCCAGCAGCACTTTATAGGTCTGCTGTATGGGACCACTTTGCATTTAGAGTGACCTACGATAATGGCGGAAAGAAAGTGGTGGATAAAAGTGCAACAGTGTGCTGGCATTGTGCAACACGTTTTGCAACATGACCAACATGTCAGGCTAACCCTGAAATCCCACATACTCCGTCAGCGCTCCGCCCCGCTGCGCTCCAGACCGCCTGCTCAAAGCAAAGCCTACAGCCTCCACTGTGGCTCCCGGCCGCTCCGCTCTGAGTTCCTTGGAGATGGTAGAGGGCATGCGTGAGATGAATAAATTCAAAGCAGCAAAACATGCGGAAATGATCCAGGGTTTCCCCGGATCATTAAAAATAATTACAATTCATTAATTTTTTTGAATTTTTTTCATTAATTTTTATTTTTCATTAATTTTTATAATTTTTATAGTTTTTTTTATTTTTCGGTGTAACAATAAACATATACCGAACCGTAAACCGTGACCACGAAACCGTGAACCGAACCAAACCGTGGATTTTGTGAACCGTTCCACCCCTAATATATATATATGTTATGGCTGAAACAATTAATCGGATTAATCATGATTAATCAATTATTGAAATAATCGTCAAGTAATCTAGTAATCGATTAATTGTTGAAGTATAGAGACTGAATCATTTGGTACTGTTTTAGCTTTAGTTTTAGCAGACAGAGCAACCAACTTAGACCAGCAATTATACCAACATTGTAAAAAGAAATACATAAATATTTTGCATTTGAAATAAAAAAAAAATATTTATTTTTTCGTCTGTCAATATTCTCTATCCAGAAGCCCTTAAGTTTTACCTGGGTAAATTTCATAAAAAGTCTTTGTTAAGGAACTTTTGGCTATCCGATTATTAATCGATTAATTGAAAAATTAACTGACAGATTAATTGATTTGCAATATATATATATATATATATATATATATATATATATATATATATATATATATATATATATATATATATAATATTTCAACTATTTAATGCATAATATTACATTAAATTACCTAATGGGACATACTAATTTTATGGTACATTCGTATTTATGCATATATTTGGACCTATACTTCAAGGATCACATCAATATTGTAGATTATGTAACACAGCTAACAATTTTGAAAATCTGAATTCATGTTTTAGGTTTATTTATTTAGGTTTTATTTATTTGTTGTTCTTACTCAGACAATTCCTGCAACCATTCCAGGTCAGAGGGAAGGTCTGCCTCTTCATCCATAGGTGCCTCCTGTCCTGGACCAAGGTCTACAGCTGTGGGAACATCCTCGTTTATGGAGAGTAGCTGGTTGTTACCTTCGGTGACGTCGGCACTGCTGTGGGGGACATCCAGCCTTCCGCTCCTAATCGAACCCCTTGATCTAGGTGAACCGTCTCTCTCATCAGAAGCCATTAATCCTTCCTATGGATGAGACAGAGTCCAACCTGTCGGACAGAAAACATTGTAGCTTTTAATAAACAGTTAAAACTGTCTACATCTTTTTTATTTTTAATACCAATGCTACTTTATTCATTTAAACAAACTTTTGAATTAATTGAAAAACACCGCCTTGGGAAATCTAAGGTTTGCAGCAAAAACACGTAAAATCAGACTGTTTACCTGACAGGTGCCGCTAAATTAACTTCGGTCCCTTTTTGGCTTTTATTTAAAATGCGTCACGTTTAAAGTAACTTTCAACAAATGACGTCCAACTAAAATATAAAAGACATGCTTTCGCGACACCTTTACTCACTGTTATACGAGTACGTTTCCGTTGGTAACGCTCCACGGTTTCTATGACAACGGGGCGCCAGGGGACGGGCTATCATTTCTTCTTCTTCGAATTATTGGCGGGCGGCCTCAAATGTTAAGATGCATTGTTGCCATCTACTGTGCTGGAGTGGGGACTAAAGTATATTTTCTAAATAGCTGGTCTTTTATGTTTCCACACTATTTTAATTAAACTATTGCTTTAATTAATTTATTATTAATTAATCGATTAAATTAAATTAAAATAAATTTGATTTAATTAATTTAATTTAATTAATTTAATCCAGCAGATTCCAGAACAGTTTCTTCCCCACTGCCATTAGACTGCTGAATGTTATGTAAAATGGGTTACAAAAATACCAAAAGAAACAAAAAAAAAAAAAAAATCAACCCTGAATGTTAGAACCCTGTAACTTTACAGTCATATGTTTACATTACCGTTTTTCATCACAATGTTATCACTGCTGCTTACCTTATCAAGGCTGCACTTTAAAAAATTAAATAGTCTAGGAGCTGTTCTTAAAGAAATTAACTTTTGTTTACACTTGTGTAAACAAAATGACAAAATAAAATCTAAGTCTGTCTAATTGACCTACTTATTTAATTGTATCTACTGATTCAATATTTTTCACCCTGAATTTTATGTTCTGCTGTTTCCAAATCCATGAAACTGTCTTATCTATCTGTTGGAAGTTATTAAACGTCTTTAAGTAAAAAAAACAAACAAAAAAAGAACCAAAAACCACCCTTCATATTCGGCCATATTAAATGTAACATCCACTAAGAGGACTTTGTAAAAGTATAATGTTAGTAGTCAAAAATAATGTTTTTAAGTAAAACATGAGCCTAATTCTCCTGTTTGTTATTCTACTAAATGAGCAGCCGATTGTGAAAACAATAATTGAAAATAAGGGTTATTTCACTAAATATTGATTTCTAATCTATTCTTCAGTTTAAATATGAGTGTTCTGCTATATAAAAAAGATGAAAATGAATTAGCATTTATACTAGCCTGAGAACAATGTTTTAATTTTAATTTCATTTTTGAAAGAAAAGATCAAAAAGATCTAGATGATTTTATTTGAAAATCAAGAAAAATGTACATCACTTACAAATAAAAAAACTTCTTTATGGAGGCCACTTATTTTTGGTAGTAAAATCAGAACATTTAACATGCATTGTAAAAATGGCAGTTACTATTTTTTATTAAAAAAATTAATCTGTTAGAGTAAAGACTTTCAAAGACTATTTTCTGGCTCTAGTGGCCTTTATTTTTGGTCAATTTTTTTGAAAGTAGGCTGGCCCTGCTGATGAGCAGCTGCACACCTACGTATTTCTTCAATAAACATTTGTTTTGAAATTACCCTGATCTCTCTGCTTGAAATCTAGGTCTTATGTTCAGAGATTCTGACAAGTAGTTCATGCTTTATTTCCCTTATTTTGTTAACTTAGCACTTTGATCTTCTGAATGTGCATTCTAATGTATTTTTTTTGGTTTAATATTTTTTATTCTACCTTAATTGCAAGTCAAACTCCAAATCTTCATAACTTAACAGAAGAACAACATTATTGATAACAATGTCTTTTTAAAATTCTGTTTAAGATTTCCAAAGAGTTATTCACAGTTTACTGTCACTATGCCCAAGCAATAGAAAACCAATCCAGAGCAAAAATAAGGGATATATTTTTTCTAGTGTATGTGCATCCTCCCCTTTGCTTTTTCACCCTGGGCGGCTAACGATGAACCCATGTTAAAACCGACATTGCAGGCATGAACAATATAGATTTACTTTAGAAGATTTAACAGGAGCAAAATGTTGCAAAGAACAAACAACATATGGATTTATCCACTGAGGTCCAACTCTTGTTGCCTTTTGTATCTCTGCTTCTGTCTCCTTGAACTCCAGTCGGCCTCGGCAGATGGCCGCTCACACTGAGCCTGGTTCTGCTGGAGGTTTCTTCCTGTTAAAAGGGAGCTTTTCCTCTCCACTTTCCCCTAAAGCATGCTTCCTGTGAGGGATTGCATTCTAGTCCATGAGTTGATGCAATCAACTGGTTTTATTCAACAGAAGATTTTGAACCAATATGACTAAATTGTAAACTGCCTTGAGATGACATGTGTTGTGAATTGGCGCTATATAAATAAACTGAAAGGAATTGAACTGAACTCTTGGATCATTTATATGAGCACGTTTCCTTCTAGCATTTATTGCCGCAGGATGGTGAGTGTTTTTGTACACCATTTTTAACATTACACACTTTTACCATGTTGAAATTGCCTTTCTTTAGATATCTGATGGCAGAAGACAGAAATAGGGCAAAGAGAAAGAATTTGCAAAAATTGCGCCGTGAATATCTCCAGCTTCAAAACACAGGGCATGCATGATCCAAACCTCCCTCATCTTTTAATACGATTTCTGTTATTATTGTCTGGAGTTTCTCTCTCTCTGTACTGACATTTACTCTTTGATCACTTCCTCTGAGACTACCCTTAATCTCTTAAAAGTAGGGTCTTTGATCAGCTTTTTTTTAATACTGTCTGTCAGGACTGATGTTTAGGGGCTTTAGAAATTAATCATGTAACACTCAGGAATCACGCAATATAAAAACAAGAGCCTGCTCCAGAGAACAGCAGATGATCTTACTGAGTCAAAAAAATAACCTTAAACCATTTTTGGTAGGGAAAAAGTCAGACAAGAAACTTAGCATTTTCTACATCCATGAGTAGATACAAAGTGTGGGAAAAATTTGACATTTTTAATGATTGTGTGAAAAGGTCACAAAGATATTAAAAACGAATCATAGTTTGTGAACACTTAAAAAAATGCACATCCCTTGTGCAGATAAGCTATTAAAGTTATTTTGTTCTAAGATGACACAAGTTTTCAAAATGTGGGTTAAAATAACATCAATTGGGAGCCTATTTCCCTCTTAACTCTTCCAACAATCGTAGATGGATTTTAGGCAGGATACAAGTTGCCATAATGTAGCTAAAAGCATAGCATCAGCACATTTTCAAACTAAATATATATGAAAAAATGTGTATTCAAATATTTACCAGGCGAAAAAAATAAATCCAATGTTAAAAAATGATAGCTTTTGGTAAATTTGTAGAATAGATCTACACATTTCCACAGTTCACTGTTAGAGAACTGCAGCAAATAGTGACTTGGTTTCCATAACAACTGCTATTAATGGCAGCAGGTTGTTAAAGACGAATGGCAAGAGAGATTATTTTCTCTACACCATCACAAACATAAACATGCCCTGTTTGGTAAACTCTGCTGGGATTTTAACTGAAACTGTGCAAAGGTGTTTTGATCAGATTTGCCTTTTCATGATCAAATTCTCCAGGAGTGTTTGACATGAATGCATGATGCACCTCAGGTACTGTAAAGTACAGTGAGGGATCCATGATGCTGTGAGATGCCTGCTTCTCTGCAGGGGGCTGGAACGTTTAGATTTCATGGCATTATGGAGATTTTTTATCATAAAAACTGTGGTGTTTTAGAAGACTTTAATAGAGATATTTTTAAATATTCAGAATAAGATCCCTATGAATTATGGCACTCTGTTTTTGGTTTGAAACACTGAAAACACTGAAATATAAATATGTCTATTATTCTTAAAATACGCTTATTTTCCCTTAATTTTTCCATTTGAATTAGATTATTAATACTTAGAAAAAAAGCCCAACAAATACACAAGCATAATATCTAATCATTTTATTTATTTATTTTTATTTTTTTTGTGTCCTGTTTTGTTAAAGAAACTCTGGGTATAAATGTCTCAGAGTTATATGATAGCCCAGCAGCTTTGCTTTCACAAGCAGACCATTGTGATTGTTGACATAAGGTTCCACTTGATACTTGTATAATAAACTTTATTGAAAATGATTTAGCGAGTAAAATCGTATCCAACAGACACAGAGAGGTGAGAAAGAAAGAGGGGATATGAACCAAGGGGAGAGACAAAGAGAGTGAGACAGGAAAGAACCCGTGAAAAGATTAAAAAATAAACCAGTAACAGCAAAAATAGAAAGCAACAGAAGATATACAGCAACTCCTAGAAATCTGCTTCCATACCTGTATGAGACAAGAGAAAAAAACAGAGAGCATTACAGCAAAAAGAAGACAACAGAAAACCAAAGTAAATGTAAAGAAGCTTCAAGAGCAGTTCATATCCCTTAGATATCCATGTGCGTCGAAGTCAAAACCTACAGTGATTACACAATATTAGTCAGGGTGGTAGCTGCAGCTTAGTATTTAGTATAAGCATGCATCCTTGAAAACCTTGAGCTAAACTCGTGTGGTATGTAAGCATGGCTATCCTTTGTATAAAGGATTTACAAAGCTTCTTCAGAAGGAAAGTATGCTTAATAGCAGGTGTGGGCGGCCCCAGTCTCGCCCTACAGGGCCCCGGACAGGAAAAGAGACAGAAACAACTTCACATATATCCAGTCACAATCACACCCTTACAACCATATGGATATATACAAGCACTCAACGGAGACGCACACAGAGGCACACACTAAACATATTCTCACACTCCTAATACATACACTGTGATCCCCGGTTTGAGTGTTGAGATTGGGTTGAGGTTTGTGGACCCAAATGAAGAGACAGGGAGGCAGAGGTGAGTTTCTTGATGATTTAATGAAGAGTAAACAAACAACTGAGGCAGGAATCCAAAATCCAAAAAATCAAACATGAAAACCAAGTCAAACAAACCAGAAACCATGACGACAGGGGGGGAAAACTATCACGAGGAGGAAGATCAGAGAGATGGAGTTGGAGGAAGTTAGACGAGAAACCAGCACTGAGGAACTGAGCAGAGAGTGTATTTATGTGAGACGGAAACAAAGAGAGGACTAACGAGCAGATTGGGAGCAGGTGTGAACAGAGCAGAACAGGAAAGGAGCTAGGGAAAAGGGAAAACACAAGAGGGCAGCAGAGGGCAACAAATAAAAACCTGAAAATATCCAGAAATCACAACAAAATAAGAATTAAACCACTAAAACTAGAAAACATGGAACAAAGTGAAACAAAATACACAAAATAAAACATAACAGAACTAAGACTGTGACATTGAGGGCCAATCCCTTTAGGATGGACAGGACCACAGACCCAGGAGGAGATTCCCAGTCCCCCCAGCAGTTCAGCCCAGGACCAGCACCAAACATCACCCCAGGCCCACCCCAAGGAGAGAAAAACCGGCCCCCATGGGCAGGTAGCCAACCAGCCAGTCATATCCATTCCAAGCCTCCACATCCATATGTTCCTCTCATACCCATGGCTTCCAGGCAATCCCAACCCAAGTATCTGCTAATTCTTTTATTTTAAGGGAACTCCTTAGCAGATCATCTTATTTTCAGAAATCTGTACTGTGTTTAAAAACGGGGTTCCTCCAGTTTAATCTATATAAGCTGAAATGCAATGTTTTCCATTTCATTTTTAACATTTTTTTATCATAGAGGGTCCCGGTGATGACCTGCCCTCCCTGCGCCCTCCAACCCATCTGTAAAGTTCAGCAACCAAAGCAAGAAGGGATCTACAGATTAGTGAGTTTCCCTCCCTCCCTCTATCTCTCTCTCTGCCTCTCTTTCCATCCCTCTCTCATTCTCGCTCCCTCCTCTCTGGATGACAGGCGGCAGCAGCGGCGGTGGATCGGCTCTCCAGTGCGCTCTGACCGGGATCTTCCTTTATTTCTCAGGTGCGCTCTGCTTTGGTGCGCTCCAGGACTCGGAGGATCAAGGAAGGGGGGGTTCCATGATGGGGTCCACCTCAGCATCATCGCCATCGGCAGCAGCGGCATCATCCTCATCATCACCATCACCATCAGCAGCAGCAGCAGCGGCTTTAGACTTTACTTTGTTCTCCGCTGCGCTGGATAATGATGAATGCGCACTGAAATAAAACAACACTTTCCTGAAACTGAACTCATCGGCTTCCAACGAGGGGAAGTTTTTTTTCTTTTTTAATTTAAGTAAATTGGTGTTTGGAATGGAGGTCCTAACTTTCCTGCTCTCCAGTTTTGCTGTGCTTCTCTTCGGAGGGCATATGTTCACCAGGTGAGACATTTAGTTTTTTTTTTTTACTTCTTGCAGGTGTTCATGTTAAATCAGAGCTCGTTACCAGCGACCACAGCATCACACATATATCCATACTACTTCTTTAGCATCCCATGTTGTAGTGCGTCAGTATTATTTCACAGCACATTAGGAAAAAAAAACAAAAAAAAAACCTATAATAATCTATAAAACTTCAAATTCCGATGAGACTAATTCGTTTTCTGTTTTGCCTTTGGGACAGCCAATGGTAATATTTACATAACACTTTTAAGAAATGCTGCTGAATAGCAGGTGAGTGGGTGGTTTCTATGTGCAGCAGGTAATAGCATCAGCAGCCTACCAGGCCTTCAGGAGAGAGAAAATATGTCAGATGGCAACGTGATACAAGGGGATTAAAGGAGGCATCTGTGTCCACCATGCTTCAGCAAGGGAGCATTAGGATGCTCAGTTTTAGGAGTTAAGGGAAGGATAATATGAAATCGCAATCCAAGCTTGGAGAAGGAATAGATGGATAGATCATCAGATAGATTCATCAAGCTCCACTGAATTTTAACATAGCAAATGAGGACTAGACAGACAGATAGATAGATAGATAGATAGATAGATAGATAGATAGATAGATAGATAGATAGATAGATAGATAGATAGATAGATAGATAGATCTGCTCTCTCCAAGTGCTTTTCTACTTCCTTTTTTGTAATATCCAGAAAAAATCATCATCATCATCATCATCATCATCACTTCTAAGGTCACAGATTAATATATATATATATATATATATATATATATATATATATATATATATATATATATATATATATATACACAAATATATATACACACACTTTCAACCATCTGACCCAAACTGTCATCCTGAGAAGAAAATGCCTGAGCAAGGAATCACCAAGCCCAGAACTAGGAAAAAATAGCAGATACGTTTGACCAGCATGGACCAGTGGTACTGTTCATACTGAAACTGGGTTAACATTATATGTGCTGCTCATAACTTCATCAAGCTCCACTGAATTTTAAAGTAGCAAATGGGGACTAAATAAACAGATAGATAGATAGATAGAGATAAGAAGATTTATCATCAAATAGTCCTGTTTAAAATCCACACATGATGCCTCTAAGCTTTCATAGAAGCATTATAATCATCATCCTCCTAACACTAAATGCTTCTGAGCTCCTCTACTGTAAAAGGACTAAAGGTGACTCTGTACTTCAGTTTGAGATTTGGTGGAAAGGCGAATGTCAGAGTTTGTCCCTCCTGGCTCTGGTAGAGGAAGTAACCACTGCTGTAATTGGATTTCCCTGCCTTAAGTCACCACTGCTGTTGTTTTTATTATATAGCTCTTAATACAATGCAGCCTTTTTTTCTTATTTTTTTTTTGGCACCTCATTATGTGTCAGTGTTCTCTCTTTCTCTCTGCGAAGCACAGAAACATACAGAGATAAAGGAACAATTTTGCGTACTGCTGTTCTGCTTCTGCCTGAGGAAAGTTGCAAATAGCTTTTGTTTTTCTCCCTCTTTCTTAAAACAGAATTACTCAGATTTTCCTTTTTGCTCCTCCTTTATCTATTTTACTACGTAGCTAAGTTATTCCCCGCCATCTTTGGTGGTGCGTGAGTTTCACAGCTTCTTTCTCCAGCTGAGGTGTCTCTTTTTCTTTGCTATAATGAACACTGCCTTCGCCTGGAATCCCTTAGAAAATTAGAATTACAAAATTAGATCCCATTTTGACATGTTACGTTATCAGACTGTGATGTCTTTTATGGGACTTAATTAGACAGAGGCAAAGTAGTGAATTATCGGTAAGTGGAAGGAGAATGATATATCACTTTTAAAATAATTTATATATGAAGAAAAGAAGAGAAAAGAGAAGTGTAATGTGAATTCATATGCAAACCTTCTCATTCTGAGAAATCCAGCCCAATCAGCTACCTTCAGTGATTTAAACAGTGAATACTGTCCTCCTGTTTGATATCTGCCTAGCCATACAGGTCTTAACCCTGGAGGAGCTGCACAGATTCACAGCTCAGGTGGAATAAACTGTTGAAGAAAGCCGTTGTTAAACAAGCAAACAAAAAAAAAAAAAAAAAAAGGAAAAATTTCAGAAATCACAAAGTCTGACTCTTTGGCCGAGATGCTGCTATTTAAAGCTGATTGGGCTAAATATAGAGCGGTCCTGGTAGGACACCCTGTTCAATGCTGCAAAAGATGGGAGGGATACAATCTGACTGAGCTACTTTGGAAACAAAAATTATCAATAATTTCCATCTCGATGTGCAAGGCTTAAAAATATATATTTTTAGTAAGCATGGCTGAAATAAAAATGCAGACATTTTTGCTGATTGTATTGGGAAACATTTTTAAATCTCTTTCCTTTTCTTGCCACTTCACAAAATGCAAAAAACAAGCTCTACAGGGATCTAAGCTTCTAGTCGAGTCACACAGGCTGGGAATCCAGAGAACATTTGGAAACAGAGAAACTCCTGGCAGATACTCGCTTCTCTAAAATAACTCAGTAACTGTTGGCAGACTGGAATTGTTTTGGTCTGATATGAGAAAAATCAAGCTAATGCTCCAGATATACTCACACTTAAAATCCAGATAGAGGAGAATAAAAGCCTGAACAGAGCTGATATCAGTATTTCTTCTGTTGCATTTAAAAAATACAGTGTATGAGAGGTTTCATTGATTATAAACTATGTATTTGTGGTTAGAAAATAAACTTAGAACCAAAACAAATCATCTTAGCTCCTATGTTCCCACTCTTTCTAGAGTATCATTAAAAAAAAACTTTCCTTGCAACTATACAGAAATACCAACAAATAAATTAATTAAATGTTTAACTTTGTTTCAAGGTGATGAGACAGCTGGGTGTTTAATAAATGGACTGTTGGCAGCTGATAGCTCAGGTTTAGGGGAGACCTATTATCTTAGTTTGGTCACGGCCGTCTGTCTGCTAATATAGAGAGCTGCTTGGTCACAAAGTCCCAGAAGTATGGTTTGATCCGCATGATTATAGTGGGCAACATTCATCATCAGCATGAAGATCATATTCATTCATAGTTGTTAAAAGATATGTTTGAATCATTCCTTTGTTCAGAGTTGAAGGTTAACTAAAGATCAATTTTTTCTTCTTTTTAACAGGATTGGGTGCAGTGTGTTGGGTTTAATGCAGATTCTTCCATCTTTTGATTAGGTGTAGAGAAACAAACTTCCTTTTTTTTTTATTTTTTTTTTACCAGATCTTTCTGGGCTTCTTGTTCTGTTGGAACAAGATATTGTGGAACTTAACAGGTGATTTTAACCACAGTTCTGCTTTAGCTCTATTAATTTAAGCTGATCCAAATGTTTAATGACTCATTGTTGATCCATCAACAAATCTATCTATCTATCTATCTACTTTAAAATTCATTGGAGCTTGATGAAGTTTTGAGCAGCACATATAATGTTAATCCAGTTTCAGTGTGAACAGTACCTCTGTATATATATATATATATATATTAATATATATATATATATATATATATATCTCAACTGTTACCTTTCCTGTCATTCATACTCTGCCTTAGAAATGATGATGATGATGATTTCTAGACATAAAAAAAGTACTAGAAAAGCACTCGGAGAGAGCAGACCTCTGCCAAGTAGCTCATTTCCCCCGACATATTGTGACTTCCACCTTAATTTAATACCTGTATTCACAGAAACTTTCAAAAAACTCTTGGATCCAAATAATGATCCACCAAATTTTAATGGATTGTTCCTTGGACTGAGGAGCACCTTTGGTAAAAACTTTTCAAGTTATCCTGTACACAGATAGACAGACAGACAGACAGACACACATGCAAACTCTCTGAAAAACATAACCTGCTTGACGGAGGTAATAAACCAAACACTCTTATATTGTCTTAATAAAGCAAGCAAAAAGAGATTTCTCTTTTAACTTTGTTGATCCACAGCATGTGGAAAGAAGATGCAATGGATGTTAGATTAGATTAGATTAGATTATTTGAGCTTTATTGATCTCACAGCGGAGAAATTCACTTGTCACATATTGGCATAGAAGTCAAAGAAGGTGCAAACAAGGAGGAATGCTTGGAGTGCAATGCTTTCAGATATTGAAACAATGACGTCTGCTTTCCCAAACTCTCCATGGCCAGTAGCACAGAGCAGTCAGCCATGGCTGCTTTTAATGCTACGCACAAGATCTTAGTATATCACCTACAACACATGCATATTTCTTTGCTTTGCACAAACAATTAATAGCTTCTTATGTAAGTATTGTAGATCAGATCCTAAACATATTCTTCTTATTGACAGTGTAGGTTCCAAATCTTCGGCTGTTATATGTTTTCCCAGTTCTCCAAAGGGTGTTCATTCAAGCTTTAATTTTTATGGAGCCTCTAGATACTTTGCTATTTCCACTGTAATTCAAATCTCACCAAAGACAGGCAGAAGCAGACAGAAAATAGCTTTGTTTTCACGCATATGCACACGTTACACCAGTTCTGCCAGCAGAATATGACCCTAGACGCTTTTATCCCAGCCTTTTAGTTCTGATCACGCCGGTCTGTCACACTCGTCCTTTAAACATGCATCCGGGTGACTCTCCTGTCCCTGCTAATCTGTATAAGAGGCTGAGTCAGCAGATAAATCCCTGCTTACATATCAGAGAGTGCACTTCCCAATAACACAGGGATTTCATTGTGTTGCTCTGACTGCATTAACTGCCTCTACCAAGCCCGATATCTGTGATGGCTTCAGGCTGAGTTGGTACAGCCACATCTCAGCGCCTCCACTAAAAGTCTCCCACTCAATCCAAGCTATCCCATCACACTTAAACTGGGAAACTGTTTGAGGCAGTAATTTGTTTTGTGTGCACCTTTGGGTTCTGGATGACTAAATGTACATTCATTATCTTGTTTTACACAATATAAAAATAAGAATATAAAAATAAGTCATCTTGAAGGTCCTAACCCTTTATAGGAAACTCACTGAAATACTTTGAAAATCAACATTTCAAGCCAATAGTGTTATTGGAATCCAAGACAAGACCTTATTACATTTGTAACATTTAAAAATATGGATATTTTGATAGCAAAAGTTCATGTGAGTGCAACAACAAGTAACACCAACTTTTGTTGTTTTTCTTAATATATCAAAATTCACGAAAAACACTGAGAATGAAAGAAACACATTTTTTTTGGTACAACATATTCTTAGAGGAATTAAGGCTGATACTGACACTTACATTTATTAGTTTATAAACCTAAATATAATTGTTAGCCAGGCTTATTAATTTTTGAATTTTACTTTTCAAAAACCTTTTTTTCCCTAACTGAATTTACAGTAGGTCCCATATGATTCAAGGGCTCATCTATTTGGTCAAATGCCAAAATAAGATGTGAATATTAATGACTGATTTGTAAGGGGTATGCAAGTGATCAAAAATTGTAACTTGCCCTAAAGGGTTAAGAAAAAGGGTTAAGAATGTAAAGAAATTAGCCTAGTTTGCAGCAAAGATTTATTTGTACCATGTCTGAATTTAACTATAAAAATTCTGCAGGATCAATATCCTGTAATGTGTGAAAATGAGTGAGAATGGTAAAAATATTTATTCAACACCTAAAACAGTCTCTGTTTTATGAAATTTAGCATACTAAATCTTTTACTGTTCCTCCTAATTAGTGAAATCTGATTGATTTTCAAATGATGACATGGTTTTGATCTGGCTTTAAAAGTTCAGTTTTCAACTGGACGCGAAGTTTGCCTAAACTGAATTTTTCATGCTTGACCCTAAACTGGATGACTGAGTTCTTTTACAGTTTATTTAGTTCCCAGAGATGAGCCAAAGCAGATGAGAAAAACTGTATTATAGCTTGAAATATTTATATTTGTGAACCTGTTCTGAGAGAACGAACAGGCTCCCAGGATTGTAAGCATTTAGAGGGCCCTAAACTCAACTCAGTTCAACTCAAACTTTATTTTTTTAACACATTAAAAAACAACCAGTTGACCAAAGTGGACCACTTTACAGGTTAAATGGGTTAAGCTTGGTCAAAAGCTAGAGAAAAATTATGTATTTGAATTAGCAATGGAAACCTTCGACCGATGTTACAGACTAAATGTGTCAGATAAATCCAGAGCATAGGGGGGTCACCACCACATTGGATCAGTATCAGTCACCTTTTTTTTTTTTTACTTTTAATTGTAAAAATATTGTAGTTTATTTCAGATAATGTCAAATTTCAGCCGTCACATGAACTGATCCAACTGAGAGGCATGAGGTCATCAGCCATTGCAGGAAAAAGCTCTTTTTTGCTACAAAAACATTTCTCTAAATCTTTACACCTATTTTTGATCAAGCGTGATGTATGATTACAACTAAACATGTTCGTGTTTTACCTCTAAACTAAACTAGATGTTTTATTTTGAAAGGTTTAGTTTAGGTATGGATATGTAAACAAGATGCAGTAGGCTTCGATAAAGCACCTACTATAATGCTGTTAAGAACTTGCTCTCACTTATCTGAAATCTATTTTTATTTCACTTGTTTGTCATCTTTTGTCATTTTTAATTTTAATCCAGGATTCAAGTAAAAAAATATTGCCTTTATCTTTTGTTAAAATCAAAATCAACTGATTTCCAAAAAGAAAAAAATACATCGTATGTTGGATGCATGGAGAAAAATTTATATTTATGTCTTATTTTGGGGTGAAGTTTCTATACATCTATTAAGCTAAACCACACAGGAAAAAAAACCTAAGTCCTTCTTTATTAACATTTATCTTAAAGCCCTTCATAGTATCTAATCAAAGTTATTAAGACCCTTTGGAGGTTCCAGACATTAACAAATGGCTCCATAGCTGCCAGTTCAGACAGCTGCTACAGGATATATGAGGAATTAAAGCAAAGAATATTCCATTAAAGGGTCTTAAGGTTATGCATCATCTACTGTACCTGTCAGAACAAAACTACAGGAAGACCAACCATCTGTACAAAGCAGCTGTGGGGTGAGAGGGAGAGGACACAAACAAACACTGATTCAGCCGAACAGAAATAGCTGCTGTGGGAAAAGAAGGCGAAAAACTTTGAGTAAAAACTAATATTGGACTGTATTCATTTGGACGATTTTTCACCTGAAAAGCATGAATATTTCAGCTGATTCAGTGAATAAGTCAGCAATGTGTAGATAAAAATAGAGGATAGTTGGGCAGGAAGTTAACACATCTTCATTAATTACTACAAAACTGCAAGCCTGAAGCAGATAGAGTAAAAATAAGAGAAAGGGTGAGGGGAGCCTAGTAGAATCATGAGAGCATTGATTATCATTTGGTTGAATTTAAAGGATCAATGTCTCCAGATCACTGGGTTAGGGTTGCTGACATAAAGGCCGCAGTAACAGTTTCGGTTTGGTTTTGATAATCACATGTAGGTCCAGTGTTTTTTCACACTATAAAAACTCATACCTATTAAAACATGACAATCTAACCAAAATCATATTCAGCATATTTCTTCTATCCTAAAACAACAACATGTACCCTCGAGAAGCTTTCCTAAAGCAGTTGGTATTTTGTTGGATCACCTTTTGTTCCAGTTTAGCTGTAAGTGTTTTTAGTTATGTCTCAGTACCTTTGCACAGACACAGACTGGCATCTCTGTTCATTCTTCTCTGAAAAACTAAAGGGAATGTTTTCTGTGCTACCAAGCTTTCAGTTCAGATCTCTATATGACTGGACCATTTTGATATGCTCTGATTTGGTTTTATTTACAGTACTATGGTGGTTGGAAGGAGAATGTCTATTATTATGTCCTGTCTGGTTTTAACATTGATCCCTCCTCCCATCAGCTCTTTATATTTTCTGTTTCTATCACCACAGCATGATGCTGCCACCACCTTTCTATGGCCATCACTCATCATAGATCAAGAAGTATCCAAGTGACAGCCTTTCTGTTGTAAATCAGTCTGTACAGAGGTGTCAAGTAAGAAAGTACAAATACTTTGTTAAGCCGGACATACACCGTACGATTTATGGCCCTTTTCGGGCCGATTCTCCAGTCGTGCGAGACTTTATTGAAGGGGCCAAGTTTCAGCCTGATCGTGCATCATGCGTCGTACACACACACGGGGTAACGAGGGGTGATTAGCCTCTCACGACCACCTCCCCATCAGGATTCATAAGGTCAGGAGAAAATTAAACATGTTTGAAATTCAGTTGTCCGTCATAAGTTGGTTGTGGGTAAATCGCTCAGTGGGCATGCGCAAAAAAGGATTCTACTTCTTCTTCCTTTCAAACAAAAACACAGAAGTATGGTAGGATGCGAGTGAAATTGAGTTCTTTATGTAAAATTCACACACCGTAGTAGCTATGCTTGCTCAGCCATGTCTTTATCCAAATACGTCGTTGCCTTTTCTTTTTAGGGCTTTCAGCACACAAAATTGCACAAATTGCTAAGGCAGCACATTTCACTCTAGTGAGCTTCATTTTTAACAGGAGGCATAGACTCTTCTCTACTTGTTTGGCTTGCGGATATACGAGTCCGAGTGGCGCCATCTCACTGTGGAGCTGAGTCCAACATGTGATAGGGGTGGGTATTGCCAAAGAAGTCACGATTCGATTCGAATCACGATTCATAGGCCACGATGCGATTCTATCACGATGCATCACGATACTTGAATTATTGCGATGCATTGCAATATTTTCTCCTCCATGTTTTGGTTTTGAATGACTTGGCGCAGTATCCCGCGGCCGGAAATGCTTGTGACACAAGGCAGCGTGCGTCAACACATCCGCAGCGACATCTACTGGACTGGAAGTTGTATTACACTTGTTTTTGGCTGATGTTCGCCAACCATTCATGCAATTTTATTTATTCATTTTTAAAAAATTAATAATCGATACTTGGCGTCAAGAATCGATGCAGTAGATCACGAAAATTAGAATCACGATGCATCATCATGACGATTATTTTGCACACCCCTAACATGTGAGCAGATAGATTGCATCAGAGCATTGGGTCGCATGGTGCGAGAACATACATCGTGAGCTATGAACTTTTAAACCCTACGGTTTCATCGTACAGTTTGAGCTGAAGCTGTGTGCAATGATTGAAAATATCACACAGTGTATGCCCAGCTTTACTTTAATTCATTAGAAATCTATACTTTACTGGACTAATTATTTTTAGAAAACTTTTTACTTCTAATCCTTACATTTGTTGACAATTATCTCTACTTTCTACTCTTTACTTTTTAAAATAGAGTAGTTAGTTTTGTTTCATTTAAGCTCATTTACATTATGGGCTGATAATATGTTTCAACCAGACAATTAATTTCTTTGTGGTTGGACTTTGTACCGCAGTAACTTGTTTGGAACTTTAGAGTTCAAGTTTATTTAAAGTTAAATTTGACACTGTTGCAATTAGTTATAAAACTAAGGTAATTAAGTATAAGGAAGTTATTATCCAGAGTTTGTAGAAAAATATTCCTTTAATAGGCTAGTGCAGTAACCAGTATAATAGAATCAGTAAAAAGGGTTTTTAAACAGTTGGATTTCTACTTGAGTGATAAATATTAATATTTTTGACACCTCTGGTCATGTATGAATGTTTCGGGATTCCATTTCCATTTTTCTCCTTTGATCCGGGTGAACTGGAGCAGATATGCATCTGAAACATGCAGGACAAAAGATTCGGGGTGCAGAGTTTGGAAACCACTGCTTTAGGAAATAAAATGTTTAACAGTTTACAAAACATTTCACATCTATCCTAACAGGTCAGATAGCAGTGGGTTTTGCTTCGGTGTTATCTGACCTGTTGAGCATGCAGTGTTCGTGTCAGATTGAAATGGTCTCTAAGGAAAAAAATACAGCTAAAATAGCATTTTGCCAAGATATTTATTCAACATGTGCATTTACCCAATAACAACCCAAAATTTGTTTTATTCAGATTTCGTGTGACCAACCCTTACAAAATGTTGCCCCAAATTGATTTTCAAACATCGTCCAAATTTTTACTCACAGGATTTTTAAAAATGGTATCATCCCCATGTAGCTGCAATCACAGCTGCATGTCTTTTGGTGTATTTCTTTTCACAGAGCGTGTCATTTTAGAAATTATACACCTTTTTCTTTCTGCTTCTCATTTATGGGCTACTTTGTGCTGGTTTATCAACAAAACTGTTTAAAATATGAAAGGGTTATAAAAGATTAATAAATGACAACTTGCAGTATTGTCCAGAGGTGTTTAGACTTAAATCTCAAGAGGTTTCTGCAAAGCATGACAAGAAAACTGTATCTCACATTATCCCCAATAATTAAAATATATAAACAAACCTTCTTATTTAACATTTTGCACTTAAAATTAAGTTAGTAGATTATTTTTTTATTTAAAAAACTTACAATAAGTATACCTGTTTTTTTGCTTTCAAATGTTGATAGCTTTTAAACACTTTACACCTGGAGGTTACTTTATGAATTTCTCTCAAGCTCATTAGAGCTGAAAAAAGATTAATTTATATACTGAGTTAATAGACTTTATAGCATGGACTCATAAGTACAGCCGGAGTGAGGAAGATTGTTAAGGACTGATGGAAGATGGAGGGGTTTCCCTCCTTCATACTCCTCAGACACAAACACTAAATTATACATATAAGATATATATGTCATCAAGTATACATGATGTTTGCATGTAGGGCTGCAGCTACCCATCATTTTACTAATTGATTCATCTGTTGATTATTTTCTTAAGTAATCGATATCGATAATTGGATAGCAAAAGGTACCTTTAAGAAGATATCTTACAGAATTCAAACTAGGTGAAATTAAGCATTTTTTTACTTGAGGTCTGAATAGAGCATATTAACAGATGAATTTAAAAAAAAAAAAAATATATATATATATATATATATATATACACATTTTTGTTATAATTACTGCTCTATGTTGGTTAGTCTGTCAGCTAAAGGCATCTCTAAGAGTCTCTTTACTCCAGTTAATGATTATTTTCATGTTGTACATTTGGAAATTTTAACTCGCTTATTTAGCTCCTTTTAATGCATAGGAACAGTGGCTCTGCTGCGTGTTGTCTCTGCTGCGTGTTGTCTCTGGACGTCCAAGCTCACAACACCCTGTGACTGAAGGGGGCCCCACCGACCCATCCTAATAAGGCGATTAATTTCAAACATTTGTACACTATTCAAGAAAATAAAGGGAACACTAAAAATAACACATCTTAGACCTGAATGAGTGAAATATCCTCATTGAATACTGTTCTGTACAAAGTTATATGTGTTGACAACAAATCATCAATGGAACTGGATCCTATTTTTTAACCAATGGAAGCCTGGATTTGGAGTCACACACAAAATTAAAGTGGAAAAACACACTGCAGACTGATCCACCTTTGATTTAATGTCCTTAAAACAGGTCAGAATGAGGCTCAATATTGTGTTTGGCCTCCATGTGCCTGTCTGACCTCCTGACAACGCCTGAGCATGCTCCTGATGAGATGGCAGGTAGTCACCTGAGGGCTCTCCTCCCAGACCTGGATTAAAGCCTCCACCAACTCCTGGATAGTCTGTGGTGCAACATGACGTTGATGGATGGATTGAGACATAGGGCCGGATCTATCAAAGGTTTGCGTGTATAAAAACGTGAGCTATTTCACTGCGCACGCTAAAAAATGTACAAACTGATCTATCAACAGCGTGCTAAAAGGATTTGCTCTTTAAAACGTGCTAAATAGCGCCTCTTATCCATTTAGTAGTTTTTCTGCAATGAATATGCTATATGGGGCGTTTACACGCAAAAGTGCGTCTTGTGGGAGGAGAACATGTAAATATATTAATTTAGCATTCGCAAAGTGATTTATCAAACCTGAAAGCAATTTTGCTAACGGTATCTGACTCTATATTTAACACGTTTCAAAAGAAGGTGTAAATGGTCTGTATGCGTAATTGCGCACACATGGCAGCGGTTATTGTCGCAAGAAGGAGACATCGAAATGAAGCAAGGAGACGCAGAGGACGCATTTTTTCACTCCGTGTGAATATTTTTGGAATGAACGAGGAAACGATCATGAAAACATATCGTTTATCCAGCATTGCCATTTTGGAGCTGTTGGGGGAACTCCGAATGGATTTGGAGCCAGCCACAAGGAGGACCCACGCAACACCAGATATCACAAAACTCCTTGCAACATTGCACTTTTTTGCATCTGGGTCATTCCAGCGTACGGTTGCAGCGAGAGCTGGGATCTCCCAATCTCGTTTTTCAGAAGTGCTGTCCGACGTTCTAAATGCCATGTCGCCCTGACGCCCTACCGGAGAACCCCGACCTCTGCGCCTGTGGAGCAACATGCCAATGCTGCGGAGATGTGTACGCGCAGTCATCTCATCCACAGTCCCATTGTGAGCCATTTGGTATGTGCATTTTTCTACAGGCCAATACAAAACACCTGTTTTTTTTTTTTTTAATGCAGTGAAGTAGAAATTCAGCCACATACCACCTTAGGGAATAAAGGTAGCCAAGGTTTATTTATATATATATATATATATATATATATATATATATATATATATATATATATATATATATTTTTTTTTTTTTTTGGAGGGGGTGGGGGTGTCACTGTAAGATTAAAATTTCTTAATGCACTAGTTTGCACAAACTACTTTGCCGCAAAACACAAAACGCGCAAAACCATCATTTAAATAGGGCGTCTCCAACAGTTTTGCACCTGCCACCAGTTACGCAATCGCTCTTGTTAAATCACCCGCAAACCATGGTTCAGCCCCTCGCGCAAAATTCCGGTTTGCGAGCGCAAATTACTGCACGCAAAATTGGATCTTGATAAATCCAGCCCATAATGTCTTAGATGTGCTCAGATTCAGGTCTGGGGAATTGGTAGTCCAGCCCATAGCTTCAATGCCTTCAACTTTCAGGAACAGCCACACAAGGTCTAGCATTGTCCTGCATTAAAAGGGACCTAGGACCAACTGCACCAGCATATGGTCTCACATGGATCTGAGGATCTCATCTTACCGTTTGTGAAGACACATGCACATTTGTTGCCTGCTGGGGGTCATTTTGCAGGGTTCTGGCAGTGCGTCGCCTTTTCCACCTTGCACAAAGGTAGAGGTAGCATTCCTGCTTCTGGGTTGTTGCCCTCCTGCAGCCTCCTCCACATCTCCTGTTGTACTGGTGTGTCTCCTGGTAGCACCTCCAGCTTATGGACACAGCACTGACAGACACAGCAAACCCTCTTCCCACAGCTTGCATTGATGTGCCATCCTGGATGAGCTGCGTTACCTGAGCCACTTGTGTGGGTTGTATAGTCCTTCTCATTACCATGTGTGTAAAAAGATAACTAGTATTCAAAAGTAACCAAAACATCAGCCAGAAAGCAAGGCTGTGATCCCCACCTACAGAACCACTCGTTTTTTGAGTGTGTCTTGCTAATTACCAACAATGTCCACCTGTTGTCTATTTCGTTTACACAACAAAGTGAAACTGATTGTTAATCAGTGTTGCTTCCTAAGTTGAAAGTTTAATTTCACAGACGTTTGATTTACTGGAAGTTACATTTTGATGTTTTTGTGTATTCACAAAATCAGATTTTGGGTCATGAAAACATATCTTGTTCTGTAGATCATCGGTAGGCAACGTCGGTCCTCAAGGTTCACTGTCCCACATTTACTTGCATCCCTTATTCAACACACCTTAAACAAATAAATGGTTAAATAAATAAATCATAGGCAGGCCTTTGCTAAACTTATTGACATGCCAAGGACAGGGGCGGATTTAGGAAATTTGGGGCCCTTGGCGAAGGCAAGCAGGGGGTCCTCTGAATTGAGAAGACAACACATAAAACAGACACACTTAATATTAATACTATAAGCGTTCTGATGGCATTTAAGCAAAAGGATTTTTATCAAAACATAATTAATGTGCACAAATAAGGAATAATTGTATTAACCATACATGTAAATAGAGCTTTATTGGGCCCCCAGAACTTGGGGCCCTAGGCAACGACCTAGTTTTGCCTAATGCTAAGTTTTCCCCTGGCCAAGGAGGTAACTTGGTCTTTAGTTCCAGGTGTTTTGGAGCTAAAGCAGCAGGAAGACAGAGGCCCCTGAGGACCAACTTCCCTTTCCATGTTAAAGGTTATGGTCGACTTGTAGAAGAACAACTAAAGTTAAAGCTTTTGTTTTTTTCTTTTCTACTAAAGATCAGATCTTTGCTTTCTTTACTGTATACAAGCCCCAATCTATCAACCCATCACTTGATCTGCTCCATCCTACCATCAATAATGAACTAGCGATGGTTAGTTTGACTGCTACGTTTGAGGAAAAGCTAAAGCACAACTGGACATTTCACCACGGTAATAAAGTCCCGACCAAAGTGACTTTTAGAGATGTCAGAATCTGTTAGATAATTACAAGCAGATACTCTCTGGAAGGGAACCGGTGTATGAACATATATTTTTTTTATTTTTCTTGATATTTCGAAGCTAAAAGAGGTGAAAAACTTAATTTTCAGGGAAAAAAAAGGAGCAGAGATTACATGTCGAGATATGAACATTTCTTAGTAGTTAAGCAAATAATGGGGAGCCCAAATTTTCTTTCATATAATTAGATAAAAATAGTGACTCTGACACTGCAGCAGATACTGATTGTTTGCTTCTTATATCTTCTGATAAGAATTGTATGAATTTGGTCTTGATGCTCCTCATCTTTTATTTTGCAGTTAAAACTAAAGAATGACTTCCTCCTCAGGGGGATGTATGCGGCACTCATGTTCAGGTAACTGGTACTGCCAGTATATAAAACTAATTAGGCCACCAGTGCGTGAGGCACATTACATTCCCAAGCAGACTCTATAAATTTGAGCGAGGCTCAGATTTATCCACCCCATCTGTTTAATGTTAGCTTATATGCAGCTCGAGACTGGAGAGAGACACTTAATGAAAGGGGGAGCATCTGCAGCCAAACACTTTCCGCTGTTTGCTGTGGAAAGTAGAGAGCTTCAAATATTTAGTGAAGCCCGAAAGCAATCATAATTGCAACCTGCACATTTCTGGTGACAGCATACATTGTTGTTGTTTCATTTTTTTCCCTTTCAAAGCTGAAAACTTCACACTTTTTTTTTTTTTCTCAGTGATTTTGAGAGAGAAACTTCTAACTAAAACAATCTAAGGAATGCAATTTCATTAAATAGCTAACTTCTCTTTATGTATCTGCAACAACGAACCAAGAAGTAAAATAGAAAAACATCCAATCAAAATTTCTTTCAGGGATTTAGCCTTAAACCTTTTAAGGTTTTGTCATAATATATTCACAGTTCTGAGCAAAAGATAAACCTACATTTAAAGTGTGCAAACACAAGCTTGATAAGATGCAATAAAATTTCCCATACATGGTTTTCAGAGTATTTAAAAAATGTAAATTTAAGATTTTGGAATGACAACTCTGTAGGAGCTGCAGAGATCTACAGCTCAGGTGGGAGAATCTGTCACTCTATAAATTTATCTTTTAAATTGTACTCAAAATAAAGCTGGTTTTGAAAGAAAAGCCATAAAAATAATTATTGTTTGCCACATACAAAATGGACACAGCCTACAGGAAAACAAGGTGCTCTGATTTCGATGAGTATAAGAGGGAACTTTCTGGCCTCTGTGTTCAGCTGAAAGCTGACTTGGCAAGCACGGTATTGGCAGCAACATGCTGTGAGATTGACCCTTTTTTACATAGGACAACGAAGCCGGTTAGAGTTAGGGGAAGATGGATGGAGCTAAATAGACTGCAGGAAACCCCCCACTCACCATCATACAGCCAAACATACATAGAAACAAATAAGATCAATGCTGTCATCTAAATAAAGGTTTAAAAGATGATCTTCAGCAAAGTTCTCTCCTCCTTTTTCAACTAAGTTTTTTGTAATTTTGCAAATACAAATGGTTGAAGATTAAAAAAAAAAAAAAAGCTGCAGCTGCATTTGCAGGTACAATACCAACTCAGGGGAGCAGATATATAAATGCATTTCACACTTTTTGGTTAAAAAAAGTAAAAAAAAAAACATCTTAAAATACAGTAAAGGTTGTGGCTGGAACCAGACAATATGTGAGAAATGTTTTCTGATGAATGTTAATACTAAAGTTCAGGTAAATAAATCCTTTTCTGAACTGAATTCCCACTGTGTTAAAACATCTGCTGTTTTTTTTTTCTCTCAGTGCCACACACTTGCTGTCCCCCTGTTCTGCAGAGGCATGTTTGACCTTGGTGTGCAGAAAACTGCTTAAAGAAAACGCTCTTTATTTCCCGATTTAGAAACAACCAATTAGCGAGAAGAAAAAAAAAAAATACAGGAGCCACAGAGTGATTAATTAGCTCACAAGTGCTCCCATTTGAGTCTGATTGCCAGGCTATAAATACATCTTGTACTACAAAATTAATCCTCAAAATATTGTATTTATCATAGCTTTTTCATAAAAAAAATATTATTCTGTATATGAGCGTTCCATGTCGCTTTGTTTTGGATGCTTCTTTACCTTCCCCTAAAATGTCCCTCCTTATTTCGATTGTCACCAAATGGCTTTTCACAGTTTGTCAATACTATCGCCTTTGATAAAGCGCCCTCTGTGGGGTTTATTTTCATGACAATGCCAAAACCAGCCTATGTGACTTTAAATGTCAGGGAAAGTTGCATTCGCTCCATTCATTTAGCTCACCACTGCTGGCTGTTTGCATCATGAAGACAGATTGTGTGTAAAATGTGATTCTCCAGCTCAGTGTTTATATAAGTACTAATAGTTCTGCTGTCAGTGAGAGTGTGTCCTTACTAAACCCTCCCTATTAGCCTTTCAGAGTACAAACCTGCCACCTAGTGGTTTTAAGCTGTGAGACTGAACCACAGAAGCTGTGGCTGGAAGCTTTTTTGTCAGTCTGTGGTTTTATGGGTCTCAAGGGGGATCTCTTTAAACCATTATAAAGTTTTAGTTTAACTATTACCCTTTTTCTACTTTATGCAAAAGTAGAAAAAGGAGATAAAACTTATTGTGGGTTTTGTTCGTGGGGATGTCTGGTTGTGTGGCATCCTGAAATGGATACAACAAATTCAAATGTTAAAATCTGGCTTTAAAAATTAAGGTTTTTAAATAAAATGATATATTTTTGCAAATGGCCTGTTTGCTTTGTTTCTTTCTTTTCCTCTTGTTTTGATTGAGTGAAAATATTTAAATTCAAAAGTTCTGTTTAGCTTAAAATCTTTTGCTGCAGTTCCCTCTGATATATATTTTTTTACATTATATTGTAAAAAACAAAACTACCTCAAATTTATTGCACAGTGGAGTGCACTCATTTACATCCTGTGATCTAAGAAGCTGTGATCAACGTACCCATAGTATTCAGATGAGATTTAACACATCTATATACTGTGGTTCATTTATTATCATGTCTCAGAGATCTATGGTAATTCTGAAGGCAATAAAAAAGAAAAAATGGCAAATGCTCCTTTTTTCTTTTCAAACAAAACGTTAATTGAGTCCATAAATAAGTAAATATACCTTATTCCAGTGTGTTATAATACAATATACGTTTGATTTGTTGGCATATTTCATTTGGACTTCATTTTAAAGACATCCAGGATTTTCTCTCTGAATGAATGAGGCCGTAATATTTATATAACATACTTTATCTTAATTTATTCAATTCATTTATTTATTTTTTTATTGTGGAAGCCACCATGGCCAGAGAGCCATTTCCTCACCAAAGCCTTTAAACACATACAAATATTGGACAAAATTCCAAATTAGCTGCAAAAATTCTGCAGTTTACTGTATCATAAGCTCAGTTACAGCAACTTTGTTATTTCCAACAAAATCAAATTTCATGTTTGGTTTTCTTACATGAAAATATTTTGGGTAAATACAAGGGAAACAGGTCGAAAAAGCGTCTTACCTCTTTAAGCTTTACCTGTTGGCTGTGGTGATCGAAAGCATCGCTTGAAAAAGCCTTTGTTCTTGCCCAGGTTGTGTCTTTTGTGTTTGAAGGTTGTGTAGAATTTGAAACCCAGAACAAAGGGGATATTCATTGATTTGAAATGCTGAAAAACAACAGCATATTTACCACTGCGTTGCATCAGCTCTTTTCTTAAAAAAAAAAAAAACCTCCATAAGCCTCTGTAGAGTAATTTCTGTAGCTCCGACTGACAAATGAGTTTTATTTGAGTTTCAGTCCTCTGTGGTTGCTTTGCTGCTCAATAATGCACCAACTAAAGTCATTGGAAATGCTTGTAGTTTTGGACAGAGTGGGAGCCTTTTTAGCTGCATTATGTCTTTAATGCCTGTTGAATTTTACAAACCTGCATATAGGTCTATAATTCAGCGTTTATGTTGCACCTGCTGATATCAAGTGAAGTGTGCTGGTTGGTGGAATGCTGAAAAGGGTAAAAAAAACATAACCAATCTACTTCTCTATTCATACATTGTTCGGTTTTATTAGTTTACTTCCTCTATTATTAACGTCTAACCATTAAAACAACTTCACACTGTCAGTTGTAAACCCTTGCTTTTTTCCCTTTCTAGCCTCTCCTGCTTTCTGCTTTTAAATCTCTTTCTTGCTTTGACCTTTAGTGCATTTCATTGTGAAATGTTCCTGTAGTTCTGTTTAATTACCTTAACTTTTTCCAGGCGTTTGTTTATCTTGTCTGAACTCCTTGCAGTAGTTTTCTGCCTATCTGCAGGTTGCACCCAAGTCCTAAACAAATGATAATTTAGAGGGAGGCTGAATGTAGGACGTGCCGTTCAGTTGGCTGAAGCCTTGAATGCTTGTTAAATATTCAAAGTGATACTCATGCACAGGCTAATGGCTTAAACTGTTTATTTCTGACCTGTTTTTATGAATTTACCTGATAATCTGACCTTTTTTTTCCTGTTGAATCTGCTGAAGGCTGCTGTGTTTGCTGTTTGTCTCCTTTAGGGCCATGCTGAGTGACATTGGGGACTATGTAGGTACAGCCATTCAAATTTCCTGGTTACCTAACCTGGATGATTTAATGAAGGGCTATGCCAGAAATTTTCGCCCTGGGATAGGAGGTGAGTATGAGATCTAAGGCTTGTGGTGTTGGGTTGCAGTTCACCCCCTCACATTTACAGCCATCCTTAGCATAACACAAAAGGCAAAACATGGATGTTTGTATTTTACTTCTGGATTGAACCATATCCTTCTTTTTAGGTATTTATTTCTTTTTTTTACACTGAATCAAAGCTGTTTGCTTCATGCAAATACCTGCTTTAATTCTCCTAAAAGGCAAATTGTTCGTTAAGGACACAAAAATCATTAAGTGTGAGAGGCTTTGCTAAAGGGATTATAAGGGATGACGGTCCTCAAGGACAAGCTGCAGAGCGCGGTTGGGGGGTGGGGGGTTCATAGGCTCTCAGAAGCCCTCTGGAGACGTTGCTAAGAATGGCTGCTAAATGTGAAACATCCAACGACCACAACGATAGATTTCTCAATCTCACAGCTTAACTCAGCTGAGCCGAGAGTTGAAAATGTGGATGAGGAGAGCTGCTGGGACCACATACGCTGCACCTCTGCAGAGATCTGCATGTTGTCACTACATTTATATGGATGTGAAATTTTAATGTGCCGAGAAGGTGATCTGAATCAAAGAGCTGCCGTGACCACAAAGGAATCATGTTATTATCAGTGATTCCCTTCATTCAACTCAACCCTTCATAAGGAGTTATGCCTGTGTTATAAACATGAATATGAAAAGGACTCATAATGTTTTGCAATAAAAAGGACATTTGCAATTATTTGGTGCATACCATGAAACTTAACTTTCTTTTTTAATGAACTATTTCAGAAATTAAGTATAATCAAAAGGAATTGCAACTGACATATGAAGTATACATGTTTTTGTTTAACAAAAAGTGTTCGTCCTTTTATTGCAAAACATTCATAAAACACATTTACCCATTTGTCCAAGTGTCTTCATTTATTTGTGTTTAGCATTTTTAACAGAGATTCTTGTATATGGTGGAAAGTGCGTCTCCCTGAAATAAACAGCAGTCAGCAAGTTCAAAGTGGAGGAAAAAGTATGTGGAAAATTATTCAAATCTCTAGCTGTCAAAGTTGGTCCAAACTGACACAGGATTAGTGTGAAAACATGATACAAACGATTATAACAAAAACTGCTTCATTGCTGTTGGGCTTTTCAGTATATAGAGAATTATCTTTTATTGAAAAGTTGGACCTCGGCTTCATTGTTTCTAACAGTCCTTCGAAAATCCAGATTGTATGAATCACGTGGAGGTGATGCGAATGCAGCAAAGTATTAGTGCTTTGTGCTACAGTGGCATGAAATGGATTTTACACAATAGGAATGATGAAAAGCATTAGCTCAATTTCGAAAATAATCTGATTTACATAAAGATAACTTCCATTTGTGTGTTAGGTTTTGTCAATTTCAAAATCATAGTATTAAATCAGACATAGTTGCAGAATCAAGCTGTTTTAAATCACTTAAACACACAGACTGTCCTCTTGATTACGGCTAACGGAAAGCAGAACTTCCGAGGAATGGGTTTGGGAAGGTGTTGAATGATGTGGAAAAGCACTGTATGATTCCTTAATGTTCAGCGTTAGCAGCCTTTGTGATCTAAGCTCCCCTGCAGCTTCACGCTCCAGCATCTGATCATCGAGGCACACTCCATGCTAATCATATGGCAGGCTGTTTAGTGAAAACACAACGTCGCACGTGTGTGTTTTTGTCACATGGATGTTGTCTGAAGCTCACTCTGTGCAGATTCATGAGAGTCCCATGCTGTTTATAAATGCCCACAGTGTGATGCTCCGCTTAGCGTGGTTACACTGGATATGCTTAATCTTTAGGCACTGTAGGAGTGTTTGAGAAGCAGGGAGGTGGTGGGCGGAAGGGTAATGAAGTGAGGATGTGAGGGGGCGGATGGAGTCAGGCTGGGCAGAGAAGGTGTATGGGTGAGTGTGTTAGATGGGTGTGTCTTGTTTTCTCACTTTTTGCTCTGCAGGACCACCGGTGAACGTGGCCATGGCTATTGAAGTGGCCAGCATTGATCACATCTCTGAAGCCAACATGGTAAACTACAGAATATTTCTCAACTTCCCACTCTGACAGTTTAAATCTTTTTTGGAGTGTGGTTCTGTTAATGGAAATACATAATATTATCCTAATGCATAATCAAATACAGTCTCAAAAGTGTCCTAGCTGAAATCATCTTTACCAAGATGATTGTTTACTTTTAGCAAAAGGTTGGTTTGGACTTCCAACTGATCAAACATTTGCAGATAGTTTCTCTACCATAATCAACTATCAGCTAAGTCCTTTAGTATGTTTTTCATATGAAACAGCAATAACACTGCATATTCCCATACCTTAGTTGCTATCTATAGTAAATTTATTGCATTTATTGCAAACATATGATGATTTACTGTTTTTCTAAAATAGCATTCACATTAGAGATTTACTGCACTTGATGATGATGAACCTGAATCCGATGGATCCGTTCCTGTCAAAGATCTATTTTTAGGTATTTATAACAAGCCAGTATGACTTAACTAATTTAATCTGGAAAATAATCTCTGTGATGAAAAGGGGAGTGTTGGCCTAATGGTTGGAGCAGTGCGCTTGTGCTCTGGGAAGGTTGCAAGTATCCAATTCAATCCCCACAGCCTGCACTCTGGCTCTCTACAATTAAATCTATCATCTGAATAAGGGAGTTTAACAGCCGTGAAATATTAAGCTTCATTACATTTTGGCGTAACACATTTTAGGATGTGATATTCATTAGAATATCATTTTGATAAGTTAAGTTTTATCACTAAAAAACATTTCAAAAAGCGCTACGGACTCTGTGGCTCTCCTCTTGTGCCTGTTATCTGTCTCTTTCTTTGGAACAGAATAGAAAAACCTTTGTTATTTATTTGTGTAAAACAGTAAAAAAAAAAAAAAAAAAAAAAAAAAAACGAAAACAGTGATAGATACATTTACCCCAGATAACACAGAAAAACCCTTTTTTAAAGTTGTTTATGTGCCTCTTCATGTTTGGTACAGTGTCACCGTTATTCGTTATTCACTATTGTTTTTTTTAATAATGTTTAAACTTTACAGTGATTTTGAAAAAAAAAATGATTGAATGTTTAAAAGACTAGAGATTGTAGTTTCATGTAAGTTTAGAGAGACTGATGGATGTTACGAATAACATTAAAGTTACACATGAGAATATGCCTAAAGCCAAAATAAAACATATCGGCTAAACAGACCCTCTTTATGATAACTCTTTACATTTAATAGGAGGAATGCCCAAGATGTATTAATATTTAATATATACCACTCGAGCAAACCCCGTTTCTGAGCGTACTGCTTTGCTATAATTCACTTCACTCATTTTTATTAATCCTCCATTGTGCTTTTCTCTTGTGAAAAAAAGTTAAACGAGAAGGCTTGTTCAAGTGGTCTATATGGTTTCTCAAGTGAAAAAGTTCTGCAGTTAATGCAGCGATAAACCAACCAATACATTCCCAACTCCCTGAGAGTCTGCAATTTGTAAAATCTGTTTTTTAATAAAGCTCCAAACACTCTTAAACACAGCTATGAGTAATAATAGTATAAAGTATACATGTTGTTTTTTCTTTACATTTCTTCATTAAGTGTACTCCTGTTTTTGACTAATTTTTTTTATTGCTAAAGCAAAGCATGTCTAAACACAATGTGGAAGACATTACATTTCTAACATTATAAATCAGTTACTTGGCTTTATTTTACTTGCCTTTTTTTAACACAAATTGCATAATAAAGAATAAATGATTTGTTTGTCGTGGTAGGAATATACAATGACAGTGTTCCTGCGGCAGAGCTGGCGCGACGACCGCCTGTCCTACAATCACACCAACAAAACTCTGGGCCTGGACAGTCGGTTTGTGGACAAGTTGTGGGTACCTGACACGTTCATCGTTAATGCTAAATCTGCCTGGTTCCATGATGTGACAGTGGAGAACAAACTGATCCGCCTGCAGCCAAATGGAGTCATTTTGTACAGCAGCAGGTAAAACAAAACAACAACATCGGACTTCAGTCTTTGCTCTGTTCGTCTTTGTATTTTTTTCTAACTTGTGACTTCCGAATAAAATTTGTTTTGATTTTGTCCCTAGAATCACTTCGACGGTAGCCTGTGACATGGATCTAACCAAGTATCCCATGGATGAACAGGAGTGTATGTTGGACTTAGAAAGCTGTAAGTTCATGTTTTCAAGTTCCTACAACCTCAAAGCTCAATTTACTTTGAGTTTAATTTATTGATTAAAACAAAGAAAAACATGATGTGATATCATTTCCAAACAATTTACAAAAAAAGAAACTTAAAAAGTGTGGCATGTATTTTTATTTCTGCCCTTTTATATTTTGTATAATTATTAAAATCCACTTGGAACAAATTACCTCAAAAATAACCGAATTATTAAAGGAACAATATGTTGGGATCTGGAGCTGTACCACCCTCCTCCAGCAGAGTACGCCGTGGGTCTCCTGGAGCTGGAGTCTTCCAGCACACCTGAGACGTATCTACTCATCAGGAGACCTGCCCTTTATAACAAGCTGCCAGACCTTGCTTCGACGCCGCAGTGTTGACCTTAGTTTGGTTAGCGACCTGAGCCTTCGAAACCGATAAGAATCTTAGTTGTCTCTAGAGAGAGATCTGATTCTAACTCTCTTCGGTTTTTGTCTCTCAGCAAACCTGTCTCTAGCCTGAAACTCTGGATGAGCTTAACCTGCCAACCTGCCCTGGTGAGCCAAACCTGAAGATTCCTATGTGGATTCTCCTGCTGCTCTTAGTGAAGAGCTGAAACTCTAATCAAGGTCTGCCATTCAAAGTGAGAAGCTAGACGCTGCAGCTGCTCGTGTACTCTGCTGAACAAACAGTCTTTGGACCCAACGGTTCCTCCTCTCTCAAAGAGAAGCCCGGATTCAGTCAAGGTAGAATTCTGAATTATCTAAGGACTCATGCTCATCTGCCTGCCTTTCTAATCAAACTATCATCTCTGCAGACTTCAGTGAACCAGCCCGGACCAGTTCAAGATCCTGTATTTAACTTGTATTATTGCACATTCAATAAACTCTGTTAAACCTTTTACCCAGCCTCCGTTGTGTTCTGCATGTGGGCTAAGCAACTAAAACCCATCATGACAGAACACTGCGGCCAAACACAAAGCCCAGCAGATCACCTCCGTAGGAGGCTTGAGGAACAGGACGCTCAAATCCTTGGACATGCGCATACCCTCCGTGAGTTGTATACTAAAATTGAACACCAAAATCAGATGCTACAAACATATGCCAGTTACATGGGTAATGCTAACGCCACGCCAGCGGTACGTCCAGTTCCGGATCCACTTCCGCCTCCAAGGTCACCGGCAGTGACCTTGGAGGCGGAAGTGGATCCGGAAGTGAGTTCCGTCCCAGCCTGCCTGAAAGATTCTCAGGTAACCCAAAAGATTGTAAGGGATTTTTGTTCCAATGTCGATTACTTTTTGAACATTCTCCTGGCAGTTTTCCGAATGATAGAAAGAAAATATCATTCATTCTTTCTCAACTCACTGGACGAGCCCTTGAATGGGCGGAGGCAAGGTTCTCCTCTGAATCCAGTTTCACTTGTACTTTTTCCGAGTTTATTTCAGAGTTTTCCCAAGTTTTTAACCACGACTCTGATAAAACTATTGACTCCCGAGCCCTGCTGAATTTAAGACAGGGTAATTCCACAGTGGCTGAGTTTTCCATCGACTTCCGGGTCAAGGCCGCAGCCTCTGGATGGAACGAATGCGCACTTAAGAGTGCCTATTTTAAGGCCTTAAATGATAACATCAAGGATGAACTAGCCACGATCGACGAACCAAATAATTTGGAGGATTTAATTCATTTAACCATCAGATTGGATAACAGGCTCCGAACTAGAAACAACACTAGACAAAGAACTCTGAATTTTTCTGTGTCAACCCCTGCATTAAATAATGCTTCTGTTTTTTCTGGATCCACAGAACCCGTTTCCAAGCCAAAGGTTAAAAACCAGACTCTTTCTGTTCCAGTCCAAGTCTCTCACTCAGATGGAGAAGAAGTTGAACCCATGCAGATTGGACACACAAGGCTAACCCCTGAGGAAAGACAACAACGATTCAGGGGCAATCTGTGTCTATACTGTGGTGAGACTGGCCATTTCATTGCTTCTTGCCCGGCTAAGTCAAAAGCCAGGGCCCGTCAGAGGAATTGAGGAGTCTGACGGGCCATTTGAAAACTGAAAAAGCTCCTCATCTGATGTTACCTGCTACACTTTCTTTTTCTAACCAGAATCTCACCCTGTCTGCTTTCATTGACTCCGGATGTGAGAGTAACCTCATTGATTCTAACCTGGTCCAGCAATTACAGATTGAAACTGTTCCGTTATCCAAGCCTCTCAGAGTATCCGCTATTGATGGAAAGAAACTCCATCAAGTCACTCATCAAACACAACCTGTAGAACTTTTGATCTCCGGAAATCATCGTGAGACATTAACCTTTTTTGTTTTTCCTTCTGCATTCTCCCCCTTGGTGCTTGGATTCGAGTGGCTGGAACGGCATAATCCCCATATCAACTGGGCTGAACGCCACATTGAGTCTTGGTCCACCTCCTGTCACGAGACATGTCTTCGTTCTGCAGCTCCCGCTGTTCAGTTTCCTAAAGGGTAGGGGGGAGATGGACTCTCCTGACCTTACTTCTGTTCCTTCCGAGTATCATGATCTGGCACCAGTCTTCAGTAAGGTCAGTGCTACATCTCTTCCACCTCACAGACCATATGATTGTGCCATTGAATTATTACCAGGAGCTCCTATGCCCAGCAATAGACTGTATAACATCTCTAAGCCTGAACGTGAGACCATGGAGAAATATATTAATGAGTCTCTGGCTGCTGGGATAATCCGCCCATCTTCCTCTCCTCTTGGTGCTGGTTTCTTTTTTGTGGGCAAAAAGGATGGTTCCCTACGACCCTGTATAGATTACAGAGGTCTTAACCAGATAACCGTCAAAAATAAGTACCCACTACCATTACTGGCATCAGCATTTGAACCTGTTCAGGGTGCAACAGTCTTCACCAAGCTCGATTTGAGAAATGCTCATCACCTTCTTAGGATAAGAGAAGGAGACGAATGGAAGACAGCCTTTAAGACCCCCTTAGGCCAATTTGAGTACTTGGTCATGCCTTTTGGTCTCACAAACGCTCCAGCCTGTTTTCAAGCTCTAGTCAATGATGTCCTCAGAGATTTTTTGAATATATTCGTGTTTGTGTACATTGACGACATTTTGATCTACTCCAAGAACCTATCTGAGCATAAGAAACATGTCCGTCTGGTCCTTCAGAGACTTTTGGAAAACAAGCTCTTTGTGAAGGCAGAAAAATGTGAATTTTTACCAACCATCTGTCACTTTTTTAGGGTTTGTGCTCGAGGGCGGGCAGGTTAAGCCATCCGAAGACAAGATAAAGGCAGTTCTTGACTGGCCGACACCTGAAAACCGCAAACAATTTCAGAGATTCCTTGGTTTTGCAAACTTTTACAGACGCTTCATAAGGAATTACAGTCAAACAGCTCTACCTCTCACAACCCTGACTTCGGTAAAGAAGACTTTTCAATGGACACCTGAAGCTCAAAAAGCTTTTGAAAAATTAAAAACCCTGTTTTCTAGAGCTCCCATTCTGATCCAGCCAGATCCCTCTAAACAATTTATCTTAGAGGTGCATGCCTCAGACTCCGGTGTTGGAGCTGTTTTATCTCAGCAACTTGACTCAGACCAAAAGATTCACCCCTGTGCCTTTTTTTCTCATACACTCTCACCAGCGGAGCAAAACTATGATGTCGGAGATCGTGAACTTCTAGCCATCAAACTCGCCTTGGAGGAGTGGAGACACTGGCTCGAGGGGGCCGAACATCCAGTTTTGGTCTGGACAGACCATAAAAACCTGGCCTATCTCCAATCCACCAAACAAGCTAACCCACGTCATTCTAGATGGTCATTGTTCTTCTCCCGATTCAATCTCATAATCTCTTACAGACCTGGTTCCAAGAACGTCAAGCCCGATTCTCTCTCTCGTCTTTACTCTGCTGATCAACCTGAGACGCCCGAGCCTGTTCTTCCTGCCTCCTGTACTGTAGGAGTGGTTTCCTGGGAGATCACTGATCTCATCAACTCTGCCCTTGCCTCTGAACCTGACCCAGGTAACGGCCCTCCAAATAAAACCTATGTTCCTTCTTCTGTCAGATCCCGCCTGATCCAGTGGATGCATGCAGTTAAATTTTCCGCCCATCCTGGAGTGAGCAGAACAATAGCCCTGATTACAAGACGTTTCTGGTGGCCATCCTTACACAAGGACGTAAAAGAGTATGTTTTGGCATGTCCCATCTGCGCCAGAAACAAAACCTTTCACCAACCACCTTCTGGCCTGCTGCATCCTCTACCTGTTCCTACCTGTCCCTGGTCTCATATTGCCGTAGATTTTGTCACTGGTCTCCCGATTTCCAGAGGTATGTCCACCATTTTAACCATAGTCGACCGTTTCTCCAAGTCTTGTCATTTAATTCCCCTCAGAAAACTTCCCACGGCTTTCCAGATGGCACAGCTTCTGGTGAAGCATGTTTTCCGGCTCCATGGCATCCCACAGGAAATTCTCTCTGACCGCGGCCCACAGTTCATTTCTCAAGTCTGGAAAGCCTTCTGTTCAGCTTTAAACTGTAAGTCCTCTCTAAACTCTGGTTATCATCCACAGTCTAACGGGCAGACGGAGAGAATGAATCAGCAACTAGAGTCCACTCTCCGCTGCCTGACCTCAAACAACCCCACCGACTGGAGTCAGTACCTGACCTGGATCGAATACGCCCACAACTCACTCAAGTCAGCTTCCACTGGTTTATCCCCGTTTCAGGTATCTCTCGGTTATCAGCCTCCACTTTTCCCTGCAGACGAGAGAGAGATTTTGGTCCGTTCAGTCCATCAGCACATCCGTCGTTGTCAGAGGGTCTGGAAGGACACCATCGCCACCCTCAACCGTTCTTCTGTCTCAACTAAACGCTTCGCTGACTCCAAGAGACGCCCGGCCCCTGACTACTCCATTGGCCAAGAGGTATGGCTCTCTACACGAGACCTTCCCCTCAAGGGTATGTCTCGAAAGCTGTCCCCCCGGTTCATTGGTCCTTACAAGGTTGCCCAGATCATCAACCCCTCTGCTGTACGTTTACACCTTCCTCCGAGTCTCTGCATCCATCCCACGTTCCATGTCTCCCAGATCAAACCAGTTGTTTCTAGCCCCCTGTGCCCTCCATCCGACTCCCCTCCACCCGCCCGGGACATCGATGGACATCCTGCCTTCACCGTCCGCCGGATCGTGGACCGTCGGCGAGGTCGTGGTTGGCAGTACCTCGTCGATTGGGAGGGCTACGGTCCGGAGGACCGCACATGGGTTCCTGGCTCTTATATCCTCGATCCGTCCTTGATCGAGGAATATGAGAGCTCCCTCCCGTCGACATCTTCTGGACCGCCTAGAGGCGGTCGTTGAGAGGGGGGTACTGTTGGGATCTGGAGCTGTACCACCTTCCTCCAGCAGAGTGCGCCGTGGGTCTCCTGGAGCTGGAGTCTTCCAGCACACCTGAGACGTATCTACTCATCAGGAGACCTGCCCTTTATAACCAGCTGCCAGACCTTGCTTCAACGCCGCAGTGTTGACCTTAGTTTGGTTAGCGACCTGAGCCTTCGAAACCGATAAGAATCTTAGTTGTCTCTAGAGAGAGATCTGATTCTAACTCTCTTCTGTTTTTGTCTCTCAGGAAACCTGTCTATACCTGAAGCTCTGGATGAGCTTAACCTGCCAATCTGCCCTGGTGAGCCAAACCTGAAGATTCCTATGTGGATTCTCCTGCTGCTCTTAGTGAAGAGCTGAAACTCTAATCAAGGTCTGCCATTCAAAGTGAGAAGCTAGACGCTGCAGCTGCTCGTGTACTCTGCTGAACAAACAGTCTTTGGACCCAACGGTTCCTCCTCTCTCAAAGAGAAGCCCAGATTCAGTCAAGGTAGAATTCTGAATTATCTAAGGACTCATGCTCATCTGCCTGCCTTTCTAATCAAACTATCATCTCTGCAGACTTCAGTGAACCAGCCCGGACCAGTTCAAGATCCTGTATTTAACTTGTATTATTGCACATTCAATAAACTCTGTTAAACCTTTTACCCAGCCTCCGTTGTGTTCTGCATGTGGGCTAAGCAACTAAAACCCATCATGACACAATAGTGAATTTACAGCATCGTGAAGAGCGAGGTATACTCAAAGAACTTGATTCATAATTTAAGAAAATTAAGCAAAGTTAAAGACATAACCGTAAATCACAACTGACATCATTCAAAGAAGAAACAAATAATTCCATGATAACTCTGGAGCAGCTGCAGCTCAGGTGGGAAAATCCATTGACAAGATAAAAATAACTGGTAAGCAGGTAGCCAATGTTAGACTAATGCTGGAAAAAAATTATCTTTCAATGTTTAACAAGCAATGAAGGGGATATAGAAAACATGTGCATTGGTCAGATGACACCAAATTTGATTTTTTTTGTACAACATATCGTACATGTGGTGAAAAAACCTACAATTCACTTATTCTGAACAAACTATCACCAAATTAAAATGCAGGAATCAAGTTCTGGAAAAGCTTATTCCACTAGAGAATGGGAAAGATGCAGCTAGATTTACTTTTTTGCAAGAAACCAAAAAACAAAACAAAACACAGGACTGTGGGAAGGGGAACCAAACGGCTCCAAAGCAATACAGTAATGATTACGGCAGAATAATTGCACAAATTTGTGTGTTTAAAATGGCCCAAATCCAGTTAAGTATTAGCCTAGTAAACTATTCCCACGCACCAGGGCCCAAAATAATTTTTGCCTGAGGTTGATCTAGCCTCGATCAGTGCCCCAGGCCCTAGAACTGGCGGGCCAATCACAATGCAGAGATGTAATTTGAATTTTTGGATGCAAAGCGGGTGGGCTTTTGAGGGCATGACGGGACGCTGGAGAAAGCACAACAAGGAAGTTGGCAACAGCTATTGAACAGTTCTCATTTAACTCAGCTTTGGAATCAGTTTTGAAAGGATTAGACTAGATCGTGAGCAGAAAGAGGCTCTACGCTCATTAATTTTGTCGCCAATTACCGACAGGCTTTTTGTTTACACTCTCCCACCACCTTTCTGTCACAGTCAGTTGTGCATATTGGTCAAAGCGTTTGACCAATAGGCACAGTCATGGTTTGAAAGACAACGGGTTGCTCTTATCAACAATCTTCCGATGTGTCATTCATCGGGGCCAGACTAAATTACACATTTAATCTCAAATTTAGTCTGGTTTATCTGATTTATAAAACTGTTGTTCATTGACTCATCTTTTCCAATCTGACGCAGCTTGAGCTTTATATTAACAAGGAGAATAGATAAAAAGTCTATAGATATTCAAAGCTGGAAGAGAGAAACCACTAATGACTTTCAGCTTTAACTTAAAGGTATTCACTCAGGGGGCTGAATACAAATCGATCCCATACTTTTCAGATATGTATTTGTAAAACATGTTCAATCTTTTTATAAATTATTTTGCATAATTATAAATAGATTGGAGTAACATAAATAAAAAAATTTGTCAATGTAAATTGACTTATTGCAAAAGGGTTTTTCAGGATATGCTACCCTCGAAACTTTTCTATTTAAAAGGCTGTAATGTGCTGATAAGAATAACGCTGCTAGCCATTAGGCGTTAAATGCCTCATGCTGGGAAAAACCTACATTACCTCATATTTCGTCTGTTTACTGTGTGTTCCTTCTGTTCAAGATGGCTACTCCTCAGAGGACATAGTGTATCACTGGTCAGACAGTCAGAGGCACATCCATGGACTGGACAAACTGGAGCTCTCCCAGTTCACCATCACAGACTACCGCTTTGTCACAGAAATGATGAACTTTAAATCAGGTAGGAAGTTCTGCTACTTTCAGCATTAGTTTAAGTATAAAGATATTTCAGCATCTTTCTGAGCTTCTGGTTTTGACTAGCCCCTTGTGTTTAAGAACTTTACCCAATCTTTCAGAAGTCCAGTTCTTTAAAACATCAGGCATCTCCGTGGTTATTTTCTATGCACAGAAGGAATAGATGAAGCCAGGCTTGCCACTGAGCAGGGGAGGAGATTTAAAAGATGATAGGAGTTTCTTCAGGGAGTTTTCACTCTGTAACACTTTATATTTTACAACTGGAAGTTATCAGACTTTGGGCTCAAGCCAGCGACAAGTCTTTCTTAACAGCCCTGCCGCCTGCGAACAACAATAGAGACTTTTCAAGATGGATAATTAGTTAATTTAGTTCTGCAATTAAATGAGGTTGTTTTGCTTTCTGTTTCCCAGCGGGACGGTTTCCAAGGCTCAGCCTTCGTTTCCAGCTGAGACGTAATAGAGGTGTCTACATCATCCAGTCATACATGCCTTCTATACTACTGGTTGCAATGTCTTGGGTGTCGTTTTGGATCAGCCAATCAGCAGTTCCAGCTAGAGTAACCCTAGGTTGGTATAAAGGCTTTCTTTAATCCTTATATTTTGAAATAATGTGAGTTAAATGTCAGCTGGTATTGGTGTCTAGAATACCAACAGTGCATGAGCAGGGGCGGATCTAGAAAAGTAATTATGGGGTGGCAAGAGGGGGGCAGGGATTTTTGAGGGGTGGCAACAAATGGCATATGTTTACACTGAATTTAATCACAGTTATCACAGTTTGGTGAGAATAGTATGCACAGTAAGTGTTTCATGTGAAACAGTTCATATTAGTAATACATCATACAATGTGATCTCACTTAATAGGACATAGAAGAATGATAACACTACTTTTAGAGGGGCATTATGACAGGAAAGGTATTAAGGTAAGACACAGGTGCTGAGGTGCAGATGTGTGAGACTGACTGTCAGAGAGGCAGCTTTGCAGCATTTGCACAAGAAGAAACTATAGAAAGAAAAAGTTACCCATCAGAGATCTATGGACTGAACTGTACTAAAGTGAGCATTACTACACAGTAGAAATAAATGGGTTAAGGCACCCAAACAAGGTACCAGACATCCATGTATTGTTTACTCTGAACACACATTTACCCCATTTGTTCCTCAGTAACTTGACATACAGCAGTTAAGGCAACATGAAAGGGACATTTCATGCATGTAAATATGCTGTAGATAGAGCTGCTGTATCAACAAATCAACAAAAAGGCAGGTACTGTATGTTACATCAAAATCTCCACAAATCTGAAAAGAAGCAACATAAAAATACATTTTGCTTCCAGTCAGAAAAAGTCCAAACAATGTTGTTCATACAGGTTCATACAGGTCATTTCTGGAAAATTTCATACAATATAAACAAAGAAAGAAACAACACTGCTTCATATTAAGCAGGATTTACACCAGTATCACATTTTTAACTTTACTTTTAACACTTTTGGTTTTATTAAAGGAAATATCAGATTTTCTCAGGTGCCAAAACAAAATGTAGCAGCTCTGTAAAGGCTCACCAGAGAGCAAACATAAAGTTGACATGACTATAACAGCTAAATGCGGCAATTTCTATGTTGCTCTGCAAACAACTTTATAACAAATGTATTTAGATCCAATGCCTTTGTGCGTTTTGATTTGAGTACAACCAAACTTGATCGTCTCTTTTCTGTCATAGTTGACCGCAAATATTTTTTTATGAGCCTGAGTCGTCAGGCCTAACTAGTTAGAGAAATAACGTTTTGCAACCTGATTTTTATCATCTCAAAATCAGCATTGCAGCTATGGTAGCAACATTGTGCTTTCATTATAATTTAATTTCTCGATAATTATTCAGTTTTTACCTGTTTCATCCCGTGTCTCCTCTCCGCATGACCCCTGGCTCCCTCGCATTCCCCCATTCGGTTTCAAAACTAATCAGTCTCAGTCGCTCTCACGTCATTTCGTGCTGCATTCACTGCAGTCCGACATTGGAAATTAGCGGTCGTAATTCTCAAATTATCCATAATTTATAAGCCTTGCCACCCCTACCGCCAAGTGGGGTGGCAGCAGGGGTGGCAAGGCTGTCATTTAGGGTGGCATTTGCCACCCTATGCCACCCCAGTAGATCCGCCTATGTGCATGAGACTTTTTCTTAATTAAATGTTTGCAGCTTTTAAAAGCTTCCACAGAAGATCAACTTAAATATTTATCAAAAGTCACATCATATTTTTGGGCTAGAAGAATAAAAGCTGGGCTCACTGAAGTTATTAACATGGGCTACATATCAGCTTTTACTGTCTTGAAGAATTTAACTCTACATAGCACTCCAGAGGATTTATATTTCAATATAGAAATAAGACAATTTTTTCTCAGATATAACCTGAACTACCTTACAGAAAGTTTACATTCTCCTTGAACCTTTTACTCCACTGCATCCCTAAGACTTCAGTGGGTCTTTTAAGAATTTATGTCAAAGCCTGAACACACATTGGTTCAAGACTTTGGAGTAAAAAAAAAAAAAAACACCATGCCCTGTATCTGTATTCCAGTCTCCAAGTAAATATTTTTGTAGAGCAGCTTTTCACACTATCTACACTGTTATCTCTAAGTTGACTTTACTTAATATGCAAACTAAAACAAAATGTCCGTTTTTGTAACTTCAATTTCAGTTTATTTATATAGCGCCAATTCAAAACACAGGTCATTTCAAAGTATTTTACAGAGACGATTCAAACATTCAGTCAGATTGGTTCAGTGTTTTCTATCTAAGGAAACCAGCTGATTGCATCGACTCATTGATTCAACAGCATTCCTTTCTGCAACTTAAAAACAATGATATGTACAAGTTAAGGCAAACACATTAAGCTTGCACAACCCAATTTACTTGATCTTAAGTAGACTTAACTCAATAGTGATGAGAAATTATTCTGCTAGCAGGGAACAGCGAGTCTACTTATTTATTTATCCTAATTTTATCAAGATTTTTATCATGGAATTCTTCCTTTGCAATTTAAAAAGACCTATAGCGGGGGTCGGCAATCCGTGGCTCCGGAGCTGCATGTGGCTCATTATCGTCCCCCTTGCGGCTCCCTGGAGCTTTGTCAAAAATTTATGAAAATCGATTTATTTTTTTGGGTTTAGTATGGTGTGCAGGAGGTCAAACAAAATTTAATTACGTTTTCCAATGCTGTAAACATTTTTATAATGAATACATTTAAACAATAATTTGCGTCATAGCCATAGAGATCAGTGGTCATAACTTGCAACCAGCGTGGTGTGGTGCCAGGCAAACAAAGCTGCAGGTGTGTCTTGGACCATGGATCCCAAAGGGAAAAAAGGAAGATAGCTAATGAGAAAGAAAGAAATACATCCAGAAAACCCCACAAAATAGAATTTAAACCACTAAACCTAGAAGACAAGGAAGACATTGATCAAAGTAAAACTCAAAACTCTAAAGAAAACTTAAACAGAACCAAAAACGTGACACTTCTTCTACTTTTATTTGTGAATTAACATGGTAATTGTATTGTCTTCCTTCGAATTCCCAACGTTGTTTTGTTCTATTGCAATAAATGTAGTTAATTTAACAAAATAAAAGGGTTTAATGGGTATGAATGCTTTTTGCAAGGTACTCAGGAGTCAATATAATGAAAACTAATCCTTAAAATGTGTTAAATATTCTGTATACAAGTTAATACATTCAATCATTTACTGTATTTGTCAGTATGTGCTTTTGAGTCATTGTTGGTCAGATTTCACATTAACTTGCTTATTTCAAGCCTGCAGGTCCATGTTATGAACTATACCACCATACTGTACCAAGAGAAACATGATTCCAGTTTTACAGCGATCTAAAAAGTCGGCCTTTGTGAAAAACATGTTGTAATGCATAGAGGCTCTTTAAAAAGGATTTATTTAAAAGTCACTTTATAGTCCTTGGAATAATGGATTGTTGAAAGTATTTACATGAAAAATGCTTCAGATGGATTGTGAAATATTATGTAAATTAAAAAGGTAAAAGCATAGATGTCCTTGAACATTTTATTTCGATTCTTTTTAATTTGTTAAATTGGGGAATTTTTTGATATATTTATTTAACATATTTATGCATTTGGACAGATTATCCTCTCAGTCGGTTTTCTTAGACCGTATTTTTTCCAACAGGGATCACAACGGTTCTCACCATGACTACCCTGATGGTGAGCGCCCGCTCCTCCTTGCCTCGGGCTTCAGCCATCAAGGCATTGGATGTCTACTTCTGGATCTGTTATGTGTTCGTGTTTGCGGCCCTCATTGAATACGCCTTCGCTCACTACAACGCTGACTACCGACTCAAAGAGAAGGCCAAAGTTAAGGCAAGCAAGCTGAGCTCTGAGGTAAGGAAACACTCTTTTCATGCTGGCCTGTCAGAACAGGATAATAATGCCCACTTTCTGGGTTTTTTATTTTTCAGTAGTGAGCATGTCTTCAAACAGAACTGTGCGGCTGGTTAGCCTCATTTCTGACAAGCATCCATCCCACTGACCTTCAGCAAGACAAGAAATCTCTATAGAAAAGATTGGGGGAACAGATGATTTCCCTACAGAGATTAGCGATTATTCTCCTCTTACTGTCAGCTTATTTTGTTACAGATGACATACGGTACTCACAGAATAGCAAACGGCACTTTGTGGAAATTCCCTATGAATACAAACAGATTAGTTATCAGCATATTTATGATATTGAAAAAAACAAATCAAGGAGACAAGGTTTAACAAACTGAGGAAATAAAGGAGCTAAGCTGTGACGTTCGACCATTAAACTGATCAACTTTTGATAAAAACGATTAAGGATCAATCGTTTTTGTTACAAAATTGAGATAAGATAAACAAACCATGAAAGAAACCTAAAATATAATAGTCATAGATGCCATGCGGGTTTGGATTGCTTGAGATTCATTGGTATTTTTTTTAATGTTTTTACAATTTAGTCATATCATTGCTGTTGTGATTGTGTCCTGTAGTTTTAATCCCAGGTTGCTTGAGGATATTGTTCACTAAACAATAAATAATTGCTGCTAATGTCTGTAGAATGGTCTAGAAAGGGAAAACTCAACCTTTTTCAACAGAACTGAATTTGTTTCCAACGTCTTTGAATGAAAATTGTTGAACTGAAGAAAATAAAAGTTACTCTTTCCCAACTTAAAAAAAGTTACTCACGCTCTGTTTCTGATTTGATTTAAACTCCTTTTTATCTTTCAAAGTGATATTCCTTAACAACATCTGTACATTGAGATTAATGTAAAACAGCTCATTTATTCCAAAGACTAAAAACTTAATTTTGTACAATCAAATACATCTCTTTGGTCTCACTCACATTGATAACCAGAGAGACAAGATTTATAAACCAAGAGATTTAAAAAGCTGAACATTTGGTCATTACAAATGCAGCACAGACCTCACTTTACAAACATCTGATGCGTCACAGAATCAGTTCTTGGAGTTAGTTATGTTAAAAAATACTTGCATCCCCTCCACTTCTGAAGTCAAAATTTCACCCATGCCTTTGACTTTAATTAGATAAATACTTCTTCTATTTTTTTCTGTTGTTTTTTGATTCAGAGTAAAGCACCAATTTGTGGTTGGATAAACTTAAATCTTTAATCTAACCAAGTGACATGGGCATTTCACTTAGTAATACTAGTCCCCCTTAAAGGTTTATTCTCTTTGCTTTTTTATTGTCATTTTCACCACCAAACAAAAGTATTTTTGTTTTATATTATTCAAATTATCAAGGAAAAGAAATATTAACACCGACCTTCTTTAGGCTCTTTTCTATTAAAAAGAAAATCCAAGTTATTTCCTAATTTAACAAAATGGAAGGAAGTACTTTTCCACATATAACCACAATTTTGGATAAATACAAGCAGTCAAATATTCAAACACTGCTGATATATATTTTCAGTATTTAAAAAGTTCACAACAAAATGTGCTGCTTTAGTTCCTTGGTTTAGTCTCCTGCTGTTTTCAACAATGAAGGATTATTTTCAGATTATTAATAGACTATACAGTTTACCAGATGTTAACAACTAGATCATGGTTTCTCCTAAACTTCAATTCCTTTCTGTCTTTCCAGTCCATAGTAAAGAATGGCAAGCAGGCCATGGTTCTGTTTTCCCTGTCGGTTACCGGGATGAATCAAGGCGTTGTCATTTCCAACCGCCAGGGCCGAACGCAGCACTCTGGAAGTGAAATCCCCGGGGAGGGCGGCGCAGAGGAGCCCGAGCCGAGCAGGAGAAGATCCAGGCCGGCGGAGGCGAGCAAGGAGGACAAAAAGTGTTGCTCCAAATGTGTCTGTAAGCCAATCGATGCAGACACCATCGACATCTACGCCAGGGCTGTGTTCCCTTTCACTTTCGCCGTGGTGAACGTGATCTACTGGGTGGCGTATACGATGTGAGGAGGAGGCAGCAGGGTCGGAGCCATCAGAAGCTGTACATAGGAAACTGCTGGAATCATGACATTAAAATGCTGGCAGACTGTGCAGCTGACCTATAATGCAGGCTTCAGAAAGAAGGAGACTTCCATTAAAAAGAAGTACAGACTGTAGGAGCCTGTGAAAATAAAAACATGGTACTTAATGGACGTAGTTAAGAGTTTAAACTGTAAGAAGGACATAAATGCATTCTATTAAAAACAGCTGAGGATGTTTAAAGGCACATTACTTAGTTTCCTGTTGGAGGTCCACATACCTATTAAGAGTTGCATCCTGCTAGATGAATATCATTTTAACAAAAAACATCATGTCTCTCAAGCAAATTTACTGAGCGCAAGCTTTCCTCCAAACAAGCATAGTCCCCATATCTCTCTTTCATGAACTGCCTGCTGTCTCAAACACCAACAAACACCTCTCAGGCAAGAGGATGACGAGATAGGGTGTACCGCTATTCTGCATGGCTGATAACTCATTCCCTCTCTTCCCGCACTTGTACCCCCCCTTTTATATCCTTCCTGTCCCTCCACCCATTTATTTGGTTCATTTTCAGGTTTAGGACTCAGTCTGGAGTATCTTATCTCCACTGCCAGGTCTGCCTGTTTCCTTGTTATTAAAGGATGTCCACCACTACTACATGTGTCTGTCTCGATCTTCCTCCTTAATGAGAATAATCACATGGATGGTAAATGCATAGCTGTTTGGTGAGGTTTGAAAAACAAATTAGAATCACTCTTGCCAGATGGGATCTATGTTTACTAACACAATGAAAATACTTATTTGGGATTATGAAAAACTGAAAATTAATTTTTAGGGATTACATATCAAGAATGATTGTCAGATTTCCATGTAATTCCTGCAACACACCTGGGAAATTGATTTCAGAATAAGAAAACTCCTCTCCAGAGACTTAAAAAGCTCAAACAAACAAGATACCTAATGGTTAAACCCTGAGTGAAATAATTTCAGTTGTAAGCAATTTATTAATGTTTCATATGAATCAAAAATGAACCATGCATCCTTCAAATGTTTATCATTCTGGCAGGGACTGAATAAAGTAGTGTGCTTATCCAGCAATTTCTCTCCACTAATGTGTGTCCAGTTTTTATGGTAACAAGCTGTAGTACAAGGAAAAAATAGTGATATACTCCACCAATTAGTACTGAATGATATTTTTTTTCAAAACAGAGTTTTAACAGGATGCTAACAATGTTTTATGCAGACCGTTAAAAAGGCTGGGCTAATGGTAGCATGTTTAATCTTTGTTTCAATGGGAGTCCCTGAAAAATAAAGCTCTTAATACAATTAATCACAATATTTTCACCTCCTTCGTAATCGACTTAACTCTGGCCATTCTTTGAGAGTCATTGCTCGCTATAAAACGCTGAGCACAAAAGGTCACATGACTCAGCAGTCAATAAAGGCTCACTTTTTACAGTATCTTTCTTTTTTAAAGTGTTGAAAACACAGGTTTGTTTTATCCATAAAATAATATGATGGCCCATAACACAGGTTCAAAAGTATAACTGAAGCTTTAACACATCACCCTGTCGAGCGGAGGTACAATCATGAGGTACTGTACAAAACTGTTGAAAGGAGAAGAGAAAATGACAGGAAAGCAGCATTTTGAAAAAAGACACTAACGGTGTGAAATAAACACAGACTATTGCTAATATAAAAACAAATCACAAGCTAAAATAACACTACGCTGTAAATCTGTACGGTTTCTAAATCTCCCAGTTTTCAGTTAAATGTCAAATCAAAAAGTCCTCTCACATCTGTGCACTCTTAGACAAGAAAAAAAAGAAAAGATTTATTTGGTGCATGATTATTATTATTATTTTTCTTTTGCACAATCAGTGTTGTACTGTGGTTTGGGGGGGTTCTACCACAGGATAGATCTTCAATAAAGTGAAGGAGGGTCTTTATGGCAGAGGATTCCTCGGGTCTTGGACAGTTTATCATCTCCTCAGAGAGGATAGTTTCCAACAGCAAGAAGTCCATGGATTAAAAACCAACAGAATCACAGACAAAACCCATCCTGCATGAAAATAAAAACATTTCTGCAAAATGGCTTGAAACTCAACCACTGTATTAAACAATAATATCTAGAATTATATAACTCAAAACTATGGCCATATTTATCCCAAGGTTGTAACACACTGTTCAACTGTAAAACAGTGTGCAATAAAATACCTAACAAATTTTATTTTTTTAGTTTTGCCATTTTTCTTTGTCTTTGCATTTAAAGAAATTGAATTTTTTTGACCATTACTATTACTGTTTTTAGTTATTTTGTTAAAAAAAATAAATAAACAAAAACTAAACCTCTGGAAGGATTTAAATTTTTTTTTAATCATGACAGTGAATTTTCTAGTCTGAAGTTTCTCAGTTTACTGATTTTATCCTGCAATGTAAATATAGTATACAATGCTTTTTCATGCCAGAGGAGGCAAAAGCAGTTCACACAACATTTAGTCATCCACATGCTGATAGTATGAGGCTGCTGTACAAAGGCAAACTTTTCATATCAAACTATTGACCTAAATGTACAAACATATTCTTAAAATATTAAAATGCAACAGCTAAATCATGCAAAGCACTATTGAAAACTTCAGTGCCTGCTTGACACACATGCACACCATTTGAGTTGAATGTAAGCAAAATGCACGCTACCTGCTACGATGAATGATAGATTTGCCTTAACTTTCCATGGCAAATAAACAGCCTCTGGTTTTCCTGCTAATTCCTTTGTGCTCCTTCTAAACTAAATCCCTGGTACAGTGTAAATTTCTTTTTCAACTGCAATATCTTGTTTTTTAATTCAGTGATAAGGGTTAGGTTACTCCATCATCTGCAGCAGCCTACTCTGCATAACGCAGGGAAAGCTACCTCGAGGATTTACTTTCCCTATTCAGATCTACATGTGTCTAGACTTTATTAAAAGTTGACAAATAGCAAAGTAAACTTCACACAAAATGTAGCCAATAAAAGAAAGGTTTGTCAAGACCAGGCCTTTTCCGTTGTGGGAACAAATTAATTAAAGAGAAAGAAGACATCAAAACAAAAAGGAAAGTTAATTTCTTCTGGATTACACTAGCTATTCCCCCAAACAGATCTTTTATGTCTGTCTATGCACAACTCCAGTACTTCATGAAATTAAAGCAGTTCAATTCAATTCTGTTTATTTATATCAATTCACAACACATGTCATCTCAAGGCACTTTATAGTTCACCAGATCATACAGTCAAATTGATTCAAAGTTTTCTATCTAAGGAAAACCAGTTGATTGCATCAACTCATTGTCTTGAAGGCAATCCCTCACTCTAAGCATGCTTGTAGCGACAGTGGAGAGGAAAAACTCCCTTTTAACAGGAAGAAACCTCCAGCAGAACCAGATTCAGTGTGAGCGGCCATCTGCCGATGTCGACTGGGGTTCAAGGAGACAGTGCAGACATAAAGAAATAAGCCGAGATACAAAAAGCAACAGTAAAAGGCAGCACCATCCAGGAAACACACAGTCAGGCAGATGAGCTCCGAGCCAGCTCCCATGTCACAGGATGAAGAGAGAACATCCAGCCAGTCACAGTCAGAGAAACAGGACTACACTGAAAAACAGGCTGATCTCCAACATCTATAAAGAAAGGTGTTGATGGCAGCAGCACAGCTGATATTTCTCTCCAGGATAGAGTCACAGCCAAACAGGAACAGACGAGGCGAAGCTACTATGAGAAAAAGCAGAGAGAGTATAACGTTAGAGATTGAATTAACAGATTCTGCAGAGTGGGAGAAGAGAGTTAGAATGATCCGGAATGGTGAAAAAGGGGTCCCTATGTCCTCCAGCAGTCTAAACCTATAGCAGCATAACTATAGAGATGACTCAGGATAACTTGAGCCAGTCTAACTATTAGCTTTATCAAAAAGGAAAGTTTTAAGCCTATCCTTAAAAGGAGACAGGCGTGTCTGCCTCACGGATTAAAACTGCTAGTTGGTTCCACAGGAGAGGAGCCTGAAAACTAAAAGATCTGCCTCCCATTCTACTTTTAGAAATTCTAGGAACCACTAGTAAACCTGCAGATTGAGAGTGAATCGCTCTGTTAGCAACATAAGGAACAATCAGATCTCTGATATAAGGTGGAGCTTGGCCATTTAAGGTTTTATATGTTCCATTTTTTCTATGTCATAATCCCATTTTGTTAGGAGCTCAGTTTCTGCAAAGAATGTCTGTAAGGTTGATTGGAGGTTTGAGGAGGAATCAAACACAGAGACAGATGCTGAAGTGGTTTCGTGTAGATGTAATATAGTTTCAAACGGCAACAAAAGCAAAAGTCCACAAACAAAATACTGAAATCCAGAAAAACATACATGAATGGTAAAGAAATGACAACGAGGAACCAGCAAACAGTCACTGAAAAGGAGGTGTATATATATATATATATATATATGGGAGACAGAGAAAAAGATCAGGCTAATCAGCAGATTGGGAACATGTGTGGACAGAGGAATCTAGAAGGGAGCTAGGGAAAAGGAGACTGACACAAGAGGGCAACCGAGGGCAAACAAGAAATACATAAGAACTCAAATACATCCAAAAATAACTAGAAAAACCACTGAAAGCTCAAAGAGAAAACTTAAACAGAACCAAAACCATGATAGTCTTGATTTCTTCAGAACTCATTTGGAGAAATAAAAATCTATTTTATCAAGAAAAACAATATCAAAAGCAATTCCTACATTCTTCCTGCTACCTATGTAGCACAAAGAACAATGAAGCATATTGATGAGCTAATTTTAGCCTTAAAGATGGTTAAAGTTTGAGTTCTGTTAATACTGGTCATTGTTGTGTCTAAAGGCGCTATATGCTACTGCTTCCTGAACTTCAGCCAGCTCTTTTGCTTTTCTGTCATTCATTACTGGACAGACTGAATAATCCAGATGTGTCTGACCTCAGTAACCATGGGGACATTGGCCAGACAAACCCAGATTAATGAAACATAGGAAACAAAGGAGCTGGTTGAAGTTCAGGAAGTAGTGGAGTTGGGAATATAGGTGACTGGTAGACAAGCAAAAGGAGAAATAGTAGAAAATATCAATGTTTAACCTTATACATTAAAAATTACACATCATCCTTGCAGTGTATTCTGGCTGCCTTTGCTATAGAACAGAGGTAACGGATAAGCGGACCGCGGTCCAGATTCGGACCCCCCTGCTGGCTAATCTGGACCCAACCTGATTGAAAACATTTATACGGTGTCTGACGACATTGTCCAATTTCACTTGCGCCGCTTCTCCTGTTTGTACGGTAAAGCCCTCTAGGACCAGGCTGCACGTGATACAAATTAGCCAATGAGCTGCTGTCAGTCTGGGTTGCTGCTGCTGCTACTTTTAGATACAGCAGGCAAACCTGTGGCAAGCCGGGCGATGGGAAAGAAGTAAAAGACGATGAGAAAAAGAGAGCAGAGAAAGTGTGGACTCCTGGAAGAACTGTGGTGAACTGGTGACAGAAAAGTGAAATGGCGTGCTCAAAGATGAACCTGCACATTTTGAGTACTGTATGTTTGGCTCAACCTACTGCTGTGAAGCAGGATTCTCCACCATGAACATAATCAAAAATAAATATCGATCCAGGCTCACGAATGAGCATGTTGATATGTGCTTGAGAATGGCTTTGTTATCATTCAAACCCAGGTTTAAAGCCTTGCAGGGCAGCCTTAAGCCCACTACTCTTATTAAGCCATAAAAAAGAAAGAGAAAAAATAAACGGTCAGTTCAGGCGTTTTATAAAATATGTAAATCAGGAAATTTTCTATATACCAAACTGAATGATTGTTGTTCTCTACTTAAAATAACACTTTAGATTTTAAAATGTAAACATTTTCTGTTTTTTTTTTATATATAAAAAGTCAATCTATAACATGGATGCATAAAAACCTAATTTTATTTCAGTGTTAGATTCTGTTTAAAGTAACAGGTTATAATTAAAAATTTCTCCAGACCCTTACTGGTTGATGATTTTATTTATTCGGACCCCACTGATTTTTAAATGGTTACCACTGCTATAGAACATACCTGCATCTTTCTTCCAAAGCAACAGCTGAACCATCACAGCATCTTTTCTCTCCAGTTACCCATTATTCCTGTGTGCAGAACTCAAACCGTTATCACACCAAGCGTGGGCAGATCAGGCTGGGTGGCAGCAGGGCAGGGAAGCCCGACAGGACGGTTTCTCCCAAGCTGATAACTTTGTTCTGGGCCACTTGAGATGACATCATGATGGATGGTAAGGAAGATGTTGGTGCAGCAGGCAGGAAGCCTTATCTTGTACAATGGCGCCATGGAGAAGATGGGTGGGGAGTGAGTTAAGGTGGCCTCGCAAACACTTGTGAATCCCGCTACAGCCCACTGATACTTCACTTGAATGGCAGTCACTTCCCACTAAACACGCACACACATCTTACATGGTGTCTCTGCCCGCAGCTGGAGGAGGTGGCTAAACAAGATAGATAGAAGCCAGGTCACTGTGTGTGACTATCACTTTTACTACTTCAGTGGATTTGTGACTTTCTGGAAACGGCAGAGGAAGTTGATCAACTGAGAGTCCAGCTCCAGGTCTGCGCTGCATGCAAATATTCACTATATTCACTAACATTTAGCTGATAAATACAACTAAAAGATGCATATTAACCTTAAAGTCATGTGTAATTAAGTGAGTAGAGAAAGATGATTGTTAAAAATGTACATGTGTTAATTTAATATTTTTGAGTAGTACATTTGTGGGAAATCCCTTAACATCTTCAGGGAAATTAGGGATTTACTATTTATTTTGCAGCTTTCCCAATATTAGAAAATCTTATTAGATCACAGTTTGTTTGAATTTCATATCCCTATTTTAAACACCACCCTCCAAATGTCTTTTGGTACCTCATTTAGTTGTTTTGAAAAAAAGCTAATTTATTACCTAGTCTGATGGATTTTTGTATGCAAGCATACAAATATTTTACTTAATCTTTCTGTTTGTGTTGCTTAAACTGTTATCATCTGTGTTGTATTTAAATGGATATTAAGCAAGCAAAGGTTTATTTATTTAGCGCATTTCAGTGACAAAACAACTGAAAAGGCTGTACATGAAAAAAAAAGAAATAAAGAACACTGCAGGGGGGTAGAGGCAATTCAAATAATTAAGGAGACTATAAGTGAATAACCAAAATAAGATCATTTCATTAAAAAAAAAAGATAAAATGCTTGATTAAAAAAAGATAAAAAGGGTAATCTGGACTGAAAACTTTACTAATAATGTTTAGATAGCACTATAAAGAAATAGGTTGATTTAAAGCCATTAAGGATTTCAGCACTTTAACAGTTTTCTGGGATCTTATTTCCGGTTAATTAAGCATAAGAACATGTTTGGTTCTGGTTTTAGGAATGCAAAGTAGATTTGAGCCAGAAGAATTGAGACGTCTGGGGTGTTAGTGCACTTACAATAAGTCTCTAATGTATGTTCAAGCTAAGCCATTTGTTGATTCATAGATACAGGGAGCCAGTGGAATGATTTTAGAATATAACAAATCTGAATAAAGATTTTTCCTTGCTATGTTTACAATTTATCAAAACTTTTGAAAATCTTGTGCCAAAGTAAAGACCAAAAAACAAAAAACAAACTATGTATAAAACAGTTTAGACAGAAGTTGGTTCAAAATATTAATCCTAAAAAAGTATAAGCTTTAATATCTATATTCAACGATGTGCAAAGAATGTAAACTTTAAACACATTTTCACTAGAATATTATTTCAGAGTATCAAACTACTTACTACATAATGACTGTTATCTTAGTTGTTTAGTTATTTTAGCAACAATATATTAGAAACTAAAAATTAAAGGTATTTAAACTTATTTGAGGGAAACAGATGGAAAGATGTTCCCCCATATTTCAGAAAACATATGGGGCATCCTAAGTATAAAGGCTATAAGCAGCGTTCAAGGGGATTCTCCCATTATAAGGTTCCTTCATGGTTCTGTTTGCTTTAAAAAGCATTTCTAAGAGTGCGCAACATATTGTCATATATAGAGCAATCTGTAAATTCGGAGCAACATAAGGAACAGTGACAGTAAATTGCTTGAGATAAAATAACATTTTTGTGACTTTAGAAACAGTTTTAGAAAAAAATAAAAAAATAAAACGTTTTCTAAATAAAAACTAAGAAAAACAAACATGAAAATAAAAACCAGCCAAAATGGAGACATGTTCCTTAGAAATTAGTTGATCTGGAGTGAAACATACAGATTTATGAGGGACAGACGGGTTCTCTCATCTTGAATTAAACCAGGTTATGCAAACATCCTAATAAGATGACATCCAGCATGACTTCTTTCTGGCACAGGTTTCAAGTCAGTAAATCATAAGACCAGAGGAAAGATCCACGAGTCATTTAATATTGACTGTAGATCAGTTTGTTTATCTCCTGATTACTAATCGGAGCTCGCTGTGAATCCCCCCAATGATCTGGGGCTTTTATCTTGACAGCAAGGGCTGTTTATACACTGAAGCCTCATCCAACAGTTACAAATCATGAAGGCTGAACTGGTTTCTGAACTGAAATGTCGTTTAGCGTTTCTTGCTTCTATACTAAATTTTTACTTAGAAAACAGGCATAATGAAAGCTGCTATAGTAGAAACTTGCACTTTTGCCAACCTTTAAAAAAAAAAGAAAGATTCTGCTCTTTACTAATAAAAACCCAACAACCCAAAAAATGTATTATAATGATTAGTGAACTAAGTTTTGTTGCATTTTGATTTATTTACTTTTTTTCTTCAAAAATGTCAAAGACACTTAAAAAGTAATCTGCTTTAAAAGTTCTGTTATTTAAACTACACTGTGCAAATCTCATTAATGCAATATCCTACAGCTAAAGACAAGGCTGAGTAAACTAATGAGATGCACTGGTAATCAAACATACAAAGCTCTGAGTGTGTATTACACTTTTTTTTAAAATAACATTTGGAAATTATCACACGCTTTACAGCGAATTTCTGTGCAGGGATTCCGCGCCTCATGATGTGTCGCCTCCTGAATATCTTGCTGGCTCTCCTGAGCCGCTTCCTGTTCGCCATCCATGGGGTTGTGACGGTGTGGCGAGTGGTGGTTGTTAAAGGGGAGCCTCTCTATTGGCTGCTGGTTTTAGGTGTGGCTCTGCTGGGAGTGGAAATGGCCCTCACCCTCAAATGTACCAGCAATGCTGAGTGGAAATGGTAATGTCTCTCTTAATCCAATAAAATCTGTTCATTTCAAAATCAGATGTGGTGAAGCTTTAGAAAACAATGCCTCGTACAACTTTATTATTTAGTTATTGATTTTAATAGTCTGATAACAATATGAAGAAAGCTAAGATAAATAAAGTAGATCAATACCAGCAGTGAGAGCCGTCGCATGAGAGGCTTGTAGGTAAATACGTGTTTGGAGCTTTTCTAACTAAGCAGTGAGCTGTAGGTGACCTTCATACTGTGGCTGAGAGTGCAAGTAAATACATGATGATTTCGTGTTTAATGCAAATACAATGGTTGACGCGCATCAAGGTGCAGCAAAAGGTCCTCCAGCGTGGTTTGAGCAGCAGGAGCAGTGCGTCTGAGCAGCTGAAGCAATGCCTCACAAGCTTCTGAACATCTGATGTGCGGGACTTGCTGTGAAAGCAGTAGTTGCTGGAGTTGGAAAAATTGAACTTTTGCTGCTTGATGTGCTGCAACAACCAATCAGAGAAGCTGATTTGGGAGCTGGCAGGGAGACAGACACAGCCCTGCTGGTGCAGATCGATCGCTATGATCACTCCTCTGAAACAGTTTATTAACATCTAAATTAACTTAAAAGGCTGAAATCTGCCAGCAAAACATGTTCGCTTTTATTATTCTGGTGCCTGCAGTTTGGATTATGTACGTGAAAAACGCTAACATCTACTTCCAGCCGCCGAGAAAAGTAGTTGCAAACTGCGAAGAAGCAAGCAGATCAGAGGCTGCTGTTGAACGGGATTCCTAGGGATAGTGCACCGCCGGTATATGGGGGTCTGAGCGTCTCAGACAGCAAAATAATATTTAAAGGAAGGATCGTAATCTCGAACTGACTGCACAGATTTCCACCTGAACAAGTTTTCAGGTGGACATTCTCACTTAAAAACATTAAAAATACTTTTTACCCACTGATCACAGCAAATATAGCTGCCATTGTTACAGGCAAAGAAAGGATAGGGTAGCTCCACCCAACGCGCATCAGATCCACTTTTCAACCACACAGCTACAGCAGCAAAGATGGTTTAGCCGCTTGTCAGAATTAAAAACTTGTACAATCATCAAAAATGAAGAAGCATGCATGTTTTTGCGGCTTCTGTTGCTTGCGGTGTGAACGTAGCATTAGATTCCAAAGGGGGCCCATGCCATTGAACAACATGCAGGCGCTCTGTGTTTTGGTGTCAACCCTAGTACGGTTTTTCCAAGGTTAATTAAAAACATTCCACGAGCTGAACTGGTTCTTGAGCGTTTTTTCACTGTGTTGAAGAGGTGTGCAAAGTTATCTCCAACAGATTTCTGATAAGATGATAAGGAACAGAAGCTGGATTGCAGCATTAAGGTTTACAGACGGTGTGTAGAGCTCTGTACTGAGGAACAGATAGCACCACACTTTTCAGCTTTCTCTCTAAAAAAATTATATTTCTCTCTAAAAAAAAGTATATTTCAATATACAACTAATCATGTCTCTTTTGAAAATTTTCTGTAACTTGTATTGCATTGCAGGACCACATAGCTGGTATATATCAGTGCCCTGGGTCACAAGCTATAAATTAAACTATCACATTTATAAAATTAGTAAAACTTCTAGCAGAATTTCTTCCTGTTATTTCATGGAGATAAAATAGCATATTCCTAAAAAGAGGAGAACTGACAAAAGGCAAAACTGAAATGTTTGCTAACTGCTTATTTCCAATCTATTGTGCTTTTTGTGTTCATTGTTCTCTATCATTTATGCAAATATCTATAGTGGTATGTTTGCTTCAAAACTTTAACTGTTAAAGTTCAAAAAGCAATTCTCATTATTATAAATTAGCTGAAAAGGGTGTCAGAGTAAATATAAACTTAGTGAATAAAAAGTAGGAACACCTGGACACTTTAGTGTTGTGATGAAGGACAAAAGAAATCAAAGGAAGTAAATCAATTAGTTAATTTAGTAAATGTGTTTCTGCACACAACTGCAAACGAAAGAGTTGTCTTAGAAGTGTTAACTGTCTTCACCAAACATTAGTCTAAAATCCACAAATATTAAACCAGACTCTTTGGACTTATGAAATAAGAAAGCACATTTTGGACCAGCATGAGTTTATTGACATAAAACGCCCTTCTCTGAAGCTGAGGGATAAATTAGTAGGAACAAACCAAAGCGCTTACGTAGTTGTCTTGACGGGAGGTTTGAGGCATCCTCTGTAATGTGTTTTATGTTGGAAATTAATGAAAAATAAAAACTTTTGTCTCTGAACAATTTGCAATCCAACTGCTGTGGGCCAGGAGAAAAGGCTGAATTATTTTTCCTTTTTTCAGCAGTTTTTTTTTTCTCTCCTCTGCTGTCTATCAAAAATAAATCCCTTTGTTAGTGGCATTGTTTTCCACTGAGCCAATATTGTGGGGCCATCTGTCAAAACCTGGTCCGTTTGTGCATTTGCACAGACGGGCATCACTGAATGGGTCAGGTAAATACATATTCACAGATATATATTTATAAAACAGGTCTGAATAAATATAAAATGGCTTAACCCTTTTAGCATGAGCCTCAAATAGATATGAGGATCCAGTGTCACACCTCATTCAAAAGCAGGCTGCATTTCATTCAAAAGCTGTAGCTTTTAGGCACATCCAGGCTCAACATCCCCAGACATGAGCTTTCTTCAGGCCTCTGCTTTTCGCACTGATTCCTACTTTGAAGCTTTTTCCTCATGAAGGCTTTGCACTGTCAAGTGGGATTTGCATATATGATGAGAATAATTGCCTGTCTGAAATGCGATGCTTTTTTTGGGAAAAAAAAGGAACCCTTTCTTGTTTAGTAGGTTTAAAAAAAAAGGGACCAAAAAAAAAAAAGAAAAAGGATGTGACTAAAAATATCCTTCTTAACCCAACGTTCCTCTTCTTCGGTGTTCCTCTTTTAGGTTCTCCCCTATGGTTTTCCTCTACCTCAGTACTGTCATCCCATCCATTTGGTTTCTGGAGCTGAGCCTATTACAGTCCAAGCTGCCCCTCAACAATTCCTCCAGCCACGAGCTTCGTTTGCTGGCCCACATCCCCATCACAAAGGTAACAATCCCGTCACAAATCCACCCCGGCTGCTTGGCACCCCATGTGGCAACATTAAAGCGACATCTGATAATAGATAAGATATAAATCAGGAAAGAAGGCGGATAAACTATTAGTGGCAGAAAAAGTGTAACAGACGCACTGAGATAACTCCTCGATAGGGAACTGCTTGAAAGAAAAAAAAGCTCAGATCTCCCTTGTGGGGGGGTTTTAGTGGCGTTTTCTTTGATGTAGGATTTGGAAGCTTTTATTTTGCCCCACTTTGGGCAGAAGGACATGAAAACTGAAGGCATTCTTTCTTCAAAGTTGGAAACTCTAAATGTTATTACAACAATTTATAGTTAGAAAACTCCTCAGATTAGGAGGCTGAATTAAACATTTGTTTTTTAATATATCAAAAACAGAAAGAGCCCTGCGATAGACTGTTGACCTGTCCAGGGTGTACCCCGCCTCTCGCCCATAGACACCTGGAAAGAGGCACCAGCTCCACACTAGACCCCGCTTGGGATAAGCGTGACAGAAAATGGATACAAAACCACAAAAAATAGATCCTGTTTATTGTTACATTGATTGGAATGTTTGCACCTGTGGGCAGAGATATTTCTACATTTTCTTAAGATCTAGTACAGATTTAAACAAATTCATTGATGTAACAAACCAACACAAAGTAGTGCAAAACAGATTGGTGAAGGTGACAAGATTGGTGGTTTTCAAAGGACTGTGAAAACCAAAGGATGAACTGAACGGTTTTGGAATAAAGTTGTGGGAAAGTTTGAAGCATGTTTAATCTTCTGAGCTCTGCTTATCTGATATAGCACTATTCAGTCTGTCGAAAATGGAAAGAACATGGCAGAACTGCAAAGCAACCAAAAAAATGGCCGTCCATATCAGGCTGGATAAGGAGAGCACTAATTAGAGAAGTAGCCAAAAAACCTCAGAAGCTGTAGAGATTAGCAGTTCAGGTTGAGGAGACAGTTATTTTTCTTTTTGGAAGAGTGGTAAAACAGAGAGGCAATGAAGAAAGAATGCAGTTGGAATTCATGTAGAATATAGGAAACATGTGACAGCAGGTAATCTGATCAGACCAGACAGAAATTAAACGTTCTGGCTTTGGTGAAACATAATTTACTCAGAAGAAAAATAAACTCCTCCTCTCCCTCCTCACAAGAACACACCTTTAAGCCAAGAAACAATCCTGAATATTTAGCCAGAGTTAGTGTGAATGGTTTATATCAAAGCAAACTTATGTGTTTGAACCATCCAGTTAAATTCGATACTTAAATATAGTGGATGATTGGTGGCAAGATACGGAAAAAGCTGTTTGCAGCCAGCCTATATCCAGTCTGACTGTTTGAGAAATAGGCTACAGCAGGGAAAACTGGATTTAAAGAGACCCAATTTAGGAATATATATATGTGTGTGCTGCATTGTTTAAAGTTTTTAAAAAAAAGAAAATAAGAAAACATTTAACTTTTTTTATTCCTGTTAGAATTATAGACTCTGTTAAGTTTTCATTGTTTTACAGCCACCAAAGGTTCAAGATGAATGACTGTTGGTGCACCATGTGTTCACTCACCGGCTCTACTTATACAGATACAGACTTTCTATAACGATCTTGGTTCTGTTGTTTTTCTTTAAGTTTTCTGTTTCAAGTTTAGCCAGGTTTTTCATTGTTTTCTAGCTTTTTTGGTATGTCTGGATTCATTTAAGTTGCTTAGGTTTTTCTGTCTGTCCTCTGCTGCCTCCTTGTGTTCTTTTCCCTTGGCTTCCTCGTCAGCTCTAATCACACCTGTTCCCTATCAGCTCATTAGCTCTACCTTTGTTCAGTCAGCCATAAATACTCTCCCTCTGCAGTCCCTCTTTGCTGGTTCCTAGTCTTACCTTTCCTCACCCTGGCTCCTTGTTGGTTTTTCCCTGATGTCTCCATGGTTCTGGTTAGTGTTTGATTTTTATGTTGGATTTTTGGATTCCTGTTTTTGTTTAACATTTTTTAAGTTGGATTTTTGGATACCTGTTTTTGTTGCCTGATCTCGCATTAAACCCTCCAAGAACTCGCCTCTCAGCTTCTGCTTTTGGGTCCAGTAAAGAAATGTTAAACCCAATCGTGACACTTTCACAAGTTCTTAACTGTATCAATGATTTTTTTTTTTTTAAATAAACTCTACTTTGCTGTTCTTATCACACAGGGCATTGAGGACCTTGAACCAGAGAACTGGGTAGAAGGACTGGAGCAGACCATGCTTATTGTACTGGTTCTGGGTCGTTGGCTGATGCCCAAAGGGGACATGTCACGGGACCAGCTTTCACAGCTCCTCATGGTTTATGTTGGACTGGGTGCTGACATCCTAGACATATTTGACACCTTCAAGGAACCTCAAGTTAAAACTAACAGGACGGTCGTCATCATTGGGCTTGCCCTCTTTTCTTGGGCGCTCATGCAGTTTCCTCTGGTTCTCACCCAGACGCAGGCCTCACAGGGTGAGCTTTCTCAGAGGAGCTGGAATAACCTCCCCTGCTGTCATGGAGCTTCCTCCTCACCCCCCTCTTGCTGCTCCAATGAGATCTGGAGTTTGTTGCTCACTGTAGGACTACAGGATGCCCCATTCCTTGTTTATCGCCTATACCTCATGATAAAAGAGAAGGTGCAGAACCAGCTGATGATTTTCTTCACCTGCAAGAACATTCTTATTGTCCTTTTGGAGCTTTACAGGATCTTTGTGGTGCATTTTGAACAGCAGGTACAAGACTCAGTGTTTGACAGGTGTGGGCCTCTGGAGACCTACAGTCAAACCCTTGGGGGTAGTAACACAGAGGAGGCTGAACAAGAGAATGGTAAACAGAGGCAAAGTGCAGAGCAGAGCTGTCGTATGGACATGGAAATGGGACCAGACGGAGGGGAAGTGTGCAAAGCTTCCATGTAAAGAAAAGGGTGCAAAAGTCAAAGGAGGGTGACTTTGACCCCTTGGGACGGAAGAGAAACTGTATTCACTCACCAAGACTAAAGCTGAATGCAACTACGATCTCTTAGATCTCAGCCTCATTCTGAGACAGTCTTCGCTCTCTGGAGGTTTAGTAACAAAATATAAAGCACAAAGGAAAAGTATGTCCCCACAAAAAAAAAAAGAAAAAGCTGTCTTTGATAAAACCTAAGAAAAACCTTGAACATTCTGACCTAAGCACTGTCAGTTTTTCAGTCACATTAAGCAGTTAGTAAAACCAAAACAACTGTTATTTGTTTTACTTTTAACTTTTTCCTAATTGCAGAAGAAGTAGAAGGGTTTGATTAATATCTTTGTAAGCAATAAGAAGAATTTCTCTATCAAATAAGGAGCTAATAAGCATGAGGGGTGACATTTCACAAATGTGTTTCTTATTAGTTAATAAACTTTTTCTAATAAAGGACTTTATATAAATAAATAAATGAAACAGCACATGGCTGTTTATTTGCTTGCCATGAGATGGCAGTGTTGCCAAGACAGCTGAGATACACACACATCCCTGAAACATACATGAGATTTGCATGGAGAGAGAAGCTTGAATGTTTTTGAGCTGCAAGTTTTTTTTTCTGTTTTGGGAGGAAAAGCCTCCTCTATGGGTGTTGTTTACAAGATCAAAATCAGCGAGTGTTGCAACTCTAGTAGTTAATTAGAAATAGATTTAGTACCTTCAGACAGCTGTTTTGCAACTACTAATCAAATGTAGTCATTTTAAAGACACATCCTGATAAACGGGAGGCGAGTGAAGAGGTCTGCTACTCACTCTCATTTTCCTCCTGAGCACAATCAGCTCACCGCAGCTGGCTTCAGAACTCACTGCATTTTCATAATGGCTGAAAAAGCACACTTGTGATTATGTGGGATTTGCTCTCACTTGCTTTCTTTTTAAAGTCAGAAAGGTGCTTCTGAGAGATTCCTCCACATGACCACAAAAGCAAGAGGCTCTTAAATTACCAATGAGAACAGGGAGGGGGGGCCTTTGATCTGAAGCCCAGAGTCTCAAGGTTTCAAGCTACTTAAAGGTAGGGACAAACGACCCCTCCTCTCAGCGTCTCAATTCGCACAATAACTCTCCTGTCAGATGGGGGCTCGGTTGCAGCCCTGCTGAATTCATGGATGACCCTGCTTTGTTGAGCCTCTGCTTAGGTGTTGAGGTAGGCAGCAACAGAAGAGCAGCAATGCATGTGTCAGCGAGTGGCATTTCAATCAGGGCCTTACTGAGACAGACTTGTATCATTGTCCATTAAATAACTGCACTTCAACCAGCCTTCATTTTAATGACAGGAGCTCAGGCTCCTGTAGGAGCTTGGGCTGCGTTTCCTCTTGTTTAAAGCAGAGAAAAAGAAGAGAACAGAGGGATGGGAAGGCAAGGTTCCAACTTATTCCAGAAAAGCCATGAAAATAATGAAGTTTTGAATTTTTACTTTGTTATGGTTACTATCTTGATCTACCTTTCCTCAATCTTAATTTCTTTTCATTCTTTTTTTGTGTCTTTTCTTCCTCCCTTCCTTTCCTTGGCTAAGGCTGGATTTTTACTTCCACAGAGCCACACAGAATGTGGGGGATTTTATTCAGTTGTGGGGTTTTAACAACATTTTACGTACTGTGTCAGATGAAGGAGATCTACATTTTAACAAGCTCCTGATTTATCGATTTTTTTTGCTTACACTTGTTTTTACCTTAGAAGCAATTTTTTAACTGCCACTTGTTTTACATCAATTGTTTATATGTTTTTAATTGTGTAAATAAAGTGTTAAAAGTCAAAAGTCCTTTCCTTGCTTCACTGTTTTTTCTTTTCCTTCAATATATTCTTCTTTTCACATGTGGACGTTGCTTCTGCTTTTTAACTGAATAAAACAGCAGCATAGCAGGGTTCCTGCAGCGTCTTAAAAAAGTTCAAAACTTCACTTTTTTCTACAAGTATTTTAGATTTTATGATAAACACAAAGGAGTCTGAATTCTTGGAAGTTAGATCATGATAAATATAGGGACTCTGCATGTGTATTTCCCCTCTCCTGTAAAAATGCTCAGCTTATGAGATTTTCTAAAACAATAACTCTAGGTGATCTCTAAAGGTTGTTTTTTTGAGAGCATTACCGTGTTTTTGCAACGGTCTAAATAATTAATGGGAGAGCCATCTTTTAAAAGTAGTAGAAGAAAATAATAATGGAGAGTCTCCTCTTAGACAGAAGCCCCCCCCCCCCATAGAAATATGCCTCATAGAACAGAGATCAGTTTATAAAGTCACTAATAGAGGAGTTACATCACACGGGGGCCATTTTGGGGCCACAGATTGTCCTATAGGCGCTAGGGTTTTGGGAGAATCCGATGTTCATGTGACAGCCCCATGTAGGCAACACAATGGGTTGATGAAAGCACGGTTTGCTTTAGAAGAGAGTCCTTCTCCTCTTCAGATTAACTGCATGCTTTAACAAGATTGTGTGGGCATGTGGGAGGATGGGGATGTCAGCTGATCCACGGGCTGCCCTACATAGAAGAGACGAAGAGAGCGTGGAAACTCAAAGCAAGCAACTCCACAGCACACAGATTATATTCACATATATAAAAAAATACGTTGATGCTAAAAGTTGTAATTACCTGCATAAAAATGTATTAAACTCTATAGAGACTGCAGTCTAAAGTGTGACATAATATTTGTCATTTTTTTTAAGCAACAAAGCCAAGTGGTTGATAACTTTCCACGTTTTAATTAGTTCACTGCTGCTCTGAAAAGCATAAACTCAGGTGTTTGAGGTTAAAGCAAATGTTGAAGTCTTGAATCCATCCATCTATTTAGGGAGATCTGAATCTCTTCCAACTGCAATGTCAACTCTTCTCCTTTAGTTATTTTTGTTATTACCACAAAACGTCTTGTCTTTTGTGTTGTATTGATTGTCCAAATCAAGTAGAGCGTAATTTTGAATTAGAAATGAATATCAAGCTCAAATCTGTTGGTAGGACAACTGTTTATGTAATGCTTCACAAATCTGGGAAATAAAAACAGCAAAAGAAAGTAAACTGCATGTCAAACAGTTTGCAGTTTTCTCTGCAGTAGTAGATAATTTTATCAGAGTTGTTGGAAAGATGAAGGTAGTCAGGTACTGAGTAATCCTGAAGGAAAATCAGTTGGTGGCTAGAAAAGACTTTAGATTGGGGACAGATGTTCACATTCCAGTGGGATAACCACCCTGCACTTACAGTTAGAGCTATATTGAACCTGTTCCAACATCAGTCCTTCAAGATGCTAAGGACTTGCTCATTTCAAATATACATTATTACTTTAGTACTGATTCTGGAAACCACTGGTGTAAATGAAAAAAAGCATGTAAATGTCTATATATCACCCAGTCAAAGCCTAGACTAATCCAGTCAATCTGTAACTTGAGTATTACTTTTCACATATGGACCTTCCAAAAAGTTATAGAATAATTCACTGGACTTTGTTTCCAAGTTTGAAGATGTTTTGCTTCCCATCCAGGAAGCTTTTTCAACTCAAAATGTCAGAAATAGCGTTGAGTTTGAGGCTTTATACAGTGAACCAAAATAAAGCTTTGTTTGGCTAAGAAAACATGCAAATTGAACCGAATGAAAGGGCCCACCCTTTGAAATGGGGGTCCTTTGGGTTATTTGTTAGCCTGCAATATCCATTCCTAATTTGCATGTTTTCTAAGCCAAAACAAGGATTTGTTTTCGTCCATTCTATATAGCCTCGGACTCAAAACAAATTCTGAAATGTTGAACTGAAAAAGCTTCCTGGATGAGAAGTGAAACATATTCAAACTTGGAAACAAAGTCCAGTGACCTGGATGACTGTCAATCTTCACCAGCACATGTGGTCATGAATCATTTTAAACCATCTTTAGCTATAAATGGAATAAATAATTCAGTTCCCAGATATACATTTTAATTTAATTCAACAGAACCCCCCCCCCCACTTTATTCAACCAAACTGGAAAACAATTATTGTAACTCTTAAGTTTTTTTTTTTTTTAACAAGTTTTTGTTGTTGAAGTCTTCAGGTGGTTAGGATCTCCTGTAATGGTGCAAATTTCCATAAATAGTTGCTACAAATGAGTGACACAGAAGTGGAATTTAGGACTTTTTATGATTGTTATTTGAAAATTTTTAAACATAAATCATTTCCTCTTTCATCACCTTCTACTTTGTTTTGCTCTTTCACATCTGAATTTGTGGTTGTATCTTAAACAAATTCTAAATACTTTTACAATATCTATGTGCTCCTTATTTTTTTTCTCTGTGTCTCTCATACTCAATGTGTGAGAAACAGCCGTGCTTTGTCAGGTGTTTTATTAAAACTGAGGTTCCATTAAAAAAAAAAATTGAAGTGTGTTGATCCAGACATCTCCGGACTGACATTTCTTCGGTCTTATCAGGCTACATCTTTCACCACAGTCACACATTCTCACAACATGCCAAATTTCCCTTGTTTTGTGTGAACTGTTTTGGAAAGTCCAAACACATTGAGGTGAGAACCATCATCTTAGACTTCAACAGATAAATCCACCAACATGCCACAGAAACGTTGGAGCTGCAGAAACAAAAGCAAACTTCAAATGAACCCCGAAGCTTTCTGACAAGCAGCTGAGGATCCGGTTCGTGCCGCCTCGCATACCACCATGGATTGAAACTAATGAGCTTTACTGCATTGTGTGTGTATCAGAGGCACTGAAAGACTGACGTGTTTTCACGCTGTAGAGAATTTTAAGGCAGAATTGACTCCTATAGCACACAGGCATTTTTGAAGGATCATAAAGCACCTTGGAAAAGTTTTAAACCACTTTCTTATTATTTAAACTCTGCTTGCTTTTATGTTCAGTTATACTGTATGTTTTATAAGCTTACTTGATCAATCTGCTGGTGAAGATTCTCACTCTATGACCTGGAAGATTCTCCAGGTCATAGTCATTCCATAAAAAGAAAATTAAAAACAATCCATTGGACTTTGTTTCCAAGTTTGAAGACATTTGGCTTCCCATCCAGGAAGCTTTTCCAAACCTCGATTTTAAAAAAAGCTTCCAGGATGGGAAAAGAAACGTCTTCAAAGTTGGAAACAAAGTCCAGTGGATTGTTTTTAATTTTCTTTTTTTTGGAATTTTCTTTTTTTAGAACTTGATGAATAGTTGCTAAGATCTTTAAAACCTTTTTTAAGGCATCGCTAACTTTTAACACATAGCAAAGCGTTGTTCTGAAAGTTATAAGTGGATCAAAGTCAGAAAGTCTCTAAGGATTCACAGAGCTTGTAAGGACATGTTTCCCTGCTGTGTATTGCAAAGTTAAACTGATGAAGGGAGGAAAGCAGACCTAAAAGACCACAGGTGAGTAAAATCAGCAATAAAAGCACAGCTAGCCATGACGTGTGAGAGTGAATCCTGTAACACCTGTTAAAAGATTTTAGTCAAAAATACAGTGCGTTTAATTAATTATTGGAGTTTTAAAATATATTCTTATGATGTCTCTTGTTAATTTGATATATACAAAAGCAAATAGATTAACAACTGTTAAACTCAATTAACCTTTTTATTGCACAGACTTGTTTCCTGAAATATATTTTTTGCATAGTTCATTTATTCTTATATTTACATGTGGCTGCAATCATATTTCAGTTTATCGCTTCAGGACCACAAACTAAACTGGATAGGCAGAAGAAAAACGTAGACATCGTACAGCAATGCGTTTTTTTATGCTAGCATCTCTGGATCATTGAGTTGTTGACAATTGGTTTTACTATAACCATAGTAAAACAAATCGTGAGTACTTTGAAGACACACAAATGCCTTTGTTAAAAAGGTTAGAAGATGTTATATCAATTGTTCATTTTAATAGTCAAAGCCTACAGGCCAATTTTGATAAAGTAAAGAAATGTTTAGCCAATCTTAGTTTCTGGTGTAATGTCAAAGTGGTTTCAGATAAAAAACCTTGAGAAATTAACACTTTGTTAATATTGGACCTAAGATGGCAAAAAAACCATTGATAATTCAAATAAGGGAAATATTTTAGCAAATGCTTTGGAAAATCAGGAGTTGCATACAGTGAAGAAATAATAGACATTAAAAATCAATGCAAGAGCAAACAATCGAAAGATCACAATGACACTGACATGATTCTCATTAAAGATATCATTCATGAAATAGTTGTACCCATTAATTATATATGTAATCTATCTCTGGAAATGGGCAAAATCTTAGCTCAAATGAAGATTGCAAAAGCCTATATTCAATAGTGGGCTAAGACAGGAAATAACAAATTATAGACCCATATTCATTTTACCTAAGTTTTCAAACATTCAAGAAAATATTTTTTCTTCTTTATAGATAAGCAAAAATTACTTAATGAAAAGCAACATGGTTTTCAAAATAAATGATGTACTGCCTTAGCCTTAATAAATGTTGTTGAGGAGATAATTTATAATACAGATAGTAAGTTAATCCCTGTAGGAGTTTTTATAGATCTGGAAAAAAAAGCATTCGATATCATGCATCATCAAATATTAATACAAAAACTTGAGAAAAATGGCATTCGAGGAGTTCCACTGGACTGGGTCAAATGCTACTTTTCTAATAGGGAACAATATGTACAGCTAGGGGAATTTTCATTTAGAAGACAATACATCATTTGTGGTGTGCCCCAAGGATCAATTTTGGGCCCTAAACTCTTGTTATTATTATTAAAAAACAGTAAACAACCTTTTTCATATCTCAGCAAAGTAGGCTAGTTTTCTAAGCCATGTTAAATAAAGCATGCATTAAAGGGTTTATCATTTTTTTCAAAGGTTAAGAGAACTTTAGACATGCAGATCAGCCATTCACAAGGGATACTCTGGTGATGCTGCGTGATGCTGCAGGGCTTTGGTGTTCTTATCACAATCCAGTTGAAGGTCACATCGTGTGGATAAACAAACCCTTGCCTCTGACTTTCCTTCATGTCGACCTCAGTGTGCGTAGTTGTTTCTTTCCTTCTATGCAAAAATAAGTCTACCCCTAATTTTGAATACATTTGAAATATGACAATTGAATACAAATGCATTAAGCATACATTTAGCTGTGCACCCATACTTAAACTCAAATGTTGGCCAATTTCTTAGTCTTTTAATGCCAAAAGCTGTTATGTGTATAATAATAGACTGCTTAGATCAACATAGGTGACATAAGGTGACTTAAGCTGTTAAATATCTTTATATTTTGGAAGGCTTCCATAATTCATGCAAAAAAATTTAGTTACAAAACTAATTTTATGGCAACCTGATAATCATTGTCAAGATATTTCATTGTTTAAATAAATTTTACAGCATCTAAAATCATTATTCTGAATTCTTTCTACATTATTTTAGTTTGATCATGATTTACTTTTGTTGATTTGAGCTTTATGTATCCATTGCAGTCGTAGCTTTAACATTTAAAGAAGCAACAAGTAGACAATTATTGTGAAGTTAAAGAAGGATTACGGTGTATGATACTGCCACCTGAGGCCAAAACACAGAACTGCAGCACTCTTTTCCTTGTTCTCATACGTAGCACACGCTCATACTTTGCAAGGTGTTGTTTTTAAAAAATGTTGTCCCCTTTATGGGAGTTGCCATTTGCTGTGTTGAGCTGGACGCCGGTCACTTCTGAGTACCCACAAAATCCATCTCGAATATCTTTAATCGTTTGCTGGGTTAGATCCATTTAAAGGAAAAGTCCGGTCATATTCAGAAATCCAACTACAGAAAGTACTTGAAATATGAAATTATTACACACTGTTCAATAAATGGTAAGTGTTTTTAATTAAGAGTCATTTCATTTGAATGTGCTTTACTGGAGACATCCATGTTTTTTAAAGAACACTACTGCCACCTACTGGTTTGTGATGTCACGGAGGGGAATTGGCTGTTGAGCAAGTCCCAGTGCTGTATCTTTTGTTGGTCACAACGTGCTATTATTAAAGTCATCTTGAAAACATTCTTCTTCGAAATGCTGGCTACATATTAGGTCTTTTTTTCTCTGGCCAGATTTTCAATGGCAAATCCTCCCTGTTCAAGTTGGCAATCCAATGATCGGGACCGCAATAACCCATCTGTGGAGGATCATGTATCGGAAAGGTAAAATAACAATTTTTTTTTCCACTTTTACAAAATCCAACTGCCATGCACGTGGGCATTGTCAGTTTAACTATAGCTCTCATGAATTTCAATGGTGAAGTCATCTCAAAATCTTAAATAATTGTTGTTGATTGCAGATGTGTCTTAGAATGAGGTAGTCCTACTCAATTCTAGTCAGAATATGAGTCTGATACTGCTCCATAGAGCTGTGATTATGGGGCGTGTTTCGAACAAACCAGGGAAAAAAATGCACTCAATTGGATAGACCTACAACCAATAAGAGCAACGGAGTGCGTGACGTATGTTATGCGACGCATAGTTGTTGTCAACAAAAATCAAAGAGTGCAGTTGCACGCCTATAATAAGAAGATGAGCCTTGATCGCGTTTCTCTGTTCCTCTTTTAAAATTAATTTGCTGTCGATATCTTCTAGAACAGACCTAATAGCAGAATCTACACACCTCAACTCTCCAGTGGCAGTCATTGTTGTTGTCACCCAAGCGCGCTTTGGTCACGTGGTTGATTACGTACTGTTGATCATCTGTCCATCATCATATAAAGCCCACCCTGAGAATTTGATTGGCCCACCAGATATTGTGCTAGCATACTCGCGCTACTGTTGAGCAATGCCAGACCGAACTTCCCGACCTCAAACGTTGTGGGCGGGACTAAGTTCGGAATGGCACCCAGGCTAGATGTGTCTAGTAGTTCCCACTGATTTTGCTTGTAAAGCGGAGAGAATGCGCTAGGCTTACCGCACCGTGACGTCACTGCCGGAAGATGTCAGGAGTGAGGTGTTACTATATCTGGGCAAAAATGGCCGCTCCCAGACTCAGTGAATGCAAAAAAAAATATTATTATTTTTTTTTAGAGATTAATGCTAAATTCATTAAATCACTGTGATCGTATTAGTTTCAGGTATAGATAATAATTCCTTGCTGACCGGACCTTTCCTTTAACAGACTTCGTAAATTTAGGAAAAATAATGCAAGCTTACAGATTTATCGGCGCTGAACTGCTGAGGCCTCAGTCTGATCATCAAACAATTTATTAGTTAAACATATGTGATATACAGTGGGGCAAAAAAGTATTTAGTCAGCCACCAATAGTGCAAGTTCTCCCACTCAAAAAGATGAGAGAGGCCGGTAATTTTCATCATAGATATACCTCAACTATGAGAGACAAAATGAGAAAAGAAAATCCAGAAAATCCCATTGTCTGATTTTTAAAGAATTGATTTGCAAAATATGGTGGAAAATAAGTATTTGGTCAGTTACAAACAAGCAAGATTTCTGGCTCTCACAGACCTGTAACTTCTTCTGTAAGAGGCTCCTCTGTCCTCCACTCGTTACCTTCATTAATGGCACCTGTTTGAACCCGTTATCAGTATAAAAAACACCTGTCCACAACCTCAAACAGTCACACTCTAAACTCCACCATGGCCAAAACTAGAGAGCTGTCAAAGGACACCCGAAACAAAATTATAGACCTGCACCAGGCTGGGAAGTCTGAATCTGCAATAGGTAAACAGCTTGGTGTGAAGAAATCAACTGTGGGATCAATTATTAGAAAATGGAAAACATACAAGACCACTGATAATCTTCCTCGATCTGGGGCTCCACGCAAGATCTCACCCCGTGGGGTCAAAATGATCACAAGAACGGTGAGTAAAAATCCCAGAACCACACGGGGGGACCTAGTGAATGACCTGCAGAGAGCTGGGACCAAAGTAACAAAGGCTACCATCAGTAACACACTACGCCGCCAGGGACTCAAATCCTGCAGTGCCAGACGTGTCCCCCTGCTTAAGCCAGTACATGTCAAGGCCCGTCTCAAGTTTGCTAGAGAGCATTTGGATGATCCAGACGATGACTGGGAGAATATCATATGGTCAGATGAAACCAAAACAGAACCTTTTGGTAAAAACTCTACTCGTCGTGTTTGGAGAAGAGAGAATGCTGAGTTGCATCCAAAGAACACCATACCTACAGTGAAGCATGGGGGTGGAAACATCATACTTTGGGGCTGTTTTTCTGCTAAGGGACCAGGACGACTGATCCATGTGAAGGAAAGAATGAATGGGGCCATGTATCGTCAAATTTTGAGTGAAAACCTCCTTCCATCAGCAAGGGCATTGAAGATGAAACGTGGCTGGGTCTTTCAGCATGACAATGATCCCAAACACACCGCCCGGGTAACGAAGGAGTGGCTTCGTAAGAAGCATTTCAAGGTCCTGGAGTGGCCTAGCCAGTCTCCAGATCTCAACCCCATAGAAAATCTTTGGAGGGAGTTGAAAGTCCGTGTTGCCCAGCGACAGCCCCAGAACATCATTGCTCTGGAGGAGATCTGCATGGAGGAATGGGCCAAAATACCAGCAACAGTGTGTGAAAACCTTGTGAAGACTTACAGAAAAAGTTTGATCTCTGTCATTGCCAACAAAGGGTATATAACAAAGTATTGAGATGAACTTTTGTTATTGACCAAATACTTATTTTCCACCATATTTTGCAAATAAATTCTTTAAAAATCAGACAATAGGATTTTCTGGATTTTCTTTTCTCATTTTGTCTCTCATAGTTGAGGTATATCTATGATGAAAATTACCGGCCTCTCTCATCTTTTTGAGTGGGAGAACTTGCACTATTGGTGGCTGACTAAATACTTTTTTGCCCCACTGTAAGCAGTTTTCTCCCTGTATTTAGCTCCATTCATTTTCCGATAAACTTTGACTAGCTTCTCCTACCCTTGAAGAAAAGCATCCCCCCAGCATGCTGTTACTACCACCATATATCACAGGAGATGGTGTGTTCAAGGCAAGGTGCGATGCTAGTTTTCCAGAAAACATTGCAAAGTTGTTTTGCCTTTAGGTCAAAATGTTTGTGATCTGATAGAGCACATCTTCCACATGATTGCTGCACCCCCTGTATGGCTTATGGTAAAATGCAAACAGGAATTCATATGTTTTCTTTGACAGTAGCTTTCTTCCAGCCACTCTTCCATAAAGGCTAGAACTGTAGAGTTGACAACTAATGCTTATCCTATTACCAGATTCATTCATCCGTGCTGTTGATTTTTGCAGCCCCTCCAAAGTCGCCAATGGCCTTTTGGCTCCTCTTCTGATTAGTGCCCCCTTTGCATGTCTTGTCAGTCTTGGTCTTGTCTTGGTAGGCATTCACCTCCATACTTTCATTTATTGCACATGGATTGAACAGTGCTTCATCTGATGGTCAGATTTTAGTAATCACTTTTTTTTTAGCCAAACCCTGCATCTAATATATCTGTAAGTTTCTCCCTGACCTTCCTTTTTGCTGTCTTTCTTGATACACTGAGATTAAATTGCACGCAGCTAGACTCTCTGCAGTGATTGTGTGGTTGTAGTTGATATTCATTAGGGGTGACAGAGTAAAGTGGAGAAAGAAATATCTCAGAAAACTTTTTAAAACAACGTTACATTTTCCTTTTAATTCAAAGTAATTTGTGTTGTCATTTGTGTTGGCATGCGTTATAAAATATCAAAGGAGACCACATACTGTAGTAGTCTCCTATCAAATGTAATTAATTGAAATCTATAAGAAATATAAGTTTTTATTGTCTTCTATATGGTCTCTTGCTAATCTTCCAGAGTTACAGGATATAGTAGTTTTATCTGCAAATTTTAGTTCAAATGTAAAGCTTGCTGCTAATGAGCTTTGTTTTGGAACTTTTACCTCCCTAGGACATATGTCCTCATTGATGACCTACATTCAAAACATTGTAATAATTTAGTAATGGTTATTGTGATTTTAGGTCACTCATTTAGGACATCGCTGCATGCTCTGAATTACTCTTCTTAATTCATTCTTTCTCTCTTTGTGTTCACACCCATTCAAAGTTGGCCAAAGCTGACCAACTTTAATTTCTGGTAAACTGAACTTGTTGTTTCTCAGTCTCTTTCCTATTCATTGCATACTTTCTGCTGTGTTAATTGCTTCTGCAACAGATTTTTTCACAGAATGCAAAAGTAAGCAATAAATGTGAAATCCTTCCTCTAAACAGAGCAGTCTGGAGTCCTACCCACATGGCAGTTTTAGAGATAACCGCACTGACAGCTAGCAGTTTAGTCAGTCAATCTCAGGCCACAGAAGAAGCATTGTTGAAATATTAATTGGCCAGCTTTCTTCGCTGTCCCCCAGTCCCTCTGGGCTGGGAGAGCTGCCATTTTCCCCATTTCTAATCTCCAGCATTGCCTGTGGTCATAGGGGCCAGGGCCTCTTCGGGACTTTAGCTCTAATAGGGAAACACTTTCGACTGTCTGACTAGAAGGCTTAATTGGGACAGTTGAATGCGTCAGATGAACAAACAGTCTTGAATGCTGCTCAAGTGTTGTGTGACTCATACGCCTTATGATATCCCTTCAATGTGGTTTTTAATGCCCTAATTCTATTCAGTGCTCAACTATTGGGGTGGCAGATTCTGTGTCACTGCCATTGTTTCACAATTGCAATCTGCACCTTTGAGTTGTTGGAGTGTAAAATTCGAACCAACAGCAGCTGTATTACTTAGATGAACTAAAAGTCAGGTATCAAGCAGAAATAAAATACATAGAAAAACTCAAATGGTAGTAGCTGAGATAAAACATCAAATTAGGTGCTTTGCTCTTAACTCATTTAAGACTAGTGCTTGCAGCTATGAATAATTATCCCACTTTCTAGTTAGGGTTAAGCTGAAATACACAACAGCTTGTGCATCCTCAGGTCTTTTTTTTTTTTTAACCAATTAACTTCAACATAATGAACGTGGGTCTCACCGGGAGCAACCAACCAAGTCAGATTCCACTTCCACACTGATCTAATATTCAAAAGACAATCAGCAGTGCGTGTAAAGAAAGTCCGGGTATAATACAATATTTTATATTCATATTGGGTTAAAAGGGAGTAAAATAATCACATTTTCTGCAATTTTTCTAATTTACACACACACAAAAAAAACATTCTTAATGAAACTGGGAACCTATATTTAGAGGAACACCAGATATATACTACTGAAAACCTCCCTAATCAATCATCTCTCTGTCTGACATTTACATTGTAGTGCCATATGCCATTTTATTGATTTTTGTTTATTTGGGGGAGAAAATTCATGCCGGTTTTCTTTGCAAACCCTGAAGGCTCTAAATACTCCACCAAGACACTCCCGAAGCACTGCTTCATGGCACATGTGAGGCTCCTGTTTCTGTAATTAAGGCTATAGACTACCCCCCTCTCACTTTCTTTCTGTGGACCCAGGAGAGAAAGTTACACTGGGGAGAACTCCGGAATGGCCTTTTCTGCAGACCAAGGACAATTCTCTTCAAACTTTTCAAAGTTAAATGCTAGCTACTTCAACAACCAGCCTGCAGTAAAACAGACTACCTTTAGAGGAGTTACTTGGAGCCAGAGGTCACCAATGGAGGAACCATGAGGCCTGACGATGGACATATCTAGCCTCAGAAAAAGGCCCTCTAGTCATTATTGGTGTGAACTGCCACACATACAACACAACCTAGATGCAAGGCAACACATAATGTCACGAATATGACATTATGTGTATTTTGAACGGCTCAGTACTATTAATTGCTAAAATATGGCCAAAGATACCTTTAAAGAAAGTCCCCTTATGTCTGCTAGATATTAGTTCCATTGTCTCAATAAAAAATCCTAGCCAACAAAATGCTGGGCCCCCCTGCCATGAGGGTTTCTACCCATTGTTATTCCCTCAGGAATAATCACAACAGGTTAAAAATTAATTATCTAAACCGGTATTGATTTCAGATTAGGCAAATCATTTAATAAAATATTCCTCCATCCATCTTCTCCTGCTTATTCTGTCAGGGTCGCGGCTGGACTGGTGCCTATTTGCGAAAGTCTATGGCAGAAAGGCGGTCTGTCGCAGGGAAGCACAGTGACACATGGGGACAAACAACCATACCCACACAAACCTTAGGACAATTTAGAAAAACAATTAAAGTAACAGTTATGGTTTTTGACTATGAGAGGGAGCAGGACAACCAGAGAGAACCCGCACATGCACGTAGAAAAAATGCAAACTACATCCAGAAAGACCCTGGGCTGGGAATCAACCCAGAATCTTCTTTCTGCAAGGCAACAGGGCTTCAAATTGCACCACCATGCAGCCCTTAATAAAATATAATTTTACAAAATAATCTTTTAGTCACCTCTTGCATTTGCATGGTGAACTGTTTTCATTACAATTGCTCTAAGTTTTACTACCTTCGTTGAAGGTTTATAACTGAAGCATTTTTGGCTTAATGTTAAATTATATTTGTTAAAAATTCTTAGATTTTGAATGGAAGTGATCACAAATTTATTTAATATGTATTTTGTAGAAGCCAGGATGACGTAAAAAAATATTTCAGTTAAGATTGGGCTTTTTTTTTTTTACATTTCTGCTTGAAAGATTGGGTACTCTAGCCAAGCTAATATTAGCAGAGTCTAACCAAGGCTTTGTTTCTCTGAGTCTTATCTAGTTTTTTGTCTTTTCTCTTCGGCAGGAAATCTTCCTGATTAACTGGATACCTGGACCTTTCTCCCTTGGAAGGATTAACTGAGTACACACTGAGCAGGGGAAAACCTCCACATGAACCGTTCAAGTCCTCATCTGAAATCCAAGTGACAGTCCACTCCTTTACTCCTCTGGGTCCAACGCTTGTCTATCTGTCCGCCCTCCAACAAGTTCCTTCTTCTCTGGATTAACCCTCACAAGCTGGATTCAAGGATGGAAAAGAGCCCCCTCAAACTTGACTCCCTCTCCTGCCACAGTCAAATTTCCTACGGTCCCTGAACTGATCACTGTGATCTCCCTTTCAGACAGTCCACTTCCAGATCCAACTTCTGTTATTCATCTACATTTAATAAACCTGGTAAACTTTCTCCCATGGTCTCTGAGTGGTTCTCTGCATGTGGGTCAGATCGCTTAAACCAATCATGACACATAGATGGTCTTCTTTTAGTTATCTCTGAAAATTCTTCCAGTCAGTATGTCTTGATGAATGATCACAACACTTAACCATCAAATCAGAAGAAGCAATTTCCAATTTCTTCTTTTGTAAAAACTTTGCGACATAAGGGAGTATAACTTGTAAAATGAGGAAACATGGATAAATTCTGAAAAGGTTAAAAAATTAAGGGTTATCAATGAAGTCAATTTTCATAATCTTACTCCAAAATAAAACTAGAAATAGAAACAAAATCAGCCAATCTATCAAACATACTGAGCCTTACAGTTTACAGACTGCACTGTAGTTATTTCTTGATTGGCTCATTACCTTACCACTAATAAATACATTAGTTACAATACTTTTGTGAATTTATATTCTAATATCACACTAGGTTAGCATCCCATAAAAATTATTTACCGTATTTTCCAGACTATAAGCTGCTACTTTTTTTCCCATGCTTTGAACTATTTGGCTTATTTTTCTTAACCACCAGAGGGGGAAGTCAAAGTTGGAAAGGAAAGAATAAGTGGCTAATTTTTATTTAGCACAAGAACATGCTAGCAACAGGCATGATGGAGAACAAATGTCCAAAATTCACACATTTTGATATTTATTTGCAGCATTAAAGCAGCCAAGCCAATGAAGAGCCTGGATTCAATCCCCATCTTCAAGTAGAAGCTCTTACTGCCATGAGCCAACAAGCTAATGGGAGCTAGCATTCTTCTTTGTCTTTACTCCGGGGACTATTTTTAGAGGTTTAGTGGGAGATAATAGATAGCCTTTTGGCCCGGCTTATAGCCCGGTGTGGCTTATATATGTAGTTTCCAGTTTTTCAAAAAACTTAGTGGGGGCGGCTTATTGTGAGGTGGCACTCTATAGTCTGGGAAATACGCTATTAAATCTTCTTTATCTCACTTTATTTTATTGGTATCAAAACGTCATTAATGTACTTATCGGTAACATTTTGTTATGTAACAAAAGCAAATTTCAAAACATCTGTTTTAGATTTTATGTAGCAAACAAGGCAAAAAATGGCAAAATGTTTTGCAAATTTTAAAAATTCATCTGTAGATGCATGATGATAGTGTAGAGACCATTTGTCTTCAGATCACCTTTATCCTTCACCCCTAAATAAAATCAAGTACTATGCATTGCTTTCAGAACTAAACTAATTAGCTAATCAAGTCCACCTCTGCAGCTTAATCGCAGATTGAGTAGAGCTGTCATGATCTTGGCAGTAATGACTGGCTTAATTATTCATTTCATTCACCTGTCTAACTCTGCCCAGTTTCTCATCACTCATCTGATCCACCTGCTCCTGCCTCTATTTAAGGTGCTTGCATCTATTCACCAGGGCCAGATTATTCTGGTTCTCTCTAGCCACTGGTGAGAGTGGTTTAAGAGTACCTTCATGTTTCTGATTTTCTGCTCTTGAGCTGTTCTGCCTCTCAACCACTGAGCCTGCCTGTTCCCATCTGATCTCAGTGGTGAGAGTGTTTTTAATATTACATTTGTGTTTGTGATGACCTGATCCTTTTCTGCCTCTCAACCACTGATCCTGCCTGTTCCTGTCTAGACGGTTTGTCTGAACCGTCTTCGGACTCATGGATTTCTGAGCGTGGCTGTTCCTGTTTTGATCTGTTTGCCTGACCTGGCTTCGGACTCCTGGACCGATGAATCTGCCTATTCCTGTTCTGTTTGCCTGACCTAGCTTTGGTTGCTTCGGGCTGCAGCATTTGGGACACTCTCTGCGGCGCCCGCTGCATATTGTTGGCAACCAACTGATTGGATCCTACCTCATTCTCTGGGTATAGACTGATCTTGTAAACCAGGTAAGTGAATTACGTTCATAATCTTTCCCCATTAGATTTATGTGGTCACTAACCTGCGTTTCCTCTCTCCAGAGTTTCCTGCGTCAGATGCAACTACAGATCAGTGTTTTAATAGACACTTTTTGAGCTACCCCACTGTCCGTTTTGTCTTGAATACTGGCATAGACCCACCGGCTGACAGACAGTGGCGTCCTGAGTTCTATGTTTTTCTCGAGTCAGGCATACAGGAGGTTCCACCCAGTTTTGGTTATTTTGTTTCGGGTTTTTGTTTTAGGCTTTTATAGTGCAGGATGGAATCTGGAAACTTGGCAGATGGAGTACAACCTTAAACACACAGCCAGGGACAAAATCAATTTGTTTAAAATCAACAATAATCATTTTCCAAGATGAATGAGTTTTAGTTCTTTTGTAATATTTTACTCTTCACAAATGCAACAATAGCTGAAATATTCCCTTTCAGTACAAAGAAAATATCAATTATTGTATTTAATACTGATTAGAAGCTAAGGGGGAAAAAGAAAGATTTAAAATAAGCAAAAGTTGGAAAGCAGTGACCCAAGGCTACAATAATTTGGCTGAAACAGGGGCTCTATAAAGAATACCCAGCAGATATGGTCACTGAGCTAGAAATATAAATACGCAAAACATGATTAAACAATGAAAGACTGTTGACTCATGGTGGCTAAATACAGGCCTTTCTTTGAACAGATATTGGCTTGTTAAAAAACAAAACAAAAAGTCATCTGTCATTTTTCTTTCATGTGACAAGCGTTTGGGAAATCAAGGGAATTAAATGCTTTGTGAAAGCAATGTAAATTGCTACTTTAAAGATTTTGCACCCATCGTAATGTGTTTTATACTAGGTAAGATAATAGCATGGCTATATCTTCAATTCACAACTTGTTATTAAATACTTTTATATTCACATAATTACATTTCATTACCTGTCTCTGTATTTGCAGCACTTCTGCAGACCTGGGGCTTAAATTAATGCCAGTCCGTTTGATCCTGTGAATATCTCTTTTAAATTCACTATCTCTTGTTACCATCATCCTGTTAAGTTTCTTCATAAACTGAAGTGCTTGTTAGGTCAGGATGTAATATTCCTTTTTCTAAAGGAACCTATAAAGGTCAGCAGAGAAAACTGCTTTCTTCTACCACCAGAGCACCTATAAAAGGTAAAACACTGCATCTATGCCAGTGCTGTCAGAAAATGCATCATCAATGATCAGTTTTTGTGTGAGTTTATATATAATAAAAATCATAATCTTTATATTGTTTAAACACAGATATAACCAAAAGCTACAAGTTTGGTATTTTATTTGCGTTTGAGCTAAATTTGTTGTCTGTCTGTCTGTCTGTCTGTCTTTCTCTGTTTATTTTTACTGACACACCTAGTTCTGATAACTGCTTTGAGGGGCTGCTGTCCTGCAACTTTTAGATGAGTCTCAGTCTCATCATATCTTACTCAAATATGAACTCATTAGCAGAGCTCTGCACAGCTTGACTGCTGCCAGTAAGAGAGTTTAGCCATTTGATTAAAATGTGTACGTCAATGGACACATCTAATATGGGTAGGAAACCAGGCCTGAAGGATCTGAGTTTGATACCAATTATTCAAAAATTGTATGAAGGAAAACTAGGCACTGATTTTACTTTCCCAAGCTGAATTTACAAACCTCTAATGGACATATTTTCCAAGATTGGCTAGTCATACAAAACAATTAATTGATTCATCAAAAGCAGTGCAGGCCTTACTTTTGTCATTAAGTTTTCAATCAATATTAAATAAAACAAACTAGGACAAATGGCCTCAATTGTATAGTTCTAATATAAAAACCATCTCAACTAAAAAGGAAACTAAAATCCCTCTCAAATTTCCCTTTAAAAATGTTAAGTTTCAGAACACATATCAAACACGGCTGCACGGTGGGCCAGTATATTTCTGCCTTGCCAAAAGAAGGATCTGGGTTCAATTCCTGGCCCAGCAGCTTTTGCATGGAGTTTGCACGTTCTCTCTTTGCATTTGTGGGTTCTCTCTGGGTACTCCAGTGTCCTCCCACAGCCCAGAAACATGACTGTTAGTTTATTTGGCTTCTCTAAATTTTAATTTGGTGTGTGCAAGGTTTTTTTTATCTCTGTGCCTCCCTACGACAGACTGGCGAGCTGTCCAGGGTGTACCCTGCTCCTCTCCCATAGACTGTCCACTGTGACCCTGACGGAATAAGGGAAAGAAAATGGATGAATGGATGGATGTGGTCAAAGTGATGGTGGAGTGTGACTGTCTGGGGGTTCTTGAATCCTTCAAGACCTAAACAAGCGTAATTTATCAAACCATGAATATCATTTGATTCCATGTGATTCATTATTTAGCTTGATGAGAAGAAAAAAATGACTAGAATTGTCTTTCTGGCTGAACCTCCCCTCAGAGGCACAAAGTATCCAAAACTAAATCAATAAAATCAATACCGAAATTCCCAGTGGTCAAGCAAGCAGCCTGTTTAAGCTGATACAGTAGCTAAGACAATCAGATGTACTATGAACATACTGCCACAAGAAATAAGACATGCACATATCTAAAACACTCATGCATCCCAGAGAGGTTTTGGGTTTGCTGAGATACTCTTTCATCTTCTGTACATTTTAAGCTAGTTGTTTTAGGAGTAAAACACTCAGGGCCGGATCTATCAAAGGTTTGCGTGTATAAAAACGTGAGCTATTTCACTGCGCATGCTAAAAAATGTACAAACTGATCTATCAACAGCGTGCTAAAAGGATTTGGTCTTTAAAACGTGCTAAATAGCGCCTCTTATCTATTTAGTACTTTTTCTGCAATGAATATGCAATATGGGGCGTTTACACGCAAAAGTGCGTCTTGTGGGTGGAGAACATGTAAATATATAAATTTAGCAATTGCAAAGTGATTTATCAAACCTGAAAGCAATTTTGCTAACGGTATCTGACTCTATATTTAACACGTTTCAAAAGAAGGTGCAAATGGTCTGTATGCGTAATTGCGCACACTTGGCAGCGGTTATCGTCGCAAGAAGGAGAAATCGAAATGAAGCAAGGAGATGCGGAGAACGCATTTTTTCACTCCGTGTGAATATTTTTGGAATGAACGAGGAAACGATCATCAAAACATATCGTTAATCCAGCATTGCCATTTTGGAGCTGTTGGGGGAACTCCGAACGGATTTGTAGCCAGCCACAAGGAGGACCCACGCAATACCAGATATCACAAAACTCCTTGCAACATTGGATCTCCCAATCTCGTTTTTCAGAAGTACTGTCTGACGTTCTTAATGTCATGTCGCCCTGACGCCCTAACGGAGAACCCCGACCTCCCTCCTGCGCCTGTGGAACAACATGCCAATGCTGCGGGGATGCGTACGCGCAGTAATCTCATCCACAGTCACTTCTTGTGAGCCATTTGGTATGTGCATTTTTCTACAGGCCAAAACAAAACACCTTTTTTTTTTTTTTTTTTTTTACTGCAGTGAAGTAAAAATTTAGCCACATACCACCTTAGGGAATAAAGGTTGCCAAAGTTTGTTCTTTATATATATATATTTTTTTTTTTGTTTGTTCTTTATATATATATATATATATATATATATATATATATATATATATATATATATATATATATATGACATTTGGTTGGGGGGGGTCACTGTATGATTTAAATTTCTTAATGCACTAGTTTGTACAAACTACTTTGTCGCAAACCACAAAACGCGCAAAACCATCATTTAAATAGGGCGTCTCCAACAGTTTTGCACCTGCCACCAGTTACGCAATCACTCTTGTTAAATCACCCGCAAACCATGGTTCAGCCCCTCGTGCAAAATTCCAGTTTGCGAGCGCAAATTACTGCACGCAAAATTGGATCTTGATAAATCCGGCCCTCAATCATATATGTATTTTGTAATGGTATCAGCCTTCACATAGCAGAACATTACTGGGGTGTGAGTGAGTGAGTGAAAAGATTATGGCAACTGTCCACTGCCCACCACAGACTGATGAGTAAGGCTTTTGAAAGGCATTTAATGAAAAGAGAAGATCCAAACTGCTTTTGTTGATGTACAGGAAATAGCTGCTGTCTTTGTCTCAGGGAAGCAATACACTGTTAGAAGAGGCACAAGGGAGGCTGTCTTACCTCAGCTCATTTAGATATATAATTTTCTTAATGTTGATAACAGGAAAAATGTTTACTGGAATCAAAATCACTCACACAGGAGTATGAGCCATAACTGTGTATTGCTTTGGTACGTTTGTGCTTGTATAACCCCCCATGATCTTCACTCATTGATTGCGTGGCAGATTGTGTGGTATGCCGATTTTTTTCCACTCTTGGTTTGGTTTACATAATTACATTATGTAGGACATGGGCAGCCAGAAGCATGTTTTTTCTTCTTTGGAAGACTTCAGAGAGTGAATGGAACGGATCTATTTCAGGAATTGGGTTAGTTGTGAGGGGAAGAGGTTTGATTCACAGAATAAACACATATTTTGCACATTAACATATTTATTGTTGTACCACACACCCCCTGGTGTCCTCCACTCTATACTTGGTGTCATGTACCATCAGGTATGTCTCAGCTTGGGTGGTTTACTGCAGTTTATGCTTTTGAATTTAAATGTTTGCCCAAAGGAAGAGAAAAAACAAGTCTTTATGACAGATCTTTTTTTTTATGCTATAGAAAATGCGTACCCCTTATTACCAAAGCATCACTGCTTATGCATTGTATTTCATAGGTGCCATTCATATTAACATAGTTTAGCGCCCTAGTAACAGCACAAAGGGTTGCAAGACAAATAAAGGAGACTATAAGATGATAAATGGAGTATGCAGGGGAAAAGAAAAATCTAATTTCTTCTTTCTGAGCATTCTCTTGTTTTTGCAGATGCTTTTACCACTCTGGGCCTTATGCCTCTTAGTAGATAAAAGGGAAAATAGCTCTTCGAAACTGCAATAAACTGAGGCATAGAAACCCATTTTTTTCCTGGTGCTTTGTAGAAAGAACCAGGACTTTTATTTCTTGATCGAGATATAAAAACAGATTGATCCTATCAAAAAAAGAACACCAAGATGGAAATGAGATGAAATAAATATAGGAAAAAAAAGAAAACACTTTGATGTCATTAACACATTTAGGTGTCATGATTTTTTTTATTGTCTTTGTTTTTTGGGCTGACTAATTGTTTGCCATTTTCTCTAAAGTAGATAGTATCAGTAGATACCACATTCTGCTCCTGGTCATCTCTATGTTGCAGCCATGTGGATCATTGCTTTCCCCTGTCACCGCTGCCAGCACCTTTATCATTCCTTTCCCTCAACCTGTTGCCCTGGCTTTATATACTGCTTTGTTTACGCAAACAGTACCAGATTATCAACAGTCTTTTATTGACATTTGTATTCCTGCTCTCCCATAGGTTCTACTAAACTTTATACTTATACCCCATTTACACTACCCTTGAAAAACCGATCCATGCCGAGACAGGTCCGAGCTCGGATCAGTTAACCAGGCCGAGCTTGGTTTTGACGACCATTTACACATCACGCTATCTCAGTTCCTCGACTCCTCACCTCCTAGTGACGATCTGCAGTATTACTGCCCGTATTGAAGGAGGAAATCAAGCAGTTGGTGGTGGTAATGCACCAAAAGTTGTTTGCCTACTGCCATAAAACACAAGAAGAAGAAGAAAAAGAAGGAGGGTATCAAGAAAATCAAAATGGCAGCGACAGTCACATTCAGAACTCAAACTACTTGAATGGAGTGTGAATCGGGATGTGCAGCCAGACGGAGATGACGTGTTCTGTTCTGCTCATGCGCTTTTGTTATCAGAGAACCGAGCCAGGGAAAAACCGAGCTGAGCCCACCTCTGGAACTGGTCTGCAGTTAGCACGGTTCGGTTGTGTCTAGCTCGGTTCAGTTCAGTTTGCTCTCCATTTACACATGATAAGTTATCTCAGTTACTGAGCTTGGCACGGTTTTTCAAAGGTAGTGTAAATGGGGTATTAAGTTCCTGCTGAAGCAAATAACCTTTTTCTATCCCTTTAGAAGTTCTTGATTCTGTTGCTGGTGGCTTCCTGATGATCCCTAAACACAAATTGCAATAAAATTTTAAAAGTTAATCTGTGTCTTGCGGGACCTTTGGGTCTCCAGAGGAAATATTAGTTATATTTAGTGAAAACCCTTTGAGTCAAGAATTGCATTGATTGATTCCTAGAAAAAGTCTGGCGGTGAAACTTGCATACTGTTCTCTGTTGTGCATTTATTTTTTTTTAGTTCAGTTTGTTGTTTGGCTTGTTGTTTTTTAACCAGTTAAAAACAGCTAGAGAGATGGATTTTATTCACAAATTAATTTTGAAGAGGTGTTACAACTGAAAATAGCGGGGTCAACAGGGTAAAAAAAAAGTGTAACAAATATGACTCCTAAATTGGAGATAACTTAGCAGTAAGAATCATAGCTTTTCCAAAATATGTCTGTTTCATAACACTTCTAACTACCTACCTGAACATAGCTGATTTTGATAACTACTATGCTTGGATGAAGGTAGTTTTTAGAGATAAAAAAAAAAAATGTTAGTTTGAGAATAAAGTTGTAATATTATAAGAATAAAGTCATGACATCACGAGAATAAAGTCATAATATTATGAGAATAAAGTTAAAAAAATAACGAGAATGAGGTCATCATGCCACAACCCGCTTCATGAATAAAGCTTTGAGCTCCGACCAGCATATCACGGCTGACCAGTGTTAAAGAAAAATGATTATTTTTAGTTTTTAATACAGTTAATCTTATGGCATGTGTAAAAGGTATGTTGAGCACTCTCATTTTGAACATATTTCTTAATTTTGAACAAGTTTGTGAAGATAACCTTTCCTTGAACCAAATTACTGAATTTAAGTTTGTTCCTGAGAATTTATGGCAGGAGAGGCCCCGTATTCCACAGCTGTCTGTGAAATCTTATCTTATGTTTTCCTTAGCCAGATGACCTTAAGAATTCTAGAGGCCAAGACAAGCTTTCCGCTTTTTCTTGTTAAAACAAAGAAGCAAATGACCCCAGATGTTTGCCGTAAATTAGGGGAAGTTCTAAGTTTTTCTGAGTGTCCAAGATAGCTCCTGGTTGGAGGAGCAAAAGCCAGCCTTATTTGAATAAATTAAATACAAGAGGATAAAACTTTCTACACAGAAGTAACAAATCAGATTTGCTCTTGCAACTCTCCAAAGATGTCTTTGTATGTCTTTGCTTTCTTTCCTTCTCTCCATTTATGTCAGGTAATTGAATGTATGTCTCCGTTATTCTGCAGTTTCTGGTGTAAGTTTGTGCATTGTCTTACTTCTAAGTTTATGCATTGTCTTATATTGGATTAAACTCTGTAATTCTGTGACGTCAACACGCATTGCTGGTTTTCCTTGTGGGCACACGCAGCTCGCCGGGAGGGCCTGGGATCCAAAATGAAGAGAGAGAGCCAAACTTTTTCCAAGTTAACTATTTTAGAATATTTTCTTCCTTAACAATTGGGGGCTCATGCCGGTTCTGGAGTCTCGGCGGGCGCTGTTTGGTCCTGATTGATCCGTTTCGGCCCGACGCTTCGGTGTGGTAAGACAGTATTTGATTATTTTTTAGTTGTCTGAAGTGCCGTGTGGTCGGACCGGGGCTGATTTGCTGTGTGCGGCCTCACAGAATTCAGAAGCTGCAGAGGTAGATAGAATCCCTCCTAAAAGAGTCGGTTGTTTAAGGATTTGAATAAATACACATTACAGGGAACTTTGGCTAGTTCAAACAGAGCCTTTACATTAACTCTGATTTTAAGCTGTCTTTCTTATTTATATTCTTTACCCTGAGGATCCATGCCTGTGCCTCAATAAAAGAATTTCTGGTGTCTGTGTATTAATTAGCATGGGCTTGTATCAGCCCGGAGATTATAACTCATCTCCAGTGGACTTATAATTAATTATTTAGGTTAATTGGACCGAGTTGTATCACTCATGGAAAAAGGACTAATAGCAGGTTGGATCACCTTTCTCTGGCATCCTGAATCAAGTTGCCAAAGAGCATAAACGACTGAGAATACTTAATTTAGTACAGGTTGAATCACCTTAAAGGACTGAGACAAGTTATTTAATTCGGTACAGGTTGAATCACCTTAAAGGACTGAGAAGTTGAAATGAGAATAAAAGAGATTTGTAAAAGTGAAGTTGGAAAATTAAAAGTTGCGTCATACATTCTTTTAGCCGGCGCCTGACATTTTCTTTTCTTTTCTGTCTTTTCTTGGCTGAACTACGACGTTGTCTGTGTTTCTGTGTTTTGTACGTTTCTTTGTGTTTGTGTGCGTGCTTGGCTGCGGGTTGATCTATTGCTGTGTGTCTGTCTTCTGCCGTTATATGTTCCACCACGCGCTGCTGTCTATTTGTCTGTCTGTGTCTGAATTGTGCTGAGATTGTGCAGAAGTGATTTGTGTTTCACTACGTGTTATGTGTTTGTCTTGTGATTTTTGTGTTGGTGGATGGTTAATGAGATTGTGTTATGAAATATTGTCAAATGTTTTGGCTGGAAGTTGTATTACTAACTTTCTGTTAAAATGTGCTTCTGTGGGACAGAGGTTTCTCCATTTTGGTTACAAGTTTTGTTTCACAGCAGGGGGACTGATTGACCCCCCCATTTGCATTTTGGGAGTGCTTCAGTTCTGTTAGCACTGATATTTCCAGCTCACTCTTTCAGGATTCTTGGATTTTGATGTGAATTTCTTTTAGAATGTGTTTTGTGTTGAAATGAAAAGTACAAAATAACAGATTTACAGATATTTTTACTTTCTCAGCGGGAGAAATGTGTGGCATCAGTTCCAGGCTGGAGCACAGGAATGATCCAATTGTGTTTTTATAATATTGTAACATTGACAATCACTTCAATTTCTAGGTTTCCTGACACAGGATGGAACACCCTCACTGATTGGAACAGGAGAACAAAAACGAGAACATATGGATGTTTTTCTGCTTGACAGTGTTTTCTACACTGTTAATGTAGGACATGTTGAAACACTAATGAATGACTTTGTTTCTTGTAGGACGATCTTCGTGTGCAGCCCATTTTGCATATTACATGACCACATGAATGGTTTTTGGGTTTTCCTACAGGGGGTCTAGGTAGCCATTTAATAACAATGGGCTATCATGAAATACGGTTGTGTGTATAATATGGAGTTTTAAAAACAGGTTCACTCAAAACTGAACAATATTAGAACTATTGGATAATTATAATTTTTTTTTTCAACCATGGTGTTATAATAATTGTGTTTAAGACTTTCACAGGACGAATTTTGGTTTGAAATCTTGGGAGATATGTGGTAAATGGACTCAGTACAAATTGGAAAGTTCTAACTTTATGGTTCACAAATATCTTTATTTTACACATTGGAGTGTGACGAACAAATTAGGAAGCGCTATGTACATATGACGTCACTTTAGTGAGTAGCTGTGTGATATTTTTCTTATTTTAAACTATTTAGGGACAGTAAAGGTTTTGCTTCATAAATATACTTTTATTTCTGCTTTACGGACAATTTTAAGGTAAAGACGATTACATATTTTGGTGTCACAATCTGGTTAAAGCTGAATCATCTGCTTGTGCAGTGGAATTAATATGAAACGAGAATTCAGCCTTGGCTTAAAGCAGATAAATGTAGTTATTAGGAAACTGTGTTATCCACTTGGACTAACAACACTAACAAACTAACCTAAATTCTAACTAAATTAACTTGGTTTATATTTCATATGGGTAACTGATTGGACATGTTGAAATTTTAGCATAATGGGGGAAAGTTCTTCTATTTTTGTTTTCCATCTCTAAATAGTTTTTCTTTTGGAAATAAGAAAAACACAGGGGGATGTTATAAAGATAAGATATTACAGATGGAACTTTGATCTCAGTCTAGTTTGAATACTAGATGGAAGATTGGAGAAATCGTGGAACATCTTATAATATTTTGGTTTTTCAGCAAATTATTATATAACAGTGACATAGATTCCAAAATTGTTTTCAAAATGTTGATTTTATTATATCAACAGGGGGAGAAGGAGAAGTAGACCCTAATTCCTGGTAAATTTTTGGATATGGTTAATTGTAAATTAGTCAATCAATAATTTAGATTTTTTATTTTTTTTTTCATTCAACAATAGTGAATTATGGATTTCTTTAATGTAGAGTCATATGGCCTTCCTGCTTGACTAAAAAATGGTGTATGTGATATAGAAGCTTCTACTAAATTAGATTTGATCATCTAAAATTGAACGGTTTCAAATAACATCTATGCCATGTTTATTTACATTTAAAATTGTTAATAGATTTCTGCATCACTGCTGACTTTGATTATATACATTTAGGTGTAAATTGTTAATTTTGAGGAAAATTTTGGTTAAAACTGCTATGAAATTCAAATGTAAATATTTTCTGAAATTTTAAAATAGGACTTTGTCTTGAAGCGTGGGACAATGATAAGGATGTTTGGTATTTAGTAGAACAATATGAAATTCATAATTATTTGACAAAGTGCAATTCAATCACAACTTTTATTAGTGTCAGTACTAGGACATGCTAGAGTTTGTTCTAATTCTTTAATGAGTTTGTGAGGTTGTGATTTTAAAATTTGTAGTTGATATTTGGCACAAGCAGAGTGAATGTCATCGAGGTATTGACGTCTATTGATTTTGAACAGTAAGTGTCAGTATTTTCTTAATTCTGGCACATCTGATCGTGGACTATTTTAACACATTTCTATGTTTATTCTTTTTGCGGTTCAGGATTTGGGGCAGTTGGCCGTTTGTGCTATAACAACAACAAATCTAGAGCCACACGGGAGGATGCATCACAAGATAAATTTTATTTATAATTGTGAAAGTAACAAAATGTGGCATATGTAAGTTTTGATTTTTTTATTACTTTGTATTATTTTTTCTCTGGCAGTTCTCCTTCCTTCTGACTTGATGGCGATCTTGGGGAAAGGGTCTTTTAAGCTCAGAGATCATGGGACGATGTATTTGAAGGGATCTTCTTGATTACCGCATCAGGCCGCTGTTGTTGGTGAACAAGGACATGACGATGCTGAACTGTGCCCATCTTCTGCTGGACTGCTGTATGAAAGCCAAAAGCTGTTGAACGATTACGAAGGTCAGCGAAGACGAACTGTTCTCCTGTTGTCCCGTGAGGGCAAAGTGCTGCTCACAGGACCTGGCAACAGATGTCTCCTTTGAGTGTTGCTTTTCACACCTGGCTGAAAACAAAAGGGACTCAGGCGTTATCTGTGGGAGTCTTCTACGGCTGGGAATCAGCAGGGAGTCGGGACCACAAAGATCATAGCCTTTTGTCCAAACCCGGACGGGGGTTTCAGTGGATGACTGATCTGCTGGTTTCTACGTCCTGCTCTGTCGACCACGAAAGGCTGACCAAAGTTCATCAAAGCGGGACTGTATCCAGATGTTTCTGCACTGCGGGAATGACTGCTACTCTGGACACCTTCTGATTCTGCAGATACAGAATTTGGGCATGGCAAGTCGCTCAGCTGTGGTCCTGTTGTGTGTTCTCATGATTGATCCTGGATTCTCACCTCTGATCATGTGACCTGGGCGCCAAAGCCCACTCCTGGGGTTCCCTTCAGTCTGCAGGTTGGAGACGAAATGGGTGCCAACAAAACTTGGTAGTGGGGAATAAGTTCTTTTTAAATTTTTGTAGTGTGTGATGCCATTGTTCTCTTCTTACTTTAGTTATAGCACTGATGCGCCCTGTTGTCTTCACGTCCTGAACCCCTGCAGTGTAATGCTAAGTGTTGAGGACACCCCATCTCCTGGTGTCAGAGGTTTTACAATGCGGTTTGAGGGTTGGTGTGAACCAACTGTTACGACACTGCATTTCTCGGAAATGCATTAACTTCCTCCAGGATTCACTCTGTTTGTCTCAACATGCTACTGTGTCTTTTTTCCCTTCCTGCCTGAAAAGAATGGGCAGGGACTAACTATTGCAATTACATATTTTTTCTTAACCATAGCTGAATTGCATTGTGTGTTACGCTTCATCTACTAAGGAAGATGATCTAAATTTTATTTACATAGTACAGAGGCTACCATTCAGTAAAACTAAATTTAAATTTAAATGGAATTTAAAATTAAGGTGTTAAAGTGGATTGATGGGTGTCTATAGAGCTTACTGAGCTAAAGACACCAAGTTCTGTGTTGATTTCATAAATTTAATCAAACATTAAATTCTTTGATTGAGGTGTGCAGATTGTAACATTATCTGGGACACCATGTTTGAATTGCATCCAACTGTGTTACATGAGGCTAAAGTTAGTGGTAATAGCGGATTTCATCTCAATGAGTTGTATAGGATTTTTATTGTATTCTATGACAGAACATTTGTTCTGTTATAGAAACAGGGGGACATGAATGGTATTGATCTAATAAGCAAATTTTTAGTTTGGATCTCTCTTTACTTTTCTGAAAAAGAGGTTATTGAAGTTAAATCAAAATACATTAAATGTTTTACGGTGTATTAGCAGCATTAAATATGAGCTAACTATTTGGATATGAAATAAGTAAAATTTATAAATTGAATATACTAAACTAAATATTACCTATCAAATAATTTACATAAAATAGTGTTTCTTAAACTAAGGAAGGTGATCGTTGGATTGTTGCATCTCTATTCATATGATTTAAAATAAGTTGTTTAACTAAGACATCCAGGAAGGTCTAAACTAAAGATTTACATCATTTAATAAATTTAGCTGTATCAAATCTCTCTCCAAAACTGAAAAGGCATTGATAATTGATAAACAATATAAAAAGGGTAATACATTATTCAATTAAATATTTTATAAATAGGTTTTCAAAAGAATAAATGGATCAAAGGTAAAAAAAAATTTGAAAATTTTGGGATTTAAAACTATGATTGGAATAAAGTAGGTCATTTTTGATATTTAGTGACAAGGTTAGCTATACTCATGTAAAACAGGCTGATCATTCTTTAAGGTTTTAAAAAATAGAAAATATGATGATTGAAATTAAATAAAAAGTCTAAATTGGAGATTTACAAATTAACAATTATGGAACTGCTTCTAAAATACAGTTAAGTTTTGGGTTCAACATGATAGGAAACATTTATTTCTCATGTAGGCCTTACATAAAAAGAGGGTCAAAGGATTGATAAAATACAGCTCGAAAGGAGCAGATTTATAATACAAAAGGAAGACAGCAAAGCTGTCATAAAGTGTCGGATCAATCATTACATTCCGACCCATGGATTCCCAGAGAAGGTAAGATCAGATTGAAGCATTCATTCGGTACAGTATATCATCCCCAATCACAGGGTAAGGTTGAGAAACTAAACCAACCTATTAAACAAAAATTGGCTAAAGTACTGTATGTGCACATACCAAATTAAATTGGGTAGATGCTTTGCTTAATGCTTTGATGTCTGTCCGAATGTCTATTAACCAATCAGCAGGGTTCTCTCCATATGAGCACCAGACAGGACGGATGTTTCCAGGACCTGCTACCCGCATTCCAGGATGGAAAGGTGAGCTTGCACATTTATCTTATAAAGATTTCTTCAATGAGTTACAGGTCCTGGCAGCGGAATTTACAAAATACCAGACGACACAGGAACGTGCAGGCTCGGGACCAGTTCCGGGAATCGACTGGGTGCGCCTGAAGGTCATCAAAAGAAAGTGGTCTGAACCTCGCTTCACCAGACCATACCGAGTCGTGGAGAGGACGTTTCATGCTGTCCGTCTGCAAGGGAAAGGAGACACCTGGTTCCATTGGAGTCAGTGCACAGCAGCTGAGGAGCCACAACGCACACTACAAGGCATACAGGAGAATCTACAGTCTTAACCTGCGGTCGAGGAGTGTCTGCAGGCCCATCCCAGCGCGGAGGAGGATCTGCAGTTCCAGGCAGAAGTGTACCAGGGATTCCTGCCAAGACCACTTCATTTTCCTGAAATACAAGGCTTAAAAGGCCCGGACAGGCACAATAATCCTGTTCCGGTGTCCTTCCATTGAGAAAAGATTACACCCTCTCCTTAAACTCACTGTTAGATTGGCACAATACTCCAATTTTCAGTGAGCAACGGCCACTCAGGTGGAAACCTGAGGTCTACAACCGAGGAGGAACACGTGAAGGATCAGGCTACAAGATCATCATTAACTTATCTTCTCTTTATTGCGTGTTTTCGTTTTTTGCGAGCTATTAAAGAACATTCGTTTCTTTTTGCGCATATTTTTGGATCGTTTCCTGACGAAGAATTAATATTAATTTTTGGAGGACTATCGAAGGAGCATAGAGACGAACTCTAAGTTCTTATTATTGAATTGTGTGAAAAAAAAGAAAAAAAGGTATTTTGTAATTTTTATGTGTTTATGATTTATTTTCTTTTTTGATGTTCTTGTTTTTTTTGTGGCGAGTATTGTCTTTTAAGTTTCCTGAGCATTTTTTTAGGAATTTCGAGATATTTTACTCTTATTTTCTAATTTTATACTTGGGCTGATATTTCTATTGTGTTTTTGCTTCTATTGACATAACTGAGTTTTATGATTTTTCATATTTGATAAGTGAAATGTATTTTTAGTTTTAGTTTTTACTGGTTAAAATTTTGTGGTTCATCAGGTGAGTATTAAATTGTTGGATAGCGCAGGATACATTTGATAAGTTCAGATAATGGAGTTCAGCTTCAGACACATGACCTGGCAGTGGAGCTAGGAGGTTCTGTTTAAAAAGGGGACTGTTATATAATTGGGCTAATGTTTTAGTTTTTTAGTATACTAAATAGTTTTTAGGTTCCTCTATTAGAAGGCTTAATCAATTTATTTGTGAGGTCTGTGTGTCTCAGACCTCAAAAGAGGGACTGTTAAAAAAAAAAGATTATTTTTAGTTTTTAATACAGTTAATCTTATGGCATGTATAAAAGGTATGTTGAGCACTCTCATTTAACATATTTCTTAATTTTGAACAAGTTTGTGAAGATAACCTTTCCTTGAACCAAATTACTGAATTTAAGTTTGTTCCTGAGAATTTATGGCAGGAGAGGCCCCGCATTCCACAGCTGTCTGTGAAATCTTATCTTATGTTTTCCTTAGCCAGATGACCTTAAGAATTCTAGAGGCCAAGACAAGCTTTCCGCTTTTTCTTGTTAAAACAAAGAAGCAAATGACCCCAGATGTTTACCATAAATTAGGGGAAGTTCTAAGTTTTTCTGAGTGTCAGAGATAGCTCCTGGTTGGAGGAGCAAAAGCCAGCCTTATTTGAATAAATTAAATACAAGAGGATAAAACTTTCTACATAGAAGTAACAAATCAGATTTGCTCTTGCAACTCTCCAAAGATGTCTTTGTACGTCTTTGCTTTCTTTCCTTCTCTCCATTTATGTCAGGTAATTGAATGTATGTTTCAGTTGTTCTGCAGTTTCTGGTGTAAGTTTGTGCATTGTCTTACTTCTAAGTTTATGCATTGTCTTATATTGGATTAAACTCTGTAATTCTGTGACGTCAACACGCATTGCTGGTTTTCCTTGTGGCCACACGCAGCTCGCCGGGAGGGCCTGGGATCCAAAAGGAAGAGAGAGAGCCAAGCTTTTTCCAAAGTTAACTATTTTAAAATATTTTCTTCCTTAAGACCAGCAACCTCAGTCCACTTTGACCTAATGCCCAATTAATATTTTAATATTTAATTTTAATATTAGGATTTTATTCTCATAATATCAAGACTTTATTGTTGAATTTTTACTTTTCTCGTTATGTTATGTCCTTGTTGGCGTAATTTTTCGTCTTTATTCTTATAATTATATGACAATTCTCGTGGCGACTTCATTCTAGTAATTTTACAACTTTATTCTCGTAATTTTAGCTTTTTATTCTCATAATGTTACAACTTTATTCTCGTAATTTTTTTACTTAATTAGACTTTATTCTTGAAATAAAGAATAAAAAAATAGCATGGGCCTTATACTCCATCGTATACATTTCCATGAGCCAAAATTGCTTTACAGAGGCATTTTTACAAGCTTTCACCCATTCACATGCCGATCTTGGCAACCTTCACTTTACCCACAGCTACAACAGGCTGACTGCCTGGGCCGTCTGACCACCAACAGCAGGCAACTCAGGTGAAGTCTCTTGGTCAAGGATACAAAAGCCCCATTTTCATTACCCTCTGAAATTGATCCGTGCCGAGTTCAGACTGAGCTTGGATCAGTAAACCGTGTCAAGCTCGGTTCCTTACCACCATTTACACATCACACTATTTTCTGGCAAGCGCAACACCTTCAGAACTCTTTTTGTAAGTTGAAAGAAAGATACGAAAAAGATGAGCAGTTATTTTAACTTATATTTAACAAAAATTAAGCTTTCATGGTTACAACGGTATCCCACATTGCACCGACTGTTGGGATCCAGAGGTTTGCCCTCCAGAGGGCGACGTGGATCCCTTCCTGTGGGCTTCTGTTTCTGTTGGGATCCAGGGGTTTGCCCTCCAGAGGGCGATGTGGATCCCTTTTCTGTGGGTTTCTGTTTTCTCTGTTGGGATCCAGAGGCTTGCCCACCAGAGGGCGCCGTGGATCCATTCCTGGGAGCTCAGCTCATTAGGAGCTATCACTTTATAAGCTGTAGAGGAGCTCCATTCTGCGCCGGATTGTTTTGTTTAGCAAGCCTGAGCCACCCTGCCTGTCTGTTTCTGGAAACCTGTACCGGTACCTGAACCTAACCTGCTCTGTCCTCTCTGCCTCCCATGAGGAAACCTGTGTGTTTTATAATAAACATTGGACTTTATCCTGCCTGTGTGTCTGGAGTTCTGCATCTGGGCTAGTAACCTGCCACATCATGACACCGACTTAGATTTTTGGAATCTTCTCATAAGTACTTCACAATATAAATTACACAGAAAACCTCTATGACTGTCTTGTAATGTTATGAACATTCAGAACTTCATGAAAAGTGTAAACAATGACAATTCTATGAAGTATTTACAACCTATTGGAACGGATTGAAACAGAGGAACTATGAGAGAGAATTGGTTGAGGAAGACAATGTTCCTTTTTTTCAATGGTTTTTATCTAAGAAGCTATGGTAACATGTTTAGATATTTATTCATGTTAAAGTATAGGGGTTCCTTAAGAAGAAATGAGAAAAAGGTTGGTATCACCTCTTATGTCCTGGATGATGGTGTTGTTTAGTGACTCACTGTTTATCAGGCACAGAGACGAACCCAGTTGAACACACAAATGATGTCGAGTGATCCAGGAGCAGGTGGATTGCACCACTAGGGGCCATGCGCAAGAGCAGAGATGGGGCTCAGGGCACACTGAGACAGAGACGTGGGCGAGCGCACCTGGTGAAGCAGAGTTTGTCAGCGTCTGGCAGGCACCTGACAGGTATTGAGTAAGTTTGAGATTTAAATCCTGCACACCTGTCTCACCTTGGGCTTATATTGGTAACTGTGGTGAAGTTGGTTGCATAGAAAACATGGTATTATTTGAGGCAAAGGTTCTTCCTGCTTACCACCACGAAATGTGTTAGTCCATTTACTGTACATTCTGACTTACTTTCATCAATAACAGAGATAAACAACATTTTTTAGGATGGGAACCATGAAGATTCCAGCCTAATTCTGCGGAAATTAGATAAGGTATCTAATAGACATGCAAGTGGACCAAAACATAGCAAGTGTGCAAGTTAGACATCAACAGGAGAATTAGCATAGCAGATATCTGACAACTGTATTGTGTTTGTTTTTTTTCCCACAGGACTCTCACCAACAAAGAATTATCTGTTGTTGCAAGCAAGACAAACCTCCATTTGGGGAATTCTCCATTGTTTTGTTCTTGCACCCCCAAAAAACACTACCGTATTTTCACGACCATAAGGCGCACCGTACTAAAAGGCGCAGTCTCAGTTATGCGTGCCATTTCTGTATTTAACACACACATAAGGCGCACCGGACTATAGGGCGTGTTTTTTATATACAGGTACATGTCCTCTACTATGTTTAAATACCTCTACTGCGTATTTAAAAATACAGCGGGAGCAAAACTGAGTATGACTGTGCTTTATTCATGTATTTATTACAAAGTATTAATCAAACCTGGGAGCTGGCCGTGAGACAGACACATCGCTGATGACAGAGCGCTGTGATCACTCCTAAATTAACTTAAAATCCTGAAACCTGCCGACGGAATATGTTCGCTTTTATTACCGGTATCCTGGTGCCTGCAGTTTAGATTATTTAGATGAAAAACACCTGCCAGCCGCCGCGGTGAACCCGGAGGCTGCTCGGCCTAGAGGCTGCTTTTGAAGTGATTTCTACTGTCGGCGCCCCGCTGGTATGTTGGGGTCTGAGCGCCTCCGACAGAAATAGTATAGGCATGATGATAATCTGGATGAACTGATTGCAATTATTAAGTTTTCAGGTGGACTTTCTCACTTAAAAACATATTAAAACTACTTTATTCCCACTGATCACAGCAAATATAGCTGCAAGATTTAGATTATTTAGATGAAAAAACACCTGCCAGCCGCTGCGGTGAACCCGAAGGAGACGCGGCCCAGAGGCTGCCGTTGAATTAAGTTTTCAGGTAGAAAAATAGAGCGGGAGCAAAACTGAGTATGTTTGTGCTTTATTCATGTATTTATTAGAAAGTATTAATCAAACCCATCAAAGTCATCATCATCTGTTTCTGAATTAAACAGCTGCGCTAAATCAGACATGCCAGTTTCCCCTTCTTCGCTGTCAGAGTCACTTTACGTGCCGGGCGGCTCCTCGGAAATGATGCCGGCTTTTGCGAAAGCTTGAACAACAGAGCCAGCAGACACGTTAGTCCAAGCATCTACAATCAATCCGCAAACGGTGGCGTAACTTGCCCGGCGCTGCCTTCTACTTTTCATGAAACTGTGGTCTCCGTCGGTCATCCATCGCTCCCACACCAATCGCAGCCTTACTTTGAACAGCCGGTTCACACCGATGTCGAGCGGTTGAAGTTCCTTTGTCAGACCTCCCGGGATAACGGTGAGCACAGCGTCCATTTGATTCACCTTTTTTTTTCACATCGGCTGTGAGATGGGCACGCACGGAGTCACAGATTAACAGCGATGGTGATGCGTGGAAAAAACCACCTGGTCTCCTTACATACACCTGCCTCAGCCACTCTTTCATCATCTCCTCACCCATCCAGCCCTTTTCATTTGCCTTGATATCATATGTCATCAGAGCGATGTGTCTGTCTCGCTGTCAGCTCCCAGATCAGCTTCTCTGATTGGTTGATGCGGCGCTTCCAGCAGCAAAACTTCAATTTTTCCATCTCGAGCAGCAGCGCATTTGCGGCGCGTCAGATGCTTAAACTTTCCCGACGCGCTGCGCCTGCTGCTCAAAATGCGCTGCGGGACCTTTTGCTGCACCTATACGCGCGTCAACCATTGACTTTTCTTGTAAACTCGCTGCGTCTGCTGCGCCTGCTGCGTCCGGTTCACACCGATGTCGAGCGGTTGAATAACAGCGAGCACAGCATTCATTTGTTTCACCATGTTTTTCTCATCAGCGGTGAGATGGGCACGCATGGAGTCACAGATTAGCAGCGATGGTGATGACGGGAAAAAAAAACCCTGGTCTCCTTACATTCAGCCACTCTTTCATCATCTCCTCAATGAGGTGGTCTCATTTTCATTACCCTCTGAAATTGATCCGTGCCGAGTTCAGACTGAGCTTGGATCAGTAAACCGTGTCAAGCTCGGTTCCTTACCACCATTTACACATCACACTATTTTCTGGCAAGTGCAACACCTTCAGAACTCTTTTTGTAAGTTGAAAGAAAGATACGAAAAAGATGAGCAGTTATTTTAACTTATATTTAACAAAAATTAAGCTTTCATGGTTACAACGGTATCCCACATTGCACCGACTGTTGGGATCCAGAGGTTTGCCCTCCAGAGGGCGACGTGGATCCCTTCCTGTGGGCTTCTGTTTCTGTTGGGATCCAGGGGTTTGCCCTCCAGAGGGCGATGTGGATCCCTTTTCTGTGGGTTTCTGTTTTCTCTGTTGGGATCCAGAGGCTTGCCCACCAGAGGGCGCCGTGGATCCATTCCTGGGAGCTCAGCTCATTAGGAGCTATCACTTTATAAGCTGTAGAGGAGCTCCATTCTGCGCCGGATTGTTTTGTTTAGCAAGCCTGAGCCACCCTGCCTGTCTGTTTCTGGAAACCTGTACCGGTACCTGAACCTAACCTGCTCTGTCCTCTCTGCCTCCCATGAGGAAACCTGTGTGTTTTATAATAAACATTGGACTTTATCCTGCCTGTGTGTCTGGAGTTCTGCATCTGGGCTAGTAACCTGCCACATCATGACACCGACTTAGATTTTTAGAATCTTCTCATAAGTACTTCACAATATAAATTACACAGAAAACCTCTATGACTGTCTTGTAATGTTATGAACATTCAGAACTTCATGAAAAGTGTAAACAATGACAATTCTATGAAGTATTTACAACCTATTGGAACGGATTGAAACAGAGGAACTATGAGAGAGAATTGGTTGAGGAAGACAATGTTCCTTTTTTTCAATGGTTTTTATCTAAGAAGCTATGGTAACATGTTTAGATATTTATTCATGTTAAAGTATAGGGGTTCCTTAAGAAGAAATGAGAAAAAGGTTGGTATCACCTCTTATGTCCTGGATGATGGTGTTGTCTAGTGACTCACAGTTTATCAGGCACAGAGACGAACCCAGTTGAACACACAAATGATGTCGAGTGATCCAGGAGCAGGTGGATTACACCACTAGGGGCCATGCGCAAGAGCAGAGATGGGGCTCAGGGCACACTGAGACAGAGACGTGGGCGAGCGCACCTGGTGAAGCAGAGTTTGTCAGCGTCTGGCAGGCACCTGACAGGTATTGAGTAAGTTTGAGATTTAAATCCTGCACACCTGTCTCACCTTGGGCTTATATTGGTAACTGTGGTGAAGTTGGTTGCATTGAAAACATGGTATTATTTGAGGCAAAGGTTCTTCCTGCTTACCACCACGAAATGTGTTAGTCCATTTACTGTACATTCTGACTTACTTTCATCAATAACAGAGATAAACAACATTTTTTAGGATGGGAACCATGAAGATTCCAGCCTAATTCTGCGGAAATTAGATAAGGTATCTAATAGACATGCAAGTGGACCAAAACATAGCAAGTGTGCAAGTTAGACATCAACAGGAGAATTAGCATAGCAGATATCTGACAACTGTATTGTGTTTGTTTTTTTTCCCACAGGACTCTCACCAACAAAGAATTATCTGTTGTTGCAAGCAAGACAAACCTCCATTTGGGGAATTCTCCATTGTTTTGTTCTTGCACCCCCAAAAAAAACTACCGTATTTTCACGACCATAAGGCGCACCGTACTAAAAGGCGCAGTCTCAGTTATGCGTGCCATTTCTGTATTTAACACACACATAAGGCGCATCGGACTATAGGGCGTGTTTTTTATATACAGGTACATGTCCTCTACTATGTTTAAATACCTCTACTGCGTATTTAAAAATACAGCGGGAGCAAAACTGAGTATGACTGTGCTTTATTCATGTATTTATTACAAAGTATTAATCAAACCTGGGAGCTGGCCGTGAGACAGACACATCGCTGATGACAGAGCGCTGTGATCACTCCTAAATTAACTTAAAATCCTGAAACCTGCCGACGGAATATGTTCGCTTTTATTACCGGTATCCTGGTGCCTGCAGTTTAGATTATTTAGATGAAAAACACCTGCCAGCCGCCGCGGTGAACCCGGAGGCTACCCGGCCTAGAGGCTGCTGTTGAAGGGATTTCTACTGTCGGCGCCCCGCTGGTATGTTGGGGTCTGTGCGCCTCCGACAGAAATAGTATAGGCATGATGATAATCTGGATGAACTGACTGCAATGATTAAGTTTTCAGGTGGACTTTCTCACTTAAAAACATATTAAAACTACTTTATTCCCACTGATCACAGCAAATATAGCTGCAAGATTTAGATTATTTAGATGAAAAAACACCTGCCAGCCGCCGCGGTGAACCCGAAGGAGACGCGGCCCAGAGGCTGCCGTTGAATTAAGTTTTCAGGTAGAAAAATAGAGCGGGAGCAAAACTGAGTATGTTTGTGCTTTATTCATGTATTTATTAGAAAGTATTAATCAAACCCATCAAAGTCATCATCATCTGTTTCTGAATTAAACAGCTGCGCTAAATCAGACATGCCAGTTTCCCCTTCTTCGCTGTCAGAGTCACTTTACGTGCCGGGCGGCTCCTCGGAAATGATGCCGGCTTTTGCGAAAGCTTGAACAACAGAGCCAGCAGACACGTTAGTCCAAGCATCTACAATCAATCCGCAAACGGTGGCGTAACTTGCCCGGCGCTGCCTTCCACTTTTCATGAAACTGTGGTCTCCGTCGGTCATCCATCGCTCCCACACCAATCGCAGCCTTACTTTGAACAGCCGGTTCACACCGATGTCGAGCGGTTGAAGTTCCTTTGTCAGACCTCCCGGGATAACGGTGAGCACAGCGTTCATTTGATTCACCTTTTTTTTTCACATCGGCTGTGAGATGGGCACGCACGGAGTCACAGATTAACAGCGATGGTGATGCGTGGAAAAAACCACCTGGTCTCCTTACATACACCTGCCTCAGCCACTCTTTCATCATCTCCTCATCCATCCAGCCCTTTTCATTTGCCTTAATATCATATGTCATCAGAGCGATGTGTCTGTCTCGCTGTCAGCTCCCAGATCAGCTTCTCTGATTGGTTGATGCGGCGCTTCCAGCCGGTGATGACTGGAAAAAAAAACCCTGGTCTCCTTACATTCAGCCACTCTTTCATCATCTCCTCAATGAGGTGGTCTCAAAAGTCGCAGTTACAACACACATGGGGCGCACCGCACCAAAGGGCGCACCGTACATTTTGAGGGGAAAAAAAAACGTTTATGTGCGCCTTATAGTCGTGAAAATACGGTAAGTTAATTCCTTTTTAGGGCTAATGAGTACATACATTTGTAAAATGTGGCATGTTGACATAAAAAGTGAGATGAGAAGCCAGAGGCAAACAAAATTGGATAAAATATCTTACATAAAAAAATTAACGTTGGCCACAATTAAATATGGCAGCTGCAATGGAAATTAACAGCTCTATTTTGCAGCTAGTGCCAGTCCTTGAATGAACGACACCTTAGACCAGCCCCACTCAGCCAAAATAATGGGGTTGTAAATAAACTAATGCAGTCCCCACAAACCATATACCTGCTCTGAGCAGCAAGTAGGAGTCAATTCCTTTGCCTTCTAAATACATTTACCTTTTGACTGCATGTTCATAAAGAAGTACAAATCTCCACGGTGAAAAAAAGAGATAGGGAATATATGTTTTTTAGATTTTTTTGCACCCATTCTGATGTCACCCTTGATATCTGCCCCTATTACCGAAAACAAACAAATGACAATTTCTTACCAAACAAAGTATATTGACAATTATAATGATCCCATAATAAGGGCAAATCATATCTGGTGAGAAATACCATGACAGGGGAAAGAAAACAGTTGTGGCAGTCTGGAACCAAAATGTGATGTAAATTTTTCTTTAACACATTAAATTTATACAAGGCTTAAACAGTTCTAACAGAGAACTCGCAGCTGAATGAAAAAAAAGGAATATGTAAGGCTTACCTCAGGAAAATAAACTACAAACCTGAGACATTCTCATTAAATATTGCAATGCAATTATACCAATTTCAAATGGAGTAACTTAGATGACATATTCTATTTGATTCAATACTCAATACTTGTGGTGCCTCAATACCCAATACTCATTCTCAATGAACAAACAGATTCATTGTAATTTTGGACTAAAGCAGATAAGATTTTATATAAAAAAACAAAACAAAAAAAAAACATAGATATTCTTACAGTTTTTAGAGTAAAACAAAAAGAGCAACCTTATCAAGAAATAAAACCATCAAACTGAATTTAAATTGTCAGGAAAACATCATCAGCAAAACCCAAATAATCTGTTTGCATTCATTCAGCCGGACCTATCTTAATGTGCTGCTGATGTATTATTGGACTCGTCCTTGAAACCCACTTAGTGTGAATTGATAAAACCTATTCTCTTTTATGCCCCACTCATAGAGTCACCCACACAATAGCAGACCGACCTAAGACCTGATTTCCATTTCCTTTGCATTATAACAGCCTCTACACACTCTTAACCAATGACAGACATGGATCAAAGCAAAATCAAAGCATGTTCGACTCAGGGTTTTTGGATTTTCATCTGTCACCATGTGTACAGATGCACACAATTTCACAGCTTATTCCTTCGGCTTTGACGTCATTTTTACTGTTAGGTCATACCACCTGGTATTTAATGCCTAACTGATGATCTCGCTTCGATATACCAGGAGTATGATAAACAAAGTGCTTTGATAATTTTCCAACATTCCCACAGTGTGCTTGCCAGGAACAGCCAACAGAGACACAAATGAGGGGAGTGGTGGATATATCACACCCACAAATGAAAAAAAAGGCAAAAAGGCCTCATATGTCACTGTCAGTACTGGCCCACATGAATCTAATATGTACAGCAATGAGATTCTGCTCAAATGGATTATTCGGTGCTGGATAACAAGCACAGAGCTCTGCAGTGCATCTGGATGAGTGTGCAGCTCCTTTTCTATACACAGATTTCATATGTATAATATAACACATTTAACAGACATATACTGTAGTACAACCATTACGACACTGACACACACACACAAAAACTTTAAGCTTAACTTACAAGTGGAATTGATTTCTTACAGGACATGCTATCATTATTCCCAGACAGAATTATATTTGCTGATGTTTTGTTTCTGACATTTTTTTACCCAATTATTACCTCCAGCATGGAGGGGAGAAAGAAGATGTTATGTTCTATCTGTTTGCCCAAGATATAGTGAAATTATCAGTACTGCTAGACTCCCATTGATGAGATTTATAATTAGCAGCAGACACATCAAGATAGAAAGGCAATATAAAGGATTAGAGTTAACATTTTAATTAATCTCTCGTGTCATGAACCCAAAGCTTCATTTGATGCTAAACTGACATCCCAGATAAATTAAATTACTGTGTTTTTTCTTTGTACATGGGATTTGAAACAAGACAAGTAAAAATAATAATATCAAATTTGTTTTATTTGGTATTAACATCAACTATCAATCAACAAAAAGGGGTCTGGCTGCTATAACTATTAAAATGATATTACACATATCTAGAATAATTTAAAATTCTGAAATGTATTCATATTGATTGAACAACTCAATTTGTGCAATAGCAAAGTGTTATCCATATTGTTCTTGGCAGGTAATGTCTTATTTGTTCTGCACTCTTGCAGCTTGTGTCAGGATTCAGAAGGGACAGTTACTGCACAGTTCATAATTCCTTGAATATGCATCGTTTAACATATTTTATTGTATTTATTATATCCTGCAACAGTAGCATCCAATGAGTGTTTTCTCTAATGAAACAGAAAGTGTCTCCAGTCACCGATTCCTAAACATTAGTCTGGTGTTTTGGTGCATGGCTCCGATCTGTCCTGTCATACGGTGTCTAATATATTCCTTTAATTATTGTGTTTAGTGAATAATGTAGAAATATAGTCTCTGTTGCATCTGTGTGTTTTGGAATTTGTATTTGTCTAGGATCATTATGGCTTCATCAGTCTAAAGTACTCTTTTCAAAACAAGCAGCCAAACTGCTGCTTTATTTCAGAACTGAACCAATAAAAAATTACTTCTGTGTTTGGATTATGTGAAAGAAGAGACCCTTAGTTTGTTGGTGTTTTCCCACAGTGGTGGTTCTAGACCAGATTTGCCAGGGGGGCAAGGTTTTTTCATGGGGTCTCAGAACAAAAACAAGTCAATAATTCATCGTGTGATTTATGAAGTAAGATAGATTAAAAGACCCACTTGTGAATCTGGAGCCTCAACATATAGCAGATAAAAACTAGGTGTGCACTAATCTATTGGCCACGATATTCTTAAATCTGTGAGATCCATGATCGGCTGATACTTTGAAAATGTAATGTAAATGTGATTTCAATTATCTAAACCTTTTATTTATATCATAAAGCACTATATTTTGCAGTTAAAACAAGTTATTACTTTACATGTGTTTTGTTTTTTTCTTCCTTATAATAAGACAAACATGAAGGGGGTGTTGTGATCTTATAACAGCTGTTGTCAAATATTGGTATTGGTCTAAATTGCAATCAAAATGTCATGCTTTTTAAAGGTTGTTCGTCAGCCAGAAAAAAAGTATCTGTGCATCCCTGAAACTGTGATCCAATGTCAATACAACTCAAACTAAAAAAGCAACATCTTCATTTTTAAAGTTTTGTTAAAATAAACCTCTAAATGTAAAAAGGATAGATCCAATGGATCAATCAGTTGTTGTTTCAGTGTCAGTCAATATCAGAAACTACAGGGGCCATAACTGTCTGGAATCGCCCATGTTGTCCTGCTGTTTGAAGAACAGTCATTTCTGAGTCACTTTAGTTAAAAATTAGGGTTAAAGCTACAGTGTGTAACTTTTATCAACATCTAGCGGTCACACTGCAGACTGCAGCAACATGAACATCTTCCCCCCAGCGCTTCCCCCCCACAACAGTACGGCGAGCGTTACGGGACAAAATGTCTTCCACGACGTCCGCATCACCTACCTTCTCAAGTGATGAGGTTTGTTTACATAGATCATTTTACAGATAGTATTTCATTAGTCTGTGTAGGATATAGATTTCATGTAGACTTAAGATATTAAATATACCCGTTATTTTTTCTACATCGTTGTGACGTTTTGGCGATCTCGCAATCGCTAGTTTGTTGGCTCTGCGCTGCCGTAGCCCAAAGATATCTGCCTCCATGGCTGCGAGACCCGCTCCTATGTAATTATAAATAACGAATTCTAAGGCAACGCAAATATTAAGGTTAAGAGTCTGAGCTCGTAGATGATGTTAAATAACATAGTTATGTATAATATATTACATTTCTGACTGTATATCCCTGTAATTATTACACACTGTAGCTTTAAACGTTAAAACAGTGATGAATACTCAGCCTGGTCTGGTGGTTTCTTCCTGTTAAAAGGGAGTTTTTCCTCTCCACTGTCGCTACAAGCATGCTCAGTGTGAGAGGTTGCCTTCCAGTCAATGAGTCGGTGCAATTAACTGGTTTTCCTTAGATATAAAACTTAGAATCAATTTGCCTGTATGATCTGGTGAAATGTAAAGTGAATTGAGATAACATGTGTTGTGAATTGCTGCTATATAAATAAACTGAATTAAATTGAATAAATAGTAATGATAAATACTCCAAGATATATACATTGCATATTGCAATAATTCCAAATTATATTCTCATACTAATTGTAGAAATAGAAAATCTTTAGCCCCATTTGCTGCAGCTTCAATGCCATCCTGGAATATGAACATAATGTAGACTTACGTAAGCAGAACTTTTTACTGTACAACTTTGATGCATGACCATTTAAAATATAAGCACTGCAGGGCTGTATTTATTATGTGGACAGGTCAAATTCAAACCTCATTGGGATAACTGCAGCATAGTACACAATTTTATGCATGCCAGTTCCTGAAATTGGCATAAGCACACGCGCAGAGAATGAATGATGCACACAGAAAGGAGAAAGCAAAAACGGTCAAAGCCACTGACCTGACTAACCTAACTATTACTGATTTTTTCTGATATCACCATAATCATTATTTGTAACCTTGATCGTACACTTAATACACTATGGGATGTACCTACCTGAAGACTTTTATCTGTTTGCTGAGCTGAGCTGAACCAAATGAAAGGCTTAGAAATATATTTTTTCCCTTCCTTTGCTTTGTTGTTTGCTTCCTTGCCTTCTGTGGTAATTGTAACCTGCACAGCTGCTGCTAATTGCATGATCAGGCACATAATTTCCCTGTTGTTTTGGCTTCTTTGTTTGCCAACTGTTTGCCTGAAAAAGATAAAGAACAGTCTTTTTTTCTTACATATATTGTAGTTTTCTTACTATTTGATTATAGAAAACTATTTAGTAAAACAATCTTTGAAGGTAAAGTTGAAATGTACATGGTTTGAACTCACTCTTAGTTGAGTACTGTGTTTGATTTATGCAGTAGCCCATGCACTTCAATAAAACAAAAAAATAGTAGTATATTTCAGGGAACATAAATGGCAGCGGAAGACACTCTTGATAACAGGTGATGGGTTCAGCTTGGTCCCAGGGGTCACATAATATCTGTCCAACAATAGATAATGTAATGCCATCACATATCCTGCTATCATGTTGGACTTGTTAGCTGATAGATACTGAATCCAATATTCACTCCTGTTTAGCTCTTTTTGTGATCTCTATCTGCTCCTCAGGGAAATCTCCTGCTCTTAAGGTGTTTAATGGCCCACTCTAATATGTCCACCAGCTAGTCTTTTGCTGTCACTGGGTACTGTTTTGTGTTTTCCACACAGGATTTTAAAGCCTCTTTAGATAATAAGAAGCATAAATCTCCTACAGGGATACATGACACTATGGCACTAAGGTCACGCATTAAAAAGGAGGCAGAAAAAGGCTTTTTTTTAATATATATTTCAACAGTTGATTTCTAAATAATAATAACTAGTAATACAAAATTCATATTGCTAAACTTGATCTAGTTTCCACTAGTGTAAATTTAAATCAATTACTTACAGTTTTCACAGAAAAACCAAAACAAAAAAGTGTTTTTCTCAGTATGAATACAAAAAAGGCCGTAAGGATTTATTGGAGAACCTTTTGAAAATCATGAGGACAGAGTAATTTTATAGACAGGTAGGAGAATTTGAGATATGTGTGCTTGTGGAACAGGTCGGCCAAGGAGAGCTGTTATACTTAAGGAGTTGTGTCTTCAAGAAGTTACTGTACAAAGTGATTTGCATTTTGTCATGATTTTCTTAAGAGATCTGACCCACATGCAGTAAATAACTCAGAGAACCAGGGTAAAAGTTAAACAGGTTTATTGAGAAGATCAACGGGGGTTGGATTAAGGAAACTCAGTTTACTGGTGAACCGGAACTGGAAGTGGGATGGGAAGTATCAGAGGCTAGTTCAGGGTCCGGGGGAACTTTGAACGATGACTTGGAGAAAACAGAGAAAACGGGAGGAAACTTTCTTCCCAGAATCCATTTGGTGTGGGTTTATCCAGAGGCTCATTGGAGGGCGGACAGGTTTAGACTTGGTTGGATCCTGAGGAGCTATGAAGCGGACTGTCACTTGGAAATCCAGGTGGACTTGAACTGAACTTGTGGAGGTTAATCCCCTGCTCAGTGTGAGACTCAAAACAATCCTTCCAGGGGAAGAAGGCCAAAACATCCAGCTTGCAGGATGGCTTCCTGCCGAAAGGCAAAGCCAAAAATACAAAGTTAGGCTCAGTGAAACAAAGACTCAGTTAGACTCAGCTAATCTCAGTTTGGCTAGAGTACTCAAAACTGGCAAACACTCTGGCGTCGAGGTAGTGACAGTACACTGCTCAAATAGTCCTCAGTGATGAGCCAACCAGCCGCAGGTGACCAAGAGGACCAACGATGACAGGTCACCACCTGGTGGTGAAGGGAAAAAAAACACAAAAACACAACCCACACAAACTGGATTCCTAACACATTTGCTATTCAGCACACATCATATAGAAACCTTTTTTGTGTGTATGCCTACATCAATATGCAGATCCCATTCTGGTGACTTAGTAAGCATCTCTTACTTGTCAACCAGCAGACAAAGAGAACTTTATAATTTTTTCATTAATAATTTTTTCCCCTTTTGTTCATAGCAATTTGAGAGAGGCTCCCAGTGTGATGTGGATCATGAATAATATTCCTTTTTATTGTAATTTTTTAAAATAATGATTATCGCCATCTCCATGGCTTAGCAACTCATCTTTCTTTTATGGTCACTAAAACTGTCAGTTCTCATGTTAAAAAGTATTTAACTTTACACTCCAGTTAAACAGAGATCGATGAATTTACTTAGTCTGCACTCTATTTACTTTGCAAAGTAAAGGGAAATCAAGACATCCACAATGTCATACATGTATGATGATCTGCCCTGTTTTGATCTAGACAGTTTGTCTCCCTTACTTACAATAATGGAAAGTAGTCAGTGTCTAAATTGTAGACACTTTGGTTAAACAGTAACATGTTATGAATAAACCTTGAGAAAGAGCCTGGCGTGTTATGGGAATAAGTATTTCTTGTCCCAAACGCTCCTCACTCAGATAAGTTGTGGCCTTGCAGATGAAACAGACTGTGTAAAAAGAAATGTCAGTAAGTGAATAGCATAAATCAATATGTGTAAGACAAAATTAATAGAAATCTAAATTTTCTGACCACACAGTAGAACATGCAATCTGGTCATTTTAGTGCGGCAGAACCAAAGCGGTTTCCATCTAATTATTTGTGAAACAATCTTTGTAAATCAGCCACGACATGCCCACTTAAGGCACACTCAGAAGCAAATATTTAATGTGCAATTTAGTGCTCCTTTGAAGATCAGGCTCTATGTGTAGGGATATGATATGTGAAACTGAGACAAAATGAGTAGATGACTGGCTAAACCTAAAAATAAAATTTTTAACCACTCAAAAACATGGTAAACCTTACCTAGATCTAATAAATACCAAAGTCTGGAGATTTTTAGAGGCCATATTACCTTTAGGGCAGCTGCAGAGAAAAGTTGCTTTTATCAACATTATTTGATGATTGTTTCTCTGGCTTGTTCTAAATTTGGCTCAGATATGAAAATTTAGAAAAAGGGCATGGCCCTGTTTACCAATATCTTGCATAACTTTTTGTTTAAACAACATTACAAGCATTTGGGAACTGAAGACACTAGTTATTGCAGGTTTAAAATCAAACATTTTCTCCATCTGACATTTAGTCATGTACGTCGGTGCAAAGGGAGTAAATTATCATCTCCACACATAAACATCTGTTTCTCAGTTGTGCAACGGTAAAATCCCTACTTAATGCCACTTTAAAATGAAAACAGAAATTAAACCACTGATATAAAACCAGACGCCAGCTGCGGTGGAGTTTAGGCGACTGAGAAAAAATATGACCTCAGCAGCATGACACTTTGGAGGCATTAAGGATTTTCATGAGGAGCTGGTCAGATGACAGAGCAGAGGAACATCAAAGTGTGAGAGATTAGCCTCAGATGCACTTCCCAAAGAATCCTGACGCTTCATTGCACATAGTGACGCTCTTTGAGCAGATGATCTAGTGTAACGCTTAAAAGTTGGTCGACCGATTTTATAACCACATTAATCATTGTTGCTTCCACTTGCTGTGCAAAAAAAAACTCAGCTGCTTGTGGAGGAGAAACAATCACAGAGACCGCTCATGAATTTAAAGCCCGAACAGACCAAGGGTGGCCAATTGCAAACCCAACTGCCTCATACGATTTTCCTGTGCTGCTTCACTTAGAGGCTCAGGTTTCCAGACTGATGCAGATCTATCTAGACCACAGAGGTTTGTTTAAGGACATTAGTGACCTGCAGACAGGGAAAACTATCTGCTTCTCACAACAAAGTTGAACTGTGACCAATTAGACAGGGAATGTTGGCATGAAGAGAGAAGCTGGAAGATATCGGCCGTGGAGCTAAACAACTACAGCAAATGCAACAATGCACAAACACACACATACTTACACACTTATACAGTAGCCTACACCAGGCTGTCTCCAGGTTGGCAGCGTGGAAGAGAAACTCTCCCTGTTTTGATGTCTGTCAGTTTTCTGCAGGCTTAATCACACATCTGAACACATTGAATGTTATGCTTAAACTGCTAAAAAGCAAAATAAGTGAGTCTGACTGAAAAAAAAGGAATGCCAAGCTGAAAGAGTTTGCAGTGCTGTCTGTTACGATCGGCTCAATGTGTCGTCGAACAAATGCTCTGCCTAAACATCCCATACTGCTAGAGAGCAGGAAAAAGGGAGCTTTTGGCAGTTCATCCTCTCCTTTTAGAATTACCTCTTGCTTTCATCCCCTTGTGTAATTTCAGCTCTGTGGCCTCCTTGCCTGTGTGCGTCACAAACACACACTCAGACACAATTTATGTATTTATTCGTTTTCTCTGCAGCTTGTTCAAAGTGATGTACACATCACCCTCTCTTGACGTGTGAAGCTCAGGTTTTTAATTATTCATTCGGCAGTATCTAAAGCAGATATATTCCAGTGCATTTTTTTGCTGACAACCTGGGCTTAAAGCAGAGTAAAAGGGAGGGCAGTTGGATCCGCAAACAACTCCTACGGGGTAGTAATATCTTTTCAGCTCCCTGGTCTCCTCACTCTTCATCATGATTCCAGATGCTGTTGACATAGTGGAATAAATCACTATGCTACAAGATAAACTCACGGAGCATCACAAATACAGCAAGCATGATCTTTCTTTATTTTACTTGTAAAAGGCACAACAAGCTACCAACTTGTCCAACTATTAATTAAAAGATACAGCTTTATCGGCCAAGCCAAGAATAGCTATTTCACTGCAGTGTTGTAAAATAGTCATTGTCCATTTAAAGTTTGCAACTTTTGAAATTGTGATTTAATAAGGGAAACTAATAACTGTCCAGAATACGATGACTCTAGAGTTGCAGCCATTCAAAATGGCAGACGAAAGCCGAATAGCAGCCTACTCCCCTGCGACTCCCAGCAAAATCCCCTTCAACTTCCAGCCACTGGCCTTCTCCTGCATTCTCCTGCAGGGTCTGACCAGGAGAAGGCAGTTCTCTTTAAATCTTAATGTACACAAATCACGACAGAAATAATATTTTAGTACAAGATCAATGTTTAAAAATAAGTTATAAAGGACCAGACAAATACCAGCCAAGAGCCCATCAAGGAAAGTGGGGACATTTTAAATGGCTACTACTCTATGTAGATTGGCAGGGGATAAGCCATGTGGAGCAACTTCATTTGAAAGAAAAATATTGTTAGGTTTATTCAATGATGATTATAAAATTAATGTCTGTGTGTGCTTATGAAACATTTGAGCAAGGGGATGCTCCACTCTGTCTTATGATTCAGTCAGGAGACCACCCTGCCTTGTGATTCTGGTGGAGCATCCTGTCTTTATGAACTGATCAATTGTTCTGTCAGAACAATACTCTGTTTGTAACCATGTGTTATGTTCTGTTAATAAAGCACTCTGCAGAGGAGGTCCGGTTGAGACAGCGTGTTTGAGTCTTGGGTGCAGCTGTCTCTCCTCCTGCAGGAAGCTGTTTGAAAATCCGTTACTGTGTATTTCAGTTCTTCTTTTACAAACCTACATTTATAAGGATACTACTTCAAGCCATTACAAACCCAAAATTTCCCCTTAGCATTATATAAAAAGTAAACAGCTCCATGTTTGTTTGTTTTTCTTTTGTTTTTGTATAAGGGAGTATCAAACTGGAAAGATGGCACTATGATGCCTTTGTTTGAGAAAGGAAAAAAAGAATAATAACATCTATAAGGAGGCAACACTTACACATGGCACTGAACATGGCTGAAGCATTTAAAGGCTAAAGTCTTTAAGCTCTGTTATAGAGTGTGCAAACTTCATTACAGCCTATACCCTTTGTTACAACCTTGGGTCAGTGCACTGCTTGCCCGTGCAGTCTGCAAGCTCTTCCTTGTGATTGGTGAAATTGCTAGACACTGCTTTGTGTGTCTTTCCCTCCATCCTGCCAGACATATTCACTGATTAGATCAGTGGCCCTGTCTGGTGACCCAGTCAGTTTATCTAACTCATTGCTGTGATTTGATGGAGGCAGCTCACCCTCTGTATCTTGTGTGACGGGATGTGATGGTCCTTATTTAGTCGTGTGATGTTTTGCTTCTTATTTTGCAGTGGGTTTCTTCCAAAAATCATAATTTGACTTGTTAAGTGAACTGGTGACAATAAACCGACATTGAAATGCAGTTTAGCGATATCTTGTTGACTGTCTGATTAAATGCATGTGCTGCTGCTGTAACCTGTTTGTGGCCGGTTAAGGGTGGGCACAGCTTGGTGTCTAAACAGTATTCATGCAGATAAAAGCAACTATGAACTTGAAGCTACAAACAAAATCAGACTTCAAAATATTTCCTTTTTTTTTACTCATACCCATTTCAAAATGCAGCAAAATAAATAAATAAATAAATAAATAAATAACATTGTATTTTGCTATTTCTTTTTATATATGTAGCAGTAACAGTTCTTCCCCCTGCTGTTTACACTGATTCAGCTCAAGGTTTAAATACAAAACTAAGGGGTGAGGGTGTGATACAATTTAACAGTTTTTAAAACAAAAACTTTCCATAAGATTAAATTGATTGTAGGTTATTTTTCAAATCTAGTATTCTTTGTACATACATGCTAATACTAACCATGCATCTAAATTCTAAACTGCATATTCTAATACACCTTACAGATGGGTTATCTTTTGTAGACATTCTCACTATACTTAAATCAAACCATTTCTGTTTATTTAATTAGTTACAAAAACCAAAATAAGTATTAATATTCAAAAGATATATTCATAGTGTTCCTCAAACTTGAGTGTTTATACATTTCCTTGGAATTTCATGCTACCATCTTTAAACTTTATGTGCTTGGTTAAATGTTCTGGCTGGAAATTGTGCCAATTTGTCTTGGTCTAAATAAATAAAGCCTATGGGGAAGTTCAACTGAAAAAACTGAATTACTTACCCTCATCCGCCTCTGACACAAGCCATTCAGCTTTGAACCACACCTCCTCGAAGCCCAATCAGCATCCAGAGTTCATCTTAAAATATCTCCAAATCCACAACTCAGTCTGCTACCAAAGCGCAGGCAGTGGTTGTGCTATGTCTAACTTTATACAAATGACCCGGATTCAACAGACCTCCATCCCCTTCTCCACCATGGAAGCTAAAGCTTCATCTGACTTTTCCATGGTGCTTCTTCTACTTTGTACCCTTCAGTGTCATTCCTCCAGGACTCTTACTGTGGTCCCTGTCTAATCTCAGCCGGTTCAGAAGAAGACCGCCATGTTGATTCTGGTTCTGAAAAACTTAACTTGCACCCCCGCCATGGAGAGGAAAAACGTCCCTGGAGTTTTTCCTCTCCACTGTCACTTCATGCTTGCTTATCATGGACAGGTTCATGCAACTTGTGTTTATCCAAGTTGGACTTCTTCCCACGTCCCTGAGTGATGCACCAGTATCAGCTCACACAGTCTACTGGATACAGCTGAAGCACACCTTCTTGCCAACCAGCAGTCTATGGACTAAACCTACTTCATCCATCTCCACTCTACCACCAGTTTTAGGCCTGGGGGGGAAACATCCCCGTTCTTATTCTCCTGCTTAAGCATATCAAAATAAAGTTCAGCCCTAATGTTTCCCTCCAAGGACTGAGCGCCAATGACTAAAGTAATTGTATCAATAAAATTCTTCTAATTGTCTTTTCTTTCCGGGTGAGTGTTTCAGATTGAAGTCACAGTAGGTTTGCACAGGAGGCCAACTTATAGGCACACACTTTTATGGCTTACAAAAATGAGGCAACTATTAATTGAAATTAAAATCAGAAACCTATGAAGCCATAGCATCATCCTCTGGTCTTTCCCAGAGATTGCTTAAAGACAATGAAATTCCACTAAAATGTAAAATTTTGAATTTCTGCCTACAGATGAGTTTCTGATCTTTGGAACATCCCCTATTGGTGGAGTAGAGACAAGAGTGTTAATAGTAAGTTGGGCTAATGTTAGCACGAGTTATGTAAATCAAGGAGCAATAAAAGCAATGCTTTGATATGAGCCCTTTTGGGCTGTTCTGGTTTGAACCAAGACCCCATAAAAAAAAAAAAACTAATAAAAAAACAAAACAGACCACTTTCTGGTAGGTTTTAAATTAAAGGTCCTATGTTATGCAAAATTTACTCTATCAACATGTTGTCACAGAATATATGTCCTGAAGACTGTGTAGAAGGTGCACAGGTGACAAAACCCTTTTCCCTCTCTAGCTGCCCTTCTCCAACTCTTAGCTAATGTCCGCTCAAAATGCTCTGTTTGAAAAGCATTTCCCTTATGATGTCATAAGGGAAATAAGCTGTCCAGAGAGGTCTGAAGCAGACCATTGGTCAAGCTCCTTATCTTATGTTCTGTGCTCTTACTGGTTGTCATGGTTGCAGTTTATGGCGGCGTGGCCTTCATGAAGACAGTGGTGTGGAAAGCCTAATCAGAGAGAGATTCTCCTGCAAAAAAGACCAAAACCACACCCTGGGGGCCTCATTGTTTTTTTATTTTTATTTTATTTTCAGATGTAGACTCATATGGGACCGTTATCTAAGGGCCAGCACCAACAGACACATTGTAACATGAAAAAGTCAGATTCAAGGGTAATGGGTCCTTTTTCCTTAGTTCATTGTAAAGTTCCAAGTTGTGTACACAGGCAGAAATCCAACTGGAGTCCAGGACAGGTCAGACAAACCGATCAGAATAGGGACAGGCAGGTTCACCGGTCCAAAGGCAGAACGGGTCAGAATCAGGCAATCATTAACACCTAGGTACGCTGAAGAAACTCTTACGATAGGCTCGAAAATAATCTTGCTCTGATGACTCCTTTGATGGCTGGTTAAATAACAACCTGTATCAAGAAGGCTTGCATACAGCTTAAATCGACCTCACATCTATAGGACTGTGTGGAAAAATGTGGCCCCTGAATTGCAGCTTATTATGCAGCACACAGCATACTCAAGGCAAAAGAGATATGTGGCAGGCTTGCTGGTTGTGGTTTTAAAGCTTCAGTACTCATTAGCATAAAATAAATTAAATAAATTAAAAAGAAATTCACAATTCCTGCCCCTATTTCCTTTAAACTACCTTCTTAAACTTTTGGTCACCGTTCAAGATACACTTGCTGAAGCATCTAACTGCTATATCAAAGAATCAGCGTGGTGAGCCCCTCAGATATCAAAAACATGCCTGTAAGTGTGTAATTATCCAAAGATATTAGGAATAATACATTTAAATAACTTTCAGTTACTTAAAAAACAAGTTGATGCAAATGATTAATTAAAAAAAACAACTTCAATGCAACTTTGGCCATTTTACAGTAAGCAATCAATCTTACTGTGGTTCTTAAAGTAAAAAAATGTAGCTGAAGTGTTGGGATCTGGAGGTCTGTCCACTTTCTCCACCAGAGGGCGCACTAGATATCCTGGAGCCGGAGCTGATTGCACTCACCTGTCGCTCATCTGCTCATCAGGAGATCTGTATTTAAGGAGGCAGAGGACTTCTCTCCAGTGCCAGAGTGTTTGCCAGTTACGGTTAGCAAGCCTGAGCCAACCTGCCTGTCTGAATCTCTGACTCCCTGAAAACCAGAACCTGAACCTGATCTGTTTTCTCCTCTCTGCTTCCTAGATTGAACCTGTCTGAAACCTGAAACTCAGAAGAGTATCTCTGTCTGTCTGTTCTCTGAAGAACCCTGGAGAACTATTCCTGTCAAAGACCTGCCTGCCCGCTCTCTGAAGAAACCGTAAGGGAAACTCAATCGGTAATCTGCCAACACTCAAACCTAGCTCTGCCTCTGCCTAGCCCTCAGCCTGCTGACAGCCTCTGGACCCTCAAGGTTCCCCCCTCAGCCGCTCAGCTCAACTCCTGTACAGGTACAGCCCTGCACACTCTCATCCTGCAAATTACCTGGATCTCCACTAACTCCTCTGTCCCCCTCTGCAGTGAACCCACTCGTGACCAGTCCTGGACCTGTTAACTCTGTGTGCATTTCAGAATCCACTCGTGACCAGACAAGTACCCCTTGGGATCTGTTTATTTATTGTATTCCAACTTCTAAATAAACCTTTGAACTTTTATCCTGTCTCGGAGTGTTCTGCATGTGGGTTAGGCACCTGAAGCCAAACATGACATGAAGTCCACATAAAGCCACTGTAAACTGCAATCCTGCCGGAACTCATGGTGGTGTCCCAAATGCAGCAGGTCTCCTTTCATATGAATTAATGCTAGACTTTTTTCTAGCATGAGATTTGCTGATTATTTTCTGGACATTGGAGGTAACAATGATAATAAATAGCAACTCTTCTATCTGCTGTGATAATCACAATACAGACCAACTTCTGCCTTTCTATCCAATTAGCACTTGAAGACAAGATAACAGACTGTAAACAAGACAGCGTCAAGTGCTTTCCATGATGGTGTATTGATTCGACCTATCTGTTCTTTTAAAATTGCAGTACAAGACAATCTAACTTCTACATCACAAAAGCTCAGCTAAACTTTCTAAGCCAAAGTCGAGAGAAAGGGAAGTGAACAATAAAAAGAAGGGATGGTTCACACACCAAAGCATTTACCTAGGGGGCAATAAACTCTTTATTTGCTCCTGGATATGATGAATTTTGCATTTTTGGGGCTTTAGGTATCTCATATTTATGGAAGCTTGCCCCGAGCGTCCTGGGTTGAAACAAATCTAACTCATCTTTTGTGTTGTTCTTTTGTTACTTCTTTTCCCTGTTCACTAGATGCACTAACTCAGACAGTCCAACCGGAGGAACCTGAGCTGCTCTGGACCAAGCTAGAGCTGTTTTTTTTAACCATTCTCCTATTTTAGATTGTACTACTTGTTTAGCCAGAATCACAGCAAACCAAGACAAAAACAACAGCTGGTCGAGTGACTGACAGCAAACAGCCAGCTTTTATCCAGTTGCCTAGCAACAGCAAAAATAACAAAAAAACCTATTATGCTATGTTTTGAATTGTGTGGGTTTCTTTATGCGATTTAAGAAAGTAATGCTTAATTTCTGAGCTTTTGCTCTAGCACGGCAGCTGACTGTTGATTGGCCCACAGTTTGTGGCATGTTTGTCTGAGTCCTCTAGCAGCTGCAGCGTTATTTAGTTAGAAGCATCAGCGCATGCATTGGAGCTATACGTGGGAGAGGTGGCTCCATCCTGGACAATTCATCTCTAGTAATTACTTTTAATCCTAATGAGCTTTAAGAATTGTTTTTCATTACCAATAATTTATAATGATGGGCCTTATTAGTTAAACATCAGTAAATTTAATTTAAACGATCCAATCTGCTGCAAAGGACTTTATTGTTCTTTAATTATTAATGTGTTCTTAAACCAGCTTAGATGCATATCCAATGAGAAATGATTGCATGAAACGTGTCATTTGAAAATATTGAAATTAGGGGTATACTCTGTCATTGATGTATGAATTCAAAATAAATAAATGTATAATAACAAGATGATATACTGAATGGATTATTTATAATCCTTATCAGATATAATTATATTTTAAACCCATTCATTGACTACAGCCAACATATATTAAGGCATTAAGAGTTAGAGGACAAGCTGTTGTACAGTATATCATTAAATGGTTATAAAATCTTTTTGTCTCAAAATTTAATCAACACCTAAAGAATTCTTAATGCAAGCAGACATTAATAAATCAAAAGTGGTTTTAGCTTAAAACAGGGATGGGCAATTCTAGTTCCTGAGGATTGGAGTTTCTGCAACTTTTAAATCAACCCTTGAACCAACACACCTGAATCAAATGTCTGAGTTACCTTCTCAGTATGCAGTCAGTTCCTCCACAGTCCTCTCAATCGTCTAATTACTTAATTCAAAAGTTGTAGGATACCGGCCCTCAGGAACTGGAACTGCCCACCCCTGACTTTAACATACCTGAGTCAACTAATCTAGAGTGTGTTTAGCTACATCAGGTGTGTTTAGGACAGATTAAAGGAGATTTATGTTGTTTGTCACATAACTTATATCTGAGCTGTAAAAAATGTTTGGACTGAAATGTTAAAAACTAGATCACAGGCCCCTGGTGAACAACTTTTAATTTAAATTATATAGTTGGTTTTCTCCAAGGTAGTGGTTTATAGCACTGTGGCCTTGCACTTAGAAGGGTCTAGGTTCCATTCCTGGGGTGTCAGGATCCAGAGATCTGCGGCTATTGATGGGAAACGGCTGCAACAAGTCACTCTTCAGACTCAACCTTTGGAGCTCCTCATTTCTGGTAATCATCGTGAGACTCTGACTTTTTTGTTTTTCCCTCTGCTTATTCTCCCCTGGTGCTTGGATTCGAGTGGTTAATACGTCACAACCCCCATATTAACTGGGTTGACCGCCACATTGAGTCATGGTCTACTTCCTGTCACGAGTCATGTCTTCGTTCTGCTGCTCCCACTAGACAGCCCCCTAGAGGTGGGGGAAGTTGGACTCTCCTGACCTTTCCACTGTTCCTCTTGAGTATCATGACCTGGCTCCAGTCTTCAGTAAGGTCAGTGCTACGTCTCTACCTCCTCATAGACCTTATGATTGTGCCATAGACTTATTACCTGGAGCTCCTCTTCCCAGCAGCAGGCTATTTATCATCTCCAAAACAGAACGTGAAACGATGGAGAATTATATTAATGAGTCCTTAGCTGCTGGAATTATCAGACCATCTTCATCCCCTCTCGGCGCTGTTTTTTTTTTGTGGGTAAAAAGGATGGTTCCCTTCGACCCTGTATTTATTACAGGGGATTGAATCAGATAACCATTAAAAATAAATACCCACTTCCTGTACTGGCATCAGCTCTAGACCCAGTGCAAGGAGCTACGGTGTTCACCAAGCTTGATTTAAGAAACGCCTATCATCTTCTTAGAATAAGGAAAGGAGATGAATGGAAAACTGCCTTTAAGACACCAATCGGCCAGTTTGAATATTTGGTCATGCCTTTTGGACTAACTAACGCCCCTGCCTTTTTTCAAGCTTTAGTCAATGACGTCCTCAGAGATTTTCTAAACGTTTTTGTGTTCGTATACATCGATGACATTCTGATCTATTCTAGGAACCTCTCTGACCACAAGAAACACGTTCGTCTGGTCCTTCAGAGGTTGCTTGAGAACAAGCTCTTCGTCAAGGCGGTGAAATGTGAATTCCATCAATCTGTTACATTCCTTGGGTTTGTGCTTGAAGGCGGGCAGGTGAAGCCATCTGAGGAGAAAATAAAGGCAGTCCTGGATTGGCCAATCCCCGAAAACCGTAAGCAGCTTCAAAGGTTCCTTGGTTTTGCTAATTTCTACTGGCGTTTCATCAGAAATTACAGCCAAACTGCTCTACCACTTACCGCTCTGACTTCTGTTAAGAAAACCTTCCAATGGACACCTGAGGCTGATTCTGCCTTTGATAAACTCAAGAAACTCTTTTCCAGTGCCCCCATCTTGGTCCAGCCTGATCCTACGAAGCAGTTCATCCTTGAGGTGGATGCATCTGATTCCGGTGTAGGAGCTGTTTTGTCCCAGCAGTCCGATTCTGACCACAAAACTCACCTCTGTGCTTTTTTTTCTCGCAGGCTCTCACCCGCTGAACAGAATTATGACGTCGGGGACAGAGAACTGCTTGCCATAAAACTCGCTCTTGAGGAATGGAGACATTGGCTCGAGGGAGCCGAGCACCCAATATTGGTCTGGACAGATCATAAGAACCTGACATACCTCCAATCAGCTAAAAGATCCAATCCTCGTCACTCCAGATGGTCTCTGTTTTTCTCTAGATTCAATCTCATCATCTCTTACAGACCCGGTTCCAAGAATATCAAGCCTGACTCTCTCTCCCGTCTGTACTCCCCTGATCGACCTGAAACACCCGAGCCCGTTCTCCCATCCTCGTGTACGGTTGGAGCCGTTACCTGGGAGATCTCTGATCTCATCAACTCAGCCCTGGCCTCTGAACCCGACCCAGGTAACGGCCCACCTAACAACACATATGTTTCTTCTGCAGTCAGACCCCTTCTCATCCAGTGGTTACACACGTCCAAGTTCTCAGCCCATCCTGGTGTCAGTCATACCATTGCTCTCGTCACACGTCAGTTTTGGTGGCCGTCCCTTCATAAAGATGTGAAGGAGTACGTGCTCGCCTGCCCCGTCTGTGCAAGAAACAAAACCTCCCATCAACCACCCTCTGGTCTGTTACACCCTCTACCAGTTCCGACCCGTCCATGGTCCCACATTGCTGTGGATTTCGTTACCGGTCTCCCAGTTTCTAAAGGTATGTCCACCATTTTCACCATCGTTGACCGTTTTTCCAAAACCTGCCATTTGATTCCCCTCAGAAAGTTACCCACAGCATTCCAGACAGCCCAACTCTTGGTTAAACACGTCTTCCGTCTCCATGGTATACCCCAGGAAATCCTTTCAGATCGTGGCCCACAATTCATCTCTCAAGTTTGGAAAGCCTTCTGTTCTGCACTCGACTGTAAAGTATCTCTCACTTCTGGCTACCACCCACAGACTAATGGGCAGACGGAGAGGTTGAACCAACAACTCGAGTCCACTTTCCGCTGCCTCTCCTCCAACAATCCCACTGACTGGAGTCAGTATCTTCCCTGGACTGAGTACGCCCTTAATTCTCACAAATCCGCTTCCACTGGTCTGTCTCCATTTCAGGTCTCCTTGGGTTACCAGCCTCCACTCTTCCCCGCAGACGAGAGAGAGATTGCAGTCAGGTCCATCCACCAACACATCCGTCGCTGTCATCGCACCTGGAAGGAAACCATCACCGCCCTCAATCACACCTCTGCCAACAACAAACGGTATGCAGCCAGCCGTAGATGCCCAGCCCCCGAGTACGCTCCAGGCCAAGAGGTATGGCTTTCCACTAGAGACATACCGTTAAAATCCATGTCCCGTAAACTGTCTCCACGTTTCATTGGACCATTCAAGATAACCCGGATCATCAACCCCTCCGCTGTTCGTCTTCAGTTACCTCCCACGCTACGAATGCATCCCACCTTCCATGTGTCTCAAATTAAACCTGTCATCACCAGCCCACTTTGCCCACCTTCCGACTCCCCTCCACCCGCCCTGGACATCAACGGCCATCCGGCCTACACAGTCCGCTGGATCGTGGAGTCCCGTCGGCGAGGTCGCGGTTGGCAGTACCTCGTCGATTGGGAGGGCTACGGTCCGGAGGACCGCACCTGGGTTCCCGGCTCCTATATCCTCGACACTACCCTCATCGAGGATTTCGAGAGGTCTCTCCATTCCACGTCTTCTGGACCGCCCAAGAGGCGGTCATTGAGAGGGGGGTACTGTCAGGATCCAGAGATCTGTCACCTGATCTCCAGCAGAGAGCGCTGTGGGCCTCCTGAGCTGATTCCTCTACACACCTGGAGATCATCAGCTCATCAGAGGTCCACACTACTTAAGCAGCTGCCAGACCTTCCTTCGACGCCGGAGTGTTGCCCTAGTTTGGTTAGCGAACCTGAGCCTCAGAACGTCTGAACTTTACTAGTAGACTCTAGAGAGGAACTAGTCTTCTAATCGCCTTTGTCTTTGTGCTCACAGGAAACCCTGAAGCTCTGGATGAGCTCCACCAAGAAACCTGCCTGCCTGCTCATGAAAGCCAAACCTGAAGATCTCAGTTTGGATTCCTTCTTCAGCTCTTGGATAGAGCAAGGAACAAACCCAAGCCAGAAACCTTCTAGCTCGGAACTAGACGCTGCTGCTGCTTAAACTCTCTGCCACATATTTGACTCTGGACCTACGGTATCTCACCTCACGGCTCAGTTACAATCTCCTCAAAGGTACATCCTGATTCTTCTCTCTATCAATCCATCATCAGCCTGGCTAACCAAACTCTCATCTCTCCAGAAACTCTGAGACCAGTCCCGGACCAGTACCAGAACCAGATCCAGTATTATATCATTGTACATCTTTCAATAAACCTTGTTAAACTTTCCTTCAGACTCCGTTGTGTTCTGCATGTGGGCTAAGTCCTTAAACCCAATCATGACATGGGGTCTTTGTGCATGATATTTGCATATTCTCCCTGTGCATGCGTGGGTTCTTTCTGGATACACAGGCTTCCTCCCTCAGTTAAAAAAACCTAACTGTTAGTTGTCATCTCTAAATTGTTCTTAGTGTGTGCATGGTTGTATGTCATCGTGTGTCTCTGTGTTGCCCTGCGACAGGCTGGCGACCAGTCCAGGGTGTCCTGCCAAAGTTAGTACCAGGCCCCACCATGACCTCGATGGTATAAGTGAGAGAAGCCAGATTGATGATGGTTTTCTGTAGAGTTATGTGTTTTTTTTGCGACTTAAATTGGATTATTTCCATAAATATGTGGCATCTGGTAAAAAAAAATATAGTTATTATTTAAAAGTTAATTTTAATTTGGAAGATTATTTTTTCATAGGGTGTGACAACCTATACAGTGTTGCAGATGGTTGTCACAGGTAAAACTTTTTGATTCAGTGATCAGTAACTTTTAAACAGAATAAGCTAAGTATATTGTTTTATTACCTGTGACGTTAAGCTTCGTCCTGATATAGAACATATTTTTGACAAACATGTTTTTGGACAGTTGTGAAAACATTGACATCCAAAAAAAAAAAATATCTAGAAAAAGATAGAAAGGCTCTGATTTTAGGGATACATCCATAAGCATAAATCATTTAAAGTTAAAGGAACCATTGAGCAGTGAAGGGCTTCGCGTCTGAACAACACTACTGATCCAAAAGAAGACACAAGAAAAATCAGCTCAAACATTCCCCCACCTTTATAAATAAGCCAAAGATGTGGTAGGAGTATTTTTAAAGAAGCACTAAATCTAAACTGGAACTTTTCAGAACTGTGGATCAGCAGGATGTCTGGATAAGGAACAATGAGGAGTACATGGTGGCTCAGTGATGCTCTCTGGCTATTTTTGCTTCCTCTGTGACTGGAAATTTGCAACAAGTAGAAGGCAATGTAGATTAAATCAAGTATCAGGAAGTCCTGGCAGAAAATGTCATGCCATCTGTGGGTTAGTTGAAGCTTATGCATCCATGGATTTCCAAACGGGATCACATTTTCAAATATACCCCAAAATATCAGCTTGTATTCAGCAGGAATTCAGAGAAATGACAAATGACCCCTAATTGTCTCCTGATTTAAACTCCATAAAAGATGTCTAGTGGGATTTGAAAAATGTAGTTTCAGCACGCAAATCCTAAATTATTTATGAACTCCAAGCCTGTGGCCATGCTAAGTGGCCGAAGATTCCTTAGGAACATTGCCAGAAGCTATAAATTACATTTACATCAGGTCATAACTACAGAGGGGGGCTTCACTGAGTACAAACGATGCTTTTCATGAGGAGCGGAACATTTCTGAGACTGCATTAGTGAGTAAAATGGCATTTTGTGTTTTTTTGGAGTAAACACTTGTAATGTCAGCATTGTTGAGCTACTGAAATAGCTTTTGCTGAACTTATTCAAGCAAACAGCTGCAAGTCTGTGTATTTTATGAACAGATAAATATGCATTGTAAATGAAAAATCTCATGGGGAACTGAATATCTCTGATGACTCAATAAACATTAAGGAGAAAATGACGGTGTTAAGAATTTTTTCTTGTGCTTCAGAGTGAAGAGTGGTCTAAAATTGCCATGACAACAATTTTACAACATTTAAAAATCTCTATGTATTCAGGAAGTGTTCTAAGTTAAATTGGTGTCAAAGTAGCTCACAGCAGAACATGTGTTATCCAATTCTATAAAAAGATCTTTGCAAATATGAACTTGTACAATTTTTCTTTTCCAATATTTAAACTTTCCTTATAACATAATACTGAATTCCCAAAGAATATAATAGTTCTGTTGATGTTTACAAAGTTTATGAGGTGGAGTAGAGCCAGGCCAAGTAAGGCAGAGGAAAAAGGGGCAATAGAAATGTATTTTGTTCACCTGCAGGAAGATGTGATTAGTTGAAAACTGCATCAGTCTAATGCTACGTTGAGACCTAAAGCAGCAGAAGCAGTTAGTTTACATGCAAAGTCAATGGTTGACGTGCATCAACTCAGCAAAAGGTCCCACAGTGCATTTTGAGCAGCAGGAACAGTGCGTCTGAGCAGCTGAAGCAGCGCCTCATGAGCTTCTGAGCATCTGACGTGCACAATGCTCTTCAGAAGCAGCATCTGCTGGAGTTGGAAAAATTGAACTTTTGCTTTTTGCCACATCAACCAATCAGAGAAGCTGATCTGGGAGCTGACAGGGAGACAGACACAGCAGTGCTGATGCAAATCACTAAGATCAGTCCACTGAAACAGTTTATTAACTCATAAATCAACTTAAGATTTCAAGACCTGCAGGCAAAAAAAAAAATTTTTTAATTATTCTGGTGGCTGCAGTTTGGATTACTGTCATAATGGGCTTTAAAGATCTGACCCACATGCAGAGAAACACTCAGAGACCAAGGGTAAACATTAACAGGTTTATTGAAGGTTTGCAAAGTAACACAGACGGAGAGAGATATTCTGCTGGGCTATAATCTTGGACCTCAGCAAACTGGTGAATCGGAACCGGAAACTCTGTAGGGAAGATCACTATGATCAGTTCAGGGACCGTGGGGAAAAAAAAAAGACTGAGGCTTGTTTTTTGCTGAAGAGGCACTCTTCAGAAGGGGCTCTTGGTTATTCCTTGGATCCAGTTTGTGGGGTTTAATCCAGAGAAGAAGGAACTCTTTAGAGAGCGGACAGGCAGACTAACGTTGGACCCAGAGGAGTAAAGGAGCAGACTATCACCTGGTTTTCCAGAAGTGGACTTGAACTGATCATGTAGAGGTATCCCCTTGATCAGTGTGACTCAGATAATCCTTCCGGGGGTAGAAGGTCTAGGCTTATCCAGTGTTTCAGGAAGGCTTCCTGCCAAAGAACAAAGACAAAACAAGCTTATACTCAGAGAGAAAAGAGAGGTTAGACTCTGCTAATCTCAGTATGGCTAGAGTACCCAATACTGGCAAACACTCTGGTGTTGAGGTAGTGACAGCCCGCTGCTCAAATACTCCTCTGGTAATGGCCCAACGAGCCGCAGGTTTGCAAGGAGGCCCAACGAGGACAGGGCACCATCTGGTGGTGGAGAGAAGAAAAACACAAAAAGAACCCACACAAACTGGAATCCTAACAATTACCTACATAAAAAATGCCTTCCAGCCGCCAAGAACAGTAGCAGAAAACTGCAAAGAGGCAACCGGGCCAGAAGCTGCTGTTGAACGGGACTCCAGGGATCTTGATGAACTAACTGCACAGATGAAGTTTTCAGGTGGACTTTCTAACTTAAAACCCACTGATTTTTTTTTTTTTTTTTTTACCCACTGATCACAGCAAATATAGCTGCGGTCGTAACAGGCAAAGAAAGGATAGGGTAACTCCAGAGGTTAGAGGTTTTTTTTTTCATTTGATACAAATGGCTTCTTTCATTGCTCTCTCTAACTATATATATCTTCTCATTCCAAAATACACTCTTTTGTTGCTCAAAATATTGTCCCTTGTCCTTAAAGTAGAGGTGTTCGGGGAGTCTTGTCCTGAGGAGCTGGTTCTCCAGTGTTGAGCTGCAGATCAATTAAGAGGCTGTTTAGTTTCCCCAGTAGGTCAGGACAATCATCAATGCATTTGACTGCATATGCCACACTGCTAAGTTTGTGTTATTGTTGTTTTGTTCTGAGGATGACTAGATCTATATCTAAGAGTTTGATTGAGTCTGAGGTAGAACAGGATGTTGTGTTTGTTCAAGGAATGTAGGGGTGAAGCTCTTTGTAGTTGTTGTTTTTTTTTCCTTTATTCAGTGGTGGGTCTTATAGATTTCCACCCCAGTTTGAAAAAAGTCCTGTTCAGAAATCCACTGGACTATGACAGTTTTTTTTTTTTTTTAATTTCCTCCTTTCCTTCCATTCCTTTTATCGTTTTGAGGGACATGTTTGGTCTGAAGGTGTATATTCTGTGGAATCTCTATGTTTTCCAGTGGGTTATGAAAGAAGGTGCTGATTAGGGCTGCAAATAATGATTATTTTGCACATAGATTAAGTTTTTTTATTAAATCGATTAATAATCTGATAACCAAAGAGTTCCTTAAAGAAGACTTTAAACCAAGTGAAAATAAAGCTTTTCCACTTGAGAGGTGCTAGATAGCGCATATTGACAGATAAAAATTTTTTTTTGATTAAATGTAAAATGTTTATACATTCATTTTACAGTTTTGGTATAATTGCTGCTCAAGATAGGTTGCTCTGTCAGCTAAAGGCACATTTTAGACGCTCTACAATGCAGTTAATGATAATTTAAATACTATATTAGTTGACGATTATTTCAGTAATGTTCTATTACTTCTGAAAAAACATGACATGGTAAAAAAAATGGTTTGTAAAAGCACTGTTGACTCAGGTTAACCCAGAGTTTATGTAATATCCATTGTTAAAAGCTAGCATGTACATTTGCCACAAGGCAATGGTATGTGATTTATGGAATGTGCCTCTTTAGATTTGTATAATGTTATGCTAAGAGCAATTCAAAATAGCCTAAAGACAAGCCTAAATCAAAGACTCAAGCAAGCAGCACACATCTGGCTCACACTTCATTTTTAAAGAAGTTGCATATCAAGAAAAAAAGCTGATGCAACTACAATCCCAGCTTGTAGTTGTCTTATCTTTTTAGGCAAGCAGAAATAAGAGGACACCAAAGTTACTGCTATCTGAAGACGGCTGATTTGAACTGTTGTCTAGGAGGAATAAACCCTTAAAAAATTATAACTGAATATTGCGGTCATCCTATTTCTCTTTTCCCTGGTCTGCTCTAAATCCTCACCTTCACAAAATTGGGCAGATCTAAAGTCTATCCCCCCCTGTTTTAAACCGTTTCATCCAATGTAAAACACATCAAAAGAAACATGAGATGTTCAAGGTGTAAATGTGGGATATATGTATGCCTGAGCAATGAAAAAAATGACTTATTTTTCTCCCTCATTAATGCATAATAAAAATAAAATCCCATTAGTAATAAATTAGGAGGTATTTTATGAATTAGGATAACGCTTTGAATAACTACAATTAGGAGAGCGCTGTATCACTATGGAGTGTTTTTTATTTCTTGGCTTTTTTATTTCAATTTTGTTTTCTATTTTATTAAAGTACTAACAGCTTACCTGTCCAGTGTGTACCCTGCCACATGCCCATTGACAGCTGGAGGTAGGCACCAGCACCCCTCGCGACCCCAACAGGGATAAGCGTGTCAAAAAATGGAGGGATGGATAATTAAAGCTTAAATTGAAGCAGATATTAAAAAAAGACATGACTATATTTTGTTATTATTAACAATTATTAAAAATTTAAATTTCTTAAAATGTTCTCACTGATATTTCTAATCACCCCCCTTGATCTTATATATAAGTAACAGTGAACAAAAGCTGTATACTGTTAGTCTTCATTAGACTGAACCATGTTTTTAAAGTCCTTAAATGTGCAATGCCTACAATAATACATTTTATTATATAATCTTAAAGAAAGCCCTAAGAGGATTTAAAAAGTCTATTTCAATACTGATTTCCAGTCATGAATGCCATTTTAACTCCAGGAAGCACTGTGAAATTGCTCCTATACAAACCGATAATCATGTAGGCAGTGTTGCAAGATCAATGTATGCAACTGTAAACAATAGAGCTCCTCTGGAACAGAAGGCAATTTGTCAAAAAAAGCTAGATTCTAATCTGTGTCTTTATACTTTTGAACGAAAGAACTTTGCACCAGTTGAAAAAGACAAAAACTGTGGACATTTATAATAACTGGCTCTGTAAGAAAGCAGATTTACAAAGATCAAACTTTTATTGTTGCTGTAAGGAACAATGTTATAAACATAAGGAGCGTTTTGACCTTTCAGCTCTTTTAAAATGTGTACTATTTCAGTTGCCATTAATTTATTTTATTGTTTTAAAACCAGATGTATTGAGTTTCTGCTGGACTGCTAAAGATTGTAAAAATAAATAAATAAATAAATAAATTAATAAAAAAAAGAGAGAGAGAGAAAGAGCGAGAGAGAAAAGTTGTTAATTTTAGTACCACAAACTTTAAAAATCTTCTACGTTTAGGACTTCAGCTTGACCATTTAGGTATTGCTTAAAAATTGGTAATCCTTGCCCTTAATTTGCTCAACATTTTTGTAACTCAGCTTAAGGTCGTAGAGATTTAAAATGTCGAAATTGAACCCTGAAGTTTTCTAGTTCCTTTAAAGTGATGATTTGGAATTGGGATTGTTAAATTTGTAGAAATTATGACTCTCTCAATGCACAAAACATTGGCAGCCAAGGAGCATCCTGAAGTTAATGTACTGTAAAATCTAACAGCTGTGCAGACTTACTAAATATGAGTTAAGTTTACCAGGTTAGCAACTAAATGTTATTGTCACTTATATTGGTGAACTAAGGTCCACTTGCATAGTGAAAAATTCATAATACGTAGAATTTCATTTCAAAGTTCCTTAAATTAGAGTTAAGCTAACTAGCAACAATCAGTCACTCTAACTATACTTACCAACTGTACTTGATGGTAAAAATTCTTTACTAAAGCCCCTGAAAGACCTTGATGATTTAGACATTTAGATGTTGGATAAGTTACAAGTACGTTTTGTATAAGTTATGAGTAGGCTAAAGTATGCTGGCACACATCGACATACGGCAAGTACGTCGAGAAATTTTGAGCTTTGTGAGAAATTCACAAAGATGCTCCACTATACCTTTAGGAGAAGCTGTTTATAAAACAGATGAGGACATGTTTTATGTTACCTTTGGATTGTATTTCTGATCCAACTTGCACATGTTGTTGGTTATGAATTAGTGCTTTAAAACAAGCTGCCCTTCTTCCTGGTGACTCCTCACCAGTCTGCTATCTACTAAACCTAACATTAGAGGATACATAATTAAACCTAAAGTCACAAAATGAATGCTTAAACTTACGAAATCTATGGTGAAATACCTGTAGTACCCCTTTGGATATATCACAATACAGGTCCTTCTCAAAATATTAGCATTTTGTGATAAAGTTAATTATATTCCATAATGTAATGACAAAACTCAAACATTCATACATTTAAGATTCATTGCACACTAATTTCAGATCTTTCATTGTCTTAATACGGATGATTTTGGCATACAGTTCATAAAAACCCCAAATTACTATCTCACAAAAATAGCATATTTAATCCGACCAATAAAAGAAAAGTCTTCTTAATACAAAAAAAAAAACGAAACCTTCGAATACTTATGTTATTATGCACTCAATACTTGGTCTGGAATCCTTTTGCAGAAATGACTGCTTCAATGCGGCGTGGCATGGAGGCAATCAGCCTGTGGCACTGCTGAGGTGTTATGGAGGCCCAAGAAGCTCAGAGTGTTGGGTCTTGCGTCTCTCAATTTTCTCTTCACAGTATCCCACAGATTCTCTATGAGGTTCAGGTCAGGAGAGATGGCAGGTCAACTGAGCACAGTGATACCCATAATCCATTTACCAGTGGTTTTGGCACTGTGAGCAGGTGCCAGGTCATGCTGAAAAATGAAATCTTCATCTCCATAAAGCTTTTCAGCAAATGGAAGCATGAAGTGCTCCAAAATCTCCTGATAGCTAGCTGAATTGACCCTGCCCTTGATAAAACACAGTGGACCAACACCAGCAGCTCACATGGCACCCCAGACCATCACTGACTGTGGGTACTTGACACTGGACTTCTGGCATTATGGCATTTCCTTCTCCCCAGTCTTCCTACAGAATCTGACACCTTGATTTGCAGCTTCTCTGTAGCCCAGGTCAGGCTCCTGTGCTGCTGTTTCTGGTTCAAAAGTGGCTTGACCTGGGGAATGCGGCACCCACTTCCTGCACACGCCTGTGCACATTGGCTCTGGATGTTTCTACTGCACTGCTTCCGCAGGTCCCCCAAGGTCTGGAATCGGCCCTTTTCAAAATCTTCCTCAGGGTCCGGTCACCTCTTCTCATTGTGCAGCATTTTCTGCCACACTTTTTCCTTTCCACAGACTTCCCACTGAGGTGCCTTGATACAGCATTCTGGGAACAGCCTATTTATTCAGAAATATCTTTCTGTGTCATACCCTCTTGATTGAGGGTGTCAATGATGGCCTTCTGGACAGTAGTCAGGTCGGCATGATTGGGGTTTTGATTGATGAAGCAGGCTGGGAGTTTTAAAGGCCTCAGGAATCTTTTGCAGGTGTTTAGAGTTAATTTGTTGATTCAGATGATTAGGTGCATAGCTCCTTTAGAGACCTGTTTTATGATATGCTTATTTTGTGAGAAAGGAATTTCGGATTTTCCTGACCTGTATGCCAAAATCATCTGTATTAAGACAATAAAAGACCTGAAATATTTCAGCTAGTGTGCAATGAATCTAAAATATATGAATGTTCAAGTTTTATCATTACATTATGGAAAATAATGAACTTTATCACAATATGCTAATATTTTGAGAAGGACCTGTATGTGACAGGTCACATATTTTGTTGTCACATCAGGAAAAGGGACAGCATCATTCATACCCAACAACATGTGCAGGTTGCATCAGAAAAACACTGGTACAACACCCATGAATGAACAGAGTGGGAGCAGCAAACTTTACACCTACTTTTATCCAAAATTTTTAGCCTTTTTACTTAGGCCTATTTGTTTCTTTTTTTTCAATTCATTTTCTTTTGTAAGTCTTTAAGTGAAATGTTTAGTTTCTTACCAGACATCTGCCTACAGCCACTGGTGGACTTGATACCACTCAGGGCTGTTTATCAGATTTTGTGACGTTCCCTGTGGAGCTGCTAAATGTTTTAACCCATTTTATTCATATATGCAGGACGCTCTCTGGGATCTGTAAACAAACTTTGATATGTTAACTCATTGAAATTCTCTTTTAAGCAGGGGGAGGACTGGGGTTTTTACCCCAGTACTTTTTCACAGAGCTTATCCAGTATAATAGCTTCAAAAAATACATAACTGCTGCTCAGTTTGATCATATTCTGGTGGTCATTTCACTGTGAGATCCAAATAAATCTCAACTTGTCCTTTAAACCCCCCTCAGCCCCAGTAATTAACCTCCCCTGTGCTTTCATATTGTTTTGAGGCAAGATGAACAGATGTGGAAAGATGATGGATCTGCTGCTATTACTACAAGAAGGAGAAAAACAAAACAACACTTGGAGTCGTAAGCATTTAATGCCCTTGGAGCAAAGGAAAAGGAACACCATGGAAGACTGTACAATGCATCAATTATTTTTTATGATGCAAACACATTTGGAAGTACGTACTGAGTCATTCATCAGTGAAGGGATTATTTTGTCTCTAGCTGCAACGGGCTGAACAACAGAAACAGCCCTGCAGCAGGCTCTTCAAGATGATTTAACATCAGCTTTTGCTAAACTCAAGATGTCCTGCACTTCTCTGGTATCAGAGAGCATGTACACTTCACACCAGCTTGTACTGTCATGATAATCCCCGAAGGAAAACCCCATATGGCTTCCATGGCCTGGAAACAAGCTTGTTAAAAAAAATGACAAAACAAATCTATTGATGAGATTTAACAGAACTTCTTTTTCTATGTTATTTGTTGTGCGAAATAGAAATAAAATGATTTGTGTTTAGTAAATCATTCTTTACACTTTCACTTAAGGTAGTTTAAAAAACAAACACTACACAAAAAAAAATGCTGCAAATATGTAGAGCTTATTTGAATTAAGGTTTCAAATGCAAAGTTTAAGAACCCTTTATGTCCTTTGCAGAAAAAAAAAGGTCAAAATTAATTTGCTCCGCATTAATTTGGAGCTAGGAAATAAAACAAATACAATAGTTTCTAAAGTTACATGCCATGAAAAATATGGGTTTTAAAATCTAATAAGCCTTATCTAATCATATTTACAAGACGGAGAAGAAATAATAGTCAATTGCATGAACTTGTTTGTTTTTGGACATATTTGTACTATAATGGAACAATCACCAAGCTTTCCTAAAATTCCAGAGCGTAAAATGCTTGATTTTTTCTTTTTAACTTGTGGGTCTTTTGTCAAATCAGAAACAACCACAAGGGTGCAACCACAAGGGTGCACACACCACAGGGAATGATTTTGGTCATCCTCCTTCTGTTACCTCATTTGTGGAAGGGTGGTAATCAATCAATCCATTATCATCCCGAGTGGGGTCACAAGAGGTGCTGGGTCCTATCTCCATCTCTACAGGACAGGTCACCACTCCATCACAGGGCCAGGAATTGAACCCAGGACCTTGTATCTGCAAGGCAGCAGTGCTACCCACTACGCCACTGAGCAGCCAGGGTTGTAGCTAGAACTGAAATAAATGAAATCAGATTACCGTATTTTCCACACTATATTTTCCACAGCCTTCAATTTCTCAAAAGCCATCTATCTATCTATCTATCTATCTATCTATCTATCTATCTATCTATCTATCTATCTATCTATCTATCTATCTATCTATCTATCTATCTATCTATCTATCTATCTATCTATCTATCTATCTTTAAAAAGTTTACTTTTAAGATTCAAATCCATACAGTCTATGTTATCAATTCCATGTTAAGTACATATAGAATTATTCTTAAGTTGTAACCAGCTTATGCCTGTTATTTATATATTCCTTGCCACACAATATGGAAATAATGTAAAAGATCAAATGCAAAAGCAGTGTAAGTTCATTAAGGTGTTTTCATCATTCTTATATTTTAAAGAAGGCTGTTCTTAATAAGCGAAACATTGAGTGGGATCATCATTATGTCTTTTATATGATCCATCTTGATCAATTGAAGGCTGTAACGGACAAATTCATCTCCGGTAATGAAGACACTTAACAATGTTTTCCTGCTGTTGAAGTGCCCCAAGAACAACTCGGAAAGAATCTGCTTGTCTGGTAACTTATCTAATTGCCACAGGGCATCACCTCTGCATTAGATTTCCTTTATTAGTTTTCCGAGCCCAAACGAGGCTCATTAGCTGGCCCGCTCTAATTAGAGGACATATATCAGAGCACTCTAGGGTTTCTTACACAGCATGCTGGGAAAAATGAAATGCCATTAATCAATCCAGGGCTCTTGTTTAATGTTCTGGACAATGGAAACAAACTGAAAGCACACTGAGGCAGTGATGCATAAATTTTGATCAATGAATGTAAAAAAAATTGCAAGAAAGCAGTTATGCTTAGTAGATATGTTCTACTGAAAAGTTCATTGATATGATGGTCGCCGATTGCTTCTTGTAGGAACCTATGTAGAAGTTATATTTTTTTACTAACCTTGACATGTCATGTTAGAGACATCTCTCATTAAAAAAAAAAAAACATAAAAGTAATAAACAGTGTTATTAGATTTTTTCTCCCTTGTTTTTTTTGTATCATATATTCAGACATTTTTTAAATATTAGATATAGATTAGTGCTGTCAATCGATTACATTTTTTTAATCGCGATTAATCGCATCAATGCCTAAGTTAATTCACGATTAATCGCATTTTAATCACACATTTTTTTTCTGATTGAAAATCATTTAAATACTCTCGATGACATACAAAAAATACATACAGGCTAGGTTTGTGCAAATGTTCTTTTTTTTAAATGAAAACAGGTCACAGACACTGATTTATGCCATAGAAACATATGGCAAGAAGATGGGGAGGCATGTAGCAAAAAATAACAAATATGTAGCCAAAAAAAGGCCCTGAAAACAGGCTGATGTAAAAGACAGTCTTTACAGTCAATACAGTCTTTTGAACAAAGACAAGCATTTTACCCTACTGCTATAAAATGTAGTAGAGTTAACATTAGATGTTAATTAACCAAGATAATAATGAACAATTTTCAATCAATACATCAAAATCAATAGACCAACATCACTAGATGGAGGTAGTCTATGCTCTAGAAAGTTACTTTTCAGCCTCTTAACAAAAATGAGAACGCACACACACACACACACACACCCACACACACGATACTGACCTGTGGCGTACACAGACAGCAAGAGTGCCGTAGCAGATTCCATTTCACCTCAGTAATCTTTTTTCTCAGCGTATTTCAGGTTGCTACTAGGCACCAGACACTCAACTTGTTTGGTGGTGGTGGGGCTTAAAGAAAATGCACTAGCGCCACCCAGTTTATGAGCGTCTTTTTCCCTTGAGGAGCTCCGTTCTCGAAGCCTATGGAAAATGCATAGACTGGGGGAAAATAGCCCCGCCTTCCCGCAGGCTGCAGCGGGATATATATCAGAACTTGGAAAATTGTACCATAAAACCACATAGCGTTAATCTCACGTTAAAAAAATTATTGCCATTAAAATGGCCTCGCGTTAACGCAATAATAACGCGATAATTTTGACAGCACTAATATAGATAAATTTCAAAAATCTATACTGTATTATGTTTGTCAAAGTATCTAATTAATATATAGAGACATGGTGGGAGTGGCGGCCTAGAGGTTAGGGCACAAAGCTTAGAATCCTGAGGTTCTGAGTTCAAGCCCCACTCCCACGGAATGCCACTCTGGGTCCCTGAGCAGGACCCTTAACCCCATGCTGTTCAACGGCTACCCCTGATGGCAGCCCACTGCCCCCCAAGGGAAGGGTTTAATGCAGAGGTAAATTTCTCCAATGTAAGATCAATAAAGTTCTGTTAGTATTACAGTAGCTTAACAATCAAAATCTAGTTAAACTGAGAAGTTCCTAACAATACCTAGCCCTAGAGTCATCCACATTTTTAAAGTGGAACCAGAGTATTGGAGGGGGGGGGGGGGTTGGTTTAATGCAGAGGTACATTTTTCCAATGTGAGAACAATAAGGTTAAATCATTTTTATTATTATTTTGTAGCCAGGGGTTAATTCTGGTTTGATAAGTATACTGGTTTAAAGTGTTGGTTCTCTAATATATTACCGTAGCAATGCTGTTAAATTATTTTGGTTCAGTTATGTAAATTTATTTGTTTTTCACTGTAAAAAATGTTAAAGTAGTTGGTCTCGGGTGCTGCACGTTTTGACCACCAGAGATGGTTTCAAGGTGATCACCCAGGACAGGGGGAAGGAAATGCATCTTAGTTTCATCCTGATTTACTATGCTACATGCTGAAGTTGGATGTGGACTGTACGTGCTTTATTTGCAAGAGAAAGCGTTGACAGAAAATCGGGCGGCCATTTCCTGCACGTGACGAAAGGATATCTGATCATCTGTGTGTTCCAGTATTAAGAGTAAACTGAGACGTTACTGTGGAATCCAGAGGCCACTGCCATATTTCTTTTCTTTTTTTTTTTTTAGATATTGTATTATTTTTCTTGGTGATTTTTTCTCTGCTATTTTAGAGATTGACACATTTCATCAGTGGTTACTTCACGTTTGGTTTGCATATGTTCTCATTTTTGAACAAAAGTAAGAAACAATACAGTTTTGTTTAATCTGACTAAATGGAAAATAAAATATACTGCCCATTAAGGACCCAAGTTATGGTTTCCTGTGAGGCTAATTATTTCCTGGGCAACACAATTTAATTATTATGGAGTTTTGAATGGTACTGCCACCTGTGGCAAAAACACAGAGCTACAGCACTCTTCTGCTCGCCGGAACTTCCAAACCAAAGTGCGGGTAAATACAGGAAAATAGGCTATAGGCTTATAGATGCATCAGTCTAATCATCAAACATTGTTATTTTTTCAGCAGGACCCATTTGGCTTATAGCCTTTTCCAGAGATGGGAAGTAACGAAGTACAAATACTTTGTTACTGTACTCAAGTAGATTTTTCTGATATTTTTACTTTACTTTACTACTTATTTTTATGGCGACTTTTTACTTCTACTCCTTACATTTTTACAAAAATATCTGTACTTTCTACTCCTTACATTTTAAAAAATTGGCTCGTTACTTTAGTTTTGAATCATTTCAGTGGAGTTACTGTTATTATTTTTCACGTCATCAATACCAAATTCAATCTAATTGGATGGGAATCTACGTTGCATTTGACGCACCACTACAAGATGAATCGACAGATTCGGCAGTATTCATTCGCGGCAAATCATTGCTGCTTGGTGGAGGTGGCGTTAGCATAGTAGTATGGACGATGAGATGATTGAAAATGAACACAACGGAGATCTAGTCCTATTGGCAGACATCCATTTAAAATGTAGGCAACGGCATAAAAAAAGTGGTTTCTACTTTTACTTTTATACTTTATGTAAATTCACAAGTCTGTACTTTGTTACTTTTACTTGAGTAAAGAAGTTTAATCAGTACTTCCACTTTTACCAGTATTTTTTAACACAAGTATCTGTACTTTTACTTAAGTATGGAAAGTGAGTACTTTTGCCATCTCTGGCCTCTTCTTCTTACTAAATAAAACAACCATTTTCAAACTGCCTTACATTGGTTGCCTTTGTTGATCTGAAAAAGAGATTGGTGTGACAACAAAAGAAGGAACAGTAATAAGTAAATGGGAGTAATACTTTCTGGTGACAGTGTCTTTTCTGTGTGATTTATTCTCATGCCAAGTTTTGAAAGAAGTCGCATCTTTGATAGAAGGAAGACACAGCAGTTAGCAGCATCTGTTCTCTGGAGAGATTCAGTTCAATGAAAATCACAGACGTCTACGGCAAGCATTGTGTGCTTTTATATCAACAGCTTCACAGTTTACACACAGAGAACTAGGCCCACTCTGTTTTTCAGAATGAAATTCCTTTAATCTCTTTGTGTTTGAAAAATTCAGCTTTTTTCTGAGATTATTTTAAAGTTTATTATCTACATCTGATGAAGTTAATGAGTGGATCCATACATCGACTGTTTGTGCCCAAATAATTTGATAAAGTTGTTGTTTTAAGGTGACATCTTTTAAAAGATTGTGGATATAAAATAAAATAAAAACCTAGTAGATCTTAATGGTTCTTCCCTGACTCACCATTCAATTTTTTAGCTATTGGGGTGATTAAAAGGTATTTTTTTCCTGCTCTGCAGGAAGAAGGTACTTCTTAGTTCATCTTCTGATAGATTTTTTTTTTGTAATAATCTAAATTCTTTTCAATTCAACCATACATTCATCTTCTGTAGCTTGTCCCTCAGTGTAACTAGTGTACCAAGCTCAGCCAGCCAATGGACAACAGGAGGAGCAGACCTTGGTGAGGTTGCCAGTCCCTAATGTGGCATCACAAGAACAACACACAGCCATACTAACAGAAGCTCACAAGATAGGGAACTTAGAGACTCCAATTTATCAAACAGTTATGGTTTTGGACCATGGGAGGAAGTGGGAACCAGCTTACATATGTAAGTCTAGTATGTCTGTCTGCTTATTGGCTGAAGAAACTCTGAGTGGCAGATGAGGTGGCAGCCCCAATTCTAAATGACTAAATAATGTCCAGGTTTCATAATGCTTATAAATTTAGGGAGTATGCAGACATGGATAGACTCTATCAAGAGTGAGAAATAAGAGTTTTGTGATGCACAAAACAGCACTAATAAAAATCACTGATGATATTATCATTATTATTATTATCATATATTCTCATAAAATGGAGCTGTATCTGTACTTGTGCTATTGCCTTTGATGCAGTCAGTAACAATATTCTTTTAGAGTATTGAAATACTGGAATTATGGGAATAGCACTATTCGAGCAATATAACAGTTAAATAGCACAAAAAGTGATTTTGGTATGATATAGGCTATTGAAAATTCTTTGGTAGACTAATTACATATGGCCAAATTGTGTATGTTCTAGACTGAATCTTTAAAGATCTAAATTAGATTTTGGACACTGACTTTTTTAATCACATAAAAATTGACTTTTTTTTTATATATTATATAAACAATATGGGGTCTAAAGGGTACTATCTCAATGTTTCTGTTCATATAAGGTGCGTTTCCATCAACTTTTTATAATGCCCATTTTGAGCTATTGCATCAGATAAGGTTGGTGGAAATGGCAAAGTTTGAATAAACTCCCTAAAATCAGCTAAAGAGATTTTACACTCGTTGAGATGTATTTTGGCTTTCTCAAAAAGGGCTGATGACAAACATGGGAGATGGAAACACTTTTTTCAAATCAGCTCTACAGTAGTGAACTTTTCCTCACATGACTGCAATGCGTGGTTAATTGGCTTCAAACCAAATGGAAACTGCAAAATTGCATTTCCTTTTATCGACCGTTTAAAGGTTTGCTTAAATTTTGAATTTCCATTGAATGGAAACATTTTGACTTTATTTCTTTACATTATTTTTAAATTATATTTTACATGCAGGATTTTTAGTTCTATGATGTTTGTCTCAAAATCATCTTAGCCGTCTTTAAGTGGTTGAAATGTTGGTATTGCAGTTTTGACACTTCTGGACGGGATTCAGGGACTTAGCAGTTGCTATAGAAAACAGGTTTTTATTGGGGTTAAAAAGTTCATGGGACTGAATCGAATATTTTGGACCTGGTTGATCCATTTCAAGTGGTAAAGTATAAAGGATCTAAATTCTCATAGTCAAAGTCAGGATATCAACTATTTTGTCAGGCTCGGGTCAGAAGACGCGGCAGGAAGAAGGTGCATTTCAGATATGAGGGATACAGGATGAAGGAGAAAAACAGACAAGTAACTGTCTCGCAAAGCAAACAAATTACCTGACAGCTTGCAGGAGGAATTTCCATTATTTTATGGTAGCTTCTGCAGTGATGGGAGACAGTGGTGAACGCCACAGCTCATGGTGACATGACACCAGCTAAAGTTTCCTATCAGTTAAGACACTACATGTAAGTACAGTACATGGTTTTGTCATCATAGACTCTCTTTCAGATATAAAACCACTGCTGCCAAACCACTCAGACACATTCCTGGCATCAATAAGCAGTTTCAATCTATAACCCTCCACCCCGACTCCAAAAAGCCACCCACATGTCAAGGGGTGATTCAAAAGATCTATCCATGGAATAATTATCAGCCACCCTTTGCTCACTTTAAATGCCTTAATGCCTTTAAATGGTTAAGCTAGCTATAACTTTCACTAAACTTTCACCGCTCATCCCAATATTTAGCCCTGCCTTTCAGTCTCTTTTGGCATTGATGCTTTGGTGGTACTTAAAAAAAATATAAAAATAAATAAATTCAGGCATTAAGGGTTGTTTTCAGATTAGGCAATTTAGACTTTAAAGATAGTTACAGTACTGGTTTACATTTTTATTTCTCATTTGCCATTTGTGCACTAACCGATAGTCTGAAGATATTTAAATTCTATTTTCTATAACACAACAGTTTGAACAGTAAGAAGCCTATATAGGTTATATAATGTATAAAAGCACTGAAAACATTAGAAAAGAAGGCACAACGGTAAGAAAAATATCAAATACAAAATAGATATGGAGAAACTATTTATATGGTGGTGATATGTACACAAATAAATCTGATGTTGCACGTAGAAAAGAGAGTTTATGTTGTGAAGTTTTCACACTTATTGAGTAGTTTTGTTTTGCCATCTGTCTGACAGTTGCAGTGAAGAGGCTGTTGAAAGAGCACATTTTCATGTGTGATGATGCTGTCTGTTCTGCTCTCTCAGGTTGTATTTGGTGTTTTTGTCTGAGAAGAGAGTGGACTGAGTGGTGCAACTCTATGATAATTCCCTCTGCCTTTTTTCTGTCTTTATGAGTGTTTCCAGGTCTTACCTTCTACCTGGGTAATGGTTCTATACCAGAGGGATGTCAGCTGTAAGGTTACATTATCAGTCCTCTGTAGGCCTGAGTGGGATTACAAGGTGTTAGGCCAGCCTTCCAGAGCAACCTGATGTCGTACATACTTTGCTGGTCTAGTCTGTATGAAGGATAAAATAGTTTTCCTCATCCATAGACAAAGATTTTGATTTAAGGTTGTTAATTTGGGCCTGCACCTAAGACTGGTGGCATCATCAGCATGTTTGCTTATGCAATAAGGTTGTCCTGGGTGGATACACAATCATCAGAGGCCAGTTTTCTGCAGCTTTTAGTAGTTTCTATATTTCAAATAATTAGGTCATTGTCAGGGCTCTGGTGATCTGCTGAGGAGGTAATCTAGCCAGTTGATTCAGGTGTTTTCAACAATAGATATTTCTAACTTGTCTCTTTCAGGTAATACCTTAAATAATTGCTTCTTTGTCAGAAAACCTGCGGCCACTGGGATGAGTTTTGTAAACAGGAACATACGATTTTACATATCATTAGTAGGAATGTGCAAAGAATTGTAAGGAGGTGATTGCAGGGTTGGGTGTGCCTGTTTATGTTACCTATTTATGATCGTTTTTGGTATATTTACTAACCCTCTTAGGACCAACAGGCCTTATGAGGACTGAAGGCTGGTTCTAACTTTAGAGAGTCAGTTTAGAGGTAAGGTGTATATTAAATTTAGGTAAGTTTTAGGTTTAGTAATATACAGGTAAGCGGTATGGTTAGGATAAATGTGTTAGGAATCCAGTTTGTGTGGGTTGTTTTTGTGTTTGTCTCTCCCTCCATCACCAGGTGGTGCCCTGTCTGTCATGATGGGTTTAAGGTTCTTAGCCCACATGCAGAACACAATGGAGGCTGGGTAAAAGTTTAACAGAGTTTATTGAAAGTTTCAACAACACAAGATAATGTACTGGTTCTGGAACTGGTCCGGGCAGGTTCACTGAAGTCTGCAGAGATGATAGTTTGGTTAGTGGAGCAGGCAGATGAGTTATGAGTTCTTGATTATTCAGATTCTACCTTGACTGAGTCCAGGCTTCTCCTTGAGAGAGAGGGAACTGTTGGGTCCAGAGACTGTTGGTTCAGCAGAGGATACGACCAGCTGCAGCGTCTAACTTCTGACTTTGAATGGCAGACCTTGATCTGAGTTTCCAGCTCTTCACCAAGAGCAGCAGGGGAATCCACATAGGAGTCTTCAGGTTTGGTTCACCAGGGCAGATTGACAGGTTAAGCTCACCCAGAGCTTCAGGCTAGAGACAGGTTTCCTGTGAGGCAAAAACAGAGAAGAGTTAGAATCTGATCTCTCAACAGAGACAACTAGATTCTTTCAGTTTCAGAGGCTCAGGTTGCTAACCAAACTAAGGTCAACACTCCGGCGTCAAAGGAAGGTCTGGCAGGTCTCCTGATGAGTAGATGCGTCTCAGGTGTGCTGGAAAGCTCCAGCTCCAGGAGACCCACGGCGCACTCTGCTGGAGGAAGGTGGTACAGCTCCAGATCCCAACACTGTCCTTGTTGGCCCTCCTGCACACCTGCGGCTGGTTGGCTCATCACTGATGAGTATTTGAGCTGTTAACTGCCACTACCTCGACGCCAGAGTGTTTGCCAGTTTTGGGTACTCCAGCAAAGCTTAGATTAGCTGAGTCTAACCTGACCCTTTGTTTCTCTGAGATTAACACTGCTTTTTTTTGTCTTTGCTTTTGGCAGGATACCTTCCTGCAAACTGGATGTTTGGCCTTCTCCCCCTGGAAGGATCTTTTGTGTTCACACTGAGTAGGGAAAAACCTCCACACGACCCGTTGAAGTTCCGTCGGAATTCCAAGTGGCAGTCTGCTCAAATTACTCCTCAGGGTCAAACCCAAACCAACCTGTCCGCCCTCCAACGAGTTGCCCTTCCTCTGGACAAACCCACACTTTCTGGATTGAAGGATAAGACTGAAACCCCCACCAACGTGAGTCCCGACTCCTCTATATTCAAGAATTCAATCCAGTTTCCTACAGCCACTGAAGTAACCGCTGTGATATTCCCTTCTCACTTCTAGTTCCGGTTCATCAGCTCTCTGAGTTCCAGATTCAACTTCCTGTGATTCTCTTCAATAAACCTGTTAAACTTTCCCTTGGTTATCTGTGTGGTTTTCTGCATGTGGGCAGATCACTTAAAAGCATCATGACAAAATGTTAGGGTTAGGAATAAATGGGATAAATAAAATGAGCAAAAACGAGCTGGTGCGCAAGGTTGAGAGTTTCTGGCTAGACATAGTTGGATATTCCTCGAGACATACAGTTCCTCTGGTTTTGGAACCAATCTCCTTGAGAGGGGCTGGACACTCTTCCACTATGGCGTTTGCTCCTGTGAAAGGCGCCAAGCTGGAATGTGTATACTTGGTGCCTGTACATTGGGTTACCCTGGTGAACGAGAGGTTGGCTACCCTCCCCATACGTGTGGGGGATATGTTCTAAGTGTTTTTGTGATTATTTGTCAAATGTTAGTTCAGATGACCCACCCTTTCTGGAATCCTTTTAAGCGGTACTGGAGAGAACTGATCCTGGGGACTCCCTTGTTCTGTTGAAGGGGCATCAAGGCTCATGTGGGCATTCTGACCAGTTGTCTCACTGTGTGGTGTGGAGGCTGCAGTGCCTCAGACTGGAAGGACATGAGAAGAGTTGTGAGAACAGCAGAGAGGATCATTGGGGCTCCACTCCCCTCAATAAAAGACATCTCATCCCAGCGCTGCATGTCCTGAGCCTGTAACATCATCAGCGATCCCTTACACCCCCTCCATGGACTGTTCTCCCTGCTGCCATCTGTGAAGAGGTTTTGCTGCTCTCGGTACAGGACCAGCAGGTTCTTTAACAGCTTATTTCCCAGTGCCATAAGACTGTTGAACTGTTAAAAACTCTAATCAAGTCACAAATTGACACTCTGCATCACACTGATAACATACTTGCTCTACATGGTTAATCTTCAAAATAGAACTCATCTCAGTGTTTCTACTGTAATTTGTACCATATCTATTTATTTATTTTTGCACTACTCTAAACCTTCAACATCAATGGCTTTTGCACCATGTTTCTCCAACACTGTTTACTGTTTGATCACTGCTGCACTCTATAAATAGAAATGTGTATAGACTGTGTTTACAAAATGATAATAAAGTTTTGGAGTACTGTGCCTTTTAATATGTTTGGTAGGTCCCTGTATGACTGATGTCAGAGGTTGGCCCGCATTGCCACCAGTAAGTGGGACTCTTTTCCGGTGAGGTCAGAATTTCTAGGTGCAGCCAAGGGGATCCAGTTTGATAGCCGTAGGATCGTGTCTTTGCTCTTTGCAGATGACGCGTTCCAGTTGGCTTCATCAGGTGGTAATCAACAGCTTTGCTGTGTTTGAGCAGCCCAACATTTTCCATAGTTTCTGTGACAGTTGTGTTCATTAAAGGCAGGGAAATTATTTGTTTAGCCTGATTTTTAGTGTAACAGTGACTTTTTGAGCATACAGTAGCAGCCCATTACACTGAAATAGGATGATGAGGACCCTGGAATTGCTGTAAATCTGTTTATTCAATTAATAAGGTTGGTGTTTGACTATGTCCAACAATCGTTTTACTGTGATTGCAGAACGCTCAGGCTTGGTAGGGCTCTATTTAGTAGCTGCATGAAATGTCGCCGCCATCTAGCTTTTTGGTAGTTCTGGTGCCTGCCGCTGGAATTCTGTTTAGGCTAAAAAAGGACAAAATGTTATCAGGATAGACATTTAGTGTATATACTCCTATTTCATCGTGATGATGAAATGGTTATGTTTCTTTTTGTATAGACATATAACTTGAATATGCCCCTTAAATATTAACTTTTCTTTTATCTAATAAATCACATAGTTGGTGCACACAGTAATGACCAAATTCAAAACAAAGAATTTATTTCTTTTTATTAGGGAACTTCTCTCTTTCGAAGGAATAATAACTACTGAAAACTATTTAGTACTTTATTTCATCAAATATTCTTTCGTGAAAAAAATCTTCTTTTTCATCTATCACAGTTTATTTCCACTGAAGCATTGAATCTCAGTATCAGTGGTCACTGACACCGTATGACATTGATAGAGAGCCTTCTCAGCTTTTGTGCAACCTCTAATGTACTAAAGCTATTGAACAGTCAAGGCAAGGGGGGGTGTATTGACTTTGATCTGAATTGAGCGACTTTCATGGTCAATTTTACACGGACTGCTAGCTCTACGCATCAGTTCACCCCAAGCCTTTCAGCCACTAGGAAATTAGATTCTTTCTTCACTCGAGGATCTACTGCAGGGTGAAGACCAGTTATAGACTCCCTCATTCTCGCTCAACATGATATAGTCCTCGGACGATGTCTCTCACACACACCCACAACCATACATAAACTTGCAATACAGACGTTTGACCTTGCATGGCAATGTATTTGAAGAGCTCTCTCACAGATGCTGTCTAACAGTACATTTTCTGAAATATCCATCTTCACTTCAAAAGCAAAACAGGAAAAGGCATTAAACATTTATTTTATCAACTGCAAAACACAATATGCAAGACTAGCACGAATGCTGTAAATATTTACTGACAAACTTATATACATTGCTATAAAAAATAAGGAGAACACTCAAATAACACATCACCTGTATTAATTGTTTGTCTTATTCTTGTTGATGATGTGTGAGTCTGTTAAACTCCAATAAAACCTGCCTGTTGTGTGTCAGAACTAATGTTTTCTCAAGTAGTCTATCTGATTAGGACAGTTTGTCTGTCAGGATAAAAAGTAATCTTCATTATGTATGTGGCAAATATTTGGAAAAGTAATGAGAGCAGTGACTTTGATCTTAAAACCATAGTGTAATATTTTGATATGGCTAGAGCCGTGGATGTCTCCTCATTTAAAAATGTGTATGATGTAATGATGTGATGATGTGACATACTGAATTTGTGAAAAAAAAAGATATTATATTTCATGTCAATTTATATATTTAAAATTTATATATTTAATAACAGTCGTTTACTGTTTGCAAGCAGAAGGCAGGCTGCACCCTGGAAAAGTCTCCAGTCCATAGCAGGGTAACATGCCGGTGAACATTCTCAGTCATGCAGGTCATAGTCATTCCAAGAAAGTAAAAAAAACTTAAAGTAACAGGGTAACATACAACAGAGACATCCTTACATATACACACACAAAGCTTTGATCATCTAGACAAAATCTCCAGGATTAAAAGTCTTTTTTTTTTATTATAATTTTTTTTTTTTTTTTTTTACAGGATTAAAAGTCTAATTTCCCAGCAGGACCTTAAAAAACAAAGTCATGGGATCATCTTTGATATAACTGACTACTGCTCTTTACAGGTCTGCTTAAAAAGGTGATCAAGTGCTGCAGCTGATCCCGAATGATAATCTCTGTGTGCTCACCAAAAAAAAAGAAAAAAAAATAGAAAGTGGAGCTCAACATAGAGTATGTTCATATCCCCACTATTTGTCAGTACCTCAATCCAAACACCTGTGGGTGTATCTTGGTACATTTTGTAAGAAAGGTAAACGAAGGAAAGCTCCGGGGGTACCACCAAGCAACTTCATTGCAGAGCCTCCAGGGAACAAAATTTAGTCAGCTACACCTACAGTATACTACAGATCAAAACATGGACTTACAAACCTGAGAAACCAGGAGTACACCCCCCCAGGAAAGGCTTGACAGAACCAGGGTGCAAATTTGTGAGACACACAAGCACATAATATACATATAATAACATAATCAGCGACACAGAGACACATGAGATGCCCCAAAGATCAAATGCCTGGGTAAGGGAGAGTTAGTGAAGGTGATTATGATGGAGATTAAAGAAGAATAAGCATCCATCCATCCATCCATCCATCCATCCATCCATCCATCCACTCCCAGTTGTCCCTCAGGGTGGGGGTGGTACCTATCCTCACCAATCTATGGGCAAAAGGCAGAGTTCACCCTGGACATTTAACAGCCATGTTTTTGGACTTTGGAAGGAATCAGGTGTACCGGGAGAGAACCCATAGCCTGACGTAGTCCTACTCAATTCTAGTCAGAATATAAGTCTGATACTGCTCCATAGAGCTGTGATTATGGGGTGTGTTTCGAACGAACCAGGAAAAAAAATGCCTCTGCACTCAATTGGATAGATTGCAGTTGCAGTTGCATGCCTAGAATAAGAAGATGAGCCTTGATCGCGTTTCTCTGTTCCTCTTTTAAAATTAATTTGCTGTCGATACAGTATCTTCTAGAACAGACCTAATAGCAAAATCTACACACCTGAACTCTCCAGCGTCAGCCATTGTTGTTGTCACCCAAGCGCGCTGTTGATCATCTGTCCATCATCGTATAAAGCCCGCCCTGACAATTTGATTGGCCGGCCAGATTTTGTGCCAGCATACTCGCGCTAATATTGAGCAATGCCAGACCGAACTTCCCGAACTCAAATGTTGTGGGCGGGACTAAGTTCAGAACGGCACCCAGGCTAGAGAACCCATGCATGCACAGGGAGAACAAATGCAAACCCATGTAGAAAGACCTTAGGGCATTAATCTAACCCAGAATAATCTTTGCAAAACTGTGCCACCATGCAGCCAAATAATGAACATAACATATTTTTTTCAAATAGAAAAAAACACCATAAATAAAATTATGGCAGAAAGAAATCCACCTCAAAGCTGGAAGCTTTTCTCTCTTTATTGATAATTACACCGCCTCCCCCTTCCCCAAGGTTAGGAGTCTGGGTGGCATGCTTGACAGCACATTATCTTTTCAATACAACATCAATAACAGCATCAGGCCAGCCTATCTCCACCTCTCCCTTACCCCCCTACATTGCTGCCATCCTTGTTCACAATCTGATCTGTTGCTAGTGTAATTTTATTATTTTCGGTCTTCCTCGTACATCTCTCCATAAGTTTAAAATGGTCCAGAACTCAGCTGCTTGGATCAGAACTTGAACCTCCTGGTCCCAGCACACCACTCCTCTTCTTCAGTGGATTTCGGATCCGTCATATAACCAATTCAAAATCATCCTGTGAACATTTAAGACCATTCATAAACCTGCCCCTCCACATCTGTTTGACCTCATTCATGTTCTCACCCTTCCCTCCCTTAGATCCCCCTCCTCCTCCATATACCTGTCAGTCCCCTCTGCCCATCTCTCTGTCTTAACAATATCAAGTCAACCCCCCCCCCCCCAAAAAAAAAAAAAAAAACCGTATTAACTCGCCAATTTTAAATCACAACTCTAGAAACCTCTGTTTATTTCATCTGATGGCTTTTACTTTGTCTATTTGAGTAATTTTTATTGTTAATTATTGTGTCATTTCACCATGTCCTTGAGAAAACAGCACCTTGAAATAAAATGTATTATTATTATGATTAAAGACAGAACACAAACAGATTGTCCCTTAGAATACCACACACACACTCCACCAGCACTTTTCAGTTCCAGTTGAAAACAGGACAATGTGTAATTTTTCATCGTTTCTAGGTGCTGTGCATTGCACAGCATTTTTCCCAGAGGTTCATCTTTCGAAAGATAGATGCAGAAATCGGGTGTGAGAGGGGGCTGTGAGTAGAAAATTAATTAAAAATGCAAGAGAACATCATCAGACTCTTCCCACAAAGCAAGCACTCTCTCATTGTCTTCTGCAGTGTGCCATACGAACGACTTTCTCAAATACATCACAGCTGTTCTCATTTGTTACCAGCTGACCACACTCATTGTCTTCTGTTCTGCCTGACACTAAATGTAGCATCTCAACAATGACACCTTTTTTTTTTTCCCGATTTCAAGACTGAAAAGCTTTATTGTACTCCTCTACTGAGCACTTAGCTCATGAGTGGATTATTCAATCTTCACCCAAAGGAATGGCAGTCTCTTAAGTTTTCATGCGTCGCAGGATGAGCTTCCTTTCTGTTTTCTGCCTTAATTTTTAAACTGGGTCCCTAAGTATCCTGAGTGTCTTGAATAATTCTAATGGGATTTTGTGTCAATCTATAAAAAGAAAAAGAAGTTTAAAAACTTATTTTGCTTAAAAAGATTTTATTCTGCATCTCTTATATTCTCAGTTACTAATGCATGATTTATCTTGTAACTTCTCTACCAAAAAAGGAACCAGAAAACGTACTCTGTTTAAGAGAAATAAAACCAAAACTTTTCTTGTAGGTTGTACGGTTTTATGAAACATGTTTTATAAGAAAGTTCCTATAACTTTGGCACCTATACTTTTTCTAATGATGGAAGGTTTATGTTTTTTTTTTTATTTTTTTTTTTTGCTAAAGGTTTTTAGAAGAGCCAGTTTAGGGTTTATAAATGTTTCTGTATAATATCACCATAATTTTGCAATTATCACACCAGACTCCAGTCATCTCATTAAATGAGTCCAATCTGAACCTGATGACTTGATGATGTGAATGGAGTTTGGTGTGCTGTTGTTTGGTTGAAAAGAAAACCTGCAGCCACAAGGCCGTTTCTGGAACCAGTTTGACAACCCTGCGTAGACCGTTCAGTGAAATTTGGGTGTGACATGAAATCTTGAGATTTTATCATTTAAAGTTGGATTAAATAGGGAACCTCTGGAATAATAAGAGGAAGAAGTGCTTCACTATCACTGCTTTTAGTGAAAATGGGGGGCTTCTGACCTTTACTAAGGTCGGACAGTTGGCGGAAATACTTTGAAGTATTTGAAGGTGGAATACTATTTCCTCGATATGGCTGACCTTTATTCGGACAGGAGCCAGGACACGATCAGAAAACACCAAGGCAACACAAAAAACCCTCTTTAAATTCTGGCCTCCAAGAACCAGAACTATGGAAAAATGCAGATATCTCAAACACAAACAACCTCAAACAAAGATCTGGCCCGACAGCTGGGTTGAGCCGTATATAAAGTAGTAGGACCAGGTGGATAAGATAAATGATAATTAGTGAGCGGGGGGCTCACTAATTATCAACGAACATGACACCAGAGTCAGTGGGCAAACACTTTTGTGCCCTAGGGCGGAAATAAGTCACCAATCCGACGAAAAATTAAATTACGCTTTACTCGTCATTAAAGATTATAAATAGGGCTGCTCAGTCGTGCTGTGGGTAGCACTGCTGCCTTACAGCAAGAAGGTTCTGGGTTCAATTCCCGGCTCGTGGTCTTTCTGCATGGAATTTGCATGTTCTCCCTGAGCATGAGTGGGTTCTCTCTGGGTACTTCAGCTTCCTCCCACAGTCCAAAAACACGAGTTTTTTTGGCTTCTCTAAATTCTCCTTAGGTGTGAGTGTGTGCGTGAATGGTTGTTTGTCTCTATGTTGCCCTGCGATGGACCCTTAGACAGCTGGAGATAGGCACCAGCACCTCTCTTGACCCCTCCTGGGATAAGCGTGACGGAAAATGGATGGATGTATGGATCTAAAAAATATATATCAATATATTTCAACATATTTTAATTTTATAATTTAATTTTAATCGTTTTTTTTTTTAAATGCCTTAATCAAGGTCGTTGGGTTATTGGGGCAGCGCTGTCTATTGGCCAGCCCCCACTGGCTTGCAGACTAGGGTGGTTGTTTCCCTTAATGAAAAGAAGGACCAGAGGGTGTCTTCCATTTATAGGGGAGACTCCAGCTGAGCAGTTTAACTTTTGTCCAAGCCCTGAAATACTGAAACAATTCTACCCCCACTCAAGAGTTCATGGGAGTTTGCTCAACTGGTCCAGGCGTGTTTATTTTTTTGTACCTGGAGAAGGCATTGGACCATGCCCCACCTGATGCACTATGAGGGGTGCTCCAAGGGTGCAGCACTATGAAAAGAGGTTAATTTCTCATGTTGATTTGTTGTATTTGATGTTTCCTGCATGCGAATAATCTTAACAATATTCAAATAGCTTGCATAATATATTCCAACTGTCAATGACTCCATGAATATTTTTTTCAAAATCTCTTCTCTCTTTATATTAGCTCCCAGTTTGATCAGTTAGCTTTGGAAAGTTATTTGAAATTATCTCAAAAGGATGGTTCATCAAAGCATAATATCCAGGAAAATGTTGTATATTACATCACAATTACAATTATACAGTTCTATTAAACTGAGCTTTTAATTTTAAATTATTTAGTCTTTTTATATACATTTTGTTTTTATACCTAACTTTATGTCAATGCATACTTCTCAAATAAATACTTAACATTTTTCATCCTATTTTTTATATTGTTTTTTGTAGAGCACTAAAACAAAAAGAGGTCAGTTTTCATTGGAGCAACAAAAAAGGAGATAAGCTTTTATTTATTTGCTTTCATTTAATTTTTTGTTTATTAAAAATGGTCCAGCTTAAGACGGATGTCTAAAAGAATGTGTCTTCATCCAGCTGTCAATAATCCACAGATCTAAGTGATGAGATATGATGACCTAGAAATCTTTAAGAAGTTGCATGACTATGTTGTCTGACAGATCGAGCACAGCCACATGGAATGATTGAATTTATCCGCCCTAGAGCAGAAATTACATGAAACTATTCATCCAACTGTTCTGCCATATTATTGCAAACAAAGCAGGCTGTTTTTGAGGCCAGTCAGTGATATGTCAACCAATTACAAAGAGCCAAAGTAACTAGGCTGGGATAAATAACAGAACTTCAGTCAGGAAATTTTACCCACTGCTGACTTTTCCAACTGATCCTACATCGTTTTTGTTGTTACCATTTACAACAATCTGCAACTACAACATCCTCCAGCAGGGGGTGGTAAATACCACTGTTACCCCAGATCTATCAAATTGATAGATTTAGAAGTTATTGTGTTAAAAAGTAATCAGCGGGTACTCTAAAAAATATTTTGATACTTCGGCTTAATACAAAATTACTATCGACACTTTTAAATAAATATACAGCTGAATCGAGTTGTCAGATTTAGGGGAGTTGCGGCCTAGTGGTTAGGGCATAGAGCTTGGAATCCTGAGGTTCTGAGTTTGAGCCCCACTCCCACAGACTGCCACTCAAAGTCTCTGAGCAAGACCCTTAACCCCACACTGCTTCCCGGGCGCCGCACAGTGTCAGCCCATTGCTCCCCAAGGTGATGGGATGAATGCAGAGGTAAATGTCTCCAATGTGAGATCAGTAAAGTTCAGTTATTATTATTATTAGCTTAGCAAACTTTAGTTGAATTGGGAAGTTCCAAACAATACCTTGGACTAGAGTCATCCACATTTTTAAAGTGGAACCAGAGTTCAAGTATTCTGTCATTTTCACCAGTCCTTCACACTGAGAATGCATGTAACAACATTGGAAAACTGTTACTTCCTTTCTTAGATTTGAATTAGACTTTTCTTAAAGCTGTATTGGTTTAAAAAAACTATGGTCCATTTAGGAGCATTAGGAAGAATCTGTGTCAATCATTATTTATCATAATAAACACCAATATCTGTTATTTCTGTTTTCAGCTTCTTCTCACTGCTTAATTCTGAAAGTTAAAGTCGTCCCAGAAAAGAGAAAGCATTTTTTGTAATCAATCTATGATCAAAAGAAAGAAAATAATCCATGTAGATTTCAAAAACTTTTAATAATAAGAGACATGTTAACTATGGTTTAAGCTGTAAACATCTTAATCTTTATATTGTTTTAAAGGGAAGGTGTAATATAATGCATCTGCTGTTTTTCTGCTAGTCTTTCCTGCATCCTATATCCATAAACAGCAAGCCTGTGAGGCATGATACCCCTCAGTTTAATGTGTTAGTTTTAATCTTTAGCTGGAATTGTAATGCATAAGATGAAGCCAAAATGAAGAAAAAAAGTTTGACTTTTTCTCTTATTAAAGCTTTAAATTTGATCATTGCAAAAGTGATTAACAAAAAGCTCAGTCCTGACCTTAGAGATTAACTTTTAATATTTCAACTCTTCTGAAAGATATAGAGGGCAGTATGAAGAAGGATCAGTGAGCTATGTTTCTCTCACTGAAGACTGAGCCTGTGGTCATGCAGCATCATTTGCTGTGCTTCCTTTGTTGTCAGTATCCAAAAGCCAGCATTTAAAATAGAGCACATAACCATGAAAAAACAGAATAAGAAGCTGCTTGTTACAGTACTCTAAGTCTAATCCTGACTTCTTTTTTTCCCTTTTTTCTTGTGTATGTAAGGCCCACGGACCAAAAAATCAGAGACTTCATTGCTAGGCAACTAGTCTCTGCACAGAGATGGGGAGGGCGTTCTATGTTTACTGTCAGAGATCTGTTGCTAGTGGGAGTGCAGGCTCTCCAAAAGGGAACAGATACAGCAGATACCAGTCATCTGTGCAGATTTTAAAACAATTCCGAGTAATTGCTGTATCCCACAGGAACATGCCTGACTTGCTCGCATTAGAGCTCCGTCGTAGCTCATATCGTTTAGCAGCCGCTCCAAATGCAATGTATTAAAGTTTCACGGTGAGAGGCGGCCTTTGGATTAAGCGCGCTGTAAATTTACAGGGCAGAGTACAGAAGGAGAGGAAGCTCTCAAGAGAATGGGGAATGATGAGGTAATCATTCACCCTGATCTGAATTAATAAGGCCTCATTAGGCAGTCAGAGACACACTGCAGCCTTGAAAAGAACCACAGCATGGATCTAGCCATCATCTCCTCGGTTCAGATTTGGCTCCAGCAGCCAACTGATGCACAGTGTCTTCATTAGGGATCTCCATGCCTCGTTCTTGCTACTGCTGATCTGAGATGTATGGGAATTGTATAGTAAGTCGACTCCAGGAAAAAGCTTTGACTAACATACTCCAGCTATGACAGGAAATTAAAAGACTGTCTTCTTTTTAGAAAGCCAAGTATGCAGGAATATCAGACTGACTCTAATTTATTATATTTTCTTTTACCTAATTTGATTTAAATGAAATTCTGGATAAATGTTCATGTCCATTCACCACAGGTTTTTTAACCCTTCTTTTTTTTTAAATTATATTAAAATAAAACGTACTGATTTTAATAAGCAAAATAAAATGACTCATATAAGCATGAATTTATCATACATCACGACGAATATTAGATGCATCTCCCTTTGCAAAATGTAATAAAGTATACATGCTTTTAGTCATCAATAAACTACCAGCATAATTCTGCTTGTTTATTTTTTTATTGCCTTTATCAGAGATCACAGATCTAATTTAATTGGTCCATTCCCTGACAAGTTTAGTCCAGGGTATTCAATATGGTTGTGTTTTGAAACGTTAGTCTATTTTTGTTCAGAAATCTATTTTGATGGTTGTTTGTAATCATTATTCTGCTGTCATTAGCATCTTTAAATAACTTCTTCAACTGGCACCAAAACAAACCCACAGCATAATGCTACGACCACCAAATAATGCAATCCATGCGAGAACAGCGTCTATCATGTTTTTTTATTTTATTTTTTATTTTTTGCTTTATTGGCAATTCTGTGTAACAATACAGAGTAATTAAAAAATCAAACAAAGATACACAGCAGTTGGTGAAATTATAACTTTAAAAAAAATGAGACATAGAATTTAAAAAATAAATAAAAATAAAACAAGGGAAACAAACATATAAATAAATGAACAAATAAATAAAATAAACATAAAATAATAATAGCTCGGGGTTTACATTGAGTTTATGGTCATTTAACTTTTTGTAGCTTCCTGTCCTAAACAGTCTTTAAGGAAACATATTAGAAGATGCAATATTGTATATGTGAGAGAGGAGTTGCTGTAAAACAATGGCACTATGCCTGTCATGATGGGTTATGGAGGCAAGCCCAAGATGCAGAACACACACGGAGGAGGAAGGGAAAAAGTTCAAATGTTTATTAAAGGTTCTGAACACGAGAGAATAAACAGTTCTGAGAATGTTTCACTGAAGTATTGACTGGGACTGGAAACTGTTTGTTAGCAGAGTTCATGAGAGGCTAAGCATCTAGCTTCAGGCTTAGCATGGCAGACCTAGATTTGAGCTTCCAGCTCACTGCAGAGAACAACAGGAAATAACCACATAGGATTGCTCAGGCTGAGCTTCCAGCTCATTGCAGAGAACGACAGGGAATATCCACATAGGATTCTTCAGGCTGATTCCACATAGGAACCTTCAGGTAAACTCCACATAGAAGTCTTCGGGTTAAATTCACATAGGAATCTTCAGGTTGGCTCACCAGGGCAGATAGCAGGTTAAGCTCACCTAGAGCTTCAGGCCAGAGACAGGTTTCCTGTGATGCAGCTCTCCCAGAGCTGCAGGCCAGAGACAGGTTTCCTGTGATGCAGTTCTCCCAGAGCTGCAGGCCAGAGACAGGTTACCAGTGAGGCAGCTCTTCCAGAGCTTCACGAGGAGACAGGAGGTTAAGCTCATCCAGAGCTTCACGAAGAGACAGGATTCCTGTGAGGCAGAAACAAGGAAGAGTTAGAATCTGATCTCACACTAGAGATAACTAAGGTTCTTCCAGTAACAGAGGCTCAGGTTGCTAACCAACTAAGATCAACACTGCAGCATGGAAGCAAGGTCTGGCAGGAGCTTATAAAGGGAAGGTCTCCTGATGAGTAGATGGAAAATCAGGTGTGCAGGAAGGTTCCAGCCCTAGGAGATCCATGGCGCACTCTGCTGGAGACAGGGGGTAATCTCCAGAGCCCAACAGTAACTCCAGTCCTAAAAGAAAAAAACTAAGAGCAGAAGAGGATCCTTGGCGCCGTCTGATGGGCAAGCCTGAGGATCCTAACAGTACCCCCCCCTCAAGGGCGGATTCCAGACGCCCCCTGAAAAAGTCCAGAAAAAAATAAACAAAAAACAACCCACCCAGGGTGGGCGGAGGGGGCACTAAGGCAAGGAGGGCCAGGAACAAAAAACGAAGTCCAGAAAACAAAAAACAACCCACCCAGGGTGGGCGGAGGGGGCACTAAGGCAAGGAGGGCCAGGAACAAAAAACAGAGTCCAGAAAACAAAAAACAACCCACCCAGAGTGGGCGATGGAGGAAACAGACCAGGAGGGCAAAAACAAAAACAAAGTCCAGAACAAAAAACGATCCAGTTACGGTGGACGAAAACAAAAGAAAACCCAGACGATTTTTTGGGCAACGTCTCAAGTGGCCGGTCGTGGCAACGGCAGCGGGACAGAGTCTCAGGTGGCCGGCCGAGGGACCGGCAGCGGGACAAAGTCTCAGGTGGCCGGCCGAGGGACTGGCAGTGGGACAAAGTCTCAGGTGGCCGGCAGCTGAAGCGTAGCAGATGCTCAGGAGCCCGACCGTTGGGACGGAAGCGAGGCCGATTCTCAGGGGGCCTACCGCTGGGCCGGAGGCGAGACAGATGCTTAGGAGGTCGACCATGGGGCTGGGGACGAAGCAGCGTCTTAGGGGAACCACCAACGGGCTGGAGGAATGGCAGAGGTTCTGGAGGCCGGCCGAGGATCCGGTAACGGAGCAGAGTCTTAGGTGGCCGGCTGCGGGGTCGGAGGTGAAGCTGACGCTCCGGGGGTCTGATGCGGGGCCGGAGGCGAAGCCGACGCTCCGGGGGTCTGCTGCGGGGCCGGAGGCGAAGCAGCTTCTCAGGAGGATGATGCCCAAACTTCAGCAGGTACCCCCACGGGGTACCCCATCCCCTCCTTGACAGCTCAGAAACAGGCTCAGAAGCGACCGCAGACTGTGGCTCAGGAGGAGGCGCTGAGGAGACCGCCGACTGCGGCTCTGGAGGAGGCTCTGAGGAGACCACCGACAGCTGCTCCGGGTCTGGAACAGGGGAGCCCGCCGATTGCGGCTCCGGGTCTGGAACTGGGGAGCCCGCCAATTGCGGCTCCGGGTCTGGAACTGTGGAGCCCGCCGATTGCGGCTCCGGGTCTGGAACAGGGGAGCCCGCCGATTGCGGCTCCGGGTCTGGAACAGGGGAGCCCGCCGATTGCGGCCCTGGAACAGGGGAGCCCGCCGATTGCGGCTCCGGGTCTGGAACAGGGGAGCCCGCTGATTGCGGCTCTGGAGCAGGGGAGCCCGCCGATTGCGGCTCTGGAGCAGGGGAGCCCGCCGATTGCGGCTCCGGGTCTGGAACTGGGGAGCCCGCCGATTGCGGCTCCCGGTCAGAAACAGGGGAAACCACCGACTGTGGATCCGCCTCAGGAACTGGGAAGACCACTGACTGTGGTTCCGCCTCAGGAGCTGGTGACACCACCGACTGTGGTTCCACCTCTGGAACTGGAGGGACCACCGACTGTGGTTCCACCTCTGGAACTGCAGGGACCACCGACTGTGGTTCCACCTCTGGAACTGGAGGGACCACCGACTGTGGCTCCGTCTCAGGAACAGGAGAAAACACCCATGGAGGCTCAAGTTCACTCTCTATCCCCATAAAAATAATGCCAAAGATCAGCCTCATGGATGTAGGGAACAGAATTATCTGGCGAGGAAACAGGTCTAGAAACAATGGTGATGGGTGCAGGTGTCTGATCAGGCTGGCGGGGAACTCTAACTGTTTGATGTGAAATAGATGGGCCAATTTTGAGTCCTTTTACGGATGGAGCTAAATGAAGGTCTAGAACATGAGAACAGAGGCTAACCTGGCGCGGAGAGGAACTGGATCTGGTCAGTGACGCTGTGTCTAACCCAATGGCTAGTTCTATGAGGTCCACAAGGTTAGCTGGCTCGACGTAAAAGGAAAGCTCGTTTCTGACAGATTTGTTTAGAGCTAAGAGATAAGCGGACTTGAGTGCAGACTCGTTCCAACCGGAAACGGCTGCTCTAACCTGGAACTCGGAAGAGAACTCGGCAACGGACCTATTACCCTGTTTAGTATTCAGAAGATTGGAAGAAACGGAGAACTTAGAGACCTGACTAAAGGTTCTTTCAAACTCCTGGATAGATTTCTCAGGCAAGCCTGAGGATCCTAACAATGCCATTATGCCACTATGCACAGTAGTTGAGCTCTAGGAGACTGTGATCTCTGCAGACCCCTCATTCTGATTCTAATGTTGTTTGCATGGAGTGCACATTTTACCAACTGATTCTGATTAAAACTAATTTTTGAAATAAATTATTTTGTGTATTTTTTTACATAACATTTGCATACACAGTAATCTAGCGTACTTTAATTAAATAAATCAAATTAAGCTAAAATGTAAGTCTATAATTAGGTCATACTGAGCCTGATCTATTTGTACCATCTATTTGGGGGATATTTATTGCCACACTTTGGGCCACTTAATACCAATTTAGCATCAAATAAATGAGGCAGCCTACCTCAGCATTGTTGCTGACCTTATGTCCTTATGACCACAGTGTACCAATCTTCTGATAGCTACTTCCAGCAGGATAATGCGCCATGTTATAAAGTGAATCATCTCAGACTCATTTCTTGAAACTTTTCCACTTAAGTAATTGTGAATTGAGCATTTTGACAGACAACATTTTATTTTTTATCTTAAATGCAATTTTTTTTTTAAATAATTACTGCTCTAAATCTATTGCTCTGTCAGCTAAAGATCTGTTTTGGTCTCTATACTTTAATTAAATAAATCAATTCAAGCTAAAATGTAAGAGTCTATACTGAGCCTGATCTCTTTGTATCAGAGATTTTCTTACCTTTTAGAAAAATGATTTGCATTTGTATAGCTCACAGCATTTTCATTTACATGTTAAAGCCTCCCCTAGAATTCCATGGGGGGGAGGCATGGGGGGAACACTGCCTAAGAAAGCCCACGTCAATTTCTGACAATTTGTGGGAGTTTTCGGCGTTCCCTGCAAATTACCGTAAACTGCCGTTAACCTGAACTTCCACGACAATCTACAGTGCCGCATATTGACAAAGATCCCACTTTTCATGCAGTGTAAATCACATCATCAGCTTCATTGGCCCCCAAAGACTCCTTCTTACTTTTAAAGCTATTCACCATCTCACTCCTCTGTATCTCTCGGATCCCCTTCCCAATGCTACTCCTCCCTGGACCCTTAGATCCTCTTCCATCATTCATCTTACTTCCCTCCTGCCTGGCTTGTTACTATGGGGAGCATAGCTTTCAGTTGCTTTGCTTCCCACCTTTGGAACTTCTTCAATCTGATCTCTGTAACAAAGACTAGTGACCAAATTTAAATCCAAACTCAAAATGACCACTGTTTAAACTAACATACTTCCTACTAAACAACTAATTGAAATAGTACTTCATTTAGTTTATAATGTTCCTTTTTACGTTTGATGTAAAGCAACATTGACTGTAAAAAAAGGTGCCAATTAATAATGTAATATTACCATCCTTGTCAGCTGTTACAACATTTTTAAGTCTGCCAGTTTTGCTGCTTTGGCAACTGTAACCGTTGTTCTTGCCATGGTGGTCAAAAAGATCTACAGTATCTATGAGTCATATTAGGTATTTTGGTTTGTTAATGTAGGAGTTTGCTGAACTGCAGATTTCAGCCAGGACATAGAACTAGCATCATTGGGTTGGATGCTGGACACATGGATTAATGCTTAAAGAATTATGCTTTAAGCCAAAATGTAAGTAAATAAGCCAAACATCTCCCTAACCCTTTTGAAAAAGGAATTGTTAACTATAGTTAACAGAAACCACATAAACTACCTCCTCCTGTCATAGTCCTGGCGCTGATGGTTGTTTTTTTTTTAACTTCCCCTGATCACCCGCCTAAATGACCAATCTTTTTCACCTGGCTCCCACAGCTATTCATGCTGTTTGCTTGCCTGCCATCAGCGCCAGATTATTCTAGTTGTTTCGTTGTGAATAACTCTAGCAATCAAGTAAGTGTTTTTACTGTATGAATTCTGACCTATTTTCTACCTGTTGGATTTTCGTGTTTTTGCCTTTTCCCTGACTGCTCACTCAGTTTGCTTTTTGGACTGACTTGCTGGATTCTGCCGGTTATTGAACTTGGGCTCTCCTTGGATACCTGATTGGGTTTCTGATCTCCTGGTCTCCGAATCTGGTTTGGACTGTACTTGGGCTCACAGAAAACTGTTGCTCCTTTTAGCGTTTGCTGGCATCAGCTCATCTTCTCTTGGGGTTCTTGAAGCAGCCATGGCTGCAAACGGTGGACTGAACTTTGAGTCAGGTCAGTGACTTTTGCTCTAAGTCTTGATTAGCCCGACATTCCTGTCACTGACCAGTGTTTCCTATCTATGCAGCCACTCACTGTAAACCTTAGTTTAAAAGGAAAATAAAGCCTGATGAAAATCCTTCTGATCTGTCTGTCTCAATATTGGGTCCTAGTTTACACCTTAAGGACAAAGGACATTCGTTTGAGGACCAGAATGTTCACATTTTGGACAGAGAAGGCAGGCGGTTTGAAAGGGGTGTGATGTAAGCCAGCTTTTGTTTTATTTGTTGTTTTTCATTCCTTTCCTCTATTATCTCAATCCTCGTCACCAAGGGACCCAATTATCTCGGCTGGTCAGCCAGGTCAACAATGACCATAACGAATCCATTTTCAAAGGCATAGGCCAGTATCGGGTTTTGCAGGCCAACAATGACCCAAACAACTCCCCATTACTAAGGGGTGGACCTGTTCTTTTTGCTCAATTTGCATGTTTTCTAAACCAGAACCAGGCTTTTGTTTAGGCTGCTCTATAAGCCTGGAACTCAAACTCTACTCCAGACATTTTGAATTGAGAAAGCTTCCTGGATGGGAAATGTCTTCAAACTTGGAGAACAAACTGTAGTGGGCCTTTTTTTTTTTTACTTTTTAAAAACTTTCTTTGGAAAACCACAATAAACCAATAACTTTATATACACTCTACCATGTCTTTGAAGATGAGTGGCTAAAAATCCAGTAAGAATACTGTCAGATATTTGCAAAGTTTTTGGTGCCTCAGCTACCTTTTTTATTCTCCCAGAGCAACGTTATGTTTCCAATTGTATTTTAAAAGTAATTCATGGGAATGAGCTTTTAATCTATGAGATTCAAAGGCCTCCTAGCCATCACCCTAATCTTTAGTTTGCTCCACAGATTCTCTATAAGTCAGGTCTATCTACTGATTCTAATCTAAAAATGATTTTAAACAAAAATCTGAATCAATAACTTGAAGCTTAACTATGCATATTTGAGCCTTTTAATTCTTTACTATTTTCTAAAAACAATAAACCAACCTCAAACTGTGCATCTAATTCTTTAAAAACAAAATCTTCATTGGTATGTTGCATTGCTATTCAGAGCTGCAAGGGCAATTGAAATGCATCAATAAAAGCCCTAATTTAAGATCACATGCATGCCTATAATGACTGCATTTAAACACTAATGGGAAGTCTTAAAATTCACTTAAGCAAATAGTGTTTTCTGGGTCATGGTGGAGAAACCTTAAAGAAACACTGTTTTAGTTTTCTCCAGACCTTCCTGTTGGGTATGTCTGTGAAGTTAAGTTAGTCTGTGGACAGCCCAAAAGAAAGTAAAATAAGGAACTGATTAAAAGGCCGAAGAGTTTGACAGAATCTAGATTTAATTCCCCAGAATAAAGATGTTGCTTCAGACTGCAGCTTTTGTCTTCCTGCCAGTATGTTTTGAAATTCAATAGATTTTAGCAGCAGATCTCCGAGGACGGCAGAGTAAATTGTTTTATGGACTAGAAGCCTGTGGTTTTTAGTTTTATTCCCAGGGAGCGCTTGCCCAGGCAGACTGAAGGGCACTCTGGTTCAGAAAGCACGCCACCTCACCTCAGTATAATTGGATTTGACAAGTAACAAGGAAAATAAAGAGAAAAGGATCACAACAAAAACACAGCTTTGGAATTGCTGACATGTAAACCTGCTTTTTCTCTTTCTTTACTCACAGTTCATGTCATAGTATGTAGAACACAAGTAAGGAAATAATGGGAATGTACATTTTAACACACATTACAAACCCTATACCTTAATATTAAAAATAAAATTCAAGTCTTACAGTGTGATAAGAATAAAACATTCTACCATTCATATCAAAGCACTAAAATAATATTTCGAGTACAACTGACTACAGTCAAAAAGAAACTTTTGGGGTAAATTATTGACGACTTAGTCATTAACCTACTTCTGCTGTTTTGAGAGAATTACAGAATTAGCTACAACTAAGAATAAAGCAAGAAATCAGGGCCAGATACTTGGAGATATGACTGACATGACCCATTGTGCTCAGACTAAAAGTTTCTTCTTGGCATTTCTCATGTATAAACAAATTTCAGCTAACATTTACCATCTTAGCAACATAACATTCTGCCTCTCTGCAAAGTAATAGCCTCTATATGCCTGAATCTTTACAGATATACTCCTTTGAAACAAGAGATAATTCCCAGAGGATAGGTCATTTATAGGACAGAGACATGCTGTCTGTATGGAGAATTTTTGCAAGGCTGCACAATGCTAAATGAAGAAGGAAAAACAGAGGACCAGAATGAATCTGTATGAGATTCAACAACACACCTCATAGTACAATGTAAAAAAGACATTTCTTTTTGTAGTAATGTTCTTTTGTTTTTTTTCTTTCTTATAGGCCTAATCACTGTTATATCATACATACATACATAATTTTGTATTTGTCGGGATCTAGTGTAATTGTTAAATACTTTTAAAAGAAAATCCAGATAAAGCAAAATATGTAAACCAGTATAGGGTAGACATTGCATGTTTAACTATAAAAAGTTAATAAAATATTTATTTGTCTCAATATTGTTGAAAAAAATACTTCAAAACTAAGTTATTCCTTCAACCCTGTTACTGTGATTTATGGTAAAGGATTGTTTAAACAACTTCTTCAATGAAATTTTTTTCAGGTCTCTTGTATTCATATTTGATTTGTAGTACGTAGTGTTCAAGATACAAAATAAGCCTTCAATGTTTGAGTTGCTGGAGTCATGCTGTTTGGTTCTTAGTAACACAAATACAAAAATGGCTTAAATGGGTGGTAACTTGACTTGCACTCAGGTTTTCTTAAAATGTTTTGACTCCTATCTAGTAGTTTTAGTCAGTCGGCCCACCCCAGAGCAATCTGTATCTGGAACGCTGATGGTTTTATGCGACGTTAAGGTTAATTCAAGCATATTCCAAGTCAGAAGCAAACTAATGACCAACCCGCCTGGGTTGTTGAAGTCCAACTACAATGATCCGGATGACTGAGAATCAGTTGTGGGAATGTTACTGCAAAAATAGTAATAAAGTCAGTTACTGTTAATAACTCAGCAGTAACTCAGTTACTAACAGTTAGTTATGAACATTGTAACTGCTCAATGAGAGTAACTACTCTCTTGCCAAAGTAACTATGCTGTTCCTGATCTAAAGTATTGAAGAATTTGAAATTCTTTCATGGCTTTGGAACTTTAAATACAACTGGAGGTTCAATTATGGAATATAAGATGTCATTATGTGTTAATATTTACTGAAATAAAGAATTAATTAAAATCACTATCTGTAGATTTGGTGTAGCAATTTAACAAAATAAAATGCACACTTTGCAATAGATTAAACTGTGGTAGCAATATTCTAGAAAGTTTTTTACTTTCTAAAAAAAGTAAAAAACGTGTTGATTAAGGCAACCACCTGTCGGTCAGTCTTGAAATATTTGAATATTATCCAATCAGGACCCTACTTTCTAATTTCTGTTCCTTCAAATGCACAGAAGCTCAAGCCTCAACAGGAATTTTGCATGTAGACTAAAAGGCAGTGTCCGGCTGCCCTAGAGCAGAGGAGAGATCGCATCCATGAGTGGCTCAACAGATGACTCCAGCTTTGCAACACACTCATGAAATCATGCACATTTTAGCGCACCTTCAGCGTAGTTTAATGACAACATTTATGAAGTTCAACAATGCATATTTGACCAGTTATGTTACATAATTTACAGCGTAGAGCTTAGCCTCCCTAGTATTCAATGACTGAGTATTGAATGAGTATTTTTTATATATATATATATATATATATATATATATATATATATATATATATATATATATATATATATATATATATAAATATCAGTGAAGTGTTTTACAGTTTTTTTTTAACAAGATCAGATCATTTATTTGTGTAAAACTATTTTTTTAAAGTCAGCATACGGTAAGGTTCATATGGTGTCATTAACTTTGAAGTTACTTGGCTGCTACCCAGGGATTGGTAACAGATTACGGTGTAACTAATTGGATTTTAAGGATTCAGTCTTTTAAAGACTCTTCAACATTTAAATGCTAAAATAACAGATTTATTGAGCTGCTCTTTGTTTATATATTTTGTGTTTTCATTGTGTGGCCAGAATGGGTAACAGACTTATTTTGCAAAATTTCTTCTGTTTATTTTAAAGAAGTGTAATTTTTAGAATTATCTAGGTTAGGAGACTGACTCCAGCATTTGGACAGTTTATTGTTGTTTTTCCACCATAATGCTCTAAATCCGGCATCTTTATATCCACTCCTCGAGATCCAGTGTCCTGCACCTTTTAGATGTCTCTGCTTTAACACAGCTGAATCAGATAATCAGGTCATTAGCACGACTCCAGGGGACTTGAGAGGATACTGAAGAGGTAATTCAGCCATTTGATTTAGATGTAAAGATGTGAAAGAAGGACTAAAGAACTGAATTTGAAGACCCCAGCTCTGGATCATCACCATTGGGATGGTAATAAGTTTCCAATTGAGAAATGGAAAATATGATAAGTCATTTTTAATGAAAATCAAAAGGACAAACATGGAGAGATATTTTCAGCCAGTCGACATATAATTACAAAAGTTGTGCAAATGTTTTATGAAGTTTCAAATGTTACTTAGTATTGGTTTAATATACTGGAATCAGTGTATTCTCAAATAAATGATTAAATGAGGCCTTAAAGTATTTTTTAAGTACACTGATTTTATTTATGTTCTTTAGGACAGTGCACCCATCTATACTCCCCTTTCTTTTAGATTTGAGTTAGATACAATGACCTCTTTTGGTTAAAACCTTTGATGCACAAGGATAGCATTGGGTTGGTCTCAGCACTGGCCTTAGCTCAGCACATACAGGTGCTGGTCATAAAATTTGAATATCATGAAAAAGTAGATTGATTTCAGTAATTCCATTTAAAAAGTGAAACTTGTATATTATATTCATACATTACATACAAACTCATATATTTCAGATGTTTATTTTGTTTAATTTTGATGATTACAAATGACAACAAATGAAAATCTCAAATTCATCATATCAGAAAATTAGAATATTGTGAAAAGGTTCAAAATTGATGGCCCCTGGTGCCACACTCTAATCAGCTAATTAACTCAAACCACCTGCAAAAGCCTTTAAATGGTCTTTCAGTCTAGTTCTATAGGCTACACAATCATGGGGAAGACTGCTGACTTGACAGTTGTCCAAAAGACGACCATCGACACCTTGCACAAGGAGGGCAAGACACAAAAGGTCATCGCTAAAGAGGCTGGCTGTTCACAGAGCTCAGTGTCCAAGCACATTAATAGAGAGGCGAAGGGAAGGAAAAGATGTGGTCGAAAAAAGTGTACAAGCAAGAGAGATAACCGCACCCTGGAGAGGATTGTGAAACAAAACCCATTCAAAAATGTGGGGGAGATTCACAAAGAGTGGACTGCAGCTGGAGTGAGTGCTTCAAGAACCACCACACACAGACGTATGAAAGACATGGGTTTCTGCTGTCGCATTCCTTGTGTCAAGCCACTCTTGAACCACAGACAGCGTCAGAAGCGTCTTGCCTGGGCTAAAGAGAAACAGGACTGGACTGCTGGTGAGTGGTCCAAAGTCATGTTCTCTGATGAAAGTAAATTTTGCATTTCCTTTGGAAATCAAGGTCCCAGAGTCTGGAGGAAAAGAAGAGAGGCACTTCATCCACGTTGCTTGAAGTCCAGTGTAAAGTTTCCACAGTCAGTGATGGTTTGGGGTGCCATGTCATCTGCTGGTGTTGGTCCATTGTGTTTTCTGAGGTCCAGGGTCAACGCAGCCACATACCAGGAAGTTTTAGAGCACTTCATGCTTCCTGCAGCTGACCAACTTTTTGGAGATGCAGATTTCATTTTCCAACAGGACTTGGCACCTGCACACAGTGCCAAAGCTACCAGTACCTGGTTGAAGGACCATGGTATCCCTGTTCTTAATTGGCCAGCAAACTCTCCTGACCTTAACCCCATAGAAAATCTATGGGGTATTGTGAAGAAGAAGATGCAATACACCAGACCCAACAATTCAGAAGAGCTAAAAGCCACTATTAGAGCAACCTGGGCTATCATAACACCTGAGCAGTGCCACAGACTGATCGACTCCATGCCACGCCGCATTGCTGCAGTAATACAGGCCAAAGGAGGCCCAACTAAATACTGAGTGCTGTACATGCTCATACTTTTCATGTTCATACTTTTCAGTTGGCCAACATTTCTATAAATCCTTTGTTTTTATTGGTCTTCAGTAATATTCTAATTTTCTGATATGATGAATTTGAGATTTTCATTTGTTGTCATTTGTAATCATCAAAATTAAACAAAATAAACATCTGAAATATATGAGTTTGTATGTAATGTATGAATATAATATACAAGTTTCACTTTTTAAATGGAATTACTGAAATCAATCTACTTTTTCATGATATTCTAATTTTATGACCAGCACCTGTATACGCAAGAGCCATGCTGCAGAGATCTAAATGGCTCATAAACCAGTCGTCTTCATAGGCCAAGAAATCTGAAAGTGTGTCCCCTTCATAATTCTCCCATTTTTTTGGTCTTTGCATGGCCAGCAGTGTCAGTATATCTATCATGTACTATTACTCATGGGTGTGACAATCAAATATAAATGTTTATAGCTAACAGTGAATGCATCACATCTTGAAAAGACATATGTTAATTTTGTCATGGTCTTGGCACTGATGTCTGGTCTGATTACTCATTTCAGACAGATTCTTATAAAGAAGCCATCTATTTTTAAGGGTAGGCTTAAAACTCTCCTTTGTGGCTCAGGTTATTCTGAGCTATCTCTACAGTTATGCTGCTATAGGCTTAGATTTCTGGAGAACATAGGGACCCCCTTTTCATCATTCTGCTTCATTCTATCTCTATTCTTCCACTCTGCAGAATCTGTTAGTTCAATCTCTAACATTGTGCTCTCTCTGCTTTTTCTCATAGTAGCGTCACCTCTGTTCCTGTTTGGCTGGAGAGAAATATCAGCTGTGCTGCTGCCATCAACACCTTTCTTTATACAGTAGATGTTGGAGATCGGCATGTTTTCCAGTGTAGTCCTGTTTCTCTGACTGTGACTGGCTGGTTGTGCTTTCTTCATCCTCTAAGCTGGGAGCTAGCTTGGAGCTCGTCTGCCTGGGTCTTTGTTTCCTGGACCGGGCCGCCTTTTACAGTTGCCTTTTGTATCTCTGCTTCTTTCTGTATCCCTGCTTCCGTCTCCTTGAACCCCAGTCGGCCTCGGCAGATGGCCGCCCACACTGAGCCTAGTTCTGCTGGAGGTTTCTTCCTGTTAAAAGGGAGTTTTATCTCTCCACTGTCACCCTCAGAGAGCATGCTTAGTGTGAGGGATTGCCTTTGAGTCAAAGATTCAATGCAATCAACTGGTTTTCCTTAGAAAACTTTGAATCAATTTGACTGTATGATCTGGTGAACTGTAAAGTGCTTTGAGATTAACTGAATTTAATTCCCGCACTAAGTCGGACTTGTTTCCAGTGAGGACTCCATTAAGGTTGCCCTTTGTCACCGATTCTGTTCATAACTTTTATGGACAGAATTTCTAGGCGCAGCCAAGATGTTGAGGGGATCCGTTTTGGTGGCTTTAGGATTGCACCTCTGTTATTCACAACTGATGTGGCTCTATTATTTCATCAGGGTGTGATCTACAGTTCTCACTGGAGCGGCTCACAGCCGAGTGTGAAGCGGCCGGGATGAGCATCAGTGCATCCAAATCTGAGTAAAGGGTAGAGTGCCTTCTCTGGGTTAGGGAGGATGTACTGCCCCTAGTGGAGGAGTTAAAGTATCTTGGGGCCTTGTTCACAAATGAGGGTAAGATGGAGCGGGAGATCAATAGGTGGATAGGTGCCACGTCTCCTGTGAAGCGTGCTGTTGTGATCAACCGGTAAATCTCGATTTACGTTCCAACTCTTATCTATGGTCATGAGCTTTGGGTCATGACCGAAAGATCGAGATCCCGGATACAAGCGGCTGAAATGAGTTTTCTCCGCAGTGTGTCTGGGCTCTCCCCCGTGGACGTCTCGCTGGTGAGGTGTTCCGGGCACCTTCCACCGGAGGAGGCCCAAGCGGGAAACCAGGACACGTTGGAGGGACTATGGAGGTACTGGCCTGGGAGCACCTTGGGGTTCCCCTGGAGGAGCTGGCCCAATTGGCTTGGGAGAGGGACATCTGGGCCTCCCTACTTAAGCTGCTACCCTCACGACCCGACACCGGATAAGTGGAAGAAGATGATCCATCCATCCATCCATCCAGACCCTCACGCTCTGTGCCTATTTCCGGCAGTCTATGGACGAAAGGTGGGACACACACTGGACAGGTCACCAGATAGTCACAGGGCAACACAGAGACAAACAACCTTGCACACCCACTGTCACACCAAATTGGAAATTGCTGACCTAACACTCGTGGTTTTGGACTATTTGATGAAGCTGGAATATCTAGAGAAATCCCATGTATGCAAGGGGAGAACATGCAAAGTCTATGCATAAAGACCCCAGGCTTGCAATCAAACCCAGGACATTCTTGCTGCAAGGCAACAGTGCTACAAGCTGTGCTGCTGTACAGCCCTTTTTCACAAACCCTGACTTCAAATAGCAATAAGGCTACAACAGGTAAAATGTGTTAAAACTTTGTTGAAATCATTAAAAATAATACAGCGCCTGTTTATTTACAATGTTAGTGTTTGAACGCTAAAATGCAGTAGAATACAGTGTTACTCACTCGTACTATTATTAATTATCCTGGTCACTGCACACAACAATTAGAAATCCCACTGGTCTTCCAACTGGAACACTGTTAAGTTGGGTTTAACATCATTACAAGATTCAGGTTTAGATTTTTTTAGGTTAATGGACCACCTAAAAGCCTTTAGGGCTCAAGATTCTGCCTTTTGTGTCTTTAATATGTCATTTGTGATAGGGTCTTTAATGGGTCCTCTGCGTTTCTGGCCATTTAGGTCTCATATTGTAAGGTAAAGCTGTATGTTTTATCAGATGTTTTGGAGCGGTCCAACTGTCAGGCAGTCTGTAACATTCCTGTATAGTTTTATTTCTAAAGGCACCATACAGTACAAAGAATCAATAAAAAATAAACAAGAAAAAAAGTGGAAATTAGAAAGTCATCATGAGGGTGTTAAATAATAAACATGTTCAGAACTAAAAACAGATACTCTGAAAGCTATACAGTAACCTTTTAGTCAGAAAGAGCTGGAAGTAAAGTAAATTTCTTGAGAGCAAATCTTCATATTGCACATATATAATAAATATTATATAATATTTGAAGGTTCTCCTTGTAACTAGACTTTCAAAAACAGAGCAATATTTATATGAACATACATGTCTTTACATAACCATGGTAAAGTATGCTTGGTGTCCCTGCAGCAATAGCATTAGTACTGAAATGTCAAAGGGAGACAGGGCAGGTGGATGTGCTGCAATACAGAGCCATTAGTCAGACCTCTTGAGAATGTTCACTTAAACATTGAGCAGTCTATGTGACAAGCTCACTCAACAACAGGAACTCCAGCTGCAGAGCTCATGTGATGCTCAATGCCCGTGGCGTATCGTCAGAATGTGGGCAAACAGCAGGTCCGCTGGTTCCTGCAATTTGCCCTAATGGTTTTACATACTACCTTCATTGAAACAGTCACTTTGATTTACCCAGTATGTGAGGCAGCAGGGAGGATATTGAGAATCCAGCGGATGGGTGTCGTGTACAACAACGATAAATAATCCAGAGGGTGTGTTTAACAGATTAATGGCTTTTTGCTTGAGTGCTAGCCCTCCTGTGTCGACTGTGTGGGCTGGAGAAGGCTGCTGTGATACCACCCTACTCTGTACACTGTTTATTCTCACCGCCTGCAGCTTTTAATGCTCAGCTGCTTGCTTTTTCTTTCCCTTCCCTGAAAGCGCTTAAGAACATGCGAAGAACAGTTTGACCTACAGTCACAACACAGATGATTTAACTGTTTTGGTTTCTTAATGTTTAGAAGCTAATTTGTTTAGCAATGCAAGAAGTAGGTGGTTATGCAGTAAGATTTTTTTCCTTGACCTGTTGTCTTATCTCTGTTAAGGACAATACAATGCAAAAGTTAGTTTCATTGGTTTTATTACCTCTGTCAAGGAGGTTATCTTTTAGGAGAGTTTGTGTGTGTTTGTCTGTCTGTGTACAGGATAACTTGAAAAGTTATGGACAGATTTTAAAGAACGATTTATCACAGGTGTCCACTGTACCAAGGAGCAATCCATGAAATTTTGGTGATGATCCAGACCATAATCTGGATACAGGCATGTTTTAAATGATTCTCTGTCATTGTGAGTTTAAGATATTTGGCGGAACAAGCAGTTCCCCACTAAACCAGAGGGTGGCAGCAGTGACTATAGACAGCATTAGCATTGGACTAAAAAAATCTGGAGGTATTTTACTGAAGACAAAAACCCAGAGAAAGGGAACGTTGCTGGTTTGTTAGTAGGATCAATTTTAAACTTATTAATGTTTTTATAGAAATGTTTTACCAGAGGAAGAAGGAAGAAGAAATTAATTTTAATTTGTTAATGAATCAGATCATGGGAAAGTTTAAGCTATAGCTACAATTTGGTGCTTTTCTAGTTTCAAGTTGAATAAAAAAAATACCTAGAAAATGAGATCTTACATCTTCAAAGCATTAGAAATCAGTTTTACAAAAATTTGAAAAATAAACACAAACTTGTTGCAAAAGATTTTCCCAAAAATATTTTTCCATTTTTTTCTGTTCCTCCTCATAATTATAGCTTGTAGCTGAAGAAAACCCAATTTCACCCTAAAAATGTAAATTAAATTGAGAGCAATGAAACATTTATTTTAGAAACAGTGTTTAAAGGTATAGTGTAGGACTTTAGCAAATTTTTCAAAAGACCTGCCTCCACTTTAAAAACAAAAACAAAACAACAACATATAATTCTGTTGATATGTTTACGTAACGCCATCCTATGTGCTCTTCACCATTTTCACTTACCAGTGGTGCATATATATATATATATATATTATATTTTATCATTATAAAAAAAATTGTTATATTACTGTTTTTATATATATGTTTTACTATTTTTCAAGGCTGCACTTTAAAAGAAAAAGAAAATGAAATTGTCTGAGAGCTGTTTTAAACAAAATTTCTTTTCGTTTGTATAAATCTGTCTAATCTAATCTAATATATCAGATGCAACATAGGACGGCTTTACATAAACATATCAACAGAATCATTGATAATTAGGACGACCACTTATGTAGATGATTATTTAGATGAAGTTAAAAAACAATCCAATGGACTTTGTTTCCAAGTTTGAAGACCCTTCATTCCCCATTTTTGAATGAAAAAAGCTTCCTGGATGGAAAGCATAATGTCTTCAAACTTGGAAACAAAGTCCAGTAGATTTTTGTTTTAACATTTTTGGAATGAATATGACCTGGATGACTAAGAATCTTCACCAGGTAATTTCAGTAAGCTGTACTAGATTTGTATGAAAAGAAACATTTGACAAAAATGCACTTTAATAAAAAAATAAAAATTCAACAAATGCTTCAGCTCTCTGCCTCCCAAAGAAGAGATACCTGCCTGTGTTCTGTACAAAACCAAGTTCATATAAATTCCAACACAGGTGTGCTCAGTTTCAGTGATATCCCTTTAGAAAAACAGACATGTCTCCTAAAGACCAATCCAATTCCCTAAAATCATCTTAGATGTAAGGTGGGGGGAAATAAAGAGCAGTTCAATTTGATAACCTACTCCATCTATTATCACCAAATGGGGTGCACCTACTTGATATTGGCAAAGGGGTATCAACTTCTCACCAACTGCACATGCAAAAAAAAAAAACAAAAAACAAAAATCAAAATACTAATTTATTAATAAAGTAAAACAGCAGCATTAAATAATATACACTCACCGGCCACTTTATTAGGTACCCCATGCTAGTAACGGGTTTGACCCCCTTTTGCTTTCAGAACTGCCTCAATTCTTCGTGGCATAGATTCAACAAGGTGCTGGAAGCATTCCTCAGGGAGTTTGGTCCATATTGACATGATGGCATCACACAGTTGCCGCAGATTTGTCAGCTACACATCCATGATGCGAATCTCCCGTTCCACCACATCCCAAAGATGCTCTATTGGATTGAGATCTGGTGACTGTGGAGGCCATTTGAGTACAGTGAACTCATTGTCATGTTCAAGAAACCAGTCTGAGATGATTCCAGCTTTATGACATGGCGCATTATCCTGCTGAAAGTAGCCATCAGAAGTTGGGTACATTGTGGTCATAAAGGGATGGACATGGTCAGCAACAATACTCAGGTAGGCTGTGGCGTTGCAACGATGCTCAATTGGTACCAAGGGGCCCAAAGAGTGCCAAGAAAATATTCCCCACACCATGACACCACCACCACCAGCCTGAACCGTTGATACAAGGCAGGATGGATCCATGCTTTCATGTTGTAGACGCCAAATTCTGACCCTACCATCCGAATGTCGCAGCAGAAATCGAGACTCATCAGACCAGGCAACGTTTTTCCAATCTTCTATTGTCCAATTTCGATGAGCTTGTGCAAATTGTAGCCTCAGTTTCCTGTTCTTAGCTGAAAGGAGTGGCACCCGGTGTGGTCTTCTGCAGCTGTAGCCCATCTGCATCAAAGTTCGACGTACTGTGCGTTCAGCGATGCTCTTCTGCCCACCTTGGTTGTAACGGCTGGTTATTTGAGTCACTGTTGCCCTTCTATCAGTTCGAACCAGTCTGGCCATTCTCCTCTGACCTCTGGCATCAACAAGGCATTTCCGCCCACAGAACTGCCGCTCACTGGATGTTTTTTCTTTTTCGGACCATTCTCTGTAAACCCTAGAGATGGTTGTGCGTGAAAATCCCAGTAGATCAGCAGTTTCTGAAATACTCAGACCAGCCCTTCTGGCACCAACAATCATGCCACGTCACTCAAATCACCTTTCTTCCCCATACTGATGCTTGGTTTGAGCTGCAGGAGATTGTCTTGACCATGTCTACATGCCTAAATGCACTGAGTTGCCGCCATGTGATTGGCTGCTTAGAAATTAAGTGTTAACGAGCAGTTGGACAGGTGTACCTAATAAAGTGGCCGGTGAGTGTATATTTTATTTGCACTCATGCAGGTCTCTTATAATGTCATCCAGGGTGTATATGAACCGTGTCAGCAGACCTGTGTGGCAGGATTTTTTTATCCCTTTGAAAAGCTTCTGATTTCATTTTCCAGTTAAACCTAACATCTGACCACACTGCTAAAAGTAATAGTAAATGAATTATTGACCATGATATTATATTATTGGTCAATCAACTGGTGGATTGGCTAGAAAGTTGGTCTGACAATCATCATTAAGAATGTATGGAATTTTGTCAAGATTAAGAAAAGAAACACTGAAGCTAATAATGCAGACCAGAAGAAAGTCCAAAGTAAAGCAAACTGGGCTGCTTTAACATCTTAGCAAAGTGGGGCAGTGGCAGTGTGTTTTATGCTGAAGAGCACTTGAATTAAGCAGAAAAATGATTCATAGGACATAAGCAATTATAACTTTAAATAGCTAAAAAAAAAAAATGCTAAAGTTTTGAAGTGGCTTAATTAAAGTTCAGGCTTAAATCCAATTTGGATTCTGTGATATGAGCCATCAATGAAAGGGAATATTTTAAAGAAAAAAATCCAATATAGTCTACCCCTGCTCTCAAAAGTCATTTCAACACACCATAAGTAACTGATCATCAATCATATTAATACATATATACGTATATATATATATATATATATATATATATATATATACATACATAAAAAGCTAATAACAAGGAAAAGACTTTCTATTTTGCAAAGATACTTAAATGATTACTTAATTGTACCTTGAGAGCATATTAACTTATATTTTCTTGATAAGTCTACTCTGTTTTATTTACATGAACTTTCCCACAGATTTGTTCCATAAACAAAAAAATTTTGTTCCATTTGCTCATTTCAGATTTAATTTTTGTGTTGATCTTTTATATTTGATCCTCTCAAATTATATACTATCTATCTCTTTTGATAAATCTTTTATGTGATGACAATATATATATATATTATATATTTTTTAAACATAACCTGCAGATTAAAATAGCCCAAAATGGATTTTATTAATTTGAAGTTGAAGAACAATAGATTCGTTGGATCTTTGTGGCGTTTTCTGCTTGTAATGCAATCCAACTAACTCTTCCTTACAAAATAATGAATTTGAATATGCTTCAGAGGATGTCAAAAAGATGTTAAAAACTAACCACTTTGGGTGGCACAACAACTTTCGCACCCTTTCAGGGGGATAATTAAGTTTTGAACCAGTTTGATTTAATTGCTTTTTTTCTTTAACAAATCAAATCCTCCTTTTAAAACATTTACCCAGGTTAAAAAATCATCAAAGACTAAAACAGTTCTCCCGGTCTGTTTCTAATAATGAATTTCAAGTTAAAAAGTCTGTTAGACCAAAAAGGCAAAATATCTTAATTTCTTCCATTGTGCTATAAATATTAAAGCTCTTTTCCTCTCTGATCTAAATATTAACAGTCAAATAATATGAGCAAGTCTCCGAAGCTAATAACACATCCTGCCTTCTATTCCCATTCTCATTCTTATGTCGATTAATAGTGAGATGGTGTTCAGTGAACCAGCATATTGAAATCCTTCTTGTTATTAATAACTTTGTAGAGATACATCTGAATTGGAGTCAAAGTTTAATAAGTGATTGTTGGTTGTAAAACACATTCATTTTGAAATGACCACTCCTAATTGGCAACAAGTTTTCAGACAGCTGTTTCTCCTTTCGTAAGTTCCTAGGGTGAAGGAGGTTTTCCCCTCATTTGTGTATTGGTCATACAACCATATGGATGTTGATACTGCCTATAAAGTTTGAAAGAACACCGAAAAATGAAGGAGACATGCGCCACAATTAGTTAAGTAAAACAGTTAATGTTTTAGCCTATTCTTTTTTTTTCAGAAAGTGAAAAAGCACCTAATTACTTTATTAATTAATTATTCACTATAATAAAGTAAGTAATATCACGAAATATATATGAGCATTTCCAATCCACAATCAGTGTCCATTCTGCTAGTTTCTAAATTGGAAATAGCCATTTTACTGAATTATGTTCACTCTGAACTAAATAGACTGTTTGTAAATTACTATTTATAGTCCATGTTGCTTCCTATTACATTTGATGGGAAAAGAAAGTACTGTCCCTTTGGTCTGTGTTATGCAACCAAGACAAAACCCTCACCCAGTATGCCATTACCAACCAAGAAACATAAAATGGATCCACATAAAGTCAGCAGTGCAAATAACTTCAGACAGTTGAGATAATGAATCTGCCACTTTACAACCAGAATGACCTCTGTTGTGGACAAATTATAATCAAAGGATTAAATGAGAAGGCCAAAACAAAAGTTAAATAAAGCCTATGCATAAAGAGAACAGAAACAGATCATAGCATGCGTCAGTGGGTTTGCTCTAACAAACAGAGTTATCGGTCTTGCTTTTATAGTTCCTCTTCCCTGGACCTTGTGACAGTAGATATTTCATTCGGATTAGTCCTGTGACTATGCGCGACCAGCTAACTTATCTAGGAAGACAGGAACAGCACTTAGTCCTGTGGGTGAAAGGGTCAAAAGAACTGCTTATATCTTGTGCTAGAACCATTCAGCTATATAAACAAAGCTAAGAGTAAAATCTTCCATTACTTTATAAAATTTGTGTTTTTCTTTGTTTGCAATGTAAGTTAGAAACTTGAAAAACAAACAAACATGGTATTTGAATAAAATCTGTATGCATTTGGTATGCATAATGTATGAAAGTACAGTGAGTTGTGCAATAAGCAACAGAAGTAAAACATCACAACACATGTTAATCGATCTGATTAGCTAAATTACATGCTTCAATTGGTAAAAAGTAACTAAATCAATTTGATCCAACTTAATTTCTAAAGTTTCTATGTTTGCAATGATAATTCATTTAATTGTTACCAGTTGAAGCTATTCTTTTAAGTTGGAGTTGTATTTTCTTTTTAGAGTGTGGAAAAAGGGCAAGTACGCCCTAAAAATATAGTGTTCCTTATTTCTTTTACTCGACTTCTGTGTTCATCCTGTAAGTTTTGCATTCCAGATTAAAGTGAATTACTTTGGAATCCAAAATTACCTTAATAGTGTAAATACCTATAAAATAAAATCTCCTGTTTGTAGGTGTTTGTGAACCCACTGTCCACTAAAGTTTTGTGAATTAAAACTTAAAGAAGCTTAAGCGTAAATTAAATCTGGAAGACTCTTATCAGCCTCACTTGCTGGTGACCCACATTCAAGCTCCAGGCAATCAAAGTCAGCATGCATTTTTTTTAGAAATCTAAAATTCTCATAATTTTATTTTAAAATGTAGAAAACAACATTTTTTAGTAATTATTTCCAGTTGGAGTTACTAATGACATTAGACAGTTTTAGAACGCAAAAAAGTAGCCTAAAATTTTTCCATAAGCGATGAGAACAAATTAATGTTTTATGAATTATCTTGTCAGCTGGTTTCTCAAGAATGTATTAGTTGCTATTCTTAACTTAAATTATAAAGCATAAAAAATAAATACTTTTTTCTTGCTATTGCCATGGCACCCTCATTGTCACCTTTCTTACAGAAAACTATTCTAATACAGTATTTTTCCATGTCTTTGATGAATTTTCTTGAACCTTCTGCAGCTTTGAGCCTTGATAGCCTTATGTTTGTCCCAAAAAAAACAAACAAGTATTTTTTCACTATCAATGAAATATGATGAAATTCAATATCAAAAAGAAGCAATGTAGCAGTTCCAAACAAAAAAGAATATGTTAGGTAGTTATGAGCTCTGAGGACAAAAGCCATGCAAAACAGAAGTTCAATAAATCATCACAGTCCATCTACTGTCAGCAGGACTCACACTGAGCATGTCACAGATTGAGTCCTGATGTGTACTCTTACTGCAGGCTGAAATTTCTTACGTTTGATAGCTTTCTGTTACATTTCGGCATAGTTAACAAGCACTATGATGAACATCGTTTCTCAAGTTTGAAACTTTATGACTGCAAATAAGGTCAAATCCATATGGCAAAACCAAGGATGAAAAATAACCCTTGTCTAAGGAAGCCTTTTTTATATACAAAGCTCATATAAATACATGATTGGTCACTTTTCATCTCAGCAAGAAAAAACACTTAAGCACTTGCTGTAGCCTCTCTTATTTCATTATGGCTTAGATTTGTGGAAAAGAGACATACTTTTTCAGTGATGTGCTGGCGGTGATATTATTTATTCGTCTTATTGAATTCCCACCCACCCACACTCTGTGAAAAGGATAAGACCCACACGTTTTAAGCACAAAACCTAGATCTTAAATCTGTCAGTGTTATACGAAACACGCAAGACTAAATCCATTTTTAAACAAAACATCTTTCCACAGAATTAAGATCTAGCTGAAGAATGCTACACTCTTCCTCTTTATTATGACCCAGTTAAAGTTGGAAAGACCAGGTTATTCATTAAAAAAGTTAGCTGATAAAACAAATCACAGCAGGTCTTGGAGCCTCTTTAGGTAGCTCTGAAAAGTTTTATTATTTTTTTTATTTAGATATATCTTAAATCTTACTCTAATAATTTTCTGCTCTGTTTTCAATAACCCAATGAAAAATTTTTTTTTATATATATAATTTTTTACTGGAACTGAGTATGTTCATGGTACAGCATACATTTATATCAAATATGACCAGAACACAGAAGAACTCTTAAAGAGACATTATGTATTTTTTTACTGGAAAATATATTTTCCGGAGTATAAAGTGCACCTCAGTAGAAGTCCCAGCTGATAAAGTTTTTAAAAAAACTAGAAATGTACATATATAAGCCGCACAGTGCTATAAGCCGCTGATATCCACTGAACTATCACCCAACAAACCTATAGGGGGAGCTCTACATATAACCCATTGACTAGGGACGAATAAGAATGCGAATAAGTGTCACTACCCAATCCATCCCGGAATCACGATCTCTTCTGCGCATGCGCCATTAGCTCATTTGCGCATGCAGACATTGTCATTGTTATTGTTAAAACAGAGTTTTTTCTCTCCACTGTCGCTACAAGCCTGCTTAGTGTGAGGGATTGCATTTGAGTCAATGAGTCAATGCAATCAACTTGTTTTCTCTTTGTTAAAAAGACCTAAATGACGCTTTGCCCTCCCCAAAAATAGTAAACGTACTAAAATATAATGTGTTAAAGGTTGATAATGTATTTCCTGAGAAAATAAATGCCTTAAAATCCTTTCTGTTCAATCACTTGTCACTGCCTGATCTGCATCAGAAATGGGATCCTAAGCTACTTCTGGCTAACTTTCAGCTTTGGATTAAAAATTTTTTTTATCCGTTTGAGTTCTATGTTTTCATTTCATTTTAACCTAATGTTATATAGTGCGTAATCTAAAGAAAGAAACAACTAATATGCAGATAAACATGGATTAATCATATTTTGCCGGACTGCTCTGAGCATGTCTGATGATGTCAGAGAAGCAGTTTAACGAAGAAAATTTAAAAAGCATCAAAATTGTCTCACAAAAGTCATAAAACATTTTTTTAAAGATGTATATTACCATTCTTTAGTGAGTTAATGATAGAAATAAGTCATTTTAGTACCACTATTACATTATTTATGGACACACAGATGCATACAGTATCTGTTCGTGCATGCACAGGATGGATCGTGCTTCCGGGACAGATCGGGTAGTGACATCCAGATAGCTTGGTGGCTCGCAGCAGTAAGAGCTTCTACTCAAAGATTGGGCTTTGTCCGCTTTTTTTTTCAGCTACACAGGAGTTGAGCCCAGTCTCTTCATTGTTTTGGCAGCCTGATGTACCTAATGTAAATGTCAGCTTATAATGTGTGAATTTGGGACATTTGTTATCCGTTGTGCCTGCTGCTAGAATTTTCATTTGCTAAAAGAAAATTAGCCATTTATTCTTTCATTTCCAACTATGACTTCCTCCTCCAGCGGTTAGGGAAAACGCCACCGAATAGCTGCACCTTTTTATAAGCCGCATGGTTAAAAGTGTGGACCAAGCAGCTTATATTCCGGAAAATACTTATTTTTGAAAATTTACTATGGTGGCCCTGAAGTGCAAATTACTTGATCAAATCTAATCACAACTACAAATTAGAAAAGGCAACAACATATTCAAAAACAAAACAGTGTATTCATAAAAGCAACAGGTTGTATTTTTTAATAATGTTGAATTTTTGAATTTGTTATATTTATTAAAAGGTGTTTTGAAATATGTTATGTTTTTAAATCAGCTGCGTTTTTTAAAATTGCCACTTTTAAATAAAATTAGCAATATATCCTCATTTCTATAAAACACTTTTCAGAGGCAAAAGGGAAGTGTAACCTATCCTCTGATCCCTTTAGGTGAGCTAAGGTTGCAAGCCAAACTAAGAAGCAAGGTGCACTTCATGTTGGGAGAAGTAGGGGGGGGGGGATTGCAAAAAACGATTGGACAAGAATCTAAGATTTGAAGAGTACCCTAAACTTGATAGCGGTGACTCTGAATTTCCATAACATAAACTTCCAAATTGTGTCAAATTATATTTGCAGAAATTTGATCCGCTCTGTAGTTGAGACTGAATCATCTCTAAAAAATTTAAACAAATGAAGCCCCATACAGTTACCTCCTTCCAAAGTGTCTACGTTACGCGATGTGAGAAAGGCTGGATGCCAATGCATCTGAAATTTTCTGGAAGTTACAATTTGGCTAAATAACTTTAGCAGTTAGATTATGTCATTCATATAAGCTAAAATAGGCACATGATTTGGCAGCTGGAAAAATTAAATAGCAACTTCCTTTTTGTGCTTTTCACCTGAAACTGCAGTTTCTAAGCTCTTTCTAGTGTTATTGATTAAAATAAATAATCCAGCTATTTATTGCTTTGTTATTTACTGGGGTGACAAACATAAAAAGATGCATTCTTTATGTCTGTTTTTTCACCTAGGGAAAAAAGCCATTCCCTCCCCTCTTCATTACAACATAAATTACAACCAGCTAAGATTTCTAGTATGAACACTGTACCAAATGCTTAGGGTGAATGCAAACAGAAAAAAGAAAATATAAATTCATCACAGCAAAATCTTGGCCGGGATTCAAGCCAACAATTTTTCTGCAGTTGTGCATTTTCCAACTGTTCATGTGTAAATGATCAAGTAAAGACTGCTGACATGTACTTTCAGCAAAAGATTTTTTTCAGATCGAAAATCTAAACTTTTTACACTCGGCCTGGAGCGATTAAAGCTAATTAAAGAAGGACTCCCTAATGATCAGTAGACATAACCTCTTTTGTATTCTAAAAAAATAGCTGGGATACAACACATTTATAAATACTACATATTTACCATCGGTACCTCTGCACAGACAGCTCCAACCAGTAGCATAATCTTTTCCAGAGGCACACACATGCCAGTATTAGGCCTCCGTTTGCCTGTAGCTTCAGACTGTTTCCAAGCATGCTCAGAAATTCATACCTTACCTTTTTTTTTTTGATTATGCTAAACCTGAGCCCCTGGCTTAGGAATGTGCTCCAAGTCCAGCCTGAGGGGTTGAGTATTACCAGACAACACACAGGCTAAAATGCAAACCTCGTCACACAACACTGCTTGGACAACCGAACACTACCTTCATTTAAAAAAGGGTTTATAATTGGTGGTATTGTGCCAATGTCTTCATGACTTGTTGCAGCTGAGGAGTTTGTTATATATGTCTGATGTGCAAAATAAACCTTGAGTTGCTCCATCTAGACCTGCAGTGATAGGTACAGAATGTGTGAAAACCTATCAGATCTATCATTAGGAGATGAACTTTCAGCTTTTCTTTGATCATATATTTAAAATCATTTCTAGCAGCACTGATTATATGCTCTAATAAAATACTAAACATTAGGCCCAAAATCTAACCATGAATCATTTAGTGAGGTGATTGATTTCAAAGGACTTATGAAAATTTGTCTCTGGACATATCTTGGTTATATCAAAAGTTGCATAAAATCAAAAATGAATGGTAGCCTTCTTCTTCATAATGTCAAAGTGTCCATCCCGTGAAGGTGTGCAAGAGTCAGTCTTGGATCTTAATGCCATAATGGTCATAGTGTGAAATGGATTGTGAAATACAAATGACACAAGTACTGTTAAAAATCCTGGGCTACAATTCAGCTGGGAAACTTTCACCTCCACATAACCTGGACCTAAGTGTAAGACACTGATTAGCTACAAAATGAGTTATATTCTCCAAATTCCCTCTTTTCTTTTTCCCTGATAATACAGCGACATGTATGAGAATGTCTGCACGATAGGAACATTCACACATTTGATGCAGTCAGTGCACTCACCCATTTCTCTAAAGACCGGGTGGCTTCTGTCATTTCTGTTGGCAGGATATTTGAACAAGGATCTCAATCTCCCCTTTTCTCTGGTATTTTCCTCCACATTTATCATCTTGGAGAATATAAAGGACTCAAAAGAGTAACTTTTCTTTTTCAAAACCTTAACCTAAGACAGCCAACATAATCTTTGATAACCCTGATCATAAAAGTATCTTACTCATTGTGCTTCAGGAAGAGTAGATATTAGAAATGTTTCCATATATATATATTTTAAGAAGCTTGATGGAGGATACCCAAATGTTTCACTCAAGCCAAACACAAATGTTACATCATCTCTGAAACTTTTTTAAATAATCCTCATCGTTAGTATTTTGTCATACAGCAAATAGAAAAAAAAATAGGTAATCCTAACAAGCCAACAAGCAAAGTTAAGCCTAGATGTACACAAAAAAATATTTATAGTTATTAAAATTGAAGAAAGTTCTATTCAGGGACAGATAACCTTTGCTCCCTCTCTAAAAGAGTAAAAATCCCTATATTTTTTTTTTTAGAGTTTTTCTAAGAATAACATTTCCTCAATTCATAGTATTGATGTGATTACATTACACTTACTAAAGCATTGATTAAAATCCAGCTCTTTTTGGGCATTAGCAGCCTCTGTTTGATAGAAGACAGACAAACTGTGCGTGATAGAGAGGGGTGACATAAGGCAAGGTCAACAGGCTAGGACTCAAACCTGTGATGGCCATGTCATGGACTCAGGCCTCTATGCTTGGGTTACCTCTGTGCCAAAGCTGCGCATCATCAGTACCTTTCAAAACCTCATCAGCACAACATACACGATAAGAGATGTACGAGGCATTATGGCAAACCAACATTTTACTCAAGCTCCAACCTCTACATTGATAGTGCTTAAAAGTGCTTAAAATTTGCTCCCATCCTCACATAATATGATTCTGTCAACTCTCTTTTAGAAGACAATTCTATTAAGAATATGGGCTTACTTAAAAGGATATTAATGCACTGTAAAGTCAATTCAATTAAGTTTATTTATATAGCGCCAATTCACAACACACTTCATCTCAAGGTACTTTACAGTTCACCAGATCATACAGTCACATTCAAATTCAAAGTTTTCTATCAAAGGAAAAACAGTTGACTGCATCGACTCATTCACTGGAATACAATGCCTCACACTGAGCATGCTTGCAATGACAGTGGAGTGGAAAAACTCTCTTTTAACAGGAAATAACCTCCAATAGAACCAGGCCTTGGCAGTCTGCTAAGGCCGATTGGGGTTCAAGGGGAAAGAAGCCGAGATACAAAAAGCAACTGTAAAAGGAGGCCCCCTCCAGGAAACACACACCAAGGCAAACAAGCGCCGACCCAGCTACCATGTTAGAGGATGAAGAGAGCACAGTCAGCCAGTCACAGTCAGAGAAACAGGACTACACTGAAAAACAGGCCGATCTCCAACATCTATAAACAAAGGGTCCTGATATTTCTCACCAGGATGGTCAAAAAGGAAAGTTTTAAACCTGCCCTTAAAAGTAGATAGGGTGTCTGCCTCACAGAGCCTGATAACTAAAAGATCTGCCTCCAATTCTATTTTTAGAAATTCTAGGAACCACTAGTAAACCTGCAGATTGAGAGTGAAGTGCTCTGTTAGGGACATGAGTAACAATCATACCTCTGATAATAGATGGAGCTTGTGTCATGATGGGTTTAAGGTTCTTAGCCCACATGCAGAACACAACGGAGGCTGGGTAAAAGTTTAACAAGGTTTATTGAATGTTTCACAATCATAAGACAATGTACTGGGTCAGGAACTGGTCCGGGCTGGTTCACTGAAGTCTGCTGAGAAGATAGTTTGATTAGAAGGCAGGCTGCTGAGAATGAGTCTTTGATAATTCAGGATTATACCTTGACTGAATCCGGGCTTCTCTTTGAGAGAGAGGGAACCGTTGGGTCCAGAGACTGTTTGTTCAGCAGAGTTCTAGAGCAGCTGCAGCGTCTAGCTTTTGACTTTAAATGGCAGACCTTGATCAGAGTTTCCAGCTCTTAACTAAGAGCAGCAGGGGAATCCACATAGGAATCTTCAGGTTTGGCTCTCCAGGGAAGATTTGCAGGTTAAGCTCATCCAGAGCTTCAGGCTAGAGACAGGTTTCCTGTGAGGCAAAAACAGAAGAGAGTTAGAATCTGATCTCTCTCAAGAGACAGCTAACATTCTTTCAGTTTCAAGGCTCTGGTTGCTAACCAAACTAAGGTCAACACTGCGGCGTCGAAGCAAGGTCTGGCAGCTGGTTATAAAGGGCAGGTCTCCTGATGAGTAGATACGTCTCAGGTGTGCTGGAAGACTCCAGCTCCAGGAGACCCACGGCGCACTCTGCTGGAGGAAGGTGGTACAGCTCCAGATCTCAACAGCTTGGCCATTTAAGGCTTTATATGTGAGAAGGAGGATTTTAAATTCTATTCTTGAATTAACAGGGAGCCAATGAAGAGAAGCCAGGATAGGAGAGATATGATCTCGCTGTTTAATTTTCATAAGAACTCCGGCTGCAGCATTTTTGCTGTAACTTTTTAACTACAGTTTGTGGACTTCCTGATCGTAAAGACACAGCTCCAGATCCCAACAGTACCCCCCTCTCAACGACCGCCTCTTGGAGGTCCAGAAGATGTCGACGGGAGGGAGCTCTCATATTCCTCGATCAGGGACGGATCGAGGATATAAAAGCCAGGAACCCATGTGCGGTCCTCCGGACCGTAGCCCTCCCAATCGACGAGGTTCTGCCAACCGCGACCTCGCCGACGGGGGTCCACGATCCGGCGGACGGTGAAGGCAAGATGTCCATCGATGTCCCGGGCGGGTGGAGGGGAGTCGGATGGAGGGCACAGGGGGCTAGAAACAACTGGTTTAATCTGGGAGACATGGAACGTGGGAAGGATGCGGAGACTCGGAGGAAGGTGCAGACGTACAGCAGAGGGGTTGATGATCTGGGCAACCTTGTATGGACCAATGAACCGGGGGGACAGTTTTCGAGACATGCCCTTGAGGGGAATGTCTCGTGTGGACAGCCATACCTCTTGGCCTATGGAGTAGTCAGGAGCCGGGCGTCTCTTGGAGTCAGCGAAGCGCTTAGTAGAGACAGATGAGCGGTTGAGGGTGGCGATGGTGTCCTTCCAGACTCTCTGGCAACGACGGATGTGCTGATGGACTGATCGGACTGAGATCTCTCTCTCGTCTGCAGGGAAAAGTGGAGGCTGATAACCAAGAAATACCTGGAATGGGGATAGACCAGTAGAAGCAGACTTGAGTGAATTGTGGGCGTATTCGATCCAGGTCAGGAACTGACTCCAGTCAGTAGGGTTGTTTGAGGTCTGGCAGCGGAGAGTGGACTCTAGTTGCTGATTCATTCTCTCCATCTGCCCGTTAGACTGTGGGTGATAACCAGAGGTGAGTGAGGACTTACAATTTAATGCTGAACAGAAGGCTTTCCAGACCTGTGAGATGAACTGTGGACCGTGGTCGGAGAGAATTTCTTGAGGGATGCCATGGAGTCGGAAAACATGCTTCACAAGAAGCTGGGCTGTCTGGAAAGCCGTGGGAAGTTTCCTGAGGGGAATTAAGTGACAAGCCTTTGAAAAACGGTCGACGATTGTTAAAATGGTGGACATACCTCTGGAAATTGGGAGACCAGTGACAAAATCTACAGCAATATGAGACCAGGGACGGGTTGGAACAGGTAGGGGATGCAGCAGACCAGAAGGTGGTTGGTGAGAGGTCTTATTTCTGGCGCAGATGGGACATGCCAAAACGTACTCCTTAACATCCTTGTGTAAGGATGGCCACCAGAAACGTCTTGTAATCAAGGCAATCGTTCTGCTCACTCCAGGATGGGCGGAAAATTTATCTGCATGCATCCACTGGATCACACGGGATCTGACGGAAGATGGAACATAGGTTTTATTTGGAGGACCGTTACCTGGGTCAGGTTCAGAGGCTAGGGCAGAGTTGATGAGATCAGTGATCTCCCAGGAAACCACTCCAATAGTACAGGAGGCAGGAAGAAAAGGCTCGGGCGTCTCAGGTTGATCAGCATAGTAAAGACAAGAGAGAGAATCGGGCTTGACGTTCTTGGAACCGGGTCTGTAAGAGATTATGAGATTGAATCGGGAGAAAAACAATGACCATCTAGAATGACGTGGATTAGCTTGTTTGGCGGATTGGAGATAGGCCAAGTTCTTGTGGTCTGTCCAGACCAAAACTGGATGCTCGGCCCCCTCGAGCCAGTGTCTCCACTCCTCCAAGGCGAGTTTGATGGCTAGAAGTTCTGGATCTCCAACATCATAGTTTTGCTCCGCTGGTGATAGTCTACGTGAAAAGAAGGCACAGGGATGAATCTTTTGGTCTGAGTTAGATTGTTGAGACAAAACTGCTCCAACACCGGAGTCTGAGGCATCCACCTCTAAGATAAACTGCTTAGAGGGGTCTGGCTGGATCAGGATGGGAGCTCTAGAAAACAGGTTCTTTAATTTCTCAAAAGCATTCTGGGCTTCAGGTGTCCATTGAAATATCTTCTTTACCGAAGTCAGAGTTGTGAGAGGTAGAGCTGTTTGACTGTAATTCCTTATGAAGCGTCTGTAAAAGTTTGCAAAACCAAGGAATCTCTGAAGCTGTTTGCGGTTTTCAGGTGTCGGCCAGTCCAGAACTGCCTTTATCTTGTCTTCGGATGGCTTAACCTGCCCGCCCTCGAGCACAAACCCTAAAAAAGTGACAGATGGTTGGTGAAATTCGCATTTTTCTGCCTTCACAAAGAGCTTGTTTTCCAAAAGTCTCTGAAGAACCAGACGGACATGTTTCTTATGCTCTGATAAGTTCTTAGAGTAGATCAAAATATCATCGATGTACACAAAAACGAATACATTCAAAAAATCTCTGAGGACGTCATTAATTAGAGCTTGAAAACAGGCAGGAGCGTTTGTGAGACCAAAAGGCATGACCAGATACTCAAATTGGCCTAAGGGGGTCTTAAAGGCTGTCTTCCATTTGTCTCCTTCTCTTATCCTAAGGAGGTGATAAGCATTTCTCAAATCGAGCTTGGTGAAAACTGTTGCACCCTGAACAGGTTCAAATGCTGATGCCAGTAATAGTAGTGGGTACTTATTTTTGATGGTTATCTGATTTATGCCTCTGTAATCTATACAGGGTCGTAGGGAACCATCCTTTTTACCCACAAAAAAGAATCCAGCACCAAGAGGAGAAGAAGATGGACGGATTATCCCAGCAGCCAGAGACTCATTAATCTATTTCTCCATGGTCTCACGTTCAGGCTTAGAGATGTTATAAAGTCTACTGCTGGGCAGGGGAGCTCCTGGTAATAATTCTATGGCACAGTCATATGGTCTGTGAGGTGGAAGAGACGTCGCACTGACCTTACTGAAGACTGGTGCCAGATCATGATACTCGGGAGGAACAGAAGTAAGGTCAGGAGAGTCCATCTCCCCCCTACCTCTAGGGAACTGAACAGCAGGGGCTGCAGAACGAAGACATGTCTCGTGACAGGACGTGGACCAAGACTCAATGTGGCGTTCAGCCCAGTTGATATGGGGGTTATGTCGTTCCATCCACTCGAATCCAAGCACCAAGGGGGAGCATGCAGAAGGGAAAACAAAAAAGGTTAAAGTCTCACGATGATTTCCAGATATCAAAAATTCTAGAGGTTGTGTTTGATGAGTGACTTGATGGAGTTTCTTTCCATCAATAGCGGATACTCTGAGAGGCTTGGATAACGGAACGGTTTCAATCTGTAATTGCTGGACCAGGTTAGAATCAATGAGATTACTCTCACATCCAGAGTCAATGAAAGCAGACAAGGTGAGGTTCTGGTTAGAAAAAAAAAGTGTAGCAGGTAACATCAGATGAGGAGCTTTTTCAGTTTTCAAATGGCCCGTCAGACTCTTCAATTCCTCTGACAGGCCCCGGCTTTTGACTTAGCCGGACATGAAGCTATGAAATGGCCAGTCTCACCACAGTATAGACACAGATTGCCCCTAAATCGTCGTTGTCTTTCCTTGGGGATAGCCTTGTGTGTCCAATCTGCATGAGTTCGACCTCCGCTCCATCTGAGTGAGAGACTTGGACAGGCACAGAAAGAGTCTGGTTCTTAGACTTTGGCTTGGAACTGGGTTCTGTGGATCCAGAAAAAACGGAAGCATTATTTAATGCAGGAGCTGACACAGAAAAATGTATACTTCTTTGTCTAGTGTTGTTTCTAGTTCGGAGCCTGTTATCCAATCTGATTGTTAAATGGATTAAATCCTCCAAACTAGTTGGTTCGTCGATCGTGGCTAGTTCATCCTTGATGTTTTCATTTAAGGCCTTAAAATAAGCAATTTTGAGTGCACATTCGTTCCAACCTGAGGCTGCGGCTTTGACCCGGAAGTCGATGGAGAACTCAGCCACTGTAGAATTTCCCTGTCTTAAATTTAGCAGGGCTCGGGAGTCAATAGTTTTATCTGAGTCGTGGTTAAATACTTGGGAAAACTCAGATATGAACTCAGAAAAAGAACAAGTGAAACTGGATTCAGAGGAGAACCTTGCCTCCGCCCATTCAAGGGCTCGTCCAGTGAGTTGAGAAAGAATGAATGATATTTTCTTTCTATCATTCGGAAAACTGCCAGGAGAATGTTCAAAAAGTAATCGACATTGGAACAAAAATCCCTTACAATCTTTTTGATTACCTGAAAATCTTTCAGGTGGACTGGGACGGAACTCAGGAAGTGACGTCACTGCCTGTGACCTTGGAGGCGGAAGTGGATCCGGAACTAGACGTACTGCTGGCGTGGCGTTAGCATTACCCATGTAGCTGGCAAATGTTTGTAGCATCTGAGTCTGATGTTCAATCTTAGTATGCAACTCACGGAGGGTATGCGCATGTCCAAGGATCTGAGCGTCCTGTTCCTCAAGCCTCCTACGGAGGTGATCTGCTGGGCTTTGTGTTTGGCCACAGTGTTCTGTCATGATGGGTTTAAGGTTCTTAGCCCACATGCAGAACACAACGGAGGCTGGGTAAAAGTTTAACAAGGTTTATTGAATGTTTCACAATCATAAGACAATGTACTGGGTCAGGAACTGGTCCGGGCTGGTTCACTGAAGTCTGCTGAGAAGATAGTTTGATTAGAAGGCAGGCTGCTGAGAATGAGTCTTTGATAATACAGGATTATACCTTGACTGAATCCGGGCTTCTCTTTGAGAGAGAGGGAACCGTTGGGTCCAGAGACTGTTTGTTCAGCAGAGTTCTAGAGCAGCTGCAGCGTCTAGCTTCTGACTTTAAATGGCAGACTTTGATCAGAGTTTCCAGCTCTTAACTAAGAGCAGCAGGGGAATCCACATAGGAATCTTCAGGTTTGGCTCTCCAGGGAAGATTGGCAGGTTAAGCTCATCCAGAGCTTCAGGCTAGAGACAGGTTTCCTGTGAGGCAAAAACAGAAGAGAGTTAGAATCTGATCTCTCTCAAGAGACAGCTAAGATTCTTTCAGTTTCAAGGCTCTGGTTGCTAACCAAACTAAGGTCAACACTGCGGCGTCGAAGCAAGGTCTGGCAGCTGGTTATAAAGGGCAGGTCTCCTGATGAGTAGATACGTCTCAGGTGTGCTGGAAGACTCCAGCTCCAGGAGACCCACGGCGCACTCTGCTGGAGGAAGGTGGTACAGCTCCAGATCCCAACAGCTTGGCCATTTAAGGCTTTATATGTGAGAAGGAGGATTTTAAATTCTATTCTTGAATTAACAGGGAGCCAATGAAGAGAAGCCAGGATAGGAGAGATATGATCTCGCTGTTTAATTTTCATAAGAACTCCGGCTGCAGCATTTTTGCTGTAACTTTTTAACTACAGTTTGTGGACTTCCTGATCGTAAAGACACAGCTCCAGATCCCAACAGTACCCCCCTCTCAACGACCGCCTCTTGGCGGTCCAGAAGATGTCGATGGGAGGGAGCTCTCATATTCCTCGATCAGGGACGGATCGAGGATATAAGAGCCAGGAACCCATGTGCGGTCCTCCGGACCGTAGCCCTCCCAATCGACGAGGTACTGCCAACCGCGACCTCGCCGACGGGGGTCCACGATCCGGCGGACGGTGAAGGCAAGATGTCCATCGATGTCCCGGGCGGGTGGAGGGGAGTCGGATGGAGGGCACAGGGGGCTAGAAACAACTGGTTTAATCTGGGAGACATGGAACGTGGGAAGGATGCGGAGACTCGGAGGAAGGTGCAGACGTACAGCAGAGGGGTTGATGATCTGGGCAACCTTGTATGGACCAATGAACCGGGGGGACAGTTTTCGAGACATGCCCTTGAGGGGAATGTCTCGTGTGGACAGCCATACCTCTTGGCCTATGGAGTAGTCAGGAGCCGGGCGTCTCTTGGAGTCAGCGAAGCGCTTAGTAGAGACAGATGAGCGGTTGAGGGTGGCGATGGTGTCCTTCCAGACTCTCTGGCAACGACGGATGTGCTGATGGACTGATCGGACTGAGATCTCTCTCTCGTCTGCAGGGAAAAGTGGAGGCTGATATCTCGCTGTTTAATTTTCATAAGAACTCCGGCTGCAGCATTTTTGCTGTAACTTTTTAACTACAGTTTGTGGACTTCCTGATCGTAAAGAATTACAATAGTCCAGCCTTGAAGTACCGTAACAAATGCATGGACTAGTTTCTCAGCATCACCCCTGGACAGCATATTTCTAATTTTTGCAATATTCCGCAGATGGAAGAAGGAAATTCTAGAAACCTCTTTGATATGGAATTTAAATAACAGATCCTGATCAAAAATAACACTAAGATTTTTTACTTTATTATCTGAAATCAGTTTAATCCCATCCAAATGAAGTGACAGACAAATAAGCTTCTTTTTCAAAGACTGGTCCAAAGACTATAACTTCTGTTTTGTCTGCATTCAGGAGCAGAAAGCTGAGTCATCCAGGTTTTTATGTCTTCAAGACATGGGTGTAATCTACGTAATGGGTTAGCTTCATCTGGATTTATAGACAGATATAGCTGAGTTTCATCAGCATAACTGGAAATTAATCCCATGCTGTCTAATAATTCTACAAATTAGGGTCATTTATAGTTAAGAGAATTGGTCCTAGCACTGAAACTATTGAAAAAGTTCATTATGGTGTAAGTGGTCGCATGTATATGCAAATAAAACTTGGCTAGGGGCTTCTTTCACATGAACCTCATGGATTTTATTATTAGGAGATCGGGTTGCTTCCATAGTGACCTTTTACTTGACTGTATTAGTGGCTGAAGTGTGTCTTGTTTTTTTACAAACACTCCATAATTTGTCCATATGGCGTATGTTCAGCCAGTTTTTTGACCAGTCACACACATTGGTACCATGGACTTTAGTTTATGGTCAAGGTATTGGTACTTATAGTGAAAACAAATGCTCAGTAATGCTGGTTTACTAAATGCAGCACTTCCATAAAACCTGTTGGCAGAGAAAAGATGTTGGAAACTTAACTTTCAACTCAAAAGAAATGCTGACATTCATCTGAAAGGGAGGTTTAGGACATCTTAGCTTAGTACTCTCATCTTTAGCAAAGACAGGACACTGACTTTGTCCTGGACATGTCTGTGTAAGTTGGCTATGGGTTCAGTACACATGTTGTGGATTTTCTCCAAAGCAAACTTTGGTTCATGTTAAGAGGATGTTTGGGAACCAGTCTCTATCAAAGCTTTTCCCTCCCCTCAACTATTAATTTGTATGCTTGGATGCAGGACTTTATGCTGTCAGCTTATTTAGCCTGATCTCCCTGGCTTACACTCCCCTATGGAAAGTTTAGTGACTGTCTGCAAGACAGCTGTCAACTCTGCAGATTTTCCCACAATTAGATGTGACGTAACATAGTTTTCCTGTAAGAAAGTAATTGATCTTATGTAAATGAGTTTTTCTGAATAACCTTTTATTTAATATGTATTATTGTTATTGCTACTGCTATTATTGTTACTATTATTACTGTTTCTAGTATTACTATAACTATTATCACTATTACTATTGTTGTTGTTATTTCTTATTATTATTAAATCTAATTTCCCTTTGGGATTAATAAAGTATTTTTTAGTTGAATTTTGTTGTCATTAGCGACAGTCATTACAATCAAAAAGGTTTAAACTGCCAAAAATGATCACTCTGAATATAATGAATCCATTCTATATGCCTTAAACATCTCAAATTAATTGAGTTATCTACGATACTCGATTAATTAAGGTGAATGACGATGGATTAAGAGTGTCTTCTCACTGAGCTGTCGTTTACACTGTAACTGGGGAAGTTGTTTTGTTGCCTAAACAATAACGCTGTAAATATGCTACCTCTCCAACATACAGTAGTCTTCATAAAAAAAAACTAATCATGATTGTCCACCTAACTCTAATGCCTAATTCACATGGACTGATGTCAGGGTAATTTTTGCTGAACCGTAAGACTTTGTAAAGTGTTTTTCTTTGCCCAGAAACTCTCCATGAATGGCTTCTAATTTTCTTTTGTGCAGCAATTAAAATATGGGGAGTGGTGGCCTAGTGGTTAGGGCATAGTGCTTGGAATCCAGAGGTTCTGCGTTCAAGCTCCACTCCCACAGACTGCCACTCTGGGTCTCTGGGTTAAATGCAGATATGAATTTCTCCAATGTGAGATCAATAAAAGTTGTAATATTATTATTACTGATAATAATGTTATTAAGAGTATTATTATTAAATATAACTGAGGGATCCTAAGCATATCTTAAGAAGTTGTTTTTTTTTTTATCTTACTTTATTTTTGCAGAAACTTAAAGGGTCTACTGTCATAAACCAGTGAAAGAAATGTATTTACCAAAGAATAGCTATTTTGTTTCAATAAACATAATTAAAAAAGAGGGTTTTTATACACATTTGGTAAAGTAAAACTGAGATTTAAGGCCTAATTTCAGAGGGGTTTCTTTCTAAAAGTGGTGGACCAATAACCTAAATACACTGGGTTGTTATGAAATCTGATGCTAAGTATCTGTAGAGGTTCTACCTATTTAAACCTGATATCACATGAACTTTAATGTGTTTCAGATAATCAAGTTTAACTATAACCTTCCCCTGTTTCAGCTAACAAAACCCTCTACTGTGAGTAAAGAGATTTGTTCAATTTTTTATGAGCACTGGGAGGGAATGTAGATTGCTGGAGACTATAGGCTTATGATAAATAAAGGAAGCTGAATGCATTTCCATTTAGAAGAGACACATTCAAGCAGACAATTCAATAACTAAAACCCTTAGAGACTGACTTCGGTAGAAATCGAGCCTCCATTAATAGAGCGGTTTAGCGTCCTTGAAATAATTATAAAGAAACACAAGTGTTATGGTGATACCTGAGCATTGTGGAGCGATAACGAGATGTGGAATATGCTGATAGGATGGAAATAAATTATTGAGGGTTAGACTCTAACATTAAGTAAAACGCCAAAGGAGGGACTGAAAAGTGGATGTTACCAGACAGACTTGAAAAGGAACATGAGACTATCAAGGTGAACCTTTATGCAGAAAGTGGAATATAATTGCTTGTTATTAAGATACAACTGAATGCCAAATCATAAGCACGCATAGTTGATAACTCAGTGCATGTGTTGTTGTATGATGGCTCCTGTGACACTGATAAAACGTGTGATGTTCACAAAGAATTAATTAGCACTGTTAGCTTTAGGCCATCTTAGAAACAGAGAAAAAAAAGAGAAATAAACCATCAAAAAGCTTCCTCTGGTCTGTGGACAATGATTATATAGGAGTCACATTTAATCAACTGCTTGACTGAATAAAGGTGCCAGTCATCACAAAGGTAAAAACCTCTTTTGATAATTCTGACCTCCTGAGACAGCTCTTTATTTGTTGCTGCTGTTGTCTTTTTTCTGCAGGGTAGTAAGAATAAGATTAGCCACATTTTGTATTAGCCAAATGGCTGAGGAGACGGTTAAAGCAGAGATTATTCTAGTTTAAGTTAAGTAATGTAAAAAATTTCTTAAACTACTTAGTTTCAGTAATAAAATACTAAAGGCATGCAGGTGGCCTAAACTAGAAGATGTTTGCTAATTCAAAACTTTCCAGGAGACAATTCATATTTGACTAAAAAGAACATTTGAATATGCATTCATAATTTAACTAATTTAAAATCATGTAAGAAAATCACAATCTATTTTAGTTGCATAAAACAAGACAGGGCCGTTCTTAGAAAGGTAGTATTAACCCACGTTTTAGAGTTTGTAATGTTAGTCAATGTTAATAATACGTTAAATTAGGACGGACTCTAATCACAGAATATTCTATGCAATCAAAACAAACAGTGACAGAAACCCTAAAGCAGCTAAAAACAAGGACGCTGCATTTTAGAGGGTGAATTCCTCTACAGTTAGTTGTTTAATGGCTCAGGGCTCAGGCAAATATCTGTGAAAAGTATTAGGATCTAAAACAGCCAATTAGGAGAGAAAAACACAGCCCTTGGTCAGTCCTCCTTGGCCATTTTAGTTGTTGAAGACTGTGGCTTCCATCTTTCTCTTTCCTCCTATCGTGATTGGCTGAGCCTAGTCCAAGGACGGGGTTGTGAAGAGTTACAGCAGTAATAAAATGCCAAACTGACTGACTCATGTTGTTTATAAAGGATTCTATGCAGCAATGGGTGTGAGGAGGTGGACTTCTTTGTCTGTGTGTGCTTAGTGTTTAATCTCTGGCAGCTATTTAATGTAAATATATTCATATACATATATATCCTTCCAGCTGATAGGGCGTTTTAAGGCTCTTTTCTCTATATAGGTGGTTTGAGCTTGAAGGAGGAGGCAATTATATCTGATTGGATTCAGATAAAAAGCTTTGCTAAATGGGTATATGCCAGGTCCTTCTGTACTGTGGCTTCTTGTTCACAGCTTTCAACACTGGATTAAAATGACAGCAGTATTTCATATAGCAAATCCAGTATAAATATTGAATGATATCATGAAAATGAAAAACATGTTTCAACCATGCAACAACAGCTATGGCATAGAGATAGCTAATACATTGGGAAAAAAATCTGTTATCTGTTCAATTTATTATCTTTGGTTGTTTTGAAATTTGTTTAATCTATATAATATTAATACATTTAAAATGAGTGTAATAATATTACACTCTTTTTATACAATGACTGAAGACAAAAAGACTGCATCTGTGAATATATTCCAGCATAGCTTTTTGATTCAACATCATACTTAGGGAACATAATAATGCATAGATACTACATAATATAAAAGAAATGGTATATTAACATGATCAATTTCATTTGCTTGACAGTAAATGAATCAATTTATAGAGACAGCATAATAGTTTTTACTGAAAAATAGCTTTACCATTTATGACTAAAACATTTGATGAACAGACTGACAACTCAGTAGTTCAGTGCGGATTCATATTTATATGCCTATAACCTATTTTTCTTTATTTACTTCGGGTCAGAAATTCCTGCGCTGTTCGGAAGATGTGACGTCAAGTGTGCTTAAATTAAATAGGTCAGACCTATCAAAGCAATGAAAACGTTATATTCCACAATAACCAACGCAGTTGCTATTGGTGTCCAGCTCAACTCAGACACCAATAGCAACTGCGGGCAAGGTGAAAAAAAATTAAAACAAAAACCCTATTGAGAATGAACATGAGCTACGAGAATGAGCAGAAAAGTGCTACAGTTCTGTGTTTTGGCCACAGGTGGCTTTATCATTAGAAAGTTTTATAATGATCTTTAAAGGCACACTGTGTAACTTTTGGCCACTAGGGGAGCTAGACCTGTAACTGTCAGTATTTTGCATCCATTAGACATCTGTCATGGTCCCTTGTTTTCTGACCCATGTGCAGAACACATCGAGGAGACAGGTAGGGCAGACTTAAGACCTTTTATGTAGAAAATAAACAAGGACAACACCCAGATTTTCTTTAGGGCGTCTGGAAATGAAGGGAGCGTGAGACACACTGCAACAGAGAGCAAGAGTTAAAAGGAGTATGTGTACGATGAGAACGACAATTCTAAGAGGCATACAACGTGAGACATAAATGGCCCACCAGGGGAAGTGAGTGGGGTTGTGGACGTCCATAGGCGGCGAACGTAGGAGCTTGCAGCGGGGAAGGTGGCTGCCAAGCTGGAGGAGGCTGGTCGGTAGAGCTCGGCCGATCAGTCTTCGGGTTGGTGACAAGTGACAGTCGGCTGGGCGTTGCACTGATTGAGCGCTGGCGTGATGGCTGGAATCTCTGAGAGGCTGCGGAGCGGATCCGAGGTTGATCGGCTTGGCAGAGATCTGTGAGTCATGGGAGGTGCTCCAATGTGGGTTTCTGAGCCGAACAACCACTTATGGCTAACGGGAGAAAAACAAAGACTGCGCCAACACAGAAACCTCCGCAGCACCCTGACAAAATTGAAAATAATAACTGAGATACTGTATACTAAGAGGAAAGTGTTAACTTACCAGTCTAATAATAAAGTTGAGAAAAGACAATTGGTTTTAAATCCAGCTTCTTCCTTCAGACTGCGCCAATGAATAAACTCCTTTCCATTATTTTCCTCAGGCACAATCCCTTTCACTTTTTCTCTTTTAATCATCCTCAGAAGGTTTTAACTTTTTCCTTTCCTTAGCCATGACCAGTAGTTCAGCAGGCGAAAAAAAAGTAGATCAAAAGCCATGACTTTATAAGAGCCTGCCATAAAGAGATGTGTTCTTCCAGGTCACATGACCTGGCCAATGACGGTCTGTCATCTCCCAACTTATATAGTCTGTATTTCAAGAGGGGAGCCTCGCTTGTAGCATTGATAGTGTCAAGGCTCTGTATATTAGCCTGGAGAATCATTTAAAATAACTCATATGCGACAAGTCTTTAGGCCACAAAGTCCGCAGTGTGCCTTTAAATTTATGCTTGGTTGCAGGTTTCCTAAAAAGGAAAATGAGGCATGAGGTCAAAAAACTAGATGTTCAAGGAGAACATATTAAAATGATAGTTGAGAGAAATTCAGTTTCTTGACTTACTCTGTTATGCTGGTATCATAGACTACGCTATTGGTTAACATGGCCTATGTGCCACAACACAAGGGTATTCTCCTCACCTGTCTGATGCCCATTAAACTTAACATCACAATGTGTAAAATTAAAGAAGTCAGGGAAACAGAATTCCAGGATAAATTAATTTAACTCTTTCTGACTGATGTTTAGGGCTAAACCTATTATCCATCCACAACAAGATAAGTTTTCTAACCCTCCAATAGCCGCTAAATTTTTTTATTAGGCTGTTTAAGGAGATCTTTGACAGTGAGAAGATAACTGAGGAAGGAAGGACAGGCATATTGGTACCAATCTTCAGAAACAAGGGAGATGTGCAGAGCTGTAGCAACAAGAGGGATAGAGCCGATGAGCCATACAATAAAGTAATAGGAAAAAGTAGTGGAAGCTAGACTAAGGACAAAAAGGATCTGAGGAGCAGTATAGTTTCATGTCAAGAAAAAGCACTACAGAGGCAGTTTTTTTTCTGTGAGGCTGCTGATGGAGAAGTACAGAGAGGGCAACAGAGAGCTGCATTGCGTTTTCGTAGAGTTGCAGAGAAATATGTGACAGTGGAGCAGGACACGTACAAGAGCTGTTGGACAGTGGTGAGGTGTGCGGTAGACCTAGCAGAAGAGTTTTACACTTGAAGTGGGGCTGCATCAGGGATCAGCTCTCAGATAAGGTAAGACAGGAATATTCATGGACTATGAGGTTTGCTGGTGACATTTTGATCTGCGTTGAGAGCAGGGAACAAATCGAGGTAAAATCTAAAGAGACAGAGATCTGACATGAAAAAAAGAGGAATACAGAATAAAGGTTTGTGAAAGATGGACTGAAGGGAAGCTTACATGAAACAGAAATATAGAAGGTAAAGGATTTAAAGTACTTAGGGTCTACAGTCCAGAGAAAGTGTGGAAAATAGGTATAAAAGCATTTCCAAGCAATTTGGGATGGGTAGATAATAGTATCAACTGTTATGTGTGATGATGGATTATCAACAAAAATGAAAGAAATATGTACAAGATTGTGTTAGGTGACAAGTAGTGTGACCAGCAATTGTATATGGTTTAGAGACAGTGGCACTGAGGAAGAAACAGGTGGCAGAGCTGCAGGTAGAAGAGATGGAGATGTTAAAGTTCTCTTTAGGAGTGACATGGATGAGTCGTGACACATCAGGAATGTACATCAGAGGGTCAGATCATTTTAGATGTTTTGGAGTTTAAGCCAAAGAGGCCAGAATAACATGATATATCACAAGGAGGTTGTTAAGGCTATAACTGCCAGTTAGTGGCCTTAGAGGGAGACCAAGGAGGATATTTAGGGATGGAATTAAAGAGGACATTAAGGCAGCAGACAGAAAAAGGTTCAGAAGATGGAGTTGGATGAGGACAGATGACTGACTGTGGTGATCTGAAGGGAAAACTGGAAAAAGAAAAGAAACAAAAATAAAGATATTTGTGTAAATTTGTGGTTTTGTGTTTATTCTAAGATTCACCAAACTCTCTCATTTTTGGTGCCTGAAATTTACTGTTTGTCTCACAAAATTACAAGCTCGATCTGGAGGCCTCTGTGGTATGCAATCATTCCAGCTTTGGCAATCACACCCGCACTGCATTCTTAGAATTCCATCTGTGTGGAATTTCCACACGGATGATCCATGTCCCAATCTAAACTTGAAACAAGTAGTCATTTCTGTTCAAGGGGCTGTGTAAAACCTTCAATGTTGTGGTTCTCAATAACTAAGAGTTCCTGTGTTTTTTATGCTTGATAATCTCAGCTTATACACTCACCGGCCACTTTATTAGGTACCCCATGCTAGTAACGGGTTGGACCCCATTTTGCTTTCAGAACTGCCCTCAATTCTTCGTGGCATAGATTCAACAAGGTGCTGGAAGCATTCCTAAGGGAGTTTGCTCCATATTGACATGATGGCATCACACAGTTGCCGCAGATTTGTCAGCTGCACATCCATGATGCGAATCTCCTGTTCCACCACATCCCAAAGATGCTCTATTGGATTGAGATCTGGTGACTGTGGAGGCCATTTGAGTACAGTGAACTCATTGTCATGTTCAAGAAACCAGTCTGAGATGATTCCAGCTTTATGACATGGCGCATTATCCTGCTGAAAGTACCCATCAGAAGTTGGGTACATTGTGGTCATAAAGGGATGGACATGGTCAGCAACAATACTCAGGCTGTGGCGAAGCAACGATGCTCAATTGGTACCAAGGGGCCCAAAGAGTGCCAAAAAAATTTTCCCCACACCATGACACCACCACCACCAGCCTGAACCGTTGATACAAGGCAGGATGGATCCATGCTTTCATGTTGTAGACGCCAAATTCTGACCCTACCATCCGAATGTCGCAGCAGAAATCGAGACTCATCAGACCAGCCATTCTCCTCTGACCTCTGGCATCAACAAGGCATTTTCGCCCACAGAACTGCCGCTCACTGGATGTTTTTTCTTTTTCGGACCATTCTCTGTAAACCCTAGAGATGGTTGTGCGTGAAAATCCCAGTAGATCAGCAGTTTCTGAAATACTCAGACCAGCCCTTCTGGCACCAACAATCATGCCACGTTCAAAGTCACTCAAATCACCTTTCTTCCCCATACTGATGCTCGGTTTAAACTGCAGGAGATTGTCTTGACCATGTCTACATGCCTAAATGCACTGAGTTGCCGCCATGTGATTGGCTGCTTAGAAATTAAGTGTTAACGAGCAGTTGGACAGGTGTACCTAATAAAGTGGCCCGTGAGTGTATGATTCCATATAGAGTTTGAAAAATGTCAAAATCATCCTTTTATTTGTTTTCACATTTTTACCACCTGACACTCACTTTAAGATCGCCCAGCCCACAGAAAAAAAAAGGGTGAATTTACATCTGAAAACACAACTTAGTGGTGATGGTGGACACAAGGAAACTCAATGGCCTTGCCTAAGCCAATTGGTGAGTCTTGTTTGCCTTATGAGTCAGCATGATGGCAAATACAAAAGACTCTGTGCACTGTGTTTTTTATCCCTTTCATCCTTCTCACAAGGTGTGACTGGCAGGTACAGCCTCACCATCTGGAGCTTGTTAGAGCCCATCAGGATGAGCATTCTTAAGGAGACTGGAGCTCTACGTCAGATGCTTGTTTTCTCATGAGTGGTTTGCTCATGCTTAGCAGTGTTCTTGCATCTCTTTCCTTTGTGGTATTAACTTATCTGTATACTTTTTCACAGTTTCTCTTGGATCCACTCAAGTCCTCCCTGCAAGCAGCAATTGCTTCCATCGTCATCTGAATTTGTCCTTGTCATTCAAACTTTGCTTTGTCTTTGGCTTGTTCCACTGCTGCTCTCCTGTCTGCCCACTCTACTGCTTTGCTGTCTAATGATCGAAATCTACACCAAACACGAGTCAATCTTAGGTCTGTGGTATGCTTACCTCTTCCCGGACCCTTTCTCCATGTGTGAACAGGAAGCTTAATCTGCTACAATATTAACATTCTGCAAACCATCCTGTGGTATCACTAATTGCTGACTCTCCCTCCAGTGGCTTAACTGAGGATCGAATCTGATCCTGTCCAGCTCGCCTGTGCTCACATTGGAAATAAACCTGTTAACTTTTCATAAAAGTTTGTATGGTTGTTGTCAGTGCTAGAGTCTAGGTCTTAATAATGTCAAAGTTGTATATCAAAACAATATAGTATTTCAAAATAACCACAAACAGATCTAAGTGGAAGCCCAAGTCATTCATTGCCAGATTAAAATTGCTGAGGTGCAAAAATGTCTCATTAGCTGTGAGAGAAAAAGTTACAGATGCTTTTTTTAGTTAAGACTGAAAAAATTGTAGCACATGAACATGTTTTTTTTTTTTAACAAACAAACAAAATTGTGAAAATTTTGTTAGAAGAAATGAGATGACATTGTTGTAGGTAAATGGCATTTCACTTCAAGAGAAAATGTGACAGTTAGTTGCTGACAATCTTACGGGATTGATTAAAAGGTCATGTTTGTCAGGATTAATGTATTCTTTTTGAGGACCCAAATGCAGAGCTGAAGAGGCAAAGATGATTTCTTGTAAAATTTAGAGAAGATGTAAAACTACAGAACCCGTAATCCAGATGCAATTGACAAGAAACTCAAGAACCAAAAACAAGGAGACAATAAGGAGTAATAAACCAAACAGATAAAGGAGCAAAGGAATGAAAAGAATCCAGCAAACATTGACTGCAGAGGAGAAGTATACATGCTAAACACAACAATGAATGGAGAAATCAATTAATTGGGAGCAGTTGTGGACAGAAGGATCTAGAAGGGATCTAGGGGAAAGGACACTGGCACAAGAGGGAAACAGAGAGTAAACAAGAAACATATAAGTAAAAAAAACAAGGAGAAAACAACTAGAATGACACAAAATGGAAATGAAACAAAAAAATCCAAAAACTCAAAATTTCATATATCAAAGTTTAACTGAAAACTCAAAAAGAAAAGTTTTAACAGAACCAAAAGTCCAAAAAGGGTAGAATCATAACAATGTCAGTGATTTAGCAAGACTGGAGGTTTAAAAGTGCATAACCAAATGTGGTGGATTTACATAGTGTTCCTAGCCACATCACATGGGTAAGATGAGGGAGGCCACCAGAAGTTAATTCCAACTGTTGATAGAGATCCCCACTCTACCCTCGCTGCATGAGGGAACTAAGGTCTTGTAAGCTGAGGCACCATTGACTGCTGAAGTTGAAAAATCAGAAAGTTTCTGGGAAACAGCAACTAATAAGGAATTGGTTGTGACATAGTTTAAATGTGTTTACATGCAATCAAGGTAAATGGATTTGTGAATTCACAAACTCCCAAAAATACATCTTGTGAGAAGCCATTAGGTACATTGGCCACAATGCAGAGATGTTTCAGACTAGGGATGCACAAAATAATCGGTCCCCTATCGGAATCGGACTGTATCGGCCTTAAAACTGAATATCGGACATCGGCCCCCCCACCGATATACTACTTCTTCTTCCTCAAAAACTTTATTTTTTCCCTAAAGACGAGGGAAAAAATATTGATACATTAAAATATCTTCATGTACTGATATATTGCCATTTAAAAACACCATATCAATCTCTTTTACTAATGAAATATTGCTATATGTCATCGTTATGCTACGAAATCCCCCGAAAATTCATGAAATTTTGCCATATTTTTATATGTTGATACTGTATATTGACGCGGTATCGATCTATTTTACTAACAAAATCTCACAAGAATTTGCAAAATATCACGAGAGTTTGTAACAGAACGATAAAATTTCACGAGATTTTGAAAGTAAAATAGATCGATACTGCATTTTAAAAAATCTATTTGATATCAGCATATGAAAATATATTTGAATATATTATTTTTCAAAGTGTCAGAAATGGATAATAAAACTGCTATTTTCAATGACTACTTATTTTTGTCCAGCATTGACATCGGTATCGGTTATCGGCTACATGAGTTTTAAAATATCGGCATATCGGATATCGGCCAAAATCCCAATATCGTGCATCCCTATTTCAGACCAATGAAGTGATGTGTATGAGGTCAACCAGAGGCGGAAGGCTGAAGCAAATCTCTATTTGCTCTCTTTTTCTTTTTGAAAAACAAGCAAAAGGATTTGATTCTTGCCTTTGTGTATTGGAAAATTTTAGTGTGTTCCTTACCACAGAATTCGGTAAGAATTTGACTTATGCGTTAACCCCACTAGTTAAACTAAGAATGTGGTCAGCAGTGCTGGGCACGTTACTTTGAAAAAGTAATTAGTTACAGTTACTAGTTACTTCTCCCAAAAAGTAACTGAGTTACTAACAGAGTTATTCCACAATAAAAGTTACTAATTACTAGTAAAAGTAACTATTGGGTTACTTTTGCGTTTCTCGCCCCTGTAACCCTCACCACCCGGCCCCCACCTCTCTCCGCTTGTTTCAAAAGCCAGCTGAATAGAGTGGACGACAAAGACAAGTACTTGCAGAGAGTTTTGCATTTATCGCAACTCAACGTAAATGACATCAGGGGTGAACGCTATCTGACGGGCCTATAAACCCCGTCAGATAGCATTTCCCCTGCTTAACATGGGGGGAACGGTATGTGATGGGCTTCTAAACCCTGTCAGATAGCGTTCCCCCTGCTTAACATGGGGGGAACAGTATCTGACGGGCCTATAAACCCCGTCAGATAGCATATCTCCTGTCTAACATGAGACAGGGGAAACTGCATCTGAAGGGGAAACGCAACTCGACATAACACCGGTATTTCCATCTGGAAAACGCTGTTTTGCTGCTGGAGTCCTCCTCATTCTCCATCTCTGTGTGTGTGCAGTACGTTAACATCCACCAGCGGAAAGACTCACCTACCCAACTGACAGACGTAATCTCACTATACATCAGCCAATCTCATCCTCTCCATGACAAGGAGTGCACTAGTCCTATCGTGAAAAAAAGGTTAATTGTGTGACCTGAGTAACATGCAGTAACGGTGTGTCGGCAATGGTAACTACGTTACAGTAAAAGTAATTAGATTACTCGTTACTAAAAAAAGGAAACGGCGTTAGTAACGCTGTTACTTTCAATGCCGTTACTCCATCAGTGGTGGTCAGTCACAGCTACTACTGCTGCTGTTATTGGTTGAAAGACATACAATAAAGTAACACCTAGATGTCCATTAGTTTTAACATCAGTTAATGAAATGGAAAGGTTGTTGGAAAACTGATTTAAGAGGCCCCTTCTTGCCACCCTTGGGCAAATATGTAGCTATATATTAAATCTATTCAGCAGGTGTTAAAATGTTAATTGCATTGACAAATATCTTACCTTTTTCCAGGTGGTAATAGTCAATCAAGATACAAATAATTTTCCAAAGATCTAAGCCCAGCTGTTAGCTGAATACAGCTCATATTATCTAAAGTGTGTTAATCATATTAAACTATGTTTGTGTTTAAGTGTACATCATTAATGTTACAGCATACCTAAGCATTCCCACATGCTACAATTATACTGCAGCTTACTGATTATTTGCATTCTACTAGTTAGCATTTCACACCAATAACAATAAATCATAATTATTAGTAATCAGAAAAAGTATATTGTATATAATTGCCGGTAGCACACATCACTCATGCATACCTTTTATTTATATGATTTCATTTTATTTTACTTTACTTTTGTGTTTATTATTAGACTGTTGTCACATATTCCTCTTATGTCATCAGATGCACTGAAGAGGTCCTAGCCCTGAAAATCCTCCTTTTTCCTCCACCTCAGCAGCACAACTCAGCAACCTTCACTTTCACTATTACAAAAGGCAGACAAAGGTGTCAGCATAACTTAAATTAACAGACTCTTAATCAAGGGAGTAAAAGTCAGAAGAAGCTGGCTTGTGTACTCTTAAAAAAAGATGATAGCTTGCACTGCTTCTGTTGCAGACTGTTTTCTAAAACAGAGCTCAAACTGAATAGGGAAGTACTTAAGGACTGGACAAATGCAAGTCACTTGCTTAAGGTCCATGAGGATAGCCAGGAGCATAAGACTCATATGGCAACATGGAAGGACTTGGAGTTCTGTTTTACAAAAAGGCTAACAATAGATAAAAAGGAGATGGCACTGGCTGAGGCTGAGAGAAAAATGTGGTGTGATGTTCTACACCGATCGGTGGCAATAATTCAATCAATAGCTGAAATAAACATGGGTTTTAGGGGTTCCACAGATACACTAAATAAAACATACAATTGAAATTTTCTGAAAGAGGTAGAGCTCATGGCCAGATTTGATCCATTGATGAAGCAGCAAGCCAGCAGAATGGAAAGTGGAGATGGTCATCATTTACCATATCTTGGCAAAACAATTCAAAATGAACTAATAGACTCCATCCGTTCTAAAATAGAACACATCGTGACAAAGATCAAAGTTCCAAATATTTATCCATAATTTTAGACTGCACCCCTGATCTAAGTCATAAGCAACAGCTCTCTGTCATAGTAAGGATAGTGTCACAAGAAGACATTGCTCAAGTAAAACGGCATTTCTCAGGCTTTCTGGTGGCTAGAGGAACTTAACATCCCATTTTTGAACTGCAGAGGCCATTTCTATGACAACGGTGCCAATAAAAGGGGAAAAAATAATAGTGTTCAGGGAATGTTCCTTCAAATGAACTTAAGAACTTTTTATGTCCCATGTGGTGCTCACCAGATGCCCTTGGCTACTTTTAGCATTTTACAAAATTATTATAAGGTAATTATTAATTACCTTTGGGTGGAGGCTCTTCTCAGCCTTCACCCAAAGGTGGGGTGTCCTCTTAAAATATGTGAAAATCACCCTGAAGTCATAGACTAAGACCAGATGGGAAAGCAGGATAAAAAGCTCTAGTAGGGTTTTTGATTTCTTATTCGCATATTTATGTTTATTTAAGTTAATCTAACTTGTTTACACTTGTTGAGGGGAGTGTTTAAATGTATTACTTTATCTAAGCTATCTATTTGATATTTCATATGTTGAGTTCTTTTTTTTGTATTTGTTTCTTTAAGTTGTTCTATGTATTTTGAATATTAATATTGCTTTATGTAGATAAAACATTATGCCCAAGATAAAGCTTTTTAGTTTCTTTGAGTATATGTACATTAGCAGACAGTGCAAATACTTTGCAGCAATGCAAGGGGGCACCAACTACAATCTTGCCTACGGCACAAAATTGGTTAGGGCTGGCCCTAGTCATCAGTGCCAGATTATAATCTCCAGTCGTTGGTGAGTGTTTTTATCGTACCTTGGTGTTTCCAATTACTTGATCCTGATCTGCCACTGAGCTTGCCTGTTCCTACTCTGATCTGTTCACCTCACCTGGCTTCAGACCCCTGGACCTCTGAGCCTGCCTGTTCCTGTCCTGAAGAAGCGCCCACTACATCTTGTTGGCAGGTTAACTGGTGGATCCTATCTCGTTCTCTGGGCATTGACTGAACTTGTAAACCAGGTTAGTGACTAATGTTCACAATCTTCCTCCGTTAGATTTACGTAGTCACTAACCTGTCCTTCCTTTCTGTAGAGTTTCCTGTGATAGACGCCCTAGCCACTTCTACCCCGATCTGCCAGTTCTTAATAAACACTTTTTGAGTAATCCCACTGTCTGTCTTGCCTTGAAAACTGGGTCACCCGTTCTGAGCTGTGACAGAATAATCTGGCCAAACACGGAACCATCGGCAGACAGACAGTGACGTTCTGAGTTCGAACTGTGTTATTCTGATCTGTTTTGGGTTTTTCTTATCTGATCTGTTTGCCTAACCTGGCTTCGGACTCCTGGACCTCTGAGCCTGCCTGTTCCTGTTTTGATATATATGCCTGACCTGACTTCAGATTCCAAGACCTCTAAGCCTGCCTGTTCCTGTTTTGATCCATTTGCCTGACCTGGCCTTGGATTCCTGGACCTCTGAGCCTGCCTGTTCTGATCTGTTTGCCCGACCTGGCTTCAGATTCCTGGACCTCTGAGCCTGCCTGTTCCTATTTTTATCTGTTTTCATGACCTAGCTTTGGACTCCTGGACCTCTGAGCCTTCCTGTTGTGGTCTGTTTGCCTGATTTGGCTTCAGACTCCTGCTTTTTTTCTGGGGCTGCCACATCTGGTACAATCAGGGTGGCACCCGCAGTGTCTAGGCATGGACTGAACTTGTAAACCATGTTTGTGACTCAAGTTCATAATCTTCCTTCATTAGATTTACGTGGTCACTAACCTGTGTTTTCTTTCTATAGAGTTACCTGTGATAGATGCCCTAGCTACCCTGGTCCGCCAAATCTTAATAAACACTTTTCAAGTAATCCCACTTTCTGTCTTGCCTTGAATACTTGGTCCTCCATCCTGAGCCATGACACCTAGATGGACTGTTGGTCAGCTGCTGCTCCCTACCAGCAATGGTGCTCTATGATCAGTTAGATACAAAGAGGTGCCACCGAATCCAACCGCCATCCAGACCTAGGGCTTCATAAGTGGACATTTGAGAAGTAAAAAAGTTTTTGCTGCTTTATCGTTTAACATGTAATAAACTCTAATTGACCTCACCCTCAGATGAGAGACTTTAACCAAAGGTGGACTATTTTCTTAATGCTTTCGAGGCTTTTCCAAAAATTTATCAACTTCCCAAGCTGATTCAATAGTTGTGCATAAAGATCAATTTAGCAGCAGTCTGTAATGTTACTTTTCACTTATGCTTTAACTGTGAGGCTAACCAATCTACATTTTTTATATATTTTTTGGCTCTTTTAAAACTGAGCCATATTGACATTTTTCCATTCTGCTCATTTTAACACAAATGAAAAGTTAATTGTAATTTTCTAAGTCTATCTTGATTATTCTGCTTTATAAAAAAATATTCTTACACATTGAGAAGTTCATTGGTTCGTATGCTCAAAGCATTCAGCTAAACAGACCTACATGCAAAGTTCAATTGAATTTCTGAATCATGTAAGAGAAAAAAAGAAAAAGAGAACTTTAGAGTTTAGACAAATTGACATGATACTAAATGGAAGATGGCTCTGTGTTAGTAAATGCAAATCGGGGTGAATTACCCTCATACAACATCCAGTAAGATAGTTGTTACTGGGGAAATAGTGAAGCTTCCATTTTACCTGAGGCAGTTGGTGAAACATTTTTGCCTCATCAGTCATCATAATTTGATAATTTTGCTTCTAGTTGCTCGTAATAAATGGCAGATGTCTTTTACTTGGTAGACAATGTACTAAATTGTTACTTGCTTGTGTTACAGCATTATAGTAGGAAGGTGTTATTAAAAAGATTCAGCCAGTCTAAAATAGATGCTAGGAAACCTCATTGTCATTCATTTTAATCTCATCATTCAAATTTCCAATGGCTGTACAAAAACGAAATCACGTCCAGAATCATCCGTATCTTCTTTAAGATCTTTCATCCATTGAACCCATATTTTTTACATATGAAACACAGAACTGGACCATCAACCTTTGTCCTGTCTGCCTCAATCTGCTGACATTTCCTTGTTTGTGTCGGCCTACAGTCAAAGTACTACAGTTTCACTGCTTGTCAGCATATCAAACTCAGTTGTTTCTTGCAAATTCAGATACTTATGCTTCCACTGAAAAAGCAATTTCACACCAATTAAAAGCTGCAGAACAGAATACGCATTTTGCAGAGCACCCTGCAGCCTGGACAACGTACTGCGAGTTCTGTCGTTAGAGCTAAGTATGATGATCACAACAGCTAAGTCATTTTTTTCCGCACAAAAACACGTAAAATGGGAAGGAAGAGCATAAAGTCCCTCTAGAGAAAATATATGCTTAGTGAAGTGTCAATAGAAGAGAGATTGTCTTAAGTGGAAAGGAAAATTAGCTCCAAATATTACCAGAAATATGTGTCATTGTCTAATTATATTTACTCAACACCAGTTTCCACCTACTGTTTTAGATTGCATTCATTATTGACTTATTTATTACTGTGTTTTAGTATTTGGAAGCTAAAAGATACATAAATGAACAAAAGTTCTAATGATTGCCAAAACTACTACAAAATACACAGGAAGTGGAGATAAAACAATACATTAGTCAGACACGTTTTATGATATTTGTGTTTTCTTTTCTTGTACTGGTATCACCTGAGCAGGGGGGGGATTAGGCAATACTAGGCAGTTGCCTAGGGCCCCAAGTTCCTGGGGGCCCCATAAAACTGTGTTTACATTTATGGTTAATACAACTATCCTTATTTGTGAACATTAAATATGTTTTTGATAAAAATCCTTTCATTAAAATGCCATCAGAATGCTTAGAATAATAAGTGGGTCTCTGTCCGCCCTTGTGTTGCAGACTTAGCGCTTTCGTCGCTATATTTAGCTGCTTTTAAGAACCCTCTAGCATTTTGATTTCAGAAAAGCGCCTAGTGCCAAATCTAACATATAAAAAATGATGGGCAGTAGCGCCGCTACATGTAGCGAAGCTATTAGTTTAACTACATGTTACAGTAGCTACTTTATTTATCAAGTAACTTTCCTGTAGTTTCGTTATTGTTTTTATCAAGTAGCGACGTAGCGTCCACAAACGCTACAAAATCCAGGGCATAACTAAGTAATGAAAGCAGGTTTTTTTTGTATTTTTGAAACAACAGAGTTATTCGTTGGACATTCACGCATGAGCCTCTATTCTGCCTCTCCTGTTTGTATCTACGAAACATGCGCACTGCAGTGGAACTCAAAGAATGACACACACAGACACACGCAGACACACAGAGCCACACACACAGGATGGAGGAGGAGACAGGAGCAGAGCGCCTTATCTTCAGAGATTTTGAAACTTGTTGAATCCTCTGATAAAAAGTACGTGTTAAAATTTCGGTTCTTGGCCATAGAGAGCTCATGTGGCCAATACTAGCCATTTGTTTTACATGGCCAAACACTCATTAAAACAGTCAACTGCAGCCAATTTTTTTAAAATAAAAATGAGAAAAATATATCAGCTTTAACTTTATTGGCGCCTTTAATTTCCAGATAGTTCAATTTGATGTGTGCCACTAAGATACTCTAATTAGAGAGCAGTAGCCAAACTTAGATATTGTATTTTCATGGCATAATTTACCAGACAGGATGTTTACATAAATCTGTTTTAAGGCTTATTTGCACAGATAAGATTTTTTAGGTATGGAACAGCTCTCCCATATATAAAAATAAATACATAAATAAATACATGCTCAATAAATAAATAAGCATTCAATTAATAACCCCCCAAAATACAATGAATAAATATGTAGGTAGAAATTAAATTATACAGTGAGACATAAATGTATATATATATCTTAATTAGCTTCTTTATTTTTTCACCTTTTTTGTCAACAGTTTCATTTGTTACTTGAATCGACTGTTTAATTGAGGTCTGAAGAAGTTTTCTCTAAGGGAGACCTTAAAGAAATAAGATGCCTTTTGTAGGGTTTTGTTTTCCCTAGAGATGTCCATTGAATGCAAACTCATAGCCATGTCTCGATGTGTAGAACACTACACAGTACCTTTCATTTGGTTCTAATAACAGCAGATTGTTTACTAGTTTGTCTACTAGTAATTACTTCAGTTTTTTTATTATGCTGATCATAAAGCAATTTTTACACTGTGTTATGTCATTGGCTGATCTTTAATAAATCTTTTAACCAGTGTATCAGACTCATTTTGAATTGATATTAGCTTGGTACAACGTTAAGTAGCTTCTGATGTAGTTAGGCTACTTTTAACACATTAGTGTAACTTAGCTTGCTATAATTCTTTAGGTGGTAGCTTTGGTGTAGTGAAGCTTAATTTATTGTTGAGTAACTAATAGCTTAGCTCACTACACCGGACAAGTACCTTGCCCAACACTGCATATAAAAGCCCTGAACTCGTAAAAAAAGTAGATTTGTAACCCCGCCTCGTGCTATCCTCTATCAGCTGTCATTATTCATGCAGCTATTATTTCATAGAAAGAAAAATTGGAGAACAGATAAGCAGATCATGGCTTGTCTACGGTGAAAAGAAGGACTGTGTTATTTACTTTTATGTCCCCTTTTTGGACACACAGAAAGGAGCAATCAGCAAAGTTAGAATGGCTTGGTAATTTCATTCCTTTTGAGACACCATGGAAAGTCAGCTGAGTATAAAACATACAAAGAAAAAACAACAAGAAAATGGACAAGAAGAGAGGGAAAAAATGTAGAACAAAATAACGTATATCTATTCTATCAAAATTTCTGTATCTGTATAATGGGTCTGTTTTATGTGTTGTATTCTCAATTCAGCGGGCCACCAGCCTGTTTCTGCCTAGGGCCCCAAATTTCCTAAATTTGCCCCAGACGTGAAGCACCTGCATTACCACTTCTTCTGTTTGTTATCATCAATATTTTGATTGATTTGTTTATAAATTTTTCTTTTTTTATAAATTTAGACTTGTGTAACATTTGATATCATTGTGTCATTTTTAGCATTTAAATGCAAGAAGAAAGAATAATACCTCCTCCAAGAATTGGCCCAAACATATGGTTCAATATTTAGAAAGTAACAGATATGTGCTGATTATTAAATTAAAAATCAGTGATAAGTAACATACATTGTTATCATAGTAGAAATTTTACAACATGAGGAAAATCAGGACAATTTTATTATTTTTCCTTTCTTCTACATGTCCTTTTGAGTCATGTCGAACATACAATATAGAGCAGAAGGTTGCCTTTATGTACCAGGGTAGTTTTGTGCTACAAGAAGGATGTATAAAAAATATCTTTGTTTTTCTTAATTTATTTTTTAAAGCATCACTGATGTTAAACAGTAAGGTCCTCAATTTGAATATTAACTATTGATTTCTCATTAGAGCATAGAGCTAGGTTGCAATAGTTGTTCATTAGAAAAAAATGTATCTTACCTAGTGACAACTGGATCAATTCAGTTTGGTTGGGTTAGTGCTTGCTGAATAAATAATGATAGCATAGTATGCCATCTATTCCTGTAGCATGGCCTGAGACTTTTTAATTATGGCAGAACATAAAACTGCATTTTAAAGAGAAAATATCTGCCTTTTACATAACTGTATGAATTGATTTGCTATTTTGCATCCATCATTTTTACAAGCACCAATGACACCAAAACTGGTTGGGTTTAAAAATCCTTTTATTATGTTTTGCCAGCAGGATAGGACCTCTTATCAGATCTCTCTTCCAGTTAGACCTGTAACAGGGGATTTTCTCTGTGGAAATTGGATTATTGATGGTTTTCTCATTTGAATAATTTTGCAATAAGAAGAAAATGAATTCTCGGTATCCCTTGCCTGATAGCGTTCATGCGGCTAAAGTCTATCAGAGTGTTTTTCTAGTTTGCTTCTGGTTGTTGTTGCTGAAGCACTTTAAACACAGAGCAGAAAAATATTCGAACATTGTCTGCTTGAAGATAATCTTCAGCTATTAAGGTTATTTGCTTGTCACAATTGTTTTATTTGCTCATTACAGAATGCATAGTTTTGCAATATGTGACTCCATATTTAGCACATATTACTCTAGTGCAGCTTTTTTGGTTAGAAAAAAAAATCTGGAAAAAAAAAAACTAGCTGTGTCTTTAACACAGAGACAGTAATTAGCTAGCTCTCTGCAAAGCAACACCACCATCCAAACTGCTTTAAAACAAACAGGGGATAACAGCTAAACACGGACAAAGCCAAATGGTGAAGAATTATAGTAGAAACAGCATTCACAAGAAAAAAATAAAAAATGTAGATTTGATATACTTCAATATCATCCATATTCAGCGTGGATTGATGCTGTTGGTTAGAATTCTTTAATATTTTTTCATCATAAATGCTATTTTTAAATTAAATACAGATCTTAACTTCTAAATGTTAAATTAAAATACATGCTTTATAATTAGAACATTACAGTTTCTGGTAATGCTGCAAATTTCCAGAAATAGAGTAACCTTTATTAACAGCGGCTATTTTAAGGCATGTTTTTTATTTCTAGTTCTATTTTGGCTCGTTTTGACACAGCAATAGTTTGCTTGTCCAAAAGTCTTAAAAATGACCCCTTATTCACACAGACTCTATCGGTTTGCTTCTTGTTTTGTTGAAAATACAAGCCATTATAGTTAATTTGGAAATCCCCACTGGCTCAGCAGTGCCATGACATAATGGGCAGCCCCCCTCCATCGTCAGTTAGAAATACAGATTGAGTCTATTGTTTAAGGATAACAGAGCAAAATGTGTAATTTACAGTAAAAAAAATGGTTTCTAAAAAAGATGAGGCAGGCAGGAAGTCAGAGACAGGGTGTGTAGAGTGAATCCAGTAGATTATTAGAAAAAGAGGATTGCGCAGATGGATCCTTTATGCATTGAGTGTGGATTCCTGAAAGGCAACTTTCTCTGGATGACAGAGTGAACGTAGGATATGTAAAGCCAGCATTTGCATGTTCTGCAGCGGACAAGGGGAAGATGCAAAGGAAATCCTCCAAGTTCTAATTCTCCTGTATAAAAGGTTGTCACGATGTGATGTTTTTTTGAGGGAACAATGTGCAAAAAATAACAGGATGGCAAGCTGCATGGCAAGTAGAAATATTTAACAATGAGAACAGGACAGAGATAATTTGGGGAGGATCAGGCTCTAAACGGACATGATCAGGCAGGCAAACAATAGAATTCAGCTGTGAGAAATGAAATCCAGGGTGTATTAATACTGAGGATGGGAAATAATAAGTAAACTAGGGGAATTTGTTTGGGGAAATGAGAAACAGCTGAGGCAGAGTGAAGGCAGAGTGAGCAAAAGGAGCAGCTGGTATGGGTAAGTGGAGAAAATAACGAAGAATCTTAAACTACAGTAAACGAAAGAATAATTTAATAAAAGAACACCTAAAAAAAAATTAGCATCAGGTCTTAAGAACACAAGGGCTAGGATATATCATAAATAGTCAAAATATATACACAAAATAAAATCTAACCGATTCAGGATCCAAACAATCCTCAATCCAGGTTTGTAGATCCCCTAGGTAAACAAGATAAGGAAATGCCTATAATGAACCAATCCGTTCAAGGTCTGCTGAAATTCCTTCTCCATGGCATCCTAAAATGTAATTTTTGCAAGAGGTTTTCTTTCTACAGTTGTTCTGGCGGCCTGTACAACTGCTACAAAAATACCCAAAGTGTGCACCGAAGGTTTGCTTTCCCCCATCAGTTTCCACAACCACTGAATTTCATCGATACGTCCTCAGACAACACTATGTATTGAATATTCTCAAATCTTCAGTGGAAGTCCTGGTAATAACTGATTTATATCCCATGTATAATTTAGTTTATATATTTTATACAATTATGTTGACGATCCTGAGGCAGTTGTGAGCAGTTAACAACTTTGTCTTTTTACCTGAATATCCAATGATTAATTGAATGATCAAATATTGTTTGAACAAGATCCTTACCTTTCTTAATTAGTGTATCAAATCATCATGTTAGTTTAGCTCATTTAGTGGAAAGAAAGCTCTTCTATCAACATAAGAAGTAGTGTTGGCTTCATAGTGCTGCTCTTGTCTTTGTTTGATAACTCTGCCAGGAGGTGACATTATTACAGTTTTTTAGCCAGATGCAGACTTCTGGCTAATTAGATCTTTTTTTTTGCCATCCAACACACTGATTTTTGTTAGTACATGAGGTGTTTTCACAGACATTCACAACTTGCAACTGAAATTGGGTTGATAACAAAGAAGAATTCTCTAAAATGAGCAGAAACCAAATACAAACTTGACAAGAGTAATTTTAAGAGCTGTCACTATGCTGATGGCCCACAGCTTCACTGCAAACAGAGGGTTTCAAGCCAGCAGAGAATGAGGGATAACACTTGCAGTATATTATCACAACCTCCAGTTTGGTGAGTTTTCAGTTAGCTGCCAGGGGAAACAGTGCATAGATGTTTGAAAGAGTGTTTTCTTTTCATTACTGACAAAAGCATGGATAACAGGCAAAAGCATGGATAACAGGTTTTCTTATCTAAGAAGCCCATCTGTTTACTACTCAAAGTGATTTTGAAAATGAATTAATTACATTGTTATTTTATGAGTGAAAGAGAATTTGTATGTACTTAAAATCGGTAAAATAGTATTTTTATACATATACTGTACATGAATGACAATGTATCTCGGTCTGATATTATATTATTAAATTTCATATATTCAGACGGAATAATAACATAACAGTAATGAAGGCTTGAAAACACCAAATAATCCATTCATGTCATGGTGCTCATGTCTGGTCTGATCACTCATTTTACTCAGCTGCCTAGCTCTGCCCGGTTCTCATTACAGTTCTTCTGATCCACCCACTTCGGTCTGTATAACCAGTCTTCACACCAGCCATCAGTGCCAGATTATCTAAGTCTGTGGCAAGAGTTCTCCAGCATTTCTGTGTTTCTGATTGTCTGATCCTGACCTGTTCTTCCTCTGGACCTTTGAGCCGGCCTGTCCCCATTGTGATCTGTTTGCCTGAACAGTCTTCAGACTCCTGCCGGATCTATGCCTGTCTGTGAACCGAACCTGGAACTGTTTCCCAACTCCGTATTGGATTTCCATTTGGCACCTTTTCGGACCTCTGATCTCCTGGCTCTGACTCCTAAACACGACATCGACTTTAACTATGGCCCCTGGATTATCCTGCCTTCCTTCGTTTGCTTGCCTCTGATCTCCTGCCTGTTCTCCGACCTTTGGGACTTCAGCGCCTGGGAGTCTCTGGGTGGCACCCGCTGCATCGTGTTGGCAGCCTACCGGCTGGAACCAACGTCACCTAAGCTTGGACTGAACTACAGGTGCTGGTCATAAAATTAGAATATCATGAAAAAGTAGATTGATTTCAGTAATTCCATTTAAAAAGTGAAACTTGTATATTATATTCATACATTACATACAAACTCATATATTTCAGATGTTTATTTTGTTTAATTTTGATGATTACAAATGACAACAAATGAAAATCTCAAATTCATCATATCAGAAAATTAGAATATTACTGAAGACCAATAAAAACAAAGGATTTATAGAAATGTTGGCCAACTGAAAAGTATGAACATGAAAAGTATGAGCATGTACAGCACTCAGTATTTAGTTGGGCCTCCTTTGGCCTGTATTACTGCAGCAATGCGGCGTGGCATGGAGTCGATCAGTCTGTGGCACTGCTCAGGTGTTATGATAGCCCAGGTTGCTCTAATAGTGGCTTTTAGCTCTTCTGAATTGTTGGGTCTGGTGTATTGCATCTTCTTCTTCACAATACCCCATAGATTTTCTATGGGGTTAAGGTCAGGAGAGTTTGCTGGCCAATTAAGAACAGGGATACCATGGTCCTTCAACCAGGTACTGGTAGCTTTGGCACTGTGTGCAGGTGCCAAGTCCTGTTGGAAAATGAAATCTGCATCTCCAAAAAGTTGGTCAGCTGCAGGAAGCATGAAGTGCTCTAAAACTTCCTGGTATGTGGCTGCGTTGACCCTGGACCTCAGAAAACACAATGGACCAACACCAGCAGATGACATGGCACCCCAAACCATCACTGACTGTGGAAACTTTACACTGGACTTCAAGCAACGTGGATGAAGTGCCTCTCTTCTTTTCCTCCAGACTCTGGGACCTTGATTTCCAAAGGAAATGCAAAATTTACTTTCATCAGAGAACATGACTTTGGACCACTCACCAGCAGTCCAGTCCTGTTTCTCTTTAGCCCAGGCAAGACGCTTCTGACGCTGTCTGTGGTTCAAGAGTGGCTTGACACAAGGAATGCGACAGCAGAAACCCATGTCTTTCATACGTCTGTGTGTGGTGGTTCTTGAAGCACTCACTCCAGCTGCAGTCCACTCTTTGTGAATCTCCCCCACATTTTTGAATGGGTTTTGTTTCACAATCCTCTCCAGGGTGCGGTTATCTCTCTTGCTTGTACACTTTTTTCGACCACATCTTTTCCTTCCCTTCGCCTCTCTATTAATGTGCTTGGACACTGAGCTCTGTGAACAGCCAGCCTCTTTAGCGATGACCTTTTGTGTCTTGCCCTCCTTGTGCAAGGTGTCGATGGTCGTCTTTTGGACAACTGTCAAGTCAGCAGTCTTCCCCATGATTGTGTAGCCTATAGAACTAGACTGAAAGACCATTTAAAGGCTTTTGCAGGTGGTTTGAGTTAATTAGCTGATTAGAGTGTGGCACCAGGGGCCATCAATTTTGAACCTTTTCACAATATTCTAATTTTCTGATATGATGAATTTGAGATTTTCATTTGTTGTCATTTGTAATCATCAAAATTAAACAAAATAAACATCTGAAATATATGAGTTTGTATGTAATGTATGAATATAATATACAAGTTTCACTTTTTAAATGGAATTACTGAAATCAATCTACTTTTTCATGATATTCTAATTTTATGACCAGCACCTGTATAAGACCGGGTTAGTGACTCACTTGTTCGTTATCATCCACCTCCAGATAGACATATTCACTAACCTGTGTCCTCTTCCCGCAGGGGTTCCTGCCTTAGACGGTGATGATGCACACTGCCAGTCCATTTCTGATAAATGTTTTGAGAAAGCTGATTGTCTGTACTGGGTGCTATTATTCTGAGCTTGACAATCCATACATCCATAAATCTATCCATCCACAAATATGGCACAGTACTGACTTTGTACTTTGGATTACTAAACTCTTCTGCTGATTTTGATACTTTTAATCACCTATATAACAGACAGGACTTTAATGTTATGATAAAGGACTTCCCATTCTTGCATTGTTCCTCCTGCCACTGGTTTACCTCAGAGTCCAATTCTTTGACCTGAACTGGCCAAACACAACCATTAGTTTCAGTTCTATGCAGATGATCTATCTGTCCGTTGACCAATTGTCTCCCAAAAAGTCATGCCATTTTGTTTCATGTTAAACAGCTTCAATAAAATTAAGGAGTGGCTTTCTCAAAAATGAATTTAAATTAAATAAAAAAGTAAATTGAAAAGACTGTGCATGCTTCAATAAGCTATATAAACAATATATATATATAGATTAACTGTGGTCCCCTAAGTCAAACCTAACTTGTCCAGAAGGCTGCTGCTTGGCTGCTGACTTACCATTAAATTTGACATCCTTATTAACTTTCCGCTCAATTCCAGACTGCCTCAGCGAGACAATGGCTACAGCCTCTGCAGTTCTCTGTCTAGCTCTGAGCTGAGTTGGTTGGAGCATTTGTTAATAGTAGGGGCACAACTAACGATTATTTAAAAAATCGATGAATCGGCCGATTATTTTTTCGATGAATCGATGAATCGGACAAAACATATTTTTTATATTAACCTCTTTATTCCAAAATAAACATTTTAGACAGAACAAACAAGCACACAAGTACAGGTTGCTCATTAACTGTACCGGTGCAATTTGAAAAATAAATGTTTGTGTTAAAACTACGCAAACTTACATGAGAAATGTAGCTGTACATCCACAAAATATAGGGTACTTTGTTTCATAAAGCGCAAAAAAAGACATTTTTGTTTTTAAAAGCCCCTAAGGAGTTCAAACAGTAGGTCCCACCATTTCGACAAATGAGGTTTTTTTTTACTAGAAGAGTTCTGCCTTTTAAGACAGGAAAGTATAGCAGTTAAAGTTGCTACTTGAGAAAATACTTAACCATAGAGATAAAAATAGCCCTGTGATTCAAATTATGAATTGTATTTGGAATAAAAATGACAGAACTAGGGGTGGTAAAAAACACATCCTCCAACGACAGATATTTACATGGGAATGTGGCATAAAATTGACTTATTACTGATCTTGCTGGATTTTATTGTGCTTTACTTCCATAAATGGCAGGATCTTCTTTACTTTATATTTGCCAGAAGATTTAAACTTTAAAGGCCTTGCCCTCATAATTTGCAAGTTAATTTATTTATAAAGAAAATATAAACGCTGCTTAAGCTAATTCAAATGAAATTAAAAGTAAAATAAGTAGCCAACCTTATCACTGTCTGTAACCTACTAACAAGGTAAGGAAAGCATCAGATGAGCTACCTGAGAAACTAACGTTACGTTTCCCCACTTTAAAACGAAACAAACATGGTCGCTCACCCGGCCTGCTGATCAGCTCTCTTCACTGCCATTGAAGGCTCCAATGTGTTTTCTTTTCAGGTGCTGCATCATAACAGTGGTTCTTCCGTGCCATGTTAATTTGTTTTTACAAAAGTTGCATGTTACAACTTTTTTCGCTTTACAAAGCGCAGGCTATTTTAATTATTGTGATCAATTTGCGCCGTCAATCCCGACGCATGCGCACTTCATTTGCAGTCTGGACGCTGAGGGTAAACATCGTGTGGCTCTGACTGCAGCGCTGAGAGGGACTCCTGCGGGAGCAGGAGAACAGGGTTGGGATGGGGGAGGCGCCCCACGGCAGCAGCTGCCACTGGAGGACAAGAGTAGGAACGATACATGCTTTCACGTAAGAGTCTCCAAAAGCCGCCAGTGACACTGTAAAAAGTCGCCAGATTTGTCGCTAGTCTCTTTTTTGAAAAACAGTCGCTGGAGGGGTCTGAAAAGTCACTAAATATAGCGACAAAGTCGCTGAGTTGGCAACACTGCTCCTGCGGCGCTGGCTCACTCTGCCGTATTTTTTTTTTCTTCCCCCGTTTCAGTTTCAGTTTCAGCGGATGACTCATTAATCGCGCGACACAACTAATCGATGATGAAATTCGTTGCCAGCGCTTTTAAAAGTCGATTTTTATCGATTTTATCAATTCGTTGTTGCAGCCCTAGTTAATAACACAACACAAGGAACTCAACGCTTAATCTCACATGTCATCATTAAAACTATCCATCAGCATCCAACTCACAGGCAATTTCTGTCCAAATCTTTTCATTTTGTTGTGTCTTTGTAATAAGGATCATACAAAATTTTTTTGTTCTTTTGTTCTTTCCGTCCACGTCTGCCATAAGAAGTTGGTGATAAAACAGTGAGATGCACTCTTGGAAGTTGTCGCAAAAAGATTTGACAAAAGTTTTAAGCCCTTGAAAATAAAATAAATACTTTGATCAAGATGACAAATCTGCTACCTTGTATGTTGAAATACCAATAGTTTGTTTCCAATTATTAAATAAAACAATCTCCTTTTTGGGAATATTTCAAAATGATGTTTTCATTTGTAGTTACTGATTTGTCGTTATCCTATTTTACTTTGACAAACCGGATGATGTTAACGCTCTTTTTCCTCTTTGAAACGATTACAATTGCGATGCTTGACCTGGCCTATTCCAAAAATATACTTGCTCTGTATTGTGACAATGAAGGATAGAGAACATGTACATGAACGCTAGTGTTACGTAGAATGGTGAATGGTTCTTTTTAATCAACAGAACTATGCAGTTGCATTTTTGGGCATATACAGATTCTTTACTATTGAACTTGAATCACTACTTATTTTCATTTTTTATCTATTCTAATTAGAATTTCTTGCAAAGAAATGGAGGCAGTTGGGCTCAAAAGTAACTTGCAATGTGCTATACAAATAAAGTTTCATTGACTGACTATGGTAGAATGATAACTGATAAAACCTGTTTATGAATCTATATACCTGTCATGTTTTGGCCTGTGTCTCAGCTGCTGTACTCAGTAATAATGATGATTTGCTGCACCTGGGCTCTTGTGTCACAAAATTCCCTCTACTCACCTGTTTACCTGCCTTTCTGTTTCTGTTCTCTTTTCTTCAATACCTACCCACAGCCAGATTATTCTGCTTATACCAAAGTTCATCCACACTGTTTATTTAGAAATATGTGTATTTAAATGGAAAGGAGTGCGCAGACAGACAGTTCGTTGGTAGACAAGAGCAGGTGTTCACTAGCAGCTCTGGGCAGGGGTCTGTGGTGTATTGGCTGACAGAGCTGATAAGGTTGGACAAGGTGTATGGTGCTGGTTAAGTCCTGGATGGTAGTCCACATGGTATTCAACGTGGGGAAGGCGAGACAAGGACATCCAGGAAACAATGACTTGTCCAGAGTAGGCAGCACGTCCTGATTATACAGGCAAGTCAACAGGTGGGTAGAGCCAAAGGTCAGTGATAATAACTGAGTGCTGTCTGTCTGTCTGTCCAGAAATATAAACATCCAGATATTTAAATGGAGGGTATAGAACTTTAGACTAAAAATGTTGCAGCAGTTTTGCACATGATTGCAAAGAAAAACAATTTATAATTTAAAGAAATGTATGATTTACTTTTTCACATCATGCAAAGTTAGCTTGAGAGTCTGTGTTGTGAATTTAAAAGCACAAAAATAAACTTTGTTAACTTTCTGATTACAAATGCATCAGAAAATTTGTGTAATTCCCAAATGTGAGGAAACTGAGTTAGATACAAAACACTTTGAATATGCATGTCTTGATGTTTGTTTATCACCTCAAATGCACTTTTAGATCACAGGTTTGCAGAATTTTCCAGGTCGTTAGAAATCCGAATATAACATTTCAAGAAAAACGCTTGAAGGGATTTCTCATCAGTTGCTTACTTGATAAAACCCAAACAAATACATTTTATTCAAGAATGTATTTGCACCCTAGAAACTCTTGTTTCTTTTGTATTTTTTGTTAAACTCTATCAGTAATTCATTCAATTATATTAATAGAGTAACTTTCAAGCTAATGTAAAAACAATAGATAGAAGATAAAGCATTTAAAATTAAACATAAGTATATTGTAACTGGCCAGGGGTCGGCAACCCAAACTGTTCAAAGAGCCATATTGGACCAAAAAACAAATCTGTCTAGAGCAGCAAAAAGTATAAGTCTTATATATGTCAACAATGGGTGGTGAGGTTGCTTGAGGACCCAGATGCAGAGACAAGTGAAGCAGGGATGAGTTCTAGAGAGGTTTAATAGCAGACCAAACAGCAGCTGAGGCAGAAATCCAGAAATCCAACATAAAATATAAAACAAACCAAAATCATGGAGACATCAGGGGGGAAATGAGTCTGAGGAGCCAGGGAGAGATGAGCAGAGTAGACAATACAGCAACAAGAAGGAACCAGCACTGAGAGACTGCAGAGGTGGAGTATTTAAGGTCAACCAAACAAAAGGATGGACTAACGAGCAGAATGGGGAACAGGTGTGGGTGAAACTGGCAAGAGGGAATCCAAGGGAAAAGAAAACAATCACAAGGGGGCAACAGAGAGTAACTAAAGAATGCTTGAAGATCATGGAAAATAAAAACAACTGATAACAGAAAACTGAAAACTCAGAGTCACAACAAATAAGAACCATAACAGTACCCCCCCCCTCAAGGGCGGATACCAGACGCTCTTGGAGCCCAAACACAAAACAACCCACCCAGGGTGGGCGGAGGGGGAAACCAGGAAGGAGGGCAAGAAACCAAAAACAAAACAGAGTCCAAAAACAAAACAACCCACAAAAGGTGGGCGAGGGCAACCTAAAGTCTCTAGAATTCAGCCGTGTGGCCGGGGAGGAGAAAGAGTCTCTGGAGGCCGGCCGTGGGGCCGGAGGCGAGGTGACAGAGTCTCTGGAGGCCGGCCGTGGGGCCGGAGGCGAGGACAAAGGTGGGCCTCTGAAAGCCGGCCGTGGGGCCGGAGGCGAGGACGAAGTTGCCTCTGAAAGCCGGCCGTGGGGCCGGAGGCGAGGACGAAGGTGGGCCTCTGGAGGACGAAGGTGGGCCTCTGGAGGACGAAGGTGGGCCTCTGAAGGCCGGCCGTCGGGCCGGAGGCGAGGACGAAGGAGGGCCTCTGGAGGACAAAGGTGGGCTTTTGGAGGCCGGCCGTGGGGCCGGAGGCGAGGACAGAGGAGGGCCTCTGGAGCACGGAGGAGGGCCTCTGGAGGACGCCGGCGACGCCGTCTCTGAAGAAGGGGAACCTTTGGAGAGGGACGCCGTCACAGACGTAGCTGCAGGAACCTTGGGGGACGCCGTCTCAGACGCAGCTGCAGGAACCTTGGGGGACGCCGTCTCAGACGCAGCTGCAGGAACCTTGGGGGATGCCGTCTTGGCCGCAGCTGCAGGAACCTTGGGGGACGCCGACTGCTGCACAGGAACAGCCTCAGAGGGGGCCGCCGACTGTGGCACAGGAACAGCCTCAGAGGGGGCCGCCGACTGCGGCACAGGAACAGCCTCAGAGGGGGCCGCCGACTGCGGCACAGGAACAGCCTCAGAGGGGGCCGCCGACTGCGGCACTGGAACAGCCTCAGAGGGGGCCGCCGACTGCGGCACTGGAACAGCCTCAGAGGGGTCGCCGACTTTGGCACTGGAACAGCCTCAGAGGGGGCTTGGAGCGTCCGCTGAGGGGCCGTGGAGGCTTGGAGCGCCTGCTTAGCTTTATTTCAGATAGCCTTTTACTAGTGTGCTCAGGGATATCAGGATGACTCTGAGCAGGCTCAGGGGTCTAAGGCGCTAGGCTAAACGGCCAGCTAATGGGCTCAGGAGTCTCTGGCGCTAGGCTAAACGGCTCGCTAATGGGCTCAGGAGTCTCTGGCGCTAGGCTAAACGGCCCGCTAATGGGCTCAGGAGTCTCTGGCGCTAGGCTAAACGGCCCGCTAATGGGCTCCGGAGTCTCTGGCGCTAGGCTAAACGGCCCGCTAATGGGCTCAGGAGTCTCTGGCACTGGGGAAGCTGCCCTGCTAATGGGCTCAGGCACTGGGGAAGCTGCCCCGCTAATGGGCTCAGGCACTGGGGAAGCTGCCCTGCTAATGGGTTCTGGAGCTAGGGAAACTGGACCGCTAATGGGTTCTGGAGCTAGGGAAACTGGACCGCTAATGGGTTCTGGAGCTAGGGAAACTGGACCGCTAATGGGTTCTGGAGCTAGGGGATCTGGCTGGCTAGGAGCTGATGGAGGTGGCAGGAAAGGAAAAAGATCTTCCCTCTCCCCATAAAAGTAGTGCCTTAACTGAGACTCCTCAATATGGGAAGCTCTAACTGCAGGGGGTGTAATACGTGGACCTGGTTTGAGTTTTTTTAGAAGATGGGGCTAGCTGTTGGTCATAGAGGTGACGACTGAGACTATGGGAGACACTGACGTAGTTATGGGGGAAGCTAAGGCTAGCAGCTGGCTGACCCAAGGGATTGGAGGTATCAGGCTGACCCGCCGGAGAGGGAGTGGAGGCGTCAGGCTGACCCGCCGGAGAGGGAGTGGAGGCGTCAGGCTGACCCGCTGGAGAGGGAGTGGAGGCGTCAGGCTGACCCGCCGGAGAGGGAGTGGAGGCGTCAGGCTGACCCGCCGGAGAGGGAGTGGAGGCGTCAGGCTGACCCGCAGGAGAGGGAGTGGAGGCGTCAGGCTGACCCGCAGGAGAGGGAGTGGACTTCTTCCCCCGGCGACGCTTACGCCTGGAGGGAGCAGTTGGCAGGGGAGAAACTGTAGAGGCTGAGGGAGAAGTGGAAGCAACTGAGGTAGAGGTTGAACAGGCAGCTGCTGCAGGTGATTGTGGTTGAGGTGGAGGAGGTTTATTTAATAGCTGGGCTAAAGCCGCCTTGTGGTTCCACTCCACCTCTTCTAGAATGTCCAGAAACCCTAGGGATGACAGGAGAGTTGTTTGGGGGGTTAAAATCTTTTTTAGGTCGGCTGCAGCACATACCCGTCTCCAGGGAGGGCTGAGAGTGGCAATCCTGTCCAGTGTGCACTGACAGTTCTCTAGGAAGTGTGTCATACTTCCTGCCAAGTTTGACTCCGCTGGGTCCATGTTGGCCGGTTCCTTCTGTCAACAATGGGTGGTGAGGTTGCTTGAGGACCCATATGCAGAGACAAGTGAAGCAGGGATGAGTTCTAGAGAGGTTTAATAGCAGACCAAACAGCAGCTGAGGCAGAAATCCAGAAATCCAACTTAAAATATAAAACAAACCAAAATCATGGAGACATCAGGGGGGAAACGAGTCTGAGGAGCCGGGGAGAGATGAGCAGAGTAGACAATACAGCAACAAGAAGGAACCAGCACTGAGAGACTGCAGAGGTGGAGTATTTAAGGTCAACCAAACAAAAGGATGGACTAACGAGCAGAATGGGGAACAGGTGTGGGTGAAACTGGCAAGAGGGAATCCAAGGGAAAAGAAAACAATCACAAGGGGGCAACAGAGAGTAACTAAAGAATGCTTGAAGATCATGGAAAATAAAAACAAAACAACTGATAACAGAAAACTGAAAACTCAGTCACAACAAATAAGAACCATAACAATATAAGCCTCATCTGGCAACACAGTCTCTAAGTGTATTAGCCCACTATAAGAAAGGACTATGAGGGCCTAAATATATAAAAGGCATTCATGATTACAGGTGCTGGTCATAAAATTAGAATATCATGAAAAAGTAGATTGATTTCAGTAATTCCATTTAAAAAGTGAAACTTGTATATTATATTCATACATTACATACAAACTCATATATTTCAGATGTTTATTTTGTTTAATTTTGATGATTACAAATGACAACAAATGAAAATCTCAAATTCATCATATCAGAAAATTAGAATATTGTGAAAAGGTTCAAAATTGATGGCCCCTGGTGCCACACTCTAATCAGCTAATTAACTCAAACCACCTGCAAAAGCCTTTAAATGGTCTTTCAGTCTAGTTCTATAGGCTACACAATCATGGGGAAGACTGCTGACTTGACAGTTGTCCAAAAGACGACCATCGACACCTTGCACAAGGAGGGCAAGACACAAAAGGTCATCGCTAAAGAGGCTGGCTGTTCACAGAGCTCAGTGTCCAAGCACATTAATAGAGAGGCGAAGGGAAGGAAAAGATGTGGTCGAAAAAAGTGTACAAGCAAGAGAGATAACCGCACCCTGGAGAGGATTGTGAAACAAAACCCATTCAAAAATGTGGGGGAGATTCACAAAGAGTGGACTGCAGCTGGAGTGAGTGCTTCAAGAACCACCACACACAGACGTATGAAAGACATGGGTTTCTGCTGTCGCATTCCTTGTGTCGAGCCACTCTGGAACCACAGACAGCGTCAGAAGCGTCTTGCCTGGGCTAAAGAGAAACAGGACTGGACTGCTGGTGAGTGGTCCAAAGTCATGTTCTCTGATGAAAGTAAATTTTGCATTTCCTTTGGAAATCAAGGTCCCAGAGTCTGGAGGAAAAGAAGAGAGGCACTTCATCCACGTTGCTTGAAGTCCAGTGTAAAGTTTCCACAGTCAGTGATGGTTTGGGGTGCCATGTCATCTGCTGGTGTTGGTCCATTGTGTTTTCTGAGGTCCAGGGTCAACGCAGCCACATACCAGGAAGTTTTAGAGCACTTCATGCTTCCTGCAGCTGACCAACTTTTTGGAGATGCAGATTTCATTTTCCAACAGGACTTGGCACCTGCACACAGTGCCAAAGCTACCAGTACCTGGTTGAAGGACCATGGTATCCCTGTTCTTAATTGGCCAGCAAACTCTCCTGACCTTAACCCCATAGAAAATCTATGGGGTATTGTGAAGAAGAAGATGCAATACACCAGACCCAACAATTCAGAAGAGCTAAAAGCCACTATTAGAGCAACCTGGGCTATCATAACACCTGAGCAGTGCCACAGACTGATCGACTCCATGCCACGCCGCATTGCTGCAGTAATACAGGCCAAAGGAGGCCCAACTAAATACTGAGTGCTGTACATGCTCATACTTTTCATGTTCATACTTTTCAGTTGGCCAACATTTCTATAAATCCTTTGTTTTTATTGGTCTTCAGTAATATTCTAATTTTCTGATATGATGAATTTGAGATTTTCATTTGTTGTCATTTGTAATCATCAAAATTAAACAAAATAAACATCTGAAATATATGAGTTTGTATGTAATGTATGAATATAATATACAAGTTTCACTTTTTAAATGGAATTACTGAAATCAATCTACTTTTTCATGATATTCTAATTTTATGACCAGCACCTGTATATGTTTATCCTGGAGCAAATGTCACATCATGTAGCTACTATTGCTGAACGATATTCTGTGCTTTAGGAAGAGGTTTCAGTATTAATGTATTAGGTCTTGTTGCATTGATGAAATTATAGAAACACAACAAATAATTTAGATTTTTGGCATTTTTATTTTGAGGATTTGGAGGAAAAAAGGAAGAAAGTTCACATACCTACATAAGCACCAACTGTTTGATATGTAAATGGTTTTCCATGCTTGCAACTGAAGCAGTAGTGGAGTTTGAAGATGCAATCCATGTCCTGGTCTTGGAGCTGATGATTGGCTTTTTCTTTGCTCCTGCTCACCTGTCTAATTGACCCGGTGGCTGATTAACGCTGATCGTTTCTACCTGGTTCCTCAGCTATTTATGTTTTTTTGCAGGCCTACCATCAGTGTCAGATTATTCGAGCTGTTTGTGAGAGTTACACTTGCGTTCAAGTGAGTTTTTCTGTAATTCTTATTCTGACCTTTTTCAGCTTCTAGATATTTCAGTTTTGCCTTGCCCTTGTGTGCTCTGTCAGTTTTTGTTTTAGGAGTGAATTCCTGTTTTCTGCTGGTGTACCAAACTTGGACTGTGTTACTGACCTCAATCAATTCTCCTTCGGTACCTCTTCGGCTCTCTAATCTTCTAGTCTGTCTACCTAGTTCGGATTTGACTTCGGCTCTGGATATTCCCTCACGGACAGTATTGCCTCCTCTGTGTTGGGCTGGCATCAGCTCGTCATCACCCAGAGTTCTGGAAGCTGTAGACAATCTCCCACCCGGATTACTCCTTCCTCTGGGATCGTACTAGACTTTGAACAAGGTCAGGGATTTTTTGCTTCTAGTCATAATCAGCTCGACAATTCAGTCACTGACCTGTGTTTCCTGTCTCTGCAGAGAATCTGGTTATCCGCTCCGCTGACGACTAGCCGCTTGCCGTGTTTTTTTGTAAAGTACACTTCCACCAGTTTTGCCAAAGAGTATGAGTTCTGGTTTGCTACAGTAGGTTTCCAAGGTAGGCCTCCAGACTTGTCTTTATGGGACAAAACGCCATTAAAATCAAAACACATTTGAGTTGAAGTCCTTTTGCTGCTTTCATTCTGTTTACCTATTGTGTTTCATAATCACAATCTATGCAACTTCATGCTTTGTGCTCGAGTGTCTGCTGTTTGGTTTCTTCGTCTGATCCATGTATTTCACCTCTGGACATAAAATAAATTTTAATTTAGCTACTGTGAAGTGTTAAGGCTACAAACAAATGAAAAGGAACAGTTAGAGAACTTATATTTACAAAACATCTCCTTATTAATTAGAAAAAGTGACTAGAGTGTAAACAGTAGAGTTTATCTAATTTATTTGAATGATTTATTGTGTCTCCATACAATATCATACAAGTCACATTTTTGGATGAAAACGTACTTTAGTACATGAACTTGTAATCAATTGCTGAATGGGACTGCCTGGTATCCAGAAGGCAGTAAAAAGGCATATGTTTTGCCTTTTTACCCCAAATCCATTGAAAGAGGCTTTAATGTTTCTAAAGCAAGTAGCTGAAATAGTGCTTTCACAAATAATTTGTTTTTACAACACTTTAAACATAAAAGATACCATTTTAATTTAAAAGGACAGTTCAGTACATGTCATGTCAGGAGAGTCTCCCCCCCAACCCCCCCCCCCCCCCCCCCCCCCCCCCCCCCACCCACACACACGCACACTTCTATCCGTGAAAATCAGGGAATAACAACTTTTTATGTTCTAAGGTGATGCAAATGCTATGTAAAAAGGTGTCACGTTTTAAAACCTCCGTGCTTTACACCCAACATTTACGCTCTATGAACTGCAATACACAGTCGATGATATACTCTCTAAATGATTAGTAAGGTGCTATAGATTTGATTTCTTTCTCTGTTTAATTACAAATAAAGCTGACTTAGTCTTAGTTGTGATAGTACTGTAGTAAGACAATATGTCTTATCTTGTCACTGTCACCAAAAGTTTGGATTTCAAACTAATAATTGAGAAGCTATTCTTCATTTATCTCAGTTGTGTAGTCTTAGGTTGAATTTTACCCTAAAACTGGATTTAACAGCCTAAACTAAAAAAGAAAAGACATTTTTTAGATTATACAATCTTTTCACCTTCATGGACTTTTGAACTGTTCTTTACACTTACATAACATATTTAGTATCATTTTACAGCGGGGTTTTGTTTTGTTTTGTCCCAATTTCTGCCCATTAAGCCACTGTTAATATTACATGCCTACACAGCAAAACCAATTATCTAACTTCTCATGAATATTCCAGTGAGGTTACTGAGAGGTTCTCAAACTATCTTTCCCCAGATCTGACTTTTCTTATCAACAACACTCTGAAAAGATTATCCGCGACATCACTTACACTAGACAAAAGAAGACATAGACAAAAATAAAACCTCACAGAGAGTTAGAGCTATTTTTTTGTCAGTGAAAGCTATACACAGCACTATATATAATACAATGTCTGAGACGTATCTGGTGTCAATTTCCAAAATGCCAAGATTTCTTTTCATCTTAGCAATAAAAACAAACTGGAGATACTTCAAAGGTAGACTGACAGAGTTCTGACAAAAATGATTATGAAACTGCTGTTTTTTTTTGTTTATTTCAAAAACAACCTCAAAATCTCAACTCAATGTTTAAAGCCTTTTATATTCTTGCTTTAGCAGAGCTTATCAGGCAGTATGATTTGCATTATATTTTACTAAAAACTATAAATAAAACAGTGGTTGTAGTAACTTAAACCACATGCAGAGAAATTATCTGAAAGAAAACTACTCGATAATTAAAACAGGATTATGCAAATGATCAAACTGATTTTAACTGGCTAGAATCATAATCATAACTGGTTAACAGACAGCACGTGGAGCTATAATCTGTTTATGACTGAGGCACACAGTAAAAGCAATATGTTTTGCCTCAGGTTTATGGTGCATATTTTGTACTGATGGTTTTGGTTTCAGAACGGTATTTATAGCTTTATAGCATTTGTTTCTAGCAGGGTAATAAAAGATACTGTACGTATTAATGTATATGTGCCTTTAGCCTTTGAATATTTATCAGATGTTAAGATCTGTAAATCTAGCGTGTAGATGCACGTGGTTCAGGGCTGTGATCTGCTGTGCATCACATCATGCTTTTCCATTTATGAAAGAAAAATGGCTCCTCTGCAAAATAAAAAAAAAAATGTTATATAATATTATTGTAAGAGTTTAGTTCGCTTATGGTTACTGTTGAGTGTCACAGTTTAATTTATGAGGATACAGATGATAATCAGCTCTCAGAATTCCTATTTTGAAATTGCATGTGTTAAAAAAAATATATGATAGAAATCATAAATAAGCAACTTAACAGACAAACTTAACAGACATTTAACACAATTAACTTTACACAATGGGCATCTCTAAGCTTTTAGCCCAAGTTTTACATCTTAGTATATCACCATTTTTTTTTCTAGCCTTAAAAAACTGATCTTTCTCATATAAAAAGTGGAACCTCTATAGGGAGTGTGGCAGCCTAGTGGTTAGGGCATAGAGCTTGGAATCCTGAGGTTCTGGGTTCAAGCACCACTCCCAAAGACTGCCACTCTGGCTCTCTGAGCAAGACCCTTAACCCCACACTGCTTCCTAAGCGCCCCATGATGGCAGCCCACTGCTCCCGAAAGGGATGGCTTAAATGCAGAGGTCAATTTCTCCAATGTGAGATCAATAAAGTTCAATTAAAAAAGATTAATAAAAAACAACAATAATAACAGTAAAATCTCTGCAGCTTTTGTTCTAGCTTTCACCAACATTCTGCCCTGAAGCTGTTGCACTAAGCTGGCGTTCTGAAAACAAAACAATTTTTTTTTTAGCTTTTTGAATTTAAAGCAGAAAGAAAGGATGCAAAATGAGTCATCATTAAGGCAAACCGTTTGCAAAAAAAGTCTCTACTTCTCTATAAACTGGCCTAGTGAAATTCAAATCCCTACCTCCTCTAATTTCATTACATTTATAATGTAACTAATGATATTTGAGAGTTGAAAGGTTTTACCTTGATTCTAGCATAGCCTCTCCAAGATGTTTAGCATATTCTTCATATGCAATATAACCTTATGTAAATCTGTTTTTAGTCATTCAACATGGTAGACTCTTAAGCATGTTGAACGTCACATTACCATATGGTTTTCACATTAGTTAGTGTGCTTGGTTATATGAGGCTGGTATAACAAGATACAGTGCACGGAAAATTCACTTACACCTGAACTTCATCATGTTTTTCATTTTGACAGGTTAAGACAAAGAAATTTAAAGTATTTTGTTTGGATTTCTGTGAAAAGTCATCATAGAGCAAAAGCATTTATTTTTTTATTTGCCAATAAACTTGGTTATAAAGTAATTTCTGAAAAAAAAGAAATTATCTGGAAAACAAAATGTATACTCTTCTCATGATACAACAGCTTCAACAAATAACTTTAGTACTAAGCCAGTCTTGTATTTGTTTCAATCTCCAGGACACCATCCTCTGAAAAATGGTGGCCATTTTGCAGCTCTTTCAATTAGGGATGCTTTTCCACATCAGACAGCTAAGCTAGTTCTTTCAGGGTTCCTGTGTGTGAGTGAGTGCGAGTTATGCATACCTTCCAGAGAGGATATTTGTTGAGAACCTGGGTAGCCTACACAGGTGAAGATACATTTTCTCATCAGAGTGCTGGGCTTTAAAGAGCAGCAGAGCCTTCACCCAGGGATGGCTTCTTGTGGGGTTGTTGATGTTGTTTCAGTGCTTTCTAGTCTCTTGCTTCTCTTGGAGTATTTTCCCTAATGTTTAATGGTTTTCGTTTGGTTTTCAGTATTTTGTATTTTGGATTTTTGCCTCTGTTACCCTTGGACTTTCATTAAATCATCACAAACTCATCTGTGCCTACTCCTCTCTGCATTTGGGTCCTCAAAGCCTCCATACAACCTGACAAGTTCAAGTTAATGGAAAAATGGATAGAACCAAATGCAGAGTAGGAAAAAATTAATTATGACCCGAAATACAACAAAGTTTAAGAAGAAAGCATTATCAAATGTTCAATTGTCCACTTCTCTTAATCCTATAAATTAATGTCCTTAATTTGTCTTTTTTTTTCAGAATTTGTATCTTATTCTTACTTCAAACCAATACCGTATCAGCAAGTTGACTGTTTAAATGTATATTCTGCTGTTTTGTCACCAGCATTTTTCCTTGAAATGTGTAATGTTTGTGTAATGTGTGCCATTAAGATTAAATCCAAATAGGGTGTGTTGTGCATAATGCAACATTTAACAATAAGTGGACTGCTACAAACTATAGCAGCTTTGATGCCATAAAATCATCCCCACTTCTGTTTCGCATGGAAGGATTTCTTGATTCAATTTAAACTACGCTGGGGGAACAAAAGAAACTGTCACTTGTTCCGTGCTGCAGCACAATGTGTCCAATAATAGCACAATAAGTTTAGCTAACCTCCACTTGTCTAATTATTTCACCTTGTTTCTTTCAACAGCATGTCGACTTAAAGGTCTAAAACTAGATATTTGGCATCTTGTGGAGCTTAATAAAGAAATTTTAATTGACCTGGCATTTATGTTGTAAGTGCATAAATGCATCAGATGTTTAAGCCAATTCGAGGACGAATCTGGTAATTGTCATTTCATGCTCCCTGTTGAGAGCACAGAGCAGGATTGGGCAAGCTTCTTTTAGATGTAGGAATATCACCCTTTGATAGATCTGTTTTTCAAAATGAGGCTGAAAATGTAGTTAAAGTTTTTGACCTCAGTACCAAACTTTCAGCTTAAAAGAAAGTACACGTTCTAATTAGTACTGATGTTGCAGCTAATCTAAACGTAAAAATGGGAATACTGCTTTCTCTACAAATGCCTATTTAGATTTTTTTTAGACAAATATATCTAAATATTATTTAGACATATTCTTGTATTAGTTCCCCACCAAATACGGTGGGAAAATAATATATATATATATTTTAGATTAGTTCTAATTCGTTATGGCAATGAGAGGGAAACTGGGGGCTGACTTTCCTATAGTTATGTGAGAATAGGACACCACCCTATTAAATCAAAGGGCTTCTTTTTCCAATGAATTGTGTGCTTTCACCCATATAACTGGTACACATGATTTGTGCTCATGATTTGTGGCACTGCAAGGTCAGAATGGTGATGAATCTGCTGGCCAGAATTTCTAAACAAGATGTGCACTGCTTTATATCTTTCACATGAATATTGTTAATGCCTCTATTTTTTCTCCTGTCTTTAGTCTTTATGACTGATTTAGATTATCCGTGTCTTTTCATAATCAGGGAAAACAGAGGTGCAGTGACCTTGTGGCATGGGAAATAACAATCTTAAAAGACCACGAAATGTCTTGTCAAACTGAAGCCTGTCAAACAAAATGGTATAAAGTTGCTGTAAGATGGCAATTTCACCTAGTTAAGGAGATCCTTCATGGTTTTATGGGCTTGGATATTATAGTGAGTGCTTGCATCTTAAGATTTGTGTTTCAGACCCTTATTCTGATGGGTCAGGAAGCGGGTCTTGAGGTGACTTGTTTTGACGGAGTTGGCTTATCAAAAACGTCCAACTGGGTGAATAACTTTTATAGAAAATTTATACTATAAACTTGATGGAGACAACATTTTGTGTGAACCTGTAACAAAACTAAAGAAAGCGCCTGCATCTGAGCTATATATTTATAACTCTATATAAACAAATAGACCCATAAGTCAACCTATAGGTGTCTTTTATAGATTTGATCTATTCAAGTTCAAAATACTTAAACTTGGCAAATGTAAATTTATTTATACTTAGCATAAGTTATTTGCAACAAAGTCCTAAATAAATGAAACTTTTATTCTAATTGCTAAAACAAGTCAGGATTCACACTTTTAACCCGAAAAATGGTATAAACATGCCTTCTTGTTCTTTTAGAAGTTCTGTGCTTGTATTATTGCACTAATATAACACAGCCTAGTAATACTATCACCTACACAAGCTGAAAGTCAAACCGTTTAAATCACATTAGACTTTACAAGTGTTGTTTGTGGGTTTTTCTGAACAGTCACATTGCTGCAGTGTTTACTGCCAAAACTGTAAAAATAAACAGATGGAAGAAAGGGAGGGAAATGAGGTTTATTTATTAGGAATTAATGCTCTATTAAAACACAATATTTTTTTGTGATATGGAAAAGGTAGAAACTGTGCAGAAAAAAAAGACCAAAAAGGAGAGAAAAATAACAAATCTAATAGATCAACATTAGAGTTATTCATTTTTTTAAATCAGTCAGTACCAAAATATATGAAGCTTTAGAGGTGTTTTAGAAAATAGTTTGACAAAATGCCTAATAACATGAATCTACAGCTAGTATGGTTGCAGAGAACAAACCACTTGAGTGCAATCATGTCCTTCAGCAGTGTCCGCTGACAGTACATCAGGTTAGCCAACGTTGCAGAAACAGATAGTGACAGCAGCTACTGTACGTTGATCATAACAGAGCGCTGTTAAGCAACCCATCACTTTAAAACTGCAAAACTGTTTTACTGTTACTGCGTAAGTAGGTCATTTTAAACCACCTGTTTTGTCATCTATGTTTTTTAAACAGTTATTGTGGGGGGTTGCGCTGTGGGGGTTACAGCTTATTTACAGATTTTTTATTTAGTCTATTCTTGCAAAGTTTATTGGTTATTATTATTATTAGTTTAGCATTTATTTGCCTCAAATTGCATTATAAGGACATAAGTAATAAGAATAAACAACCAATTAGACAAAAAATTTGAGATGAAAACATGTCAAGCGGAGTATCCTGATTCAATTCAGCAGGATGGAAATAGTAATCTGACTAAAGGCTGATTTATACTCAGAAACCAGGTTGTCTGCATGTGTGTCACAGTGAATGCAAATGTGCCCCCGGCCCCTGCCGCAGACACTCTGGTGCACCTCTTCAAAATTGTGGGTGACTACAGACAGTGCCGCAGACAAGAGGTCTCTGATTGGTCAAATCTACATCCGCTATACACTATACGTATTTCCTGTCTGGTAACTTACTGGCTTGTTTTGTTTGTATGACCTCCATTGTGGAAAGCAACTCATGAAGAAGGACCAGCTAGAAGAGTGAGGTGCGCAAGAACACTGGGACCCTTTTTCCACCTGGATCCCCGCTCTTTTTCATCCACATATCCCTCCGTTGTCGCACAAACTTGCCCCCACTTCCTCATCGACTCTGCCATATCTAGACCCACAGCTAGTTCATGATTGTCCCTCTTGCATTGTGGCATCGAACAACAGCGCAGACCATGCTTCAATATTGGGCATAAATAACCACTTAACAGTATAAAGTTATTCTGACTGAGAAGAGCTACAGTATGCATATCCAAACCACAATACATGTGATGTATTTCCACTTAATGTGGCCTGCTAGATGTTAATATTTTACAATTTTTTGTTTGGCATGTTTACATTTTTTGCCCAATCTATTTTATTCTGATCTTATGTCCATATAAACAGTGCAATCTCATAATTTTTAAAAATCCAAATATATTTCAAACCAGTATTGAAATGTTGTGCGTGTAAACTGAGTGACTCTGATGGCGTTAAGTTAATAGCTTAGATGAGACTGCACAACATACCTGAAATAGAAAATATGAAAAAAACCTAGGGAGGAATTGGGTTTCCTTAAGAAATACATACAACTGATAGATGGACAACTGATAGATGGACCCAGTATTCAAGGTGAGACAGCAAGTAAGAAAGTTCAAAAGGTAAAATAAAAATAAACAAAACTAAAGTGGAGCTACTAGGATCTGCGGCTCGCAAATGCTGCAGGAGGGGGGGCGGGGGACCGCTCAATCTCTGACACTCTGTGGGAGAAACACAGGTTAATGACTACCATCATCTGACAGAAGATGATGATCTAAGTGACTCACTTACCTGGTTTTACAGTTCAGTCCATCACCCTGGAAAGGGGTGCAATCTAGCCAATGGGCTGACGACTAACACAACGCGCATCACCCAGAGTGTCCCCGGTGCTGCAGCTCCGGAGGATTAGCAGGAAGCCTATCCCAGCCTATCCCAATACAGAACAGGCAGTAACAGACAGATGAAACAGGACCCAGGCTTCCAGACATCATAGAGCTCCCAGGCAGGTTCAGAGTCCAACAGAGTCCAGACGCGTGACCCGGCGGACATGTACAGGAGGAGACAGGATCAGGTGCAGACGGGCAGGCTCAGTGGTAGAGGGTGGCAGACACAGGACGTGGAACCAGAAATTGAGCAGGACGTTTAAACTGGTCTCCTCCTTTGAGCCAGGCTAACGGGGATAAAACTGATCCTCCCTGCGTAAAGAGCCAAAAACCCAGAGGACTCAGCAGGGGAGGAACAGTGGACAATCAGGAGAGGAGACGGACACAAAAACCTCTTTCCAGTGGCTGCCAGGATTCAGGACATGAACCTTGGAATAAACAGAACTGAACAGAAAAGAACATCTAATGATCTGGCCCGAATGCTCAGGCTGAACAGAATATAAACCAAAGGAAAGAGGTGAGAGGAATATATGATAATAGCGGCAGGGAGGGAAAACGGCAGGTGAAAGAAATAACTAATTAAGGTGGAGCAATCAGGCCAGATCATGACAGAATCCCTTCTTGAAGAGAAATACATCAATACTGTGTCCTCAGGTATACTACTGTCTAGGAAAATATCTAGAGTAATATATGCCTTCACCACTTCCACTTCTTCACCATTGATGGAAATTGCTTTTAACTTTTGAAAATCAGCCCTGACCCTCTTTTGTTCTCTGTGCTCAGTCTCTTGTTCTTCTCTGATATGAACTATAACTGCAATCTCAGTATTTCTGATAGTAACAGGACTTACAGTAGCCAAGGTGTTATGAACTCAATTAGAATAAATAAATACACCCCTCTGCAGTTGACTGTTAGTCTTCCTCACAAACAGACCTCAGTGAGTCCAGATGAGACAGAACACTTCTGTCATCACCCTAAGTACAGGCTCCCCACTAATAACATTGTGAAGTTTGCAGAGGACATCACGGTAGTGGGCCTCATCAGTGACAACAATGACCAGGACTACAGAGACGAGGTGGAGCAACTGTTGGGCTGGTGCAGAGGTAACAGCCTGATCCTGAACGTGGAGAACACGAAGACTTCAGGGGTGCACATCACAGACAACCTCACCTGGACTTTAAACACCACCTCACCTGAGCCCAAAACATTATAAATGACCCCTCACACCCCCAACATGGACGATTCTCCCTGCTGCCCTCTGAGAAGAGGCTTTGCAGCATTCGATGCTGGTCCAACAGATTCTACAACAGTTTCTTTCCCAATGCCATCAGACTGCTGAACTGTTGAAAAAAATCTCTAAATCATGTCACAGGCTCTGTATCACACTGATAACACCAAACTAAAAATATTGCATATTTCACCATGAACTTCCATACCAATGGGTTTGGGTTTTTTTTTGTTTGTTTGTTTTTTTGTTGTACAATTATTTTCTCTCACAATGTTTACATTTGATCACTACAAAATTTTATGGAGAGGAAATGTTTATGTCCTGTCAGAAAAGTCAGAAAATCTGTAATACTTATAATCTGTAATACTTAAAATCTGTAATACTTAATAAATAAAAGTTACAGAATGTGTCTTTCATGGAGCTGGAAGCTTCTTTTGCATTAGTCTAGGGTTGTAGAGGTGGTTGAGAACCCCATATAGCAAGTCTCCCCTTGAGGACTTTATGGGAGGTCACCAAAATGTAAGGCAAAGGTGGAAGAAGTTTAGATGGACATCCTTGCTGTTTTTGAACTGTGCTTAAAATAAGTTAGTTCTACATTCGCCTACATACCTCTGACCTCCCCGCTCTGCATTAGAATCTTTGTCTCGCTGCCAAGGATTGTGACAACTACAGAAATATCCCCTGAAACTAAATTATGCAAGCAGAGAGATGTCAGCTGCAAAAGTTTCAGTCTGAGCTCATCTCGGAAAGCAGAAAGGCAAAGGAATTTGTTCATGTCTTGTGGTCTGTTTCCTGCTTTTTGGTTACAATAAAGTAATATACTTGCATCCTTTTTTTAAGGAAAAGGGGACAAAAAATGTATCTTTTATGCATTTTTTTTATGGTTGTGTACTAATGCTCTCATTAAGATGTGTGGTGATACTCTTGTCATTTTAGAAACTACTTTTGTTTCTTTTTTATAAAAAGCTGCCACCACTATGGACATTTATACATACAGGAAACTGATGCTTATATCAAGGTGGATTAAAAAAACACAAAAAGTAGTAGGTTTGTTATAAAATAATAATCTATGTGAAAAACATAAGATCTTGATAAATGCTAATAAAAAATATTTAAATCAGTAGTGATGAAAGAAGAATAAACTAATAAGAATCATTGAAGGCTCTTTCATGAAGATGTTATACAATTTAAGAAATAAAGGACTCCACCGATTCGATCCCCTCAGGTAGCATTTTGTCAACTGGCAACACCAGAACTAAAGCTTTGTCATATATAAACATCTTCTATACATACAATAGATAGATCAATATTAAAGGCAACATTAAAAATGGTACAAGCAAGTATAAGGAACCTAAAATCGAACTGATGGAGTAATGTCAAATACAGTAATTAATGAAGACTCTTTTCTCCATACCATTGCATCTTAGGTGCAGCTCTTTGTCCTCACCTTAGCCAATCACCGCTCTCCATTTAAACTTCCAAAACCAAGCATACTCTCCCATTCGAACCAAGTCCAACCCTCCTTTATTCCTTCCCTTTACGATTGTTATTCCACTAACCTCTGTACTGTATGGCTCCCCTCATTCTTCAGCCTCCAATCGACAAGTGTCAGACTCCTGCTGACACAGATTTCATGTATTCAGCACTGATGTCTTCTGTTAGGTTCTGAGCATCAAAGACTTAAATTTCTTCATGTTAATAAAACTTTGTGTTACTGTTTTTAGTGTTTTTTCAGTGTCAGTCTAAGTCGAAATGTTTAACAAATAACCCAATCAGTAATCAGTCAGACATGTCCGTTTTCTATCACTTTAGTAATGTCAATCACATTAAAGCAGAATAAGATTTAGGTAGATTTCTTAGGATTCAGATTTATATCTTCATATATTTAATATGGGCGACAGAGTGGTGAAGAGTGTAGCACTGTTGTCTTGCAGTAGAAGGTTCAGGGTTTGATTCCTGGCTGGGGGTCTTAATGTTTGCATGTTCTTCCCGTGCATGTGTGGGTTCTCTCAGGGTACTCTGGCTTCCTCCCACAGTCCAAACAAATTATGACTCGTAGGTTAATTGGCGTGGTTTCTTATGTTTTGCCCTGTAACAGACTGACAACCTGTTCAGGGTGTACCCCGATTATCGCCCATAGAGCCTGAGAAGGACTAAGAAAGAGAAAATGGATGGATATCTTTATTTTTATCAATCCTTTTTAATGACATAATAGACAACTTAAAGGTGGGAGGTTTGTGATTAAGAAATTGATCACATGAAGTATTCTTAATTCAAATGTGTTATAGTTTTATTGAAGGGACATCAAGGAAAGGGGATTTGCAGGCTAATTTTAATTTGGATAGTCTCTGCTTTAATTTGAGAAGGAAAGGAGAAAGAGGATGGATTAACAGTCTGACAGAAAAAACATGGCTATTTGACTGTTCTTTCCCTCAACAAAATCACTGCATCTCTCTGAAAGAAAGCAATCAAAATGTAAGATAGCCAATGGTGAATGGACTAGAAGTATTGATAAAAGAACACACACTTTTTCTTCATACAAATTCCAACACACTAGTAAAAAATGAATACCTGAATGACGCCGTTTTTACATTCAAAGTTTAAAAACAGACAATTCTTTTAAATAGGAGGGCAGCTTCAAATGAAAGGTCTAACATAATCTGTGTGTTTAGTTATGACTAAGAAGGCTTCATTTTAAAACCAATTTCCCATAAAATTAAGATAAACTGTGATGCATATTGTCAAGAGATCAGAACATTGGACACAGAATTTTAGACGAGACAGACAATGACTGCTTAAAAGGCGTTTATATTGACAGAATGGAGCTGTGGATCAGCAGTGACTGTGGGGGGAGGCGGGGCACCGCCAATCACTGGCAGCTCTGGTTAGAGAGAAACACACGTAAGTGGGCTAGAGAACCTCACAGAAGATGATCATCCATGTGAGTCACTTACCTGGTTTAACAGTTCAGTTAAGTTAGAGCGAGGTAGGATCCAGCTGATGGACTGCCAACAAGATGCGGCAGATGCCGCCAAGATTGAACCATATGCTGCAGCCTCATCAAACAAATAGGAATCCGAGTCAGGTCAAGGAAACCGTTTACAACAGGAAGGCTCAGACATCCAGGAGTCCGTAGCCTGGCCAGGGGTTCCGATCAGAACAGGAACAGGCTGGTCCAGGATTCAAGGAGTTGACAAAGAGTTTAGGCAAGTTCAGGGTTCCAAGAGTCCAACACAGAGCTAAGGCAGCACGTTCAGATTGGAAAAGGCAATGACAGTAGTTGAGAGGCAGAACAAGGCAGGATATCAGAAAAACTACAGTAGGCTAAGACTAGGTCCCTTCACTGAGCCGGTGTTGGAACAGCACACGCTCAGTGGATAAAAGACAGGACATGAATAGTATCACTATGAAATACTAAAACCCTCTCTCACCCCTGGCCTCCAAGAATAAGAACATGAACTAAGACATCAAAGTCAAACTCAAAAACACAATCTCTAAGTCAATAATCTTGCCCCGAAAGCTGGGACTGGGACTACATGAAAGAGCAGAAGCAGGTGGATTACATGAATGGTAATTGGAAACCAGGCAGTTAGGCAGGTGAATGAAATGTGTAATGAGGCCAGCTCTACGTGACATGATCATGACACATTGTCATGATTTTACAAAGTTCAGACCCAAAAGTGGAAAACCGAACAGAGAAACCAGGGAAAAGGTTTAACAGGTTTTATTGAAGAGGCTAAACAGAGGGAAGAGTGTTGCTCTGAACACTGCTCAACTGGAACTAAAAAGTGAGGGGAAGACACAGCGGTTAGTTCAGGCTCAGTGGGGAATTTTTCTCATGAACTTGGAGAAGAGGATTTCTCCAAGTTCAAGTTTCCAGAGAAGTTGTTGAATCCTTGACTCCTGTCTGTGTGCTGTGGTTCCAGTGTTTGTCTGATTCGGTGGAGGGCGGAACAGGGAGAAACTTACTGCCACTTAGATTTCCTGCGGTACTTGAACAGGTCATAGTGGAGAATAATCCCTTTCTCAGTGCGAAGCTCAAACGATCTCTTGGGGAAAGTGGATCCAAACCACCTGTTTGAACCCCAGCTCAGTTTAAAGCTCAGTTGATCCTTCCAGGGAGAGAAGGTGCGAGAAATCCAGTTTGCAGGATGACTTCCTGCCGAGAGGGAAAGACAAAAACAAAGTTAAACTCAGGTTGACAAAAACTCAGTTTGACTCAGAGAAACTCAGCTTGGCTAGAGTACCCAAAACTGGCAAACACTCTGGCGTTGAGGTCGTGGCAGTCAGCAGCTTAAGAACACTCCATTTAATGAGGAAACCATGAGCAGGTGTGTGAGCAGGCGTACCAGAACCAGGCGCCTCCTGGTGGATGAAGGGAGACAAACACAAACACAAAGACAGGAGTCCTGACACACATATTGCATATAGAAAAAATTTCTTTGAGCATAACAACTAAACATCCATACTTTTGAGACTCAGACTCAGTTTTATGGCTTTTGTTCTTATTTTCTACTCGTTAAACAATTGTTTAACAGTTCTTTTTAAAGACTGTTAAATAAGCTTTTTTATACAAATTGATCATCATGAGGTGTATTAATGTGAGTTAAAATAACTCTTATTTTTAGGGTCTCATAAGTCTGGAAGTTGGTTTCTGAACAGAATTAGTTAATTCAATTGTTTGTTAATCGAACTTAGAAAACAATAAAAAGTACACAATTAAAACAAGACAGATATGACAAGTTATACTCTATGGGCTACTTTATAGATACTAATGACTGTTGAAGTCATGTACAGCAACTAGTAAAAGCAGCAGCCCTTAGGGGTCATCGTTGTTGAGCCTTTCCCTTTCTTTATTGAAAATCCTGGTGATTTCTTCAAAGCTTGGCACTGCAAGAGTGTTCTTCTAATATGCTTTTGATCCCTCGAGTTCGTCTTTACATTCCTAAAAGCAGCCAAGTGCCATGTCCATCCCTCTTAATGAGTATGCAGCAGATATCATTCTCTTTTCAATATTGCTTTAAGGCTGCTTGACCTGTGCAAAGTTATGTTTTGGTGCTCAGTCAGGGAGAGCAGTAATGAGCAAATTTAATCACAGCTTTCGACCTCTCGCAAAACATGTGACAGACATCTAAAAATGAGCCAGAGCCCTGGAGGAAGCATGAGTGCTGTAGTGTGATACTGCTAAAGCGAAGCAGGGAGAAATTATATCCAGTCACCCTCTTTATGTTGCATTGGGAATCATATCTTCACAATCTTTCCTGTCTTTAGGAACCAAAAGATTAGAATATGTTTTAGAAATGTTGTAAATCGCAGCATAGTAGTATATAGCGTTCCTAACAGAAAAGAGATTTGGGTTTTTATGAAATTTATAAATGTTTCTTGGTGGCAGATTGATCTTCCTCTGTGGTTGTTGCAAAAATGTCACCAAGAATAGAAACTGCACATCCTGTACAAGTTGTAATAACTTGCTGTGGAGAACGGTTGAAACGGGCGCACATTTTTTTGCTTTACTGCATGAAAATAACATCTCAATCCTTTGATACATAGTTCTTTTCTATTTCCCTTCCACATTGATGATTCCCTTCCTTATCTTGTCATTGTCCCATTTAAAACAGGTTCAATCAAGAAAAATATAGCAGATTAATTAATAACCCTAATTTTTCATACGAACTGTACATTTAAATAAATATCTATATTTTGTATTTAACCTATAACCCACTGGGAGAGTTAAGCAGCTTAGAAAACCCAAGAAAAAGTCTGAGTCTGAAATACTCTCCATTATGGCAGTCTATAAAGCTTCACCCAGATATTTGCTACCTTAGAATGTACCATGGTGAGGCCCATGAGGTCCATGGAACAGCACGTAATGGTTTTGTCATAGTTCTGCCCTTTGTGGACTTCTTTTTGAGTTTCAGTTTAGGTTTTGAGTTACATCGTGATTTTGTGTTTTCTTGGTCATTAGTTTTCTTCCCATTTTGTGTAATTGTAGTTGCTTTCTAGCCATGTTGTGTTTTTTGTGTTGCTCTCTGTTGCCCCCTTGTGCCACTCTCCTTTCCCCTAGCTGCTCTTTCTATCCACACCTGCTCCCTGTCAGTTGATTAGCCAAGTGATTCTTCTGTAACCCATACGTACTGCTCCTGTGCAGTTCCTCAGTGCTGGTTTCTCTTCTTTACTCCTCATACATGTTTCTCCCTGGCGTCTTCTGGTTTTTGGTTTTCAGTTGATTGTTTTTTTAATTTATGCATCTGTTGCCATTTGTTTCTAAATTAAATCTGCAAGACTCATTTCGGTCCTCAACCAACTTCCAACAAACCTTGACAGTTTTATTAAAACTCAGCCTGTATTTCAGTGCTTAGTCCTGTTTCTCTCTGAAACATAGTGATGAGCTCACCTTTTCTGTGACTAATTGCATGTGCTTTCTTTAATCCTTTTTGAAATGAAAACTGGCTCAGAGTTCATCTGTTCAACAGTTTTTTTTTTCTTCTGGAGCTACTTAATTGTTACCTCTACCAACATAGAAAGCATACATGGATTTTTGGTTGTATGTTAGTCTGCTTGTATCTCCTTGTGCCCACAGCTAGCCTCAGCAGAAGGCTGCTCACATTAATCCAGGTTTTGCTTGAGGTTTCTTTCTAAAGGGATTTTTTCCTCTGTACTATCACTGCATGTATAACAGCACAACACAGGCAAACATCTACAGTTACTACAGGTTCATCCAGGAGGAGCAAATCTTGCGAATTGAATGATTCCATGAAGTCAACTGGATTTCCTGTGATATTAAACTTCAAACCAGTCTGACTGTATCACTTGATTGATTTGTTTCTATAAAATGCCTTCAGATAATTTGTTGTGAATTGATGCTATACAAATAAACATAATTACAATGTCTTGCCAATGTCTTTAAGCATTTATCTAATCTTTCAAAACACTTGCCCCTTGGGCAAGGATCACTCCAAATATCCCAACGGCTTTTAGAGGATTTATTTTGTATGATTTAGCTAAAAATGTGATGTATTTTTTCCTTAGTTGTGGTTTGACTTAAGGTTTTAATAGTATTTGTAGCATTTGATTCCACTTTTTGAGCGGTAGTTTAATTGTTACTCACTGATTCCTCATGCATGAATTGCATTAGCAAAAATTTAAATTCCTGTAGAGATTTGTAGGATTTGAAAATCCTTAGAGAATGTGTGCATATGTCAAACAGGCTTCAAGGATAACTGGATGCTGACCTATGAATCGGTATGTATATATACATATTTATATATATATATATATATATATATATATATATATATATATATATATATATATATATATATATATATATATATATCGTCTAACTTATATGTTTTGAGTCATCACATACATGTAAAATTTAAAGGGTTAGACATAACCGAAGTGAGGGTTTTCAAAATGACAGCAGCTTAAAGAAAAAACTATGATAACTCATATTCAACTGGGCAGTATTGAAAAAGTTACAGTCCAACAAACTTAGGCACCGGCTCTTCTACCCTTTGTGCAACAACTGCTATAAAGAATTTGCTGTAATTGCTTCTGAGTCCTTTATGCCACTGTGAAGAAGTTTTGGCCTATTGTATTTTGCATATTTTTCAACCTGAGCCACATTGGAGGATTTTCATACATGAATAGCCTGTTAGGGGTCATGCTGCAGCATTTTTATCATATTTGAGATAAGACCTTTACAAGAGCAATGGCAAATGAAATTTTATGTTTAGCCATTTATAACAGGACCTTGCTGGTACACTTTAGATCATTAACCAGTTAGAGTTCGAAAGTCAGGTTTTGTTAATTAGATTAAATTAGTTTAAAACCAAAGATTATATTCCTCTGCATGTCAAGTGCTTAGAGTAGCTCCAGTGGGTGGCAGCCCAACTTACTTTAGTTCATTTTGTCTTTTTTTTAACACCTACACTATATTGCCAAAAGTATTTGCTCACCTGCCTTGACTCACATATGAGCTTAAGTGACATCCCGTTCCTAATCCATAGGGTTCAATATGACGTCGGTCCACCCTTTGCAGCTAGAACAGCTTCAACTCTTCTGGGAAGGCTGTCCACAAGGTTTAGGAGTGTGTTTATGGGAATTTTTGACCATTCTTCCAGAAGCGCATTTGTGAGGTCGCACACTGATGTTGGACGAGAAGGCCTGGCTCTCAGTCTCCGCTCTAATTCATCCCAAAGGTGTTCTATCGGGTTGAGGTCAGGACTCTGTGCAGGCCAGTCAAGTTCATCCACACCAGACTCTGTCATCCATGTCTTTATGGACCTTGCTTTGTGCACTGGTGCACAGTCATGTTGGAAGAGGAAGGGGCCAGCTCCAAACTGTTCCCACAAAGTTGGGAGCATGGAATTGTCCAAAATGTCTTGGTATGCTGAAGCATTCAGAGTTCCTTTCACTGGAACTAAGGGGCCAAGCCCAGCTCCTGAAAAACAACCCCACACCATAATCCCCCCTCCACCAAACTTTACACTTGGCACAATGCAGTCAGACAAGTACCGTTCTCCTGGCAACCGCCAAACCCAGACCCGTCCATCAGATTGCCAGATGGAGAAGCGCGATTCGTCACTCCAGAGAACGCGTCTCCACTGCTCTAGAGTCCAGTGGCGGCGTGCTTTACACCACCGCATCCGACGCTTTGCATTGCACTTGGTTATGTATGGCTTGGATGCAGCTGCTCGACCATGGAAACCCATTCCATGAAGCTCTCTGCGCACTGTTCTTGAGCTAATCTGAAGGCCACATGAAGTTTGGAGGTCTGTAGTGATTGACTCTGCAGAAAGTTGGCGACCTCTTCGCACTATGCGCTTCAGCATCCGCTGACCCCGCTCCGTCAGTTTACGTGGCCTACCACTTCGTGGCTGAGTTGCTGTCGTTCCCAAACACTTCCATTTTCTTATAATACAGCTGACAGTTGACTGTGGAATATTTAGGAGCGAGGAAATTTCACGACTGGATTTGTTGCACAGGTGGCATCCTATCACAGTTCCACGCTGGAATTCACTGAGCTCCTGAGAGCGACCCATTCTTTCACAAATGTTTGTAAAAACAGTCTGCATGCCTAGGTGCTTGAATTTATACACCTGTGGCCATGGAAGTGATTGGAACACCTGATTCCAATAATTTGGATGGGTGAGCAAATACTTTTGGCAATATAGTGTATGTCTTCAGGGTTAATATATAGTTTAATATTTAAAAATTAAAACGGAAGAGATAGGGGCAGGATAGTCACATCATGCAGAGGCAGAAGAAAGCTGTGAATGAAAACCTTTCATCATAAAACAAAACACAATATATAAAACAGAATCACATTAAAAAACACCCAGTCCTTTAAAAAAAGTATTATAGCATCTACATGTTATTATTATCTATACAGTAGTACATTGCAGTGTGTTGATTGGAATGAATGTTTGCCACATCCTTGTTTATCATTCAATTACTGTTGGAGTTTGGAAAAAAAGAAACCCCCTTGCTTACTCTTTGCTACTAAAATCAAGTAAAGAAATAAATTAGACCCCTTATCAAACATCACAATTGTAGGATCAGCACAAGAGATACACTAATTGCAAAAGCAGTTGCCCATCTAATCATTGTAACTGCATGATAGAGATCTTGTAATTATGGGTAATTTTTTCATATTCGCGAGCAGAGAATCATTAATAGCCCGTGTCATTTACTTCAGGGCTCTAAATTTATTTCTTACATGTTACAGTAAAATTATGAGGTATGAAGCTTGCTATTATGATATTTGGTCTCTAATTTGGCCTAAGTGTTGTAAATTCTGTGGCTGCTCTGCTGTAGGAACTGCTGCAAATACATTTTAAAAATACTATGGCTTCTTAAGTCAACGCATCTCTGAGTTACATAAACAGGCAGCTGCAGTGCTTTTCTGTTAATTGAACCTTAAATCAAAGGCAATGCAGTGAATAAAAACTACAAATCTTCAGGGTTGGATAAGCAAAATGAATCCACAGCCAAACGATATATGGACTCTATAAAAAGCAGCAGGGAACGGCAAGGCTAAAGCCAATTTGAATGATGGGAGTAACATGTGAACAGGGACTCTAGCAGCAAGCTGTCACAGTTCACACTTATTTTGCTGCACAGTGTTGTGTTTCAAGATTAATTTCATCCCTCTCCCTTCAACATATTAGCATATTTGCATATCATTTGCAGGAATTTGGCAGCCAATAAATTTTGTTGTGAAAAATCTCTTTATGAATTAATAAGTGCATGTGTGTGCATGTCTTAAATGCATGCCAGATCTGGCATGACACACTGAAAGACTCTTGTATCACTAAATACAACTGGCATGAACATAGTATAATTAGTAACATTTAAGAGTTCCAATAATGAACATATTTGATAAAATAAATAAACTCTTGTTTAACAGTAGAGATGGTCGATTGATGAGATTACTTTTAAGAAGAAAATTTGAGTTGATTGAGATTAGGGCTACAACTAATGATTATTTTGCAAATAATAATTATAATCTGTCAATTATTTTTTCGATTAATCGATTAATATTCGGATGGTCAAAGGTTCCTTAGAGAAGATTTTTTTACAAAATAAAATCGTAGGGAAGCGGCTGTTCCAACCGTTGCATTTCTGAATTTTACTGAGTGGTGCCCGACTTCCCACGAGTGAACAAAGTGAATGTGATTGGTTGATTATCAAGGGGGCGGGATTGTTGTAGCGGAAGATATGCAAGCAAGTTTGGTTGTAGCCAGTGTTTGATATGCATATTGCTAACCAGTTGGCAAATTAATGCTAGTAGGTTCCCAATGGGAAATTACATTGGGACCAAGTAGCACTAAACTGGTGACTTAGAAGTGACACTGTCAAGGAACGCTATGGACAGCGGGAAAATGCAAGGGGAGAAGAGTTTTGTGTCCGAGGTCATGGATGAGTGTCGGAGGTTTGACATACATTTCTTATTTAGAGGAGGAAAGCGGGAAAAAAGTTGTTGTGGAAGAGGACGCCAAGGCGGCAAAAGTTGTGTTTGGTGTAGAAGGCTTACAGCCGTACGTGTTTGAGGCCTTGCCTGGAAATGCTGCCAGTTCTGTTAGCTCTACGCCTGCTGAAGACACAGACGTCCATCCCCATGAACACTGAGACATAAGTCAATGGTAAAGTTAATTATTCCTATTCTTATTCTTATTTCTTATTTCAACTGTTTCGTATGTTAGCTGATATAATGAATGAAAAAAATTTGATTGAAAGATGAGCGTTGATATATGATGTGTTCTGTCATGATGGGTCTCTGTGATCAAACCCACATGCAGAACACCACACGAAGCAGAGTAAAAGTTTAACAGTTTATTTAAAGATGCACACAGAGTTATTAGTACAGGTGCTGGTTCTGGCCCGGGTTTCTGGTTTCACAGAGTAATCTGCAGAGAGGGATAGTTTGGTTAGCCAGATAGCAACGGGGACTTGGCAGAGTCTTAGATCTTGGTTTGTACCTTGATGGGGTTCAGACTGTTCAATGGAAAGAGGGAACCGGTTGGGTCCAGAGACTGTAGTTCCAGCAGAGAGAGTTCAGCAGCGACAGAGCTTAGCTTCAGGCTAGCAAGGTTCAGACCTTGAGATGATTTCCTAGTTCTCCCCTGAGGACTAGCAGGAAGGTTCAGACTGAGAATCTTCAGGTTTGGCTTCCTAGGGCAGGCAGGCAGGTTTCCAAACGTGAGCTCCTCCAGAGCCTCTGAGTACAGTCAGGTTTTCCAAAACTGGTCAACACTCCGGCGCTGAAGGCAGGTCTGGTCGCTGCTTATGAAGAGAGGTCTCCTGATGAGCTGATGATCCTCAGGTGTGTGGAAAGGCTCCAGCTCAGGAGACCCACAGCGCTCTCTGCTGGAGACAGGTGGCAGATCTCCAGATCCCAACAAAAACTAAAACTGGAGTGGAACTGGAGTTTGAACTGGAGTTTGAACTGGAGTTCTGGATAGAACATTTTGACTATCTTTATCTTTAATGCAAAATGTTTATATATTTTTTTATAATATTGATATTATTACTGCTCTAACTGGGTCGATCATCTAAAAGCATGTTATAGGGTCTCTTTACTCCATTCAACAATTAATCAATAACTAAAGTAGTTGACAATTATTTCAATAATTGATTAATTATGATGAAGTTTTTCAACCCTAACTGAGATGTGATATACTAAAATGTTGCAAATCCTAAAAACAAAACAGAATATCACTTGTCAGCAGTGAAGGGTAGTAAAATTATATATGATAATAAAATAAAAAATATATATATACTGAAAACCATTGTCAGTAACTGAAATCCAAACATAGGTAGAAAGCTAAAAAAAACAGTAAATTAGACTTTTTATGTGAGGAAGAAAAACAAAGTTTGTTGAAATTTATGAATTATTTTTATTTTGAATACTCAACTTTATTTTAAGAATATACATTTCTTTTTCAAGTGCATATGTTCTAGAGGTTAGTGTAAACAATTCTTCAAGCCAATCCCAAAATGAATTTTAAGTTAGAAAGGCTTAGAAATCTTTTAAGGGTACTTTCATGAATAAAGTATTTGATCGGTTGAGTGACTCCAGTGGGACTTTGTGTAGCCAAGCTTCATTAAAACATTTGCTCATTTGGGTCCGAAATATATAACAAAACGTTCTTAGTGTTATAATGAAATATTGTAGCTCACCACGCTGAAACATTAAGCATAGAATGTATTATAACACCATCAAACACATCCACAAACTTCTGTTCTTCAAGTGAGTGTTATGTAAATATTCCATAAAATATATGACCGGACAGGAGCTAAAGTTACCACCAGCATAAAAGGCAACTCAGGTGTTAAGTAGCTAGTTTTATATCACTGGCTGTGCTTAATGTTGTTCCTAGTAAATCATATGCCATTCCTGGAAATAAACCAATTTCCTACCTCTCTTTGGGGTTATCAAGGGAGTGTACCTTTCTCGTTAATCTAGCCCTTCATTGTTAGCATGTTCAATTTGAATGACTTGTAGCTGGAATTTTTACATGGTTCTATCTTTTGCAACGGATGTAATGAAACCTGATACGAAGCTGCTCCGCAGTTCAGGGGGAGATTCGTTTATTTCCCGAAATTGTAATGCTTTTGCATTAAACGGATGCCTTCTCCATTAGATTTAGGTGACGAGACGGTCAGCCTTGCTGGCTCAGAGGTTGGCAGCTCCCATTCACTGCCTTCTGTTTTCACAGAGGCAGGCAGAAATAGAATGTCCCAGGCAAAGATAGACAAATGTCACCATGCACTTACCAAGTTCATTGTTTCACAGAATCGATACGGAATTGAATCATTTCACAGAATCGATAAGGGAATCGAAATCGTGAAAATCAACAAGTTAATACAAATTAAGTATTGTTCACTTAAAATGTACTCTGAAGTCCTTCAAGTTTGATAGGCCTGTTCTTGAGCTCTGTATCCCGTAGTATTGACAAAGGTGAAAATTATTGCTCCCTAGGCTTTCAGTTGCATACTGTCACAACTACAGAGCAACGAAATTAACTCGTGAGCTTGAACTCAGAACCTCTGGATTCCAAGCGCAATGCCCTAACTATTAGGCCACCACTCCCCATAGTTATCATTTTTGGTGGATCAATAAGGCTTCTGCTATAATGCCACCTAAAAAGTAGCCATAGAGTGTTGCTGTTAAAGATGCAGTGTTTGGACGGTTTGTTGGTTTTTGGTAACTTTGGTCACCACTGGAGGGCATAAGTACGAAAAAACACCACAAGGTGAAGATGAGCATCAGTCACAAAATTCTTTTCTTTGACACATACAGTATTTATATGATACCAAAGGGGGAGGGAGTGATTCAAAAGAATATAAGTTTAGTTGGACAAATGTTCCGGCCCATTGTCCAGCTACAGCAGAAGTCAACTCTGTCAGTAAGAAAAATGCTGTGCTCCCTTTCTAACCATTAAACAGTAGAAAAAGGGCTGAACAAAAATTGCAGAGAATCCCTAAGAGTTTCAACTGCACACAAAGAATACGTTCTTTTTAGATTTGTACACCTCACATAGAAAAGAACAGCAAATATTTACACCACTACAGCATTTTACACACTAGATCACTGCAGATCATGCCCCATGCAAAAGGGATTGCGCTCTTTATGCAGTGACTAATGACCTGTTGCTCATCTCAGCTGTGGTGATAAGCCAGACTTTAAACACAGGAATAAACATTTTCTCATGAGAAGACTTTCACTGCATGAAAAGTGAGATTTTCGTCCCCGTAAACTCCCGCAGATCTCCCTGATTTTAGTCAGTTTCCGACAATTTGCAACCCGCGCTTGTCCGCGTTTGTCGTGCCACAAATTGTCAGAAACGGACTCTGACGTATGTGGAGAGCTTCAGCTGTACTAATGGCCCTAATTAGCATATGAATGCAGCAAACCCGCGCGGCTGGCCAGGTCTGGCTTGAATAACCTACTCAGTATTGGCTGAAACCACTATTCTCAAACAAGTGAAATCGCACGTGATTGGCAGCAAAACCACGCGTGGCCACGCCAGGCTTTAATTTTCTTACTGAGTATTGGATGGAACCACTTCTTTTTAAACAAGTAAAGTCGCTCGTGATTGGTTGGCATATATTTATATTTACATATAAATTTACATATATATATATTTATTTATGAATATATATTTATTCATTCATATATTTATTCATTCATATGCTGTGTATTTATGTTATCCTACCCTACTACACAATTATTAGGCTACCATCAAGGACATGAATGAATTTATACAGGAAATGAACATTTGCCAGGAAGCTGTTTATGCAAAGAAAGAGCTTTATTAAAACACACACAACTATATACAACACACAAGGCCTTAATGGGCACTAAAATTACTTAAATTTGTTTATCGAAGTATTTATAACTCTTTAATAAAAAATGCTTATAAAAACAATTTCGTCAGATATATTATATCGCTATTAATTTGGGTGGAACTGATCATAAAGCCGTATGTTCGGAAAGGAAGCTCTAGGCGGAGAAAAAGCTAGAGGATATATATATACGTATATATGTGTGTGTGTGTCTGTGTGTGTGTGTTTACATGCATACAGGAGTCATGGAACTGTGCTTACAGCTCCTTCATATTTCATGTACACTAATAACTTGTGTCAATGGTTCTTGTTGATGGCATTAAAATAATTTCTAATAGCATAAAAATAGCATTAAATTAGAGTCACTCATTCCTGTATGAACCCTGTGAGCGCTTAATTTAATATGACATATTAAAAAAATCCCACCATCATCCAGCATATGTTCAGTTTCTGCCCAAATATATATATATATATATTTGTAGATTTTTGTAACGGGGATAAGGATAATTCAAAACTGCTTTTTTTGAATGAACTTGTTCTCTACTGCCAAACTCAGCATCTCTTTTCATTCCTGTAATAAGAAGTTTCTTTTGAATGGATTTGATTAAAGTTTAAGTCCCTCGGTATAAAATAAATATTTTGATGGAGATGAGAAATCTGCTTCCTCGTTGGTGAATAACCAATAGTTTGGATCCAATCATTTAAATAAACGGTGTTAGTTTTTTTTTTTTATATATATAAGAATTGTGCTATAATTTCTAGTCACCGATCTGTTGCTGCTATATTTTAATTTGACGAACCGGAATTTGTCGATGTTCTTTTTCCTGTTTGGTGCGATTGCAATTGCGGATCTTGACCTGGCCGGACCTTATGACCACAGTGTACCAATCTTCTGATGGCTACTTCCAACAGGATAATGCGCCATGTTATAAAGTGAATCATCTCAGACTCATTTCTTGAAACTTTTCCACTTAAGTAATTGTGAATTGAGCATATTGACAGACAACATTTTATTTTTTCTCTTAAATGCAAATTTTTTTAAAAATAATTACTGCTCTAAATGTATTGCTCTGTCAGCTAAAGATCTGTTTTGGTCTCTATACTTTAATTAAATAAATCAATTCAAGCTAAAATGTAAGAGGCTATACTGAGCCTGATCTCTTTGTATCAGAGATTTTCTTACCTTTTAGAAAAATGTCACTTGGGTAAAACTCCCCCTGCAACAGTGATTTGCATTTGTATAGCTCACAGCATTTTCATTTACATGTTAAAGCCTCCCCTAGAATTCCATGGGGGGGAGGCATGGGGGGAACACTGCCTAAGAAAGTCCACGTCAATTTCTGACAATTTACGGGAGTTTTCGGCGAAGCCTGCAAATTGCCGTAAACTGCCACTAACCTGAAGTTCCACGACAATCTACAGTGCCGCATATTGACGAAAATCCCACTTTTCATGCAGTGTTTAAAACAATTTTGATAGTAACAACATAATGTGCAGGAAGGACATCTCGGCAAAGATCTGGACTGCACCAACCCAACTACAGTATCAGAAGCATCACCCTCCAAGAGGAATTGGGCAGCTTGGTCCAAATAAACTAGGATCAAGATTTCCAAGGATCAAGAAATGGATTGTTCACTCCAGTTTAAAACAGTGAGAGCAATCAGACTACAATCCCTGACAAAGCATCTAAGTTTGCAAAACCTATAGAGCTGTTTTCTGGTGGTTGGATATTGGCTAGTCAAGGACTGCATTACTTTATTCAGGTCTGTCATCACCTGTCCACCCACATGCAGCAAAGGAAGGTAATAATTTTAGATTTTTTTTGTTTTGATGAACAGTGAACACTTATATTGTGCAAAATAAAATAATTTTTTACTCCTAACTATGTTATAATGTTATCCCTTCATAAAAAACAATGCAAAAGGTGGCATTTCACTTGATCCCCCCCCCCTTTTGCAGTCTGTATTAGATGTTTTATGTTGGAAAGAAGAACCGCACCCTGGAAACATGAAGGATAGCAAGAGAAACAAACCAGAAATAGTATCAACTACAGAAGCATTCAGAGAGTGCAAAAATCAGTGGGGTCCGACTAAAGAAAATAAAAAACCAGTAAAGGTCCGGAGACATTTTTTATTATAATCCTTTAAACAGAATTTAACACAGAAATAAAATGAGGTATTTATGCATCAATGTTATACTTTGACTTTTAAAATAAAAAAAAAAAAATCTGTTTTTAAATCTAAAGTTTTTTTTAAGTAGAAAACAACAATCGTTCAGTTTGGTATGTAGACTATTTCCTGATTCACATATTTTATAAAACACCTCAACTGACCTTTTTTTTTTTCTTCTTTCTTTTTTATGGTTTAATTACAGAAGTGGGCTTAAGGCTGACCTGCAAGGCTTTAAACCTAGGTTTGAATGACGACAAAGCCATTCTCAAGTATATATAAATGTGCTCATTTTGAGCCTGGATTGATATTTATTTTTGTTTATTTTCATGGTGGAGAATCCTGCTTCACAGCAGTAGGTTGTGCCAAACATACTTAAAATGTACAGGGTCACCTTTGAGCACAACATTTCACTTTTCTTTCATCAGTTCACCGCAGTTCTTACAGCAGTCCACACTTTCTTTAAATTTTTCTCATCATCTTCTCCTTTCCCATTGCCCGGCTTGCCACAGGTTTGCCTGCTGTGTCTAAAAGAAGCTAGCGGCAACAGATCTGACCGACAAAGCTCATTAGCTAATTTGTATCACGTGCAACATGGTCCTGGACACTCTGGAGGGCTTTACTTTAGAAACAGGAGAAGCGGCGCAAGTAAAATTAGACATTTAGTGTGGTGTGATGACGTCATGAAATGGTCAGTACCCAGACTGTAGAGGCGGTCTAGCATTTTAGACAAGTGTTATTTCATCATATATTTTCTATAGACGACTTCTTAAAGGGGAATTTTTTTTTTACATTTGGCCCTTGGCTTAAAAAAAGTTAGACATAGGCCCTTTAAGAAGCCATGAAGGACATCATTGATGGATATCACATGGGACATTGATGAAACCAAAAGTATCACGAAATATTATAAATGGGAAATTTCAGTTTTCAAAGTATTTTTTTTTACTTATCTACTTTCCTCATGTAGAACGGACAAATTCCTTCCAAAGTTCTAACTTTCGAAAGATGGTAGCTTGCTATGGAAATGAGTTCAAAGTTGAGGAGATTAGCAGATTATAATTATTTGATTGAAGGTTCAAATTCCAATCATAGCATGTTACATATAAAAAAAAGCTAATACTCAGCTAAACCTGGTAGAGTTCTATTATTTAAACAGTAGCCAAATAAACAGTGGTTCAGAGACATTTAGAGACTTTCAACATTTTGAACTATAGGCTTTCTTGCCCAAATTATACAGATTTATGAGGTGTCTATATATCAGACCAGTATATCAGACCAGGTTCACTCAATAGGAAGTACCTAGAATTTAAACTGTACATCGAGTGTAAACTTTAGAGCAGCAATTGGTCCATAACTTGAAATGTTGGATAATATAAAAATCCCTATAAGATCAGCAGAGGCAAATCCCAGATAGAAACATCAGGAGGTCCCTATGCTTAATGAACTATGAAACCTCCTTCCGTACAAATGGACCTCATCATGTATTTTTCTGGCCAAACTATATTTCTTTTATCGAGAACTGGTGAATATTAATAAGCCCTTTGAACCTTTTCCAAAGATCTGAAAGGGGTCTAAGTTTTACATTCTTCATAAGAGAATTGTGTAGAAGTTTCTAGCAGAGAGCAGAAGTTATTAAACGTTCCAAAAAAAAAAAGTTTAGCTCTGAAAGCAGCAATGTTCCAGAGACCTGCTTACTTGTTCACACATGAAAAATACTCTTGCATGGTTTACACAACGATTGATAATTAGGTACAAAAAACATTCAAAACTGAAGCTTATGTGATGTTTCCTTACTTTGAAATTAATTATTTACATTAAAAAGAAATTACAGCAGTAAGAAACAAGTGTTTTATATAACATACCATGGAGGTCAGTAACGACTCCTACTGTGTGTGGACCATACATTTTCAGTGATCAGTTTCTTTTCCTTCCAGTTAATATGTTCCCCAAAGCAGAACATAACATAATTATCATTTTCAGAGCTTTCCCTAGACACTAGTGTAATCATATTCAGAATATTTTTTGTTGTGGTCCGCTGAAAAAAAACATTAAAAAAAACCCAAGTCCTTTGTAAAAATAAAACAGTGGATACCTGTATTTCTGCTGTTTTACTCTACCAGCACGACATTTGTCTGAACTGAAAAGACAAGAATTTTTGTTTGACAGAAAATTTTTTAACATTTCTACTAATTTAATATTTCCCATATTTCATGATAAATAAAATGTTTTTTAGAGCAGGATCATCAAGAGGTGATGCTGGTGGTCTTGCAGTAGACTATTTTTCTTAATGCCAAAACACATCGTTAGAATGCATTTAAAATGCCATATTTTTCTGTGAGTGTGAATTTAATTCCTGATTTTCCTTTTAACCCATGGCTGGTATTTTAAATTCAGTTCTGCCTTTAAAGAGAGCCTGTTGCCAGCCATTTATTGCCAGAGGTTAACGATTGTGGTATGCATCACGACTCCCTTGACCTGGACTTGTGTTTCCTGCCCCAGTTTCCTTCCATTGACGATGTATGTCCTAAGTCTCTGTTTCCAGTCTACTCTTCCAGTCTCTGAAGATTATCTTTGATCAAGTTTCTTTGATTGGCAGTTTTTCTGACTCATGAAAAGATCTCTGCTCAACCTCCACCATAAAAATCATTCCTCCACCTAGTGCTCACCCCCCTAACCAAACTCACCGTCTGGAACAGATGGTAACTTCATGCTCCTGGACCTCACCATTTCCCCCCTGTCGGTTCCCCTTATCTCCACTGGATGCAGTGAATATCAGACCCCAGTTCCTGGTTCCTGATCTCCAGTTTCCACTGACTTGTTGTTTATCAATAAATCTTTAAAAAGTCTTTCTTGCTCCTGTTGATTTTCTGCAAGTGGTTAAAGCCATCTCTAAAACCATGATAGAAAACCTTGATGAAAGAGCAACATTTAGCAAAACTGTTTTTACACTCTCCAGAGTTTGTTTTTGAGTAAAAAAAATAAAAGAGGAAATGCACTAAACAGGAGTTAGATTTCCTAAATAAGTTCTGACATGGCAAACCTGACGTGACTGATCAGCTGTTTTCCCTACCGGTGTCCCGAAAGCAAGCATTAGAATATCACTTCTCTTGATGTTTCCTGATTATACATAATACTAATGCTAATACTAGCTCACATGATAATGTCTATACAACTTACCAAATTGTCACAAAGTCATTAAAACCTCACCTTGTTATTGATATCTTTATAACAGCCCAGAATACTGACAACATATGACTACATACACTATGAAATACCTGGTTAATCTGCCCAGTTGTTTGAAACACATCTAATGTAGAAAAATAGAAAACAAAATAGAAAATCCCTTTATTGTCACACTATGTGGAATTTTTTGGTATTACAGCAGAATTACAGCAAAAGTTGGACTTAAAAGTGTAAAAAAAATAACAAAACAAGTGGCAGAGTTACAAAAAAGAACTAAACAAAATAAAATACTGTACTGTACAGTACTTTTACAAATATAAATACTGGCAAGTCACCTGAAGAATAAATAACCAATACACTGCTGTGAATATTCTTACAACTGAGGATTTATTTGCATTTATTTGCTCAAAATTCACATGACAACTTGACAGAAACACAACTATCATAGAGGATTTTTGTGTCTCAAAATATATCACACATAATATTTCAAACATTTATTACATTTCTAATATATGTTTGACTTCACAATGTCTTTGATTTCATAATGCACATACATCCTCTCAACAATCTCTATATTTTGGAACTGTAAGTAGTTCTGTTTATTCTTTCATCATCCCATGCTAGACTCGCTTTGTCCACAAACTAAATACATTAATATCTACATTTCTATGTTTAAAAGTATTTGCCTCGCAAAAATGTGCTACTCTATTAACTTTGAATAAGTTTGAATAAGTTTATAATGAGGGAACCAATTATTTCCATACTAGTTGCTGTTAAGGCTCATAAAGGGAGAAAGTCCACATATACTGCAGTCTATCAAGTTAAGATGCAGGCTTGTGGGTTTACAACCCAAAGCAAAACTAAAAGGAGAGGCAACTATTTATGATAAGAGCAACTTTAGTGAGTTGAAAATAACTTTTGCACGTCTTCGGAGGACTTTTCATGTGGAATGAAATCAAAGCCACCCACAAGCCCACATTGAACATGCCAACTTCACACAGAAAGAGCCTGTCAGACCAGCAGGTTCTTTCCCAGAACCCTCACTGAGGAGACAGTGTAGAATACAGCATTACATTATTATTTAACAAAGATATCTTGGTTTGTTTTTTCTTCATCCTTTCAAAATGTCTTCAGAGTAAAAATATTGTACACTTCTACTTTTTTACAGCATAGATTAAACCTAAGTTTACAAAGTATGACTTTGTAATGAATATTTAAAAGAAAGTATAAGTTAAGTGAAATGCATTTATCTGAAAATAAGCCATTGTTTGAAGACTTTTTATTTTATGCTCCGATAGGGAGACAATGCAGCACAGCGTTTTTGAAAACCAGCGAGTTTCTGCTAACTTCAAATTTGCTAAACTAAACCAATGACATATATTTAAAACAGTGACTACAAACATGCTCAGACATGCTGTCTGTATTATTCTATGTGTAAAGAAAAAAATCAAAACAAAAATAAATAAATACCCAGAATCTGCCACTCCAACTATCAAGTTATTGGCCAATGGAATAAGACAATTTACATATAAAATAAGAAAAAAAAAAAAACAGCAACTGCAGTCTCCTATTTCAAGTGTGGCAGATTGTCTTACTTACATTCTCAAATTAAAGCTTAATGTACTTATTCTAAGAAATTTGAACTTCTTTCAACTACTTAAGCTGCTCCATTAAAGTATAACAAGCTTGGTGTGCTGAAGCTAGAAAAAATAATTTATGCAGCTCTGACTCTCTGCTCTGGGTCAGGCTAATGCTCCATCATTTTAATATAGAGACGGTAACATGATTATCACCTTAGGAACACCCTACACCTCAAGCTGCACAGACAGCCTACTTTCCATTCACTTTCACCTACAGACAGTCCTGGATCATCTCTTTGTCCTGTGCTCTGATGGAGCCAAAAACTCAGCTGTTTCTATTAGGGACCTGTTGTGTATGTTTGCCAGATGAAGCTGTAATGAGAACAGGTCCAATGGGGAATGTTTTGAGGCTGGTGAACGTTAATAGCTGTGCTGTATCGCAACTTGCTCTAGATTGATGTGACTGCCAGGTTCATCCTTTCCATTGCATTTGAACACAGGATCAGGTCTGGAGGTGAGCAGACATGAATAAAAAGGATATTCTGCTGCACAACCTCAGCTGCCCATTACATTTAGAGAGTAATTTCAACTACAGACAAAAGCCATAAGAAAACCAAAAGGGAAATTCAATTAATTGAAAAATAGAATTAAATTTTGACATAACTTCAGATGTATAAATTAAATGTATTAATTATTCTTTACCCTGCATATATTGATTTGGAAACAAATTAGTTCTAATAAATAAATAAATAAATAAAAGGTGAAGGGTTTACTGTGGGGTTTTTTTTGTCCAGGGCCCAGACGAACGTTATTAAAACTTAAATGATTAATAGACATTATTTAGCAGAGGGGATGTTATTTCCATAAAAAAAAAAAAAAAAAGTATTCTTTGGTTAACACCAAAGGATACACGAGTTTAATATTTCGATGCAAGGTGATCTTCTGTAAGAATTTCAAACAATGCCACCCTCTTATCTTTATTTTATAGCAATTTAAACCACACTATGCTATGATTTATATTTCTTTAAAGCTTGCTTATCATTATAATTAAAAGCACATAAAGCGATACCATAGTCCAGATAAACAGTTTTTTTTATTGCTAAAGAGAGGGACAAAATGTGCATTTTTTTGTACACATGAAAAGCTGATAGCGGTGTAATTACCCTCACTTTTTGACAACTAAATACATAGTGTCAACACAGCTCTGGCTGAACTGCTTCTCACTCTGCTTTATCAGGAACAATAACTGCCTTGACACGCTGATGTGAATTTGCGTTACCATGGTTACAGAAGGTTGCTTTCTAAGTGCTTGCTATACATCATTTATCAGGCCGGTGCTTTCATTACATCTTCATGCTCTGCATTCAAAGATTCATTTTTGTTTATGCAAAAATTTAAAACATACCTCCTTGCAAACCAGAGGATGGTGTGCTTTTCTCTTACAGTAACATGAAGCAAACTGGTGAAATGGTCTCATCTTTGGTTCATACCTTAGTGTGAAGGCCATTTTTTTAAAGAAGTATTCATTTTACCAAGGTTTTGCTGCACTTGTCAAAACTTTGCCATTTTGTAATTGTTTTAATTTTTAGTTTTTTCAAAATTTTTCAAAGTATTATGCTATGAGTTGCATGTAACGATGTTTGTAGCACTGCTACCTTGCAGTAAGACGGTCCTGAGAAGAGATCTCTGGTTAGTTGGCATGTTCACACTTTTCACTATGACTTCTCCCCATAGTCCAAAACATATTACATCATTAGTAGCTCTTCAGTGCTCTTATATGTGTAAATGTGGATGGCTGTGTGTCCCCGTGTTGCTCTGTAACGGACTGGCAACCTGTATAGGATGTACCCCACGTTTTGCCCATAGACTATTGGAGACAGGCACCAGCCCCACCACAACCCTGATACACAAGCGGTAGAAGATAGATGACTGAATTGTAGTGTATTATATTGTTTGGGATTTTTTTTAATAAAACTGTGCCCTTGGCAAGTCAAAAAGTCACTTCTCAACTGTAATATGAAAATAGGATTCCTTGGATGTTACAGCGTCAGCGTCTGATGTCCTGCATAAATAGAATGTTTGGTCTAAAAAACATTGGAAGCAAGTCTTTGTAGAAAGGTAGCACCATTGTGTGCAGATGTTTATAGAAGTCTCATGATCTTGGCACTGATGACTGGCTTAATTATTGATTTCATTCACCTGTCTAACTCTGCCTGTTTTCTCATCACTGCTTATCTAATCCACCAGCTCCTGCCTCTATTTAAGATGCTTGCATCCACTCATCAGGCTCAACCACTGAGCCTGCCTGTTCCTGTCTGTCCTCAGTGGTGTGGGTGTTTTTATTGCACCTGAGTGTTTCTGATTATCTGATCCTGGCCTTTTCTGCCTCTTAACCACTGAGCCTGCCTGTTCTGATCTGTCGGCCGGACCTGGAGCCGCAGCATCTGAACACTCTGGGCGGCACCCGCCGCATCTTGTTGGCAGCTGACCGGCTGGATCCTACTGCATTCTCTGGGCATATCAGCCTATTTATGTAGATTTTTATGTAGATTTATTTATGCAGATATTAATCTCAACTTATGGCCCTTTAGACAATCAGTTGGCTTTCCATAGAAACTTTTAAGCAGTCTGTCTGTATGATTTGATGGAATTGTGTGTTTAAAGAGACTTGAGATTACATGTTTTGTATATAAAATAAATAATAATAATAAAAACTTATTAACAATATTGACCTCACAATGGAGAAATTAACTCTCTACATTTAACCCATCCCTTTTGTGAAGATGTGAGCTGCCGCTGTGCAGCGCCCGGGGAGCAGGGGCCTGCTCAGAGAGCCAAAGGTGCAGTCTGTGAGAGGGGATTTCAAACTCACAATCTCAGGACTCCAAGCCCTTTGTCCTAATTACTGGGTCGCCACTCCCCACCAGTATTTCAATAAACTGAATTGAAATACATTTGAGTTTCCATACAGAAATATAATCCATTTAGCCAATTCATGTAGACTAATTCAAAATTTTCAATAAAGAAAATAAAGCCCCTTGCATAGAGTCACTGACTTCACATATTATTGGTTAAGTTGGAGATAAGGAATCATGAATGCCTCATTGACCATATAGGTATAGCAGTTCAGATATTGGCTGCCAGACAGACAAAACATAGGGCTGAAAGCTAATGTCATCCAGCTAGAGCTTCTGGAGCAGCGTTAATTCTGCGCTCGCCATGTGAATGGTTTTTGAGAGAGAGGGACAATATATACGGACCAACAGTGGAAAAACAAAGCAATACATTTTTCTTGTTCATGCAATATTTAAATGCACCTTAAAACTTTGAAATTTCAGGTGTTAATTACCTGGTGGAAATTACTAAATCAATTTTATTCTGTGCTATTTTATGGCTTTTGTAGGTCACTGTTACATTTGCATGATCTGGTAATAGTCACAACCAGGTTTACTTTAAGAAAGAAACGTTTCTCTCCATTTTGAAGCTAAGTGTGTTAAATATCTAATGTCCTGCATGATTTATTCAATTTTAATATTAAAGCAGTGTCTTAAAAGTATTTTACTTTGAGTAGAAGAAAGGAAAAAAATATATAAATTTTCATTGCATTATTTGTACAGCATGTTGTTTTGTAGAAAGATATTGGGGTCCATTTTTATGACTGACCATTTCAGACAGAAACTGTATCATTTATAGCAGCTGACATGTTTATTGTTGCTTTGTTTTAGGGTATGACCACAGATTCACAATTCATTCATAAAGAATGTGTCTGTATCTTGTCACTTGCTTATAAATTTAGGCCCAGTGCAACCAGGTAATATAAATAAATGGTCCAAACTGAGCATTGTGGGGGCTTGAAAAGTCATGTTTTCAGTCCAACATTTCTCTTTTTTGCTCTGCTCAGTCAGTCTGCACACGATGGGGGGAAACAATGAGTGGTGAAATTGAAGGTAAAGGCTGTAAGATGCTGGAATCCCCTCACCACTTCCTGATTTATTTTATTTGCACTCCCTCAACTCTTTTTTCTCCTCACTCACCTCTTCTTTCCTGCTCACTCGTTCGCCCTCTCTCGATGTCTTTCTCATTCTCCCTTCACAATTATCTCTTATAGCCTGTGAGGTGATTAATGGGTTTCATTTGACATCCTCTCTTACCCTTCGCAGAGCACCAACAAATAAAATCAGGGCCCAACGCACAAATTGTCCCTCAGAAGAGCAGTAAAACTAGGGAAAATACGGGGGCTGCGAAGACAATGAAACAGAGAGATCTGGCCTTTAGAAAGAACAACATTTGCGGAGGAACGGCCTGGAACGATTTCCTCTGTAGCCTCTCTCCCAGGAGAAATCCCCCTACTGCTAATCTACAGTTATTGCTATTGCCGACGGCAGTCTCCAAATTAAAGAAGGGAGGGGGATAAAAACATTTAGACCTTATCATCTCTTTACAACTTGTTGTTACAAACCGTACTCTCTGTGGCTTGCTAGCAGCCTTGCCACTTACGATAATACTTGCTAGAGATTGTGACTAGAAAGAGAGGAAGTTGTTGTTGACAATGGCTTCATTAAAATTTTTAGTCAGAGGCAATCAAACATTTTAAACCATATCCCTGGAAACACTCAAGATTGCTAGGAATTTTTGTTTTTAATTGCTTCGTTCTCATAAAATAGAGATTTAAGTTGGTACAGATTGGGAACAATTGCTTTATCTGCTTTATCTCAAAGAGATTCAGTTACAATTTACAAATTTGTGATTAAAAGTGTATTATTTGATCTAATATAAGCGATATTGAAGAAATTTGGCAAGAGGGAGATTGCCATTTAAAAACAGTGACAAGTGCTTTTTGAATTGTAATTTATTTTAAAACTGACTTAATCAGAGCTGCTGAGTTTTTCATATTTTTTCATTATTATGCATGAGCAGTTTACAGTCCCTTAAAATCTGCTTCTAGCACAAAAAATAGCCCACAAATGTTTAGAGATTGGTAAAAGATTGTGATCCATAGATTGGAAAAGTGTGCTATTCAGTGATATCCTTTGTGCAATAACGTCTATCCATAGTTTTCAGTGAGGATGAACTGAAAACCTTTAAAAAGAACCATTTCGGGGTTAACACGGTCTTATCTCAATACAGAGAAGCAGCAGCCCTAGTGTTTGTCTCACCTTGAGAAAGAGAACATAGCTCCTTATCCTATCTTTAAACTTACATTTACAATGTCTTTAACCAATGATCCATATCTCATGATGATATAGGTAGAGGGATTAAATGTAGACAGGCCATTATTATTATTATTATTCATCACAAAGACAGACAAGAGAAACCATTGCATTATAGCAGTGATTTTTGTCTGGGACTCCCCCTACAGGACCTTTTGAAAATAGCACTGTTGCAAACACTGACTGCCCTCTGCATGCCCGGAACCAAAGAGCTACAGTAGGGTGTCCCGATTTATGTAAAACTGTGTCATCCTTTTCACTTCAGATCCAGTCTCACACAATTTGAAAAAATGTCCCAAATATGGCTTGGTCAAATTCTGAAAAGTAAAAAAATAAATTAATAAATAATTTAACAGGCTAATTTATAAAACAAAGAAATGCTCCTAGAATAAAACATAAAATAACATATAGAAAACATAATGGTTACTATGTTTAAAGGAAAAGTCTGCTCACAGAATACAAACTTCTGAAAGTACTTTAAGTATTACATACTTTGCAATAAATGATAAGTGTTGTTAAATAAATAATTGTTATTTCATTTGAATGTGGTCACAATGCCCTGTTATCCATGATGGTGACGACCTGTGGACTATGTGAAGCAGAGAGTAATGACGTGTTTTTGTCTTTGGCCAGGAGTTCAATGGAAAATCCTCCCTCTTCAAGTTTGCTATCCAACGACGAATGCGTGGTTGATAATGAATTGAAAAGGTGAAATAACAAATTTTTTTTTCACTTTTCCACATCGAACTGCCAGGCACGTGGGCATTGTCAGTTCAACTTGAGCTCTGGTGAATTTCAATGGTGAAGTCCTCTCGAAATCTTAAATAATTGTTGTTGATTGCAGATGTGTCTAGTAGTTCCCATTGATTTTTCCTTGTAAAATGAGGAGAATGGCATTAGGCTTACCGCACCGTGACGTCACTGCAGGAGGATGTCAGGAGTGAGGTGTTACTATATTTGGGCAAACATGGCCGTTCCCGGACTCAGTGATCATGACGAAATTAAATTCTTTTCATTCTTTATCATTAAATTACTGCAAACATATTAGTTTTAGGTATAATAATGACTCATAGGTTATTAATTGCTGACCAGACTTTTCCTTTAAAACAAAGGCAGACACAGCAAAGACTGTGGAAGCTATAGAAAGGTGATTCTCAGACAGCTTTTTGAAAACTTTGCTAAAGTTATTTTTTTTACTTTAACACTATAAAGAAACTGTCCTGTGTTGTCTCTCATATGAATGCTCAATGTCACATTTTTTTTTTTTTTCATTGTGGTCACCCTCAGGTACAGTGGTTTTGTTCTCAAAGCAGCTGTTATATATATTTATATATACTATGGAGCAAACATCTTGAACAAATCCACTCTTGTCTCAAGCCCTGTCTTGACCTGATTCACTCTTTTCTCACCATGTCCTCTATGGACAAAGTTTTCTTTGCTTTTTTTTTGCTGGCTCCACCATGTCAGAAATGTCCAAAATGTTAGGCGGCAATGGCCTTGCATTGGGCTGCTGTAGTGTAAAGCTGTGTGTCATATTGTGAGAAAAAGTACAGAGTCTGACTACCACTGGCCTTCAAGTGTGAGTTTCCAGCCAGAGACCATAGGGGGAAATGATAGACCACTCAATCTTCTCATAAACATTGCAGGGATTTAAAAATATAAATCATTTTTGGGTTAAGATGTTAATAAGTTCAGCTTTAACTAAAAAAATGCCCAACTTTTTCAATCCATCCATCTTCTGTTAGCCTCATGAGAATGTTTCTTCTTTATTACATTAAGATCTACTTCCTTGTAGGTGATCTGTGATTCTCTTAACAAGCTGTAACCTGGTCCAGGGAAGTTTCTTAGAATAATTGCTGAATTATCTAAGATTAAGCCAAACTGCAAACTACTACTAGAGCTCAAAATCCATTCTGCATGACTGGTATTTCACTAGCTCTACAGAAATCTGAAGTGTTCTCTAATTATTGTCTGTCAAATGAGTTCTTTGTGACTTTGAATTAAATCTCTGTTGTATAAAATGACATGGGCATATCTTTTTGTCAATCTTCTATCTATTTAACATGCTCTTAGTTGCAAACTAGACAAACCTATAATCTTCAAGTGTCTGTGTTGAAGCCAAAAAACATAAGACAACATACTCCGGGTAATTTTTATCCAGCTTGGTATAGTGCTTTGTTGGCCAAGTACTGCAGAAAGAGATGGCTGTGCCTTGGCTCAGACAGCTGGGAAAGGAGATAAAAACCTCTGCATACTTTCCACCACATTGATGGGAAGATCCTATATAGAAATAGCTGGTGAAGTGATCATATCTGCCCCTCTGTTTTCCCTTTATAAAATATTCAATTAAAATTTCTGCAAAAGTATATTTCTTGATTTTTTTTAATTATTATTTCTATTTCAGTGAACTTGTATTTAACCATGTGAATCTTTTACTACCAGGTGAAGACATGTTAGGATTTTTTTTGCACTGGTGGCTATGCTATTTTTGTGTTCTGTTTTTGAATAATTCTAACCTTCAAAGATAACATCAACAGTTATATACCTCTTTTATTTAAACTGTTTTACTGCTTCTTGTGGCTTTATTTCACGCATAATAAAAAAAACTAATGTAGTCAGCATCTTTGATACAAATGAATTAACAATGCCCTGATGGAATTTCCCTTTTGAAATTAGATTTAATTGAAAATAAATAAAATAAAGGGAAAAAAATCAACGTAAGTCAAATTGGAGCCTTTTTCCCCTGTGGTTATAATAGGTTTCCCTGCATCCATTTGTTGATGCTATCATAATGTTTTGGAGTTGCAAATTTACTCCAATATGCCGTTATGCTGGACTGGCAAAAACAATATGTAATATAAGAAGCTGTGTTATGCATCACTATAAGCTCTAATTAGTATAAATTCCATGAAAGAGTCCACAGCCTTGGGCATTACTTTCCTGCTCGTAGTGAGAGGTTGGCCCTTCCTTTCAGCACAAGGCCTTTCTTAGCAGTCTTCACCATGAACATGATGGGAAATGCCAGCCAGTGACATTCAGCTCCGTAAAGGGTACATCATTCCATCTGCTTTGCACTTCACAGGATCTTACAAAACCCTGTCTGGGCATCATTACCTTATGCTCCCCATCTTTACCAACATGGTATCCATGTGTGACAAATAAGGTTCTTAGGTCGTCCTGAAGTGACAGGGGCAAAAAAGAAAAGGAGGAAAATGGCAATTTCTGTCACACTTACTGCTGTTGCACTGTACAGGGTGTGGCAAGCTGACTCACTATTCTGTAAAGTCATGGAAAAACTATTAAACCACACTTTTTTCCCCTGTCTTTTTTTCTAAAGATACATTACAGATACTGAATAGAATACAACGAACAAGAAATAAAGGAATAAATAGAGCTAAATAAATTAAGTTGGACAAACTGAATTCAATTACGTTTTACTAATTGAAGCTTTTAATTTAAGTTGGAGCTGTATTTAGTGAGAGTATAGGTAGGTAGGTACCTTTCATTTGGTGCAGTGATATGACCAAATGTGAAAAAAATAATGGGAAATCACTCAAAGTGCTGTGAAACCCCTGGTTTAATTCAATGACCAACTGCACTTACCACAAATTTCTGTTCCTTCTGCTGTTTTTTTCTCCAAATAGTAAAAAATATATTTTATAAGCAAATAAATGCCAACAACTTGTTTGTTCAAAATGAGCATATGCTCTTACAGATCACAGTGTCATGTTCAGGTTTAATCTTTTGACCGACATGCAGAATCAAATCAATTAAGATAGGAAAAAAAGAATTTATTGACCAAACAATGAAAAAACAGACAGTTTGAGTTCCTGCTGGAGTGTGAGTAGGTTCCATGGCATCTGGAATGAGATAATAATTAGTTGTGGTAAGAAACCTTTGTTAGGGAATTTGAAGAATCAAAGCTTACTTCTGAAAACCTTGTGAAGGGAAAATGGTCTGGGTCCCGTGTGGGGAGGTTGATGGTTTACCTCTGATAGAGCGAGGTTACAGAGTTATGATGGAGATGGTTGTAAATGATTGCAGGTGGAGCAGGCAGGCAGTTAACTGGCTGGTTAATCCACTGGAAGGTGAGTAGGTGAACTCAATCCTCAAAAAAACAAGCGTGAGAAAAACCTGGAGCCAACAGAGACAGGGTTTGAGCAACTCAGGTGAGTTCACTGGAGATAATCAAACTAGAAAAGCATTCAACAAGAGATGGCCAGAAAGACTACCGGTAACTGTTAATCATCCAGCGCTGTGTGAAGGCTCTGCTGCCGTTTTAATCACAGCACTCTTATGAAGCCGAGAAGCTCAACCAGTGTTGGCAGCCCAGGTACTTCACCAAGATCCTCTGAGGGGAAGATGCATCACTCGCACTCAAAAAACACACAAACACGGGAACCCTGACACACACATTTATTTTAGTATTATTCTTTCCCTTTCTGAAAGTTAAATTCTCTTTTTGAGCTGACAACACAGGTTCAGGGAATACTTATATCAACTAAGTCATCAAATTAAAATAATTGCTTTGCATGGATAAACGTTACATTTTTTGCAAAGATTCTTCTGCTGTCCAATTCAAAAGTTTTAATTTGTTTAAAAATATCCATGGATCTCCTCTTCAGACAAATGATACAAAATACATATTAGTGGGTACACCACCTTTCTTTCTTTGAAAATACATATATGTTTGGTTAACTGGTGATTCTAAATCTTTCAAAATAGACTGTTTCTATCAGTGTGGGTTCACAGGGATGTCTAATGCGCTGTGTCTAGGAGCTGGCTCTGTGATGGAGTGGTGATCTACTCAGAGTCTAACACGCCTCTCTAGCAGTAACCATCAGCCTCTGTGAATCCAACACTTTCAATGTTGATTTGCAAAAGTGTGTCAAACCAATGTGAGTCTGACCTAAACTATAAGATTTTAGGCTTTATATTAGGAACAACAGGGTTTATTTTTCTTCTCTGTTTGTATGACATGTTCATTAATGTGACCAAGTGTTGCAACATGGTGCTACAGTATATTTAAATCTTACAAGTGAGCCTTAGCAATGTATGAACAGCAAACGTTTCCAAATCCTTTATATCACCTCAGTGCTGAGACTGGAGTGGTCTGTGACCTGTGCCAGGTTAGGCAGTGAGCTAATACACTTATATTTTCTGAATGTACTCATGATTAACTTTAACATTATTATCAGAAGTGCCTTGCTCTGTTGATCTTAAACCAGTGATTTAGGGATAAAGCAAAGGCCTCAGAGAACAGAGGCAATGAGCTTAAACCGAAGATAATGAACTGAAGCCATATTATAAGGTGATTAGAACAGTGTCAATGTGCATTGTCACGCTGGGAGGTCTGAGCTCAAGATAAGCAAAAGATAGAAGAAAGAGATCATGCTTAGTGTTATATAGCCTTGGAATGGGGTGATTTTGCAATATCAAATAAAACAGATATGTTCATTCTTACCTAATTTAGTTTCCCCACAAATAATTATAGAAATAGTCATCATAATTAAAGAAATTATACACCTGAGTGGGAGATTATTAGCCAACATTGTAACTGACATGCTGCAGCAGGCGAAAAAGTGCGTCCTCCCAGTCACAGCGATGTTATAGCCAGGAGTCTGAAAGGAAGCATGTAGAAGGTGCTGTGATTTTTTAACATTACTTTAAAATAAAGAGTGACAAATAAGGAAGATCCCTTCTTTTCATATTGAGTTAGAAATACAAGTACAATGATTTTGATTTTGCGTTGTTCTGACAATGTTTTCTATGACAAAACTAAAAACTTGCAAAATGTTTCAGTTACAACAATGTGTAAAATGTATGAAATAGCGACCTGTAGTGTTTCTGCATTAAAGGTATAGAGGACGATTTTCATGAATTCTTTCAAAGACCCACCCCATAAATGCATGCACATGCATAACCCTCTTCCCCCTCCCGAGAGGGAACTCCTATTAAACGTGTGTTTTAAACGCTAATTTAAAGTTTCTGTTCTCATAGCTCATACAAGCTCATACGAGCCATACCGGCTAACTCAGTGTTCTAACATCCGCAAACGGCAGCTCCTATCACAACTAGAAATTGATGAGGTACAACTGACATGCTGCAGTAAGGAGGAGTCAGGACAACAGGTCAGTAGGGAAATATCATCATCACAACACACAGAGATTGGGTCCCCAGCCCCAACAACAACAAGCCCACTAAACGTAAGGGCGGCTGACCTACGACGGCTGATCATTACCAAACTGGATCCCCTAGTACGACGTCCAAGACTGCCAAGGCTAAGTGACAGAGTACCCTCTGAAAGTCTTCTAGAAGATGTAAATGCAGCACTACATACTATCCCTACTAAAGACATAACTGAGACCAACGAGCTGACCTACGCCACAGCTACAGTGATCCTATATATATAAAGGTGTTTTCTCAGGGGTGCTAGTTTTACAAGAAAACAAAGTTGGAAGGGTATAGTTTTGCCAACCTATTCTCATTATGAGTGCGTGTGAAATCGTACGAAAAGTTATGCACCGTAATTTTGTACGTTTTGGACGTTTTTTTCGTCGTATGCGCATGTGCATCTGACGCACCATTCGCGAATATAGAATATAAATTACAATTAGCCCTAACCCTGACCCTAACCCTAAGATGCTTCTTTATAGAACTGCAATGCTTTGGCCTGTTTATGTGTAGATAATATTTAGTTTTTTAATTGGGCATAGTTTCGTAGCCTACCATACATTGTAGGCTACGAAACTATAAAATCAAAATTTCGTGCTCCAAGCACCCAAATATGTGAACACAATCACTAGAAAAAAGACAATCAGAAGGAGAAGAAAGAACAACCAATGAGATTGGAGTTAAACAGCGCAGAATAGCTACATGCGCTGCTAAGTGGAAGGGACAGAAAAGACTGGGCAGGAACTCAGAAGAAGTGGCAGCAGCAGCTACCAGGCAGAGAAGCTGTGAATGCTGCAAAAACGCTGCTATTGTAAATTATAAATATGTTATTCACATCGAATTATTAGTGGGGACAAATAGGTCAGTCCAAAATTTTGGTAGGGACAATTCCTTATGGTCCCTATGCAAATTTAGCATACCTCCAGCCCTAACATTACTATCCAACCAAAACAAAATTAGAAAGTGTTTTGACATTTCAATGGGAGGATCGTACTGATTTTTCATTTTATGTTTTGCTTATATTTTGCGGCTACTATGCTATTTCCTTTTCCTGCCTGATGCTTGCTAATAAAAGATGATCAAACTTTAGCATACGTGTGGTCAGTGCATTCTTTGTGTCATCTGTTTCCTGAAGGTATCCTTAGGTGTGGAACAGCTACAATATGTGTGGGTCCCATTAAATGAAATAGGAGCTCTTTTAAAGGTTGCCTAACACCAGCCGTGTGACTTGTAATGGCCACTAAAAATTACCGGCCTGTATTCCAACTGTTAATAAGGCCGGAGCTGTCATGAATTTAGGCAGACAGGAAAATAATAGAAGTGTCGGCATCTAGATCGTCCATCTGGCTATTGCTAGAGGGTTGGGCTTGAGAATTGAAGACAGTCGGCCAATGCAGTCCCCCACCATACGGATCTCTCAGAATTCTCTTTGGAAAATTATTTCATTGGCTTAGAGATAACATTGTTATGTTTGCTGAGGCCAGGATAGGCGTAGGGGAATCTCAGTAATGAATCAGACTTATAAAGAATGACAAAAAACAACCTAAATCAAATCTGAGGCTTTAAGGTTTTTTAAAACTGCTCCAAAACTTAATTGTCTGCCACCTTTGTCAAACATTAAAGAGCATGTCGCTGCACATAGCCTTAAAACAGCAAAACACACTTTGCTTTGGTTCTGTTTAGGTTTGATTCTCTGTATTGAGAGGACTTGGAAACTGCCTAACACCAGATTTAACTAATCTGATTTGAGCTCTTGACAAACCTCATTGGATCAGTGACCCCATATTTTCCAGAAAAGCTTCAATGGAGAGAGGCGGAGATGTAGCAAAAGAAAATCAGGCATGGAGTTGAGGAACATGATGAGAGCAGACAAATGACACTGCCGTAAATGCCTCTTTTGGATTGCACTTTGACTGAAATGCAAACTAAATCTGAAAATACCCGCAAGACAAAATGTGGAATGAGTACAAAAAGGGAAAATTATTTTGTATGTTCTGCAAAATCCTTTGAATTCCACATGAAAGCAAGTAAAACCTGTTAACCGCCTCCTAATATGCTGGTGGCACATACGCTCTTATCAAAATACACAATTATCCAGCCCCTGGGAAGCAATAGGCATAGTATAGTATGGTCGGCTATGTTACAAACATGATTACTGCTTTGGCTTCAAGGGTCCTGTTATTTTCAAATGTCATATTTGGTTAGACTGAGACCAGGGAAGAAAGGTCCATAGCCAGACTGTCTTTAATCCATTGCCTGACATTTTTTTTATTGCTCAGCAGCAAAATGATTTATACCTTCCCAGTAGAGCAGCCTTAGAAACAATACCATTGTTTTGCTATAATTTAGTTTCTGTGACAAACCTCTCGTACTGTGTAAACTGATTCTGTCTGATCACCTAAGACTGGAAGCTTTTAAAAAGTTTGCCTGACAAAATGCATGGTCCACTGCACCACAGTTCTTATTCTAAATATAGCTCTGCAAAAGTGTTTAACTGATGAAATACAATTTATGAAATCTTAAATATTGATTTTTATTTATGTGTTTGTATATGTCTTAAAAATAAATTAATTCATTTTCAGTTTTTTGTAAAGACCTAAAAGCTTGATTACCTTTCTTGATCTAATTATCTGTTTCAGGTTGTTATACAAATTTAATTAGGTGGTAGGTGGTCACTGATGTTGTTTATTAGTAAGTGGATTACTAATAAACGACATCAGTGACCACCTACCAATTTTTACAGTTTATGACAGCAACTACACTCTGAACAGACATGTTAATAAACCAATTTCCAAAAGGGTCAGGACAGAAGAAACAATGGAGGCATTAAAAGTTGATCTGCCAGCACAAGACTGGGAGTTTATTGATAAAGAAAAAGATGTTGACAAAGTATATGAAGAATTCTTAAGAATATTCAAATTATTATATGATAAAAATTGTCCAATGAAAATATATAGCAGAAAACAAAAACTAAATGATAGACCCTGGATTTCCAAGGGATTACAAAATGCCTGTAAAAAGAAAAATACACTTTATAGAGAATTTATAAAACACAGAACTATAGAGACTGAAAATAAATATAAGAAATATAAGAATAAGTTAACTAACATTATGAGATCTTGTAAAAAGAAAATACTATGCAAAATTATTAGAAAATAATAAAAACAATATTAAAGGTATGTGGAATATTTTAAATAATATTATTAAAAATAATAATAGACAGGCTACTTATACTTATCCCCATTACTTCATTGAGAATGATAAAAATATTAATAACATGGAGGATGTGGTTAATAACTTCAATAATTTTTTTGCAAACGTGGGACCAAACTTAGCTGAACAAATCCCGGTTCCACAATGATCAGAAAGTACATATAAGAAGCTAATAGAAAGAAATCCCAGTTCAATATTCCTGACAGCAGTAGATGAAAAAGAAATAATTGATATTGTTAAAACATGCAAAAACAAACCATCCACTGATCACGATGGAATAGAAATAAAAATTTTACAAAAAATAATAGAGGGGATCGCTAAACCACTACCGAACATCTGCAATTTATCATTTTCAACCGGTACATATCCAACAAAAATGAAAATAGCAAAAGTCATTCCGCTATATAAAACTGGAAATAAACACCACTTCATAAATTACAGGCCTGTCTCTCTACTGTCACAATTTTCGAAAATTTTAGAAAAATAATCTTACAACAGATTAGAAAAATGTATTGATAAAAATAAACTTCTCACTGACAGCCAATATGGAAAAAATAGATCAACATCACTAGCACTAACAGAGCTCATTGAAGAAATTACAAACTCCACAGATAAAAAGAAATATGCAGTTGGTGTTTTCATTGATCTAAAAAAAGCATTTGATACAATAAATCACAAAATATGAATCAGTAAACTGGAACAAATCGGGATCAGGGGGGTGGCTCTAAACTGGATAAGTAGTTACCTGAGAGACAGACAACAATTTGTGAAGATGGGAGATTATATCTGAATGTTTGGGCATTGCTTGTGGTGTCCCCCAGGGGTCAGTGTTGGGACCAAAGTTATTTTCTTTATATATCAATAATATTTGTAAAGTATCTCAAGTATTGAATTTTGTATTATTTGCAGATGATACAAACATATTTGGATCAGGGGACAGCTTACAGCAACTCTTGGAATCAATTACTTCAGAATTAAAGAAAATAAAACAATGGTTTGACATAAACAGGTTATCAATAAATTTGAGTAAAACTACATTCATGGTATTTGGAAATTGTAAGTCAAAGCATCAAACACAAATACAGATAGAGGGGGTTAACATAGAAAGAGCACATGAAAATAAATTCCTTGGAGTGATCATAGATGACAAGATTCGCTGGAAGCCTCACATAAAACACATCAAAACCAAACTGTCCAGAAGTATTTCAGTCCTAGCAAGAGCTAAGTACATTCTGGATTCCAAAGCACATCCTACACTGCTCACTACTGTTACCTTATTTGAATTACTGTGTAGAGGTTTGGGGAAACACTTATCAACACTCACTACAGCCACTAGTCATAATGCAAAAAAGAGCAATAAGATTCATTTACAACGCCGGACTTCGGGATCATACAAACGCTTTATTTCTAAAATCTAAATTGCTAAAATACCATGATTTAATAGAATACCAAATTGCAGTATTCATGTTTAAAGTAAGACATAGCCTATTGCCTGGGAATATACAAAAGATGTTCTCTGAAAGGGAAAAAGGGTACGATTTAAGGGAAAGGGGAAATTTTAAGACTAATAGACGTAGAACAACAAGAAAAAGATTATGTTTATCAATTTGCGGAGTTAAATTGTAGAACAAACCAAATGAGAACCTAAAGCAATGACCAAACATATTCCTTTTCAAAAAAAATGTACAAAGAAAATATTTTCAAAAGGTATAGATAAGCATTGTAGAAAGTTTTGTTTGTGTTTTTTGTTTTGTTAATTTGTATATATGTATGACGGTATATGTGTATACATATTTATGTATGTATATGTGTAGGTAGGTATGTATTTATATGGATATATATAGCAACATAATTATAAATATTGTAAATTAAAGAAATACAAGAATTATAGGGGTAGGAGTACATTAGTTTTACTTCTTCCTACTCCTTTTCGCACATGTAATAGAGGTATAGTAATTTAGGAAAGAAGGGTACCTTGTTTGTTTTTTTTCTCTCCAATGTTTTTAAACATTGTTTAATTGTTTTTTTTTTCTCTCTCTTGCATGTTCGAAATAAAGAATAAAAAAAAATAGAACTTAACAACTTCCATCAAAGTGCTAAAATCTTTTGGTGCTTGTTTCTAATAAAAGAGTCAATAGACATCTTTTATTCAACCAGTCCTATCTGGTAGATTCTCCTCCATAAAACCCATTGCCCTCTAAAGGTTAAGTACTTTAATCAAGTTCATGGGCAGTTGACAAGTCATAAAGCTCAGCTCAGTTTCCTCTACTTTTCATCTTTCAGAAATTGCTGTTTTTATCAATTTTTTAGAAAATATTTTCACCAGAAATCTCTTTCGAAAAATAAGTTGGTATTAACTTTTCAATTATCTGTGTCACACATAGTGAGTGGATCACTCAAAAACAGGAGTGTACAAGGACATAAGCTCATAGAAACATTCCTCAAACATATCCGTTCTCCGTCACAATTTTGTCATCAAATAAGAGCTCTGTGAAAAGTTTAAATACGCTTAACAAATCTTGAGAGGAAAGGGTTAAGGAAGGCTGAGGCTTAATAGAATGGCTAAGAATAACAGAGCAATTCAATTTACACAAAATAAATATTTTTCCACCTGAGGTAATAACCTAAATCACTGCTATAAACGATGATGGACTTAGGGAACGTTAAAGTGGTTTATTTGTAATCTTTCTGTTTATGTGCAACCCAGCAGTAATGGAGCACATGTTGCTCCAACAAGACGTTAGAAATTAAGCTTTTTTAAGGAAAAGGAAAGGTGGGCTTGTCAGCAGAATATCTTGTTCTTGTAAAATATTTAACGACTGCATAATAGCAAAACAGAACACAATACTATTATATTTGGTCTACTATAATCACCATTCCAATGTGAATGCTGTTAGCACATACATTTCCACCAGTCTGTTTGGGAAAAAAAAAGCATGTCCAAATTCATCAGTGCTGCAGGTTGTAACAGAAATTATTATTTATTTTTCCAAAATTTCTAGCTGCAACCTAGTTCTTTATTTGACTAGATTATTGCGATTAAAAGTAGACATGAACAGTGGTAAGGCAATGCAGCTACACTACAGCCCTCCTACCTCTGAAAGAGGTCTGTGCTTTAACCCTCAAAGAGAAAATATTTTAACAGTTTTTATTGGAAAGTGATATTCGTAAAAAAAAAAAAAAAAAAAAAAAAAAAAAAAAGCCTAAACAGCTTTTTGTAACCCCAGACCATTTAGTTAGAAAAAGTAATGTAAGTCTGGGACTTTGCCCTTTGGTGCTACACAAACCACCTGAAGCTCAACACCTCTAAGACAAAGGAGCTGGTTATAGACTTTGGGAGGTCCAGACAAAAGCCAAGACCATTCGTACTAGAGGGAACTGAGATGGAGGCCGTGGACTCCTACAAGTACCTTGGGGTGTGTTTGGACAGCAAACTGGACTGGTCAAAACACACAGACAACCTGTATGGGAAGGTGCAAAGTAGGATGTACTTCTTTAGGAGACTGCGGTCCTTTAACATTTGCAGCAAACTACTATACCGTATTTTCACGACTATAAGGCGCACATAAACGTCTTTTTTTCCCCTCAAAATGTGCGGTGCGCCCTTTGGTGCGGTGCGCCCTATGTGTGTTGTAACTGCGGACTTTTGAGACCACCTCATTGAGGAGATGATGAAAGAGTGGCTGAGGGAGGTGAATGTAAGGAGACCAGGTGGTTTTTTTCCACTCATCACCATCGCTGTTAATCTGTGACTCCATGCGTGCCCATCTCACAGCTGATGAGAAAAACATGGTGAAACAAATTAATGCTGTGCTCGCTGTTCAACCGCTTGATATCGGTGTGAACCGGACGCAGCAGAAGCAGCGAGTTTACATGCAAAGTCAATGGTTGACGCGCGTATAGCCGCAGCAAAAGCACCCGCAGCGCGTTTTGAGCAGCAGACGCAGCGCGTCGGGAGCGTTTAAGCATCTGACGCACCGCCAATGCGCTGCTGCAGCACGAGAGGGAAAAATTGAAGTTTTGCTGCTGGACGCGCCGCATCAACCAATCAGAGAAGCTTATCTGGGAGCTGACAGCGAGACAGACACATCGCTCTGATGACATATGATATTAAGGCAAATGAAAAGGGCTGGATGGATGAGGAGATGATGAAAGAGTGGCTGAGGCAGGTGTATGTAAGGAGACCAGGTGTTTTTTTCCACTCATCACCATCTCTGTTAATCTGTGACTCCATGCGTGCCCATCTCACAGCCGATGTGAAAAACATGGTGAATCAAATGAACGCTGTGCTCGCCGTTATCCCGGGAGTCTGACAAAGGAACTTCAACCGCTCGACATCGGTGTGAACCGGCTGTTCAATGTAAGGCTGCGAGCGGCGTGGGAGCGATGGATGACAGACGGAGACCACAGTTTCACGAAAAGTGGAAGGCAGCGCCGGGCAAGTTACGCCACCGTTTGCGGATGGATTGTAGATGCTTGGACTAACGTGTCTGCTGGCCAGTGATGGGACTAACGGCGTTGAAAGTAACGGCGTTACTAACGCCGTTACTTTCTTTTAGTAACGAGTAATCTAACTAATTACTTTGACTGTAACTATAACGCAGTTACCATTGCAGACACCCCGTTACTGCGCGTTACTCAGGTCGCACAATGAACCTTTTTTCATGATAGGACTCGTGCGCAGCTGCGTGAAGCTGACACCCCACCCACGTCAAAAAACTCTGCAAATAGACTGAATGGTTAGTGCAACGTTAGTGCAGATTTGTGCAGAAAAAAATATTGTTTGTGCTACTTTTGTTTAAGAGATATTAAAGATTATTTTTTAGGTCATCCAGAGGTGCGCGCCTTGTCATGAGAGAGGGGAGGATGAGAATGGCTGATGTATAGTGAGATTCCGTCTGTCAGTTGGGTAGGTGGGTGTTTCTGCTGGCGGGTGTTAACGTACAGCACACACAGAGAGATGGAGAGTGAGGATGACTCCAGCAGCAAAACAGCGTTTTCCTGATGGAAATACCGGTGTTACGTCGAGCTGCGTTTCCCCATCACATACGGTTTCCTCTGCATCTCCGCACAGCGCAGGCGGCACGAGTCACCGCGCAAGCGACAGGAAACGCGCATGCTCGCTAAAGGCGCGCAACAGTCGCCCTGTGCTCGCGCCACAGGAGAACTATGGAGAGCGGGAACGATAAAATGATTAACCTGACAACAGCCAGTAATGATAGCCTATATGGAGAAAGGGAGAAAGATGGATGGATGGATGGATGGATGGATGGATGGATGGATGGATGGATGGATGGATGGATGGATACTCTGCCTTCTCAACCTACTGTATTTTTTATTTTAAACATTATTTGATGGCCTTTGTGGCAGGGATGGAGATCCATATTTTATGTCACACACAGAGTATACATCTAGATAGATAGATGGATAGATAGATGTTGCAGTATCTATAACAACCCAAACACACAGGATTTCAGAATTAGACATCCCCAGTTATTAATTTCATATACTCACCAGATCTGAATGCCCTGTTAAAAAACTTCACATCGCGTTCCCCCCTGATGTCATTTACATTGAGTTGCAATAAATGCAAAACTCTCTGCAGGTTCTTGTCTTTGTCGTCGTCCGCTCTATTCAGCTGGCTTTGGAAACACACGGCGAGAAGGTGGGGGCTGGGTGGTGAGGGTTACGGGGGCGAGAAACGCAAAAGTAACGCAATAGTTACTTTTACTAGTAACTAGTTACTTTTATTGTGGAGTAACTCAGTTAGTAACTCAGTTACTTTTTGGGAGAAGTAACTAGTAACTATAACTAATTACTTTTTCAAAGTAACGTGCCCAACACTGCTGCTGGCTCTGTTGTTCAAGCTTTCGCAAAAGCCGGCATTATTTCTGAGGAGCCGCCCGGCATGGAAAGGGACTCTGACAGCGAAGAAGGGGAAATTGGCATGTCTGATTTAGCGCAGCCGTTTAATTTAGAAACAGATGATGATGACTTTGATGGGTTCGATTAATACTTTGTAATAAATACATGAATAAAGCACAATCATACTCAGTTTTGCTCCCGCTCTATTTTTCTACCTGAAAACTTAATTCAACGGCAGCCTCTGGGCCGCGTCGCCTCTGGTTTCACTGCGGCGGCTGGCAGTTTTTTTTTTATCTAAATAATCTAAATCTTGCAGCTATATTTGCTGTGATCAGTGGGAATAAAGTAGTTTTAATATGTTTTAAGTGAGAAAGTCTACCTGAAAACTTAATAATTGCAGTCAGTTCATCCAGATTATCTATTTCTGTCGGAGGCGCTCAGACCCCCACATACCAGCGGTGCGCTGACAGTAGAAATCCCTTCAAAAGCAGCCTCTAGGCCGAGCAGCCTCCGGGTTCACCGCGGCGGCTGGCAGGTGTTTTTCATCTAAATAATTTAAACTGCAGGCACCAGGATACCGGTAATAAAAGCGAACATATTCCGTCGGCAGGTTTCAGGATTTTAAGTTAATCTAGGAATGATCACAGCGCTTTGTCATCTGCGATGTGTCTGTCTCACGGCCAGCTCCCAGGTTTGATTAATACTTTGTAATAAATACATGAATAAAGCACAGTCATACTCAGTTTTGCTCCCGCTGTATTTTTAAATACGCAGTAGAGGTATTTAAACGTAGCAGAGGACATGTACCTGTATATAAAAAACGCGCCCTATAGTCCGGTGCGCCTTATGTGTGTGTTAAATACAGAAATGGCACACATAACTGAGACTGCGCCTTTTAGTACGGTGCGCCTTATGGTCGTGAAAATACGGTATATGTTCTACCAGTCTGTGATTGCCAGTGTCCTCTTATACACCGTGGTGTGCTGAGGAGGCAGCACATCCAAGAAGGACATGTCCAGACTGTACAAACTGATCAGGCGGGCCGGCTCCGTGGTCCGCATGAAGCTAGACTCTCTGGTGACGGTGGCAGAGGAGAGGACACTGAATAAACTGATGGACATCATGGACAACAGCAGCCACCCTCTGCACACCGTCATCAGCAGCCAGAGGAGCCTGTTCAGTGACAGGCTGCTGCTTCCCAAGTGCCAATAGACTTAAGAAGTCTTTTGTCCCCCTACGCCATCAGACTGTACAACGCCTCACTGGGGGCGAGGAGGCGACACAGGACAGGGGGAGGAAGGAAGGAGTAGCAACACTTGTATTTTTTATTTTTTCTGTAAAATGTGAACTCCATATTTATTTGTATTTGTATTTAGCTTAATTTTAACTTAACTCAAGTGGACCCAGACAGAGACTGACACTCCCTGAATGACTGTGGTGAACTCTGACGGGACCTCTCTGTCCCCTGCCTTCATTATCGGTTTTCAAAGAGACATAAGGGGGGGTTAGAAGTTTATGTATACAAATAAATGGGGGTGCAGGTTTTAGCCAGTGTTGATCAGTCACCTGCAGCTGTATAAGGCCCAACACTTCCCTTTCTGAGAGAAAAATTTGCTCTCCCCTTTTGAAGTTGAAACAACACAACATTCTTAGCAGGCCAAACGCCTGTAACTTAGTACAAATAAAATGATGACATTTACATTTTTCTAATATTATCTCAATGTATTATTACATTATAGTATACAATAGTTAATTGACTCAAATAAAACCTATTTGCTTTCAGTCTGTGATATGTTTTACTCATTTCTGAACAGCTGTCTCACTGTGTGGTGGGGAGGCTCCAGTGCCTCAGACTGGAGAAAGTGAGAAGAGTGGTGAAATAAATGCTGTCTAAATCTTATTTGTGCTTAACTACAGCTTATAATCTAAATTTAGACCTCTTGTTCACTAGACATTTTTCCTTGCTCTGAACCTGAATTAAATATATTTATCTAAATCCCAACTATATATAGAATCACCTAAAGAGGTCTAATTGGCCTCTATTTTAAATCAGGTTGCTTAGTTTTTCAGCATCTAGAAAGTTGCTGTAAAAGTGGTGTTTTATATCTTGCGTGAGATATTTCATACAAATAAACTTAGAAAGTTTAGAAGACTATTAGCTGGAAAACAGGAATGTAAGATAATTTACAGTACATAATGTTATTGTCTGTTATTTAAATGTTATTGCTTGTTGACCCGTGACAAATCCCAACATTTCTTCTACCCAAATACCACCTGGCATCTCTTATACTCTAAACAAATGTGAGCTGACACTGGTTGCTGCTATCCATATAATCCTCATGCTTCAGTCATCCCTGCATAATATTGGCTGTTCTGACCTTTTAATGGTCACAATTCACCCATGCAACTCAGGGTGTGTTTTGCTTCACCAATGGTCCATGGGAACTGTCCCACAAAGGGGAAAGTATTTTTATAGGTCACAGGGCTGAGAAGTGACTTGGAATAAATCACAACACTCACGGTCATGGTGGTCATCATGCTCTGTTTCTCTAGTGGAAGTGATACATTTGTATTTCCCACCCACTTTAATCTGAGAGCTAACTGTCTGGGGATACAGCTATATTTCATGTAGGTTTTATTTTCTTTCCAACTGGCAATAATAAGTGACCAGTGGAGCTATTGTTACATTGTTGGAAGGGTTTATATCTGTCAAACTAACCTAACTGGATCAGTCTGTTAAGAAATCCATCTGCCCAGGCTGAATCTGCTGTGAGCATTCAGTCTGTATGAGCTTCCCACCCCCACCTTCATACTTTCTCCCATGTACTGCATTTATTGCAGCTACTACTTTCTGCTAACATGTAGAAAAAGTGTGCATCCAATGCATGACCTGGGAAAATAGAATCCAGTGTTTCTTTTTTGTTTAGCCTCTGTCAGAGCTGCCAACCAATCAATTATATCCCATTTTTCTCTGTGGTACAGATTCTACTTTATGCTATGCCCAGTGTATGCCTCTTTCTCACAGTGTTGTGCTTGTTTCCATAGAGATGACACTAGTGTTCCCACACAGTGTACTTCCAGGTAGGCACTGACGGGGTGACGCTGCTTCACTGAGGAATTTCTCATCATTACAGCTCCTCTGCTAGACTAAAGTGAGAGATTCGAGCAGCAAGTCAATTGTCCTTGAATGTGCTTCAATAAATTTCCATTGATACTGCATGTCAGCAAAGTTTCAAGCATTAACATTAAAATAAAAACCTGAGTGGTTATACTTTTAACTTTGTTTGCTGAATAAGAATTATGAAAGGCCTAAAAAGACCTTGATTACCTTTCTTACCAATAAATGTCAGAGGGAATGGTGAAGGCATTAATATTTTGCTTCAGTGTATTGTAATTGATTTGCTTATATGATTATAAACAAAATATTACATTATGCTGAATGACTGGATATTTTGTTATCCCGTGGTACAGGATATACAGTGCTTAACCAGAATTTAGACCACAAAATGAGCAACTGCACAAGGTCAGCACCTTTCATTTCACATGGCTGCACCCCCTCCCTTCTCCATGACAACCTGTTCTGCTGATGTTGCGCAACATCTGATTTATCCAGCTCTTTTTGTATGATTCAACAACATTACAACAGTGACACAGCACCGTAAGGAGAAGAAACAGGGTTCTGCAACTTCTATCAATATCTTCAGTCATATATTATAGAAAAAGTGCACTTGGAGTTGCAGTGTAGCAGGCATTTACTTACCTCAGATTTTTAAGGTGGTCATTTTTACTTGTTTGGAAACATTTTCAAGCCAGAATGTATTTAATTAAGGGGTCTTATAGTCAGTCAATAAGCTAATCTAGCTTGATTTACGGTAACATATCCTCCTCAACTGTTCATGCCATAAACTTTAGCACTATGATAATTTATCATGTTCCCATCTTTTCCACTTTTAGACAGGTCTGCAGAGAAAAGGTAATTGATATTTAATTGTTTTACTTCTGTTATTTCTGTGATTTGCAGTATGTGGTTATTTCTCGATTCCGTTGGAAATAACACTTTAGATTTTCCTTATTATCACACGGTAATTGAATTGCTTAGAAGAATATTTTGTAGGACATTTGTGTTTATGCATTCTTACAACTGCTTTAGAGAGCATGTTTGCAGGTTCCCATTGGCCTTTGTTATGAGAAAACTTTTTTTTTTAGCTTAATTCATGATGATGGAAGTATTTTTGCCTTTTGGATCTAATAAGGGTAAATTACATTTATTTATGAGGAAATGCTGAAATACATGTTATGAAACATTGGCTACACTGTCAACTGCTAAACTGGTTTCCTGTGCCACAAAACAGGATTACTGGGTTAGAGAGACAACTTCAGGTTTAACCCAGACTTTCTGGTACCACAAAGCTGTATTCATTCTTAGCAAGGCTAGTCACCATGGTAACATACCTAAAGGCCAACCCATTCCAGGGCAGGCTAGCTTTCAGAATGGATCTGAATCTGAAAACTCCACCCAGCATCCAATCAGCTGTTTGGAAACAATGGCGTGTCCTTTCATTGAAGACCCAATTTAATTCAGAAGGAAGAAGAACTAAACAACCAAAAACAAAAAAAACCTTACAAAAAAGGAACTTGAAACAAAATATGTTGTTGAGAAATAAAACAGTTTTCAATGTATTCATTTATATTATTTTTCTCCCTTTTAGAAATACAAACCTTTTATTATTCTGTATTTCTTTTTCTCCTGTATTATGTTCCTTACACCCCTGGCATTAACTTGTTTTTAGTATAATTCTTATATGTATAAATAAGAAACTAAAAATCAGAGAGAAAATTGTGAGAACATCTGTTAGATGACTGTGACAGTAAGAGCGATACAGGTTTAAAAAAACAAAAAAACAAAAAAAACACTAAGAATAAGGCTGTGATGTTACTGTGAAATGGAACATTGATCATGTAGAACAAAGAGTCTGTATTAGACTGATTAGACTGAAACAGAAATTCTACGAAATCTCATTTAAGTAGAATTTTTTTTAAGTATTTCTGTACATTCAGGGCTGCATTTGAGGACTTTCACCAAAAACAGATTTTTACCATTGTCTCTCTGAGTTCTGACACAACTGAAATTCAGGATGATTTCACTCAGACTGATCACTTCTTATATTAAAATGATGCAATAACTGCATCAGCTTCCACTTTTATTGTAGCCCAGCCATCCATTTTTTTTCCGTCACGCTTATTCCAGCTGGGGTCGCGAGGGGTGCTGGTGCCTATCTCCAGCTGTCTACAGGTGAGACTGGCACCCTGGACAGGTTGCCAGTCCATTGCAGGGCAACACAGAGAAAAACAACCATTCACACACAAAATTCACCTAAGGAGAATTTGGAGAAGCCAATTAAACTAGCAGTCATGTTTTTGGACTGTGGGAGGAAGCCGGGAGAACATGTAAACTCAATGAAGAAAGACCTCAGTCCCGGATCTAATAAGGATTCTTCTCGCTGCAAGGCAGCAGTGCTAACCACTGTAACACTGAGCAGCCCCATTGTAGCCCATACATTATTGAATTCAATAGTCTAACTAACCAGATGAAATTATGTTTCTGTGTTTTATTTTTATCTGCTCCCAAGTCCTTGTCACTCCAGAGGGGCACGCCATTAATATGCAGTACAGTGATTGCGATCCAGTCTTTGTCAAATGTCACTGATGTGTAACTTGCTCATTTGCTCAGTCAGCAATCGTTTGCCAAGTCATTTGGCGTCTGTTTCATGCCGCCACCTTGTTGGACTTTTCATTGAGACTTATTTTTCCTCTTCATTTTTCTGTAAAATTAGTTTTTGTTTCTCACACGAGAAATACAGTGCTCTCTTTTCTGCACTTGTTGTTGCAGTTAATCTGCTACCTTAAACCCACCCCTTTATAGGTGGCATTCCCAGATTCATAATCTGTTAAAGCTGGAATGAGTTAGCGGGCTGATAGGTAGTGTTGATTTCGTTAACGAAAACTAAACGAAAATATTTTCGTCAACGCACATTTTTCACCGAACGAAAACTAGACGAGACGAGACGAAAATCCCCACTAATAAACAATAACTTGGAGTAAATCAGAACTAATTTTCGTGGACTAATAAAGACGAGACGAAAATGCAGTTCGGTAAATAAGGACTTGACTACAATCTATGGACATTTTAGTTCACGAACAAAGACGAGACGAAAATTACATATTATTATTTTATGGTTTTTTCAAATCCTGTCTCCTCTTCCGCCTCCTCCTCGTCAGCTCTTCCGCCACACACCCACTTTCAAACCTGGAGCGGGCGGCACAGAGTAGCCTACTCTGGGGCTCGGGAGAAAGAGGAGACATGATATATGGACACATTTTCACTTCAGTGAAGTGGAGAACAAAACCAAATGCTTGATTTTAGTGGAAGGGACGGAATGTGGCCACATGGTAGCTGGAAAAAACACAACAAATCTGAAGAGACACGTCGCAGTTCACCACAAAGACATTACGGTAAGTTAACAGAAAGATTGATGGTGGTTGTTTATAATCTAACATTAAATCAACGGCTATAATGTCCCAATGATAAACTAACTAATGTTGGCTAACTTTCATAGCATTTAGTATCCAGGCTGGCTACGTTACGTTAGCTTGTTAGCACGTAGCGACCGTAGCCACTTGTTGATAGAACCTAGATATGTTATACTGGCCGGGCAGATATAGTTTCAGTTAAATTGCAAGTTTGATTAAAGCAGACAGACGTTTTAGGTAATCTAGGAGCTGCAAGTGAACTATAGTTAACACAAAACACCTCGGCAGCTACTGTACACATGTATGCTAAATGCTAAAACGAACTGAAACTATTTATCAGGATAAGATAAAATAAAAATAATATGCCACACATAATTCAGAACAACTTTAACCTAGATTTTCATACACAAAATAGCCATAGCTAGGGGAACCACTGCAAGGATTGGTATGCAAACCTCAATATTAATCAATATTAATACAACCAAAATGCATGCACACATAAAAATGTCTGCAATTTATTCCTGCATAAAATGATAGTTAGGTTGTTTGTATGAGTTTGAAATGGATTGCCAAATGTAGTTTTTACAGAGACTTAGTTTTTGTTAAGGAAAAAAACAGACCTATATGCTACTTATACACTTGGAATTCCTGTTATGCTGTGCATCTATCCTGACATTGTATTAATTTCTGTTCCAGATTGAAGATACACCACCACCAACAACCTACCAGCCACCCAGAAACAATGACAGGCCAGCTATACAAGCTTCCTTAATTGCCCACACCAAATACAAAGCTGACTCTCAGGACCAGCAAGCTATGCTTTTTTCACCTTAAATACTGTACCTTTATATACCATGTGAACTAGCAGGCAGGAAAGTACTTTGTTGTATCAGTTGGAGTTTTTTTTTCCCACAACATTGACCTCAAATCTAGTTATTTTATTATTCTATGTGAACTAGCTTTAAACAGCCAGAACTTGTTAAGTTCATAAGACACTTTATTATATTTATTTGTTTCCTTTGTCAGGTGTATTTTATTTGTTTTAATGCAAGCATTTGTGTTTGTGTCTTTGAACCTTAACAATGTTCAAAATAAATATGCAAATATTATCCGAACATCTTTCATGCCTGCATGTGTTCCTTAAAATTGTGTTTTTTTATCAAAAAGATGAGAGAAAATGTTGAAATGTGAAATAATTTTAGGAAATGTTAAATATTATCTGCTGACAAAAAAGTAAAAGGTTAAAATTACGTCCTGACTAAAACTAGACTAAAATGTTGACGGTTTTTGTTGACTAAAACTAAACTAATAAAATTATGTTTCCTTGGACTAAAATAAAGACTAAAATGCTCTGACTTATAGTCGACTAAAACTACACTAAATAAAAATGGGATGATGTCGACTAAATGTGATAAAAACTAACAAGCGATGCTGAAACTGGACTAAAACTAAAACTAAATTTAAAAATGGCTGCTAAAATTAACACTACTGATAGCCAGCTTTGTGGTATCATTGTTGTGGAATGGTTAAACTGGATAGACAGGAAGCAATCATGCTTCATTGAGCTCACTTTGTGGTATGGGCCTCTGATCACTGGGCTTGCTTTGGTGACCACTGTTGCCAACTTAGTGACTTTGTTGTTTTATTTAGCTACTTCTCAGATCTGCAAGTGACTGTTTTAAAAAGAAGCAACTAGCTACAAATCAAACAACTTTTTTCTGTGTGTTGGAGACACTGTTTTTTCTGAGTTTTCTGTCTAAAGTGATCAGCAAACATCCTACTGTGAGCTCTTCCCTCCTTGAGAGCACTGACCAGCATTCAGACTCAGTACTAAACCATCTCTGCAGCCAGAAAAGTGCAAGTCACTCAAGAGCTATTCTTCCACTGTAAAATCATTCCTGTTTTAAAAAAATGCATTTGTTTGTCAAGGCAAGTTAGGGCAGTCACATAAATCCGCACACAAATGTAGTTAAGTTTAAAGACCACTGTTATTTTCTAATTTAATTTATGATTGTTTATGGACCAGAAATAATTTGGTCAATTTTGTTCTGCACATGTATGGATCTTGTGTGGTTGCATGAATTGTGCTGTGTGTGTGTGGATCTTGTAGTGTGTGTGTGTGGATTTTTTGTGCTTGTGCGAATAGTTCTGTGCACGTGTGGATCTTGTCCTGAGCATGTATGAATCACATATGTGTATTTGTGAAAATTAAGACCGATCTACCTCCATAGACATCCAACAAGTCCCATGTTAATTTATTTTTGATCAAACAAATTTATCCCAGTACTTCATTGGTTTGTCCTAAAACTTCACAGAAAACTTGTTTTGTCTTTTTTAAATCTCCTTTTTGCACAATTTTTGGATTGTATGGAAATGTTTAGATTATTGTATTTCTTATGCAAACATGAGAAATTGAAGGAAAGGTAAACCAAATCTATTAAAAACAAAGCACAACATAGATCTACACAGATATGGTGCAACAAATACATACATGCACATACAGCCATGATTAATGTATCACAATATCTTTTAGTATGGATCTGACTGTAGAGTTAGTGTAGATGAGGAATTCTGATACAGTATAATTGTCCTTTTGTAGAATGAAGAGAACAGGTTAAAGATTCTAAAGAAAAAAATTGACAACAAGCTTGCGCCAAGATGTTTTAGAAAATGGTTTATCTCTGATCCTTGACAAGAAAATGTTCTTACCAGCAGCGTGGGTAAGGCTATCATATACCCTGCAAGAACCAGGATTGATTCCACTGTCCCTGTATACCAAGAATAACGAGACAGGATCAAAGGCCAAGGCAACTCCATATATGTTGCCCGTATATACAAGACGTCCAGATAGTGTGTCAGAATTTTAGAGCAGGACCAATCAAAGGGAATATATGTGCCCAGACTTGAATCTAACACAGGACTGGATTGATGGATCATTTTATGTCTTTTGCTAGGAGGAATTTGCAGTCTATGAATAATTTACAATAGTAAAAGTCTGGTTTGCTTAAAAACAGATATTTATTTTACCCACTTCTGCTCCTCAATAACCACACCCAGTCAAGTGTGCCTTGTTTTTGCAATGTCTGCAGCTGTTAGTGTACCACTGTTCTGATTCAGCACTAAATAAAATCAGTTAACCACCTTCTTACCAATACACTTAAGCATTCATTTCTCCATTGGAGAAAAAATGAACAAGGAGAAAGTGGTTGTTTTCAAATAAAAATAATAATAAAAAACACAGACTTTATTATATATAAAAATGGCTACTGGGGAGGTCATATTTAGTAAATGAAATAGAGAGGAACCTGCCAATAATTCACTTATCTTTTTAATTTCCTGGCATGTCCAAATATAATAGTCTGTATGTGTCTACTGTACCTGGCTCAGAATTGGGGTTTTCTTTTGTGTTTTGTACTGGGAAAAGCAGAGGAGTCAAGGAAGATTTACCCCCTAACATTCACCCCTCTAACCAAGTTTTAACTGTTTTGACAACAATGGAGTTGCTGTTGTAAAGCATCTTTACAAAGTGTTTTTGTTCTAAGTGGGCAAAATGCCTAGCGGTGAGCAAAGAGTACACTATTTTTCTAGACATGAACCAGACAGAAGGTGGATCCTCCTCTACTGTACCCTACCTGCCACCACCCTCATATTTGATATGAGTTGCTATAAACTAAAATTCGATACATCCACTCCTCTTTTGAGGTTTTCAACCATAACTTAACCCTTGCAGCAAGGGGATTGTCAGTAGGGGGATATCTTAGGAAGCACATCATCTTAATATCAGTCTTCAGGTTCTTGGGCACCCACATCAGCGAGGACCTGACGTGGACTTCCAACTCCACGGCGATCCTGAAGAAGGCGCAGCAGAGACTGCACTTCCTGAGGACTCTCAGGAAGAACAATCTACGACCAGACGTGCTGCGGACCTTCTACCGCTGCACGGTGGAGTCGGTGCTGAGCTGGAAACGGATTAAACGGATTAAACTAGGACCAATGGAGCTACTTGTTATATTAATGATATAAAAACGTTTAAATATTCCTCTCATTTGTGATTATATGGAAGATTCATTTAAAAAATATATGGGTGTTATGAACAACATTTAATCCAAAGATTTTCACCGAGGTACGGCTGATTTATTTTTTCTAGTCTCTTGTTTTTCACACACAACAATAAACAGTGATGCCGACGTGAGTTTGGAAACTGCAAAGCTTTGTCTGAAGCGGAAAATAAAACGCGCATCAACACGGCACAGCATTCACAGACCAGTGTGATGCATTCGCGAGCGTCAGATAGCTATGGTGCTTTCAGGAGCATGGGACATTTCATATTTTTAAGGAAAGATACATAAACGGAACAGAACTTAACTAATACAATAATGTATCTATTCAGAAACAGTGTGGGCTTTTTTTTATAATACTGATTGCTCTATAATTGTAATTATAATTTTTGTTTGTTTGTGCACATCTGCTAGTTTTGTATTCTAAAAAAATCTGTAACATTAGCAGCAAATTATCAAAGTTTTTTAAAAGCCAGTTTAGAAGCTCCAAATGAGGCTTCAGATCAGACAGCGACAATTACGCTGTTATTGTTTTACAGGTAGAATTTGCTGACCCTTGACCTTTAACTACTGATGGATGTATAGGAATACAGATATGAGTGTCAACTCCTCTGAGATAACACAGGATGCAATTTTTGGCAATTTTTATTTTATTTATTTATTTTTTTTTATTTAAAAATTTAATGTATTTTCTTTATTCAGACCCACTGATTTTTAATTGGTTAACCCTGGTTTAATGTTTCTAAATATTTATTTCCCGTCATGTGCTCCATCCAATGCAGTTCATTGGCTCCATCCACATCTAGTAAAACTAGTGTGATTGGATGAGTCATAGAACGCAAACACTCATTGGTTAGTTAAAGGAAATCATCAGAAGCAAGCAGGTGTTCTTCAAACTGCTAACGTGAATTGTCTATGCCATGCTACAATGCTGGATTCAGAAAAAGATGTTGAAATGTCTGAAAGGTCGGACACAGGCGAGAGCGTATCGGGAGACGGAGACCATCTCAGAGAATTTTTAGAAATAGTCGAAAAATTTATCTTTAATATTCATATAGCGGCATCTGGCTGTTACTTTATACTTTTATACTTTAAGTAGTTTTTGGAGCACATACTTTTTGACTTTTACTTGAGTAAAGAGGTCAAGTTGATACTTCAACTTTTACCAGAGTGTTTTTAAACTGCAGTATCTATACTTCTACTTAAAGCTGCAGTCTGTAACATTGAGAAGAGAGCAGACTTCGACTGAAAATTTGAAGAAAAACAGGTTTCACGCCACTCCCCCACCCTCTCTGCTTCACTCATGCCCCATCTCCAAGCTCCACCCCTCTCACAGCATCTGCGCGGCTACCGCATGCGACCAGAAGCATCCAAGCAGCGTATGCGGCATGGAGTGTGAACCGGTAAGAGCAATAACACTCACCTCCAAGCAGCTAGATATAAGATGCTGGTTATACCGAAGTTTGCCGTGTAAGCAGTTGTCGGCAGGGGCAGTAAGGGCAGTTTCTCTTTCGCTGGTGGCTGTCGCTCCGCCATGTATTCCACGCGTGTCCTCTTGACTGCGGCAGCCGGGCGGCAGCGGCAGGTTAAGCGGTGAGAGGGGGGGGGGGTGGGATTCAGCGTGTGTGAGCTGTGATTGACACTCCATCAGACGCTCCTCTGGCTGTGATTGGTTGTTTTGACTCGTCCCGAATTATTCTTTCCAGATTGAAATACAGGCAGTAGGCGGGACCAATTGAAGCAGTTTTTTTCACAGATTACATATCACAGGTACTGCTGTCTGGGCATAGGGACAGTTTTAGCCAATATGACAAAAAAGTGATTTTTAAAAACTTACAGACTTCAGCTTTAAGTAACAAATGTGGGTACTTTTGACACCACTGATTACTCGTTACTTATTCAAAAAGAGGGCTTTACTCTGAGAAACCAAACTGCTTGAATGTTGCTTGCAGAGCCAAAGCTGGTGTTCTCAACATAAGCTTTTTTCCTTTTAGCTGAAGATGTGAGACATCTTTGTGACACTGCTGAAGCCATGTGGGAAAGAAAAGAAAACATCAGCAACTACCAGAATATGTTGTTTTGATAAAATTCATAGCAAAATGTGTTTAATTTCCAGTGTTGGTGTTGAATTTTGGAAGTACATTTAAAATTCAACACATATTTAGTGTAATTCAGCTATGTAAGAAAATGTCCCCCCCAAGAGTTGGTGTTAATCAGCTAAGTTACATTCATGTAACACTATTAAGTTTTGATTTTAAAATCCAACTTAAGAGTTGCTCCTAGAATTCCAACCTTTCTGTGAATTATTATTGCTTGAAATGCATGCACTAACAACAAACAATAGGATTTATGAGCTATAACATAGGATGCAGAATTCACCCTGCAAACGGAGGATTGTCTTTTTGAATCTCATTTATCCCTCACAATAAATGGGTGAATGTTTACCCCTCTAAAGCATGACCTTAGTCAGTATTTTTTAATTAGTGTTTTTATACAGCCTTATGATTTGATTTATGAGAAAAAAGTGTTTCAATCTTTATTCTATAAAGACATATTTTTATCTGTCCACTCAAGTGAACTTTTTGCATTATAAACAGTGAAAATACAGTTTTAATATGGTATTCTGTTGGAATTGTGGATTCTTGACTGCCCTGTATAAACCAAAACAGAAGGGTTTTTGGTAATTTTCCCGGTGCATCAGTTATCTTGGTTTTACTGACTTTTTATTTCCATTAAAATTATCAACACATCGGATTTTTCTGTATGGGATGAAGCAATACAGTATCTTCCACTAGCTTGGACTTTATGCACAATTTCCCAAAATTAAAATCATATATACAGTGGGGCAAAAAAGTATTTAGTCAGCCACCAATAGTGCAAGTTCTCCCACTCAAAAAGATGAGAGAGGCCGGTAATTTTCATCATAGATATACCTCAACTATGAGAGACAAAATGAGAAAAGAAAATCCAGAAAATCCTATTGTCTGATTTTTAAAGAATTTATTTGCAAAATATGGTGGAAAATAAGTATTTGGTCAATAACAAAAGTTCATCTCAATACTTTGTTATATACCCTTTGTTGGCAATGACAGAGATCAAACTTTTTCTGTAAGTCTTCACAAGGTTTTCACACACTGTTGCTGGTATTTTGGCCCATTCCTCCATGCAGATCTCCTCCAGAGCAATGATGTTCTGGGGCTGTCGCTGGGCAACACGGACTTTCAACTCCCTCCAAAGATTTTCTATGGGGTTGAGATCTGGAGACTGGCTAGGCCACTCCAGGACCTTGAAATGCTTCTTACGAAGCCACTCCTTCGTTACCCGGGCGGTGTGTTTGGGATCATTGTCATGCTGAAAGACCCAGCCACGTTTCATCTTCAATGCCCTTGCTGATGGAAGGAGGTTTTCACTCAAAATTTGACGATACATGGCCCCATTCATTCTTTCCTTCACATGGATCAGTCGTCCTGGTCCCTTAGCAGAAAAACAGCCCCAAAGTATGATGTTTCCACCCCCATGCTTCACTGTAGGTATGGTGTTCTTTGGATGCAACTCAGCATTCTCTCTTCTCCAAACACGACGAGTAGAGTTTTTACCAAAAGGTTCTGTTTTGGTTTCATCTGACCATATGATATTCTCCCAGTCATCGTCTGGATCATCCAAATGCTCTCTAGCAAACTTGAGACGGGCCTTGACATGTACTGGCTTAAGCAGGGGGACACGTCTGGCACTGCAGGATTTGAGTCCCTGGCGGCGTAGTGTGTTACTGATGGTAGCCTTTGTTACTTTGGTCCCAGCTCTCTGCAGGTCATTCACTAGGTCCCCCCGTGTGGTTCTGGGATTTTTACTCACCGTTCTTGTGATCATTTTGACCCCACGGGGTGAGATCTTGCGTGGAGCCCCAGATCGAGGAAGATTATCAGTGGTCTTGTATGTTTTCCATTTTCTAATAATTGATCCCACAGTTGATTTCTTCACACCAAGCTGTTTACCTATTGCAGATTCAGACTTCCCAGCCTGGTGCAGGTCTATAATTTTGTTTCGGGTGTCCTTTGACAGCTCTCTAGTTTTGGCCATGGTGGAGTTTAGAGTGTGACTGTTTGAGGTTGTGGACAGGTGTTTTTTATACTGATAACGGGTTCAAACAGGTGCCATTAATGAAGGTAACGAGTGGAGGACAGAGGAGCCTCTTACAGAAGAAGTTACAGGTCTGTGAGAGCCAGAAATCTTGCTTGTTTGTAACTGACCAAATACTTATTTTCCACCATATTTTGCAAATCAATTCTTTAAAAATCAGACAATGGGATTTTCTGGATTTTCTTTTCTCATTTTGTCTCTCATAGTTGAGGTATATCTATGATGAAAATTACCGGCCTCTCTCATCTTTTTGAGTGGGAGAACTTGCACTATTGGTGGCTGACTAAATACTTTTTTGCCCCACTGTATATATATGTTTACACTAGTGTGCACTATTGTCAAAATCCAACACTACTGTGTGGTGTTAATTTTAGACACTATACACTTGTGTTGATCATTCAACCATTTTAATACTAGTGTTGTAATTCTGGTCTGTAGGTACGTATGTAGGTACAGTAGGTACAGTTGTTCCACACAGAGGTTCATTATGAAGTTCTACATTTTGTGTGTTACTTGCATTTTACCTGTTAACAAAGAAAATATCCAGTGCTCTACTAACAACTTTAAAGGCAAGTTTATTCAGTGGCAAGACAATTGAAAGTGCTATACGTGAATGAATTACCTGCTTCACAAGGCCAACACATGGAGCACTTCTTTCCCGTCTGACTGCAGAGGGTGAGCTACAATGTCACAGAGGTAAAATCTATGTTTTTTGTCTTTGAATTGAAAAGATATGACATTTCCCCAAAAATAGTCGAGTGGCCCTAGGGACTGGCTCACTTCAATGGCAGAGTGTTGGTGTGGGTTGATGTGTGTTTGTAGGGGTCTGTATTTAATAAGAAAAAGAGAAAACACACTGTCCAGTTTGACTCTAGAGTCTTGTTGAGGAGTGTTGAGTATCACAGCCCTGGGTGGCAGGATATCAGTGGAGATGGCTCATCTGCACCCAGACAGCCACCCTGCTCACACTTACTCATGCCTTTATCTCCTCACTTTCAGACCCTGCTCTCAAGAAGTCGCTCCTATAATGTCAAGCAAATTTAATCAGCTTAGACAAAGACCGCTGAGGAAAAAGTTTTAAAAGGCCGCAAATAATATTTTGAACTAAAGTAAAATATAGGTTCAGATTCCTGCTTTGAAATGATTCTTATTTGCAAATTTCAACCTTTTCTTCATTCATTGAAGGCAATCGATTGCCTTGGGGTAATAGGTAAAGGTCCTTGGAGAAATTTGGATGTAATAAAGGCAGTTGGTTTGTGTTACACATTTACAAACATCCTGAAATTGCTCTTTAAATAATCCGGTTTTGATCCAATTGTCCAATGCAATGTTCAAGTGTCATTTGAGAGCACAGGGGACCCAGCTGTACAACTAATCTTGTGTGCAGCATGTGCAAGAAAGCATAAGCTCACTGAGCAAATAGGTCTGCTTCTGGGTTGATGGTGTATGTTGTGTAACCTGTGTAGTGTTTCAGCTATTTCGATTTATCATATCACTGTTACTGCTTGCCGATCATCCCACACTTTGTCCTAATATTGACTCCCCATTATAACCTAAATAGGCCCAGTGAGTAAAAGAGGCTTTTACGTAACTGGAAACTCAGTCTGCAGAGCCTGCCTCTGGTTCAAACATTATCTACTGGCATGAAATAAGACTTGAATGGCACTGCTGTAGCTAACTGTTCATTAGCCCATTTAATGAAGCAAAAGAAGGATAACAATAACAGCACCTCAAGGCTATAACAGAACTTCTCTTTAAGGCTCAGCAACATATCTAGATGGATGGTAGAGATACCCAGGATTTAAACAGGATTTGGGCAACTCAACATGGTTGATGCAAACTTTAAAATGTAATTTCTTGGATACTGCAAGAATAGGGTTTTTCTTAAAATAATTTTTATACAGTCTTAAAAAATGAAGATCAACTTCTGTCGTAGCTATCAGAAATATGTGAGTCTTGTTTTGTGCTCCCCATTTTGTGCAGATTTCTTGGATTTAAAGGTATAGTGGAGAATGTTCTTTTTCCTGGTGGAACATTAAAAAAAGTGGTCCTTCTAATTGTCAATCGTTCTGGTGAAATGTTTATGTAAGGCATTCCTATGTACTTGTCGCCATTTTCACTTACCTGTGGTGAACCTAACAGTGGAAAAATGGCAAATCTTCTTGTATGGGCGATGCAAAGAGCACCTTTTAAACAGTGCATGCACGAGGAGAAATGTTGTTCTGCATGCTCTCACATGTGTTTAATAGGCGTTCCCTCTCAGGAGCGGGTACAGGGTTCTGCATGTGAATTTTTTTTTTTTAAGTGGAGAGGGGGGGTCTTAACTAGTGTTGCACCGATACCGATACCAGTATCGGACAGGGCCCCGATACTGCCCTAAAATGGTGGTATCGGTATCGGCGAGTACCAACAAATAGGGCACCGATACCATTTTGAGAGCCATAAGTTTATTCAAATATTGTCACCCACTCCTGGTAGGCAATAAAAAGTTCTACTGGATTCACTTTGTATTAGATTTTTTCCTGCTTCACAAAGGTAGGCAGCAGCTTGACAAAGCCATGATGGCAATTATTTTACATTATTATGGTATCGGTATCGGCCGATACTGCACAGCCAGGTATCGGTATCAGGGCCAAAAAATGGCATCGGCGCAACACTAGTCTTAACACCCACCTCATTTTTAAGTAATCCTCACCTATTTTGCACACCGAAATGGAAAAGCAAATAACTGAGGGACTGTAAGCCCAAATTACATGTGGGATAGATATATAATTTGAAAGCTAACGTCTTTTAAAAAAACAATCCAAAAAAATCCTCCACTATACCTTTAAGGTGAAAATTCTAACATCTTGTTTTATTTTATTGCATGATGTTTGCGTTACCACTTTGGGTTGACAGTTCAGTCCTGTTCAATATAATGCAACTCATACAGTCTTATTATCAATAGCTAAGTAAATCAGAACATGCTATGGGCCAGCGTGCAATCGGTGGGCCTCATTCTAATCCCTTACCATGTGAAAATGAGGGAACATTTAACAGGTGCATGATAGTGTATAAATTGTGGTATTATCGATCCATTGCTGTGTAATAGGTAATAAAATAATTTCCATATTTGAGTTGTGTGTGGATTATCAGAGATGTCTTACACAATACCCCATCAATTGTACATTTCTCTTTGTCTCCATGCCTACTGGTCATTTAATATATAAATTGATAGAAGAATAAACATGGATTTTATATGATTGTGCTTACAAAAAGGAATCCTGTACCCTTTGCTTGGTAAACCTTGGGAGCCAACAAGAGAGCCAAAAAATACAATTTAAGGAGGTCGAACTCAGTATGTTGATAAGTTAAATGGAAAGTCAGAAAAATAGGCTTGGTAGCAATAATAGTGGTGGTACAAATAAAACGGAGTATTGTATAAGGTGACATGTTCATAATCTAAAGTTTGGACTGGTAATATTAACAATGCCACTAAAGACAGTAGGCAGCACTGAGCTTAGCACTAGCTGCAATATCCCAGACTTATGAGTAATTTTACAGAATTACTATGTTCCCAAAAGTGGCTTTAAGCACAGAGTAAAAGCTATTGTGTACTTTTCAGCAATATCCAATGGTGACACTGCAGGAATAGCTCCGCCCACCGCTTCTCGGCCTCCAACACAGAGACCGTCATGGTACAAGATGGCTTCTGCAACATACGCACAACTTTTCTTATCAAATGATGACAAGATTTGTTTACATACATCATTTTATAAATATTATTATATTAGTTTGTGTAGAATATAGATTTTATATAGGCCTAAATTGCTGCATTGACATTCATTCGTAATGGCAAACCCTACAGATTGTTCTTTTAGAAAATATATAAACCTAGGGGAACTATTAAAAGAACAATGTTAGCTTAGAAGGTTTATGGCAAGAACACGCCCTTTGGTTGTTTTTTTTACAATATCTTCAATAGTGAGGATTGGTTGGATCCCTACTATTTGTTATGATTTTTTTAAATTTTGTTCCTTCAGCAATTTTCGAAGCTAACCAGCCTGGACATGGTGCTCAATTTCCCAAATTAATCTAATGGCTTATGGCATTACAGGCGATTAACCTAGAGATGCTTTCCTGTAGGTTAAACAGAACGGACAGGATTTCATGAAAAGTAGCCACTTACAGGGTGTAACCTAGTTAGCTAGTGACATGATGGGGGCTTCTTGCTATTGGATCTGCGTGTGTATAAAATTAGTTTACTAATAAGGACTTGATTAATCTTCAATCAGCAGAGATCTCTAACTAGAGTGCTGAGGTATTTTAGAAATTCTACCTTTTGAGCATTAGTTACAATAAAATTATTTGCACAGCAGTGTTTTCCCTGATTGGACTGTGAGTGGGCATTGGTTGATTTCCCATACAGGCCTGTGAGTGGGATTTAGAAAATGCAGATAATGTCTTCTTCATGTTTAAACTAAAATGCTATCCTCCTGAGGCTGCTTCACTATTCAAATGTTTTTGTTGGGGTTTTTCTGGTTCTGTTTTATGCATTTTGCACAACAATTATTTACTAAATTACCAAAGCCTGAGGGAAATACACCTTAGAATGACTCACCTAACATAACAGGACTCACGTACATAGATAAACGCTCAAAAAAGATTATTTTTGCATGATGTAGGCCTTTTGAAGAAGTTGCTTAAGTGAATAGAGACTCCCAAAAGAGGTGTTAGTTTCCTATTATTGTTTTAAGTTCTCTGCAAGTTTTTCCCCTTATTCTGGCTGTTAGTGGAGACTAAATGAATCTTAGCATACATGTTATTACGTTTTAGTACTTGTGTTTTTTTTAGAGATGTTAGAACTGTTTATTGCGTTGTGATGCAAATGTGATCTATTAGTGAACCCTTTTTGTATATATACGGGTTTTTTAATTCTTTATTTTTTTATTTTTTTATTTCTTTTAATTCAATCTCTTCACAATGTATATCCTTTGTAACTGCTGCCTGTGGGACGGGAGAAGTAAATTAACCTTTGGCTATCTGGCACTTTATTTGCGGATTCTTAGATTTAATGTCAATGGTCACATATAATGTGTTCAATATGACTATAAAGCAGCAAATGGTCAAAAAATAATACATGCCTGCTATCATTTCACAAAGATAAATTCATGTAACATATATTCATTGCACAAGTAGAGGCTTATTCCAAATCTTTATTTCTTTTCATTTTGATGATAATAGAAAACCCAAATTCACTGTCTCAGAAAATTAGCTGCAGATGGATCTATCTATTTAATGGGTCCAGCTACAGCTCTAAAAAAGACTCTTGGCTAAAAGTGTTTTTTATGGCTCAAAGACTCAGTGTCAGACAGTTTCTGTAAGCCTATTGCTTACAGAAACTGTCAGAAGAAGAAGATGCTTTTCTGATTAGTCATTGTGTTATTGCACACTTATAGGTTCCTAAGAAGTAGTAGGCGAGCCACTCTCAATGTAAGCTAATATATTTTTCTAAGGATTTCATTTATCATGTACTTATTCTAAAATATTCTTAATATTATCATTTTTATCCCCCAAATGTTTTAACAGTAGACAAAAACGTTCACCTTGCACCTAAATGATGTTGCTTACGTCTTTGAGTCGGTCTGTGTAAACATGACCAGGCCCCTTTTTAGAGGTTAGAGATCAGAGAGCTTTCCTTCTGTTCCTCAGACCGGCTTGTTCTACCCACTGCAGGATATCTAAATGTCAGACACTGCTGATGATACATTCAGTGAAATTACCTGGGTTTACCTCAAACTCACTCTTCACTCCTCCTCTTAATGCATGGTTAAAAACCTAACCTTTACATTTTAAATACTTACTTATTGTCACAGTGACTTTATGACTATTAAAAATTCTGATGTGAATGAATTTAATTTCATTTTTGACATTTATAAATATATATTTTGAGTCTGCTCATTTTCTGACGTGGCTAAATGTAAACAACAATGAAGAAATTATTTGCTTGTCTTTCTCCTTTCAAATATATTTGACTTTATTACGTCTGTTGAATCCCAGCAGGAACAAAAGACCTACCGCAGTATTTGTTTGACACCGTCACAGTGGGTAACAGAGGCACAAATATGTGCAGGAAAACATATGAGGACCCCAGTATCTTACAGTAAAGTAATTTCCATTTAATGACAGAGGCATAGAAATAAGCTCTGCCTGCTCTGAATAACATGCCTATCTATAACTGCTGAGACTGTGTCTGTTGTGGATGTTGTGTTATATTTCTTATTAGTCAGCAAAAAAATATTATTGGACTGACTGCAGCCTTTTCTTCTTTCCAATATGGTAACAAATTCAGGCAAAAAAGATCAGTTATTATCCTACACTGATAAATGTGGATGACAAAACATAAGAAAAAAACAAACACAATGAACAGCAAATCTGCTCTGCTCATTAAAAGCAATGGAACCTATTCTTAAAATGCTGACTGCAGTGATCTTATAGAAAGATAAATAACAGATAAAATATTTCAAAGTGAAAATTAAAAATCCCCCCATCTAATAAAATAAATTTTGCTTACCCTTTAATCTCTTGACAAGGAAAAATACATCCTAGGTAAGTGCACTATATGAAAGGAAAACTGCACATTTGGATTTCATACCTTTTTATTATTGTTGTCTAATATTTCATGGATACCAAATGATTATTTTATATGGTTTAGCTTTCTCCTTTACTTTTGATTGCAATTTGTAATTGTATGTCATATAGAGCGAGGAGCAATATAAAACTGAAATATGCATGCTTTAACAGGTAGACATAACTATTGATCTATATTTCAGGGAGAGACAAAAACACTAAATTCCAACTTAGAGAACTATACAAAGAGGTAAGAAAAAATAAGTCAAACACAAAGCAGCCTAAACCTCTGCTGAAATTTTCAAAAGAGGGATGATAAGTTAAACAAAACAAAAAAGAAAGTTGAAGTTAATTTGTAACAAGTGGTCATCCAAAAAGAGGGCAGTTGTAATAAGGTTTTAGCACAAATGAAAATTATCTAGTGAATTAGAAGAAGTCAAGACAAATCAGACCAAAGTAGCTGGGAGCCTAACCAACAACTAACTCTAAAATACCTGAATTTAAAAGAAGTTGTAAACAACAGCTGCAGACTAACACTTTTTTTAAAAACAAAGAAATCTACATTTTTATATAATTAAGGTAAGAGAAAAGTTTTGATAATATTCTGATTGTGGAATCATTACAAATAATTTTTCTGTGAATAACTAGGTCATCTGCATGGTTAATTTATAACTGCAGAGACCATGTATTGCTTGTGTAAAACAAGAAGGAGTGAACAGAAGCAGCAGATAGCCTCACCTTCTTGGAAACTGTCGGTTTATGTTTTTATTTCTGAATGTTTAACTGTAATGAATTAAATATCATAGTGTTGGTTTACTAACATGAAATCCATTTCAATCTGAAAAACTCACACAAGAAACACAGACAATTAGGATAAATTTATTGATACTTTGTCTTTGGCGCTCAGACCTCGGCAGGAAACATAGCGCCTAATTTTGATAGATATGCATGAACAGGAGCAAAGAACAGAGCTGTTTCCCCCAGGCCTGAAACTGATGGTGGGGTGGAGATAGATGAAGTTGGTCAGTCTATAGACTGCTGGTTAGCGAGACGGTATGCTGAGCTTTATGGGGAGATCCAGTGGACTGTGTGAGCTGATACTAGAGCTTCACTCAGGGACCTGGAAGATGGAAGTTCAGCTTGGATAACACCGGTTGAGAGAACCTGTCCATGATGAGCAAGCATGAAGTGACAGTGGAGGGGAAAAACTCCCTGTTGGGAAGAAACCTCTGGCAGAACCAGGCTCAACATGGCGGTCTTCTGCCAGACAGGTTAAGATGAGACAGGGAACACAGTAAGAGTCCAGGAGGAATGACACTCTGATGAAGCTTAGCTACGATGGTGGAGGAGGGGATGGAGGTTGGTTGAAACGGTGTCGTCTGAATGAAGTCACAGCAGGAGGCTTGCACACAGGATTCGCTTTTGTGGAGGTGTGGTTCAAAGCTGATTTGCTGTGTTGCAGGTGAATGTAAGAGTTTATTCAGGTGAACTTCCACCTAGGTTTCATTTATTCGAATCAGATACTAAGGAAAATCAGTTATGGATGCGAATTATTATCATAGGTAAAATTAAAGGAAGATTTAGAGGGAATTGTATGCACTTAAAAAATAACTGTATTGGGAAGCTGATGAATGACAACAGACATAATAAGCTGAAATCACATTAAAACAAGGAATGTAATGAAATAATCAACTAATGGTTATCAACTCATTATTTATAAAATTCAAATGTATTCCATTTAATCAGCTGATAACATGTGCATAGAAGGATTTTTCAGTTGTATTGTTTGCAAAGTTCAGTAGAGGGTGTCGCTGTTCATTTTTAAGTGAAGACTCACTTGTATTTAAGGGAAGTAAAGGGAAGTAAGCTGCCTCAGCTTTAAGGGGAGTAAACCTTAGGCATGCAAGAGCAAAAAAAAAAAAAAAGAATCAATCCAGAGTTTGTTTGATTGTTCATTTGTAATGTTTAATGGAGACAGGGACACAGGATTCACTTAATTCAATTCAGTTTGTAAATATAAACACTTGATAAACTTTCTAAATTATCACCTAAATATCACCCATTTAGTCATGCTGCATGGTGGAGCAGCATAACTTCTCTCCTGTGCTTAGAAGGCACAGCAGCATATCAGAGCAGCACACCCATACTTCTAATAGCAGTTTAACATTACTGTACACTGAAAGTAAAAAGTATTTAACATTTGCTTAGCTTTTTTATACAGTAATCTATTGGATTGCTGTTTTGTTTTATCTTATAAATGTGACCTGTTTAATAGTTTGTAAGAAAACGTTTCTTAATGTAATCATTCAGTGTTTAATATAGTAGTCACAATATTTTGTTAAAATATGATGTACTGCTTTTCTAAACTCATCCTATTATACAAATACATTCAATTCAATTCAATTCAGTTTATTTATATAGCACCAAATTCACAACACATGTCATCTCAAGGCACTTTACAGTTCGACCAGATCATACAGTCAAATTGATACAAAGTTTTCTATCTAAGGAAAACCAGTTGATTGCATTGACTCATTGACTCAAATACAATCCCTCACACTAAGCATGCTTGTAGCGACAGTGGAGAGGAAAAACTCCCTTTTAACAGGAAGAAACCTCCAGCAGAACCAGGCTCAGTGTGAGCGGCCATCTGCCGAGGCCGACTGGGCTTCAAGGAGACAGAAGCAGAGATACAAAAAGGAGCTGTAAAAGGCGGCCCCGTCCAGGAAAAACACAGCCAGGCAGACGAGCTCCAAGGCAGCTCCCATGCCAGAGGATGAAGACAGCACATCCACCCAGCCACGGCCAGAGAAACAGGACCACACCTGAAGACAGGCCGATCTCCAACATCTACAAACAAGGGTGTTGATGGAAGCAGCACAGCTGATGTTTCTTTCCTGGATGACGTCACAGCCAAACAGGAACAGACGAGGCAAAGCTACTCTGAGGAAAAGCAGAGAGAGCAGAAGGTTAGAGATTGAACAAACAGATTCTGCAGAATAGGAGAACAGAGAGAGAATGAAGCAGAATGATGAAATGGGGGTCCCTATGTCCTCCAGAAGTCTAAGCCTATAGCAGCATAACTATAGAGATAGCTCAGGATAACCTGAGCCACCCTAACTATAAGCTTTATCAAAAAGGAAACTTTTAAGCCTAGTCTTAAAAGTAGACAGAGTCACTGCCTCACGGACTAAAACTGGTAGTTGGTTCCACAGGAGAGGAGCCTGATAACTAAAAGATCTGCCTCCCATTCTACTTTTAGAAATTCTAGGAACCACTAGTAAACTTGCAGATTGAGAGCGAAGTGCTCTGTTAGGAACATAAGGAACAATCAGATCTCTGATATAAGATGGAGCTTGGCCATTTAAGGCTTTATATGTGAGAAGGAGGATTTTAAATTCTATTCTTGATTTAACAGGAAGCCAATGAAGAGAAGCCAGGATAGGAGAGATATGATCTCTCTTTTTAATTTTCATCAGAACTCTGGCTGCAGCATTTTGGATCAGCTGAAGGCTTTTAACTACAGTTTGTGGACTTCCTGATAGTAAAGAATTACAATAGTCCAGCCTTGAAGTAACAAATGCATGGACTAGTTTCTCAGCATCACCCCTGGACAGGAGATTTCTAATTTTTGCAATGTTCCTCAGATGAAAGAAGGAAATTCTAGAAACCTCTTTGATATGAGATTTAAATGACAGGTCCTGATCAAAAATAACACCAAGATTTTTTACTTTATTATCTGAAATCAGTTTAATCCCATCCAAATGAAGTGACTGGCTAATCAGCTTCTTTTTCAGAGACTCTGGTCCAAAGACTATAACTTCTGTTTTGTCTGCATTCAGAAGCAGAAAGTTAAGAGTCATCCAGGTTTTTATGTCTTCAAGACATGCCTGTAATCTATGTAATGGGTTAGCTTCATCTGGATTTATAGACAGATATAGCTGGGTATCATCAGCATAACAGTGGAAATTAATCCCATGCTGTCTAATAACTCTACCAATTGGGAGCATGTATAAAGTAAAGAGAATTGGTCCTAGCACTGATCCCTGTGGTACTCCACAGGTAACCTTTGAGCGTGTTGAAGATCTATCATTAACATAAACAAACTGAATTCGATCAGATAGATAAGATTTAAACCAGTCTAGTGCTGTTCCTTTAATTCCAACAAAATATTCAAGTCTTTCTAAAAGAATATTATGGTCAACTGTATCAAATGCAGCACTAAGATCCAACAGGACGAGCACAGATACAAGTCCATTATCTGAGGCCATGAGAAATACATCTAGCCATCTGTATTACTGAAAATTCCTCCTGGTACAAAGAGACAACTCAGGGTTTTAAGAAAATGGCAGATTAGCAATTAAGTTTTAGGCAATCGATAAAATCAATTAAAATTGTTTTAATTACTCAGTCTATAACTTTCATCCCTTTTCTTACCTTAAATGTTTAATATCTCTCCACATCTATAGCACCAACATACACCGTGCGGTTCCAGGAGCTGACTCTGCAAAAGTTGCCCCTCATTTCTATGGCCTGGAGTTTGCGGCGTCCTCCTCTCTTACCCTTGAATTGTTCCTTTGCTGAAAGCCAAGATTGGAACTGTATCTTAATCCAGGGGCAGGGTGTTTTGCACAGACAAACGATTTCAGGTGGGTAATGAGAAATCCATCTTCTTGGCCTGTTTATATTTTTTACAAAGTTAACCATTTTTCGTGCAGACAGGTTCACAGGGGATACTTAGAGGGTTTACTCCATTTTGGCTCATTGTTTTTGTTTTTTTATTATGAGTTGTCACAGGTCAATTCCATGTATACTCTCCTGTCAGAAAATTGTCTTTAAAATATATTCTGAAAATATGAAAATGAAAGTCCTTTTTCATTGTATTATTACACCATTGTTTGTCTGACTCTGCAATATCAGTTATATATACCTATAACCTCGACTTTACTGTTAAATGTTCAAGTCTATCTCTTTGAAGTGTTAAATTTTGCATTTGAGCAAAATTCAGAAATGCCCACAAGTTCAATAATTTATTCAAAGCCTGTGAATTCTTTTAAAAATGAAATAGCATGTGAAGCGACTGAGTTTCTATACAGCCACAGCCGTGAAAGCAGAGTACGATTCACACAAAACTCAGCCCACAAGTGCTGCTGCTCAGAATGACTCAGTCTAGTTTAGCACATACACAGCCGTACTCTGAACCCTCTTCCTTTTAATGCACACTCTCATGACAGGGTGTTAATGGCTTACACAACAGATGTTTATTATGCTGCGTTTAGATCCATGTGAGATAAAACCACCTGCAGCCCTAAACATACATGACAACCAGCGACTCACTCTCTCTAACAGGCAAAATGAGGCTGTTCACACGTACGCCGGTTTCGTTACATGAGCGAAGATGAACGTGTGAGGATGAGGACTCACACAAACATGAATCCAGAGGAAGACAACATGCAAAACAGTGAATGTGGGAGATGGAGTGTGAATGAGAGCAGAGAGATAGAGGAAGAGGAATAGAGAAACGGAGCGATGACAGCTTCCATCTGCTGGAGAGTTGCTGATGGTTTCCTCAGACAGTCACGTCCACTTGGATCAGGATGTATGCGTACACAGTAATGAAGTAATGAGAGTGTTTAACAGAAGTGTGTTTTATAGCAACAATTAGCGGGGGAGGAATGTTGCCTCATCATGTATGGAGCAGTCAGTTTTATACACAGCTGCAATTCATCTCACTGGGAGAACAAGAACTCCTTTCATAACCACAGTGCCTGGCAGAAATACTCTACCTTTTTAAGTTCTTCATTTAACAACTACATTCATCAATGTATTTTTAGGAATTTTGAAAACAATACAACAATCAATTAAGTGTAGTGTTTTAATAATCAAGTGAGATCAAACTGATATAACATCAATCTAAATACATTTATTATCACCCACCTCCTTAGTCTGATACCTGAAGAGTGTGTTGCAAGCTATTGCCTTCTAATTACTAAGCATGCAAAACACAGTTGTTATAGGAAGGCTTATAAAGGTTTCAAAGACTAGAGAACTTGAGTAAAGAAAATAAAATAAAAATAAAAACCAACCCCATGAGGATCCCAGGAAGTTTACAAAATAATATTTGGGTTATTAAAACTGAATTCAAAGCTTTGAAGTGTTTAGTAAGCACCACTGCATCCATCTTCAAGTAAAAAAACAAAAACGAAATGAGTATGGCTCAATTCTTAAATCCACTAAGAAATTCCATCGGTTGATCTGACAAATACTAGTCATTCTGTTCACAAATCTGACCTTCGGAGCAACAATTTTTTTTAGAATATAATATGATGAAAAACAGAAAAGACAGTTGTTTTTTGGAACAATTCTCTCAGTTTAGATAAGGTCAAAATTGGACACTTTGGTCTACAAGAAAATGAAATTTGCAGCGCAACACTGAACTCGTTGGCTGAAATTTACTAAAGTAAAAATGCAAATGTGTTGCAAAAAAATATACAAATAAATAATTTAAAAAAAAGCTTTGGAAAAGGTAAAAAAAAGAATTATGATAAAGCTATTTACATGCATTAATCAAGCGGAACATTATGGCGATAGCCGTACTGCTCCACTTGTGAAAGCAAAATCTGTTGGGCCCTTCTTTGGCATCAAGACAATTATACTTATTGCCACATCGCCAGACGGGAACTGTAAAAAAAAAAAAAAAGGAAAGGAAAATAAAAAAGCTTAAAATAAACTGATAGCGACAGAGCATCTATTATTGAATGAGAAAACTCAAGGAATACTTGATGGGCAATTAAAGCAAAATAAAACATATATACTGATTCACAGAGTAAATGTGGCTTAAAAAGTTAAAGAAAATTCTGAAGGAACCTATAATGAGATGGAAGAGCAGAAACTTATACAGAGAAACTAGTGAACTGGAAAACACATAAAAAAAACAGAACCCATTATAAGAATGGCTCAATAAACAAAAAGGTGATAAGAAATATTAGTAACAGGCAAATAAGATGGATCACCCTGCAACCAATCTGACTTAAAAAAAGTCAGAAAAAAAGAATATGATATACAGTGGGGCAAAAAAGTATTTAGTCAGCCACCAATCGTGCAAGTTCTCCCACTTAAAAAGATGAGAGAGGCCAGTAATTTTCATCATAGATATACCTCAACTATGAGAGACAAAATGAGAAAAAAAAATCCAGAAAATCACATTGTCTGATTTTTAAAGAATTTATTTGCAAAATATGGTGGAAAATAAGTATTTGGTCAATAACAATAGTTCATCTCAATACTTTGTTATATACCCTTTGTTGGCAATGACAGAGATCAAACGTTTTCTGTAAGTCTTAACAAGGTTTTCACACACTGTTGCTGGTATTTTGGCCCATTCCTCCATGCAGATCTCCTCTAGAGCAGCGATGTTCTGGGGCTGTCGCTGGGCAACACGGACTTTCAACTCCCTCCAAAGATTTTCTATGGGGTTGAGATCTGGAGACTGGCTAGGCCACTCCAGGACCTTGAAATGCTTCTTACGAAGCCACTCCTTCGTTACCCGGGCGGTGGGTTTGGGATCATTGTCATGCTGAAAGACCCAGCCACGTTTCATCTTCAATGCCCTTGCTGATGGAAGGAGGTTTTCACTCAAAATTTGACGATACATGGCCCCATTCATTCTTTCCTTCACACGGATCAGTCGTCCTGGTCCCTTAGCAGAAAAACAGCCCCAAAGCATGATGTTTCCACCCCCATGCTTCACTGTAGGTATGGTGTTCTTTGGATGCAACTCAGCATTCTCTCTCCTCCAAACACGACGAGTAGAGTTTTTACCAAAAAGTTCTATTTTGGTTTCATCTGACCATATGATATTCTCCCAGTCATCGTCTGGATCATCCAAATGCTCTCTAGCAAACTTGAGACGGGCCTTGACATGTACTGGCTTAAGCAGGGGGACACGTCTGGCACTGCAGGATTTGAGTCCCTGGCGGCGTAGTGTGTTACTGATGGTAGCCTTTGTTACTTTGGTCCCAGCTCTCTGCAGGTCATTCACTAGGTCCCCCCGTGTGGTTCTGGGATTTTTACTCGCCGTTCTTGTGATCATTTTGACCCCACGGGGTGAGATCTTGCGTGGAGCCCCAGATCGAGGAAGATTATCAGTGGTCTTGTATGTTTTCCATTTTCTAATAATTGATCCCACAGTTGATTTCTTCACACCAAGCTGTTTACCTATTGCAGATTCAGACTTCCCAGTCTGGTGCAGGTCTATAATTTTGTTTCGGGTGTCCTTTGACAGCTCTCTAGTTTTGGCCATGGTGGAGTTTAGAGTGTGACTGTTTGAGATTGTGGACAGGTGTCTTTTATACTGATAACGGGTTCAAACAGGTGCCATTAATGCAGGTAACGAGTGGAGGACAGAGGAGCCTCTTACAGAAGAAGTTACAGGTCTGTGAGAGCCAGAAATCCTGCTTGTTTGTAACTGACCAAATACTCATTTTCCACCATATTTTGCAAATAAATTCTTTAAAAATCAGACAATGTGATTTTCTGGATTTTCTTTTCTCATTTTGTCTCTCATAGTTGAGGTATATCTATGATGAAAATTACCGGCCTCTCTCATCTTTTTGAGTGGGAGAACTTGCACTATTGGTGGCTGACTAGATACTTTTTTGCCCCACTGTAGCTTCATAAACTGCTCAGAAAGAAAGTGTACTTTGCACCAATAAGGACGCCGTAGTACATATGCCAGGCCCTTTGGTGGTGCTGTGAGACTGTCACAGAATCCCAATGTCGTTGTTAAAATAAAGATGTTGTTCAGAGGTACACACTAAAACATTAAACAGGCGTTATCTGACTTCTGACTATCTGACCTCTCTGGCATCAAGTTATAAAAATAAAATACAATTTTTCTCTCAAAATATTGGCCTCATTTGAATACAAGGGTCAAAATAACAAAATATTCTTAGCCTTACATCTAATCCCATCTCTGTGTAAATGTGACCTGAGTTTCAGCTTTTGTACAAAGAGAGATAGTCAAAGATTTCAGGTTTTTTTTCCAAACTTATTAGATATTTCTGTGCGCAAAAACGTAATCAATCATCAGAATAAGAAAACTAATATTAATCATCTTATTTCTTATTTAAGAAATACATTTTTAGATTTTTCACGACGAGTTCATCTTTTGGAGTTTTATTTGTTTCTTAATCTGGGTGCTTTTCTCTGTAGTCTGACAAATAGTATAAAATAACCAGTTCAGTTTTTATAGGTACATGGAGAGGCTTGGTTCTTTTCTCCAGGTCCTCCTCTTGTTAATCTACGCTTTGTGAGGACTTCTTGGGAATTCCAGCTATCAAAAGTTGAAATAGCTGCTCTAGGATGCCATCACACAGAGAAACCGAGCCATAGAGCCAGTGGGAGGTTTAGCCCAGCAGATCAACTTATTGGATTTTGTTGCATTAAATATTCAGCTTGCAGCAAGCTTGATAGGTTTGTTATAATTCCTGCATAAAACACCCCCCTCCTCCGTCAAAAAAGAAATAAAATAAAATAAATAAATTAGAATAAAAAAATAATAATCTGTGACATAGTATCTCCTAAAGAAAATGCCTTTTCTTCTGTGTCCAATTTAGTTCTGGTAGGGCTCCCATTGAAACATCCAATAAGATGGGCCAGACAAACCAGCTGCTCACTCCGCCACACTGAAACATTAGGCTTGGTTAGAATCTCTCTTTTGCGGAATTTTGGTACCTCTTGACCAAATTGGTAAATTGAACTGTGACAATAACAGGTCCAGAGACTAAATCCCTTTCACTGTTAGAATATAAATTATTTCCGTCAAACAATAATGCAATCAGCTTCTTTGCTTGTTAAGAAGCTTCCTTTTTTTCCCCCCTCCTAATCTGTCTCCCCTTGAATTAAACTTCGATTTTAAAACTGGGAATTCAGGGCAATAAAACACTTCCCTTAATCTCTCGATGGCTCAGTAAACTCTTGATCAAAGATTAATGTTTCATTAGTTTAGATGTTTAAAAGCAGCATTTCTTTAATTATTTATCAATTTTTTTCTATCTGTGGCTACTTTGAGTAATTTTGTAAATAAATCTTAAAAAAACAAGCTTTTGCTTTATTGATAGAATAGATAAAATAAAAATACTTGAAAATACTTGATCTATATAAATGACATACTGTCATTCAAAAGCCGAGAAATTAATCAAAATTTAGCTTAATATAAGTATTTTTTGTGTTGGACCCTTTTTAATAAGTAACTTAGCGTCTGGGAGTCTTTTATTCACAAATATCCATAAAACTCTCTGATATGATGGAAATATTTGGTTTTGGATTTTTTTTTAAATCTTCAAAAAATTGATGAAAAATATTTTCAACTGAGAAGGAAATTGATTTTTAAAAGACTGATGACTGAGTTTGTGTTTGCACATTAATGCATAACTGCATAGTTTTTTAACAATGAAAGAAAGCAGTTTGAAAATGTGAACTAAAAACACTCTTTTGGAGATGTTATTTTCCAGGAAAAGCTTGAGTGTTTGCAAAGGCCGAAACAGGTGTGATGTGTTCATCGGTTAGACACTTTGACCCAGAGGTGTACAGGGAAGGCTGCCTTTTTCTCTCTTTTTCTCACGCAAGACTTGATGTTGTCATGGATAATATTTTCACCTATCCTGCTGTGCAGTAACATCAGCACATTGATTCTAATAAAAAGAGAAATTTGCCTACCGCTTAGTTCTTGTAGTACAGGTGTGTTAAAAGCCTCCAGGGTGACAGTTTAATTTTATTTTCATGTTGAATAAGAGAGATAGTGAAACTATAGCATGCAATATAAAGCTGTTTTCACTTTGGATTCAGTATTTGGGCAAAAATTCTCCAGAAAATATGTTTTTTGCCTCATCTTAGCAGAGCTCTAGAATCTGCTTGATGTGATTGATTCTGATGTTCTGAGTTCTTACATCATGTCCCTGTAGTACAGTAAAAAACACTTTATGTGTTTTTCTCTCACATAATAAATAAATAAATTAAACCTTAAGAATCTTATAAGTTCAAATATATTCGTACATGTATTCAAGTTGAAGTGTTCCTGTTTACCACAACATATTACACTGGCTACATTTATAATAAGTACTTTCAATACAGTATGGTTTTTTTATTAAGAAAAAAAAATAAATGGTTCTATGGCAACAGACAGAAGAAGAGTGGGCTGAAAAAACACCTATATGACACTATTAAAGGCCACCATGTTGTAAAAAAATGAGGTCATTAAAAAGAAGGTGCAGAATTTTTAGTAGATTTAAAAGATATGGTATTATTTTTCGCTGAATTCAACACAGCATAAAACACTTTTACAGTATGTTTTTTTATATATCTCACTTTAGTCACTTTTCCTATTTATTTTTTTTCCTTTAGTTCCAAAATCTTGGAGACAGGCTACCAACACTCACTAGCCACTTTATAAGGTACAACTTTTTGGTACCAGGTTTGAAACCCTTTTGCCTTCATCCTTTGTTGCAACAAAGTACTGGAATCGTTCCTCAGAACGTTCGGTCTTTATTGACATAAAAACTTATGTAGATGCTGCAGATTTGATCGGCTGCACATCTATGATGCAAATCTCCCATTCCACCACATCCCAGAGGGGCTCTATTGGATTGAGATCTGGTGACTGTGATGGCCATTTAAGCAAAGTGAACTGCCATGTTCAAGAAACCAGTCTGAGATGATTCAGGCTTTATGACATGGAGTGTTATCCTGCTGGGACTATGCATCAGAAGATGGGTACACTGTGGTTATAAAGAGATGGACATAGTCAGCAACAATACTCAGGTATCCTGTGGCGTTGACTCAATGCTAAATGGGTACTAAGGGGTCCAAAGTGTACCAAGAAAATATCCATTAGACTACAACAAGCCTGAACCGTTGATACAAGGCAGGATGAATCCTGGCCCTACCATCCGAATGTTGGGGCAGAAATCGAGACTCATCAGACCAGATAACATTTTTCAAATCTTCTATTGTCCAATTTCTTTAGGAACTAGTGTGAGTGAGCTTCCTGTCACAGAGAGGATCTTTGCTGGTGGCTGGGTCAACCCGTGTTACTGCACACCTAAGGACATTTCTCCATCAAGATGACTAGCGTGTATAACAGCGGTCCCCAACCTTTTTTGCACCACAGACCGCTATCTGTCAGACAATATATTCGAGTACGACTGATATTACGATGTACACTCACCGGCCACTTTATTAGGTACACCTGTCCAACTGCTCATTAATACTTAATTTCTAAGCAGCCAATCACATTTCGGCAACTCAGTGCATTTAGGCATGTAGACATGGTCAAGACAATCTCCTGCAGTTCAAACCAAGCATCAGTATGGGGAAGAAAGGTGATTTGAGTGACTTTGAACGTGGCATGATTGTTGGTGCCAGAAGGGCTGGTCTAAGTATTTCAGAAACTGCTGATCTACTGGAATTTTCACGCACAACCATCTCTAGGGTTTACAGAGAATGGTCCAAAAAAGAAAAAACATCCAGTGAGGGGCAGTTCTGTGGGCGGAAATGCCTTGTTGATGCCAGAGGTCAGAGGAGAATGGCCAGACTGGTTCGAGCTGATAGAAGGGCAACAGTGACTCAAATAACCACCCGTTACAACCAAGGTGGGCAGAAGAGCATCTCTGAACGCACAGTACGTCGAACTTTGAGGCAAATGGGCTACAGCAGCAGAAGACCACACCGGGTGCCACTCTTTTCAGCTAAGAACAGGAAACTGAGGCTACAATTTGCACAAGCTCATCGAAATTGGACAATAGAAGATTGGAAAAACGTTGCCTGGTCTGATGAGTCTCGATTTCTGCTGCGACATTCGGATGGTAGGGTCAGAATTCGGCGTCTACAACATGAAAGCATGGATCCATCCTGCCTTCTATCAATGGTTCAGGCTGGTGGTGGTGGTGTCATGGTGTGGGGAATATGTTCTTGGCACTCTTTGGGCCCCTTGGTACCAATTGAGCATTGTTGCAACGCCACAGCCTACCTGAGTATTGTTGCTGACCATGTCCATCCCTTTATGACCACAATGTACCCAACTTCTGATGGCTACTTTCAGCAGGATAATGCGCCATGTCATAAAGCTGGAATCATCTCAGACTGGTTTCTTGAACATGACAATGAGTTCACTGTACTCAAATGGCCTCCACAGTCATCAGATCTCAATCCAATAGAGCATCTTTGGGATGTGGTGGAACGGGAGATTCGCATCATGGATGTGCAGCCGACAAATCTGCGGCAACTGTGTGATGCCATCATGTCAATATGGACCAAACTCCCTGAGGAATGCTTCTAGCACCTTGTTGAATCTATGCCACGAAGAATTGAAGCAGTTCTGAAAGCTAAAGGGGGTCCAACCAGTTACTAGCATGGGGTACCTAATAAAGTGGCCGGTGAGTTTACGACTAATATTATCATATAGATAATATTAGATGTCAATATTATTATAATATAATCTAATCTAACTCACCATTATGTTATGTTGAATTAGTAGGAGCCCTGAGTTTCTCCGAAACAAGCCAGAGACAATGACACACGAAGTGTGCTCCTGATGTCCAGTCTTCTCCGTAGCTCTGTTTTGGTCGCTGTAACCACAGAAAATTCCGCTTCACAAAGATAGAATGTTATAGATAGGATGATTCTTGAACTGAATTAACCTGTGTCAAGAGGCACAGATGCACCGACTGATGTAATTAGGAGAGAATACCGCAATTTTTTATATTTTTCAAAATAAAACATCACTCAGACTCTGATCGTCGATAAATGATATATATATACTTTTTTCTGTGCGGCCCGGTACCAAATGACCCACGGACCGGTACCGGTCTGCAGCCCGGTGGTTGGGGACCGCTGGTGTATAAGACAAAGGATCCTCTCTCTTTACCCCTGATGGTATTTCAACCAAAGATGTAAACCAGGAATATCTTCTCCATAAAATTAGTTGTCTTGTGAATCTCTTTAATGTGGACTCTGTGATTGTTCCAAACAACAAGTTAACCTCAGTTCGCCTCTGACTTTCATGAAAAAGGTCTTACGTGTGTCCAGCAGTTCTCAGTCTTCATCATCTGCCTGTCCGCTCTCTAGTACAACGTCTCTTGTAAGTAACAACACTAAACGATCCCACTCACTTTCTCCTGAACATCTGGGGTACAGTATGCAGAGCCCGCTTAATCAAATCACTACAGATCCATGCTACCTCCCCTTCATCTCTCAAGTAAGCAAATCAGTCAGTCATCATTTTTTATCACCAACTCCTTACTGATCAGTCTGCTTTCTTCCCTCAGACCAACCACAAAATTCAACCGACTTCCTGCATTTCTTCGCTTCCAGATTCTTTCTGCTTTTAAAAATAAAATGTTAAAACATTTATTGGTTGTGGGTCAAAAAACTACAAACAAACATGACAAATTTTGGTGAGCCTAAGCAAATTGTAGCCTCAGTTTCCTGTTCTTAGCTGACAGGAATTGGCACCGGGTGTGTTCTTCTGCTGCTGTAGCCTCAAGGTTTGACATGTTGTGCATTCAGAGATGCTCTTCTTTAGTTCTAACTAGTGGTTATTTGAGTCATTGTTGCCTTTCTATCAGCTTGAACCAGTATGGCCATTCTGCTCTGACCTCTGTCATCAACAACACACTTGCGCCTACAGAACTGTTGCTCACTGGATGCATTCTCTTTCTGGACCATTCTCTGTAAACAGAGAGGGTTATGCATAAAAATCCCAGTAGATCAGCAGGTTCTGAAACACTCAGAGCAGACAATATGACACAAACAACCATGTCATGTTCAAATGAACTTAAATCACCTTTCTTTCCTATTTAGATGCTCGGTTTGAACAGCAGCAGTTCGTCTTCACCATGTCTGCATGCCTAAATACACTGAGATGCTGCCAGGTTACTGGCTGATTAGAAATTTTCGTTAACAAGCCTCTGGACAGGTGTACCTAATGAAGTGGCCATGGGTGTATGTCAAGTTCTCTTTGTATTTATTATCAGAATTACAATTATTATTTGTCTAAATATTTTTTCTTTATTATCTCCCACTAGATGGTTTTGTGTCTTTTGCAAATTTTAAAGTAAAATTCCCTGTTTTTGGACTTGGTACACGGCTGTCTCCAAAATAAAAACATATAGATCTCATGTTATATTTTAAATATATCTCCCCGAACTTTTTCATGTGTTAATGCCTAAACTTCTTGGTATGTTTGGCACAAACACAGCAAAGCATATCACCAGAAGGACAGCACACTCTTTTTGAAACATACTAGTGGTGGTAGCGTCAAGCTCTCTTGTTACCTTTGTGTTCAGATGGATCTTTATGGTCAATTTGGATATTAAAATTAATGCCAGACAGCTTTGTTGTTTTTTTTTTCAATTGTACGCCTAAAATTTTAGGCATACAATAGAAAGTTCAACAGTAATAGTAACATTATCTTTAAGTATCAATGTGAGTCCAAACATTCATCGATATTATTAAGACACTAACTCTAATAAAAATAACAAAAAGTAGTTTTAGATTGGGCAAAAATCTAAAGACCTAATCTGGCATAAATATTATTTCCTTTAAAATTAATTTAAAATGTGGTTTAGTAAAAGGATTTACAAAATTGCACCAAAAAATGAAAGATGGCTTTTCCTTTCTTTTTCTATTGAAGTTTGTCTTACAAGTAGACATATTGATCCTGATGAGCAAAAGTCAGACGCTGCTGACCTCACCAGGGCTGATCAGCTCCAGTCCCAGGGCAGTAGCATCACAGTATACTTTCACCTCGGATGCACAGTCATCAGATGACTGAGGTTCTGACACTTTCTTTTTTTTCGTTTATTACTCAGGCCAGCCACAAGCAGAGCAGTGACTCTGTTCCTTTGAGGTTCGGTCAGCTATGACATTGAGCAGACGTTTCGGGTAGATTTCTCTCAGCAGCCATTTTAACGTGCCAGATCAGACAATTTTTAGATACAGACAGGTTCATTGCACCCAAGGATGAAAAAAGTGCTTCACAGTTCAAAAATAATTATTCCCCATTCTTCCTGAATTTGCTTTGTTGGGAAATTTACATGATTTTATAAAAAGAATATTAACCCTTTGAAATTTTCGCCATTTTGTTTTATTACACCCATAAACACTTATTTTTACATAAAAAACCTGATAAAAAAGTATATAACATGAAAATAACATGAGAGTCTTATAACCCAGAAAAAAATCCAGTTCAAACAACTGCATCAGAAGTTGCCTAACTAACAAGCAGAGTTCTCCTAAGAATCCTTGCACCAAACAGGGGGAAAAAAATGGAAAGGAGTTGAAAAAAACAACAACATTCCAAGTTTTAAAATCTCTTTCTATGAGGGTAGACAAGAGTTCACTAATCACAGAAGCAGTCAAGGCATCGTAAGGTTCTCCTGGAGGAGCTGCAGAAACGCCCTTTATATGATAAAAATATTGCATTGGGGATAACAGTCCACATCACCCATGGGTGGTGACAGCATTATGCTTTGGAGACATGGAAGCTAATCTGATTCCAAGGTTGCAAATGACTTTAATCTTTCCACAAGACCACCAACATGAACGCAAAGACAAAGCAACTGATTAGTTTGAACAAAATATATTAATGTGGAAGATTATCCAGTTAAAGCACTGAGCAAAATCTATTTTTTTTTATGACTTTTATCTATTTTATAATTATTTTTTTAAACAGTGTCCTGTCTGGCGATGCAGTGATAAGAATAATTGTCTTGAAGCCAAATAGCCCAACATATTTTAGTTTCAAAAGTGGAGCAGTACGGCTATTGCCATAGTGTTCTGCTTGATTTATGCATATAAATAGCTTTGTTATAATTCACGAAGGGAGTTTCACAGATTTTATGGACACTGCAATGGAAAAAAAGGAGAAAAAGTAAGAAAGGGGAGATAAAAGGGAGATAACAATTAAACATCTTCAGTCTGCTTCATCACCTGCAAAGAAATGCAACAACAAAGGATATAGTATAAGAGATACAATAAAGTAGCTCCTGGATAAGTAGTATTATTTAATCTGACATGTAAACTGTGGTAGCTGAAGATAAGAATATGGGCTTTCTGTATGGAAGTGAAGTACAATCTGATTGGGACAGGAACATTTCATGTTAACAGATATAACCCATGCAGTGACTAAATCCGAGCTATTCTGACATATCTCAAATTTGTATTTATAGAATAGTTTACCTGCATGTATCATTTTGCTTCTACTTAACCATTACGCACTGTTTATGGATGGCCTGTCAGATCAAATCCCATTAAACGACTTAAAAATACTTAAATATTTTGGAAAATGAAGCTGCAAATGCATTTCCCTAACAAATTACACTTCAGTCATGCTGACACCTGTGCAGGTAAGTGTAGCTCTGCCCTCCATCAACACGCCATGTGTGCGCGCGCGCTCCTACATGAGGCGCAGCGCTCTGGCACATGACATATTTGGCTTTAAAGTGACGTCACGACAACGTGGGGCTCGGCAGGCAGGTCGTTCGTCAGTCTGAGAGAAGAGGAGCAGCAGGAGGAGACGGACCGTCCTCCTCTCCTCTGTAATGACAAGCTCTCATCCCCCCTCTCTCTCCAACTCCTCATCCTCCAGGATTCTCCCTCATCGCGCTCCTTCCTCCTTTCCTCACTTGCGCCTATTTTCCATCATTTCTTTTCATCCTTTTTTACTTTCTCTAAACCCCTCCTCAACCCTTAACACCTCCAAAGATGTGAGGAGATAACGAGGACCCCCTGCGTGCGCTGCTGACTTGGATCCTCCGTGCATCCTTATCATCCACTCTCAGTGTTTTTTCTCTCTCTCTCTCTCTTTTTCTTGGACGTCCATCTGCCTCTCGGAAATGTAAGCGGCGTGCTGTCAGTTCAGTGATGAAGAAGCCAACAACTTCCCCTCTTTTCCCTGCACCTTATATATTTGCTCTTTCCGTTGGAGGAAAGCTATACATGCTTTTGCGGGGAGGCAAAGTTTGAGGGCACCTGCTCACCTGTCCGCCTTTACTTTTAATTAATACCCAGGAAGAGGACAGAACAACAGATGAAGAACTTCTGAGCAAACAGACATTTGTTTTGGCATTTTTATTTATTTTTTTAAGTGGGATTTGTCCGCCTTCTTGGAGGAATTCGATGTGCGCCACGTTGAAGGATATGGCTTAAAACGACCATGCTGGCTTTGACAGCTGGAGTAAGGTCCGTTACTTGAGTGCTTTTGTCTCTACAAACCAGAATTTGCCCCCAGACTTTGGTGGAAAGCCGTCCAAATGGGAGGGTATCTGGAGGACTGAGGCGGATTCGGCAGCCGAGATAAGATGTGGATGAAAAGGAGCGCTGCGCGCAGGTGAGATCTGTTTGCTGGGAGTAGAAATATGAACGTCGCGATTAATAGTGTCACAAAATGCTTGTTTGAACCGTCTTTTTACATTCTTTTCAAAATTTGACACCTCTTTTCACAGCAGGTCTGAGTTTTAAAACCTACGCCATGGCAACTTATAGCCAAACGTCGATAAAAACCCACTCGGAATTTATCATTATTAATATTATAAACAGAAAAAGTAGAAAGATTGTGAGAATATTTCAGGTTATGTTTTTATTTTATCCAAAAACATTGTTTTTGTGAAGAAACAATTTTGAAAGGTTCACGTCGAGGACGCTAGGGGGCGCCAACAGCATGGCTGAAACGACTCCCACGCGGACAGAGAAGCCAGCGCGCGCGCAGAGCTGCAAGGTTAGCCCTGACAGCTCCACCTCACTGTGATACAACATATGGAAGATGCAATTATGTGATTCAGTGATTATAAGTTGACTAATATAACCCTTATGTAAATATATTGTTTGATTTACCAATAAATTAAACATTTTGATATTGAGGAGGTTTGTGCTTTAAAAGTTTATTTTTGTATTTTTTTTTGCTTTGCAGTTCACTTACCTACTTTTAACTTGGGTAGAAAATAGTATTTCACTGGAGGATACTAAAGCAGATTATCTAAGCTTGATTTGACCAGTTTCAATGGTCTTGCTACTGAAATATTCTCTATAAAGGCACCTGCCTTGCCTTGACTGAATATTAATATATCCTAATTAGGTGTTCTTCTATTGCACATTTTCCTATGTTTACGAAAAAGATGAAAAGCATACTTTTTAGGTTTGCCTTCTAAGTAAGTTTCCAACCAGCTGCCAAAATTTGACATTTAATTTTTCAATGAAGTATCTGTAATTGTTTGTTCCTAAATTAGCAACAGTCTAATGTTATTCAGGTTCTGCTACCACACGCCAAATCTTATTCCTGCCTGGCATATATAATTCCTACCCCTTTCCATGCCCTATATTTATTATGCATGACACGCAGTGCATGGCGTCGACAGAGCAGCAGATGCATAAGATGATGAAATGGTTTCAGATCTGGCATGGTCTAAAGTTCAAATAGATTAGTTTTTCCTTTTTGAGGATTTTTTTTGGCACTTGCTGAGAGGTGGGGGGGTGGGGGGCGGTGGCATCAGAATCGAAATGCCTGGAGAAACGGCAACTGGTGCTATCTCTACAGCACCTTGTTATAAGTTGTAAGCCTCTTTGTCTCCAATAGTAACTGAAAGCTTGCGTCGATTGCTTTTGTCATGCATTATCAGTCTGTGATGGTAAACGGATCCTCCCAGGAAAAAAAATTCTTGCTGTTCATAATGTGTTTGTTTATGTGCAATGGAAAGAGGGAGTTGTGAACTATGAGCATGTGTGGAAACAGCAACTGTACCTGTTGGAGCAGATAAAGAACAAACTGCCCTCAGAATGGAGATATGTGGGCGTAAATGTAACAGTACTCATTTAGCAAACTCAAAAAAAAAAGAACCGATGGAAAGATAATCAAAAACACCTTTCACTTATTATATGATGTAAATATGATATTATATGATATCTCCTTATTTATTATGTATTTGGGCAACTACTTTATTGAGACTCTCAGTACAAAAATGCCCAATAATCACATTTTATTATATACTTTAAATGACCTGACTGAAATTATGCTGTTATTACTGTAAAAACAATCTTATGTGCCATTTAATATTAGATACAAGAGTTTTACGAACAAAGAGGTCCTTTATAATTCGTCTTAGATCTATGTTGAGACAATATATGCAACCCCTAATATTGACATATAAAAAGATTTAAAGAGAATCTTACAGTTTTGCAGCTTCATTATCTGACACTAACTCTTCAATTTGAATACATATATTCATCAGATGGGGGATGGGCCTATAAGAATAAACAATACATGTTTTAGTACCAAAATCAATGCTGGACCCCAATTGCTATCAAGCAAGAACAATAGGATGATAAAGGAGGAAAAACTTTAGTATACTGTTAAAGAACTTTAGAATAAAGATTAATTCTAGGGGGTCAGAGGTTCAGCATATCAACCATTTAATGCAATCACTTAGGAGGCATTCCAGATTCAAGCATGACAACGTTTCAGGAGGTCTTTGTGCGAGATCTTTGATACTTTCAGTCATTTTTGCCTTCAAAGGCCGTATAAACTTCGTTAAAGGGCATCATATCATTAATTCAAATATTGATTGGCCTTAACTAAAAACTTTAATTAATTATCATTTGTTTTTACATTTTTTTGCCAGCCAGTTATTCTATGGTAATTCTTGTTCAGTGTGGATTTGTTCCTACACTGAAATAAAATGATTTTTTTCCTCAAATATTCTATCTGAGATTATGCAATAACAGACGCTTCTCTTAGCCTTTCTGTTAATCTTTACTACAGTTGCCAATTACTGTAAACATCTGTTCATTAAAATGATTGAATGTTTATATACTCAACAGAAACAATAATGCTAAAGCTATATATGGAGGATCATTTGTATTTTTGTAGCACACAAATAGGTTTTCTCATCCTGCCAATTAAATGAAAATAATGTTTTCTTTCAGCACTTACACTAATTCAATATTCTAAATGGGGTATTTGTTTTGTATTATTCAGATATAAATATGGCTGCAGGCTGTAAAAACTGCCAAGAAAATGGTTGTTTGTGAGCAACGTTTGTCTTATATCTTTTTGTGCCCCTCTCATTGTAAAATATACTCCATACACATGATGAATATTCCAAGTGGAAGATAAATGCATGTGTGATCCAAGTTGAAAGTGTCCGTAATTGTGTATAATTTGAGTTTGCTGGCCACTATTAATCTCTGCCAGGCTCTGCATCTCGGCACTAAATCTTTCAGGGACGTCACAGTTTTTGCTTCCCCTCAACCAACCAACACACAGGAGATGCTATCGGGCTTCAGATTCTTGTGTCTCTATAATATAAGTGGTAGAGACACCCTTTACCTTTCCCAAGGACCTTCATTTTAAGTAGAGATGTCCCCAAGAGGTTACTGATTCCCGTGGTGTCTAAACATTTCTATCTGGATAAATATTAGATTTACTCAAGCATTGAAAACGTTGAAACACTATGTCCTCATATCAGTATTCATGGAGGGCGTGTGCTTAATATGCTGTGTTAGCCCTGCTTTAAATTGTGGTTTGTATCTGACTAATGGTCTAATTCGGGATAATATAACTGGCTTGATGAACAAGACCCACTAAATACTCAAAACAGTTTAGTGACATCAGCGGTCTGCTGTTGTTGAACTGTATATGACCCGACTCTTTGCTCTCAGAACTAGCTTTCATAAGAACTCCAGGGCAAAGTATGTCCCCCACGTATGGGAGGGGGCATCAGACATCCAGATAGTCCTATGATTTAGGTGCCATCTTAATAGTCTCTATGAGGGTTATTAACTGGGCCTCTCTGGAGCGTGATTAACCTAATTTGCAGTGAAATAGGCTGTGTTGCTTCTCTGAGATCCTATCCTCTGGAGGTGTATGTGTGTGTATTCTAACCACCTGTGCTTAGCAGTCTGTCAAATTCCAGGTGGACTAGGACAGGTTATCCCCATATGATCACTAAAGACACAAAGTAAGAATCCAACTGTGGCTGTTTGACCAATTCAGAGATCCCACTCAAGTTCAGAGACATTAGAACATTTTTCAGGCTATTGATGGCAACTGAAGAAAAGTACAAAAGTCACAGTTGCCGTTGTGGTTCTTTTTACTCTGCAACACATTCTGTTACTGTATATTGGATGCTTTAGTTGAGTAGACTTGGGTTCATTTTATGGCCTCGGGGACACTGCTCACTGTTAAAACTAGGCACTGTGACCAAAGAAGAAAATATTCAGTAGCATTAATATTATCTCCTTTTTTATAGGACTTCTCTAAAGTTCTTTAGTCCATGGAAGCAAGCTGCAAACCAGAAGATACTGATAAGATCTAAAAACTTCTGATGATCTTCAGACCAGGAGTGCTTTTCAACCTATCAACTATAAACTGCTTAAATCTGGAGCTCTGCATAAAATTCCAACAAACTGGTGTCTGATTGAGAAATCTGACGGTAATTTAGTCCACCCAGCCCTATTCTTGCTCCTGTTTATGCATATCTATCAAAACTAAGTGTTATGTTTCCTGCCGAGGTCGGAGCGCCAAAGACAAAGTAATTGTTTCAAAAAATTTCTCCTAATTGTCTTTTCTCTTTCTGTGAGTTTTTCGGATTGAAATTCCCAAACACTTCCCAAAGTTAGATTTTCTGAAGATAACAAGCTCTAAACATAAAATTACATTTCTGTTTTATCCATTGTACTTAAATATGTAAAAAGAAAGGCAAACAAACAAATTAAAGAAAAGGTTATTCAAAAAAGTAATAATGCTGCTCTGAATATGATGTTTATAAACTGCATGTTTAAAGTTTACCATATTTTTTTATTATTGTAAACTGTTTAGATATACCTATCCACATGTTCGCCTCATTTTCTGCACACCTGCGAGAACTGTATCCCTGCTTTTATCTTTACTGCTTCGATCATAAATTTGCTTAATGACCCAAATCTGCATCTTGTGTGCATCAGCAAACGGTTGGCAATGTGCTGCTGATGTTAGATAAATCTTGTGCCTGATTGGCAGCCCTGGCAGTTCGCACCTTGCAGTTTGTCAAGATCAGATCCTTTGAGGTGCTACACATGAAACACGGTTACTGGTTTTATTTTTTAGTTTTTTTAAAAGACAAAAAAAGAACATGTTATTTATGTTCTAAGTGTTTCCTGCATGCAAGAAAAGGTACATCTAAAACACATCAACAGATATTCTGTCCATTAAAATATTACATTCAGTAAGTTATAAGTACCATTTTGTGTAAGTATGAACTTTGTCTTGTTGGGACGGTGCTTAGACCTTGCCTGATTATTGTAGTGAGCGTTTGCAGGATCAATGGTACTTCTATAAAGGATCCAATTTATCCATCACACCACTTTTTCCATTAACTGGCCCGTGGAGAATCTCACAGCTCAGCTGAAATACTACTTAATAAATGCTTTGTTTTGTTTTTAGCATCTTAATGGTAATTGATGTGGACTGTGGCGTAGGGCAAAGTGAAAATTATTACATCAAAGGGATTTTATAATTGGAGCAATTTTCTAGTTTTTCTGTTTTCTTATTCACCCCGTTTCTCCTAAGCTCTTTCTTTCTGAGCATGTGGGTCATATACACAGAGCTGGAGGAAATTGTGCAGAGGGAGTCATTAATGGGATGATGCAAATCCCTTGGCTGTTGTGTCTTGTACTCCTATTCAACCAGATACAAGGATATATTCACCCCTCAACATTTATGATTAATTCATTATTTTTATTTTTACCTTAGCCTGATTTCTGGTCACAGCCAGGATTTTTATACTGCAGCCATAGTAGCAGTTGATAAAGCTTAGACTTTAAGGCTAAGAGGAAGTTCTAGTCTGTTTATAGGGGTAAACGTGTCTTTGCGTCTATGTGTTGAACCCTACTGGGACTTTTGGATGATTTCAATACTCCCCTCCCAGTGGCCTACTCCATGCAGGCAATCCATAAATCTCTGAAAGCCCACGGAAAGCAAACCATGGTGCTTATCTGGGTGATACAAGATATCCACCCAGGCTAGATGAGCTCCTGACCCCCCAGAGTCAGTTTCTGCTGCACGACGACTTGTAGATGATATTTGTCAAAGTAAAGAGATTAAATTTGTCTTTTAAATCCTTTGGAAAACAAGTTCTTTACCTAAAAACAGCTGTGTGCTTGATAGCATATGTATTTGCAAAGATTATTCTGGTTCACAACAAGCCCTACAAATCTCGCTGACCTTTCTAGATGTGTGTAACGGTTTGCTTAAAGAGATAAATTACATTAGAAGATATCATACCTGAGGAACTATTGATTTTAAAGGTAAAACATATACTATATATGTAGCACAAGGGGAACAAAGCGAATACTGATTACTGGAGAATGAGCACTTACACTGGTCAGCTGTTACCTTATTTTTAGATTCTTGGTCAAATGTATTATTTTCTGGGTTTGTCGAGCATTAGTATGTATGCATGTGTGAATGCCAATCATAGATCAAGATTTAAAGTGTCTGACATTTTTTCCTTCCTACTCTTAACAGTACTTAACATGTGAACCCTAAGAAGAGGCTGCTTTACCCAGTGAATGATGCCGGAAACCAATTTAGCTGTTCTAAAACTTGAATAACACATTTTAGGACTTGCACAGCAGCTCCCCAAGCAGGTGATATTGGGTGGAAAAAGCAGCCTAATGTCTACTGCACCACAGACAGCTGCTAAACATTTCTGGTACAACAAGAAACTCTTACTTTTCAAATGTTTATTAGAAGCCTTTTTGAAATGAGAATAAATGGGATAAGACTTTGTGGGAGCAAAAGTTATGGAAATGTATTTGTATGAAAATGAACTGGCAGCTGGATTTGAAAGAAAATGCTTCAAATTCTAGATTCTTAAAATGAGGACCTCGTTAGCACAGTGGGGGGATTTTTTGAGTTAGATGTTTGCGAGACAGGGCTTTGCTGTTGTCATCCTCCTGTTTGACAAACCATGTGTGGGAGGGGTGAGCAGGCAGAGAGCTTAGAATCAAACTGGCTGTATTGGGTCAAACTGAAGGATGATGCCACTGAGTCTGTGGAGAGCGGGTGTTCAGCCTGAAGCTAACTACGCATCTGATGACCGAATGGTTCATTTAATGCACTTGAAACCGTTTCCCCTCTGTCTCCTAACTTACTTTGTGAAAATCCTTCAAAGTATATCTCCACACTGGCTGTAAGCACTGCATCAAAGTCTGTCCCATAACTGACAGTCTTCACTGCTTCTCTTTGCCTGTATCACTGTATGACACAACATGTTTTCACTTGAAGCATGCTCCTGGTTCTTTCCTCTTGTTCTCTGAGGCGATGTCAATTCAATTATATTTCAATTCAGTTTATTTATATAGTGCCAATTCCCAACATATGTCATGCACTTTACAGAGAAAATTCAACCAGATCATACAGTCAGATTGCTTCAAACCAACTGATTGCATCGACTCATCGACTCTTCAGCAATCCCTCACCCCAAGCATGCATGCAGTGACAGTGGAGAAGAAAACTCCCTTTTAACAGTGAGAAACCTCCAGCAGAAACAGGCTCAATGTGAGCAGCACATCTACCAAGGCCGACTGGGGTTCCAGGAGACAGAAGTAGACAGTAAAAAAAGAAGCAGAGATACAAACGGCAACTGTCAACCAGCTCCACAGGCGGCATCGTCCAGGAAACAACAACATATTTATATAGCACCTATTCACAACACATGGTATCTCATGGCACTTTACAGAGCAGCACATTTTTGAAACCTCTTTGACTGTGATTGATTTTGTCTTAGACAGTTAATTATTATCTGGCTATAAATTATTAGTTTGCGTATAACAAAGAATAAATGGGACTTATATTAGAATATATAATGGGACTTATATTTTATTAAATGTTCAGTCATCTTTCTGGGCAAATGTTGAAAGATATGCATGCTTCCCTACACACCTTTTTAATGATATCCGACATGTAGCATATTAATTATTACATTACATAAATGTATGTATATGTATGTATAAATTATGTACATATTATGTTTAACATTTTAAAGCCTGGACCATTAAATCATTTTCAGCAAAATATTGTTTTTTTTCTAATTAGAACTGTTATTGAACTTTCTGACAAATGAACAAAATACATTAGTTTTGTTTAAGTGAAATTAAATAATTTATATGCATAATTTTTCATACATTAGGCATTTCTGTATCCTTTATAGATTTTCTGTTCAGTAGATGTGTGTGAGGGATTTAAATTAAAGTAACTCATGTATCAAATATGATACACTTGGTTTTAGTTCCTAGTTTTAAGTACTGTGTGTTGTAGCTCATTTCCAAAAACATTATTCTCATAATCTTCCTACTTTTTTTTTCTTCCCTTAGAATTAAAATTAGCTGTATAATCTATCTTGTGAAAGACAGAATAAAAAAAGGGTTGCAAGATTAAAATGCAGAATCCTAATAAGGCCAAGAAGTAGAAAAGAATAATGATATAAAGGTGGATTTCAAGAGCTATGGTTTGCTATTTGATAACCCCACAATATCAGGCTGCTTGTGTGAATGATAGTGAATGAGTGAGGTCCTGAAGTTACTCGAGAGGTCGTCATGTTGTAGCATAACAGATGTCCTTGTACATTTCAGTAAGGTTGCTTTACCATGATACATTAAGGCTTGTAGAAATTTGTACTGAAAGGAGATTTAATTTGCTTGAGTGAAACGTTTGACTTTTGTGGCAGATTAAATCTAATGCACCACTTTAAGAATGTACTTAAGCTTTCATTTAGTGACACCAAAGGGAGTATATTTTCATCCAGTGCTATGGGTAAAGTGCCAGTTAAACTGAGTTTTAAATGGAACGGATGAATAAGTCATGCAGGCTCGTAATTCAAAAACTCAGTATGCAGCAAAAAAGCAAAACTGAGGAGAATCAGTTAAAGCATTTTGCATGCTCTAAAGTTTTCTGTTTACTTTTTAATTCAAAGTTACTCAAATTGATTTATCTTGAATCCATACCCTCTTTTGCATAAAAAAAATTAATTTCCTAATAAATTACTTTATTATATTTTTGAGGGGTTGGCATTAATGGCAACATAGTATTTTATTTGTTGTGGAGTTGCCCTTTCTTGCAATAGAGCAGCTTTTAATCTTCAACATTTTTATGCTAATAAAAATGTCATATTTTAATCTAAAATGCATTTTTTAAATACTTTTTGCAATCTTTTGCCAGCACATAATTATTTTAAATATAATTTTATGATGTCTTTTGAGAAACTTAACAATTTAACTTAAATGACAAAGGGGATCTTTGGAGGTATCTACAGTTGAGAAGTTCAGTAGGAGCTGTTTTTGGTTTGAGAACAGAGAATGAAGAAGATAATGCGATGCAGTTTTTTAATGCTCCACCTATTTCACAATTACACTCTGCCACTGTTTTCTGTAACAAAATGTCAAGAATCCAGAACAAAATGTGTGAAAATGTAAGAATTATCTGAGAGAAAGATCTTGATACAGACATTGACGAGGCTGTGTGGGAAAATATTTTTTTTCAAATGTGGGAGGGGCTACAAGGGATGCAAGAAATAAATGTATTCACTACAAAATTGTACATACCGGTAGGTATTATTTTACACCAAGTAAGCTATGCTGAATGGGTCTAATAAATGATAACAAATGTTGGAAGTGTAGTAAAGAGGTGGGTACACTTCTCCATGCACTATGGGATTAACCCTTGATAATGCCCTTTTGGAAGGCAGGTTTGTAAAAATTTGAGGACTGGCTTAGTCAACCTTTACCAGAGTCTGCACAATTCTGCCTTTTAGGAGAGAAGTCATTGATACCAGAGTGTATTCCAAAAGCTGAAGGTAGACTAATGATGACATGTTTTCTGGTAGCGACTAGAATTATTCTTGGTAAATGGAAGAGCCCACAGACTGGAAATTAAGCAATGCCTTCAACTTATATCAGAGACAGCAGCTTTTGAAGTCATGATTTCAAGGGTGCAGAAGGAGCCGAGTAAAGCTAGCCAAGCATGGGTGTATTTTGATTACAGTGTTGGTATTAAATGCTTAAGGGATTTGGGGTGTGTTATATACTGTGTGTATGTGTATGTATATAAATTTGTTGGGGAATAGACATTTTAAGTGTTGCTGCCGATGTGTATTTATGTGATTTTTGTTTTGGAAGTCATTTTTCTGTAATTATATTATTATAAAAGCAATATAGAAAAAATATAATGACAAAAAAATATTTCTTTTATAAATGCTCCACAGTAAAAGTTTTGAATAAAGATCATCATAATAAGCATTTTAATGTCACCATCATTATGCAAGCTAATTTCTGTGGTATTGTATTTTTTCTGTTGATTGCTGCATAGGAAATGCAGTCATAATTAAAGTGGTCACCCGACAATTGATCAATTACAAAAGAAAATAGAAATTGTGCAATTTACCTCTCATATAGCCTTCTTATGTTTCCTTAGTTAAAAGCCTATGATATGCCAGTCCCTTTAGGAGATCTAACCTGTGCAAACACTACATTAAATGTAATTATGGTCCATTGTAAATTTCCCAAAGGTTTGCAACATTGAAGCTTTGAGTGAACAGAGACAATGACTTAATTTATAATAACACAACACTTATCCATGTAACCACTCTCTAGTTGAATGCAGATGGTGGCAGACAGATGGTCAAGCTGTTACAGTCATTTTCAAAACTCATTGTGCATCTCTGATATCTACAGTTCATTTTTTTTTTTTTTTTTCCCTGAAATATTTGGAAATGTTTTACTCCAAGTTACTCCAGGCAATAAACTGCAGCACGCAGTACAGTTTGCATCACTTTCCCAGTTTTAACTTTTAGCCAGAACTTACTGCAATATTACATAATTAAAATATTTTTGGCTTATAGTTTGGCTTCAAAGCTAGAAATCTTTTCTCATAAAATGAATAAATCTGTTTGATACTAAACAGTATCATTATTCAGCAATGCAAAAATTATTTACACAATTAAAGACCGACTTGAAGCTACTTTAATTTCTAAAAGGACACAGCACATTGGTATTAGGTTTGTTTATATAGAGGGAAATTTACAACACATATCATACCAAGGCACTTCAATCAGAGACTACAGTTAGACTAGTTAATCATTTTCTATACCAGGAAAAAAAAGACAGCTGATTGCATCGGGTTATGGACTTTGCAGGACATTTGCCTCCTGGCTAAGCATGTAGAGAAGGTAAAAGTTTGCTTGCATTGTGCTGTTTACTCTACGGCAATCTTTGATTATTTCCTCATCTAAACATTTATTTGCAATCAAATGGAAAATCATGGTCGGCATCAAATCATTTGTAGCCTTCTTATAAATGCAGACCAACTTTTCTTTATATTTAGAAATGATTTGGTGCTTTTCCTTTGTGATTTTGCATTGAGATACATTTGAACCTTTGTAATTACTCTGCAAACTCCGGCTTTATCCAAAGGAAGCAAACAAGCAAATTTCAAGTAAAAAAAGAAGTAAAAAAAAAAATCCAAGAAAGGGTAAAGGTTTTTGGTAGTCAGATTAACTTCTCTGGTTTAGGTTCATGTCCGATAAAACTGCAGGTTAACCAGGTTATGGCAATTAATTCTTATTCTTCTCCGCACAGACTTGTTTTTCTTCAGCATAATTAATTTGTGATGAATGTCACAATAAAAAAGGAAAATACTTTTTTAAATTAAAAAAGCAACTCGTGGATGCGTACATTTTTTAAGATTAACTCTATTTGCATTGAAATAATCAGAACACTAGGGTTGATTTGTATCAGTTAGTTAATATTATTTTGTAATTATTGCTTTCTAAATTAGCAGTGATATTAAAACACTCTCCTCTGGTATTTTCCTCACAAATTATATAATTTTGTTTCATTTTGTTTAAATTCAGTTCATTTATTCTTTATTTATCCCAATGGGAAATTAAATGTTGTAACTCATGAGTTATTTTTTAAACAGCTGTTGTAGGTGTTGATAGCTGTAGGCAGAAAGGATGTTCTCTATTGGTCTGTCTTGCACTGGATCTGGAGAAGGCTCTTACTAAAGACACTCTGTTGTTTAACAGTCTGATGAAGAGGATGCTCACTGTTGTCTACAATGTTCTTCACTTTACGAAGAATTCACCTTTGTGAAATCATATCCAGAGAAGTTCCTAAAACAGAGCTGGCCTTTATGAACTTATCAAGCTTTTTTAAGTGATGGAGGAAAAGATCACACCCTCCACAACAGACTTGTTGTGAAGATATGTAGCATCTTGTTTCAACAGGGTTCCCGCGGGTCTTAAAAAGTCTTAAAAGGTATTGAATTCTTCAAAATAAAACTAAGGCCTTAATTGGTATTAAAATGTCTTAAATCAGTCTTTTGTAGGTCTAAATTTTTAAAACATAAATAGGATTATTTTGTTGCGATTTATTTTTGTAATCTAAATAAAACGTTAAAATTACAATTATTATTTTTTTTTTATAAAAAAAAAAATAACAGCTCGCCATTATTGGTTCCGTCCCGATAGCTAAACCAATAAAAGCGATGTTGCGGCCGGGACATTTGGGAGATGCGCATTAACTCTTTGTCTGGAAAATATGAGCAAGTGTAAATGTAACAAAAATTGTCTCCAGCCAAGAGTTTTCTCCATGGCTAAAACCAGGGAACATACATGAGGCACAGTGTATTTTGTGCAAGAAGTCATTCAAGCTCGAAACGATGGGAATTAAGGCAGTGGAGACGCACATGTGAAGCGCGAAACATCCACTTATCACCAAATCAAACATACTAAGAAAACGATACAAAGAAAAATAGCTGCAAAAAAGACTTGGCACTGGTTATGTTGGGGCTTTAAAACTGATTTGTTTTGTTCCCTGCAAAAACAAAGTTTGTGAATTCAGTTAAATAATTGTTAAAATATATCTGTCATTTGTGTGTTTTTAGCTTTCTTCCTGTATGGGAAGCTTTTCAAAATTTGAAACATTAGTGCAGTGGTTTATGTTATAATAAACCTTTGGGTTAAGTTGCAAGCATTTTTTTCTTGTGTTTCTTGTGAATTTGGTCTTAAATTTTTATTTCAAGTGGCATTAAAAAGTCTTAAAAAATCTTGAATTTAACTTGCTTTATGCTGTAGGAACTCTGTTCAAACACCTCATCAAAGACTTCATCTTCCTTAGGAAGTACAATCTGCTCTTTCCCCTCTTATAGACAGCTTCAAAGTTGCGTCTCCAGTTTGGTTTGTTGTCCAGGTGAACTCCAAGGTTTGTATACTCCTCCACCACCTCCACTTCTCCTATAATGTGAATAGAATTCAACATGTTCCTGTTTCTTATGAAATCTACAAATATCTCCCTTGTTTTGTTGACATTCAGGGTCAGATGATTGTTTCCCCACCATGCCACAAAGCGCTTCAACAGTTCTCTGTACTGAGCTTCTTGTAAATTTTTGATGCAATCAATGACAGCAGAGTCATTTCTTTTTTGATTTCTGTAGATGACAGGACTCTGTCTGGTACTGGAAGTCATAGGTGTAAGGAGTAAAAAGTAATGGTGAGAGTACCATCCCCTGTGGTTCTCCTATGAGGCTGACTACTTGATTTGGCAGTTGACCCTTCAGTCTAGAGTATCTGACCAAGTCCGTCAAGCTGAATTGTGTTAAATGCAATGTTGAAATGAATTAAGGTTACCTCCATAGTGCTGTCTGCCTTGTCTTGCCTTGACAGTGAATTTGTTGAAGCAGGTGTATGATTGCATCTCCATGGCGATGAGCAAACTGCAGGCGTCCTGATAGCTGTTTGTTTGCTTGCTAAAGTAAAACAACATCATTCTAGGTTTTATAATTGAAATCAGATTGAATCCTCAACTTCCTCCATACAACAAGGAAAACAGAAGGATTTTTCTTTTCATAGCTCTACAGAAAAGGAAGACTGGATTAGATTGTATGTTAGCTGCCATTTTTCTTAGCTTTAATATGGAACTGTAAAAGTACCTTATTGAAGGGAGGACAAGTTCAACAATCCTCTCTTAAGACCTATTTACATTTTCTTACAATTTGAACCTGTCCATGTTCTGGGTTATCTAATCAGCAACTTAATCCGTTATTACACATTGTTGCAAATGTGCAACTACACTCTTTATATTACCTACATGGCCAAGATAGAAAGTGTAATCCCCCAGTGCCAGTTATTCGTTTAGTGTGGACCTAGGAATCTTTGGCAAACCCTTTATTTCTGTAAAATTTAGTTTAATAAAATTTACAATAGCATCTACATTGCTAAATAAAAGCACAGATAGAAACATTATTGTAAAATGTTACATGCACTCTGTCTGGGGCCAAACTGTCAGGGTTATATTACTTCCTTGCTATATTCTTCCTCTAATACAAGTTGCTGGATAAAGGGAGATACAATATGCAATGACACCTGCTGTTTAAAATAGTGACTGTAGTAAATGGCATTCATTTTATATAGGGTATAAAAGTCAAGGAGACATTGCTGTCTTCTGAATTATACCAAATAACATCCCCCAAAACAGCAGACGTCCTTTAGATGTTGGTTTTTAGGCTAAATCTGGTCAGCCCATCATAGTCTTGAATTAGTCCAGAAAAAGTTGTTGAAAATGCTGTTTATTCTGTCTGATGATTTTCAACTTTAGTCTTATAATAGAACTGAGTTTTCAATGTCTTTTCAGTGATCTGAAAATTACAGCTTTTCATGTTTCAACCAAATGTAGATGTCCTTTGGATGTAAATCATGTCCTCCATGTCTTTTCAACCAATTTTTGCTCGGTGGGTTGCAAGGGAATATCCACAGCTTAAGCATGATGCAACACCGGGGCAGTCTTTAAAGTGGGGCAGGTTTGTGCATATTGTCATAACACTGGGAATCACTGCTCCCTTAAACTTGCCCATACCTCTATTCAGAAAAATACTATTAATGTATAAGATTTACAAGGAAGCAAGCCTATATTTCCACCATGCACAGTGGGGAGAATATGAAATGAGTTAGAAAAATCTTCCAAAACTAGCTATTAGAAACCTGTAGAAAAGCTTAGCATATTGGGTTCACCATAGCAAGATTTTATTTTTAAAGCAGTTCAGGCACGTTCTATGTTTTAGTTTTTACGCAAATAGCTTACTCTAGTAGCATAAAAAAAGACTTTCATTTAAATTATCAGATGCTTTTCTTTCTCTCCCCTTTGTTTCCCTCTATTTGTTAGTAAACAAAAAGAAGAAATGTATAATTTACCAAAACATGTCTAGATACAATATTTAAGATGCATGCTATGAGCAAACAGGGATGCAATTTAGCCAAGCTCATTATCAGCATCCAGTGGGGATGGGAAAAGAAAGAGGAAAAGTTCAAGATCAGGTGTGCGAAGAGGGATAAGACACAAGTAGGGCTCTGAATACAAAATGAACATGTTCACTGAAGTAGTAGCTAAAGCTGCGAAAGCATTCAGATTCCGATCCCAAGTTGATGGATGAGTAAGATCTGCTGACATATGGAAAACAACAGTGTCTATTTTTGATGCAAAAAACTCTATTTATACTTAAAAATAGTGCAAGTAAACACCAAGAAAAAAGATTATTATTATAGTAACCCTAACCCTAATCTTTTATTTGAAGATCAGTATGCTTTTTTGGTAGGGTTTTCTATAGTCATAGGATGTCATTATACCCCTTTAAGGATATTGTGTACATCGTTACGAAATTATGTGACAAACACTGTAATAAGGAAATTAAAAGTTACCTTTACCATTTATTTTAATAGAAACACTAATTTTGTTGAACCTGTTCCTAATATAATTTATTCCAGCACCAATTTCCCGAAACCTAGCCTCAAGAAATGTAAAATATTTATTAATTTAAAAATTTCCCCTTTTTCACTAATTATGGTCTGGATGAAAGCTTCAACTTTAACTGTATCCTAGAAGTAATTGGTTAAGAGTAAAGTTATAAGAGAGAGGTTAAAGCAGATCAGCTTCTTAATTAGTGATATCATTGTACCCATTGTTAGTTGGCTTGTTCACAATGTTTGTATTGTATTTCTGGTTTATTAAACTACATTTGATAGATTTTAATAGAATAGACTAGAATAGAAAATCCCTTTAAAAGATTATAGAAGAAAACGGTCACATAAATGTGGACCTAAGAAAAGTGTTTAAGAATAACATAATCGTAAAGAGTTGAAAAAATAATCAAATGGAATACTGTACTGTTAAGTGTTTTAACAATAATAATAATGTGCACATGGATAATAAATAACCAATATACGGCTATGGACATTTTAACAGGAATGGATATTTCAAAAATAGCAGCAACATCAGAGATGTGCAAAAGACAGCAACATGTTATATAACTGACTAAGATAGAAACTGTATAAAATCAGCATGAATGTAACAATTTATTGAGAATGTTTGGGAACAGTGGTGGTTATAAAGTCTTATAGCTGCTGGGAGGAAGGATCTGTTATAACGCTCCCTGGTGCATTTAGGGTGCAGCAGTCTGTCACTGAAGGAGCTCTCCAGTTCTGCAACAGCTTCAGGCATGGGGTGAGAGACATTATCCAACACAGATGTTAATTTAGTTAGGATCCTTTTGTTTCCCACCTCCTGCACAGTCCAGAGGGCACCCAATCACGGAGCAGGCCTTCCTGATCAGCTTATTCATCCACTTTCTATATAGTCTTTTATATAATCCTTCACCTCGAATTATAACCTGCTGTATTAATTTTTGTAAAGATGTGATAAACTTGAATGGAAATTAAATCAAAATGTATCCTACCATTAACTTTCACTGCAGGTTTTAGTTGGTAGCCCACTGTTTCTGTCCTTATTTCTTTATTCTTTTTGTCTTAAATACTAACTCTAACGCTTGCATAGGGCTTCTCACCTGCTCACATGTAGCACTAAAAGACATCATAAAGAATTTATCAAATGCCTGCTGCATAAGTAGACCACAGGCTTCAAGAACTGGAACCTCTTTTCTAAACCTAATGCTAGAAATGGTAAAATGCTGAAGCAGAAACTTCATTGACTGAAATATTTATAAGAATTAAGTGACTTAGAAATGTGCTGTAGGGGACTGTTGTCTTTTTTTATTCATGGAACAATCTGTAAAATTAAATCTCTTAATATAATTCTAAGGTAATTATGTTAATACAATGCTCTGCCTACTGTAGTTTTACTCAGAGCTCTTGCTAAATTCAGCAGCGTACTGCTACCTAACTAGAGCTTTGCTTTCTTCACAGGACATGTCTGCTGACCCTGACTTGAACACAGTGATTATTCTGGGTTAGACTCTTTTGAAGCTACATGCTGGAATTAATGGGACTGAGAAGGGCAAAAAACAGGGCTGGTATCATGCCCTGGTTTTCTCAATCTGCTGCTGTTCTAGGAAGAAGCAAAAAAAAAAAATGGCACATTTTACTAAACCCAGTGGGGACAAAGTGGTTTTCTTAAGGTGCAAAGTCATTTTTTTTTGCTGTGAGATAGCAATATATTTACCAAAATGTAAGAAGGGCTTTTACATTTTATGAATTAGGATTAATTGAATGCGCATCATCAGTGTTGTTTTGTTCTGATTTTAGGAGAGTATGCAGTCTTTCAACTCCATAAAATTTAATGGCCTTGTTATTTTAGAATGGTCCTAATATAGCATGAAGTCTTACTTTTAATAAGAACTTTGATTTGTTTTCTTAATGAAACAGTGCAGCTATACGCTGGTGGGTCATCAGTCTTAGCTAACCACACTGTGCTTTATGGAGTGGTAAATAGAGTTTTTAACAATGATTACGTATGGGAGTTATCAAGGGATGAATATCAAGAAATGATTTTACCATACCATAAGTTTATATTAAAATACTCATTCAGTTATGAATTGCAATTCCTTTTTGAAATTCTCAGAAATTGTTTGAGTAGATAGATTAAAACATTCAGTTTTTAAAGTGAATTTGCTTATATTTTACATCCAACTTTATATTAATTCATTTACATCATTAAACCAGAATTTTTTTAACTTTTGGTGGAAATTTTTTGAGCATGGACCAGTTTCCAGCTAGGGATGGTAGAGAAATTTGGTCTGGCATGATTACATGTTATTACCTCTAGAATATAATAATAACCTCCATTTGTATTTGTGAACATATTTGTCAAATTAATAAGATGATGCGAAGACTAATGGTCCTTCTCATAAGGCATAAGTTCAAAGTCTGAAAAATCAAATGCTATGAAGAAACTGTTTCTCTGTTACATCCTTCTATAAGGCCAGTTGTCACTTTTTGTAAGTGACATTGTAAAGTCATTGTGATAGATTCATTGCTTATAGTTTTTTTTCTAATGCTTTTTATTCTCATGATGCAGCTCTTTTCCTTTCAGCCCACACACATGCTGGAGCCTTGCTCAGTGCGGCTCTTGGACAATCCATTATAGACATATCCACAAAGTCTGGAGTGACAGTTCTTGTCTTTTAAACTTTAACTGCTATGCAGTCTCAAAGGTAACATGGCTGCCGGTAGGTACCGAGATGAGATCCTCTGACTACTTGTGAGACCATATGCTGGTACATTGGCCCTGAGTTCCTCTTAATGTAGGACAATGCTAGACCTCATGTGGCTGTTGTGTGTCAGCAGTTCCTGCAAGATGGCATTGCAGGCAAGGCATTGCAGCTGTAGACTGGCCTGTCCATTCCCAGATGTGAATCTGATTAAGCACATCTGGGGCATGGAGTCTAAAATCCATCCACCAACGATACATTGCGCCACAGACCTTGCCTAATCATGAGCATGCTCAGGCATTTTAGGGTCATACAGGCATGTGGAGGAAACACACAATGCTGAGACCAAAGTTGGATCAGCCTTTAGTGTGTTTTTCCACTTTATTTTTTATGTGACGCCAAATCCAGGACTCAATTTATAATACATTCAATTTCGATCTCTGATTTTTGTTTGATTTTGTTGTCAGCACATTCAACTTTGTACAGAACAAAGAGAATATTTCATTCATTCAGATCTAGGATGTGTTATTTCAGTGTCCCTTTATTTTTAATTTTTTTGAGTAGTGCATATTCTCAATTCAGAGTTGAATGGAGAAGTACAAATAAGTGCATGAAGCAATGCATTTCCACTTCATTGCATCATAGAGAACAGGTTCCCAGGCATTTTCCCCAAAAACAGCTTTTGGCTGAGGACACCATTTGCAAACTAACAGAAAAAGATATGATATATGTAAAGAAGAATCAACTTTTGGAATGTCCTTACTTTTATTCACATTAAATTATTATTAATATTCTTTTGCATAAGATATTAATCTTGTACTTATTAATACTTATCATTATTAAGATTAATAAGCATACTTATTATTCTTATCTAAAATAAAAACTAACAAATTTGTTTATTTATTTATTTTGTTCTATATTACAAAGATAAATAAAACCTTTTAAACATGTGTATAGTGGGAGGGTTGGGCCTAATCAGTGCCAATGCTGTATGTGAATATCCACATGTAATATCCTTTAAACTCAAATGGCAACACTCACATACAGTTTTTTTTTTTTAAAGTTTACATACCATACCGGTAAAGAAATTGATAAATTTAGACCAGTAAATTCAAAATAAAACACAAATGACAAATTATAATTAATAAAATGTACAAAATTGTTATTTAGTAAACTAAAGAATTTATTTTGAATTTTTGTTTGAAGAGTAAACTGTCTTGGACCAATTAGAGTACGTTTCTCACAAACAGTGAACCTACATACCAGTCAACGGGTGCAGAAGATTACTGAATATTCCCTGAACCTTAAAGAAAACCCCTGTTTTTAAGTGATCTTCAGAATTTTAGTTCAGGAGCTCCATCACGCTTGTTTACTTATATATACAACCTTTTCATTTTTTTTTTTATTCATATCATGATTTCCATTTTTTTATTATTTTTATTTATTATTGCTTTTTTCAATTTCAATTTCTTCAGCAGTTATCTGATTTATTTCTGTCTTTAATGAAAGGGTATCTAAACTTTCGAGCAGAACTGCATGTATCGTTTTTAATGATTAAAAAATGTTTTATATTGATAAAATAAAACTTATTGGCATTTTTCCCTAATTGTGTTTTGCTCTGGCCAGCTTTGAAAACAACTGTACAGCTGTTCTACAAACATATTGATTCCATCTCCAATTTGTGTTGAACTTTTTTTAATTTAATGATCTAACGTATTCAGTAAGGAATGCTAAATCATTTGGCATTTCCTGTTCTGATTATTTTTTTTTTCCCTCTGTTTGCACTTTTTAACTTATTTTTACATGTAAGGCCTTGTGTTATCAAATATTGATGCATTTAAAATACTGCCTCATGCCTGCATTACATCCAGCTGAAGCAGTCAAATGCATCTTTGCATGGCCGCTGGGGTCCAATCTGCACTGCTGTTTGCACTGTACTCACAGTGAGTCATATGTAAGGAGAAGTGTCCTTGCTCCCCGGCCTGAATGTTATCAGAGAGTTTTTACGCCCCAGAGGGGTGACACCAATGCACAGCTTCTTCACTGTTCACTTTTTTCCTTTCTCCATCTCTGCCACTCTCACAGAGTAATGCAAATGCATCCTCAATGTCCTACAATCTCTATATTAGAAGTACACTGTGCAGCGTTAACTTGCTATGCTGGAGGCTGGCAGGGATAGGGAATGAATGGAAGGAAACAGAGTGTAAAAGCTCTCACATGCACCCTACTCGCTGTCCTGAATGTAGTCTCTGTACACAATCCTTAAAAGGTGAACAACCTAGCTGGAACTACTCCTTGGTGGTCTTTGTGCATGTTTTTTACTCTAAGAAAAAAACATAATCCACCCTCAATCCCCCTGGAGGCTTTTGAGGGAAGCCTGACAGTGCTGAGCTTTTTAAACAACTTGGCTATAAATGACATTAAACACAATGAGACACTGAATATCAGTAAGAGCTTTTTCATCTTGAGACATGTCTGATTAACTCCTATAGATGTTCCACTTGCAGTAGGTCAACTATTCATCAAACTTCACTCACATACTGTCAAACAAGAAGGATGCAAAGCTACTGGATTGTTAAATTGCAGTTTCAAAACTTCTCATTTGCCGTTTGTGCATCAAGATGCAAGATTTTATAAAACTAGAAAAGTCCATATATCACTAAGACAGAGCAGAGCTAAGTTTAGGTGGTTTTCAAAGTTTTGATGGATGACTACCACTTTATGGAGGCAGCATATGATTGAGGGCAGCACAGAAACACACAAAAAGTCCTTGTCAGTAAATTGAACTCTTGCACACCATTCAAAGAAAGTGCATTTCTAATGGTTAGAGTGTTTGAAATGTTTAAGGCAAAGGCGTGATAAAGGTGTTAAAATTGAGTTAATGGTTGATTTTTAAGGTGCGTAGTTTGTCTTAAGGTGCCCTATGCTATCACAGATTGCTGATCTCTCCCTCTTACTTATAAGCAGAATAAGCAGACACAGCAAAGCCAAATGTTAGGGTGCAGAATGTCCAACTGCTGTAAACCAACCTAATTAACTTTCCCTCTAAGGAATTTGGCCTTGCTCTAATCTTTTAGGGTGTCCTTGAGTGATATTTCTTGAGTTTCTGAAGGTCTTTTGTCGATTTATTTTTTTTTATCCTTCCTGATTTTTTATTTATTTTCAGCCCAATCTATGTATCTACCCATAACAGTTTCCAGCCTAATAACAGCAGCAAGCAGCCTACAAAAAATAAAACAACACCAACAAAAGTGCAGCATATGAAATCCTTCATGCTTCATCCAATCATACTCTGTGCATCCCAATAAATGTTGTTATTTTGACAATATATTTATTTTAGTATAATAATTTAAAGTGGAACCCATATAACATTGACCCATATTTAGAAAGTGACATATTAAAATAATGTATTTTTTTGTTGCCGGTAAGTTACAGTCAAGAGCAAACAGCAAACTCTATGACTAGTTTTCTAAAAGGCTTAAAATAACTATGCAAGACAAATAAAAATATATTTATTTTTGATACAGAAATGTTATGTTACGACCATCTTGTTTTCTTATCCAATTATCAGGAAAGTTCAATACTTGACAGTTGTCCATCAAACATGTTATGTTACAGCACCAGTGTTGGGCACGTTACTTTGAAAAAGTAATTAGTTATAGTTACTAGTTACTTCTCCCAAAAAGTAACTGAGTTACTAACTGAGTTACTCCACAATGAAAGTAGCTAGTTCCTAGTCAAAGTAACTATTGCGTTACTTTTGCGTTTCTCGCCCCCGTACCCCTCACCACCCAGCCCCCACCTTCTCGCCGTGTGATTCAAAAGCCAGCTGAATAGAGAGGATGACAAAGACAAGAACCTGCAGAGAGTTTTGCATTTATTGCAACTCAACGTAAATGACATCAGGGGGGAACGCGATGTGAAGTTTTTTAACAGGGCATTCAGATCTGGTGAGTATATGAAATTAATAACTGGGGATGTCTATTTCTGAAATCCTGTGTGTTTGGGTTGTTATAGATACTGCAACATCTATCTATACATCTATCTATCAAGATGTATACTCTGCGTGTGACATAAAATATGGATCTCCATCCCTGCCACAAAGGCCATCAAATAATGTTTAAAATAAAAAATACAGTAGGTTGAGAAGGCAGAGTATCCATCCATCCATCCATCCATCCATCCATCCATCCATCCATCCATCCATCCATCCATCCATCCATCCATCCATCCATCCATCCATCCATCCAGATTTCTCCCTTTCATTTGATCGTTCACGCTCTCCATAGTTCTCCTGTGGCGCGAGCACAGGGCGACTGGTGCGCGCCTTTAGCGAGCATTCGCGTTTCCTGCCGCTTGCGCGGTGACTCTTGCCGCCTGCGCTGTGCGGAGATGCAGAGGAAACCGTATGTGATGGGGAAACGCAGCTCGACGTAACACCGGTATTTCCATCAGGAAAACGCTGTTTGCTGCTGGATCCTCCTCACTCTCCATCTCTCTGTGTGCTGTACGTTAACACCCACCAGCAGAAACACCCACCTACCCAACTGACAGACGGAATCTCACTATACATCAGCCATTCTCATCCTCCCCTCTCTCATGACAAGGCGCGCACCTCTGGATGACCTAAAAATAATCTTTAATATCTCTTAAACAAAAGTAGCACAAACAATGTTTTTTTCTGCACAAATCTGCACTAACTTTGCACTAACCATTCAGTCTATTTGCAGAGTTTTTGACGTGGGTGGGGTGTCAGCTTCACGCAGCTGCGCACGAGTCCTATCATGAAAAAAGGTTCATTGTGCGACTTGAGTAACGCGCAGTAACGGGGTGTCTGCAATGGTAACTGCGTTATAGTTACAGTCAAAGTAATTAGTTAGATTACTCGTTACTAAAAGAAGGTAACGGCGTTAGTAACGCCGTTACTTTCAACGCCGTTAGTCCCATCACTGTACAGCACCCTTCACCCAGAGGCGTAGGCTACAAAAAAATCCTTCTGAAAAGAATAGTGTAACATATAATGGAAATTAAATAAAGGTTAAAAGCATGGCAGTTAAAGCTTTGGGAGCCACTGCTTCCAGATTCTAGGACATGGAGCACAGCTCACAGTTCTTGTGTTAACCCTGGACCAGAGATGCCAAAGCAGGTGAAAAGCATTTTACTAGTGCTCATAAGTTTAAAGTCCACAGCAAAGAATAAAATGAAGTCTGTGTTTTGTTTGGAAGTCAAGGTCCTAGAGTGTTCAGGAAAAGCGGAGAGGTACAGAATCCAAACATCTGGAGGTCTAGCAGGATGTTTCTAAAGGATCCTAGGGAACCTTGTTGGAATTCCTCTTTGGTTGAGCAGGTTAAGTCTTTGATTTTCAGGAGTTGTGGGTTTAAATTTTGGTTGCTTCAGGTGAACTGCTGAAAGTAGGCCTGCAATGTAAAACCTTGATGTGCAAGCTGTGTAGAGTTGTTATGGAAAACCATCAATAATAATGGAGTAGCTGAAAAGACTCTGTCACTATGGAGCCTTGTCATCTGCTGGTGCTGCTCTGCTGAGTCCAAAATCACTGCTTGTCTTGCAGAAAATTTAAGAGCACATAATGCTTTGTTCTGCTGACAAAATTTATGGAGAGGTTTATTTTTCCAGAACAACTTAGCACCATACTGCCCAGGGTACCAATAGCTGCTTTAATGACTGTTGTATAACTGTGTTGATTGCCAGCAAAATCCCTGAACAAAATCAGATAGAGAGTCTTTGGAGTATTGTCAAGAGCAACACAATAAATCTTCTAATTATTTTCTAATCTAGCACCCTAGTTCTTGTTAATTCGGGGTTCAAAATGGCCCCTTCCCATTCAAAAGCCACCTGAATGGTAACAAAATCCCCTCCAACTTCCAGCCACTGGCCTTCTCCTGGGCGTGCATATTTATTTTACTCTGACTGTACCCTCTCACTAAATGAAAGAAATATTTTAGATGTTTAAAAAGGAATTGTAGAGGAATAGGCAAGGGCCAGCCAAGGGCTTTAGATGAAATGTTATAGCAAAGAGGGAAAAAAAGGTAACACATTACAGAGATAACCCCCACCAGTATGTATTCATAAAGTCTCATTTTAACCTCTGCCTGTGCCTGTTTGGCCCCTTGAGACAAAAACACCCACTGTAGCCTGAAACTTCATGACCTGTAGCTAGTGTACCTTTTCCCCAGTGGCTCTTCTTTTTTTTCTTCCAAGTGCTTACTTTGGAAGCGTGTGGGAGAGAGACGGATATCATAGTTCAACCAGTAAATATCCCGGCAATTGCAAGTGCTACCCTGAACAAATTGTTACTTTTTCAACTCTTAAAATTGTGAACAAACAGACTTGAATAGAAGTACATTTTACAGGAGCAGGAAAACTCCAATTGAATCAATCTAAATCCAGACTGATAATACATGCCATCCTGTCAAGCTTTTAAAGAGAGAGAGACAGAGACATAAAGGAGAATTTTAATTGTTGTATTTGATTGAAAATGATTTATACTCAGTGGCCTTGCTGTTAAGGTCATGCTGATAACATTTCTATTGACTGCAGCCCAGGGACACGAAATAGCTTTTTCACCTCCCTGGTTTTAGGAACCCATCTGCTGAGACCTCACTCCAGCAAAATTCCCCATTAATTCTAATTAAGACCTACTTTGCACAAGAGATCACAATATGATGATTACACAGGAAGTGGGCCAGAGATACAGTGCTGAAACAATAATTAGGTACAAAGGCTGATTATCCGTGGAGATAATAGTTTTGTTTCACCAAGTCCAATGTGGTGCAAAGGATGAGTTCATGAAGTCATAAAATCCTTCTTGCACTGCCATGAAAAAAGTATTTTGAAATCTTAATGAGTTCATTTCAGTTCAGTTCATCATATGTCAATCCACCTGCTTCTTAGGATAAAGTTACTATATTTTGGCAATATAATTTTTCTTTTACTTCAAGGTTATTAAATTCATACCTTTAAATCAAAACCAGAATAATTCATTCCTATACTTAGCCTAGGTGTAGAGATTAAAAAAGAGAAAAACAACACAAAAAATAAAAACATAAAATAAAAATAACCTTTAAAGATCAAGTAGAAATAGATAAACTGTTTAGCAATAGGAAAATATCTATGAGCTAGAGTTGGCCTCTATAAAGAGAACATTTATATTTTGATCGTTTAGTTTCATAATGCTGCAGACCTACTTGGATGACTTTTTTTTAATATAAAATGCTAAGGGCTGAAATAAATAATTAGATAAATTGGGATTTAATGATTATTGAAATAATAATAATTATTATTATTATTATATTGAAAAAAATAATAATTTTGTAATCAATTAAATATTATTTGTTATTTATTTACCCTTTGGGTTCAATAAACTGTTTTATTGGATGGCATAGTTACAGTAGATGGTGTGAACAGACATGCCAACAGGCCATTTACCTACTGAACCACCAATTAAGTATTTAAGCAGTAATTTAGCCAAAACTGCAAAGGATATATTGTTTGTATTTAAGATGAAAAAACCTTCTTTCAAACCAAAGTTTAAATTGATTTGTAAAACCTTATACTTGTGTTTTTAAGTGTTAGCTTAAAGGAAATGCAACTATTGTAACCCCCTTGGTTAGAAGGATGTCTCAAAATCACTTTAGTTTGATCCGAGTTAATAAGGACAACCAACAGAACGCTAGAGTTACTCACATAAAACAGCTTTAAGAATCTGGCACGGGTAGCTGGAAAACACACAGTATGAATAGGAGCTGAAAACAGGTGGATCAGATAAGCAGTAATGAGAAACCGTGCAGAGTTAAACAGGTGAGTGGAATGAGCAATCAGGCCAGCCACCAGTGCCAGGATTATGACAACCTTGATATGTGCTTGAGAATGGCTTTGTCGCCATTCAAACACAGTTTTAAAGCCTTGCAGGCAGCCTAACTTAATCCTTATTTACCTTGATATACTGTATATACCTGGATATACTGTATATATATATATATTGTTTATTCTTAATGCACCTTTTCCTCCTTGTTTGCACCTTCTTTTACTTCTATGCCAATATGTGACAAGTGAATTTCTCTGCTGTGAGATCAATAAAGCTCATCTAATCTAATCTAATCTCAAGCCCACTGCGCTCATTAAGCTATAAAAAAGAAAAATGGTCAGTTCATGTGTTTTATAAAATATGTTAATCAGGAAATTGTCTATATACCAAACTGAACGATTGTTGTTCTCTACTTAAAAAATTTTCTACTTTATTTTTTTTAATTTATTTTTTTTATTTAAAACGTCAACGTATTACATGGATGTATAAACGCCTCATTTTATTTCAGTGTTAAATTCTGTTTAAAGTAAAATATTATAATTAAAAATGTCTCTGGACTTTTACTGGTTGTTGATTTTTAATTGGTACCTCTGGTGTAAATAAAATTTCATTAGAAACAATTTGTTTGAACATGAATATGCTTGAATCCCAGTCTGCCTCTGCAGATGGCCGCTCACACTGAGCCCCCTTATGCTGGAGGTTTCTTTCTGTTAAAAGGGAGTTTTTCCTCTCCACTGTCGCTACAAGAATGCTTAGTGTGAGGGATTGTATTGAAGTCAATGAGTCAATGCAATTCGCTGGTTTTCCTTAAATAGAAAACTTTGAATCAATATGTTTGTATGATCTGGTGATCTGTAAAGTGCCTTGAGATGACATGTGCTGTGAATAGGCGCTATATAAATAAACTGAATTGAATTGAATATGCTATATGACTAAAAGAAGATTTTTATACTTCAATAATTAATCAAAATACTCCCACGAGAGATGAAAAGTTCAGTTTTAATGGTGTGAAATGCTTTGTTTAGACACAAAATGAAAGTAATTGCCTAGTTTAAAAAAGTGGGAAGAAAATGCACTTGAATTTTAGAAGTGGTTCGGTTGACCCTAAGCTGGCACTTTGTCTCTTATGTTTGAGTTTGTAGAACTGTAGTGCACAATGAGCCAAACTGTGCCGAATTACCTTGTTCTTTTTTCGGAGAACAACAGAGTCACCTGGAAATGGGTGTTGCTTGGGGGATAGTATGTCCCTTTGTCAATTTAAAAACCTATGGCTAAATCTACATAATATGCTTTTTGTCTTGATTTATTTAAAATGTTTTATGATATGGGATTGTATTGAATTTTAATACAATAAAAATAAAGTAGTTCCAGTTAAAAAAACTCTTTTATTTGCAGAGGGGTTAATTAAATGTGCTACAAAGTTAGGATGATTGTTCAAATTATGAGCCAAAAATGTGAAAGCTGGACATAGTTAATGCTTATTTCTCTTAAAGAAACGAAAATATTAATATATTATCATAAATATTTCTTCACTAAATGTTTAAGTTCATAAAACAGTAGTGATGCAACACTATTATTAAGATTAAAGTCATCATTAGAGTTTTGCAGCAATGTCTTTTATGACTGAGTCAGCCAGTTTATGCTCTTCTAGGCATTTACAGCATTTATGGCTTCAGTGCTGAGAGAGCGCAGGGGAGATTGATACACCATGAAAAATCTAAGTGGGTAAATCACATAATTCTGGACAAACCCAGAATTTTAACAGTAAAAGAAAAAATATATATATTAGCCTTTTCACCTGATCCCCGCCCCCGAATTGCCTATAGATTAGTATAACATTGAATAAAGTATAATGACTTGGTCATTGGCGCTGCTAAGTATAAGAAACCTCCAGTGCTACTCGGGCTGAATTCACACACGAGAGTGTGAAAGACAACAGGCTAGAAACCCTGCTATTTATGGAAAAATGCAACACTCAGAGGACCACTTCGCATGTCAAAACTCTGTCATGTGGGCAGACGTTCACTTATGCAGAGCGACCCGTATCCGCAGGGCAGAAGACTGTAAGAATAGCTTTCTGTTGATAAACACTGTCGCTCTTCAACCAGTCGGTTCAAACAGGATTACACTGAGGATCTTACGCCATTACTTCAAATGCTCGTTTTTATTTATTTTCATCCTGATTCATTAATAAAGGTAATGCTCTCACTTTCAAAGGCAGGTAACTGTTATACATTTGAACAGTTTTTAGTTTTATGGTGTAAAATATTTTTTCAGGGAGTTAAAATTATTTTTATTCAGTTTTTGTTTTACTAACGTACATTTAAGACATTGAAGACTCTATATCAATGAATATATATATATATATATATATATATATATATATATATATATTATACAATATATTAAGTATAATAGTGATAAACTATATAAATTAAATCTTAAATGTTATTTTGCAATGTTTTGATACTAACAAGATGCCCTGAAGTCCCAGACTCCTGTACTTAGACATCATCTGTTGAACTTTGCGTGACGATCAGTAACCGCTGCAAACTCCACTGACAGTAGGGGCTGTAAGAAGCAGCAGAATAAGTTGTCATTAGATTTACTGAACATAGCACAGCTTAAACTAAAATAAATCATGGTCAGCGAAGCATGCTGAAGCATGCTTTTATAATTTGGCATGAAAAGCATAATCCCAAGTCTCTGAAATTTCACATGTCAGATCCACTCTTGCATCACCAACATTCTGCTAAAATTCTGCACTATGTTTATTGAAAAAATGCAGAGGTGGGGAACAGACTCTGGCCTTACTAAGATAAACATATGGTATATATATAATAGCTATTTGCTTGCTGTGTACTTGTTCAGAGAATTAAAAGTTGTGGGTATACGTGCCATGCACAGAGATTTTGTTTTCCCTTATGTGGCTCACAGCCCAAGGTGCCTCTCTCATCTGCTGTCTGTCAAGTCTTAGGTAAAATCATTAATCCAGGGAGTCTTTAGCTGACCTTCAAACCAGAATCCTCCAGGCCAACAGACACGCTAATTAAAGGTTTACCCTGAATTTTCACTTAGTAATTTAGTTCCCCATACGTCTGATTCAAGTGTGGGCTTGATGTGCTGACATAAAACCCAGAGAGATGCTGAAGAGTGCCCAAATATATCTCTGCTATACGTCCAGTTTCAAATTTCTCCCACCATCAAATTAATACAACATTAGGTTCTTTTTTCTCCTCTACCAAAATACTAGTCTTAAAGCTGAATTCATTTTTTGTTTAAAATATTTAAAATATGCATACTGTTTTCTTCAGGTTTTATTAAATTACAACCGCAAGCTAATAATTTTGATTCATATGCATGTATTGGAAAGAAAATTATAAACAGGTTTTAATTTATTCTTGTTTATACCTCATTACTCTGATACAAATAGAAACCACTTCAACCAGCTCTTGCCTAATTAATAACAGTGTAATTTAATGTAATTATAAATCTTGCTGTTTTATAAAGGCCTTAGAAGCTAGCTAAGGAACATTAGTGAACAAAGAGCACCATGAAAACCATACAACAGAGTAGAAAGGTAAGGGTGATGGACAAAAAAGTGAGAGGTTAAAAGCAGATTAGGTTGTGAAAGATGTTCCTTTAAGCTTTGGACCTCTGATAGAGCAATGTTCTAATCATGAAAATGTAAAGAGCACAGCATCCACCTAGACAGATTGTCTAACAAGGTTATCATTAATCAGAGACGGGGACTGGAACGTTTCGAGGAGCTGCAAAGCTCCATAATTCTGGTTGGCAAATCTTTGAAATGGACGATTATTGGGCATGCACTCCACAGATTTGGAAATTATGGAAAAGTAACAAGAAAATGTCTTTATTTAAAGAAAGTAATGATGAAAAAATACCATTCAATATGTTTTTTGCAAAGATCCACTACTGTGTAAACTTAAGGGTACAACTGTTCAATTACATGTGAAAATAAATTAAATAAAATTCAGTTTATTTATATACCGCAGATTCACAACACATGTCCTCTCAAGGCACTTTACAGTTCATCAGATCATCCAGTCAAATTGATTCAAAGTTTTCTATCTAAGGAAAACCAATTGATTGCATCGATTAATTGACTCAAATGCAATCCCTCACACTAAGCATGCTTGTAGTGACAGTGGAGAGGAAAAACTCCCTTTTAACAGGAAGAAACCTCCAGCAGAACCAGGCTTAGTGTGAGCGGCCATCTGCTAAGGCCGACTGGGGTTCAAGGAGACAGAAGCAGAGATACAAAAAGCAACTGTAAAAGGCGGCACCATCCAGGAAACATACAGATGAGCTTCGAGCCAGCTCCACTGTCAGAGGATGAAGAGAGCACATCCAGCCAGTCACAGAGAAACAGGACTACACTGAAAAACAGGTCGATCTGAGAAACATCAGAAAGAGCATAATGTTAGAGATTGAAATAACCGATTCTGCAGAGTGGGAGAATAGAGATAGAGTACAGCAGGATGATGTAAAAATGGGGTCGCTATGTCCTCCAGAAGTCTAAGCCTATAGCAGCATAACTATAGAGATAGCTCAGGATATAGCAATATTCACAGCAGAAGATTGGGAAAATGTTTCATTTTGACATTTGTCAAGCAGCTAGAGCCACAATCTACGGTACATAAAATACTTTTACTGTAGCTGAAATTAAAGGTTTTACAAAATATTGATATGTACATTTAAATTCACAAAACTTCATACTTCTTATTTCTCTTAAAGGTTAATTGAAAACTCACAAATGTATCTCGATCTGACACTGGAAACTCAGATGAACCACATTGAAGTCTGTTGATATGAAAAGTTTTAACAAAGTTGGATGCAAGGCTCTCTATATCTGAAACGGAAAGGATGCATTTTTTTTTTTTTATCGTAGTGCACAGATAGAAAGTGTTATAGTGGGGCAGTGGAAGCTCAGGATAAGGCCATGTCACAAGCTACACTAAAAGGATTTCCTGCCACATTCCTAGGGCTTACCTAAACTTTGAAGTCAGCCGTAACAGTTTGATGTAGCTCATAAAATAGGATGCCATGCAAACAGTTCCATCAGAAAGCAATCTGGTTTGTTCATGCCAAGAATGTTGCACTACTTCTTCTACCATCTGTGCAGTGCACTTCCAAATTATATTTTCATTATGCAAGATGTCAGAGTATGTTAGTGTCTCTTAAATTATCAATGTGCAGTTCCTAGAAAATATTACTTGCAGCTATGAAATAATATCCAGTTGGGATTGGACTCCTACAATAATGTAGGCAGTGAATCTGCATGTAGATCTAGTGACTTGCAATTTTTTTTTATTTGTTTATTGCTGCGTTCTAAACTGGGCTCATTTATTTTTCATTTGTTTGTGCATAAACTTCAAGAAATGTAAATAAAAAAACAACAACAACAAAAAAACGAAATAAATGAGCTTGATTAGTTAATAGCTAAATATTTCTCTCTGATCCAGGCATCATCAGTTAAACTATACATTGACCCCTCTTCTAGCTGCTTATAAGTCATATGGAAGCCCTGAGAGGCAAGTAGAAAATAACTATACCAGACTAAAATGTTTTAAAGTATGTTTATTCTATCTGGGCATGAAAGGCAGGTGGATGTTTTTGGGGGAGATAAAAATATAGAGGCATTTATGTATCTGTTAATCCAACCCTTTGCTCTAGGCTCTATGGGTAAAACTGCTGGCCTTCACTAAAGCTCTGTGGTTCAAATAAATGTTCAGTTTTTTTTTTTAAATAAATAAAAATAAATAAATATATAAAAAAAGTAAAAAGGTAATAAAAACAGCAAAATCATAAAGAATAAAAAATGGACCTTTTGCTAAACTATGTTGCTTTGTATCAATGGTTATTAGCAGTAAACCATATATGATGGAGGGCTGATTTATTTCCTGAGGTGCCACACATTTCACACACTGAAGACAAGTATTCAATTATTGTGGATAATCAACGTACAGAGGTATCAAGATGAGATTTTGCAATAAGTGACAAATATATATCCATGCTCTTTGGACCCAAAATGCTTTAGTGTTTTAGATATATATTAATGGTGTAAGGTAAGCTGCACACGCCCAAAAAAATGAAACAAACCTCTATACTGGGTTTCTGAACAGGAATACAGAACCCTAGCTATAGTTTTGGAAAAAAGATTATTCCCTGTTTATGTTTCCTAAATGGTTAGCCAGACTCTTCTAACTAGTACTTTGAGTGTTGACACAGAGATGCATGAAAACAGAAGGGGCTTCTTCATTGCTTGTGTAGCAGAGTGTTATTCAAAGTCTTTAGTAGTCATTCCTGTCTTGACGACAGCATCTCAAAATCTACTTCCTTTGAAAAAGGAAATCTGAGCTTAATTAAATGGTGCCAGGCCTAAAACACACAAATTATAAAAACAGCTGAAGTACCATTCAGTCACATTCTAAAAGACTGGAAAAATGAATATTACAACCAAGAGATGTCACTGCACCCCTGTATAGGTACCATATTACTCTATGAAGATCAACATGACTTATGTTGAAGCAGATGATATATTCATTTAACAGATACTTTATATCTGCTTCTTTTTTCTAATATTAAAAGCCATGTTTTGTGATCTGAGATAATCTCCTTAGCTTGTTATACTGTCTTTTGTGCTAACCGTTTTCATCGCATGTGGAGTAAGATTTGAAGATTTATTACTGCATAATAAGTGTGCCCCAGTTTATTATGTCAACCACCTGGAGTTTGATAACCTAGCTGCTAAAAATATTTAAAAAGAGAACTATAATTGCAGCAATTTCTAGAGATAAACAAGTATAATATTGAATCATAATTTTTTTTTATCAACAACATGAAGCTATTAGGAGTTTAAGACAATGTTACTTTCCATACCTACTTTTTTTCAGTACAAATGAAGAATACCTTGACTGTTTCAGAAGTTCTTTGCATAGCATCTTTAAGTGCAATCTTTGATTTTAGGTACAATGATAAATGCTTTGCAATCAGCCCCATTAGGCATGTTCAACTCTACCTATCCTGTTGCGAAGTAATTTTATTAATGACAGGCAACATCCGCTTCCCCTGTCGGATATTGCACTGATTTAGAGTTGGAAGTGAATAGTCTCAAGTCTCTGGGTTGGGTGGGATCCAAGATCAGTGCCAGAAAGTCTGAGGTCAGGGCCAGGCCTCATACAAGACAAATTATCACCCATATTTTTTACTTTCCATTGTACCCTGACCTTGTCACAGTTCTTTGTGATCCCATCAGTCAACTTTTATGGCCCAATTAAAATGTCATTTTAAATTATTCCTCTATCAGTGGAATTGAAAGCAGGGAATAATGAACACATTCCTTAACATTGTTAGTTTTACTCCTGTTAAAACTTAATGTTGATTATTTTTTAATCATAAAACGTAACATACACAATTATGTTTGATATGAAATGCACTTAAGTTGTTTTGATTACCAACTGAACAAATATACCTAATTTCCTATGTAGAGAACAATTAGTCAGTATAGTGATGATAGTGGTCTGCCTGCACTACATAAACAAGCTACAATATATATAATTATGTGATGTCTTTTTGATGCCTCTAACCACTGATGAACCCGACCAGGCTGTTTTCATTTGTCATCAAACTCTGTGATGCCTCCAAAGGGAGCCATCCTTGTGGGCTTAGTAAATTGGGCAAGGACAGCAGAGATTAAAGATAGCCTATAATGAGGTTTCTCCCTCAGGAATCAATGTGTAGCTTTGTCCCAGGGGCCTGTGAAGGTTGAGTTTAAAGCACCTCACTACCAGGTTGTAGCCTAAATACACATCCCATCTATCACCTTGTGATCAAAAGGTGGCGTTTATTTGTAAACCAAGACTTTCCCGTACCATTCAGTACACTATTGTGGTATAAATAAGTATAGAAAATTCAGGAATATGTATTTGTCATGCTGTGTGACTTGGTGGAATAATGCAGAACTGCCTTCAGCATTGCTCTGCATAATCAGCTTGCTTCTGTGAAATCAGATGTGTTTATGTGTAGGGGAGATATCATGGAATATGATGATCAACTAAAGCAGACCTAACGTTGTGTGTTGGTCCTATCATCTGTTGACTGATATGAATTTTAGAAGTCAAGGATGGCTCTATCCTGCCTATATTAGCCCAGAGTAGAAAGGTGTAAATTCAGTGTCCTTCATCTGTTCTGCAAGATTTACTTTAAAGCTGAATTTAATGCTGTAATTCTAGAGACCCTTTGTAAAAATCAATTGTGCAGTGGTTGTCAAAAAGGTTATTAAGTCTAAACTTTGGTTACTGCCAATGAAAGTACAGTATTTAATGTACATTCATTTTTTTAAAGATTTAATTGACTACTCTAGGTGGTGGGAAACTGAGTAAATCTGCCAATATGCTTCGACTGGATTTTCTTTGCCAGAAGAAATAATTATCTTATTTAAATTTTCTGTATTTTGTGTTTTCTGCAGTTTGTCTGCTTTGAAGCCCGGCAGCTGTGTGGGGCATCGAGTATGGATCCTGCTGGCCATGACTCACCTCACCTTGGACTTCTCTGTCTGCAGCCCCCTCACTCAGGGTCTGGGGTTCAAGCTGATGCCTAAATTTGTTTCTCGCTCCCGGCCTCGCTTGCAGCCTCTCTGGGAAATGCCAAACAAGCTTCACTGGAGAACAGCGAGTCCGCTTACACGCAGGCTCCTCCACCCCATTCCTCCTCCTCAAGACAACAGGGCAGGGATGGGGCTGAAATCCAAAGGTCAAATGCATCGGAAGTTAGCACATAAAGGACAAGCTGCATGTAAGGAATGCTGGTTGAGATACTCTCAAACGGAGCCAAGTGACCCTTTGGCTGGGAAAGTGGAAGCTCCAGTGATGTTATCAAAAGGGATTTTATTGAAGAGAGCCAGGAGGCAACTCAAGTGGGACAGCTATGACAAGTCTCAGGAGGGCCGGACTACTACGGTGCCTAGTTTCATTGACTGGGGACCCACAGGGACAGATAGCATAGATGATGATGGCAAAGCAGAATTCAATGCAACGCTGTCCACTAGGGCCTCAACTACCACAGTGGCAACAACCACTAGCACTACTTCAAGGCTCTCCTTAAGGACGTTCACTGTGGTGACTTCAACAGAGTCCAAGAGCACCACCAAGTCCTCCATCAGCAAAACAGAGACTGCCAAACCACCAAAGCCAATTGGGGACCCTCCAGGTAAGAAAAATACTAAAAAACACACAAAGAGCATAGAGTAAATTCCTCAGTGTAGAATACAGTATGAAAATATGAACATCTTTTCTAATGTAACATTGACTGATTAGTAGGGACCCATTCACTTTTCTAACTGCTTAGAACATATCACAACTTGTTGGTTTCTGCTTATCAGCTTAATCATTGAGAACTGACAAGTCTTTATTTTTGTAAAAAGACCTTGAATTTCCTGGGCATATACCAAAAATTGAGTTTTGTACTCTTCCGGTAACTTCATTATTATTTTTGCCCTTTTGCTGTGGTGTTAAATTATACACAGTTTGTCTATATGTGCATGGATTGTTGAGAAAAAGTCTATTATTGAGGATATTTTTGTCTCAGTCTATTCCTGGCTAAAGTTATTGTACAGAACTGTAAAGGGAGCCCACTTAAGAAAATATAAATGACCATTGGATTGTATCGGGATCCTTAATATTTGCTGCAGCTCACTATTTCTGTTGTAACAAATTATGATTTTGATTTTCTATTCAAGTGGTTCCCAAATTTGTGGTCAGGGCCTTAAATGGAAAAATACAAATAAAAGACTTATGGCCACTGCATTGGTAGCACCCCATTATCAGAAAGATATCCCATTGAATAACAGTCCCTTTATGGGTAATCCAGCAATTCCTATTATAAATCAATTGAACTCAACACCTCATTTGATAGTGGCGGCAAAATATGAACATAACTGGTGATGATTGGGAAGTATAGGAATGATAGTAAGGCTGGCAAGAGAAGGCAAGTTGATTTGTATAGCACAATTCAGTTCAAGGATGATTCAAAGTGCTGTACATGAATTAAACAACAAAAGAAAAAAAGCAGAATGAAAGCAATTTAATATATAAATACAACAAATGCTGTTAGTAAAACAAATAAAACAGTTGGACCACAACCTTAAACTAATGTTATCTCAGTTAACAGTTTGACCTCAACAGTCAAAGGCAACTCTAAACAAATGGGTTTTTAACTTTGGCTGAGAAGAACTTAAGCTTTCAGCCCTCTTCCAGTCTTCTGGGAGTTTGTTCCAGAGCATAGGAACTAAATGCTGCTTCTCCATGTTTGGTTCTAGTTCTGGGTGTACAGAGTAGACTGGAAGGTTTGGGAGGTTGATACACTGACAACAAATCTGTTAGGTATTGAGGTGCTGATCCATTCAGTCATTTACAGACTAACAGAAGGATTTTAAAGTATATTCTCTGAGCTACAGGAAGCCAATGTAAGGACTTAAGAACCAGGGGATGTTCTCTACTTTCTTCCTATGAGAACACAGGCAGCAGCGTTTTGGATCAGCTAAAGATGTCCGACAGCCTTTTTAGGCAAACCTATGAAGACAATGTTGCATTAATCAATTCAACTAAAGATAAATGCATGAATGAGTTTTTTTTTAGATCCTGCTTGACACAAAGATTTATAATATCAGTCATATCAGCCATAATATGTGGTTTCTAGCTATAGTAGCTGAAGCTGTGAACTAACTCTTGATCTCTCTTCCTTTAATAAAGATTATTACCAAAATTTTGTTTATATTCACTTGTAAAATATTATGGTACATCCACATATTGATCTGTTCTAAGCATCTAGCCAATGATATGATGGGTTCAGAGTCACCTGGTGGCATTGTGATGTAAAGCTGTGTATCGTCTGCATAGTCATGGTAACTCATGTTGTCTGCGTATCGTCTGCATAGCAATGGTAACTCATTTTGTCTGCTATGCTCTTTTTCTAAATTTGAACTTCAATTTTTAAAATTTGTTTGAAGATTTTCCAGATCTAGACTGATAACAGTCCATATGAAAAGACACCAATTTTCATGTCGCATGCTGATGGCTTTATTGTCAATTAGTTTGAAGTCTAAGTTCCTTGTATTGCTTTTTTATGGATTAAACCAAAATTAATGCCGACTTATTGAGATGAAAAAATTATAACACTTAAAAAGTAGAGCTATTTTTCTAGCAATAGAAAAGTAAAATGAGAATAAACAGACTGTGTAGATATCCAACGGAATTATCAGATTTCTTTGGGGGTAAAATTAGGGGATCAGACAAAAAGTTTTACATCTGTCCTTTTAAAAGTGAATAGAGGCTCTCTCTGCTCCATGTTTAAGCATGGCAAGGGTCTGTTCAGGTTTGAAATCAGTGTTTGTTGGCTCTTGATAAATGCATCTGAAGAAAAAGAATGGAAAACATTATATTAATGTTAGCTACAGTTGTGTCGTTATTGTACTCCTGCACAGCAATTTAAGGCACCAGTCTTCACCTGTATTATATTAAGTGTCAGAGACCAAATTTTGCAAATCACTACTTTATGCAAGACTTCAAGAAGAAAAGTATTTTGCTGTCCATCTTTGCTCTCTTTGCTTAATTTGTGTCCTCGCCTCTGTGTTGCCCTTCTTGTAAAAAAGGCCATTGTCAAGAGGTCCTCTTTTCACAGTGTGAGTAGCTACACCCACACTAAGATTGTGCCAGTGTCACCTACACACTGGTGTCAACATGACTCTATTGCCCACTTCTTAGAAGAAGGCCCTCTTTGCATTTACTGGGCAATTGTTATTTCCTAAACCCAAAAATAAAGTCAAAACTCATTGTTAAGAATTACTTTGCATCTAATTTGTTCTATACTGTAAGTATTTAAAAAAATATTTAAAAGAATTGAAGATGCAAATTTTCAAAATGCCAGGGATCCATTACTTTGCTCCTATTCTAGAGGTTGAACAGCTACTTTTGTTTTGGGATGGAAGTATTAGATTGTTGCTTTTGCGTGGGTGAAAAGACATCAAAACATATTGACTGCAGGGCCTCTGCAGCTCCTTAGAGACAACTGAAAAAGACAAATATACCAATATCTTATGCAGAATTAAAAGTAATGCATTGAAAAAAAAAAAACACAACAGCTCAGTAAAAAGGCAGGAGGGTAAATTTGGACTTTAGGAGTAGAAACATTTCTTGTACTGTGAAAATAACCTGAAGATAATTTCTTAATATTTTCAACTGAATAAGGCGTTTTCAACAGAACATTGTAAAAGGAGATGTGAAATGTTCTTTTTTTTTTAAAGGGAACAGCTTTTGTAAAGTAAGAGATTATCAGGATGAAGTGTTCTGTACTTCATAGGGATGGGGGTCACCAATGTTGCCCTGCAAAGATATGATCTACACTCACCGGCCACTTTATTAGGTACCCCATGCTAGTAACGGGTTGGACCCCCTTTTGCCTTCAGAACTGCCTCAATTCTTTGTGGCATAGATTCAACAAGGTGCTGGAAGCATTCCTCAGGGAGTTTGGTCCATATTGACATGATGGCATCAAACAGTTGACGCAGATTTGTCGGCTGCACATCCATGATGTGAATCTCCCGTTCCACCACATCCCAAAGATGCTCTATTGGATTGAGATCTGGTGACTGTGGAGGCCATTTGAGTACAGTGAACTCATTGTCATGTTCAAGAAAGCAGTCTGAGATGATTCCAGCTTTATGACATGGCGCATTATCCTGCTGAAAGTAGCCATCAGAAGTTGGGTACATTGTGGTCATAAAGGGATGGACATGGTCAGCAACAATACTCAGGTAGGCTGTGGCGTTGCAACAATGCTCAATTGGTACCAAGGGGCCCAAAGAGTGCCAAGAAAATATTCCCCACACCATGACACCACCACCACCAGCCTGAACCGTTGATACAAGGCAGGATGGATCCATGCTTTCATGTTGTAGACGCCAAATTCTGACCCTACCATCCGAATGTCGCAGCAGAAATCGAGACTCATCAGACCAGGCAACGTTTTTCCAATCTTCTGTTGTCACATTTTGGATGAGCTTGTGCAAATTGTAGCCTCAGTTTCCTGTTCTTAGCTGAAAGGAGTGGCATCCGGTGTGGTCTTCTGCTGCTGTAGCCCATCTGCCTCAAAGTTCGACGTACTGTGCGTTCAGAGATGCTCTTCTGCCCACCTTGGTTGTAACGGGTGGTTATTTGAGTCACTGTTGCCCTTCTATCAGCTCGAACCAGTCTGGCCATTCTCCTCTGACCTCTGGCGTCAACAAGGCATTTCCGCCCACAGAACTGCCGCTCACTGGATGTTTTTTCTTTTTCGGACCATTCTCTGTAAACCCTAGAGAATGTTGTGCGTGAAAATCCCAGTAGATCAGCAGTTTCTGAAATACTCAGACCAGCCCTTCTGGCACCAACAATCATGCCACTTTCAAAGTCACTCAAATCACCTTTTTTCCCCATACTGATGCTCGGTTTGAACTGCAGGAGATTGTCTTGACCATGTCTACATGCCTAAATGCACTGAGTTGCCGCCATGTGACTGGCTGCTTAGAAATTAAGTGTTAATGAGCAGTTGGACAGGTGTACCTGATAAAGTGGCCGGTGAGTGTAGTTCTTTGCTGTGTGGGTTTCTGAAATGTAAACAGCTATGTGAGAACTTGGGCATTGGCTCATGTTAGCAGCAGTTCTAAAGGAGATGCACACTCATCTGCACACTCCTGTTTGGTATGCATCTATTATGTGCCTTAATGATTTTGATTTATTTATAAAAGCTTAAATCATTATGTCAATTCAGCCTTCACAGTGAGATCTGCATTCGCCTTGCTGGTGCTACATGGTTTCTAATTTAATTTAGCATTGTATGCCATCTAACATGGGGAGTGGCTGCCGAGTGGTTAGGAAATAGAGCTTGGAATTCTGAGGCTTTGAGTTCGAGCCCCACTACCACAGACAGCCACTCTGGCTTTCTAAGCAAGACCCTTAACCCCTGATTGTTCCCCGGGTGCCCCACCATGGCAGCCCACTGCTCCCTGAAGGGGATGGATTAAATGCAGAGGTAAATTTCTCCAATGTGAGATCAAAAAAGTTCAGTTATTATTATTAACTAGTAAATGTTAGAATTAGACATATTTTATCAGGCAAGAGTACCACCTTTCATTTGCTTTAAAAATATTTTCTTTAGTGATATCTCTCTTTCTAAAAAAATACTAAAAGAAGCGAATAACAGCTTTAAAACATGTTTTAGAATAAAATATGTATGAGCCTGAGGAAAGAGAAGCAAACACATTTTAAAGGTTTATCTGAAAGCAGATTACAAGCCGAATACTGTTATGAATATCTGTGCCTGTTGCATCCACTGTCCTTGACTATATTTAATGTCCACGCCTGTAATACTGCACATGGGCACATGTGACATTTATGGGCAATCCTCAACACACTATCTTCCCAGGCTGACGTTTGAGAATTAACGTTTCATTACATTTATGAGGTACATGACTTCCTCATAGATGTAATGATACAGAAGTTATGTTCAACATCTTATCACGTAAACTGGGCTAATTGAACATTTCCCACATGGTGCATTAAAAGACATGTCGTAAAAAGAGACGCTGAACTGTAAAGGTGATTAATATTAATACTAAACAATTTTTTTTCGTATGTTAAGGTATTGAGGCTCAGATAAAAGTGATCAGGTAAGGAATTAGCAAAGAAATAAATATCATGTTTTAAAACTTTGCCTGGAAGTCAGCTTTAATGTTAGAGAAAAAAAAATTTAAATAAAAAAACTATTTCCAGACTGTGATTGAGCTGTGTATAATACATGCAAAATGGCTGTAGTTAATGGTCTTGTCGGCTCTGTTGTGATCTCTTGATTTTCCTCTGATTGGGAGGTTAGCGTGAGGCCACCTGTGAATCAAATGATGGCTTGATATTGTATCCAGAAGGAAATTAGTTAACACAGCTTCCAGAACGCTGACACAGAAAAAAAGTTGTTTTTCTTTTTCCAAATGGATGCACATTATTGTTCCTGTAAGAAAAATGAAAGACACTCCGCAGAGGACTTTGCCTTCACAACACATTAACCCTTGTTTGCTTCAAATTACCCCCGCAGCAATAAAATATAATTACCAAAGCAGCTTTGAATGGCTGATGAGTAAGTTGCTAAAGGAAAAGTCCTTCACATAACATTGTTTGTCTCCTTTGACCTTTTTTTTTTTTATCACTTAATTTGTTTGGTTTAGGGTCTCCTATTTTAATGAAATAATTAAAAACCTCAAAAAGATGTACATATAACAGAACTTAGAATACATCTCTTAGTGTAACTGAAAGAATGCATACGATCAATTTTTCTTCATAGGTTTAATTTGGATTCAGTAATGCACCATTTGTAGGTAAGTAAGTGGAGTTTTTGTAGAAACCTTCTGCTAAATCATTTTTCAACTTTTACCTACATGCCTGAAGAGCACTTTGATAGATCTATCTATCTATCTATCTATCTATCTATCTATCTATCTATCTATCTATCTATCTATCTATCTATCTATCTATCTATCTATCTATCTATCTATCTATCTATCTATCTATCTATCTATCTATCTATCTATCTATCTATCTATCTATCTATCTATCTATCTATCTATCTATCTATCTATCTATCTATCTACCTACCTACCTACCTACCTACCTACCTACCTACCTACCTATCCATCCATCCATCCATCCATCCATCCATCCATCCATCCATCCATCCATATATATATATATATATATATATATATATATATATATATATATATATATATATATATATATATATATATATATATATATATATATATATATATATATATATATATATGACTTATGGATAGACAGAGAGAGATATTTGAGATATTTATTTGTCATTCTTGTGTCATATAAGCTATGAAGGGTATAAACTAGTGTCTTATTTTTTGCATTGATTATGGACTTCATATACTCATTGCAGGTGTTTGAATAATCTATGAAAACATCCAGCTTCTTTGAAATGGTTTGTTACATTTTGGCCTTTTATGCAGAATAGAAAAATTGATCGAATGGTCCTAAAAACTGCCCCAGAGCAGCAAAAAACATCCATCATGTAATTTCCCCTGCCTCTGTGCAGTGAACAGTGATTGTGTTTTTAAAGAAGCACCCAGCATTTGAATATATTTGGAAAGGATTTTATTAATTCATTGGTTTGTGCAGTTGGTTTGCTAGCTATACCATAAGCCTTTCTGTGTATTCATTGCTTCAAAATATTGCTAACCTGCACTTAAGTCTTCAAGCAGATATAAATTTTTCTAAAACTGCCATGCTCCATGGGAGACAGGGATAGAAATCTTTATCCATCTAGCCTTCATATTGTCTGTTAAAGCCTGTTGTCTCTCCTCAATGGCTCTGTGAGTGAGGCTTCATGATGCTCTTTGACCATTTAGGTGTGAGATTCCAACACTTGTAAAGCTCCATATATCTGTCCTAAGAACATAAGGAAAAGCTTACCTGTTTTCTCTCATTACTAACACATCTCTATGGAAGGCCCTGTTGATCAGAAGACTGCCCAATAGTTTCACTCAATGCAATTGTTGAATTTACTGCATAAAACTAAAAAGGTGTGCAGTTCATTTCGAAATGATCCAAACTGAAATCAAAGAACTACTAATAACTAATAGATGACCTGCAGGATGTGACGTTTAATATTACAGGTAGTAAGAGGAAAAAGCACCAGCTCAAAAGTACCATCAGACAAACTATAAGGCAGCAGCACAGTGGGAGTAGAATCAGCTTTATACATATATCTGCTCATTTCCATCTGAGTTTAACTTAAGGCTTATTTAAATACATAGAATGTATTGAATAATTAGAGAATAATTGCTTGGAAAAACCCTTACAAGGAGGTTGATTACATTGCATTGTATTACTGTCGCATTACTAAAGATTTGATTTTCTAATTTAGATCGCTCTATCAATCTAAGCTTACATCTCCACAAACGTTTGCTCATCTTTGCTTAGTGTGGAGAGTCACTGCAGACATCAGTTGCATTTTCAGAAAGTCTTTAATCACCCTTCATATTAACACTAATAACATCATCACTGTGCAGACACCTTTTAACTCTTTGTGTTTTTACAATGTATAGAAGCTGTACTACGTTAAGGCGAACAGAATTAAAAAGCTTCTGAAAAATACATTAAAATATTGGCTCTCAACATTTCTTTATCATATGTAAAAGTTGTTTGCCTATATCTTCAGATTTGTTCATCTTTGTTGATATTTGACCTGATACCTGCTAATCACATAGCCAGCTGGTTGTTAGCTTCATCCCACCTCTAGTTTTTTTAGGTTTTTCTTTTTTTTTCAATGCCTCCCACTCCGTTTGTTTTACAGAATACATGCTGTTACAGTTGGTGTTATGCAAGTTTTATTTTAAAACTAACAGCTGCATAAATTTGATATGACTGCCTCTTTTTCACTGTTGGATGTGGGCTATGAGTTTTCACAACAAAAATGCAGTTTGTTGCACTTAAATTTCCCATAAAAGCTTTGCTTCTAAAAATATTTAAACAACTGCTATTTACACCCTGTGTCGCAAATGACGACAATAGATGCTTGAATCTGTCCATTAAATAGCCTGCATTCAAAAAGCTCCCCATGACTCATCAAACACTGCGGTTCTCATGGGTCATTAAAAAGCAAACTGCATGAACAAATTATTGATATCTTTAAACTGTCTGTAGAAGGTCAGAAATGAGTCAAAATTATATTGGGGCAAAGAAAATGACAGCAGTAAATGGGTATTTTACATATTGCAGAACTTGACCTTTTCTCTTTTAAAGTAAAGAGTCCACATTGTGTCCCCACCAGGTTTTTATTATATTTGAGAAATACATTCAGAGTGCTCTCTGTAATATTTGCAGACTTCCTAAAATGCTAAAAAAAGGATTTTAATCTAAAAAAAATTAAATCATAAGGAGTTTGTTGACTTGAATTAATATAATATTTTTTTAGAACTCCGGCTCCTGCAGACAACATAGAGCTGAGCAATGCTGATGATGATAGAATGGGCAGATTTATGAGAATGGAAAGGTTTTGCCCCAGAGGACTGGACACTGGTGGTGAACTGGAAGATGAAGGACGAACGGAGCTGGTTTGAATGGGAGGGAGACCAGGGGGGAAGTGGGTGGAGGCTGTTGGCAGCCGCTTTGAAAGGCAGACACACTTAACCAAGCTACTTCTAAAGGAGAGTCTTGGATGCTCAGCAGCTGATGAAGATTGGCAGATTGGCAGAGGGAGAGACATAATCTTACATTATGATGGCAATATAACAGACTAAAAAGTACCAGAGCTACTGATACACCAAATCATTTCAATAAAATGTATATAAGTAAGGTTTATCATGGCTGCTTAGTGGAACAGTGGATAGCACTTCTGCTTTGCAGCAAGAAGGTTTTAGGTTTGCTTCCCGGCCCGGGATCTTTCTGCATGTGCAAGTTCTCCCTGACCATGCGTGAGTTCTCTACGGGTACTCCAGCTTCCTCCCACAGTCCACAGTGGAAAAAATCTAAATCTAGATAAATCATTTTTTTCTTAAAATAAGTGAAAATAATTGTTCTTGGATTGAGGAGGTAAAGAGACATTTTGCCAACAGGACAACACAATTTACACTTCAAATAAGAAAACACAATTGCATTGTCCTATTTCAAATGCACATTATCTAATTATCTTGTTTTAAGGGTAAAAATACTCCATTGGCAAACTATCTCATTTACCGATTTAAATTAAGGGTAAATACACTTAATTTAAGAAAATTTTACTTATTTCTAGATCGTTTTTTCCAGTGCAAAAACATGACTGTTTAATTGGCTTCTCTAAATTCTCACCTAAATTAGGTGAGTGTGTGTGAAATGGTTGTTTGTCCTGTTTGTCTCTGTGTCGCCTGTAGACCGCTGGAGATAGGCACCAGCACCCCTCGCGACGCCAGCTGGGATTAAGAGTGACGGGAAATGGATGGATGGACGGACGGTTTTGTCATGGTTTTGGTTATGTTATGCTTTACTCTGTTCCTTTTTTTCTAGTTTTTATTGGTCTAATTCCTATTTGGTTGTAATTTCTAGATTTGTTAGTTCTCATGTTGTCCTCTGTTGCCCTCTTGTGTGTGTGTGTGTGTTCCTTTCCCCTTGGCTCCCTCGTTGTCTCCTCACACCTGCTCCTTGTCAGCTCATTAGCCCTCCCTTTGTCTCTGTCAGCTATTTATGCTCTCCCTCTGCTCTCACTCTTTGTTGGTTCCTCTGTTGTTGCTGGTCCTGTCTTCGCTGTAGTCGTCTCCCTTCTACGTGTTTTCCCTTGAAGTCTCCATGGTTCTGGTCTGTTACATTTTTAGTTGTATTTTTGGACTGCCTTTGTTAAGCATTTTCATTAAAACTACAAGTATTCACCTCTGCTTTTGCATTTGGGTCCTCCAAATCACAACCAACCTTGACAGGTTTATCATGTCTTGATATTATTTGATTATAAAATTTGTAAAACAAAACCTGTTATACACGTAAAGCAGGAAATATTGACCAAATAGGACCAGTATTTAAAGTTTGAGAAACATTTTAAAAATCTTAAATGAGACAAAAGGCTAGACCAATATTTATTTTTCCACTAAACACACTCACAAGGTATTAAAGGCTTGTTCAGACCACTTTGTTTGTTTGGAATCTGCAAAGCTATTTATTGTAACGCCTTTCTAAAATGTCGTTACCAGGGGAACAATATTTATACTTTACATTTTACATCAAAATACATGGTGATAAACTGCAGTCTATAAAAAATATAACATTATCCTTGAATGTTTTACACAATATGTTTTCAACTGATCCAACACTCAGTAATGGCATGACATTAATGGCAAATATTTAGCCTTAGCCACTTGGGAGAAGATTTCAAAGATTCAACCTCTTCAGCAGAGTTATTAATGGGCAGCGAAGCTGAATATGTGAGAAAGAGTAAAATAGGTGAAAACTGTTAGATCTCAGCATACAAAAATATCTTAAGGTTATGGCGAAACTTGAAAACAACTCTTTCATTATAGCTTCTGGGTGCACTTTATACATATGTAAAAGTGTAAAGCTAGAGGTTGCGTCTCTGTACTATAACCTACGAAATACTAAGGAATTATCCAAAATTAAAATTTCTTTATATATACTGTATGTATATGTTTTGTTGCACCTCAAATAGTTTTATAAATAAAAATAAGAAAATTCAAGCTCTTCAGAATCCTTGAAAATTTGTCATAGTTACTTTTTATTGTTAAAAAAAAAGCCTTAGGACATAAAATTAGATGTTTAGGTTTCAAAATAAATAAGCTCACTAGTTAAATAGGGGAAGGCATTGTTCTCGTGCAGATTTGATACACTTTGTACCAGATGCAGTTCCAGATAAACTCAGATGGAAGGGTGAAGAAGTTAAAAAAAAAAAAAACAGTATCTCTGCTGTTGGGTCAAATGGTTGCAGGAGTGTTTTCATAAGTATTGCTCAGGCTTTCACATTTCAGGAACTGGTTTGTTTTGGTTTGAAAACACTCATGTAGTGACACATAAAAAGTCCCCTCTCTATGTGTGAGTCATGTATGTTGGTTGGAGGCCAGGTCAGGATTATTAAAGAGCAGCTCGCAGTCAGCACCTGTTAGCATTGACATGTTTTGTAGATGTTCCTGGACCTTTCTGAAAAACGCAATAGAGTGAATAATTCATAGCTGCTTGAGTGTTTGCCATTGAATTAATTGAATAACTATTTACTACCAGAAAAGGCTTGTTTTTTCCTTGATTTTTTGTTATTGTTAATTTTCTAATATTTCATTTGACCTATATATATATATATATCCAGAAAAGTAACCACTTACAGTAGATTAACTATCTTTTTCATGTGAAATCTGACAAAAAAGTTAAAATAAAACTAAAGTTACTAAACTTTACATACTGTGTAGTAACTGATATGTTCTAAAATTCTATGCATAAAAGGTATGTTTCAGAAGACCTTCTATAGTCAGAAAAATCTATTTCCTATATAATCCCTGCATAATATTGTATTTATTTACCTCACACCTACAAGGCTATACCGAGTCTGGGTGAGAGGAGTTGTTTTTTTGTTTTTTTTTTCATAAGGGGCTGTTTGGAACAGAAAATACTAGTTCCCATAACAGGCCAGACTCCTTCCCAAGGTTTATTCAACATTTTAATGTTTTCTTCAGCTGTGTGTAACTTGTTTGAATAAACTTTATGTGGAGACTTTCACAGCTTTTTGCAGGCCTTAAGTTACTGAGAGAACAGGGCAAAACATTTTTGCTACAAATGTGTTGTTCTCATCTTTGTAGAAATAAATAGCTGACAGTGATTTACCATCGATCTCCTTTATGTAACTCGATTGCAAAGTTGAAAATGTTTTCCAGTGACACCCAAATATAATTTATTATTAGTTTATCAGAATAAATAAAGGGCTAAATGCTATGTCAATACTTTCTTTGGCTCTTAAAGTATTTTTCGATTTTTTTCAAATTTGTTTTCTTGGTAACTTTCGATGGCTGCTATTTTGCATTAAAGTACCATCCCTGCCTGAGTTGGTAAACTGTGGGCAGAAAACTGCCATATCTAACTGGAAGGACTTTATCTGTGTTTTAAGCAGTTGGCAAAGTTCTCAATTGATACGAAGTTAGATTTTTAGTTTTAAAATGTATCAATCCCCCCTGCAATTATAACCCTAATTACAATTGACAAACTATTGAGAATTTTGTCAGAATCGTTTTTTCAAACTTTTTTTTGTATGTCTTTACCCGAGTTACCTGAAGATGACCAATCAGAGTTGGGAAGAGTTTAAAGCTAAATGATTTGAAGCTTTCTAAATAGCAAAAAAAGTAGGAGCTCAAAGATTCAAGTTTCTTGAAATGCTTACGTTCAGTCACAGAATGTAAAAAAAAATATCACCAAAAAATACAAATATTGATAGGACTTACACTATAGACCTAATCCAAAAATTAGAATATTATAAAAAAAACATTTATTAACTGTTATTATACATATTAATGACACAGACTGATGTGTTCAAGCCTTTTATTTTGCTTGCTGATGATATTTCACTTACAGCAAATAAGAACAACATTTATGATTAGAATATTACATCAAACCTATAAAAACATGTCATACTCATGTGGAACTTAAGGAAAGGTAGGTTTAATGCACCATTAAAGGTTTCAGTGGTACTTTGAATCTGATCGTTGAGCCTCATCGAAGTGTATATAGTAATTTATTGTTAGAGTAGCTTTTGAAATGGCTATTTTGCAAAAACAGAACAACAGGCCAGCAGCCTTTACCTACTACAGGTGCTGGTCATAAAATTAGAATATCATGAAAAAGTAGATTGATTTCAGTAATTCCATTTAAAAAGTGAAACTTGTATATTATATTCATACATTACATACAAACTCATATATTTCAGATGTTTATTTTGTTTAATTTTGATGATTACAAATGACAACAAATGAAAATCTCAAATTCATCATATCAGAAAATTAGAATATTGTGAAAAGGTTCAAAATTGATGGCCCCTGGTGCCACACTCTAATCAGCTAATTAACTCAAACCACCTGCAAAAGCCTTTAAATGGTCTTTCAGTCTAGTTCTATAGGCTACACAATCATGGGGAAGACTGCTGACTTGACAGTTGTCCAAAAGACGACCATCGACACCTTGCACAAGGAGGGCAAGACACAAAAGGTCATCGCTAAAGAGGCTGGCTGTTCACAGAGCTCAGTGTCCAAGCACATTAATAGAGAGGCGAAGGGAAGGAAAAGATGTGGTCGAAAAAAGTGTACAAGCAAGAGAGATAACCGCACCCTGGAGAGGATTGTGAAACAAAACCCATTCAAAAATGTGGGGGAGATTCACAAAGAGTGGACTGCAGCTGGAGTGAGTGCTTCAAGAACCACCACACACAGACGTATGAAAGACATGGGTTTCTGCTGTCGCATTCCTTGTGTCAAGCCACTCTTGAACCACAGACAGCGTCAGAAGCGTCTTGCCTGGGCTAAAGAGAAACAGGACTGGACTGCTGGTGAGTGGTCCAAAGTCATGTTCTCTGATGAAAGTAAATTTTGCATTTCCTTTGGAAATCAAGGTCCCAGAGTCTGGAGGAAAAGAAGAGAGGCACTTCATCCACGTTGCTTGAAGTCCAGTGTAAAGTTTCCACAGTCAGTGATGGTTTGGGGTGCCATGTCATCTGCTGGTGTTGGTCCATTGTGTTTTCTGAGGTCCAGGGTCAACGCAGCCACATACCAGGAAGTTTTAGAGCACTTCATGCTTCCTGCAGCTGACCAACTTTTTGGAGATGCAGATTTCATTTTCCAACAGGACTTGGCACCTGCACACAGTGCCAAAGCTACCAGTACCTGGTTGAAGGACCATGGTATCCCTGTTCTTAATTGGCCAGCAAACTCTCCTGACCTTAACCCCATAGAAAATCTATGGGGTATTGTGAAGAAGAAGATGCAATACACCAGACCCAACAATTCAGAAGAGCTAAAAGCCACTATTAGAGCAACCTGGGCTATCATAACACCTGAGCAGTGCCACAGACTGATCGACTCCATGCCACGCCGCATTGCTGCAGTAATACAGGCCAAAGGAGGCCCAACTAAATACTGAGTGCTGTACATGCTCATACTTTTCATGTTCATACTTTTCAGTTGGCCAACATTTCTATAAATCCTTTGTTTTTATTGGTCTTCAGTAATATTCTAATTTTCTGATATGATGAATTTGAGATTTTCATTTGTTGTCATTTGTAATCATCAAAATTAAACAAAATAAACATCTGAAATATATGAGTTTGTATGTAATGTATGAATATAATATACAAGTTTCACTTTTTAAATGGAATTACTGAAATCAATCTACTTTTTCATGATATTCTAATTTTATGACCAGCACCTGTAATTCCTAACCTGAGTTGTCACTCTACATAAGAGTAGGGAAATGTATATAATGTGAGTAATTTTCTAAGGGTTTAAACTGATTTAGCTTGTTAGATTAAAGGCTTAAGCTTCTTAGTTTACAGTTTTTTTTCATTGTCATGCCGAAAAAAATTATGTCTTGGATGAGCCCTCATACTTATGCAATGATTAATACCTTAATTAACTAACTAAAGAAGCAGTACGCTTTTTAGTAAATTTTTTTTTTTTCTTTCTCAGAGAACTTAGGACAGCAACATCAACTATATTTGTGATCATATTCAAAATTGAAAATAATGAAAAGTCCTTTTATAATATCCGTGTCCTTTAGAAAGCAGCCTTTGTGAGCTTTCTGCCTCATTTAACTAGTTTGAGCTATTCCCTTGCACATCATCAGTCAGTACATGCATTGAAGTTTAATGACTTGCTGCCTTCAGTGGGTGTAATTCTTCAATTAGCTGCTTTCTTGCCATAGGCCAGGCACAAAACTGTGAAAGAAACACAGAATATACTGTTTCGTGATAATGCGTGTTGTCTTATTATAATGGCATGCCACCAGTGTGCATAATAAGCAGCTTCAGTGTCTCAATTAGTTTGGATGGGGGTGGCGGTCTGCTTGCTGCAGCTCTGAGTGGAGGGCTCCTGTTGATCCTGCTCCCCTGGTGCTCAGGTCATTATACAGGTTGCGAGGAGGGAGGAGAGTTGGGGCATTCAGTATGGTGGGTCCAGATGCTCAATGATTGTTCTCTGTGTTTGTGCTGCTTCTAACTCTGACTCCCCTCTACTCCATACAGATGGAGCTGTCAGGTACATTATGGATATCAAATGATTAAAACTCCAGTCAGCAAACTAATGCTGATAGCTTCTTGTTAGATGGTCTGAGCGATGGAGGATTAAACATTATAGCTTAATTAGGTTAATCAAAAAAGGCATTTGCTAAATTGAAGCCAAAATTTACCTTTAGGGTTAGGTAAAAATTAAAGAAAGGGACTATATCCACTCTCAATGGTAGGTAGTATTTTGAACAGATTAAATACAGGCACCCTAAGAACTTTTAAGTTTAATACAACCTAAACTCATCTCTAACCATTATGGACCAGTCCAGGTCTGTGTTGATTTAACCAAACAGTGAACGGTTTTAGGTTTTACTCAGCAGACTGGGTTAAGTTCTGAACCCTGAGTAAGGAGTTAACACCACTAGTGAATGGGCTTAAGAGAGTAAGCCAGTACTTTTTTCACAATAACCTTTGGGTGCTCTTTTTTTATTTTATATAAATCTCTGCTACTGCCACTGTTATAACCATAACAATAAAAAAAAATGCTTTATGTAGTATTTTGAGCACATAAATAGCTTTGAAAAATAGTGTCTTATTAATAAATTTATTGTTACACTGAGACTAAATTAGAAATAACTACCAAAAAATAACTGCCAAAAGCAGTGCTGCTGATCACAGTGGCAGCCACCATTAATAAGAAAGTAAAGTTTTGTCATTTTTACCAATGTTGTGACTCAAAAATCAGATTTTTTTTCAATGTTACACCTAACATTTCCCATCCAGATATTGGAAATTCCAACTTTCTAGAGATTGCCCTGTTATTATCTGACTGAACTATGGAAATTGGTCTCATTTTTGTAAAAAAAGACAAAAAAAAAACACAAGGGTTTTACTCTATATCTGTGACTGCCAGCCTAAAACATCGATACAAGTTATTGTCAAATTCTAACCATCCCATCTGAATGTTGCAAGTGGTTACTTATGAACAAAGTAATGCTAGAGTACCTTATTAGAGATTGTGTGTGCTAATCTTAGCTTCAGTTGCCTATTCTTAGCTGGTGAGAGTGGCACCATTGTAGCAGTGGCTGTTGGAGTTTTCTCCAGGGGTGGCTATAAATTCAAAATAGACGTTTACCAAGGACCAATTAAACATATACTAACTTATCACACAAGTATATTTATATGAATGATAACATAAAAAACACATTATAAAACACTTTATAAAAGAAAAACATAATTTAATCTACAGGTTTACTTTCTGTACATAAATCTTGCCCTTCTGAGGCTTTGCGAAGGCAAATCTGTGTTTTGCATGGTCCAATATTGTGTCACAAACCTAAAAAATAATGTATCAGTCTATTAATGGAGAAGCTAATAGTCAGCTTTAATTTTTTCCAATATAGAAAAACTACTTATTTTTGAGAATATTTTTATTTATGAGCAACTATGCAAATTAACAAACCTCTAGAAAAAGTAAACTACCTAATATTTCTTACCATGTTAATCCCACGTTGTTCATGCTTCTTTGCCTTTTCTAAAAGAGGCTTTAAACCAGTCCTACCTGTCATTATCAATGCTGGGTCAGATCCTGTCACAACAACTGTGATGACAGTTCCTGTCACCTCTGGGCGTAACTTAGCTGTGCCCTGAGCTCTCCTATACTTCTGTTTTGCAGAGGAGCTACTGCACATGTACAGCTTTTAACAAGAGTCAATGAGCAAAATTATTGCACCATAGGGCGGAAATACGTCCACTACAGTAGTTGTTGTCTATATAACAATTTTCTCTTTGTTTGTACCTTTCTCTGTACACATACTTGAAATGCCACTGAAAGAGAAGTTTCCTACATAATTAAACCAGCCTGTGTTGTACCAACATCCATACCATTCAAAGCCACTAAAATCCCATTTCATTATATTCTGACACTTGTCAAAACTTGACCAGGTTAGCTTCCCTTTTTTTTCTTAAATGCAATGAGTTGTTGCCATGTAATTGCTTTCATTATTGCTTTCTTCCTGTTAAAAGGGAGTTTTTTCCTCTCCACTGTCACTACAAGCATGCTTAGTGTGAGGGATTGTCTTCGAGTCAATGAGTCGATACAATCAACTGGTTTTTCTTAGATATAAAACTTTTAATCAATTTGACTGTATGATCTGGTGAACTGTAAAGTGCCTTAAGATGACATGTGTTGTGAATTGGTGCTCTATAAACAAACTGAATTGAATTTCATTTATTTTCACAAGTAATTGAAGAGTTGTACCCTTAAGTTTACCCATTAAAGCAGAATTTGAGAGGGCAACACTGCAGAGTCAGTAACATCATTGTTCTCCTCTTTATATTTCATTAAAACACTAACGTCACTATTCATTCAAATAATAGTTTAGGCTGACATTTATAACTTCCCATTTGGATAAATGCCTGAATGTAGTGCAAAGCTCATTGGGGTCCTAGGACTTGATGAAACTCTATACAAGTAAAGATTATTTACATATTTCTAAGTCTATTCTGTGGAAGTTGCTCAGCAAAGTCTAACCAGGTTGTGGGTATTAATCTCTTTGACCAGTTATGAAAATGACCAAACGTATGTCTAAGTGATATAAACCAGCTGTTTGAATTATAGAAAGTACTTTTCTATGCATGTAAAATGTCTGTTAATTGTTTAACAAATAATTTTTTTTTAAGGAAACAGATTGTGTGAACATTGTGAAGCAGCATTTTGACCTGAGGTAGACCTGTAGAGGCGTACAGTACAGCCTCTTCAAAAGCGAGAGACATGCAGAGACAGAGAGAAACCACTTTTCCCAACAGTTACCATGGCAATCCAATAAAATTGCCATAGCTCTCTGTATTGACTCATGATAACGTGGGTAAAATGAATCTCTTTTCTCAAGCATCAAATCTGGACTTAAATGCTCATGCCTAGTGACAGGCGTTCATAGCCGTACCTTCTGTCTCTGATTTACAGACGACTCTGCCAAGAGGAGAGGAGCGGGCAACACTGAGCAGATGTCGCCTCACTTTCTGTCTCTGTGATCCTTTCTTTGTGGCACATCTGCCTCAAAGACAAAAAGCTTTGGATACTGGAGATTTTTTTCTGTCAATCAAAAAGTTGAAGCACAACCTAAATGAAATCCTCCCTTAAGGTGTTATTGGCTTATTTCAAAATTACTTTTTTTATATAAAGATATTGAATCAGGAACTCTGCAGGTGCTCAATTTGCTTCTCCTACTGCCTCAAGTTTTTTTTTTTTCTGTTTTGAAAACTTCTTTCATCAGCCTGACAGCAAGCAGCTTTTTTAGGATGGCTGTTTGAAGCAGCATTAGAAGCAATGGCTCCTCTCACCCCCCATAAAATTGCTGTTTTTCTCATTTGTCTGCTCTGTGATGAGCTCTTGAGTGTTTCCCCGCTGTTTCTAATACAGACTCAAGATTAGTGCATCTCCTTTTATGGGGACTATCATTGAGGCAATATACCATGGCAGGGCCCTTTTTTTCTGCCATTTTACTATTTTCCAACTCAGGCTGCCTGAATTATGCAGCGATGCCTTTGACACTGAATGAAAACGCATTTAGAGTAATTGTATCTGATCTCTCCCTCTCTTTTTGTCCTTTCCGTATCTAACTCCTGCTCCTTGCAATGTGCGCTTCAGATTGCTGTGTTAGTCAGTGGAAATCAGCCTAGATTGACACTTTGATATCAATGTTAATTGGAATTTTTCTCTACCGGATAGAAACATTTGAGAAACCCCCTCCCCCCACTGTCCTGGAAAGGTGCCAGATTGAGGGGTAGAGGCGGTGAGGCAATCTTGGTAGGGTTGCACAGCATATTAGCATGGACTGAGTATTCCTTTGCAAATGTGCTCTGTGGTTGGTGGGAGTAAAGAGGCTCAGTCTCCTTGAGCTGAAACTTCCTTAATGATAAGAGGGCTTTCCAACATTCTTCAGGAACCTTTTAAGCAAACACTAAGTGGGTGGGCATACCATTAGCTCTAAATAGATATTTGCAGAGAATAGTTGATACTATCAGTTCAGCTAGAAATGTCCGGACAGCTCCTTTAACCCGGTTACTGCACACCGACGACAATATGGCTGAAAGTTAAACCATAGTTTTCCATCATTTATGATAAAAAAATCAGTTTCTAGATATTTTTGTTTAAAAACCAAACATGGTGTCTAATTGAGCGTAAAAGTAAAGACAGTCTTGATGTTATGGTAGCATTTCTTTTAAGTATTTCATTATATTTTTGGTCAGTTTTGAAATCAAAATGTATAAAAATATTACACTGAGAACATCAATGAGGATGTGTTAGTCTTTAACAATGCATTTGTTGTATTATTTTAACTAAAGAATCATAATTTATACTTGTGATTCAGTTTATTTTTCGATTTTTTTGGAAAATCTTTTTTTCAACCCAATCACACTGTGAGATTTGCATAGCAGCGTATTCCTACATGTTAGCCATTTTCAAAATATGGGATCAAAAATAATAGTTTAAAAGAAAACTTTGTTATGTACCTGCTCCAATCATGACTACTCCATTAGCAGTAATGCTGGTTAATCTAAAAATAAAACAATAACAGACCAAATGTATTTTTGCATCATTAGAGGTCAATAAATAATCTATGTAAAACAACGATGTCACAGAAAATAATTCCTTTATTTCCTGGCAAATATCAGTGTGAGCTAATGAAATGTTTTTAAAAGATATGTTTAACTGTTTTTAGCAACAGCTAAAAATACTTTGTCTCATATAGATAATTACTGTGAAATAAAAGCAGCAGCTTGTTTTTAAGATCAATTTGCTTTTTGCCAGAACATTAATCAGTAATACAGTTCATTAGAGGAAAAAAAAGGGTTAGGAGTTATGAAGTCATCTGGTTGATAGATTACAGCCATTATAATGAGCTGAACACATATGTCCTTTTTTTATATTCAGTAAACCATATCAACTTAATTTGTGCAAAAAAATTACATTTCTCCCATATATAGAATGAACAACTGCTTGTAGCTTTGAAGCTTTTTTTAATGAGTTTTTTATATTTTATTTACTATTTAGATGGTTCAGTTCGGTTCATTTACATAGGGCCAATTCACAACACATGTTATCTTAAGGCAAATTATAGAGACAGCCAGATCATACAGTCAAACTTATTCAAAGTTTTCTATCTAAGAAAAACTAGTTGATTGTATCGACTCATTGACTCAAAGGCAATCCCTCACACCAAGCATACTTGTAGCGACAGTGGAGAGGAAAAACTCCCTTTTTTACAAGAAGAAACCTCCAACAGAACCAGGCTCAGCGTGACACAGAAGCATATTTTTTAGAAAGAAGCAAAGATACAAAAGATTAGCTTTCAACTAGCTCCACAGGCGGTCCTGTCCAGGAACCACAAAGCCAGGCAGACGAGCTCTGACAGCTCCCATGTCAGAGGATGAAAGAGAGCACATACAGTTAGTCACAATCAGAGAAACAGGACTACACTAAAAACAGGCCAACAAAGGTGTTGTTGGCAGCAGCCCAGCTGATATTTCTCTACAGGATGGAGTCACAGCCAAACAGGAAGAGACCAGATGAAGCTACTATGAGAAAAAGCAGAAAGAGCATATGATACATGGATATCATATTGTGGTATCACTTACCAGTAAGGCTTCTTGGTACTTTTAATCACACTAAGATTTTGACATGATCTGTGTTTTGTGAGTCCAGAATTTTAATGCACGAATGACACAACACACAATTTATCCACTTGTATTATGCAATGTATTAGGCTGTATTTGTAGCTTTTAGACTCCAGCAACAGAGAGTTTTCACAGCCCATGGAGATGGCAGAGATATGTCTTAAAGGTGTGAATAACAGATTTTATGCCTGGCTTGTTGAGGGACCTCCAGCTTTGCCACTTGAATTTCTTGTGAACCTTCCATTGATGTTGCCACTTTAACATATGCAGTTCAAATTTCTTAGAATATAGTTGAACTGCTTGCATAAATCAAAAGTACATGCCAATGGATATTAATAATGTTTCTATCAATGCTTAGTAATTAGGTGGTGCTAGGGCCAGACAATATTGCCAGAACTTATATCTTAATTTAGGACTATATTATACAATTCCAATATAAATATAACCATTAAAAAAGCCTTAAAAAACTGCCAAGATTGCCAACAACATAATCCTCAACATACTTCTGAGCTTACAGTATTTATGCCTACTCCTCAACATACAGTATTTAGGCCTTTGTATAGCATTTTAGAACAATTGTTTATAAGAAAGCATCTTTTTTTTTTTTTTTGTAGCTAAAGTCTCAGCAGACAAAATACACTTAACCAGGTGAAAATATATTTTATTTTGAAGTCCATGACTTCTCACCTTCATGTCACAGACTCTGGATCACTCTGACAATACTGCATAATTGCAAAAATATATATTTAATGCTCTGAACTTCCATATCAATCGGTTTTTTTTTTTTTTTGCACCATGATTTGTTTTTCTCCCACACTGTTTGAATTTCATCACTGCTGCACTTTAAGAAATGGAAATGTTGTGAAAGCTGTACAAAATGACATTTCGTTTTGTAAAGACTCTGTGTATACAAAATAGCAATAAAAAAATCTCTAAATCTAAGTCACTTTTTTTGTGATTGACTGCCATGTGCTCAAGAGGAAAAATGCACCTAAGCCTAATTTAAAGCTCCACATTAATTCTCTAAAATATATTTCTTAAGATTTCTTTTTTTTTTTAAATAAGACTTCTTCCACTCTCTATCAGCCTTACCCCCCAGCTCTAGTCTTGATTTATGGTGTTCCTCTTTTTAATAAAAGTGTTATTCTGCTCTTCTCATCTTTAGTAGAATACAAATATATCCCAGCCTTATAATTATTATTTATTATACCTGGGTACAGTGAGCATTGACAACACTAGTAACAGCTGAACCAAATCTTGATCTCAGCAAAGATCAGCTCAGTCACAAAGAAATTGATCAATTCACACATCCCATAATATAACAGGATGGCTTCTGGTGACAAACCTGCACTGTCCTCTTATTTAAAGGCTGCACTCAGTTTTGTGTTGTGTTTTCGTGACCAGCAGCTGCTTTACCAGTAAACTGCTTTCTACACAGTCTGCACGCTAAAATCTTTTTTTCATCCATCAGATGCTAAAAGAAGGTGACATTTGCGGAGAGAAGATATTAGGTCATGTTATTATGGGTGCTCATTTTTTAGCTAAAACTTACTGTAACTTAGCAGCTGAGCAGCACAGCATACAGCTGCAGAGCACAGCCTTCTGCAGTATTGTGCCTGAACGCGTTCATTGAACGAAAGTTCATGAACTCGTTCATAGTTTGGACGAACGTGAACTGAACGTACTGCATTACTGCCTGATGAACGTTATTGTGAACTCGTTCATTCTGGTGTCTGTGAACGGCACGCTCTCCCAGTTCAACTCCGTTTAATAGGTTGCCAGATTTCTATAGAGCCCTCCAGGCGAAACCCCGGCTAAATCACACTGTAAACAGGCCGTAATATGTAGCGGGAAAAACATCCAATCTGGCAACACAAGCTACCAGCGTCGTAGCCTACAGCCGCGTGCGTCATCAAAACAAAATGCAGCGTTGAAGCCACAGCAGCATGGAGGCGACCGTGGATGCGACAAAGCTGCAGTATGATCACTTAAAACAAGTTTATGACCAGGTGGTCGGTGAGGATGATGGCAACAATCTTACATTTCTCTGCAAACTTTGCCTGCCTGCTTTCAGTAAAAAAATCTGCACTTCAGTAACATTCAAAGCAAATCTGAAACGGCATATGTACTGAAATGGAATTTCAAATGGAAAAAAATATTAAAATAAAAAAACATTTGCTCCTTAAAGACTACTTTCCTGTTTTTCTTTTAATAATTCCTCATAAAAAAGACCATTCAAGCAGCACATTTTTCCTGATGTTTTTGAGAATATACTGTAGGGGTGAAAGCTGCAGCTGCTACTAGTGTGAAGTGAATGGACAGCAACAAAGTATTAAAGCAACAATGGGGAAATGCTGTCCCCTCAATGCTAATGTAAACCTTGGTTGGATAAGGATTCAAAACTGGATATGAAGATGAAATCTGACGCACAGTTTCAGTGTTACAACTGATAAAATAATTGCTGTCTGTGGTTCTACTGTAGGCTATGGTGTAATTGAGCAATATATGAAAAAAAAGAACTATGAACTAGTTCATTTTTTAGTTCAAAATTTTGAATTATGAACTATGAACTGAACTAGTTCATTTTAAAATGTGTGAACTGAACTTTGAACTAGTTCACGTAGAAAGAGAACTTTCCCAACACTGGCCTTCTGTCTGTTGTGTTCGTCATCGCTAGACTTTTTGTGCAACTAAAGAAGATGTTTGTTGATGTCCCTTTAACTGAAACTTGTATTGTGCTTGGTTAAGTCACCAAATTCATTTTTACCATAAAAACATTTGCTGGGTAAAAAATAAACAATGGCAGATAAAGAGGAGGAAAAACCATAGTAATAAAATTAAAATTCTGTAATGGGCTATGGGTTTTGCCCCCTGTTGTTTTCATCATTTGGTGTTTACATGCAATGTCATTGCATTCGGCTTTCCGAAAGAAATTGTGAATCGGAATAGAAATGTTTACATGGATGAGCAATTTAAAAAATGGCTGATTGGAGCAAACATGCCAGCCAGAATATTCTGATTGGAGTTGACTGAAATTTTTGAGATGGTTAATGACAATTGACAATCCCCTCAGAATGCATATAAGTTTATTCTGAATTAGGCAAACTGACCTGAATATGCATGTCAGTGTGATATATTTCCACTTTGAATGGCTTGAGGCTACGTGGCAGGTTAAAATGACACTTTATATTATGATTACTTATTTCCATTAAATTCGAAAATAGAGAAATTAAAGTTGAAGTAAGTTATCTTTTTTTTTTTTCAAAGAGTAGTGGTACGGAGATGATAATAGCTGCAGGCAGGAAGGATCTCTTACAGTGGTATGTCTTGCACTGGATTTGGGAAGACCTTAAACAAAGACATTCCAATGTTTAAAAGTCTTCTGGAAGGGTGGTCATTATTGTTCATAATGTTCTTCATTATTTAAACTAATATATTTTAATAACTAAGGAAATACAGTATTGTAACAAGGTTTGGTGGCAGTTGCAGGTTTGGTAAACAAGTAACTAAATACTGGCTCTCACTGTATAAGATTACTGCACTAGAACTTGGAAACAAAGTCCAGTGGATTGTTTTTTAACTTCTTTGGAATTGCTATGACCTGGACCACTAAGAATCTTCACAAGCTTATTGCACTGTAGTTATTACACAAGGTTATTTCACAATGGTATTGTAAAGTCTGACCGCAGCAGTAATGAATGATCTGCGGTGGCGGTTCTTTTTACACAGGGGGTGTATAAGTCTATCGGTAAAGAGGCTGCTCAGTTCCTCTACAGTCTGATGCAGGGGGTTAGAGGTGTTGTCCATCATAGTTGTGAGTTTGGCCAACACTCTCCTCTCGGCCACCTCCTCCACAGAGTACAGAGAGCAGCCCAGGACAGAAGTGGACCTCCTGACCAGCTTTTTCAGTCTCTTCCTGTCCTGGGGTCCAGCCGATGAGATAATAAAGGAGAGCTGAGGCTACCACAGAGTCATAGAATGCAGAGGCCAGCCCACTCCAAAAGACCTCAGTCTCCTCAGGAGTTGGAGGCAGCTCTAGAACATTCTTGTAAAGGGTGTCGGTGCACTAATCTTAAAGGGTGTTGGGGCAAGACAAGTTTTCTAATTTTGTAAGAAGCTCAGAAAAAAAGGACATCACCTTGTTGTCCAGTTCATTTGTGCAGGGTTTTAAAGCTGGACCAAATAAGAATATTATGGTAATGAGGGTCTTGGTTTGTCTTGTGCTTAGAGTAGAAATTCGAACAGACTATCAACTAAGCCAAATGGAGGAAGTGGCATGTCCCACAGATGTACTTTATCTGCAAAATACTTTACTCCACTTCCTAGTAGCTACTTGGACTCTTTTAATCTCTGCTGCCTTTCCTCTATACTGCTGCATTCAGTTTGTGTATACAGAGCAGCATGCTTGATAGATTGTTGTCTCGCCTGCTGATCATCCTGGGCAGACTCTTGTGATAGCTACTCAAACAGCTGTTGGAACTACATGATGTTCAGGTGGGGTTATCTTTTTTCCAAAGTGCTGAGTAAAAGTGAACCAAACCAGAATAAGGTATAAAATCCCCTTTTGTAGTGCACTGAGCTGCTAAATTATGAGCTGACTTTTACATGGATTTTATGCAGGTTTTTAGCATAGTGACATTTTTTTATTGGTACACCTGGTAAAAACACTACTGGAGATTGCTATGCCAGCCACTACACACAGTAAAAGTCCCATATTAAAGTTCCACAAAAAAAAGTAGTGCCAGTTAAGTTTTATAATTTCTGGAAACATACAATTTTTGTTTTGATATTTAGATATTTTCTTTTACAGGCATTTTTAGTATTTAATGGGAACATACAGTAATATGTTGAACTTTTAGGGGATGCAGCTTTTTCTCATTGCATTCTTATTAAGAATTTTAAGAGTGCCTTTTGTGGTTTCCTTCTGGTTCAATGGGTAGAGTTCTTCTAAATAACAAGTTACATGAATGTTTGTTTCTCTTTTGCCTCTTAAATGTTTTGCTGTCTTCGCTTCATCTGTTAAGGGAGGATTCTTTTTTACTTTATCTACATTATCTAGTTTTCCTCTAACAAAAAAGACGGATAAGAAGGAGGCATTAAGGTGTATGAAAATTTAATTGCCTCAACTTACATTCCATTACAAGTAATCATGTGATACATGCAGAAATAAAGTTGGGTTTTTGAGAAAAAAAAACTCAATGCCTGGAAATACATCCCTGACTGTTGCCATACTGAGTCTTGGACAGACATGCATCTAAGGTACTGATGTGTACTTTACTTTGAGGTCTGACTCACTATTTTAACTCAGATTCCTTAATAAAGTTTATTGCATGTATATGTTCTAAAATTATAGGGATTCTTAGTTTAGAAGCATTTAATGAACAGAAGAAAAAAGATCTGATTTCTTTTTAGGATTAGTTTTGGTAATTAAAGATTTTGAGGGATAACTGGCTGATTCTGATCTCTGGCTGACTAATCTTTGCATTTCAAACAGGCTTTGCTGTTTTCTCACAACATCTGAATTACTCTGGCAGAGAATCATGAAACAACTGTGTGCATGAAATGTACTTAAAAGGCATTAAAGTGGAAAAACTTCACAGATGTAATACTTTGAGGCTTAGAATTAATATGACTATAGCTTGTTAGTCATTTTTATACTGTATATATATATATATATATATATATATATATATATTTCTTGTTTACTACTTTAGCAAACTCTTTTTAACAAAATGTGATGCAAGCAGAACGTCAGTTCTTTCACTCAGTTTTTTTTTTTGGATTCCTTTCCTCTTCTCAGGTCAATCCAAACTGCTTTTCCATCTCTCTACTTTTGACAGAAAATTGACCAAACAACACCTTCCTTGGTATTTTCAAAGTCAGGTGCATGCAACAGTTCTTTCACAAACTCCAAATGACTTTTAGATCCACAGGCCAATTTTTCTCCCTGCAACTGGCAGTTGTGAATGAAAACAGAATCAACCTCCTGACATATATGTTTGAATGCTCTCCTCTGCCATGAAAGAACTCTTAAATATGGAGCCTTAAAAAATGGGGTTATATGAGGCTAAACATTTAGTTTGTGTTGCTGAGACTCGCATTTTCAGCGTCATTTGTTTCATTAAGGGACTGTACTTAGACTGTATGCATATTTTGGCCCCAAATGGCACCGTGATGTAGTTCTTAATGATCTACTCTGACTTAAGTACCCTGACTAAACTGCAAACAAAATGTTCTTGTTTACCAAGTGTGTCAGTCAGCTTCCTCTTATCAAGATTAATAAAGTAGCTTCTGTTGGAAACTTGAAGCAGAAACTAATTTAGCCTATAATGTGTTCTAATAAGTTAGAGTTTTACAAGGCAGGTCCACTAAATGCAGTTTTTGATATAAAATCTACCATTAGAAAGGTTCTGCTTTTCAATTTGAAATCAACATAGGACAAACAGATTCTCATCAGTGGACACCTTGACCTTTGACTGAGTTCAGTGAAACACATGCTCACTTATGGCCAGATTTTTCCTGTTTCAACATTACAACTTAGACAGAGAGAGAGATGGAGGAAAGAGATGAGTGGTTTGTTGGAATGCAGATGGTGTGCCGGAGAACTAAATGTGCTTTTGTCATGGCAAGGGATTTGATTGCACTGGCAAGCAAGGTGAAGCTTCCCAGAACCAACCGGAACTATCATTAATTCAAGCTTGACTTGATCTGCCCACAAAACTTTATTATCTGGGTGAAAACTGCCCAGGCAGGATGGAGTCTGGGGAGAGAAGTTGTGTTCTTTTCCAAAACCAACGAGTAGCACTTCCTTTTGAGCGTTTTTAGAAGACAAATTGACTTGGATCAGCAGCTAGGCAGCTGGCTGACAGAGAGGTGAGATGTATAAAGCCAACATGGGCATTTTCATCATAACAGCTTTTCTTTTTATTTATATATTTTGTCCCGCTGCAGTATGTCACCTGCTACAGTGTGTCATTTTGCCCTAGTTGCTCTCAAGCTCTATCACTCACTCACACAAATATACCTTTAAGTACAGTGCAGTGGTCCTGAACTAATCCTCGCTTTAAACACGTCATACAAAGTTGAGTTTGTGGATAACTGCCTTTTGATTAAAAAAAAAGAAACAGAAAGAGATCTTACTTTAGAGTCTGAGAAATGAAATAATAGAGAATAAAAATGTTGAAAATAAAAATGATTAGATAATGCCTTTTTTAATCTGATATCGTATGGATCTGAACAGATCTATGACCTGGAATATGTATTGTAAGTGTGTTTGCTGCATTTTGTAATCTTTCTTTAGTGTAGCAAATGATTATGGGAAGAATTGTTATTTCCTTTCTCTTTCACCTTGACTTCTGTGTTCAGTTGATCTACTGTTGAACCAGTTGAAGCGGTGAAAGATGACCGTCAGGTAGTAAAATAAGGAGCCATTAATGTGAGGATAACATCTTGGGTGGCTTAGAATAAAAGTATTGATTTTAATTAAAAAGTCCATCCATCCATCTTCATCCACTTATTCCATTGGAGTCATGCTGGGGCAGGTGCCTATCACTGTCTATGAGCGAGAGGTAGGGTTCACCTTGGACAGGTCGCATGTCTGTCACAGGGCAACTTAGAGAAACATGAAGACATACAACCATGCAAACACTCCCACACTAAGCACTATTTAGAAAAGCCAGTTAACCTAACAGCTCCTCAAGGCTTCTTGATAACTCTCTGGAAATGGCTTCTTCTGAGCTCTACATTTGTACTTTTAATATACCGTTGCTCAGGGTCCTGGATGATTAGACAATGTTGTATTGCATGATGCAGTCGGTTTGTTTTGACTAATGGGGTGTTCAAGTTGGATACAAATTCTGTAATTTCCGATCTCAGTGTGCAAAATGTGATTGTAATCCTCAGAGAAATCTATCCCCCCACTAAAAATCTGATTGATCTGGTGGTGGTGCAGGAATACGATACAAAACAAAACCGTTTTCCTATGCTCAACATTATGATATGACATTGTTTCGCCACAGTTGATTCATTACCCCATTGCTATTCATCTTTCACGCTATGGTCTTTACCACGCTGGTCCTCCGGGCGGCAGTAAAGAATAAAAATTGGACTCAAACAGTGCGGGGGAATTATTTATTGTATTTTTAAGTACAAATAAAAAAGCCCTAACTTGCTCGAAGTCCCGATCTGATCAAGAAAGCAGTGTTTTTGTTATCTTGGTTTGTTAGCAGAATTACTTGACAATGTATTAATGTATTCTAAGGAACATATATTTATAAATATATAGTGTGAAGCAGCCGGGAAGAGGATCAGTGCCCTCTCAGGGTTGGGGAGGATGTACTGCCCATAGTGGTATATATATATATATATATATATATATATATATATATATATATATATATATATATATATATATATATATATATATATAGACATAAACTAGTTGGGCATGTGCAAATCAGCTGATGGTACAGATCTTGCTTCCATGATGGATCAGGTAGCGTCACTCCTGACCAACAGGCAGTTTCTGCTGACAGTAAAGCGCTGCCTTCATTAGCCCAGACAGGACCTTTAGGGCACAGTCATTGGGGGAAAAAGGGCTGCTAGATCCCCAAAAATTAGCACAATAATTGCTCAAAGACTGGACACTTATATACCCAAACCTATGGTATGGAAATTCTCCTTAGCTCTATGCTGACGTAGGTGCAGGTGCCATTCTAAATACAGAGGACCAGGAAAACACTCAATTCAGGAGTGTAGACACAGTCATTTAACAACTAGAGGGGAATTAAAGACTGTTTTTACACCCTTCACTGGGTATATTTGTTTGGCTGCACTCTGGGGAAATTATATGTTATACTTTCTATAATAAGTAATAACATTATAAGCAGGTAACATGCTAACATAACAGGGTTACATCAAGCGACTTATCCATAGGTAGTTTTCAAAAGTAACAATTTAAGCACTTGTTAGAGCCTTAATGAGACAAAAATAATAAATTGAAATAGTTTGCTAACAGTTTGATCATCGCACCCCCAGTTAAAAAATCTTATCTCATCACGCAAACTAAAAAAAGATCATCTAAAAAATCCTCAGAATGTTTATAAAAAGTAAATTATACATCCAGAAGGTAAATATTTTTTCTTCAAAATAGGTAAACTATACATTCTATAAAGGTACACAACATTTCTGCTTTAATGCAAACTCCACTAATAGTTGTAACAGCTGAAAGTGTTGAATATAAACTAGGGCTGGGCAATTAATTGCATCTGTAAATCTGTAAATCAAAATGCTATTTTTCAAGTGTAAAGACACACAATTTTGGTCACGATGTAATAAACAAGAATCAAATCTCAACTTTCTTACTCCAGCCCTAAAGGTGTTGGTAAAACACAAAGGTTTGCAGTTGTACAAAAGGTTAGACTGAACAGATATATGCATGCTAGAAGAAGGAAGCTCTCTTTTTACGGTAACAGTTAAGTCGTACGACAATTGCAGGCTTTTAAGGCCACGACAACAATGGAACCCTGGAGTGAAACGTGTACGTGCTTGTGGTTAGTGCAGAGGAAAATCAAAATACAATTGCAATATAGATTGACAAAAGTACTGATTTATAATTTGACAAAACCTTTCAGCCCTAGAAACAGAAAAAGGCTCTAAGAAGGATCTGTTTTTACCACATGTATTTTAGAAATCAAATATATTTTTCTGGCTTCTAACAAAATAAAACCATCAATACTGCATATGCACCACTATACTGCTTTTCTTCTAGTTTTAAAGCAAATCCCTAAGCTAGCATAGCTGATTCCCTAACAAGGAATTATGTTGGCCAAAAAAAGAGCTTTTACAATTGGAGGTCAGAATATTCACCTCCAGTGTTTTACTCTCCTTGTTAGATTTTAATTATTTATTCACAGACTTAAAAATGTCAAAAACCATCATCACTAAATTAATCACTGACATCCTGAAGGGAAGAGGTAACTTTGGAAACTGTAAGAGAAACATTTTGTTTTTCTTGATTGCTCATAACCAGAATACGTGTAATTATATGACTATTCAACATTAGATGTTTCCCATGTTGGATGGTGAAAGAGCTTTATCAGTAACTGTCAACTAGTGACACACCAACAAACTAGAATCAGTTGCTCAGGAGATGCCCAATTAATCTACCTGAGATATGTCCCGGAATCCAACACACCTCCTGGGGCCAAGGAGGGTGTTCTGGCTCCATATTTTCCATGATGTTTTGCCTTTTTCCTTAGCTTAAAGGAATAGTACACCCAAAACATGATTAGCCTTCATTTTCTACTCACCCCCATGCTGAACAACACTCTGGAGTACTTTTTTGATATCTCAAATGCATCTGGAGATCTGGGAGGCTTCTTACTGTCTGCTGACATTCAAATAATGGAGGTCAATGGTGCCCAAGGCAGAAAGGTCCATAAAAGTCCACAAAAAACGTGTCAATATTCCTCCATACTGCTCGTCCAATGTATTCCAAGTGTCCTGAGTGGGTAGGGTCCATAATTTACTCGAAACTAAGTCATTTAGAATGTTTTTAGAGCATAAACAGTAGTGTATAGGATTTCCTAAAAGCGCGCCCCTGCGAGTTCACGAGCCTACGGAAACCGCGGCAGACCAAACCAGATGAAAGTGCGCATTCAGCTCGGCAAAGAACTCATGCTCTTCCTCAACACTGAAGTCCTCAGACATTTTTCTTTCGTTGTTTCTTTCTTTGCACAGGTAAACAGCACATTTCTTCTTCTACGCTTGCATTATCAAGAGCAGACGCTGAATGCGCACTTTCATCTGGTTTGGTCTGCCGCAGTTTCCGTAGGCTCGTGACCTCGCAGGCGCGCGCTTTTAGGAAATCCTATACACTACTGTTTATGCTCTAAAAACATTCTAAATGACTTTGTTTCGAGTAAATTATGGACGCTACCAACTCAGGACACTTGGAATACATTGGACGAGCAGTATGGAGGAATATTAACACGTTTTTGTGGACTTTTATGGACCTTTCTGCCTCGGGCACCATAGACCTCCATTATTTGAATGTCAGCAGACAGCAAGAAGCCTCCCAGATCTCCAGATGCATTTGAGATATCAAAAAAGTACTCCAGAGTGTTGTTCAGCATGGGGGTGAGTAGAAAATGAAGGCTAATCATGTTTTGGGTGTACTATTCCTTTAAGTTTTGCTGTTGTCTTCCTCAAATTCCCCAAAGATCAATTATTTTGGTTCCTTACTGCCTCTTCAATCTGTCACCATTTTCAAAGAACTCAAGTTACCTTTCAGTGTCTGCTTTTGATCAGTTATTTCATTTGATATATCGGATCAAAAAAATTAGCTTCTAGTCAACGTATAAATGAAAGCCTTCAGGCAAAATCTGCCTCCTTTGAGGCATGCAAATGTTAAAGCATAACGGTGCTCAGAGTGGGGAACACCTGTAGAACTATTTGATTTAGATTCTCTTTTTTTAGTAAAACACAAGGGCATTTTACACAGTAGCTACATCTAAATTAAATTATGTTTGTTCAGAGTCCTTCACCTTCTCAGCTGGCAGCTTTAAAAACCTCTAATTGAACTCTTTTAACTGCAAATCACTATAATTTCTTTATTTGTATGTGTTTATCTTACAGGTTTGGCAGTTCACCAGATAATCACAATCACTGTGTCTCTCATCATGGTGATCGCAGCCTTGATCACAACACTCGTCCTTAAAAACTGGTAGGAAAGATTCCTTTACTTTTCATGCACAGTACTTTGTCAGGAGCTCCTTGTTTGTTTTGATTTTACTAGCACAATAGGTGCAAGGTATGATTTTATGTTTGTTTTTTGTCTTTGGTGCGTGTTTTTGTAGCTGTGCGCAGTCTGGAAATGGCCGCCACAATAGCCATCAGAGAAAGATCCACCAGCAGGAGGAAAGCTGCCAGAACCTGACAGACTTCACCCCAGCCCGTGTGCCCAGTAAGGTGGACATCTTCACTGCCTACAATGACAGCCTGCAGTGCTCACATGAGTGCGTACGGACTGCTGTGCCCATCTACACCGATGAGATGATCCAGCAGACACCCGTCTACAAGACAGCCTACAATGGAAACAGGTACGATTGGTGGATGAATGCCTTTATGTTGAAAAATCACATTTGCTTGTCAGAAATAATATTGGATGCACATAATATATGACCACTGGTGTTCTTTAGAGTGACCCACTGGAATGATTGGCAACTACTACTGGAACATTAAAATTAAGTCAATTTTCAACTTTAGTTTTCAAACTCACATTAAAATATTTTTATTAACCTAAATAAAAAGAAATAATTAATTAGGAGAACCGATGACAAAATCCAGGAGAAATTGCCTGGCTTCATTTAAATAATTCCCAAAGAATAAATGTGAATTAAATAGATATGCATTTATGCTTTCCATTTTAGATATATATATATATATATGTATATGTAGAGAGAGAGAGAGAGAGAGAATCTTATCTACAGTAAAGTAGTGGCAGGTAAAGGGTTGTTTCTCGTTTGTTAAATAGATAAATAGTATTTGCAGTGTTATTACACCAGGTTATAGTACAGGTGTTGTAAAATCTGATAAATGACCTTTAAGTTGGGTAGATTGGCGTTTTTGGCAGAAGCTTTTTATTTATAGCTCTTTTACTGGGATATAAAAAAAATCATAAAATGAAAAAAAAAAGACTAGAACACATTTTATTTAAATAATGTTGTTGTGTGTTAATCTTTATCTCAGAAAATAGCTCTCACAAGATCAGAAAAGTAATTACTCAAATATGCTTTCCATGCAGTCCTCCTCCTGATGTCCCTCATGCTCCTATTATGGCGAAGAAGCAACATTAAATTGTTTGTATATCGATAGGTTTTATCGTCTGGGTGAAGAAAGGTGAAGTCATGAACTAAAAGACCAAAAATGATGACAAATTACCAGCTGTAAATTGGCAGCGAGGGGAAAAATGATTTATATGGTGGTTTCATGTTGCTGTCACAAGTCACTAAAAGCATTTTTACTGCTTTACAGATTCAGCAGGAACACTACTGATGAGTCCAGCAGCTTTTTTTTAGTATCTGAACGTGACAGCATTAGGATGTTGACAGTGGCATTAAAGGCTAACTAGGAGCATAATTAGAGGACACACATTAAAGGTCTTTAGGGTAAAAAAAAAAAGGCTTCTACTATGTAATCTGTTCTCTCCAAAGTTAATCTGCATAATGTTCTAACTGCGTTTGTTTTATCCAACAGGCCCTCCCCCACTGAAAGACAACTGATTCCTGTGGCCTTTGTGTCAGAGAAATGGTTTGAGATCTCTTGTTGACGAGCTTTGGGCTTTTTACTCGTTCACTGGGAAAGAATTCATAAGTATACGCTCTGGTGGGTATTTTTTTATGTTGCCTTTTCTACAAACTGTTGAGTGAGCTTTAGCCACATTGATCCCCATGGTAATGCTGCCCCACTTAGGGATTTAAGAGGAACTTGGCATATGTTTGTTAATATGACATAATTGTGGATTTTGTGCTTTGAGGGGAGGAATAGAGCTCAAGGAATTTGTAAATATATTATATATATATATATATATATATATATATATATATATATATATATATATATATATATATCACACCGGAGACAGTAATAAATTAGAAAAAAAGGCAATGTGGTGGAAGTACCTCTGGAAGACCTGTAGAAATCCACACCTCGGGTTGAAAAGCTTAAGGGAGCTGCAGTTATTTTGTGCTCCACAAATCTAGTCTATACACTACAAAAATTATGAATGATTTTTTTCTTAAAATCTGTGCATTTTTTCTTGAATTGGGCAGGTGAATGAGACTTTGCAAATGGAAAAAGACTATGTACATTCAATATAACAGAAAATAAATTTAATTGTCTGATTTCATGTGCTTATTATCTAGTGATCTCATTTTAGAGTAAATGTAGTAATTCCATTGGCAAATTGTCTTATTTACCTACTCAAATTAAGGGTAAATATGCTTGATTTGAGTATGTTATGCTAATTTCTAGATTGTTTTTGCAGTCTGTAAAAGTGTTGTAAGAAAAAAAGCTTTTGTTGAATGAACACCAAAAGAAATACTATTTAAAAAAGTTCAGTCTGAAAAGAAAACAGATGTATGAAGTTGATCTTAACAGGTAAAATCTTGACAGAACTTTAAGGGCCTAATCTTCAGAGGTTTGAGCGTTGTAAAACACATACAAGCTTGTTTGCGAGCACAAAGCAGAACTAAAAAGTAGGCGCTAATCAATCTGCATGTGCAAAAAAGAAGGCAGCCTGTGCAAATCTATTTTTGTGTATGACTTCATCAACACCCAAAGTTTGTTTTACTAACCAAACTGTGAACATTTATGGGTGGAGGAGATGCAAATGTAAATACTTACCATGTGGGGAATGATTTTTTTCAATCTTAACCCAAACTTTGGAGCACTATTTAATCAAAATGTCAAAATTTCTAAAAAAAAAAATGTTACTTTAACTTCTGTTATTTTATTTATTTAATTTGTACGCAGCACTTTGAGATACTTGTGCTAACTGTGTTTTATATATATAGAATTTTATATGACCATTTTTTTAAATGAATTATTACCATTATTACATCTGACTGGGTGACTTAGAAACGTATCTTTCTAGCCAATGTTAAACTGCCAGTGACAAGAGCAATCTGCTCATTTTTACAGGGCTAAATCAAACTGATTTGCATCTCTTAACATTTGCGCAGCAGTCACAACACGCAACATTTCAAAGATTTTTGTGCAGGCTTTATAGCGCTCCTTATTTGGATTCTTTGAAGATCATGTCCTAATAGTTCTATGATGATGGAACCACAATAATACACACAGTGGTGGCAGCATTGACTACTGGGTTTTTTGTGGTGGTGGAAAAATGTACGGTATATCAATAGTGTAACATATTATACCTTAACTAAGTTATTCTCTTAAGGATATTTAACATTTAGGTGTCATAAAACTGTAACTCAAATTAATGTTTTTTGTTTTAATACTGTCCTCAAATCTGATCTTCAAATTATGCGACATTTAGAATTTAAAATATAAATGTTAAACAAATGCTTTGGCGCTGCTATTGAACCAGATTTTTAGAGAAATGAATGACCAGGATGTAAAACAGAGAGGCTCTCCTTTCTTGCTTTTGTTACACTTGGAAATTTCAGTTTCTCACACCATGCTCTTTCGTTTTGAATAAAATACAAAACTTCTCACTATCTTTGCAGCCTTGTGTATTTATTTTTTATTATTTTTTCGTATAATTAGCCTTACTAATATTGTCTTCTGATTACTGCATGTTACTTAAATGCTTTGCATATTTTGTTGTATATAGATACCAGATTTGGTACCAATCCTGTAATGCAACTAGAAAGTGGGATATTTTTAACAATAAATAATGTCTGTGTTGAATGGCTTTGTAATAAAGAGTAACTGAATTTTACTTTCCTTTTTTCTGCATTTTCACAGGATCCAGCTGGAAATGACAAACTCACAAAAACAGCAAATTTTGTAAAATAGTGTAATCTCTACTTGGACACTTTTGAAGATATTTATTTTTCTAGAGTAAACAAGGTGAACAGCTGTTAAGCCGCTCCTCCATCTTTCCTGAGAAACAGAATTCATTTAGGTAGAGAGTATATATATATATAGATATATATAGATATATTTACAGGATGTATGGAACAAGACTACGGACATCAAAGATGTCTCATGGAAAATATTTGACTTTAGGTAAAGGAGCCCAAGAAGCTGCTTTAGGCGGAAGACAAACTGTATTTCTGAACAATGTGCCAATAATGCCACTATGTGCCACTACCTGGATAAAAGGAGGTTAAACAAAAAAAAACAAAAAACTGAAGGACTAAACAAAGTGTGTTATAACAATACTGTATGAGCTCCTATTGCTTTCATTCTTTTCTTTTTTTGTCATTTTTCTAACGAAATGTAAAAAGAAAAACAAAAAACAACTATAAATGTATTTGAAAATGTTTTGAAGTAATTTTGAGAAATGCGTTGCAAAAGAGTCTAAAACATGTTTCTACAAATCAAAAAAGGAAGAGCTGGAAAAATAAATCTGTAGGTGGTTTATGCTTTATTGGAAATTTGACTTTAAAGATCTTATTTGTACAAAGTCCCATTTTAAAACCTGAATAGTTATGTCTATTTTTGTACATCTAGAAAGAGCCTGCTGCAGTCCTGACAAAGTAAGTCTCTATGAAGAGGTAGCTCTGTTGTTACAAGGCCTCCATTGAGAGATAAAATGATTACAAAAAACACTATTTACACCTGGTCCACACAAGCCCAATACCCATAGCACTGCTTCTTATGTGACATATGTGTCTAAGTAAGGTTAATTAACACATATTCAGGATGTGGTGATGGTCCATGCAAAGACACCAGAGGTCTCATTTATAAAGGTTGTTTATGCACAACATATTCTTGAACCTGAATCTTATGTGAGCAGATTTTCATGTAAAGCTTGTGATACCCTAAAAAATCCAACTTAAGCATCCCTCATGGCAACTCTTACCCCTGCGTATGCTTGTTATGCTGCGTTCACACCGGACGCAGCTGACGCGACAGAAGCAGCGAGTTTACATGCAAAGTCAATGGTTGACGCGCGTCAAGGAGCAGCAAAAGGTCCCGCGGCGCGGTTTGAGCAGCAGGCGCAGCGCGTCTGAGCAGCTGAAGCAGCGCGTCGGGCGCGTTTAAGCATCTGACGTGCGTGACGCGCCACAAACACGCTGCTGCTCGAGATGGAAAAATTTAATTTTTGCTGCTTGACGCACCGCGTCAACCAATCAGAGAAGCTGATCTGGGAGCTGGCAGGGAGAGAGACACAGCGCTGATGATCAGAGCGCTGTGATCACTCTTCTGAAACAGTTTATTGACGCCTAAATTAACTTAAAATGCAGAAATCTGCCGGCAGAATATGTTCGCTTTTATTATCCTGCTGCCTGCAGTTTGGATTAATTAGATGAAAAACACCTACCAGCTGCCGCGGTGAACCGCGAGGAGGTGACTCGGCCAGAGGCTGCTGATGAAGGGATTCCTACTGTCGACGCACCGCTGGTATGTGGGGGTCTGAGCGGCTCCGACAGAAAAAATATTGGAAGGCAGGATGATAATCTGAATGAACTGACTGCACTGATTACGTTTTCAGGTGTATTTTCTCACTTAAAAACATATTAAAACTACTTTATTCCCACTGATCACAGCAAATATAGCTGCAAGGCAGAGAAAGGATAGTGAAGCTCCGCCCAACGCTTTTGCATCGCGCAGCCAGAGCAGCAAAGCTGCTTCAGCCGCGCATCAGAACTAACTGGTACAAGCAGCAAAAATGAAGCAGCAGACGTGATTTTGCTGCTTTTGCTGCGTCCGGTGTGAACGTAGCATTATGGAGACAGATGGCGATGTGGAGAATTAAAGCTTCACTGCGTTTTGATTGCTCTTAGACATTCAGTTTTACTCCACATAAAACTGTAATCATAGATTGATTCTATCATTAGCATTTAAAAACTGCAGAGTAATAGATATGCTTGTGAGGCAGACATAACTATACATAGGGACCTGTCACATAGATAAAAACAGGTTTATAAGCCAGCTTTAATCTTTAATCAGTCTGCCTATTATTTACAGTGATGTTTTTCTCACCATTTCATTCTTCTCACAGATGATCACCAGAGTGATGTGTACATCTAATTAATGCATAAATTGTGACAAGGTGTGTGAAAATCCCACTGCTGGCTGTAAACATTTAAACACTGGTGTGATGCTCGTCAATGGGTGCATTGGGAATGCTGGAAGACCTTGCAAATCAGAAAATTAAGAGGGAAAGCATTTTTAGAGATCACAAAAATTTCCCTGATAATGATTATGACAGACCTATAAGATGAGTCCCTGTACTCCTTAGAGCCAGTTCCTCAATTCAGGTTCTCAATGTCTCAGTGTTTTGCACCTTTTAGATGTGTCTCTGCTTCCAGCCCTGAACCAAAGGTTGAATTACCTCCTCGGTGTAAAGTCACATTCTCTAAAGTCATGCTAATGACCTAATTTTTTGACTCAGTTGTGTTGAAAGAGAGGCACTGGACCTTAAGGACCAGATTTGAGGAACCAGCCCACAGAGGATTGCTTGTTGATATTTGTGCCGACCTTTGCATGTTAATCAATGGTAATCACGTATTAAACAAAAAGACTCAAATGTAGAAAAAAATTGAAGAGTAGCCGGTTCTAAAGAAACACAAATATGAATAACCAGCACTATGTGGTAAATATAAATTATATTTAAAATATTTCATAAAATATATATTTAATATGAGTTAAAAAAAGTATTCTCTATTCAGCTACATGTCATAGCTTATTACAGATAAGATATCTATAGAAATATAGTGAACCATCTAAATATGATAAGCTGATGTACTGTAGCCAAAATGTTTACTAAATCCTATAGACATTCAGAGTGTTGAATTTCAACTTTTTAAAAATTTTCCTTTGCAAGTAAAGGTATTCATCAAAGTATTATATATAATCAACAATTTATCAAATCTCTGCCTTAAACCATTTTTAGAAACAAAATAATTCTATCAAATGTTGTACAGGTCTACAATATCACAACCAGTGCAAGGCGGCTTTTTGGATGGCATTATTAATGTGACCAGTTCATACATCAGATTGTTAATGTATTGTTCTTTTTTATATCACTGTGGTTACTAAACATTTTTTTTTTTTCAAACTTTCACCTAACTGACCAACATATCTATTTCTGACTTGCTTAAACAGTTTTTTTTTGCTCTTTTCTCCATGTTCGCTATGTTTAACCATAAAATTCAACTGGTAAGAAGGCTCATTTGAATACACATGAACATTCATGAGGTCCTTTGCATTGATCATTTATCACTTAATGTGGGGCTGTAAAGGGCAGGATATGAGGAGGAAAGATTACACATAAAGGGAAATTCTGTGCTGGAAAGTAGTTGCATGGTTTTATATCTCTTTTTTTTTTTTTTGGTATATGCCATTTTCGTTTTGGCTTACATACACTTTAATTATGGCTCTTACGCAATATTTTATAAATGAGGCCCGAGGTTCAACTGGTTGGATAATAAAGGGCCAAAAGAAACTGCAGGGAGTTTAACAGGACACTCAAACTGTCTTAGTACATCTGTTATCTGTATATTTTACTTAAAACCTAGACAAACAAATCTAATTCTTGAAATTATTTGGATTAGAAGATTAATTAAAAAGTTTCTAAATAAAAAAAATTATTTTAAAGCTGAAAATGATGATAATCATTTTTTTTTTATCTGGATGAAGAAGCATTCTGCTTAAGAATAGTTAGCAAGAAAGCAACAAAGGCACGCTCCTTTCAGGCACAATAATCCTCAGCATTTTCCCTATGAGTTTTGTTATAAAAGGCAACTGTCTGTAGACTCCCCTTGTATTCCACCAGAAGAAGCCTGGCCTAAGCAAATGAAATGCACCAGTTTTTATCAAAATCAAATGAGTATGAAGAGAACAATACAGTTACATCAGAGGTAATCCTATAAAAAAATCTGATGCTGATTGTTTTGTTAAATTAAAATGATTAATACAAGCCAAAAAACCCATAACACATTTGTTGAAATAGTCTCTGAAGTTAAGTCAACTGAACTGTATGGGGAGAAGAATAGTTAAGCTCTCCTGAGAGCCTTATAGCACCAATGTCTTTATTATTATTAAAACTTCAAGCTCTGATTACCTTTGTGCTCTGAAGCTTTTGTGAAACTGCCCAATAATCTATCTGTAATTGTGCTGTAGGTTTGTACAAAGCACAAATAAAATGATGTAGTTGTAAAAAACAGATTTGGCTGCATACAGCAATATGTACAGATTTAAACTGTTTCACTGGGTGTTGAGAATTTATTTCTTGTAATACACAAATTTAGTTACTCAATTTCTAAAATGTACCAAGGAAACAGGCAGAGTAAAATCAATGAGGCTGTTTTCACACATGACTGACTTAAGATGTTTTGGGGATTGTTCAGAGAATGTGTTTTTTTGTGTGTGGGATTTCACATAAGCATTCCGCAATAGAAAATGTATTTTGAAGATGAATTCGCTGAGCTGAGAGGGGGAAACTGTGAGCAGGACAGAATTCAAAGAAACTCATAGGTTTTCAGTAGAATATGCCAAACATGAAAAATAAAAATCCCTACAATTAATTTTCTGCAGAAATTACAACTACAATCTCCTTTCCATGATTTTATGGATCAAATTGAAGAACCAGTCACCAGGAAAATAGATGCATTTGCTGTGTTTGCACATTTTCTCACTAGTTGTTCTTCCAGATTTTATTTTAATTTTCTTTTTTTTTCTTTTTTTACAAGGTAGCCTAAACAGTCTGTGAAGGATTTTTCTACACAAATCCTGCCAAATAATCTCTAGAACATTCCAGGACTATAGTGCATGTGTGAAAACACCTTGTGGGTAAATGCAAGCCCTTGCTGTGGTGTAAAAATGAGTTGGGATCAACACTGTGGTGCAAAACTCCTCCTTTCGGCCCATTTCACAACATGAAAAAAAGCTCCAACAAAATACCCACTGGTTCAGCCTTAATCGTGTTACAGGCTGTGTTGCTTCTTAAACACAACATATATTTTTTGAATGAAGAATCTTACCTTCTCTATCAGAGTGTTATGAAACCTGCTGTATATTATACACGTGTAAATGTATTTTCTATATATTTGCTTCTATTTGTGTACAGGTGTGTTCTATTTTTAAAGGCCTTTCCAGTTGTGGGAAAGGTTTCGAGCGAGGTCGGGGATAGTGTCTTTGTTTACATGTGTATCTACAGTATTTCTTTAAAAAACACACAAAACTAACCCTGTGCCAAGCTTCCTATCCGCACTTTCAAGCCGTACTTCTATGATATATTTAGGTAGCCAGTATAATAATTTAGTAGACGCTGCAATAGTTCACTGGCTTAAAAGTTATCTCCAGGTGAAAGATCTAAAAGCAGGAGTGCTGGATGGTTTTATCAGGTTATTTAGTCATATGTTGAGTTCTGGTTAGAACCGTATGACATGCTCTTCCCAAGCATTTATAGGTGGAATTTAAAATAAAGAGTCATCACATGAAAACAAACTAGTACTAGAACTGTTGCTGCCAAGAATCCAGCTAAATTTTATATATTTTTTCTTTTTTCCAGTGTTTTTTTGTTTGTTTGTTTGTTTTTTGCTACCATTCCCCCTAGTTTCTTTTTATCTCTTTTTATTTATTTTTTATTTCATCTCTGGAACAACTACAGAAATTGACAAATAAAGTGAAGGATGCTAATTTTATAAGAAACAATGATCTGAATCTGTGGGGAAAAATAACAAATCAGTTAAAAAATGTGTTTCTTCTCCATTTCAAGACCCATGTTTGTACATGCTTTAAGGTAACACATCTTTTTCTGGTTAAATCAATATTGGAGATGTTACTAAGCCAGATATTTGGAAAAGAAAATTGCAACCCTCTTGCAGCAGGTTTATGACCCTTAGCGAGGTCAAATTGAAGGTCTCTTGATGAAAAGCTTTCTGGTTTGTGCACTTCAAAAATTTTTTATAATCTAATAATCTAAATCATAATTTTTGCATAAAATATTGTTTTCTGGAATTTAGGAGGGAAGTGAAACATTTGGAACAATGGAACAAGACAATTGACATATAACATAAAAAAAAATGCATTGTCTTATTTCAAGTGCATCTTAACTAATTCTCTTATTTTAACAGTAAAAAATGCTCATTCTATTGCAAATAATCTTATTTACCTGCTCAATTTAAGAGCATATACACTTCGTTTAAGAAAGTTTTACTTATTTCTATATCGTTTTGCAGTGTGAGATCGTTAGCTAATTTTACACATAACATTCAAATGACAGATGTGATGGTGGTGTCACCAGGGCTGTTGCGTTTCCAACTGATTTTTCTGCATAGCAGGAAAACATTGCAAACTGATTTAAACCCACTGCAGCATTTTGTTGTAAAAACATTTAAACTCATTAAGATCCTTTCACAATCTAATACACCAGTTGCTGTCTGAAATCATCCTTTCCATTTTTGGTAGACTTGGTATAGAAATATAATCAATTTTGTTTAGATTTGATTTTACTTACAGATGCTTTTGTTTTATAAACCAAATCATTATTCTGCAGCTTCGGTTATTGTTACGTCACTTGTCTATACATTTCTTGGCTCCCCTTAGCACAAAGACACTATCGATCAGCAAAGGTTTGCTCCGTCCAGAAGAATGATAAAACAAATTTACAGGTCCTGTGATTTTTGTTTGCATGTCAGACATTCGAAGTGGAACGTATCGACATATGTATTGTTCGAACATCGAAATGTTTGCTGAACATTTCAAAGGTCCATTTTTATTTCCCCATTATATCATTAAATGTCATTACCATATGAGAAACAGAATCAATTAAATGGTTCACCAGAATTCGAGCTTCTGGTGTCTCTCACAAGTATTTAACACAAATGTTATTGATGATGACAAGGTTGTGGTTTGCATTTGATAAAAGTCAATAGGGTGCTCAATGAGGTGAAACTTTGCGTCCGATTTGACGATAAATCTTAATCAACTCCCTAGCTGTCAGGAAACTATAGATCGTCTGCTTCTTCTCATTGTTTCAGGAAAATCACATACTGTGCGCTTACTGTATAACAGCAGAGGGCTTTGACTCTGCTCTTGGGTCATCTTTTTCCTTATTTTATTCACAAGAGCTAAAGCACTGCTGGTGCTTATCCACACAGTTAGCGACTTGGAAAGGGAAGGAGAAGCATTTTGTTTGCAACTTATCTTTATGCATATGGTAAAGGTAGAGTAGAAACATGACCCAAATCTGCCGTTGATTCACACAGAAGGCCTCTAGCACTGTAAGATGCCTTTTGCAACAGAGCGCAGACCTGAATGGTTGACATGTTAAGGAAATCTGAAAGGAACAGGGAGAGAATTGTGACAGACTCATGGGGCCTGTTTGGTGATTAGAAAATCAGAGGTATACGTATGACTAATATGAAAAAGGAAAATGTCATAAATATCAGACATTGTGTTTACAGACAGAGGTAAAGTCAGTGATGATTTATGTTCTTTCTCTAACACGGAGCAGACATGCTTTGATCATTTCCACTCGATAACAGCGCATTCATGCTTACAATAACGGAAAATGACTCAAGTTGTGTTGTCGCCATAAAAATTGATAGTTTGTACTTTGTGACTCTTAAACTTTTTATAATTGTGTTTAATATATCATTGAGTACCTCTGTTAACTTTTGTATAAGACATATTACAACAGTATCTACAGACACACATACACACACATTGTACACCTCCAAAAAAAGGGACTTCAGTCTGTCTCTGTGACGGCTAAACGTTGTATAACTTTTGTTTTGTGTCTTATGAACCACATCTCTTCCTTTTGTAGTAATTGGTAAACGTTTAAATTTCCAGGTGACTATGATTTGGTTACTCTTGTATTACTAAGCTCTGTATTTGCAAGCACTGTAAATGCGATTCTCACTGGATTCGTCCTCTGTACATTTAGTACTCTGATGTTGCTATTAATAAAACGTAAAACAACATTAACTTGTGTCATACAATTATTTTGACATTTGTGCTTCGGATACAGAAGTGATTTCACTCAAAATAAGTGAAAGAAAATGAGCATTTATAATCAGAGGTGTCAAAAGCATTAATGTTTATTACTCAAATAGAATTAGAAAATCTACTGTTTAAAACATTTTGGCAGAAGAGTATCAACTTAAGCTTTATAATTAAGTAAAGGCTTAAAAGTATAGTTTTTAAAATTACTTAAAGTGTAAAGGTCAAAATAATGCAGGAAAAAATGTTAACATGACAGATGCTTTACTGCAGTAGCCTGTTAAAGGAACTGTTTTCAACAATTCTAGATGATAATTTCTATATATCAACTTAATTTAACTATGCATCATTTTGAAAGAAAATGTATTATGGTATGTAGTGAACAACAGGTTGGTGCAGCACCAACCACAACTCTGAGCCCAGGTAATTCTGTAGGACACCTCACACAGAGGTGTGCCTTGGCTCCCCCCACAGAGCTGAAAACAGTAAAAAAAAAAAACACTGCACACATGATTTTTCTGTCTTTCCTTGAAGCTGTTCAAATTGGAAGACCCAGGCCCAAGGCCCAGATCTCCAGAATGACCGAGGCTAAGTTGTGATGGTTGATATTCCATTACCGAACTGCTGAAAAACAGGCCGTTTGCAACACATTTCTCTAAGTTTCAGAACTATCAGCACTGGACTGGAGGGGAAAGTCTCCTGAAGAAGCCGTTCCTTTGGCCTGAGCTTCATGGGACAAAGAAAAAAAAAAGAGCCTTTGCTGGGAGAGTGCCATGCTAAGCTGTTGCTAGATGAAAACTCAAGCCTTGATAAATTTACAGGAACAGAGGTACAGTATAAGGTCTGGCAGAGTTACGGACAGATTCTAGTTAAAAAATATGTATTTTGATGTTTTTGATGATTTCAATTGTTTAATGATAAGTAAAAACAAAGCTAACAGGGCAGATTCCATGGTACAGTATGCTATGCTACAGTAATATGTTTTGAACTGTTGTTAACGCTTGGAAAAGCTTTATTCCACTAATACTTTAAACAGTGATATAATGTTAGTTTTATGTTTCCTCGTGTCTATTTGCTGCTAGCTATTTCAAAGAGGGTAAAGAATCATTTAACTAAAGGTTATTGGTTCCTGATTAACCAAATAATAAGCAAATAATAAATAAAACATTATTACATGGATTTCCATTGTAAATTTGTTTGAAAACATTCCATTTGCTCTAAATTTGTGAAAAGCTAAATTGGATCTCATCCCAAATTCATTAAAGATAAACTTTGGTTTTCAAACACATGATCCATCGTAAACTGGGATATGGTTAACAACCATGTTTTCCCTTCCACTTTGTACATAGTAGTAGTTTAGTTGGGTTTCACTAGTTTTTAGTCAAGAGTTTTTAATTGAAATATGTTGGCTAAAGTTTCTACGTGACACAATTTTACCTCAAGATGTCAGAGAATTTTCAAGTACTTTTTGCTAATTAATCCATCTTTATGTTTTATATTAGCTTAGGAGAAAGCTTGGGGGTAAAGGACTGTGTCCCAAATAAAGAATTATGTTTTTTTTTTCCAAAACCCTTTAATGTTGCATACATTTTCCCTTTCAGGGGCCTCTTCGAATTTGGGTGGCAATAGCTTCTGATATTTTATGTTCTAGATCCTCCAAGCTTTGAGTCTCAAGTTTTCTCTGTCATCCTTGTTTTGGGTTAAGGTCAGCTCAAAACTAAGAGTATTCTTTACAGTTTTGCAGTCCCTATCCTCAGTTCTTTTCCGTTTCATCATCTTCTGATTCAGACACTGAGGAGAGTCCATTGTCGGCATCAGCCCTGGTAAACATGTTCTCCCACAGCGAGCTGTAGCAGCTGTGGTTTTGTTCTTGGTTGATGACTTCAGCTTGGTCCATCTTAAAGAGAAACATTATTTTTCAAATAGAATATACTTTTAGCCATGTGCTTTCTTCCCTAAGCCTCTAATTGCCAGATGCCTTACCTGCCCAAGTTTGGCCAAACACAGACGGTATGTGAAATGACATGGGCATGCCTATCCCAGACATGTAAATACTAATCTTGCAGTAGATTCATCGATCCATTATATGTTGTACTAAAGGGGGTTTAAAAGCGGAATGCACTCAATATTTAGTCAGAGTTGGGTAAATATATACCCTTGCCATCAGGGACTTTTTTTCCCCAGATGTTGCATCTGGGGAGGGATTAACAGAGTTAACAGGGTTTTTATAGCAAGTGCCTCAGATGCTCTCATGATGTTTCATGACGGTCTGAGATGGTTTGGACATGAGCGGAGGAAGATGGTGAGTACAATGGTAGAAGGATGCTAAAAGGGGCATGGAAAAAAACCAAGGAAGATATTAATAGATGAAGTTAAAGAGGACATGGAGACAGTAGGTGTGAGAGAACAAGATGTAGAAGGTGGGGTTATTCTGAGACGGAGGATTTGCTGTGGCGAACCCTTAAAGGTCAGTCTAGAAATGTTCCAAGAAACACTGAGTCAAGTATTAAAAACAAAACAACTGCACAATAACAGATAACCACTACTTTTGGATCATATGATCATTAGTTTAAATCTTAAAATGATCTAATCCTGGTGGTATTTGTAATTTAGATAATATAGATTTATATAACTAAAATAGTTTTTGTTAGTCTGTTTCAGATTGTTTATTTTGGAAAATTAATAGGCATTGAAAGGAAAATACTATAAATCAGTGTAAACATTCTAGTATCTTACTTTGTTGTGGTCAATGGGATGTGGTCTCTGGATTCCCATCATGCACTTGTGGTTTAGTAATTTGACTGAAATAATTGTGACACCATCTTCCACCTGGGTAAAAAGCTCCAAAATGAACAGTGCTACATTTTAGGCAAAGCTGTTACTGCTGCAATAACCATTTTTCAAAATAAATTGAAGTGTGAAATACCTCTAGAGCCAGCCTTACTTTCTGTTTGAAAAACCCAGCCATTTATAAGGCACCGAAAAGTATAGCATGTGAGTGTGGCATCTTTTAAATATTTATTCCTGTTGTAATGAGCCTTTGAAAGCTATATAAACTGCATTCCAGTATAGTGCTAGCAGTAATATGAAACATGAAAACCGACTCTAATTTGACTTAGATTTGCTATTTACAATTTTTCCTCAGTGTCAATAACATCAACTTTATAGACAGCAGTGAATAAGACTATTCTGAGAAGTTTTAGCTGTGGATTTATTTCATTCACTCCTACAGTATTAGATATTACAATCTAAAAACCTTTTATTAACCTTTTTTGAAAGAACGTCCTTTTAGGATAATCAATCTTGAACTATTTATCTTTGTCATTGTTTTATTTTGTACATAAGGGTTTCCCTTTCTATGTACTTAGTTATAGCACATAAAGATACAAGCAGATTTTAAGCATACTTTGCTCTCAGCCTCTTCAGGACCAATGGCAGTTTTCGCAGGATCTGATAATGTGGCCATGCATCACGTACCTCAGTAAAACCATAGCCAAATAAATGTTACAGGTGTTGTTAGTGGGAAAGAAATTGAAGTGCACTAATATTTCATTTTTAAAGGGTAAGGAATCCCCCAAGTTTCCAAGCCTTGACTTTTTTAAGTTTTTTCTTCTTTTAGTTACTTCTTTGATTTATGTCTTTTAAAGTCATAGAGGACAATCTTTTATTTTGGGCGGATGATCTAAATAAGTGGTCCTCCTAATAGTGAATCATTTTGGTGATATGTTTACGTAAGGCCGTCCTATGTAATCGTCCCCAGTTACTGTAGCTATCTATTTCTCCACATGCGCACTTTCAGGCGTATATGTGTGGTGAGCTACGGTTTCAGACAGTCATTGAAGTTCACCTTTCTCACCACTGTTCTTTGCAATGTTTAAGGGTCGTAAGAGAAAATGTGTCTAAGAAGTGTATTTGAACAAAAGAAAGGCAGATATATCCTGGATATATCTCATATATATGTTCTCGTAAAGCATTAAGCCGGTGTAGGTATCAGATCTGCTCGGGCCCTGCGCATGCTAATGACGTTACGCTACATGATCGGTTGAACGTTGCCACATGAAGTAAAACATTGTGGTTTCCCAGACAACGATAATAACATCATGCAGCTTCCGTGTGCCGAGTCTGGAGCATCTGTAGCGTTAGCGTGTCTTATGATCGATGAAGTTTTACCTTCCCGATAACACAATTTTAAAAAATCTGTTTATGGTGAACACTGTAACTGCAAGAACATGATATAAAAGGGGATAGCTGGGTAGCGCTGTGGCTAGCTGTGCTCACTAGCTAACATTGTAGCCTCTTTTAGCTCGGTCAGTTATCCATATTAAGCTAAACTCCTTTTAACTTTGTGTTAACAGCAACGTTCATTTTCTAATAACTGTTGTTTTATTTGTCTAAAATCTCTACGAAAGTCATTTATCAAGATGTTCAATTTGTCCTCCCATGCCCTTAGATCTTAATAAAAAGAAAATAAAAATATGCTGAGACTTTTATTGTCACCTTGGTAAATAGCAGAGCTCACTCTGTCTTAGAGGGTAGTGCTTTTCTTCAAGACTGACAATGATTGTTTTCAGCTTTCAGCTACTTTAGATTGCATTAAATTAATGAAATGTAAAATAATAGTTAATATAGTAGGTAATAGTATGTTGTGAGTCCAAAAGAGATAAGATTCTTGAGAAACGGGTGCAATACAGTTTGTCCGAGTGGAGTTGCCATATGATTACATCATAAGAAGGGGCAGGCCCCTGAGCAGATCTGACCACCTGAGCAGATCTGATACCTACACCGGGCATACACTGTATGATTTTTTTGCAATTTTCTCGCCGACTTTCCAGTCATGCAAGAATTTTTTGATCTGGCCGACTTTTAGCCTAATTGTGCATCATATAGGGGGTAACGAGGGGTCATCAGTCCCGATCAGGAATTGTAAGGTCGAGAGAAAATCAAACATGTTTTAAAGCAGTCGCTCAGTGTATATACGCAAACAAGAATTCTTCTTCTTCCTCTCAGATGAAAACTCAAAAGCATGGCAGGCATGCAGGTGAAACTGGAGTTTTTTCTGTAAAATTGACAGACCATAGTAGCCACACTTGCTCAGCCATATCTTTGTCCAAATATGTCGTCGCATTTTTTTTTATTTTTAGGGCTTTCAGCACACAACACTGCACAATTTGCCAAGGCAGCGCGTTTCACTTTAGTGAGCTTCATATTCCTCTTCTACTCTTTTGCTTCCAGATAGACGAGTCCGAGTAGCGCCATTTCACTGCGGAGATGAGTCCAACGTGGTTTTTAGACGCACATTGTGAGCTGGTAGAACTTTTAAACCCTGCGGTTTCGTCGTACAGTTTGAGCTGTAGCTGTATGCAACAATTGAGAAAAAAATGCAGTGTATGCTCGACTGTATGGATTTGCTTTCACAGTGGCTAGCTGTCGCCATAGGCTGAGGCTACCCGACAGTGGCGACTAATAACAAAGATGGCGCACGCCCCAAGTGATCTGTCTGAAAGATAAGTTAACTGAGTTCACTATAAAGTCCACTATATAGCCCCCGCTCTGTATAGTGATTGAGGGATTTAGGGGTTAGAGCGGATGTTCGGGCATAGTATTGTATAAGCAATGAGAACAGCAACTTTTAAACAAAGCGTGCACAAGGAGAAATGGGCTTGTGCATGCTCTTGCACACATTTAATAGGCATTCCCTCTGGGGACAAGTACAAGGTTGTGTATGTGCATTTTTTTAAGTGGAGAGTCTTCTAAAAATTTTGCAAAAATCTTCCACAATACCTTTAAGAATCAATGAAAACATATAATTTAGACCTTTTAAACAAGAAAAACATTTTGCAAAGGCTGTAATTGCTGTAAAGCATTGGTTGTGTTTAACATGTAAAAGCAATCTCCTTTATTTTTTTGCACTGCATTGATTTATTTTCCCTCACTGCCACATCAAATTGGTATGAAAAAAATCCTCATCCTAAATGTGTAGGACCAATACCACAGGAATAAAAAACTTGACCAAACCAAAAAAAAAAAACCCTACATAACTTTGTTGTTTTAGATAATTCCTTTCTGTTAAGATAACACCGTATACTGATGAAGGTTCTCAGTCATCCAGGTCATAGTCATTCCGTAAAAATTCAAAAAATATCCACTGGACTTGGTTTTCAAGATTTGAAGACGTTTCGCCACCTCTCCAGGAAGCTTTCTTAATTCAAATGTCTGGATCCGCAGTGAGTTTGAGTCTTATATGGACAAGGCCTTGTATTGCTTGGAAACATGCAAATGGTAAGTTACCATTGAGAAAGCTTCATGGAGAGGTGGCGAAACGTCTTCAAATCTTGAAAACCAAGGCCAGTGGATATTTTTTGAATTTTTACGGAATAACACCGTATACCAATTACTTGCATGTTAAAAATATCAACCAATCAGTCCAAAATACAGTCAGAACAACTGATACAAATTATTCTTTCTGCAAAAATATAATTACTATAAATTACTATATATAAAAAAAATCCTTGAGCAGTGATTTATTTCTCCATTTCATTACAGTAAATGAAAAAAAATAAAATAAAAGGTAATTCAACGTTAATTCTAGGATTTTTAACACTGTGTTAACAAGTTAAAAGTATTCAGCTTTTAAATGAAACAATTGTCACTTGTACATATAACACAACTACACAGCTTATAGTTTCTTAAATCATTGCAAAGGTATAGAGAACCTAAAGCTGTTTCATGACTCATTTCCCAAACACGTCGATATGAAGCAAAATTCATGAAAAAAGGACACAGTTGAAAACCTCAAAACAGTGTGTTTGTTTTCTTTTAATAGCTGCAGGTATCCCTCTGGTTTCCTCTTGTGTCTTCCTTCTCTCTGCTTTCATACTTTACTTTCTCTCACATTGTCAGATCATTTTTTGGATCACCTGGAGACACAGTTCTCCGCTCCAGTTTGACGAATCAGCATGGGCAGGTTGAGTACGCCTCTGTGCACCCTAAAGCCACACTTTGCCCTGAGGGAGGCCTGCCAGGCCACATTAGTATGAGGCCACTTGGATCACTCTGCAATGACTGTGACAAGCCTGGAGCCCCCTTTGGTGCTCATACATTAAATAGAATTATGCATCCGTGTCTCCACAGAAGGACCCGATCAATGGGGTGGACAGCACATGCTGACAGCTGCCAAGGAGATACTTTAGTACAGTGAGATTAATATCTGCTGCAAAACTCTGGTCTTCATAGAATATGCTGTCACCGAGCTTAGGCAGGGCAGTCAAAGTTAATATGGTGTTGAGGCGCCTAAACCCTGCTCTGAGTGGCAGCTCAACAGATAGAACAGTGCGGGAGGACTATCAAACTCTTCTTATCATAGTTTTTAATGGCAATATTACCAACAAGAAGCCAATATCTGTCCCTCAATAAGCACTTCAAAATGTAGACTATGTTCATCTACTACTTTAAAGGCTTTTACTATATCTTAAGTGGAGTTTTCAGATGTCTTTCTTGTTAAAGTGAAGGAGGTAATGGTAGATACATCTGTCGCACATTTTCTTATGAGCTTGTGTTAGTAAGTGGACTGGGTTTTTCAAGTCTTAATGACCACTTATGGGCTGCTACACTACACTCTATACATTTACACAGCTCTACTTAGTGAGTTTTGTAGTTTATGCATCCTTTTTCTTGGTTCAACCATACAGTATGCAGTTGAATGCATCAGAGGCAAAGTAAGGTTCACTGTCTTGCCTAAGGATACTTCAGTTTGTAGAGTGGAGAAGTTTGAGGCTAAATCACTCTCCCCCCATGAACTACAAGTCCTTAGTGATGGCATAAATGCGCTTTAACATCTTTACTGGTGTGCATCCATTTTTTAGTATGTCTTTACACAGGCTGCCTCTCCATCTAATGTATGGAGTTAACCACATGCTGTAAGCACCACACTGTGACCTCAGAATGTCTAGCTAAAATGTTTCATTAACATCATTTTATATTAACAAACTGCAGCAGACCACTATATGCTGTCTTAGTGATTCATTCATACCACATTAAAATTTTAGATGTTGTCCAGGTCACAATCTTGTATCTTACACCAAAATCTATGAAAATATATTTCTTAAGTAAAAAGAAAGTAAAACTTGGCTTTCAAAAATGATTAGATAGTAAAACCAGTAATCTGGTTTGCATATGTATTGAGCACCCTTAAATGGGTCATAGAATGATTATATAGGATATGTGGTGCTGGTTCTTAAGGTCTCTGAATAGGGTGAGTGACATTGGTTGGGCTGGACATGGCATATATGCAGAAAAATGAGGTGTCAATGGGGTTTGATCTTCTCTGTCTGTCCATTTCACCCACTGAACTATCATTATTCATCTATGACAATGTAAACTCGGTTTTGCATTCTATGACCCTGTTAAAAGCTTGTGTCAAAAATTGCACTGCAATTGCTGTTTCAGGTCTTCGAATTTTTCTCAACTTTTGCAAAGTCTTCTTTTCTCTGGCTCTGTAGAATCAGTTGAGGTGCATCCATGCTGTACATTTATGAGTGGGCTTTAATGGGAAATATAATATTTTCTATGATATCAACTGTTTTATTGGTTCCCAGGCAGTATGGTTTGCTGTTAAATAATGACTGTCTGCCCCAGTGTTAGTCTATGTCTTTGACATTCTCCACTGGCTGGAGACTGTAAATGACTCTAATTACAGACCATGAGCAATTAAGCCAAAAGGTGGCGTTCTTTAGGATTGCCCTGCATTTAACCTTATCCCTTTTCCTGCAGTAGTAAATCCACCCTCCGCATTAGCCACCACATCAATGTTTTATAAGCATTTTCACACATTTTTTTTTTTGTTCTGTATTTGGTCTACCTGTGGTTTTCACACTTCGCAATAAACTAAAAGCTTTACAGAATGGTAGGATTAAGTCATTGTGCTAAATGGTATGGTACTGATGCTTCCTGGGAGACATAATGCTCAACAAAATTCAGTGGAGAAATAAAACATATAGAGTATAAAGGAATCCTCTTTCAGCTTCATTTTTGGAGGTTATCATATGAACTTGTTGTCCTTCATGCTAATCGTTAAGACATGCTTGTTCTCAATTTCTGTGCATGCAAACTTCCAGTGTTCACAGCATAAATCCTTTTAGTTTCAACCATTGATCAAAGCTCCACTTCTCTCACAATATACTTCTAAAATGGCTAAGAGTTCCAAGCAGCAAAGAGTTTTTCAAAGCTTATGAGAAGAAGTGGAAGGCCTTAGAAGAGAAAGACCAGTGTATAGAAATTTTGGGAGATTGGTTCTGGTAATGTCGGAATAAAAGGTAGGATGGTCTTCACAATGCCCTGCAACTGACTGATGACCTCTACAGAGTCAACCTCGCCTCTTGCCTCTAGACAGCTGGAGATAGGCACCAGCAACCCTTGCGACCCAGACTTGGGTGTTTCTTACCTTCATTTCAAGAAAGATACATTACGGTACCTTTAATTACTAAGGATGATACACAACTGTATTTCTATTTCAGGGTTATGAAAAGCAAGCACAAGGATTGCAACATTAATTCTAATTTATTCCTGACATCCTCTCAAAAAATCATTTTCACTCATTTCACACATTGCTTCCATCTGAAAGATGCTGATCTGCAGGTGTTTATTAAGGCTGAGTTTCAGGTTTTTCTGCCATTTTTGTTCTGCCTAATTTGTTTAACATATTTGCCAAAAATTGTGCCTCCATTCTCTCTCCAGTAGACTGTAAAGTGAAAGCATTTGATATCCAAACCAAATTGCATAGAAGATTGGAGCTTAAAGATGACAAAATGTGAAATATTTAGTGGGCATGACTACTTTTTTAGTGTAAGGTGACAGAAGAAAATAAATCTGCAATTTTTAGTTAATAAGAGAAAAATACTCTGTAAGTATTATTCATAAATCCCATCCCATTCCCTGCTATTCCATAATACACGCAGGAAGAATATGTCTTTACTGTAATAGCATCAGCGACTAGTAGATATAGTTTTTGCTGGCCCTTATTAAACAGATGTCTTCTTATATCTTAACAGTCAGTCTGATCACTCTTAACATTATCTAATGATTAAATATAAAATAGATCAGGAAATGTAGTAAATTAATATTGTTTTAGAGAACCTCTGTTTCTGAAAGTTCCCTCAGATGGTATTTGATATAAACTGGTCCAAGAGAAATAAAGCAAACTGTATTGAGTAAATATGCCTCTGGGCTGCCTGAGGTCTCAATGAAACTGCTTAGGTTCTGGTTGGTACTTTTCACCTTTTCTGGTATCTCTGAATGTATTCTTTAAGTATATATTCTAAATACATATCATTTTATAAAAAGCTCCCATTTATTTTGTGCCATCTCATTTAGATGAGTTATATGTTCTTTAGCTGTCTTCATAGTATTTTGGACATTGGACATACATTAAGCCTTTAGTTTGAAGGCCCCCAGAATAAGCTCCTTCTTTTTCAGTGACATGCAGACATCCTTTAAAATTATTTCAACAAATTTGTATTTATCTTTCAAAAAAACAAATGCTAATTAAAAAAAAGCTTCATAAAATGGTCACATCAACTCTATGGCTGTATTTATTTAAAATAGAATTGTGTTCAAGTGCCAAGGGTGGACATGAGTAATCTTGCCTGTCTCAGCCAATAAACTGGTGAAACTGTCCTTTTTGGACAGAGCACAGTCACAATTTCTCCTTCTGGTTAGCTAAGCATTTGTAGAATTAATGCATGTGGTTTGCTTGTTACCCTGTGGCTATGATATACTTTCTGTTATGTGAGCAGAGAAATCTGTTCTTTTCCTCTGCAGATGAAAATACAAAAAGCAACAATGTAACCAGTAGCTCTTTAATAACATCATGCATATGAGCATGGTTCTAATTTATTTGTGTGTCGTTTATCTTTAACTACTTTCTTTGCAAATGAAGACCTAGATGTTACAACCAAAAAAACGCAAAATACTTATTTAGGGCATGGACAAAGGGTAAGAGGTAAAAGGAAAAGAAAGAGAAGAGGAACAATTAACACCTTGTATTCAACAAAAATGTGCTCAAGTTGTTCAGCATGCACCTGAAACTAAAGTCATAATCTTTAGATATTGTCTAAGAAAAAAATGACTTTAGCACCACTCTGTTAAGGGGAGTTTCAAAAGTGAGAATAAAGATCCTCCTATCCAAGGTTGACTAAACTGTGGCTGCAGCCCTGATTTTGGTGCATTGATTGCCGCCTGTGAGAGAGGAAATTTGCTAACCTATTATCTCTGTAAAGTGTGTAATAATCATCTTGTTCGACACTCAGTGTCTGAAGACCACCAATATGTCTGAGAAAACCTAATTGCAGAGAAACTTTGTTTCAAGGGATGTTAGGCTATTGTTTGTGCAAAGACACTTCATTAGGAATACAATTAAATGCATACTCTAAATAAGATTGACATAAAAATGTGTTAGAAAACAGGACAAGTAAGTTCTGTCTTTTATATAAACCAGACTGAGTGACTGCCTTGAGATTGGGTGTATTGAAAAGTGTAAAACAAAACTGCCCATAAGTAGAACATTTTGATGACAGTGAAGGGAAATGTCTGGTTTTAAAATGATGTTCACCAACAGTCTGTGAAGTGTATTGTGTACAATTGTATTTTAAACATGGGGTATACCTTCCAGGCTCTTTTTAGTTCTTCTCATATTCATATATTTATGCGTGTGTGTGTGTTTGTGTGTAGATATATGATAAAGGCAAAGCATTCCGGAGGACAGGTGTTACATGATTACCTTCACCAAGCTTTAAAATAATAGTTGCCATCAAAAAGCCTTCAGATGACAATTTTATTCCCTTTTCCGACTAAAAGAGGCACAGGTTAAAAGCTAAAGTCTAGAATTGCCAGAGGTAATTTGTGGTGATGTCATTTAGCTAAAATAGCTCCTCATTAGTACCTCTGAAGCAGGTCATATGATTAATCACCACCAAAGATTTGAAATCCAATTAGAGGATGTCTGGAGGAGGAACAAATGACTCAACTTTGAGGAAAACACATCAGTGAGGAGGTCTGAATATATGTTTTGAGGGGCAGGACTTGTCCCTCGTGGTGACTGATGCTCAAATGGATGGACCGCGTCTCCAGGACTGTTTGTGTTTGTCAGATCCTGGAGCCATCACTCAATATGTAGGGTGGTTTTGCATGTGAAAACCTGGCAATTCAGTAATTCACAGCTTATTGTTGACAATAAACTGTTGAAATGTGTTCTTAGTTCTACCAGGGGCTGTGGGGAAAAAAAGGAAAAGAAGAAAACAAAAACCGGGTCTCTGTCTTTGCATTTTTAAGTGTTTGCCCGCAAATGCATTTCTCTGGGAATGACTAATTTAGCAGCAAATGCTTCTCTGCTCTGCAGCCTAGCCTGAAGTTTTAATCCCCACATTTGCATGGCTAAACATAGATCAGCCTCCTCACATCCGCACTGGATATCGACTCGAGGAATATAAATGCTTGTTTTGACTGCACATTGAAAACGCTAATTAAACATTTATAAGCTCACTCCTGCACTGTTTCCACTTCAGCCTCTTAAGATTTACCTGCGTGTGATACAGCCAGACAGTAAATATGCATCTTCTAAAAGTCTGGGAATTTAGCTCTTTCTTTTTTTCCCATCCTTGTTGAAGGAACAGCAAGCTCTCTCTTGCAAAGACTGGTTCAATTTCTTGCAAATGGACTTCTCAGAGAGTTTCTTTGCTGAGCTTAAGGGAAGAGCTTAGAGGCGTGGAACGGATGCAACAGCCACTGACTTGCCAGCTGATCGGATGGCTTTATCACACCCTGCTTACACAGTTGAGCTGGGATGCTCCGTCATCCTGGTATTTGCACAAACAGTAAAATATGACTTTGAATAAGAGACACTTACATAAATAGCAGGAAAAATATGCACTAGTTTTGTGGCACCTGCTGTATTCAGTGGAAATGTGTTGACTCACTTTTAATTAGCCTCAAATAAAGCTGTGTGTGTAAGTGTGTTGTGTGACCAGTTGTAGCAGCAGACCCAGAAAATGCCTCAGCAGCTGTTCCATCCTCCTGTTGGTCCAATCAAACAGAGCCTTTCTGCCTGTCAGAAAAGACACTGTTATGCTTCACTGGGTTTATTTGAAGAACATTTGGAGAAGATACACCAATAAGGCATAAGATTACGACCTACTTTATTAGCAGTGCAATAGCTTCCCAACAATTTTCAAATTTTTGAATTTTAGGTAGAAATAAGTACTCTAGGAAGTCAGGCATATTTATTCAATATCTCTTTCTATGTAAAGTTCAGGACAAACTTTAACTGATGAATGTACAGTTCTGGTTAATTCCATAATGTTTGATTTTTTAAGTAGGATGAGCACTTGGGAGAGTAAATTTGTAATTTGTTTTATGTTAAATCAAAAGGGAAGGGTATTTGGATTTTGCTGAAATACAACCTTATCATTAATGCAAAATATGCCAAAGCAACTGCTGTTGTTACTTGTTTTGTCTACGTCTGTTAAAATATGGATTCTACTAGACCCTAGAAAGTGTCTGATGCTTTCTGGCACAAAGACAATAGCAGCAGATCCTTAATTTTCCTCGATGTGTCTTCCCCTTTCTCTGTTCTTTCCATCCGAAAGATGCACCATTGGGCTGGATCTGGACAATTTGTAAACTAAGTTGACACATTAAGCTCTCTGTTCTGCTCCTCAAAACATCTCAATATATATTTTTTTCTTGCTGGGAGGTGTAGTTAGAGCCAACCATTGAACTTTTAATCTTTTATCTTTGCACTTCTGCTTACTTTTAAGGGTTCCCTTGATTTTATCCTTGAGATAGATAAAATATTATTATAATATTTTTCACAGCATGACATTAGCCTCTCGTTATTTTTTTGGCATTCCAAGCTGTTGTAATTTAGTTTTATTTTAACTACCAGCAGCTACATGGACCTAGATAAATGAACACAAAATTAACCACTTTATTTCTTTTAGTGTAATGAATTAAAATGTGTTTTTCATAATGCTCAAAAACCTCCTTCAGTATGTAAAGCAGCTCACAACAGACAATGTAATACTGTAAAAGAGGAAACATTGGAAAATCTCTGGCTTCACGGCGGGGAAAAAATACAAACGAACAACAACAACAAAAAAAACAAATTTTCTAACCCCATATTACCAAAACATGGTAATGGTTCTCGATGTATATCCGTTTTGTTGGAAGAAATTTGTCTTCCTATTATGAATGCAAACCAGGTATTCTTACAAACAAATAAATTGAACCATCAAAGTCGCAGAAACCCTAGTCTTTGGAGGCACACTTGTGTTAATTGTTTTTCTGACAACATTTGGTACGTTAACTTGAATAAAGCTTGAATATGTAGTACTTTCCTCACAGCTCAGGCTTGTGCCAAAAACTTTTTTCTAAGCTTTGTATAAATGTTCAGTCTCAGAATATAAAGTGGAAAACTAACTTACAGGCTTCCAAACACTGAGTTAAAGTGACTACCGCAGCTGTCCACTCCTGAAAGTGACCACTGTTGGCAGACATTAGCTGTGCTGTCCAGATGTGTCTGTAAGCACAGGGACAGAACTCAGGTCCCTAAAGAATAACCACCATATCAGGCTCCCCCAATATATTTCTTTATTTTTTTCCCCAATCAAAGCAAACTATGTGAGATAATAAACATGTAGTTTATAATATAATTTAATGAAAAAAAAGAAAAAAAAAGAAGTTGAAACTTTTAGCACTGTTGTTAATTTCACTGATAACATTTGGTAAACTGAGATTTCTCACTTTCAAATGGTATTATTTCAAATGCCATGTTGAAAGTGAAGTGCTGTTTTAATCACTTATAAAGTTTAATGTAATGATAAGTTTATCCTAAGGTATCTAGTAGATGTCAAAGTAACATCCTAAATAATGGCAGAAGCAAAGTTTGCACTGAATTTAAAATAAAAGCAGGATTCCTCGTAGATGTATGGTGAGTTCTCCAACCTCACAGAAAAGGTTAAAAAAGAAAGACAGACATACATGAATGACTGAAACATAGAGAATATGGTCCTGAAAACTGGTCAGCCTTACAAGGTTTTAACAAACAGTGTCACTAAATAGCCAGGTGCTCTGGATTCCACCCACAATTAATATCTTGTGTTTTACATTAATTGATTTATCTTACTTTCTTTAACAACAGGTCTTTGTAATTGTATGCATTTTTTTTGTCCTGTTGAAAACCTGCACAGGGTTACAAGGTCCGAAGATTTTCCAAAGTATTAGAAAAAGGCAAAATTGAGTTAAAGATAAACTAGACAATAGCTGCTATTGGGAAGGGATTATAGCTGCCAGATAGTGTTGACAATACTTTATTTTTAACCAAGGTTTCTGATGACATATGAGCAAATGAAACATTTAAAACATGTTGCTCTTGCATTTCTACACATGAATGATATTGCAATATTTGTAATGTCATCAAAAGCTAACGTACTGTCACTGTGATGTTATAGCAAGCAAGTCATGACCTTTATGCCACAGGAAGGTGCAAATGCAAGAAAAAATATTTTAATTCTCTATCAATTTAGTGGCAATAAATTGATACTGTCAATATCATGTGGTGCAAAACAAATTATTTTTTTATGTTGTAATGAACTTTTACTCACCTCTGCATGAAGAATGCTTAAAGCATCTGACAAGTAGCAGCAATTGTTTTGTCTTTCATTAATTTAGCTGAAAATGATCAACCAACTTAATTAAATTTTGTTGTTTAGCATTTATATTTGAAAAGAAAAACATCTCCAACAGATGCAGCAGTGTATAAATGTACATAAATTTACAAATTTGTATTTGCATAACCAATCACACCATACATTCAAACCCAAAAACTCTCAAATAAAGATTCAGTTAGACATTAATACGATATGCCAACAGTTATCATACACACAAAAAGGACTCAAAAATAGTTACAGATATTTTGGAGATCTTGAGCAAGAGCCTTGTTACTTAAATACACAAATGTAGGGAGAAAATCAAATATTATTTCTATCACAAGGTGCTTTATATTTAAATGAATATTGTTACATTTCCTTTTTGATTCTCAATAGAACAATAACATTTGAGTTGCATGTCTAAAAGAGGTACATTTGAAGTGCTTCTTAAATTTTCAGCCAAAGATGGTATGGATATATTTAACGAGAAAAAAAATGAGATTGGGAACCATAAAAAAACTTACGCCGTTATTTAGTCATCATAAGGGGAAGGTTTCTTTGTTCAAATAGCTCAACATAAAAACATTCTACCTTTTTAAGTACCGGTAATCCAAAATAGTAATTAACACAGATGGCATAAAAAATTTTACATTCCAAAATTAGGATTAAAAGTACATTATTATTAATCGTCCTGTTTTTGTAAGTGCATGTATTTGCATGCATGTTCACAATGACGGTATATTTCATGCAATAATAGGAGTTAATCATTTTTATGCGTGTGAGGTTAAAGAGTTGTTTAAAGGTTAAAATTGCTGATAGCAACTCCTGCAACTACCTTTCTGATTATCCAAGAGGCTATAGAGTGTCTCTATTTGTTAAAAATGGCATGCAGTACGTTTAACATACCTCTTTACACTAAAGGTGAAAGGTGGTTCAGCTTCCTGCCCAGCTCTAAGTTGGGCTTTTCAACCAGCATTCACAAAATATCTTCATCTTTCAACCAGCCTAAAACACAATTTTTTCATTTTAGAGAGACCTTAAGAAACACAGTGGAATTTGGTTTAATAGTTTCAATAAAATTTGGAAAGACTGATCTGGTCAGACCAAGTTGTTTGGTGAGTAAATTGAAAGCACCTACATTCCCATGGGGTAACCAACATGTTCTCAACAGGTAGGGTCAAATTATTTTCAATGAGGGATACATCTTTATAACTTAAAATGTTTATTAGGTAATTTTTGTTCTTCTAAACCAGGGGTAAACAATTACAAATCAGCAGGGTCCAAATAAAGAAAACCAAAACCAGTGAAGGTCTGGATACTTTTTCAATTATAATCTGTTACTTTAAATAGAATTTAACACTGAAATAAAATGAGCTGTTTTGCATCAATGTTATACATTGAAGTTTTAAATAAAAAAAATATAAAAACTACTTTGTATTACATGTAGCCTGGTGCCGGACGCTCTCGGGGGGCTTTACCATATTAACAGGAGATGCGGTGCAAGTGAAGTTAGACACTGTCGTCGGAAAACATTTAAGGAACAATCATATCTCTGATATGAGATAAAACTTGGCCATTTAAGGCTTTATGTGTGAAAAGGAGGATTTACTTTTTTATTCTGGATTTAACAGGAAGCCACTGAACAGACGCTGGGATAGGAGAGATGTGATCTCTGTCTTTTTAATTTTTATAAAAATTATGTCTACAGAATTTTGGATCAGCTGAAGGCTGTAAACTACAGTTTGTGGACTTCCTGATAGTAAAGAATTATAAAAATCCAGTCTTGAAGTAACAAATGTATGGACTAGTTTCCGAGCATCACCCCTGGACAGGATATTTAAATTTTTTTGCAATATTCTGCAGATGAAAAAAAGACATTCTAGAAACCTCTTTCAAAAATAAAACCAAGATTTTTTTTTTACTGTATTACCTGAGATCAACTTAATCCCAACTAAATGAAATGACTAAATGACTGTCTAATCACTGACTAACTGCTTAATCATCTTTATTTCAAGACCGTGGTCCAAAGACTATACCTTCTCTTTTGTCTGCATTCAAAAGCAGAAAGTTAAGTGTCATCCAAGTATTTATGTCCTCAAGAAATGCCTGTGATCTGCGTAATGTGTTAACTTCATCTGGATTTATAGACAGATATAGCTGAGTGTCTAATAATTCTACCAATTGCAAGCATATATATAGCAAAGAGAATTGGCCCTAGTACTGATCCCTGTGGTTCTCCACAGGTAACCCTGGGGCATGAGGAAGATTTGTCATTAAAGTGAACAAACTGAAATCTGTCAGATAAATTAGATTTAAACCGGCTTAGTGTTTCTGCAAAATATTCAAGTCTTACTAAAAGAATATTATGCTCAAGTGTGCCCAATGCAGCACTGAGATGTAACAGGACAAATAAAGATACAAGACCATTATCTCAGGCCACGAGAATATCATTTGTGACTTTCACCAGAGCTGTTTCAGTGCTATGATGATTCATTATGGTGTTAGTGGTGACATACTTGTTTGTAAACTACTTCCTCAAGAATTTAAATAAGAAAGGAAGAAGTAAGGGTTTAATTACAGCTACCTTCAAAAACTTGAATATACCAAATAACCAAATATAACATGGATAAGGAAATAAGAGAGAATGCTTCCTGGTTGAAGGCATAGATCAAGATAACAGCTTTGCAAACTCTGATCCAGCTGAACTCTGAAAATTCAAATGGATCAAAGCAGTCTAAACCCAGTTCAGATTCTATAGTTACAGTGGGGCAAAAAAGTATTTAGTCAGCCACCAATAGTGCAAGTTCTCCCACTTAAAAAGATGAGAGAGGCCGGTAATTCTCATCATAGATATACCTCAACTATGAGAGACAAGATGAGAAAAAAAAATCCAGAAAATCACATTGTCTGATTTTTAAAGAATTTATTTGCAAAATATGGTGGAAAATAAGTATTTGGTCAGTGACAAACAAGCAAGATTTCTGGCTCTCACAGATCTGTAATTTCTTCTGTAAGAGGCTCCTCTGTCCTCCACTCGTTACCTTCATTAATGGCACCTGTTTGAACCCATTATCAGTATAAAAGACACTTGTGCACAACCTCAAACAGTCACACTCTAAACTCCACCATGGCCAAAACTAGAGGACACCCGAAACAAAATTATAGACCTGCACCAGGCTGCGAAGTCTGAATCTGCAATAGGTAAACAGCTTGGTGTGAAGAATTCAACTGTGGGATCAATTATTAGAAAATGGAAAACATACAAGACCACTGATAATCTTCCTCGATCTGGGGCTCCACGCAAGATCTCACCCCGTGGGGTCAAAATGATCACAAGAACGGTGAGTAAAAATCCCAGAACCACACGGGGGGACCTAGTGAATGACCTGCAGAGAGCTGGGACCAAAGTAACAAAGGCTACCATCAGTAACACACTACGCCGCCAGGGACTCAAATCCTGCAGTGCCAAACGTGTCCCCCTGCTTAAGCCAGTACATGTCAAGGCCCGTCTCAGGTTTGCTAGAGAGCATTTGGATGATCCAGACGATGACTGGGAGAATATTATATGGTCAGATGAAACCAAAATAGAACTTTTTGGTAAAAACTCTACTCTTCGTGTTTGGAGGAGAGAGAATGCTGAGTTGTATCCAAAGAACACCATACCTACAGTGAAGCATGGGGGTGGAAACATCATGCTTTGGGGCTGTTTTTCTGCTAAGGGACCAGGACGACTGATCCGTGTGAAGGAAAGAATGAATGGGGCCATGTATCTTCAAATTTTGAGTGAAAACCTCCTTCCATCAGCAAGGGCATTGAAGATGAAACGTGGCTGGGTCTTTCAGCATGACAATGATCCCAAACACACTGCCCGGGTAACGAAGGAGTGACTTCGTAAGAAGCATTTCAAGGTCCTGGAGTGGCCTAGCCAGTCTCCAGATCTCAACCCCATAGAAAATCTTTGGAGGGAGTTGAAAGTCCGTGTTGCCCAGCGACAGCCCCAGAACATCACTGCTCTAGAGGAGATCTGCATGGAGGAATGGACCACAATACCAGCAACAGTGTGTGAAAACCTTGTGAAGACTTACAGAAAACGTTTGATCTCTGTCATTGCCAACAAAGGGTATATAACAAAGTATTGAGATGAACTTTTGTTATTGACCAAATACTTATTTTCCACCATATTTTGCAAATAAATTCTTTAAAAATCAGACAATGTGATTTTCTGGATTTTTTTTTCTCATTTTGTCTCTCATAGTTGAGGTATATCTATTATGGAAATTACCGGCCTCTCTCATCTTTTTAAGTGGGAGAACTTGCACTATTGGTGGCTGACTAAATACTTTTTTGCCCCACTGTACCTCAGATTCTGTCTAACCTTTCAGAGAAAAACCAGCTATATATACAGGGCTGCTAATTATCTTATTTTTAATAGAATTAATCTTATTTATTAAGAATCCAATAAAAGGAGATGGTGAACTCTGGTGAACTTCTGGTGATTACTTTAACAGAGGTTAGGTTATTAAAAAGTGGTCAGACCGGATGGGGATGTGAGGAAATACTGTAATTTCTTCACATTCAATGCCATACATCAGCACAAGGCCCAAAGTATGAAGATTAGAATGTATGGGACTACATACATTTTAAACCACCCTTGGACAAAAGTGTGTGTTATCTAGCCAGTGAGTAAATTACTTAAATCAGCCATTTGCATGAAAGTTCCTCAGCAGTTAATCCAAGATTGTGAAGAAACATTTTCCTTCTGAACAATCCACACCATGATGTTTTATGTGTGCACACTTAATTTCACCTATACAGTCAGAGTAAAAGCAGTATAAAAGAGTTTGAAATAATATGCCTTCAAAATAAACTTTAGAGTGGGAAGTGTTAGATTTCAAAAGAAATGTGAGAAATGTTCTTTTATTTTTAATGTTATATATATATATATCACTGTTTTGAAAAACTAAATTAATGCTCACAAAAATAATCCCTGCTGTGGATATGATCAGTCTACATAATTAAAGTGATTCAACCAGCCAAATAAGTAAAAGTTAACAAAGTCTTTGGATATAGAAGATCAAGGTCTGTTAAATGAAAAAAGGCTGCACAAAGTGATTTTGTGCAGTGAAACTGCTAGGTCCTCCATATCGCCACTTTATTTTCCCTTTTGAATGAACCGAGATTGACTTCAGGACTGCCCAGATCCGCCTCTTTCCATCTATCACTATCTCCAAGGCAAGGCCCGCTTTCCTACCAGTCTGCCTCATCTTTTGCTGGTGCATAACTTTTGATTGCCTTCCCTCAGTCCAGTGGGTCTGAATTGGCAAGCGTCAGGTCAGGAGTCCATCTAACAACAGAGACAGAGGGGAGGAAATGGATCGACTTAGAAAGCTCCTTCCAGGTTCTTTGTCTGCCACAGGAGACTTGTTTTCTTTCAGCTGATAAAATATGACTTGTTTCTGTGTAACTCAATTCCAACTTTGCAGAAGAAGATCAATGAGACAAAGGTGGAAGAGAGAGTGAAACCAGCACACAGAGTGGACCTGTTACACATTTGGTGGTTTCTTTTTCAATGAGGCTTTACAGGGTTATAGACTCCATGCATGTCTTACAGTACTTTATCACATATATCACCCCAATTTATTATTGATATTACCTATTATTTATTTTCCCCAAAAAAAGGTAGAATTAAAACCCTGTTTTATATTACAAGAGATTAAACATAATCAAAGCTGGCTCTAATGATAATGATATAAATGTCTCAGAAGAATTATTCTGGATTAGAATCTTCCCATTTAGCTCATATTTTTTTCTGTTTGTATGTGAATGCATCTGTTTGTTTTAAGACTATTGACAGATTTACATGGATCAGCAAAGCAAATTAGAGGAGGAAGCTATATGTCTTTGGAAAAATACACCGTGCACGTCTTAAGCATCAAGACAGTTTTAGCATGAATGGTGGCTAAAACAATCCTCTTATTCTGTCACCTATTTGCATCTGAACAAATAAAATAAAAACTTTAAGAATCCTCAGTTGTATTTAAATAAATCCATATTCAGTGCATTATTATCCATCTTGGATTTAAACATTCTGAAAATGTTAGATTTTTAACTAAGGTCGGCAGTGCAAGCCAGATTCTTATGAGAATTGAAAAATAACCGTTTAAAGCTAGCTTTAAAGCCAACTTATAATTTGTATATGTTATTGTATTTCTGTTTTAAAGGTTTTGCTGAAAGAAGGCTGCAGCATGATGTTCTAGTCCTACACTCTTCACAGTCTTTTTAATCTTTAAACAACAATCTATACAATTTACTGAAAAGAATGCAGGTAACAGTTTGTACTCAAATTGGTTGAGTAAATTAACAAAACTTTATTATTAAAGTGTATCTAATTTCAATAACCATGAAACAACAGGAGAAAGCTTAGGTAACATGTACTCTGAATCAAAATTTCTGACTTTATAGGACAGAAAAATAAAAAAAACATAATCATGAAGAAACTTTTTTATACGTTTAATTTTGTTGTTGTAAGGCAGGGTTCTCATGTTCTAAATGGTTCTGCATAGCAGTTACTTTCTGGCACATGCGCACATAGTGATGGCAAAAATTTGTAGATAAATTTTGTATTTGCTACCGTAAAAAAGAAAAACGTAGGATTTACAACCTTGCTAATTTTCTAACTCATGTTGAGATCTGGGAGGTGTAGTGTAGGTTTGGTTCTTTCCCCTAGATTTTGTTATAGAGCAGGGTTGGCTGGGCGGCCATGTAATGAGCTGCACCTGGGATCTATTAGCCCTGCAGGTTGGAGTATAACAAGAGCACACTGCCGGGCCTCCGACGCCTTAATGTTAACTGTGTGTGGTAATCTAGCCTCCTAGCCTCTGAGTGTTTTGCCGAATTTCTTTTGCTTTGCCTTGTCTAGTCTTTCTTGACTTGCCTTCTGTGTTTGCTTCCAAATTGATGTTTCGTGTTTTGTTTTCGGCTAATTGATTCTCACTCCAGGCTGCATTATCCTCAGACCTCCCAGCCACCACTCAGCAATACAGTTAGCTCCAGCTGCTGCCACTGATTACCTCCAAGTCATTACACCTGGTTCCCTGCCTTCATATGCCTGCTTCAGTCACTGTGCATCTGCTGCTAAAACATCTTGTCTAGTCTTTCTGCCAGCATGAGTTCTTCCCCAATTTTTTTGTTGCTCAGCCTGTTTCTGTCCTCTGCCTCACTGGGAACCTATGCAGCTTCACATTGCATCTGGTCCTTACTGCAACTACAAGTAGACTTGCATCGATGAATCAACAGTGCTTGCTAATTGGCCGATTTTCAGGTGATTTGCCACGACTGGTGACCAGCCAGTCTTTATGAAGACAACCGATTTTATGCTCTGCGCTTTGCTTTTGTTGATGAGGTTTTCTTAAAGTGGGAAGGTATCTTTCTCCTATGCTTGGTATATGTTTGATTTGGTTAGAGTTCACAAAACAGGGTGACAACTCACCAGGAACAACAGAGGTGAGAGGAGAAAGCATTTAGAGTTCAAACAGAAGCAGTGGGTAATCAGTGTGAGCACCATAATCAGCAGTCAGCCATGTCCCCCTCTAGAGCTAAGGAACCACAGCCGTAGGTTGAGACGAGCCTGCTGGGTAGACGGTGCGTCAGAGTAGGGAGATAAGTCAGCTCAACAGGAGAGCAGAAGAGCACAGTGGAGGATCGGAGAAGCTCGTCGGGGAAAAGTGCCACGGTGGGGAGAGGCTACAGCTGACTGAGGCTACAGAGGATTGAAGAACCATGGCTGGAGCTCGGATAAGTCAGCTGAGGGAAATATATGCTGACTGTAGGGGAGAGGCTACTACTAGCCGAGTGTAAGACAGCAGTGCTTTTGAGAAGCCCGATGGGGAGAATTAACAGGGAGAGTCTAGGGCTGGCCAAGGCCAGTCTCTAAAGGCTAAGTGTTTGAGTTAGAAGGATCGCTGGGCAGGCAGAGCGGGAAGAAAAGGTAACTGCCTTTCAATGTCTGCACTGGGGGTAGGGTCATGAAACAGTCATTCTGGAGCTAAATTAAAATATCTTTTGCAAAAGCCACCTATAATTCTCGTAAGAGCATTCCCATTTCACCCTTTGTCAATATTATATTCTCTATCTTCAATTTTGATTAAAAAAAGCTTTTCCTCTGCTTTCCCCAACACATTGGTAATTTATACTTTCTCATCTGCTATAATTTTGATACATTATAAAAAATATCAATGAACATGAGACAGCATTTGGAGAATGTATGGATTTGATGCTTTAATTGATCTACAGATACTGATTTTGGTGATCGGAAATTGGCTCCCAAAATCCCTAACAGTGCATGTCTAGCTTCAAGTCATATCTGAATCTCTCTGTAGCTTCAAGGCATGTCTGGTTCTTTCTGTAGCTTTAAGTTACATTGGATCCTCTCGACAGCTTCAAGCTCTTACAGATCCTTGCTGAAGCTTCAAGTCATGTCTGGTTCTTACTGCAACAACAGTTCACGTCTGCGTCATCATGAACTAGCTGATTCAGTCTCACTAATCTCTGGTTCCTGCTTCCATTTCCCCATCATTTTCAAAAAATCATTTAACTGTTTTGGTATAAATGACCAGTTCAAAACATTACATCGAAGGTAATTCAGGACTCAACACTTAGGCTGACCAACCATGATTCAGTCAAGCTCTTATTCAAGTTACCTGACTGGCAGTCCTCGCTCCTATGAACTCCCCTGAACCTGAAACCGAACCTTGTCCACTCCCCACTCTGCTCCTTTAACCATTAGCTTTCGTTGAAAGCCTCCCTGGAAAACCTACACTATGCCTGACATCCCCGAATCTCCTAAAACGCTGGCATACGCTGAACTTTTTATGTATTTTTTCGACTCTGGGCCTATGCATAAAGTGGTGATAATGAGTCCAGAAGTTATGCTTACCGACAACCTAACTTATGCATAACGCACAGCAGCGCAATGCCCATGAAATGATGCACAAGCATCATCATTTAATGGGCATTAAGAAGCCTCAGTTAAAGCTGCTCCCCTCCCTGGAGGCGCCCGGTCTGCATAAAAAGATGTCTTTGATCGTGGTATTAACCTAGCTGCTGTTTACCGCTCATCCAAAAATAGAGAATTAACAAAAAGAAAAATGAAAAAGAAAGAAAGAAGGTTTGCCGTTGCAGCAGATTCAGTGTCTGTTAGGAAGTTTGTTGGTTGTGGCTGTGGACGTGAATGCAGAGAGGATCCTTCATACCCACCTTCTCACTTACCCTATGATGTGGATGAACAGTGGAGGAGAACTGACAGTTTCCTCCTGTGAACCCCGTTCATACCAAAACGCTAACAATATGCCATTAAACAGTAGCTGTAAGTTAGAAACATGTTCAGCTGTCATCGGGAACACTTCAAATGGAATGAGTCACGAAATTTTGAGCATGCTCAAAATTTCCCATCGTACTTGCCGTACGTGGACGTGTCCCAACGTGTTTCAGCATACTTCAGCGTGGTCATAACTTCTACAAAATGTGCCAATAACTTATCCAACTGTGCCAGCATTTTCGCCAGATTTTCTGTACTTCAGGCATACACTGGTCTAAATCGTCAAAGTGTGACAGGGGCTTTACATTGAATACTTGGTCATCCTCATTCACAATTTCACCTCTCTTTTATGTTTATTGATTATTGGCCAGCACTTTGCAACCCTCCCTTCAGATTCCCTCTTTTAGTCATTACATTTAGCTCCATTCAGTGTATCTGAGTGATTCACTAAGACTGCTTGCTTTCTGATAAATCTGCAGTTCAAACTCTCTCATAGGCAAGTATTGATAATATCACACAATCTATGCACAACACCTGACATATTACATCTGTGTTTGATGTGGGATTGTATGTCAGTAGTCATGTTTTTTTTTTAACAACACAGTGAAAGACTAGGCTGATCCTCTAAATCTGTAAATCTCAAGGATTTATTGGCTCTGTATGAAAACCCTCAGTGAAAGCCTAGACATCATTCAATGTAGCTCCCTCGTTGATCTGTCCTATGATGTTCAACAGTATCAAGACCTGCTTTGTGTTACATCTGCTCTTTTAAGGTTTGGATATGATTCCACATCTTTGTTTTTTCATCTTAAAGCTTTTCTTATGCCTATTCTGTTCAATCTGGTCTTCATTCAAAATCATGGAAATCTCCCTGTGGATCTTTCCCTTCTCCAGCCCAGTAGAGGAAATAAAAGTCAAAATAATCAAAAGTTAAATAAAAGACAAAAATATAAAAGATAAAGTCAAATATAAAAGTTAAAAATATGCCTTTTATAATGTTTTAAAGAAATTAATTTGCTTGATCAGGTATCATATCAATGTACAGATACCAGTAGGCTGCAGACACTATATAGGGGTGCATACATTGATTAGAATCCTAGAAACATTATGTATTTTCATACTTTTCAGACAGAGTCCCACCAGCTCGACCTTTTGCCTGTTTTCATGGGACTTCCTAGCTGCTGATCAATACAATAGCTGCAGTGCTGAGGATTGGGCTTAGCACTCAGAATCCTGTATTTGTGTCACAGTTAGTTCTGCTATTTCTGTGATACCATCGTCAGAGATGAGAGACCGAGCCAAACTCTTAGATTTTTTGTATGAATTGTGAGATTTTTTGTATTTTTCAGCTTGGAAAAATATTCACCCTCTTAAATTGTTTGCAAATGTTGTCAATTGGAAACCGCAAACCTTCATACTTTAGGGGTGTTATGTAAAGCACATAACTGTGGGTTTAAATAAAAATTAAAAACAGCTCCCTTCAATGTTATATTATGTGATAAAATCCAGTACTGCCAACAAGTTCAAGGTGCTCTGCTTTATGTTGGCAACAAGCTAAGACGACACATTAGCCTGAACCGTACTCCCTGGGATTTGGTAACATCGTGCTTTTTCTTAGTAGGGGCAGGGAGGCCCATCACACTTTATGAAAGAAGGGTTACAATGCCTTGAAGAAAACCTGTTAAAACCTATTTTCATAAAAAAAAGGAAAAAAACCCTGTATAATTAAGGCTTCCTGATAATGAAACCTCTATGATAAAGACCCTGAAAGTGTTACTGGAGCAACAATAGAATATTCAATAAATTATATATTATAAACTATAATGATTGCACTAAATAACCCAGAAAATATCTAGATATTTAAAGGACATAGTGTTTGGAAGGTATTAGAACCTCAAAACTGCAATAAATAAAAAAAACTGTACTAAGCTATATTGATGATAAAAAAAAAATAATTCAAAAACTCACTTCCAGTGTTTTTGGTATTTTCTGTGAGCACTCAGAATAATGGTGCATTCAACAGCCAGTGGAAATTTCAGTTGTTGGCACAAATACCTAAACGTTGCTTGCCAACCATCATAAAAAAATAAGAGGCAGAAGAAAAATGAATAGAAGAGTTCAGGTTCAAAAATGAGAGCATTATGATTGATTGTTCAAACCAGCCAGAAAAACTACTGTACTTAAATTTTTCTGCTTTCCAAGGGATGAAACGCTTCAACAAACATGGATAAATAAGCTTTTAGCAAAAATCTATATGCAGGTGACCGCTGGTGTAGTTATCATTTTGAATTACAATACAAGCTTCCGATATTGCGGTCAATGGGCTGCATGCCAGAGAGGCAGGGGCTTTGGCCAGTGTTCCAGTGATCTTATCTATAAAAGCATGGCAAAGACAGAAGATGATACCACAGGGGACAAGATGGGGAAAAAAGAGAAGGGTCCATGCAGTGCTAAGAGGTTTGGCCTCCAGCAGGTGTACAAGAATATATCTGTAAAGTGTTAATAATATATAACATAATGTGGTGTGTTGATTTCGTTAGGCATATGAATATGTTAGTACGGATTATTAATTTTGTGCTCATATTTCAGATGTTGTGATTTTTCTCATCATTACCCAGTCCCAACTAGGGGGGGATTATTGGCACGGGTTTTGTGATATGACACGTTCCGCGATACTTCGGTCACAATACCATATTATCACGATATTGCAATATCACTATATATTAAGATTTTTTTCCCTAGCTATCAAAATGAAATGTATAGATATAAAAACAAGCACTGGATATGTTCATCAGAATACATGTTGTTTGGGATTTGAGTCATCCATGTCTTCCACTGTAACTGCCTCTACTAGTGAAATGGTGCTGCGCTGCACAGCAAAAGCGCTCCACAGAGCTAACTGCCAGAGTAGTGTTTCTGAGGTAGCCCATTTCCTCTCATTCTTTTAGGCAATAAATGTTTTTTGTTTGGAAAATCGATATTAGAAACTGAAAGATAGATATTATATCAGTCAGCTGAAAATCACGATACATCGCCAAATCAATTTTTACCCACACCCCTAGTCCTAACGTCATTACTGCCCTGTCTTCCTCTCAATTCTCATAATCAGACTCTGAATCTGAACCTCCTTTGATTCCAAAAAATCCACCAGTGGGTTCAAGTTTGTACTGGTATTGTAGTACATTCATAACTCCCACAAAGTCTTTCAATATTTCTTCATTTTCCAGAATGGCTTCTACCAATACTAGCAATCATTTATTGGTGATGGGGTGTTCTTTTTTTGCTATTCAGTGTTCTTCTGGAGCTGAAAACAATACATCCAACCTCCCACCAAAAAACAACTAAACATCTTAACAAATAATAAAAAAAAAAACATAACGTAGCTATGTAACGTTTGGTCAGAAACATGGGTACCTTTCTTGTGTGATTGTAATCATGTCACATTAGCACCACTTATGGATTTGTATGTTATATTTTATTTTCAATACATTCATTGGAGGCTTTTCTCATTGTGTTGAAGCTGTATTTGATTATATTGTCATAAAAACGGGACAGATACACCCAGTATTCAAGGTGAGACAGTCAGTAGGAAAGCTCAAAAGGCTTATTAACAAAAACTCAACAGAACAAAAGCGTGGGACTTTGGAGCTGCAGCTCGCAGGGAACTGCAGGAGGTGGCGTGGCACCACCCAATCACGGACACTCTGAAGGGAGAAACAAAGGTAAGTGACCATGATCTTCTGACACAAGATGATTATCCGTTTGGGTCACTTACTTGGTTTGACAGTTCAGTCCAACCTCTTTGAAAGAGGTGAGATCCAGCCGATGGGCCGAGTGTCCCAGGTGCTGCAGCCCTGGAGAATAAGCTGGAAGCCAATCAAGGTCAGGGGAAAACAGAACAGACAGAAAAGTCCACCAATCCAAGAGTCCTCAGCTGATCAGCATTTCTGACCAAAAATGGAAGAGAGGGATCCAGGTTTCCAGGAATCCTCAGAGCGTGGAAGCAGGTTTAGGGTCAGACGGGTCCAGAAGCGTGCCCAGACAGACACACACAGAAGCAGGCAGGCAGGCTCAGATGCAGACAGGCAGGCTCAGTGATTAAAAGAAGTAGAGACAAGACATGGTACCAGGATTTCAGCAGGACTTTAAACTTTAAACCTGGCTAGTGGGAATAAAACTGACCCTCTCTGCGTTCCGAGCCAAAACCCTGAGGGCTCCGCAAATTATCGGAAGACAGGACAAACACTAAAACCATCTCTATTCACTGGCCGCCAGGAACCAGGACACAAACCTTGGAACAAAACTAAAAATGACCAAACAGAACGCAAGACGTAAAACAATGATCTAGCCAAAATCGCTCGGGCTGAACCGAATACAAAGCACAGACGCAGGTGGAAAATTAGGAACTGGGCATAAGTAGGCAGGTGAGTGAAATTAAGAATTAGGGTGAAGCTATCAGGCCAGATCATGACACATATACTTTTTTATTGATGGTATGTTGGAATATACAGTATGGTGCAAAAATGACCAATAAAAAGAGTGATAAAGAAAATTAAGAAACATCGGTCCATTGATCTTTGTGAAATTCCCAAATGGAACGTAATGTGCTGACATGGATGCAGCTATAAGAACAGCTCTATAAGCCAAGCTACACAATCTCCTTGCTCAGTAGATGGTCACAAACTGCCAAACCATCAGCATGGCTGATGTGCTCCAGCTCATTCTCCAGGCGGCCACAGGTGACCTATCTTACAAACTACCTGCAACAACTATCATGAAGCGGTAGCACACACATAACATGAATGCCTTTGGCAGAATTCAAATAAGGGATTTTAATCTAGATTAATCTAGATTAATTCCAAGATTACATTGGCATTAATCTAGACAAATGAAAATGATCTATGCACACCACTAAAATTAAACCATTTAAATAAGGTTATGGATTCTTAGGTAGAAGAGGCAGATCTTAATTTAATACAAACAAATCAATCATTTTTATAAAAATATGTTTTAAATGTTGTATTAAGATATTGAGAAACTCCTAAAGACATGGCTGTGAAAAAGTATTTTCCCCCTAACAGACTTCTTAACTTTTTTTTATTCTGGACAAACTTAAACATTTTAGAACTTAAAACAAATTTTAATGGCAAGATAAATGAGGCGATGCCATTGAGTTGGTTCAGGCATTTAGCAATCACATTAACTAGCAACAGCACATATCAATCATACTCTAATGATTTTGAGGATGTATGTATTTAGCAGCAAAAACCTAAAGTTGCATTCTGCACTCAAGCTTCCAACTTACCTTCTTGTTTACCTGGTATTGCTGCTTTTCTGGCTTCAGTCTCTTTTACTCGTCCAACACCTAGCCAGCCCTCTGGGGCTCCAAGGTCAGAGACCCTTTCATCACTTCCTGACATGCTGATGACATGTTCAAGGATGTACTTATCATTCATGTCGAGCAGCATAATAGTATGGAGTGCCAACTCATAGGATATTAACCAAAACAGATGTATTTTAAACACATCAGCTGTCTAACTGAAAAGAGGTTAATAGAAAAATATGTGTCAACTGTGATTAAACGTATTTAGGCATCTGCTTTAAAAACCAACCGCCTTATCCGAACACGATTGCTGAAAGTACAAAGAATTCACATTAAGAAAACTTGTCTGTATCACAAAGTAGGGTATTAGGCCTTAAAAAGCATCTTGGGATGTATATAAATAATCGACTTGGGATTAATTGCAGATTAATGGTGTATTAGTTTAAAATATGTTCCATCCCATTAACTGATAACATTTGCTTAAGGAATTTCTGTGTTGTAATCTTCCTGCTGTTCATTTGTAAGGAGAGCCTCACTGGTATTTGCCAGGGTAATGCCAGAGCGGAGGCATGCCAAAACAGAAACAGGAATTGATCAACAGTCCGGTCTGGGATTATTTACATGGCCTAATGGTGGCGAGGCTGCAGAATCACTTTATGAGGTTTTGTTTGTAATTATAAACAGTCAATAAACTGCCTGAGTTATTTAGCCATCTTACAGTGTGGAGCAGCATAACCAGAAAATAGAAATGCATGCTGGCAATAAACACAATAAGCTTTTGCTTGTTAATACACTACATGGAGCAAGGTTTTAGCATTCTTCTGAGAGCTACCAGAACCCCTGTGTTATAACACAGCTAACACAGCACTGTCTCTCTCAGCACTGAATGTTGGATTACACTAAAAGCAGAGAACTATATACAGTAATACTTAGTGTTCACTTCATTGAAATAGTTCAACAGCCTGTCAGAGTGGCATATCCTGTTTTTAATACATTTAATCATTTGTAAGAAAACCTTTTTATTTATTCAGACAACATTCAAGTCACTTGGCAGAATAAAATATCAAAATATAATGATGTATTTTTGTTTTGTAATCCACAATATTGTTTAGAAAGTTTAGTCATTTATGTTATAAGAGATCAACTTTATACATGAGAAAACTGTTTTGTTTTTTTGTGCAAACGGCCACTTATAAAGTAGTCATTTGTTGATAAGATCAGACAACTACCAAAATTACACCAGGAATATATAAACGATTCATTATAATAAATAAAAAAACCTAACCTAAACCTAAAACTGTTTCTAAAGCTTTTACTTCCATCAGATAAGTTCAAGGTTTATAATTTAACAAGAAATATATTTATAGAAGGTGTTCTTAGCTTTACGTCTGGCCTCAAAGTCACACAGCCTTTTGGATAACAAATAACATATCTACAGTTTTACATGGTGGCGATAGAACAATGGTCTGGGTCTGCTTTGCTGCTTCAAGAGCCAGAAGACTGGTTTGAATTGATGAATGCATCTCTACCAGATAATACTCAAAGAAAAATAATTAGTTTGTGATATCATGTGATATCATCTGAAGCCCACCAGCTTATCTGCATAGATAAAAAAGACTAAGAGAAAATAAATGAATAATGGCTTAGAAGTGTTTACATTATTAGTGGAGTAAAATAGGAACTTTACCTACAGTGATATAAAAGACTCTTCTTCGTGAATAATGGGAGCAGACCTGCAAAGGATGGTTAAGAATGTTAGCTTTAACAGTCTTTTTTTTTTTCTTTCTTTTACATTAGGCCAGGCCAGTATAGTAGCCTTTTTTTTTGTTTAGAAAATTAAATATAGAAGAAGTTTTATGGGAAAAGCGAAGGCAATGAAATTTACAGCACAGAACTGCATCACTCAAGAAATACTGTAAGCTCCGGTTTAGATTTTGTTTTGAAGACATCAAGCAGAGAGAGCATTACTTACCAATCAGTTGATCCAAGCAGTTTGCAGGTGTATGGCCATCTTATCCCTTAATGTGATACACTGCCTCTCACTCCCTCATCACACTTATGTGAATGTTGTTCAATTGCCAGCCAACTGTAGAGACTCAATGAAGTATTAAATAACTTAACGATTTTGTCACTTTCCACCAAGGAGCAAACATCTAGTGAAGCGCCTCCCTGAATATATTAAGCACAACTGCTGGCAGAGGAGTGGCAGCTTTGTTTCACTGTATTCACACCAAACACTGTAATGAACTATGGAGCTCATGCAGTTTGCCAAAGATCACAAAGGCTATATTGTAATCTTTTGACTTAGATTAGCTCTTCAAGCATTTTCTTAAAGCACATAAAATATTTATAAGGTAATTCTTCTAAGCAGTGACTCCACCTTCACCCTGTCCAGATGTGCTTTATCAACACACTCAACCACAACATCAGGAGCTTTATCATTACAAGCCTGCTGTGTCAACTATTTAAACAGCAGACACTACACCTCAGCTTTTCAGGATGCTGCTACTTTCCTTTTCAAACAGCTTAAGTGCAAAACTGAAAGTTGTAGATTATTAAAGGCAGCTAAGAGGAAGCTGAAAATTGGCCTCCCCACGGACGAATGTCAGCCCAATCTTCACATTGGCCTAAAGGGAGCTTTCATCCCTCTAAAGACTCTTTTAGTGCTTATCAGGAAGGATCTCAGAGAGATAACAGTGCATGTTATACTGTATAGCTTACCGGCTGTCCTGCCTGCCTGGATCACAATCAAATGTCATTCACGGGGAACACACGAACATTTCTTCATAAATCATTCACACATCTTTCTGAGGGTTGCAGGCAGAAGCACAAAGGTTCTGAAGCACCATGTGGGTGACCGGGGGGGTCACCGCACTCGCCAGGACAGCGTTGCGGTTGGAGTCAAGGAAACAAGGAAAAAAAAAAAGGATCAGGAATGCAAAAATAGATTTCAAAAATTGCCAGTGTATTTATTCACCAGTGCCAAAAGTTAGTTCTCCACCATCAAAGATAAGCAAAATCCTCCAAAATGACAAAATATAACAAAAGTCCAAAAATAATCCAAAAACAGAAAAAAGGCAAGAATTAGGCACTTAATCAAAAAATAAGGCTTCAGATTTTACTAGGCCGCAATTAAACATGAACACTTACTTTCAGAGCTCTCCCCGGTAACCAGCTCTGCACCCAAGCTGCCAAACTCACAATGAGCAGGGTTTTTATCCTCCTCTTACTAAGCTTGAAACAAACACGATTGGCTAACAAGTTTATGGATAATTGGGCCATACCATTATCCCACATGCATACAAATATCCTGGTTTAAGTTATCAAACACACCACCCAAACAACAACAAGAATTATAAAACATCCCACTCATCTTAACCCTGCTACCTGTAAAGCACATAGCACATTCCACATTCCCTTGACATACGGTAAAACAAAGCATCCATCCATACCCCCCCCCCCATTACCCTCACATTCCCCAAACCCAAAGTCACGATGGCATTGTAAACAATCCAAACGGCGCATGCTTCCGTTTGGAAGTGGAGACTCAAAGTGAAGGACACGAGGTAAGTATGGCGTTTTGTTTGTAATGAATGAATCAGTGCTAGGAACGGTGATGGTGTGTGTCGTGCTACATTACGAGTGGGTACCTCACCCGCATGCAGGAGATGTTTCAGGGGAAACTGTGGGGACTGGTTTGCTACAGTTAGCGCAGCCAGCGCTAACTTCAGTGCTGGTGTTTCAATCAGTAAACTGCGACAGGCAAACAATTGTCTCTGTTCGTAAGAGGGCAGCGCGTCTCACGCTGCACACTCAGGGCAAACTGTGCAGAGCGATTGAGCAGGTGTGTGTGTGCGCATGGGAGGAGCCCAATATTTCTCGGTAGCACTCAAGGGTGCGTTGCAGTAAGAGCCCCGCAATTGTCCATGACATTCACAATGGTGTCAGGCAACTCACATTCATAAATGTCCACAATCATACACAAGCAATTAGTCTTTTAGAAACAGTGAGGAGGGGAGAAATCACCTACTCACATTTCCCGCCACCTCTGCAGTCTCAGTCACTCGGGTGACGAGACAAGAAGTCAGCCACTGTGTTCACTTTACCGGCCCGGTACCGGACTGTGAACCTGTATGGCTGCAATGCCAAGAACCAGCGAGTAATCCTGGCATTCGTGTCCTTCATGCGCCCAAGCCATTGCAAGGCGCGATGGTCGGTCTCGAGCGTGAAGTGACCGCCCAGCAAATAGTACTTAAAGGAGTCAAGAGCAAACTTCACTGCCAGGCACTCTAGTTCCACTGCTGCGTACCTGGTTTCACGGGGAAACAATTTGCGGCTAATGAAAGCCACTGGTCGTTGGTCTTCCCCCTCACCTTGAAGGAGAACTGCACCAATACCAACACCCGAGGCGTCAGTATGCACAGTGAATGGTTTTGTGAAGTCAGGACTCTGAAGCACAGGCCCCTTACAAAGGGCCCCTTTCAGGTCCGCAAAGGCCCTCTCCTGCTCCTCCCCCCACTGAACCTTAGGATTGGCATCCTTTCGGGTGAGGTCAGTGAGAGGTGCTGCTCGGCTGGCAAAATCCGGAATGAATTTCCGGTACCAGCCCACCAGGCCAAGGAATGACCTGACTGCTTTCTTGGTCTGAGGCCTTTGGCAGTTCTGTACCGCCTCCACTTTGTCCTGTTGTGGCCGGATGACTCCCCTCCCCAGCACATGCCCCAGGTAACGCACCTCCTCCTGGGCAATGGCGCACTTCTGGGGATGGATGGTGAGGCCGGCCTGCTTGATCTTCCGGAGCACCTCCTCCAGGTGTTCCAAGTGCTTCCCCCAGGTGGCACTGTACACCACAATGTCATCCAAATAAGCTGCTGCAAACGACTCAGTTCCAGCGAGCACAATGTCCATCATCCGCTGGAAAGTGGCCGGTGCCCCCTGCATTCCGAATGGCATGACATTGAAGTGGTACAGGCCCTGGGGAGTGCGGAATGCTGTGTAGGGCTTGGTATCCTCAGTCAATGGGACTTGCAATGAGCCCTTACATAAGTCCAGTGTTGTTATATAGGCAGCTTTCCCCAGCCTCTCTATCAAGTCTTCCAAGCGAGGCATGGGGTACGCATCAAATTTTGATTGGGCATTGACCCTCCGAAAGTCCACACAGAATCTCAGTGTCCCGTCTTTCTTAGGGACCAGCACCACAGGGTTGCACCAGTCACTCGTTGATCTCTCGATGACTCCCAGTGCCAGCATGTCCTCTACCTCTGCCTTGAGTGAAGGCAGCAGACGCTGAGGCACACGATACATACTCTGACGCACTGGAGTCGAGTCGGTCAGCGTGACTGAGTGCTCCACCACTGTGGTGAAACCTGGTGCCTCCTGGAACAGGTCGGTTGGGATGATGTGATGCAGCTCTGCCTGCTGCTGTGGGTTCAAGTGTGACACGTCCAGGGTGGTTGCTGGTTGGCTGGCCGGGAAGAACTGCTCCGGTTGATCTTCCTCCTCCACCGCCGCTGCCTGCACCCTGAGCGCTGAAGTCGCAGTGTGCCACTCTTTCAGCAGGTTCACATGAAAAGTCTGCCTCGGCTTTCTCCTGCCCGGCATCTCAATCTCGTACGTTACTGGGCCCATCTGACGGATGACTTTGTATGGCCCCTGCCATTTGGCCAGCAACTTGCTCTCTGATGTGGGCAACAGGAGCAGCACTTCCTGCCCCGGCACCAGAGTTCTCTGCCTGGCCCTCTGGTCGTACCAGGTCTTCTGTCTGATTTGTGACTTCTCCATGTTTGCACGCATCAGTTCAGTCATTTTCTCCATCTTCTCCCTCACCTTGAGAACATGTGCAAGGATGGATTGAGTCTCTGTGGTCTGCGGACCCTCCCAGGCCTCCTTAAGCACATCCAGGGGTCCCCTCACTGGCCAGCCAAAGAGCAGTTCAAATGGCGCAAACCCAGTGGACGCTTGGGGTACCTCCCGGTATGCAAAAAGAAGGTAGGGCAGCCAACGGTCCCAGTCCTTTCCATTTTCAGCCACAAACTTCCTCAGCATACTTTTCAGAGTTTGGTTAAAACGCTCAACTAGGCCATCGGTCTGAGGATGATATGGGGTGGTCTTTATGCCCTTTATACCTAGTACGCCATAAACCTGCTTCAAACTCTTAGAGAGGAATGCTGTACCCTGATCTGTGATTATCTCTCTTGGTATGCCTACTCGGGAGAATAACTGGAGTAACGCCTGTGCAATGGGTCTGGCAGATATCTTTCGCAGTGGAAACGCCTCAGGGTATCTAGTAGCGTAGTCACATATCACTAGAATGTACTTGAATCCAGTCTGCGTTCGTTCTAGTGGGCCGACAATATCCATTGCTATGCGTGAGAATGGAACATCAATGCATGGAAGTGGCTGTAGGGGGTATGGGCTAGCTCTGTACTTACTGGTAAGCTGACACTCTTTGCATGCTTTACAAAAGTCGTGCACATCCTTATACATACTTGGCCAGAAAAATCGAGCTGAAATGCGAGCATAGGTTTTCGGAAGCCCCAAGTGACCCGCCCAGGGAATGCTATGCCCCATAGCCATCACCCTGCTACGTAGCTGTGTGGGTACTACCAGCTGCTCCTCTCTGCCCCCATCTGGCTGATAGTAGAGGATCCCCCCTCTAAGGACATATCCCTCCCCAGCTAGAGTAAGTGGTAACCCTGTCCTGACCCCATCTTGCTCAACAATCTTCTCAAACGCCTTCTTCAATGACTTATCCTCCCGCTGCATTTGTTTTATATCAGTTTCAAGCTCCTCCCAGTCTCCATCTGGCTGAACTACTGGAACTTCTGTGGCCCTTTCAACCGTGCCTTCCAACTTGTCTCGTCTTCTTTGTCGTTTGGACTTTCTGACCCTACCCCTACTAACACCCTCCACATCACTGCTAGCATAGGGTAACTCATTCAATAACTCACCGTTGGCCTGCTCTTTTGTGTTTGCTGGCTTACTGCCCTGGGATCTGGTAACCACCATGTTCACCACTTTGCTGGACTGCAAAAGCTCTGGCAAAACTAGGATGTCCTGGCCGATTAACACCGGGTGGCTTAACTTCTCCACCACACCAACAATTAGCTGATAAACCTGGCCATTAACATTAATATAGACTTCTGCGGCTGGGTAGTCATGTGCATCTCCATTAACACACATAATTGAGACCTTTCTACCGGGAAACAGGTCTCGCTCCTCCACCAAGTGTGGCTGCACTAGTGTCTGGTTGCTCCCCGTGTCCAACACTGCAATGGCTTGCTTTCCATTAACAGATACCTGCACTGTCTGCAACCTCCCCCGGAAACCCACTGCCTCCCCCTCTGGTCTCGGTAGGCAACTGTACCCGGCTCCCTTGGGCTTACGGTTAGGACAATCACGCATTATATGGCCTTCTTTACCGCAATTGTGACACACTATGGATGTGGACGTTCTGGGCATTGCAGGATGTTTGGGCCTAAAGGGAACTGTACCATCTCTAGGCTGAAAGCTAGGCTTACTGGGGAAAGTATTATCTCTAGGACGATTGCTAGGCTGTTGACCACCACCCTGACCAAAACCATCAGACCTACCTCTGGCTGCTGGCCTGTTGTCTTGGTTCAAGCGAAAGCTGGTGTGCCTCTGCCGTGCTGCAACGTAATCTTCGACCAGTTCTGCTGCTCTCTGACCACTCTGTGGGTGCCGCTCCTTAACCCATACTCGGACGTCTGGAGCCAAGGTCCTCAGGTACTGTTCCAGTATCATGGTCTCACAGATTTCCTCAACCGACTTAATTGTCGGTCTAATCCACTTGTGAAAGAGATCTTTAAGTCGGGTGTACAATTCTCTGGGTGTCTCACCGGGCTTGACGTCTGGCTCACGGAATCGCCGCCTGTAAGTCTCCTCATTGATCTCGAACTTTTGCAAGATGGCTTCTCTTACGCGGTCATAGTTCATGGTGTGGCTGGGATCCATTGCGACATATGCTGCGCGTGCTTTCCCTGTGAGGTGTGGGACGAGGATCACCGCCCAGTTCTCCTTTGGCCAGTAGTATGCTGTAGCTAGCCACTCGAACGTCATGAGATACTGCTCGATGTCTTCTCCTTCCTCCAGTTTTGGGATGGCGCGTCTGGACCACTCCATGGGCATTGCTAGTGGTGTTGCTGCTACTAATGGTAGTGGTGGTGATGCTGCTGCTACTGGTGGTGGTGGCATTTGGCCCCCTGTCGCCGCCGCTGCCGCCGCAGGTTGGCCCCCTGTCGCCGCCGCCGCAGGTTGGCCCCCTGTCGCCGCCACCGCAGGTTGGCCCCCTGTCGCCGCCGCCGCCGCCGCAGGTTGGCCCCCTGCCGCTGCCGTCGCAGGTTGGCCCCCTGTCGCCGCCGCCGCCGCAGGTTGGCCCCCTGTCGCCGCCGCCGCCGCCGCAGGTTGGCCCCCCGCCGCTGCCGCCGCCGCCGCAGGTTGGCCCCCCGCCGCTGCCGCCGCTGCCATTGCCGTGGACACCGTCTGCTTCTCTCCCTCGAAGTCGTCGCGGAGCTGATTCAGCTGGACCTGGATGCCCCTCCAGCGCTGTTCCTGTTTCATGGCCTCCTTCTGCTGGCTCTCCAGTGACCTCTCCAGGAGCTTACGCAGTGCCGCCAGCTCAGACCCTTGAGTGTGGTCCCCATCTTCTCCTCGAACGTCCTCCTGGTCCTCTGCTGGTTCTGCAGCTTTGTCATCCTTCTTCAGCCTACGATACGCCATCTCAAGCCAGTTACCACTTTCCTTATGACTCCAATTTCTGTCAGCGTCGATCCCACTCCTGACACCAAATGTGGGTGACCGGGGGGGTCACCGCACTCGCCAGGACAGCGTTGCGGTTGGAGTCAAGGAAACAAGGAAAAAAAAAAAGGATCAGGAATGCAAAAATAGATTTCAAAAATTGCCAGTGTATTTATTCACCAGTGCCAAAAGTTAGTTCTCCACCATCAAAGATAAGCAAAATCCTCCAAAATGACAAAATATAACAAAAGTCCAAAAATAATCCAAAAACAGAAAAAAGGCAAGAATTAGGCACTTAATCAAAAAATAAGGCTTCAGATTTTACTAGGCCGCAATTAAACATGAACACTTACTTTCAGAGCTCTCCCCGGTAACCAGCTCTACACCCAAGCTGCCAAACTCACAATGAGCAGGGTTTTTATCCTCCTCTTACTAAGCTTGAAACAAACGCGATTGGCTAACAAGTTTATGGATAATTGGGCCATACCATTATCCCACATGCATACAAATATCCTGGTTTAAGTTATCAAACACACCACCCAAACAACAACAAGAATTATAAAACATCCCACTCATCTTAACCCTGCTACCTGTAAAGCACATAGCACATTCCACATTCCCTTGACATACGGTAAAACAAAGCATCCATCCATACCCCCCCCCCCCATTACCCTCACATTCCCCAAACCCAAAGTCACGATGGCATTGTAAACAATCCAAACGGCGCATGCTTCCGTTTGGAAGTGGAGACTCAAAGTGAAGGACACGAGGTAAGTATGGCGTTTTGTTTGTAATGAATGAATCAGTGCTAGGAACGGTGATGGTGTGTGTCGTGCTACATTACGAGTGGGTACCTCACCCGCATGCAGGAGATGTTTCAGGGGAAACTGTGGGGACTGGTTTGCTACAGTTAGCGCAGCCAGCGCTAACTTCAGTGCTGGTGTTTCAATCAGTAAACTGCGACAGGCAAACAATTGTCTCTGTTCGTAAGAGGGCAGCGCGTCTCACGCTGCACACTCAGGGCAAACTGTGCAGAGCGATTGAGCAGGTGTGTGTGTGCGCATGGGAGGAGCCCAATATTTCTCGGTAGCACTCAAGGGTGCGTTGCAGTAAGAGCCCCGCAATTGTCCATGAAATTCACAATGGTGTCAGGCAACTCACATTCATAAATGTCCACAATCATACACAAGCAATTAGTCTTTTAGAAACAGTGAGGAGGGGAGAAATCACCTACTCACACACCACTCTACTTCTTTCTAAGCAATTACATACGCCAGTCTGAACATCACTTTGGCTGAAGTCAAAATAGAATACAATAGAAACACCTTTGGATTTAACAATGAAACAGTTAAAGTAAAATAAACACATGTCCATTAGCTATATGGAAATGTAAACAACACAAATATAAAAGAAAATGCTTAAAAATGTAACTTTATGAAAAAAATGCAAAATATTGCTAATAATTTCTGTGTATTACAGTTCATATTTTATAGACTCTATGTCTATAGTGGTTACGTTGTAGGACATTTTTTTTTTTTACTTACATACTTCTTCTAAATGGAATAAATTATCTTCATGGAACACCAACAGTCCTTGAATTTTACCTAGAATGCAATTAAGGACATGTAGAAGAAGCTGAAGATGAAGGGAATAGCAAAAAATGCTTGAAGCCTTACTTTGAGCTCATTACCAACGATAAGGTGCCAGAATACCACTAGAAACATGCAAATTGCTGCTGAGCTATAAAAAAAGATTTTTTTAATTGAATAATTAAGTTGGTGAGGGCTGCACAATGGTCCTGTTTGTAGCATTGTTGCAGGAAGGTGCTGGGTCCCTGTGCATACGTGGGCTCTCCCACAGTCCAAAAACATACCTGTTAGGTTAATTAGTATCTTCAAATTGTGTGAATAGGTGTGAATGTGCACCGCATTATATATATATGTGCACCGATATATATATATATATATATATACGTATATATGTATATATATATATATATATATATATATATATATATATATATATATATATATATATATATATATATATATATATATATATGTATATATATATATATACGTATATACGTATATATATATATATATATATATATATATATATATATATATATATATATATATATATATCCATTCAATTAAACTATTAATATTGAAGCCTAATTTTCTTCCTACTTATGGTAAAGTTAAAATATTTAAAGATGCCTTTTAAAAAAATCTGAGATATTTTAGGGGTTTTAAATATACACCTTTTGAGCTGTATTTTGGTTTTAGTTAATTTTACAAATGCTCATATTGAGAATGGATTTCTCAAATCCCTAATTGCATTGAGATGGCGACTAAAGATGGTGTAGTATAAAAACATATACATAGATTTTTCATCTACATGATGAACCTTTCAAAAGGTTCGGTTTCTGAAAGTTTTCATTGTAGGAAATAAAATCATTGCTATCAAACTACCATATTTAGTAAATGTCCTCTGAATCTAAACTTAAACCCTTGACGGTGTTTACCTAAAAAGATAGTATAAATTAAAGCAATATCACTTTGAGAACCATATCCTGCTAGAAATTATCAGTAAATCATGATAATTATTCACACTACACAGCTGTTTATACTACTTAGAGCTCCGTAAAGAGAACCTTTGCATTCAAAGGCACCAACGACTACTGGAGACATAGTTATTACATACTCAAAGAAAATTATGTGTTATGTGAGAGAGAGGGATGAAAATTGCTTAAAACTAAAAAAGAAAAAATAACTCCCTCACAATTACCATCCAAAGCAGTAGTTAAGCCAAACAAGTTGTAAAACATAAAAAAATAGCTTGAAAATAAAATAACAGAATTAACACCTCCATCTAAGGATAGTCAGTACAATATTTTAGGTAAAATATATTAACATACTGAGGAATAAATAAGTATAATGATTGTATTATAGCTGAAACACTGACCTACTCTAACATTCCGTGACCTTTATGTAGCCCAATAAGCTTTACATTCTTCTTTTTGTTGATTTGATCACTTTTCCATCATATTAGTAGTGAGAAAGAAAGATCGTTTGCCATGTCAGTTAACATGAACAACTATCCTTATGCCTTTCTTGAATTGTTTCATTATTTAAAAAAAGAAACAAAACAACAAAACTGATCAAACAACCTGTAACAATGTGTCAACTTCATTCATTACACAATGAGTAGGAAATCAGTACAAATAAAAAAAAAAAAAACTAGTAAAGGATTCCAGAAAATACCAGATATACGGTTGCAGACATAAAAAATGCACTCCCAAAAAACAAGTTTTGAAGTAATGGCTCGTAAAGAGCTAACTTTGACACTTCTTTATACTTAACATCTTGGCAGAATATTACTTCTAATATACTTAAAAACCCACAGGTGTTATTTTGGGTTGATTACAACTTCTGACCTTCAAAACAAGATAATGAGTCTAATTTAGTAAAATGAACGGTTCAGAATCAGATCTGTGTAAAGGAAAACTGCTCTAAAACGACAGGTATCCTCCTTATTAGGGATGGGTATTGCCAAAGAAGTCACGATTCGATTCGAATCACGATTCACAGGCCACGATGCGATTCTATCAAGATGCATCACGATACTTGAATTATTGCGATGCATTGCAATATTTGTGTTCCCACAGTATCTAATTCTGGTGTAGCGGTGTTTGCAAATTGCGTGCGTCATATCAACTTCATTTTTACCTTTGTTTTTAAAACCAAAATGCTTTCAAACATCGGATTTGAAATGTCATGTAGCCGGACGAAGTTTCTCAATCTCCTCCATGCTTTGTTTTTGAATGACTCAGCGCAGTATCCCACGGCTGGAAATGCTTGTCACACAAGGCAGCGTGCGTCAACACATCCGCAGCGACATCTACTGCACTGGAAGTTGTATTACACTTGTTTTTGGCTGATGTTCGCCAACCGTTCATGCAATTTTTTTATTCATTTTTTAAATTAATAATCGATACTTGGCGTCAAGAATCGATCCAGTAGATCACGAAAATTAGAATCACGATGCATCATCATGACGATTATTTTGCACACCCCTACTCCTTATTGATATAGTCTGCTCGGAAATGCAATGTTAGAAGGAAGGAGAAAAACAACAACAAAAAAAATGATGCCGTTTTTGCTAGTGCTGAGATGAAATAAATATGCATTCTAGCATTATTTAACAATAAAGCAAATTAACACATGTAACAAACAGTCACTTTTTTAATCTTTGTGGATAAATAAATCTCAATATCACCGGCATGACAAATTTAACAGATGTCAAATTTACTAAACATTGAAACAAAAGGCAACATACAGATAGAAAACAATACATGTCCTAAAACATAGCCCTGTGGTATTTTACAACAAAGTAATTTTGTAAATGAATATTTACTAATTGACATGAAAAAACTCCACCCTGGATAAGATGAAATGAGGGGCTGCAGCTTTTAGAAAAGTTCTTATGGTAGAATCAACTAAACCAAGCTATTTGAAATTGTAAACTCTAAATCTTTCATGAACTCATGAGTTTAGAAGTTTTAGTTTTGTCATGATTTTTACATTGATGGCTGGCTTGATTGCTCATTTCCTGCACCTATTTAGCTCTGCCCTGTTCCTCATCAGATCCATCTGCCATCTGTCTTGTTAGTTTTGCCTGCCTGTCTACTGTCAGTTCTGCAGCTCTCTTATCTGGAACTCTCTGGCAGCACCCTCTGCTTCTGTTCAGTCGACCAGGTTGGAACCGTCCCCGTTCTTTGGACACCGGACCAGGTTAGTGGCTTGCATGCACATAATCATCCTCTGTCTGATTATCGCAGTCACTCAACTGCATTTCTCTTTAACCAGAACTTCCAGTCATTGATGCCCTAGCCACAGTGGCTGCAGTTCCACAGCCGGCCTGAGATTCAAAAATGCTTTGGAATTATCCCACTGTCTGTCTCGCCTAAACTCTGGGTCCTACATTCTGAGCTTATTACAAGTTCATCAATGCAACAATTACAAATTGCCAGAGTGATGTGGATCAGTCTGGAATTTTTATTTTATTGTCAGAAAAGCTGACTAGAAAAGCAAGATCTAAGTATTTTCAGCATTAGATTGCCTCTAATAAAGGAAACCGGAAGGTGTTGTTTGACACTATAAACTCCCTTGTCTCCCATGCCAGTCCTGCTACCTCTGTGCTTTGCCAAGCAGATAGCAACAACTTCCTTTACTTTTTTACTGAAAAGGTCAGAAACATCAAGACTAAAATCCCACCTTCTTCTTACTGTCCCTCAGCTAGTGTTGCATTGCCCTCACAAGCCTGGTCTTCATTTAATTCAGTGTCCCTGGCAGACATTGCTGAATTATCTGCTAAAATGACCCCCACCGCTAATTTGTTTGTAGTCTTCCCCTCCAAGCTTTTTGGAAATGTCTTTGACTCAGTCGGACCATGGGTCACCAGACTGTTTAATATGTCCTTGTCTTCTGGTGTGTTCCCCAGCTTTAAACATGCCATAATAGAGCCAAGACTTAAGAAGCCCGGTCTGGACCAGTCAGAACTTAAGAATTATCGGCCAATATCCAAGCTCCCTTTTTTGAGTAAAATGCTGGAAAAAGTGGTAGCTAACCAACTGACATCCTTCCTTCAGACCCATAACATCTACGACAAGTTTCAGTCAGGGTTTCGGAAACACCACTCTACTGAAACAGCCCTGCTGAAAGTGTCTAGTGATATCATGATGTCTGCAGACTCTGGAAGCTGTACGATACTGGTCCTGTTAGACCTGTCTGCAGTCTTTGATACGGTCGACCACTCCATCATGATAAACCGGCTGCGGGATTGGGTGGGAATGACAGGTCCAGTTTTGGAGTGGTTTACTTCCTACTTAGCTAGTAGGAACTTCAGTGTGGCAGTCAATGTTATGATGTCTGAGCGGGGAGATCTCCAGTATGGTGTTCCACAGGGCTCAGTCCTGGGACCACTTCTCTTCTTATTTTATCTCCTCCCTCTTGGCCAGATTATCCAGCAGCACAGTGATGTGGCATATCATCTTTTTGCTGACGACATATAGCTGTACTGCTCCTTTAAAACCTCAGAGGTCCACAAATTACACTCTCTGATGAACTGTCTGTCCCGGATTCAGGAGTGGTTAAACGAAAACTATCTCGCACTGAATACTGATAAGCCTGAGACACTCATTATTGCTCCTGACAGTGCCATCCCCGACATTAAACAGCACCTGGGTGATCTATGTCCCTCAGCCAAATCCAGTCTACACAATCTTGGAGTGATTTTCGATGAGGGGATGTCCCTTGCGCTACACTCAAAACAACTGATCAGGAACTGTTACTTCCATCTGCGCAATATCTCCAAGGTAAGGAAAATCATCTCACACGATGATTTGGAGAGAATCATCCATGCTTTCGTTTCTTCAAGACTGGATTACTGTAACAGCCTGTTTACCTCTCTGAGCAAGAAGGAGCTGGGTCACCTACAGTACAACTTGTCCAGAACTCTGCTGCAAGACTCCTGACCCGCTCAAATAGGACAGCCCATGTTAATCCTCTCCTGACGTCCCTACATTGGCTTCCTGTTGCCTCCAGGATAAATTTTTAAATCCTGGTCCTTACCTTCAGGGCTCTTCATGGACAGGCGCCTGGCTACATGACAGGTCTGATCCAGCCGTATACTTCGGTCTGTAGCCTAAGTTCTTCAGGTCAAAACCTGCTTATGGTTCCTCGGACCCGTTTTAAAACCCGAGGAGACCGGTCCTTTAAAGCGCTGGCACCCCGTCTCTTGAATGAACTCCCCCTGTCCCTGCGCTCTCTGGACTCAGTGGATATCTTTAAAAAGCAGCTAAAAACCCACCTGTTTTCACAAGCCTTCCAAAGCACATAGCTTATTGTTTTATTCACTTACTTATTTTAGCTTTTACTTCATTTTATCTGTTTTTACTTGTGTTATTTATATGTTATCATGTGAAGCACTTTGTGACTTTGTCTGTGAAAAGTGCTATTCAAATAAAGCTTACTTACTTATTTTATTTTAAACTTAGATACAATGGTAACTTCTTTAGTAGTTTGCTATAGTTTTAATAGCTGTACCTTTAATTGCCCACAATAATTGTGTTGCCCTGTTAAAAAAAGTGTGGATCTCCTTTTAATCACGTGAAGCTGCTCCTTCATTTTGAATTCTTGATTGTGTGCTCATATTATCAGTCTGCAAGTTACTTGTGTCACCTTGGATTTGAGTGAATTTGGTCAGAACTTTATTTTTGTGAAGCCCTACTTCCAAACAAATAATCCAAAAGCAACAAATAGAGCATCTAAGGAAAATGATAACATTTAAAAAGAAAGTTGTTTTTTTTTTTTTTTGGCTTCCATCCTTTCAGAAGAAATGCATCCTAAACAGCATACATGAATCTTTAAATGTGAAGATGACTGAGGTGGTGTTGGCCCCTAATTGGTGCCATATAGCTCATTATTCTAAAAGGAAATGGCTGCTGACAAACCAAACAAACTATTTTTCTATTTACTATTTATTTTTTCTGTCTATGCCTACTTTCATGGCAAGCAGAGGATTCAATAATTTAAACACCATAGTCTCTATACAACAAACTTACCCAGAGTTACTCAGGATAATCCTAAAGAATGACTGATAAAGACTGGAAACCTTCTGACTGGCTCTTTGCTTATTGAGTCCTGTTTTTTTTTTTTTTTGTCTGAAGTTTAGTCTGTTAGAGCTTACTCAAATGCATGAAAGATTGAATTTTCAGTGCTTACGTAAGAGTTTTACTCTTTTTATCAATAAAGCTTGTTTTTTGAGTTTTTTTTGTTAGTATTTAATTTAGTTTGGTATATTTATTGCATAAATATGTCTACATTTCTTTTTAGTTTGACAGTTTAGGCTTTGGTTATATTTTTATTTTTTTTTTTTAATTCTCTTGAATTTTTAAATTAACTATAGCACTAAGAAATAAAAAAAATTGATTGTTTGCTAATTATCGAATAGATTGGTCAATGTTAGTCTAATAATTTAATGTAGTTTGATTGCGTATTCCAGTTATACATCTCTCAGTTTTATAATCTGAACTCATATTTGGTTTATGGTCATTAATATTTTAGAGTAAGAAACATCTTGCTTATGTTTGTGGGCAATTATTTGAAGTAGGTCAGTCATAGTGAGCCAAGCAGGAACCAAATGACCGACTTGATAAAAATCTCTTAAAATCAAGCCCAGAAGGCAGAGGGTTTGTTCAAACAAAGAGGAAGCATTTGGTGCATTTTCTTCGGAGGTATCCCATGGTTATGCTTTCTACAGTGTCTAAAAAGCACAGAGCCAATAACATGCAGTTTTGGGAAATGAACACAGAGCTTTAGGGCACAAAAGAAACTTTGTCTCTGTCCCTCTAAAGAAATTCACTCTGTTTTCCACTTTTGCTGCCAGCATGGACCAGTTTTCCAAAGAAGATCAAACAGAAACTTTTGTCTCTGAGTGACACAAGTAAAGGTGCACATAATTTGAGGCTTGTATCTGATGCCTCACTGCATAAAATGTTGGGATTACCAAAGCAGCATGCCTTCCCAAGATCATTACCTAAAGAAGTGCTGGTTGTGCCTGTGCACCCTCTTTCATCATCCTGATAACTTGACTCCTAGCCTCTTGCCATTGTCATGCAAGAAGAGAGTGAAAAGTATTGAAAACCTTGTTTTCAACAGCTGCTGTGTGTGTTTCTGTTGAGTTTTCCTAATTATCTCCCAAAGGAGCTTTACTGCTGTCAGATAGAGAAAGAGGAGGGGGCATAGGGAACATTATAGAACGGAGACAACATAGGGAAATAGATGGGAAGAAAGAAAGGATGTCAGTTGAAAAAAGGCGACAATGAAAACAGAGCCAGAGAACAAACAATAAAGGACAAAATGATTGAGCTTTCAAGTTATGCTTTTTTGCAACGCTTCAGCCTACTCATTACAAGGTGGATGTCAATACAGATAATATGGACTAATCTTTACACCACAGATACATCCTTCAACCCCAAAGAGTTTCTATTATTTTGATTTTCATTCTGAACAACCTGGTGTAAGGGTCCTTTTGCTGTCTGCTATAGTATTATGTCATTAATAAGTCACTGACAATTAAAGTATGTTTTTGTGTTAACAGGAACAATTGCTTTCATTAACTAACTCATTATTTTACCTAGTTAAAGAAAGAGTGAGTTTGTCGGAAGTATACATTTCACTTTCTGGGATCAACACAATATTGCTTAGTCCAAGCTAATGGCTAATGAGGTAAAGCCCACGTCACAGCAGTTGTGTATGACTTTAAAGGCATACTATGCAACATTTTTCAGTTAATTAATGTGTTCCATAACGTTTTGGATGATTAAATGAGTCATTTCAGGTCAAACAAAGGTTTTCTCGGCCACCCTGGTGGTCTGTAGGGGAAATACCGTACTTGCAATTGCAGGAGTCCTCGGCCTGCACCCACAGGCTCAGAAGTCTCGTGCATCGCGAAAGTTGGTCTTGCTTTACGGCAAGAAATGCTACATGCCCCCAGTGAAAGGCATGCTCGTTGCTAGCGCAGTGGCGATATTTGTGCAGTTATCATGGCGGAACCAGCGAGAAAACAGCAAAAGCCCATGTCGGAGCAGGCAAGAAAGAGGAAAAGGGCTCTCTACCGCAGTAGACATGGTGATTCGTTGCGTTCGCCAGTCTGCTAAGCTCAAAACAACTGCGCCTGGCTTGACAGAGAAAGCAGGAGAACAGGTGAGCATATTTACGAAAGTGCACTTTTACTTTCGCCCTCTGGGGGGAGCCTTGCTGGAAATCAACACCGGCTGCATAGCATACCTTTAACTTCCGATCTGATTTTTTTTTTTATGTCGCACTCACTCCATATAGACAGGCTCGAACTGCACAGGATGAGCAGATCGATATGTGCAGATTTTTTTAATCTTTTTACTTCATGTCTCTTTGCCCCATGAATTGAAACAGTTTCATGTTTGACTGCATATACATGCTGTGCGATTTTTAAACCCGACAATTTTCTCTTGCGATTGAGACATTTTATTTTGTATTTTCACCAAAGCAGATGTGTCTTATTTTGTAACCGCAGCTCTATTGCCACTGAATTATCCAAGTAAAATAGACCTGGGGTGATGATTTCAACGATCATCATTGAAATCATCACCCCAGGTCTATTTTACCCCATAGGCTAGTCACTACCACGAGCCAGGAGACAGATTCAAATAATCTTTCTTAGATTAGTTTTAAAGCAGGGAGGTTCGCAACAGAAATTTAAAATCGGGAAACACTTTAGGATCTCTAACACTGTGGAAGAGATGAAAAGTACGTGGAAGGACAATCTGAATATTCCAAGGTTTGGTCAGGCTTACTTCTTCTGAATGGGATTGGAATTCGGGTCGAATAAGGTAGAGCTATGGTCTTACTGGTTAATCCAGCTACCTGCCCGGGTGGAGCAGCCCACACATGCACACCAGCACAAAAACTCAGTAAGAGCTACACAAGCCTCCTTGCAGAAAATTGTGTTGTGTATCTTCATCCACATTGACTTTCAATGAGCGCTAAACACTATGTCATACAACACAATTTTCAGATTTTTCCAAAATCAGATTTCGTTCAAGATTCAAGGAGTGATTCGCCAAATAACACTCACAGGAAATGGTGTTGATTCACTCTCTTTTATAATGCACACATCAGTGAGTGATTCATTCAGGGCTGCAATCGTGGTGATTCATTTACTTTCCTAGTGTACAAATAAGGGCATGATTTGATCACGCTTTAACTGAGTCAAGATTCACCTTTGCTGAGGAGGGTTTCATCCTGCTGATTTACTGTTGTGCCAAGTGTAGGAATCAGTTTGTGATTTGGTTGTGCTGTGACCAGAAGTGGGAGATATGGAACCATCTAGTCATCTCTATGTCATGTATTTGTTCTGCCCAGCCACTGAGCCAGTTGAGTCCAATTTGCATAGTGAATTAAATTTTGCAGATCGGATTCACCTGGTTCTGTGGCTGGGCAGAACAAATATATGGCCTGGAGATGACTTGTTGACGCCACATCTCCCACAGGGTGGGTGACGCTGTGACAGTTGTGACGCTCTTTCCAGATGAAGAAATCTCTCTGGGAACAAAACATGTCCTGATTTGTACAGTTTGTGAATTGCCCTAATGGTGCAGCTGTGTCACCAACACATTCTTTCTCCCAACTCATCAAATATTAACACTTTGTCAATCCCTCATGACATGACGCGGTGCATAGCGAATCGCAGACAATGTATTACATGGCACACATGACCTGAAACAATAACTTTGGCCTACAACGGTAATACAGTTGTTGGTAGCTTGAGGAGTGTATGGTAACATGTACACTAGTGTTTTTCTTAAGTTTAGGGATCAGTGTTTTACAGTTTTATTAGTTTTACAGTTTGTACTTTGTGGAACATTTTTGCAAAATCATGTCACAACCTGTCAATATCTGACATGTGTATAGATCAAGTGTAATTCTTATGAAAGTCCGGATTGAAACAGTGTTGGTGTCACTTATTCACATATTATATGAATGAGCTGAAATAAGACAAAAGTGATTAAGAAAAGATACCAGAGGGAGTTATGGGATAGATAATTACAGACTTATTCTGGAAAAACATCTTTTTGGAAATTAAAATTTTAATGTTAAAGTCACAACATGTTCATACATATCCTGTTTTTTTTTTTTTTATAGCTTACTCTCTTCTGTTTTTCCCCAAAAAATTAACCGTAAAGTAACATAAAAGTTCTATCATTGGGACACTAAATATACCTAAAGCCATTCTTATTGTCCATTTAAAATTTTAATTAGCAGCTCTTAAAGCTCTTTAGCACACTAGATGTATGCAAAGCCATGTTTGTTTTCCATTACAACAGTAAAATTAAAGGTGTGGTTGCATAAACTGAGTGATTCTTCAAAAAAAAATCTCTTTAACAAGTTATATTCATGTTCTGTTTCTAGTGAATCTGTTTACCTAAAATAACTGCTATTCCCAGCACTAGTTTGTGATCCGCAATGAGCAAAAAACTAATTCAGACAAAAGACTCTCAGGCTTCATCCATGCTCTTTCATGTTTGCGCCATCATCCAATGCAACCTGTCCTATGCGGCAATCCAAAGGACGCCTTTGTGACCTATCAATGCATCAATACAGCTTCCCTCTCTGGCTTTTTCGAAAAGCCAGATCTATTTTACTCTTCTTGTGTCTGACTGGCTTGGCCTTATTTATAAATTCATGCCTTTTGCCCTTTCATTTGTCTAAAAGAGTCTAGATTCATATCTCTGGAAGGCAACAAAGGACAGGCTCCCCATGATGAAGAGAAAACTCAGATGAGAGTCAGTTTGAATTTGTTACATCATGAAGTGCTTTGCAAATGTTGTCACAGCAACAAGGACATTATTAGGATTTTATGTGGAAGATCAACACAAGGTAATGCAAAATCTGAAACTGCAGGAAAGATTGAAAGGAGAACAAGAGTATACATTATTTTTAAAACGTTGGCACATATTCCTAACTGGACTAAGGTCTAAATCTAGACTTTAGTCTTATACCCCAGATATATATTGATCATAATTTAACCCTGGATTTGCCAAGTGTAATTAATTTCATAGATTCGTCTTTAAGACCTTTACATAACTGTACATTTATGTAATGTTTACATTTTTTCTTCCTGGAAAAAAAAAAAGTGACATCTGTGACAAGAAACTTAGATCAGTGACAAGAAAGATGAGCGGAAAAGACCACAAAAAGTCACTGACCATGTCGAGAGTTCAGTCCAATACTTAGAGGAGAAACCCCTGCTTGCGGTCATTACTACTTCAGAGTACACTTTCAATCTCATTTTGCGGATCAACCCTTTTTTTAAACAGCTAAAAACCACCTCAATTGTGCGTCAAACTTTTTGGTGGAATTTCAGGGAGTTTTTTTTTTATTTTGCCATTTCATTCAAACTTTTCTGATGCAATAATACACGTTTTAGGCTTTTTCGCAACAAGTGAGGACTTTTTTATCACACTACTAGTTTTTTACTGCATAAATTTATTTCCACGGTATTTTATATTGTTGTGGGAAATGTATTAATATGTTCTTTTATTGCTATATATTTTTCTTTAACATCAGCCTGCCCATGGACTACAGGTGGAAATTGTGTCATGTGATATAATTTAATTCAGTTTATATATATAGCGCCGATTCACAACACATAATCTCAAGGCACTTTAAAGAGATATTTCAACCAGATCATTCAATCAAACGCATTCAACTTTTTTTTCCCCAGGAAAACCACTTGCATCGATTCATTGACTCAAAGGCAATCCCTCACGCAAAGCATGCTTGTAGTAACAGTGGAGAGGAAAATTCCCTTTCAACAGAAAGAAACTCCTGCAGAATCAGTCTCAGTGTGAGCGTCCATCTACCGAGGCCGACTGGGGTTCAAGGAGTCAGAAGCAGACATAGAAAAAGAAATAGAGATACAAAAGGCAACTGTCAACCAGCTCCACAGGCGGCCCCATCCAGGAAACACACAGCCAGGCGGGCGAGCTCCGAGCCAGCTCCTATTTCAGAGGATGAAAGAGAGCACATACAGTTACTCACAGTGAGAAAAGAGATAGAATGATGAAAAATTGTCCCTATGTCCTCCAGCAGTCTAAGCCTATATCAGCATAACTATAGAGATAGCGCAAGATAACCTGAGCCACTCTAACTATAAGCTTTATCAAAAAGGAAAGTTTTGAACCTACCCTTAAAAGTAGACATTGTGTCTGCCACACGGGCTAAAACTGCTTGTTGGTTCCACAGGAGAGGAGCCTGATAACTAAAAGATCTGTCTCCCATTCTACTCTTAGAAATTCTAGGAACCACTAGTAAACCTGCAGTTTGAGAGCGAAGTGCTCTGTTAGGGACATACGTAACAATCAGATCTCTGATATAAGGTGGAGCAATTCTACCAACTACTGTAGGAGCATATATACTGTATATAGTAAAGATAATTAATCTTAGCACTGATGCCTGTGGTACTCAACGGGTAACCCTGGAGCATGAGGAAGATTTATCTTTAACATGATCGGTCAGATAGATCTATCCTCTTTCAGGTTATGTGTATTGTACTCTGTCCTTGTTTAAATGGAGAAGTAAATAAATGAAATGAAAAAAGAAAGCAAACATACTTGGAAAAATACTAAGAACAGATGCTTTACTTCAGAAATTTTGTTAGGGCATGGACATCCAAACCAATTCATTATTCATTTGAGTTCAGGACAAGCTTTACATTCTTAATAGCAATCTTCCATTTTCTTATGAGGTTTTTTTTATTGCGGAAAACTTAAATAAACCATTTCTACAATCTATACTAACAAGTTAAGCAGTTTTAATTACAAAGGAATATTATCTAAACACATATGCCTCAGTCCTGTGTAAACACCAAGAGTACTTGGAGGGTTTCAATAAAGCATATGCACAATGTGATCATATGAGGGCCTTGAAAGCATAGTGATATTACAAAAATCATGTATTTAAAGAAACAGCTAACTGTTGGGATCTGGAGCTGTACCACCTTCCTCCAGCAGAGTGCGTTGTGGGTCTCCTGGAGCTGGAGTCTTCCAGCACACCTGAGACGCATCTACTCATCAGGAGACCTGCCCTTTATAACCAGCTGCCAGACCTTGCTTCGACGCCGCAGTGTTGACCTAGTTTGGTTAGCGACCTGAGCCTAGAACCTGAAGAATCTTAGCTGTCTCTTGAGAGAGATCTGATTCTAACTCTCCCTTGTTTTTGCCTCACAGGAAACCTGTCTCTAACCTGAAGCTCTGGATCAGCTTAACCTGCCGAGATTGCCTTCGTGAGCCAAACCTGAAGATTCCTATGTGGATTCCCCTGCTGCTCTTTACTAGAGCTGGAAACTCTGACCAAGGTCTGCCATTAAAGTCAGAAACAAGACGCTGCAGCTACTCTTGGACTCTGCTGAACAAACAGTCTCTGGACCCAATGGTTCCCTCTCTCTCTAAGAGAAGCTCGGACTCATCAACGTATTCTCTTGAATTATCAAGGACTAATAACTCATCAATCTGCTTCCTAATCAAACTATCATCTCTGCAGACTTCAGTGAACCAGCCCGGACCTGTTCCTGATCCAGTTCATAATCTTGTGTTTTTGTGCCAACTCAATAAACTCTGTTAAACTTTTACCCAGCCTCCGTTGTGTTCTGCATGTGGGCTAAGATCCTAAGACCCATCATGACACTAACGGTTTCTTCCCTGAAGTGAAACTATGAACAATCTGTCAAAATTCCCTGTGAAATTCTTTTTTTGTTATATTGAAATAATTTAATAACGAAAAAAATCAACTCTTTTAAGAGTTGATTTACTTTGCCAAAAGCATGCCGCAGCGGGCTGTCAAAGTGTGCCTACCCATAGAGTTAATGAGAAACAGCCTACATATTTAAAAACACATTCAGATGTAACAAGTGTAACACTTGGAACATTTGCTTAACATTTACACTTTGTACTTTCTGAAAGCAGCCTAGGGCATAACCCTCCATTTGGGTTTTTAATGTGTAATACATAATGTGACTGCATTTAGCCATAACTGTCCATGTAAGCTTCTTTCATAAGGAGTAATGGATTAACTTAATGGATGTCTTATTCTTAAAACCTGCTATCGATTTTTTAGAAAGTAGCTCAAGTGTAACATGGTGCATACCTTATCATGGCAGGAAATAGGTGAAGTTAATAATTTTTATTTAAGATTTTAATAGCAAAAATTGTCTTCTTTAATAAAATCTCTCTTTAGTTGCTTGATTATAAGTTATTTCCTGATTTACTGATTATAGCCCCAACCTCCAGGTTTTCTCAAGGAGGCGTCAGTCTTTTTTTTCTAATAGAATAATCAGTTTTAGTGTAGGACTAGAAAGATAAAATTTAAAAAATGCAAAATATCATTCCCTAATTTGTGTCTCCCCTATGATCTGTGTCTGCAAACATGGTTTTAGATACTGTTCAGCACATTTTGATATAAATTTATATAACTACTTTACACAAAAAACCTCATCTAATTCATATTTCAATATATGGAACCCATATCATTCCAATATCTATAGGAATCTGTCCGATTCCTTCGTGTAGAATTATCATATGGTCAGATGCAGAATCTGGTTCAACACAATCCATATAAATCTACACTCTGAAACAGCTATAGTCAATTTATCATACAAAACTAATTTGTAAAAAGTCATCTTTCCATGCAAAATCAGCTGATTGCATCAAATCATTGACTTTGTAGCATCTGTCATCTTGAGCAACCATGTGATGATAGTAAAAATAACATCCATAATGTAACCTCCAGGAGAACCAGCTTTAGTATGATCTGCAAATTGCAGGAGCTTATATAGAGCAAGGAATGTGGTAAGCTAACCCACAATAAACCCAGAAGCATTGGCCAGGGTGTACTTTTTGTGGGGAATAAAAAGAAATACACAGAGTTAATGACTGCAATAGCTTTACTGAAGAGAACACAGAAGCACTGAGCCAGGAAACATTTCTACTGTATATGGAGGGAATAAAAAAAAGCAATTATACAAAGCCAGGGGCAGCAATGGTTTACTTCTTGCAGCAAAATGAAGGACTGCACACTAAAACAAAAAGGACCAGGCTAAATGCATGAAACCAGAAAGAAACAGAAAACAAGAGTGACAAACTTCTGAAATAAAAATGCATAAATGAGTAGGATCATATTAAGGAGGACACCTTATGTCATTCAGCAATAGTTATTAGTTTAAGTTTTCGGATAGTTCAAAATTACCAAGAGGAATCCATGCTTTTTAGAAAAGGAACACTTTATGCTGTTCCTTTTTTATAAAGCACTTGTCTTAAAAGCAGACACGGTGACTGCTGGAGAAAATCCAACAGTGGGTTTCAAACGAGAGGAGAAATGCAAAAGCTAAACTTGGTAAAAAAATGCAAGTTTTTCTACTGTTGTCTTGATCAGGAGGAGTCTTTTCATTTACCTCTTAAAAATACAGAACATCTTAATTCAAATAGGAAACCAGATGCGCCTTTGCGATCTAGTGACAAGTGTAAATGATGTATGACTGAAGCAAATCTGTTTTTTCCTAAACCTTTTTCAACACTAATCCTGCAGCTGTCCAATATTCAAAATGTGGATTACTTCATAAATCTAAACTCTTTATTACATGAAAATAAAAATAGATTAATCATTAACTTCAAGAGTCTGTTGTGAATGATACTAGCATCTAAATCTGTTTAGTCTGACAGGAAATTTAACAGTTAGATGCGTACACCCTGAAATGGGGAAAATGAGGTCAGTGTTGCATTGCACCATGTTAAACATATATCTTCAACAAGCAAACAACTAATAGCCAGCAAGTCATAAACAATTAAGATAATTAGTTCTGTTAAGTACAGATGGTTTTAGGTCTGTTCATGATAGTACACATGAAATAATTAAAGCCCCACTTTGTAAAATTTTTACACTGGCGCACCATTTAGTGGTTGGCTAAATGAATTACAAACAAGCTCATGGTGATCCTTATGACAGAGGCCCTGGTGTGTCATAGATGTGACGAGGTCAACCTCCTGCAAAAGTTTGAGTGCTTCCATTTAATAGAGCCTAGGCGGAAATCCAACTGAAGAAACTCAATTCCATCTACGACACAGCCAATCAGCTTTGAACTACACCTCCACGAAAGCCAATCGGCATCCACACCTGTCTGCTTCTGTGCAGACAGGTGCGTCTGTGGTTGCGCTGTGGCTTCATTCAAATGGCACCGTTTCAACCCACCTCCATCCCCTCCTCCACCTTTGTAGCTAAGCTTCATCAGAGTGTCATTCCTCCTGGACTCTTACTGCATTCCCTCTCTCATCTTAACCGGTCCGGCAGAAGCCATGTTGAGCCTGGTTCTGCCAGAGATTTCTTTCCAAAGGGGAGTTTTTCCTCTCCTATCACTTCATGCTTGTTCATCATGGACAGGTTCTCTCAACCTGTGTTATCCAACTGGACTTCCATCTTCAAGGTCCCTGAGTGAAGATCTAGTATCAGCTCAGACAATCCACTGGAGCTCCCCATAAAGCTCAGCAGACCGTCCCGCTAACCAGCAGTCTATAGATTGACCAACTTTATCCACTGACCAACTTTAACTCCACTCCACCAACAGTTTGAGGCCCTGGGGGAAAACAGCCATTTCTTTGCTCCTGTTCATGCATATCTATCAAAATTAAGTGCTATGTTTCCTGCCGAGGTCTGAGCACTAGGTAGCAGCTCTTTGTACAAAATCTCTCTGTAACCATGATATGGTGAGAGCTACACCAACGGTTCTTGATTAAAAAGCAGTGGTCACACTCCCTTCTCCTTGCATCACTATCTCTTGTCCTGTGGGTTCTGATCAGATGGAAATATTGATCAATATTTTTTCACTGGAGTCCAGGATTTACTCTGTTACTTCCATGCTTGCTGCACATCCTGTGGTCAGATTGTTAGCCCAAGCTAGTAGCTCTTTCTTGTCAACAATAAGCAAATGTCACCCTCCGAAATATGGAGCCACAGACCGTAACAAGCTCCCTTTTGAATTTGAATCTACACCAATGTAGACTCTTGTTTTATTCTGGTTCGTCACATAGTATGAAACTCGTTTGCTGACATGTTGCTCCTGTTTAACCAACTGTAATCCCATAGAAACAAACCAATATGGTGGCTTCCAGTGTGTGCACCTAGAATTATGTATTTATAAACTCCTAATCCAAAGCTGCAAGTACGCTTTCATTTAGAATGGGATGTTATTAGACTTTGGAAAAACATGTATTTATAAAATAAATACTTGATTTTTAAAAGCCAAATACTTACGTTACACATTGTCTCTTTAATATAAAGATGTGTGCAGCATATTCAGAAATAAGACAGAGACAACAGAGAAAGACTAATTAAGCAGTTTCTTTTTTTCTATTATATTTATGAATATATTATGTTTATTCTCCAAAATAATTAAAATTTACTGAAAGGTGGAAATAACTAAAATACCTAGTGGATTTCCTGTTGCAGAAAAACGTATTGTTGGAAAGCACCTGAGGTGGGATTCTCCCCAGCAGGTTTACATGCAGAAACAAAATGGGAATTGGCAGAAGTATTTATTTATCAATACATGGAGCATATTATTTTCCTTTCTCTCAGCACTCACTCCCATCTGCAGGCAGCATTTGTAAATGTGTGCTGACAGCAGAGGTTACCTTGAGCAGGCCTGCTGATCCTAGGGGCTGTATGTCTTCATCTGCAGATGCCAGGGAAAAAGGAAAGTTATTTTCTGTCTCTGGCCCACAGGGAATGCACAAGCTAATGATCTTGGGCACGCTGATTGTTACCTTGTGCCAAAAATAGCGCTTTACTTTTAGGGGCAAGTGCCAGGGAATGCAGGCAGAAAAAGAAGCGTGGATATGTGGGCCGTAAACTAGGGGAGCACAGGCAGAGTGGAACCACCTGAACACATAAGCGCATGCAGGTATCTGGAGTCAGGTGTGTGCTTTGATTATACTGAACCCTTGTTTCCCACAAATTAATCATCTGGATTATTTAGGTCGACATGCTCCATGAGCATCTACCACGTGGTCAGTCTGTCCTGCTGTTAAAACAACAAAAGAAAAAATAGTTACAATCTTATGTGTGAAATAGAGTTAAATCTTAATTAAATATGTCTTTATGCACGTTGAATGATCAAGTTTCTCTTACTGCAACCTTTTTTTTCACCAAACAATGGGCACAGATGTTCTAAAACATATTATGATGAGCTCTGTATGCCATGCTGTCGAACTACTTCACTGTAAGATGTCCAAAATTGTTCCAATCACTAAATTCTAAACTTCAAAATAAATTTGTAACTGTCATCCACTGATTTTCACTTCAGTTGTCATGCAATGCCTTCGATTTCTTCATTCACATCAGAGACATTGAAGACATGGCACTGCAACTTAAGCAAGATGCACCAGGAAGGATTTGGTATGTGTCTGAGAGTCAGCTTTTCAGCCTGCTTTTTGCTCACTTGATGGTCCAGGACTCATATGGTTGACTGCTCTAATCGGATTTCATTTCAGCCTTTAAGACCATTATTTCCTGTGAATAGCGGCAGGTCTTCAACAAACTAGTGTTGCTAAGGCTAAACCCATTCATTTGGAGCTGGGTTTTTGACCACCAACATCCAAAAAGGATAAATATCCAAGCACCCTGCTATACACTCTGCTCAAATTAGATTGCTTTGGTATTCAGGAAATATAATTGCAAAAATTTCCAAACGATTCTGTTTTTATATTGATTCAGATGTTCATAAATCATGCTTTCAAAGTCCTAGTCAAGTCTTAAGTCTTTCATCCAGAGTCATATACTGTTTGTCTGTTTGTCCTTAGGCCCAAATTACCAAAAACAACAACAACAAAAAAACATTTAAGAATTCTTTACTCTCTCTTTTATTAATTTAACAAATAATTTACTGTATGGATGAAGCAGATCCAATTTAGTGTTATTTCACTCTGTGAACAGAGTCTGGTCTCATGACATGTGCTGTATGTTCTGTTTAGGATATCCATTTTAAATAACTGACTAGCAGGAGGCAAGCATGGAGTGAAGCTCCGTAGCTAACCAGCTTTTAATCACAGCATGTCCACTCAGTGAAAATATTTGACACTAGATGCATTGCAGTATTAGCCTGGGTGCCATTCCGAACTTAGTCCCGCCCACAAGGTTTGAGGTCGGGAAGTTCGGTCTGGCATTGCTCAATAATAGCGCGAGTATGCTAGCACAATATCTGGCGACCCAATCAAATTGTCAGATGATCAACAGTAACATAATCAACCACGTCACCAAAGCGCGCTTGGGTGACAACCACATTGGCTGCCGCTGGAGAGTTGAGGCGTGTAGATTCTGCTATTAGGTCTGTTCTAGAAGATATCGACAGCAAATGAATTTTAAAAGAGGAACAGAGAAACGCGATCAAGGCTCATCTTCTTATTCTAGGCGTGCAACTGCACGCTTTGATTTTTGTTGACAACAACTATGCATCGCTTAACATACGTCACGCACTCCGTTGCTCTTATTGGTTGTAGGTCTATCCTATTGAGTGCAGAGGCATTTTTTTTCCTGGCTCGTTCGAAACACGCCCCATAATCACAGCTCTATGGAGCAGTATCAGACTCATATTCTGACTAGAATTGAGTAGGACTACGTCAGGCTATTGCAGTATGACCACAATATGGAATATTTATAAAGCTGTTATCCTCTCAAAACCCACAGGTCACCGGTGACCCGGTGCGATGCGTTTACACCTGATAACTCAGAATGCATGAAAATTCCACTGGTAAAATGTTTGCCAACATAGACATGTTAGACATCATTGGAAAGCTTAGATTCTTCACAATTCAACTGCCAAGTTCATTTAATGGACACAGCGATCAACTAAGCACAATTAACACAGATATAGCAGCAAGTCAAAATGTAAACAGCCACAACTACATACCTTGGTGATTTTAAGCCAGGATGTCACCTACCTGCATCCTCCCCAAAACAAAGAAAGTGGACAACATCACCCCAGTCCTAAAACCATTACACTGGATCCCCGTCTGTAGGGGAATAGATTTTGAACTCTGGTTCCAATCTTTACGATAAAATACTTTGCATAACTAAAATTAGAATCAAACACTGGGAAGCAGCATTTACTTTTTATGCTCCACAAATAGGAATAGGAAATAAACTCCCTTAAAGCAGTGGAAGTGCTGAAACCATCAGCTGCTTTAAAATTAGTTTAAAAATGTATTTCTTTAGAGCTGCTTTTGACTGTAGTCTAGTCTCAAGTCTCTGGTGCAGGTCCAAAGGGGGGTGAATTCTGCTTCTAGATTAACTTTAAAACTCAATTTGCCATGTCTACATTGAACTCTGACCTGAAGGTTACAATCTGATCATTAGCGTAGTGAAAGAGGAAAAAAAGGACATTAGGAAAAGAGTGTAAATTCATAACTTGAGAACAAGACATTGAGTAGGTGACTTGTGACTTCACAAGTCAAAGCCAGAACCATCGAGTGTTCTCACCAATGCCTCTACTTTACAAAGATCAAGGCTCAGTAATGCAGTGCACACTTCCATTTACCAGTGTGCAGCCTTATTTATAATATATTGTGCTCCCAGACTGACAAGAGTTTAAGAATAGTGATCAAATTGGCTCAAAGAATGAAAAACCCTGACCTTCTTTTGGTTAAAAAGATTCAAAACAGGAGATGCAGAAACAGAGGTGAGAACATTATGAGGGACCTCACCTTTTTTCTAAAGCATTGTTTACCTACCTTATTTCAGTTGGAAGGTTATGCATCCTCCAAGTATTTACATCAAGGTTGTGGAACAGAATTTATACTTTGTCTTAGTCTTCTTGCTTATAAACACTGAAAGTTATTGAGGGCAACTTTTGCTAAAAAGTTGCAATGTCAGCAAAGAACTTAGATTATACTTTTCTTTACTCAATGTTGTAGCAGACACTTTTTTGGGGGCTTGATTATCCACCTTTTTTTTCACTGCGGTCTACTGTCAAGGATTTTGCAAATGAGTTGGCTTATGTCCGCTGGAATAAACAAGTCTAAGCAGAGTCTCACAAGCACTGCGAGACACAGAGGCAACAGAGGAGCTAAAACATAAAGGAAGGAGAGTGATTCAGCTTGCATTCCCACCAACTCAGCTAATGCTTTACCTTCATCCAGGCATTTGTTTCAGATTCACTGCCTGACTCCCATGATCAGTGCTCACTATCTTTACAGAACCTTCTGTCACATAGGCACAACTATATTTTACTTCACTTTCTGTTTCTCATCTGCTCTAAATTTTTGAGACAAAACTGGCTAAGTGTAATTAAATATCCTGCAGTGGAGGAGTTATTGATTAGATAAAGAAGAGAAGGAGCAGGAAGATTTGTATAAGTTCACCTTAGCTCTAACACATCTTCTGCTTGTAAATGATAACAGAACATAAAGAAAGCTACTTTAGGTGCTACATGAATTGAAATTAATTGCATGTATTCAAAATCAAACATTTTGGCATTAGTGCAAAATGCTGTGTACAATAAAAACTAACAGTGCATGTTACCATAAACACACTATAAATACACTGAGAAAGATGCTAGCGGCACCATTATACAGAGACACGTATCAGCAGGGGCACTGCCAGGGTATTACCCCCCACCCCAGCCCGGACCCCAACAACATTAGTGAAAGCTTTTATACAGCTATAACGATGCACCGAAGAGTATCATTTATATTTTCAATGTAATTTGTATTGTAAAATTTAGACAAAGAAGAACACACTGCTGCTTATTTAGACATTTTCTTCTTTATTTGTTTTATTGGTTATTATCACTGTGTCAAATGACTTTTGTGGCATGAAAGCCCTGCTTCTGACTGATGGGGGGACCTCATGCACCATGCAGGACCTGAGGACCCAATCATTTCCTGTAATTCCAAAGGGCGGAGGGTGGGTTGGTCAATATATGCATGTTTCGTTTCACTGTTTTCTGCTGAAAAATCAGGGAAAACACAACAATAATTTGTTTTCCCGCTGGATGTTCTTATATTTCAAATATATAGTGGAACACCTCTTTTACTATTATTTTTTCTTATTATTTTGAGCCCACTGCCACCCCACCCTGCCCCCACAATCAAGGGCCCTTATAATATTCCTAACTTTACAGCCCTATATGGCACCACTGTGGATCAGCCTCGATGGAATGATACTGTAGTTATACAGTAAATTAGGGCAAGGAAGAGAACCATCCTAAACATACAGACAGAACCGCAATTAAATGCTTTGCATAAAAGTGTGCACAGATGGTCAGGTAAAAATTTAAACCTACTGTACTGTAAATGCAGTGAGAATTAAATAAATAAACTTGCAAATTCTTCCTCATAAATGCTTTCCAGCCAGCTTGTGGCCGCATACTGACAACATAAGGAGAGGTTTAAAAGGTTAGGGTAGATTAATCCAAGGAAGAAAATCAACAGAGAGATCAATGCAAAACATCAAGGATGGACTCCAGAAAAGACCTTGACATTGTACCTCGTTTATTTGAAAAATCCTCATCTGCCTGAGTATGGCTTTGCCCAACAGCTCTTTTAGCTTCATAATGACCAAATTTAATGAAGTGCATATGTGGTGTGTGCAAAGAGCAGGGAGGGTTTTACAATCAGCCAAAATGAAGGGTTATTACATTTAAATACAGGCTGACAATAATTTGTTAAGCATGGGGTAACCATTTTGAGGAAAACTAATAGGCTCATCAGTAATCAGGGACCAATTCATTGTCCTGCACTATCTCAGCCTGAGAGGACTTCTACATTTGCCCTATAACAATTGGTGTTAGATGTTCTCTTTTAAAGTTTGGTATAAAACTAACGCAGCCATATTTGTTTTGCTTCCTATTACAGCTTCTGGTTGACGTGTTGATGTCATACACGTCACTCCATTTCACTTGACTGAAAAATTTCTGTATTAAGACTAATGCATCTATAGGCTTATGGCAAGATACATTTCTGAGAGTTTGCGAATTACCAAATCTCATACCAATTCATCTTGACCAAGGCAAGGTTCTAACCTGAATAAAACAAAGAATCAGCAAGAAGACATTAACATTCATGTTCACAAACTCTGTATTTTCTGTTCTGACAAGCTTTAAGTTCATATTAAAAAAGAAAAAGCAATAATGACTATCTCTGGATTTAAAAAGCCCTTAGATATGAATACTGTACTTGAAGTTTTTATTTGCAAAAAAAAGGGGTTTTTTGCATGCTTTGATTTTATCATAATTTTGTGTTTTTTGTTTGTCTTTAACAAAAAAAAATTGATAACATATTTGGCACTTTCCTTGTCATTTATATATATATATATATATATATATATATATATATATATATATATATATATATATATATATATATATATATATATATATATATATATTTATATGGAGAATAAAGCCAATGCAATCGGGCATACATTCTTTGAAGGCATAGGTTGAGCATTGACCAAGATGTTGCTTGTCTAATTTTCCTGGCAATATTATATTGAATATTATATTGATTATTTTAGAAAGGTCAGTAAGATCTGACAAAAGACATTTTTATAAACTGCGCAAAGCTGCACAAACACATGCCATACTGACAACATACATAATCAGATCCACCTTGATGCACTGCTGTTAGCTGACTCAATTTATTGAATCGAGTCGAGTTTTCATTTGCTTCACCATTTGACCTAAGCACCTCTTGTGGATGCTCGTGGTGCTTTTATTGCCCCTCAGTTAGTAATCACTCAGTTAATGAGTACTCTGAATGCCAATGGTCTTTCTCTTCAGTGATGTCGCTAACAGACTGAAACTGTGGGGTATAGGGCGTCGGATCGGATTCAGAAGTAATTTACAACAAAGCTTACATATTGTATAATATGCATTTTCTGCTTTTAGAAACATGTAATTGAAAACCTATTCCATAAGTTACTTTTTTGTTGTTGATTTTCACCTGGACTTAAGCTTACAGTGGCCTACATTTCTCCAGAATGCCCCTAGGCAAACACCAGAGACTGTGCCTGAATGGAGAATTTTAAATCCAGGTGCATGGAACTGTGCATCTTGAATTCTTCCAGCTGAAAAAGCAAAATTCACCTTTTTCCCACTCCGATAAAACTTGTCACATTGATGCGTTTCATTCAGGTTTATTCTGGCAGCTGGGACAATGCTCCAAAATCTCCATAAGTCCACTTGGGTGCAAACTTACATGTATACTTTTCGACCCCTTATAGAGTTCTTGATTACTTTAACATTCATGTTGAAATCCTACAGTGATTCCCATCTGAGCATAGGAGATCTTTAAATTTAAACAGCTTATTTAAACTAAATGTGGAGACTGTTGGGTTTTGTAGCATTTTTCATTTCACACAATAGATATGGAGGTTATACACAAAGGTGTCATATTGTTAATTTTCTACAAAACAGCTCTCAGACTTAAAACGGAACTGACAATCTCTCAACTAGCTTTTCTCTCAATTTAAGTCACTATGAAACATACCACACATGTTCATCCTTATCTGATGGCCCTCAGTGTGTTGCTCTTATCTTTAGCAGGCCAACCAGCAGAGGACTATAGAACTGTTGTAACAGATAAGCCGCTCCAGGATCCAGCAAACTACCACTATATTATAATCCGATTGAAAAATATAACAACACATTTTTTAAGAAGGTACGTAGTAATGAAGCAGAAGGAAACTGAGACACATATTACTATAGAAATCTCAAATGTAGCTGCTGTTAAGAGAGCTATCAGCGTTCCTATTTTATTACCCACAATGACTACTAAAACAGTATTTTCTATACCTTCAAATTTCTCCATGGAACAACCATTATTGAGAAGGATATCAATTAAATAACTTGAACTCTGCCCTCCAAGATGTGTCCACTGACCGCAGAGCTGGGTTTATCGGGGTATACAACCAGATTACGGGTGGCACATTTCAGTTTAGATGTGACCTTTGTGCAACACACCTGAACATAGTGTTTAAATGATCAAGAGAAGTTTTGAGAAATTGACTGCATACTGAGGAGTTAATTCATCGATTTAATTCAGGTATGTTGGACCAAGAATTAATCTAAAAGAGTCAATAGGAGAACAAGCCATGCCAATGCCTGAACAGCCCACACAATCAACTTTGGTTATAAAAACATCATCTATAGGTGCAAAAATTAAATGTCTTTAACAACTCAATACAAAAAAGTTAATTCAATATTAGCCAAAAAGTTCACTTATGCAAAATTTTTATAGTAATAAATTTCATTTTTATAATAAATAGATAATCATGTGAAGGATTATTGCATAAGTACAAATATACAATTGCATTTTTTATGGTTATTTTAGATGATTTTGTTTTCCTTTTACTTTTTATGAAAGAAAAAATTCAACTTACTCTAAACGTCAGCTGAATAACAATTACAGCTCATTTCATACACAGGTTTCAACAACATCCTAACTTATTCCCCTTAAACCTACCTTATGACAGTATTTATCTGTGTTTATTGTCATTTTTCTTTTAAAAATTATATCAAACCCACAACTAGGTTTGTATTATGAACTGAGACAAATAATGTACCTGTTCATATTTAACATTGATCTAATATTTCAGCTTGAATTCCTTCTTTGAGATTTTCAAATCCAGCACGCATGAATGCCTTATGGTATGGTTGACTGCAGAGACCCGAAGCTGCAAGCTTCCCTTCAGGAAAATGTTGGTATTTTTATCTTCATATGAATTCATGTCCATCCTGTTTACTTACTTCCACCGCAAGAATATGTCTACCATCTCTATGCCTTTGCTGTGAAATCCAGAATGGTGAATGTATAGCAGTTTAATAGTAAAGGACCTTCCTTTTTAAGTGCATAGTGTTCCTGGCTTCTGATAAATCAGATTATTTTGCATTAATTCAAATTATGAAAGGACACTTTTAATGTTTTCATGCCTTTACAAAGAAATCCAAAAACACAGCTCCTTCTGCTGGTTAGTGCTAGAGCTACACAAAGACTCTGGCCATCTCTCTTCAGGCCTTTTCTGTCCCTTTGTTCTGTGTCTCCCTGCATGCCTTCCTCTGTGCTACATGGGTCCCGTCTGTAGTGGCAGGTGCACTTGCAGGGCAATGGAGGATATTTTGCCAGGAGCTTGAATGAAGGCTTTATAGGCTGGCTTTCAATGTGACTCTGTGTTATCTTAGGAAGGCACTATCATCTCTGTTATGATCTACATCCCTCCATTTGTGGCTTCTTGCTCATCAGATGAGACCAGCTCACAAAGACCCTCCGGGGGGTGGAGGGAGTTAGAATCTTCTGTTTCAATCAGGAGTTTGAATCTCCTAGTTTACCCTTGGAAAAACTCAAAAACATCACAATGAGGTAAACTTTTTTCTAACTTCAAGGCAGCCAAGCTACAAACAGAAAATAGGACAGACAAAGGTTTTTGACATTGCAATGTTTAGCAGAGTTGCTGCAGAATTAAATCGGTGAGCTGCGAGGACAAAAAAAATGAGTCAGCCCAGCTTGTCATTGTCACTATTCAAGCTTGTATTATAGCTTGGCTGTTATAAACCCTGATTTAAGGATTAGCTCTTAAACATTTTTTTTCCCCTCAAAACTAAACTGTTATGCAACCACAACCTATTGCTATGCAACAGTCATCCAGCCTATTTTCGGCCCACAAAAGCTTTTCCATTTGCTTCTGATTACATGTAAAGCACAAAGTAACCCATTACATACTCTACAGGCATGTCTTGAGGACATACAAACCTGGATGACCCTTAACCTTCTGCTACTGAATGCAGGTAAAACAGAATTTATAGTCTTTGGACCAGGTTCTTGAAAAAGAAGGTCAGTCATTCAATTCATTTGGATAGGATTAAATTGATCTCAAATAACAAAATCTTGGTGTTATTTTTGATCAGGACCTTTCATTTAAATCCCATATCATAGTTGTTACTAGAATTTCATTCTTTCATTGGTAGAATATTGCAAAAATTAGACATGTCCTGTCCAGGGGTGATACTGGCATACTAGTCCATGCATTTGTTACTCCGAAGCTGGACTGATGTAATTCTTTACTATCAGGAAGTCCACAAACTGTAGTTAAAAGCCTTCAGCTGATCCGAAATGCTCTAGCCATAGTTCTCATGAAAATTAAAAAGAGAGATCATATCTCTCCTATCCTGGCTTCTCTTCATTGGCTTTCTGTTAAATCCAGCATAAGATTAAATATTCTCCTTCTCAGATATAAAGCCTTATGCTGCGTTCACACCGGACGCAGCTGGCGCGACAGAAGCAGCGAGTTTACATGCAAAGTCAATGTTTGACATTCCATCTCTATTCCCCCATTCTACAGTATATGCTGGTTCAATATCTAATGCTATATTCTCTCTGCTTTTTGTCATCATAGTAGTTTGATGTGGTCTGTTCCTGTTTGGCTGTGACACCATTATGGAGAGAAATATCAGCTGTGCTGCTACCATCAACACATTTGTTTATAGAAGTTGGAGATTGGCCTGTTTTTCAGTGTAATCATGTTTCTCTGAATGTGACTAACTGAATGTGTTCTTTTATCCTCTGACAAGGGAGCTTGCTCGGAGCTCATCTGCCTGGCTGTTTCCTGGAGGGGACTGTCCATCAAGCTTGTAGACATTTCCTCGCTTCTTTTTCTATATCTGCTTCTGTCTCCTTAAATCCCAGTTGGCCTTCTCAGATGGCTGCTCACACTGAGCCTGGTTCTGCTGGAGATTTTCTCCTGTTAAAAGCGAGTTTTCCTCGCCACTGTCGCTACAAGCATGCTTGTAGCAACAGTGGCTTTCGAGTCAATGAGTGGATGCAATCAGCTGGTTTTCCTTAGATAGAAAAATCTGAGCCAACTTGACTGTATGATCTGGTTTGAATTGTCTTTGTAAAGTGCCTTTAAATGATGTTGTAAATTTGAGCTATAGAAATAAGCTGAATTGAATTGATTAGTACAGAAAGTAGAACATAATCATTTTGCAAAAAACTGTTGGATACTTAAATTCAATGACCCATTAGATTACTTTATAACATTTCATAATGGCTATTAACAGGCTATATAATATAAGGTTAAAAATAACATAATGCTGATTTGCTTTTCCTCAATGATCTTTCATCCAACCTTTGTAAAAAAAAATTGCACCATCAATATGTTGTGCTATTTTTCTTATTCTCACCTTTGTCCCTCTTTCAGAACATAATTAGAGGTCTTTCTTCAAAATTTCCCTTGTGTCTACTGACCTCAACATTGTGCTGGCCTGAGTCATTTATGTAGAGACTGCTGACTTAACCAATGGTCCTCAGGGTCAGAAAGTCACCAACACACAATTCATCCCAGAAAAAAAGAGTAATAAGTGATAGTTGGCCGTTTACATTATCCTCTGAATACTTTAAAAAAGGATCTTAAATGAACACACTGTAAACTTTTGTTTTATTTGAATGGCCATTATGGTTAAAATTGTTTCAAGTCACCAAAGGACACAATGGGATTGTTGTAATTAATACAATTTTTATCTCCATATGTGTTATTCATGAATTTGAGCAATGATAAAAAACCAAAGGAGATACAGTATTAACCTTTTCAATTTCTGTTACTGATTTTATTGTGTTGGTCAAAGAGCAAGTTTCAGACGTGACTTACCTTTACTTTCTTGTGACACAGAGGTAATATAAACGTCCTTTGTAAAGTCTTATTTAAGTTGTAATTTCTTTGTTTCTGTACGAGTCGCCACCAGGTGTTTTGACAGCAGTGCCCACTAGGTGTGGCAACGACGGTCCCCATCAAGCGTGAACAAGCACATTGTCACCTGTGTGAAGACACATGTCACCAAAACGTTTCATGCACTTAGCTCTTATGAGCTGAACCCAACCAGCCCCATATAGCAGAGGTCTTCAACAGGGGGTCCACGACCCCTAGGGGGTCCGCGGAGGTACTGCATGGGGGTCGCTTTTTTTAATATTCCCTCCTGCAATTTTTCGCACTAATTAAAATGTCTTTAAATACACATTAACATGAATTCAACAGACTGTAGTAAACAGATAAATAGAGGCAGAAGATGTCTTTCAGTCATCAATGCACACATTCAGTGACACACAGGAGCTCTTTCAAACCTGGGCACCTGTCCCATCAACCAGGAAACAGATTCAGAAATACTTTAATAATCCCAGGGAGAAATTACTTTCGTTACATGACTCCATATGTAATAGAGTGACTATAGGACCAGTTTAATATAACACAATTTCATACAATATATATAATTAGGGGGTCCCCGCTCCATCTCACCATCAGTTTGGGGGTCCTTGGCTTTGAAAACGTTGAAGACCCCTGCTATATAGCCTTTCCTGCAGTAAAACAACTATGCACCAAGTGGCAGGCACCTCAAAAATTCCTTAGGAAATTTTCTATTTTTTCCAATTACAGTAAAGTTTATTCCGAAACACCCAGTGACCATCTGACACCATTTACTATGTATCCTTATCGCCAGCACAGTTTTATGGGACAAAGGCTTTGCTGGAAAAATTACTTAATTATTAATTGACCTATGCACTTATGCTTTGCAGCAAGTATTATTATTGAGTCCTCAGTGTCTCCTCTTGTCATCCTTAACAACCTTAAAATGTTAGACCTTTATGGATAAACAATGTTATCAAAAGCCAATTTGGCAGAGTTGCCCTTAAGCTCAGCGGGGAGCTTTTAAAACTTGCTCTGAGTTGGCATTTTTGAGAACAAAAGCTTCTGAAACCACCCACAGTCATTCCCTATGATATTTTATCAAGCAAGGGAGCGACATTGCCCTCTGTCAAATCAGTTAGTCATCAGCCATCATTCCAGTGCAGGGATTTTTAGTGTTGGCACTGGTAGTTAATCACCAGTACCTCTGTGGCTTTCCTAAATGTACTCATCCTGCCAAAGACTCCATTGCCTTAATAAAATGCAGTCACAGAGGCAGATCTGTCATGAGGTAGGAAGCAGCAGCCCATGGGAGGAGATGAGGGGCAAGTGACAAGCAAATTCATTACACCACTTTTGTTGATGGTGTTGTAAAATAGAGTGTGAGATGTGGCAAAAAAGGTCACCTGAATGCTTGTTGTTGCTGTAAAGAAAGTATTTGAATAAGATGAAAGTAGGTGACAATGTTTTGACCTTCCTCTTGCATATGCTTAGCTTATTGATTTTCTCAATAGAATTATGTGTTACAAAAAGCACATTCTTTATCTTTGCCAATAAGTTGGTACTTTTTTAGGCTATAACCAAGAGGCAATATAGTATTTTTTGAATGGGGTCTTTTAGGATCTCTAAGCAACTCAAACATAAACTATATGTCATTGAAGTTTCGAAGATCTCTCCTTTAGGATAAAATATAATATAAAAATGGCATCATTAAAGCTTTTTATATTCACAATACAAAAGCCTGCTGTCATTAGAAACTTTTTGGAGGTTGAGCTAAAATTATTCAAATATTAGCCACAGTCAGCATATCCATGCAATGGAGAATTATTTGACCTCTTTGAGACATTCCTAAAGATGCATTGCATTTTTTAGCACAAATTCCAAGATCAGATAATTGAATACATGAAAAAACTGACATATTGACATCATAGCAAAATAATATGTAAATTCTAAACTTTTAAACCCAGCACACTTCTTGAGATTGACAGCTGTCCCCGAGGGTAACTGCAGCCAGGTCTAATCCTAGCCCGTCTGCAGCAGCCCTCTCTCTGCCTAGCCGTGTGTGAAGGACCGCTGGCTCTGATGGCGAGTTTTTTGTTTTATTTGGCAAAATGTTAATTTGATTTGTGTTTATCTGATTGTGTTGTTATTCCCCCAATAAATGAAAAAAGTAAAAAAAAAATTATTATCTGGAGCCTATTATTAGCTGGAGGTGAGAAGCAGCTCCAGACAGGCTGAGCATGTGGTGACATCACAAGTACGCTTCTGTCTCAATTGACCCATATTTATGTTTCATGCTCCCATTCCCCCCCCAAGTTCATACTTTCCAGTTTTCTTCTCAAGAACATACTTGGAAAGGACACAGGTGTTTTTGTGAATTGAGAAACGGCCATTAATTAAACAGAATCAGAATGACTGATGATAACATTACAGTAAGTTACTTAATCATTACAGTAAGTTAAGTTACTTAATCTTTAAGTAACGTTTACATTTAACCTATGTGAATTACCTGTAGGTATATCAAGGCACAATATGGAAAAAGTCAGATTTAGAAGTCTATACATATTCTTTAGGCCAATACTATTATTACACAAATAAGAAGTCAATCAAATGAAGTATTTAACACATATATTTTGATAATTTATTAATTAAATTTATACTTCATTTTCTCAAACCCCTAGTTGGTTGCATCTTCTTTTTACTTTCCTGCATTTCTTCACTCATAGCATTTGTTGTAGTTCCAGAAAACCTCTCTGTAACAGGAAGAAATATCAGAAGTTACTGGTAGTAACAGCTGTTCGACAATACCAGTACAAGTTAAAACCAACTAGTAGATCTCTGGAAACAAGGCAGAACTCAGAATTGGGGTCGGACTATGAGAATAGACAGGAGGATGGGGGCAATACCCAAGAACAAATTATCCACCAGATTAATGTACAATATCTGGATTTAGTGCACAGCATCTGGGATGCAGCTAAAGGATATGTTTACATAAGCTTAGATAGATTTTCAAGATGACACTAGCAGAAATACTTGTGTATTTTTGCATACTTGAACACAATATTTATAACACTATACAGTATTTACCAAAAAAAAGCAAGCCCCCCTAAAATGGTGACACACTAATATTTCGTCGGACTGCCTTAGGTTTGATTACGACTCACATTTGCTGTGGAATTACTTCAATAAGCTTCTGCAATTTCACAAGATTTTTTTCGATCCAGTTTTGCATTCATTTTTCATCAAGATTTTGTATTGATGATTGTAGAGTCTGACAGATCAGCAAAGCCTTCTCCGGCATTTCCTAAAGATTCTCAATGGGGTTAAGGTCTGAACTCTGCAGTGGCAATTCCATCTGTGAAAATGTCTCATGCTTCCTTAATCACTCTTTCACATTTCAAGCCCAATGAATCCTAGTATTGTCATCTTGGAATATGCCTCTGCCATCAGGGAAGAAAACATCCATTTATGGAATAGCCTGGTCATTCAATATATTTAGGTGTTCAGCTGACCTAATCCTAAAGCACATACTGTTGTTGAAGCTGCTTTACCAACTGCAGCAACCCCAGATCATAGCATTGATCAGGACCTAAATTTAACTTTTTGTGGCCACCAGCCACTGTGGCAGGTGGATTGTGAAATCCACTTAGGTTTTTTTATCAGCCGAAACATTCTTATGCCTAAAATAAATGTGAACGACTCAGAAAATGCTGTAAAATGGTTCTTGACCTTGTACAGAATAAACATTAAATTGCTTTCAGGTTATAGTCCAACTTAATCTCATTTATGACTAGACCTACTTAATAGCAACTGTATCAGACCTGATGTGGCTAACATTCAGAAGAGAAAATGACAGAAATCCAAAAAGGTCAATTCATCTCAATGATGGTCTCATTTCTTTAGTTAACACCCAGCTACAAATCAAATTAATTGTATAACTGATTCTTTGTCACTGTTTGCATCCAGGTTAAACTCTTTTTTTTTTTTTTTTTTTTATTTTTTTTTTTTTTAAGTCTCATATCTTAACTGAATAATGTTTGGATACATAGCAACAGTAACAATCATAAAATCAGTTATTGACAGAATCCGTTTCCAGGGCCATAACCCTCATCTCAGAGGTGAGGGGGACACCCATTCACTTTTCTCAGCTAAATATCCGTGAAAACCTTTTCTTAATACCTGCCTGGTTTGTCCCTGCTATATACAGTGTTGTGCCTGAACGCGTTCATTGAACGAAAGTTCATGAACTCGTTCATATTTTGGGCGAATGTGAACTGAACGTACTGCATTACTGCCTGATGAACGTTACTGTGAACTCGTTCATTCTGGTGTCTGTGAACGGCACGCTCTCTCAGTTCAACTCCGTTCAATAGGTTGCCAAATTTCTACAGATCCCTCCAGGCGAAACCCCGGCTAAATCACACTGTAAACAGGCCTTAATATGTAGCGACAGAAACACCCAATCTGGCAACACCAGCTACCAGTGTCGTAGCCTACAGCCGAGTGCGTCATCAAAACAAAATGCAGAGTGGAAGCCACAGCAGCATGGAGGCGACCGTGGATGCGACAAAGCAGCAGTATGATCACTTAAAACAGGTTTATGACCAGGTGGTCGGTGAGGATGATGGCAACAATCTTACATTTCTCTCTTTCTCTTTCTACGTGAACTAGTTCAAAGTTCAGTTCACACATTTTAAAATGAACTAGTTCAGTTCATAATTCAAAATTTTGATCTAAGTTCACAGTTCCAAAAAATGAACTAGTTCATAGTTCTTTTTTTTTCATATATTGCTCAATTACATCATAGCCTACTGTAGAACCACAGACAGCAACTATTTTATCAGTTGTAACACTGAAACTGTGCGTCAGATTTCATCTTCATATCCAGTTTTGAATCCTTATCCAACCAAGGTTTACATTAGCATTGAGGGGACAGCATTTCCCCATTGTTGCTTTAACGCTTTGTTGCTGTCCATTCACTTCACACTAGTAGCAGCTGCAGCTCTCACCCCTACAGTATATTCTCAAAAACATCAGGAAAAATGTGCTGCTTGAATGGTCTTTTTAATGAGGAATTATTAAAAGAAAAACAGGAAAGTAGTCTTTAAGGAGCAAATGTTTTTTTTAATTTTAATAATTTTTTCAATTTGAAATTCCATTTCAGTACATACTAAAAAGGAATACTGGAATCCTGGAAAATTATACCAGGCACAAACAAGTTACATGAATAATAAAACCCTCAAGAACATTTTACTAACACAAACTGAGGGACCAGGCTGAGGAAGGAATTTAAGGTTATTGAAGTGCGTATTATTTTACTGATAGCCGGCGGGCAAAGTTTGCAGAGAAATGTAAGATTGTTGCCATCATCCTCACCGACCACCTGGTCATAAAACTTTTTTAAGTCTCCTCCATGGCAACCTATTGAACAGAGTTGAACTGAGAGAGCGTGCAGTTCACAGACACCAGAATGAACGAGTTCACAATAACGTTCATCAGGCAGTAATACAGTACGTTCAGTTCACGTTCCCCCAAAATATGAACGAGTTCATGAACTTTCGTTCAATGAACGCGTTCAGGCACAACACTGAATTCAGGTGACCACTTTTTTTGTTTTAGCTGGGTAGTGTGTATTTGTGTACACCTGTTATACCTGCATGAGCCAAGTACCTTAAGTTGGAGGCCTTACTCTTCTTCTTTATCTATGTTATTCTCTGTGGCATCAATTTCCACTTCATTTGTCTTTCTTTTATAAAAACGATTACGACAACTCCTGGCAAAAATTGTTGCCTCTTTAGCATGCAACCAATCACAACATTGAAGGCTTTTATTTTGATGCAAGATGGTCACTGCACAAGCGGTCACCCAAGTATTGATGGCAAACCATTTATTCCTGTCAAAGATTTTTTTTTTTATCTTTTGGGAAGTGGAAGAATTAACCGCCGTAGTTTTTTTTTTTTTTTCGGACTATTTGAACAATTGATTGTGACAAATTAAACCAGCTTAAAGCTAGACTAATACACACAATTTTCACCTTGTTGTTTGTAGACCACCATGAACCATGTTTTGTGCATTAGTGCCACCAACAGAAATGTCCACCCTCTCCACTCTATACTTGACACTGAATACCTTACTCTTCCAAGTTGTCATGCAAAGTGTGGAAAATGTTTTTATTTTTTTTTCTGAATTAATAATAGCTTAGTACAATGTTTTTTTTAATTCGCACAATTTTATCAGATACATTATTTGTTTTCAAATTATGATATCTTTAAAATATTTTTCGTTCTACCTCAAAGCAGGGGAACTCTGAGTCAATTTACATGTCAAAAGGATGAAAGAGTTCTACGATATTATCTTTTTGGCAACGCATATTCTAACTGTTATGATTTGTCACAGGAGGTGCAGGGGGCTTGGTTGGCTGCAATCAAGCAGCCTAATTACTGGACAACCTGCGCTGCAGGCCTTATGATTTATGGGCTGGGATAGGTCAAATTGGGAAATAAGCACATCAATGCCAGTTTCTCAACTTTGTTTGGTCCATTCAATCTATCTTTTTCTTGTATGGTTTCTTCCCAGTTAGTGGCAGCTACCCTGCCCCCTCTGCAGGCATAGAGAGTGCGGATCATTGCTTGTCCTTTTACCATTGCCTCCTTTGTGATCACAATGACTGTATAATACATTTTTCATCATTTTGCAATAAATGCCAGAAATGTAAACTTGAAGTTGGTCCTGGAATTGAATTGAAATATCAATAAAAGCATATATTGTGTCAACCTTGGGCTGTTTATACCAATAACTGGGAATAACTTTTAGAACTGGTGCCACAGAGGTTTTGGAAACCCTACAATGCCCAGTTTCATGCATGCTTGCCTTCCTTAAGCTGTTTAGGCGGTACTTCCCATCCACTGAAGGTGTACATAGCTGCCATTTTCCATCTGCAAGTCAGGATGAATTATTGCACCTCGGGCTGCAACCAGGATGTTGAACCATTCCTAAAAGGTGCAAAGCCTTTTGTTTCTACCTGTAGATCTTGTGGCACCAGCATGTGACATTCTTTGGTCCTGGAGGCCCGCAGGTAGCCAACTGAGCCCTTCACCAGGGTGGGTCTCAAGTGGCTTTCACTAAACACTGCTTCACTTTAGAAATGCCTGTCTGTAAGTGAGTATTGTTTTCAGAGTGATTAAGTTGATCAAGGCAGACATCTGTCTGTAGACCTTGTAAGCTACCATGACAAAACAGTTTTTTTTTTATTATTATTATTATTTTGAGGTTTTTACAGAATAAGTAGCTTGTTTATTGTACAGCAGACTGACAAGAAAGAGGGTACGGGAGAGACACGGCACAGGACCGCAGGTCGGATTCTAACCCGGGTCTGCCATGTAGAGGACTAAGGCCTCGGTACATGCGCCGTGTGTGCTAACCATTGTGCACCCGAAGCATGCCCAGCCTCCCAGCTCTAACTGACACTGTTGCCGGGTTCTACAGAGTGAATTTGTCCACACCCCATGCCAAACAGGGCATGCTGGAACCCCAGCCTTTGACAGCCTGCTGAGTTATCTTATTTTGACTGCTGCTGACTGGTTTTTCAAGTTCCTCATGACATTGTTGGTCATTGTCATTTAGTGCTTGTACCATCTCCTTGTAACTGCAGTTCTGTGAATTTTGAATGACCCTCAGTGTATGGTTTCTCAGGAGCTTTATGTATGTAAAGATTAGTGGGCTTGAGCTCCTGGTTTCAAGACCAAGGGAGGGTGAGTCCAAAAAGACCACGACTAGTGCCCCACACTTCATGTCACAGTAAAATGTGATACACAATCCAAAGCCCTTTTCCGATTAATCAGAAACATCCACATTTCCAAAGACTACGAGATACAAAATACACTTAAGACACTTAAGTCTTCACCTCAGTTTTGTAATCAGATGCATGGGCAATTTGTGCCTAGAAATTTATAATGTATGATCTCCACTGTGAGATCAATTAAGTCCATCAATCAATCATTGTATTTAAAAAGGGCTTTTCTTGAATTCACTTGCTAAAGCTCCTAATGGAAGAAAGCTGTAGGTGATCTTACAAACCTAAATAATTTTTTGCGGACTTTCCTGTTGCAGGTAGGATGTCAAATTTCATCTGTGGCTTGAAGCTTGAAAGATGTTCCTTAGGTGAGGATGGCAATACGGCTGATGGCTGCACCATCAGAGTTATGCTGCAGCTGTTTAAACTTTTTCTTTTTGTGAATGAATCCTGTTTTGGCAATATAGCTGTGGGAATCGATGTCCCACAGCTGGATAAACCCCAACAGATTTGCTTTCATAAGCAGCTCATTATGGCTGTTGCCATAAGGCCCCACTAGTTACTAATACAGTATGTGAAGCTCAGTTGAAAACGATGGAGAAAATGGAGACAGAAAGGGAAGAAAGAAAGGAAGAGGGGATAAGAATTAAGGGGAGTAAGAAAGAGATAGAGACAGGAAAGAGGGAGTGGTGGATGAAAAGAGAGAAAACCACACAGCCAAAATACACAACACAGGAAGATATACAGTAACTCTTTGAAGCCTGCTTCCACATTTACATGAGACGAGGGGGAAAGAAAACAGAGAATGTAACAGCATCAACAAGAAGACAACCAAAGTAAACATCAAAATAGCTTCCAGAGCAGCACGTATTTGTTGGATATCCAGGCCGTATATGTGTGTTAAAAGAAAGACCTATGGTGATCACACAATATCATTCAGGGTTTTATATAACTGTAGCTGCAGCTTAGTATTTAGTTTTAGTCTGTATCTTTGAGCACCTGAAACCAAACTCCTGCGGTATGTATGCATGAGTATACTGCTGTCTAAACTTAAAGCAGTTGCCTAGCAAAGATCCCGGATGTAGAATAAAGGCTGGGGGTGTGTAGCTCACAATGGTCTAAGCCACTCCACATATAGGTTTAATCAAAAAGATTCTAGTTTCAAAAATTCTAGGGACCACCAACAAACCATATTTAGAATGAAGTTCTCTGTTAGGAACAGAGACAATAATCAGATCTCTGAAATTTGATGGAGCTGAGAAAGCTGAGCAGTTTGCTCATGAGGAATGGGCCAAACTACCTGCTAAGAGAAGCAGAAGTCTTAATGACTGTTATAGGAATTGTTTGATTTCAGGGATTGCCTCAAAAAATTGTTAAGGGTACCATGATTCTTATGCAGACGTGTTTCATTTTTTTTTTTTAAATCATGATGTTGCAGCATGTTTGAAAACCAATGTCTGACTTTAATTTATTGCCTTAACATGTGACTTTCATTTGTTGTTCTTCACACAGATTTATTTATTATATTCATCCTGAAAGTGTTTACTTTGTCCTTCTTAGCCTAAGAAGAATTTTTGCAGCAAGCACCATCATGAGATATAAACATTGTTGTGTGCCATCATCTTGAAGGAAACAACAAGCTAACAAAATGGAAAGTCAAACAATCATGAATTGCTGTATGAAATCAGAGAAATCTAAATTTTCTGTAGCTTTAGCTCTTGTCTAGCCCCTTAACAAGCATCCAGTTACCAATGTCATGCCAAGGTAGTTATCCCCGACAGAATTTGTATCCCCTCACTGGGAGCATGCACAAAGTAGGAAGATCTGATTGAGTTCACCCCTCCTCAATTCCATAAGGGTAGTACAACATACAGAAATATTAAGTCAATATTAAACACAAATATAGATTTAAGCACTGAATATATAACCTTAGAATATAAAGTATTACTGATGCAGGCTATAATATGTAGGCCTACGCGTACACTCCATTAACTATATCATTTTTATTACAAGAATATGGTTGACAACAGTTTTCAATGAGATAAGAACATTTAGACACAGTTAAATAATGAGATATTTTTTTATGTAACATGTTAAAACAAACCTGGTTTTCAGCGAAAGGAGATTATACTGTTGTCAGCGTCCACAAACGCTCCTCTATTTTTCGTCTTTTAATCAGTATCACTGATGATATTCTGCTTTAACATGTGAAGTGAAGAATCGAATAATAACGCTCATCTTTCATAAACATAATACATCTCAAATTTCATGGTAAGTAGGTTGGAATTGAGGAGGAGTGAACTTATCAGCTCTTACTACTCCGTGTGTGCTCCCAGTGAGGGGATACAAATTTTGTTGGGGATAACTACCTTGGCATGACACCGGCGCTCCGTTGTGCATATTTACATTAAACACAGCAGTAAGCTTGAAAATAACACCAAATAAACCTTTACCAGTATAGACATCTTATACATCCTTAGAAAGCTTAGATTCTCAGCAAAAATGTTTTGCTGTCACCATGATTTTTGGGGTAAAGTTGTTTTGTAAAAAAATAAAATGAAATAAATTGGCATAATCTGGCACATTTGGAGAGGTTTGGAGACGCTGGTGACTCTAGAACTTAAAGGTACTATAGCCATGAAGCTGTTACACCTAGAGGTCTGGCATTTTCTTTAGTTGTGATTGACATTATGCAGAATAAATCTATTTCAATAGCACATGCCTATTGTCAAGCATGGTTTTGTAACTGCTATTTAAAAAAACAAAAACAAAAAAAACTTTTACTTTCAAGAAGGAAAAAAAACAAAAACTATAAGCCATGTTTTAACTGCTGTAGTTTAGGCTGTGATTTATTCACACTATTTTCATTTATATTTTTAAGTAGAAACAAGGAGGTGTTTGCTTTCAAATGATGGATTACATCTGTAATTTAGACTTACAGTTCCTTAGTTATTTGCTTTTCCATTTGGGATTGTAAAAAGGCGAGGATTACTTAAAATTAGGTTGAAGTTAAGAAGTTCAATTTTGAAACATTTAACCCAAATTTTAGATGATAAGTTAAAATTCCATTTGAAGATTTGTGGTTGCCAAGTTGATAATTTTGCTTTTTCTTTGAAACCTTATTTCAGACATTTGCTTTTTTTTTCACAGATGCTTGATGGCACCTTTTTGTTTGTGGTTTTTGGCACACATGCAGAGTCACACTGAGAACCAAGGAATTTTAGTGTTTTATTTACAAAAGCAACCAGAATCTGGAAGCAGAGAACTGCAGTAAGTCAGTTGAACTTTCTAGTTTGTCTGAGGGGAGAAAGCAGACTGATCAGGAAGGAGTTGGTTGATGAAACCTGATGACTGCTTGATTTGCTTACTTGAGAGATGAAGGGGAGGTAGCAGGGATCTGTAGGTGTGTGATTCAGCAGGCTTTGCAGGCTGTATCCTAGAGGTCCAGGATAATGTGAATGAGATCCATGAGCATTGGTACTTGGAAGAGACGCTGTAATTGAGAGCGGGCAGGCAGATGAAGTCTGAGAAGTGCTGCACAGAGGTCAGACCATTTCTATGAAGATCAGAGACGAACTGGCGGTTTTTGGTTGTCCTGAACAATAACAGAGTCTACATTAAAGCTGCAGTCTGTTACATTGAGAAGAGAGCAGACTTCGACTGAAAATTTAAAGAAAAACAGGTTTCACACCACTCCCCCACCCTCTCTGCTTCACTCATGCCCCACCTCCAAGCTCCACCCCTCTCACAGCATCTGTGCGGCTACCGCATGCGACTAGAAGCGTCCAAGCAGCGTACGCGGCAGCTCTTCCATTGACATCTTCTTTTTTGAAGTCTTTGCCGTGTAAGCAGTTGTCGGCAGGGGCAGTAAGGGCAGTTTCTCTTTCGCTGGTGGCTGTCGCTCCGCCATGACTTCCATGTGCATCCTCCTGACTGCGGCAGCCGGGCGGCAGCAGCAGATTCAGCGGTGAGAGGGAGGGGGCGGGATTCAGCTGTGATTGACACTCCATCAGACGCTCCTCTGGCTGTGATTGGTTGTTTTGTCTCGTCCCGAAATATTCTTTCCAGATTGCAATACAGGCAGTAGGCGGGACCAATTGATGCAGTTTTTTTCACAGGTTACATATCACATGTACTGCTGTCTGGGCATAGGGACAGTTTTAGCCAATATGACAAAAAAGTGATTTTTAAAAACTTACAGACTTCAGCTTTAAGGATATTAACAAGAGGACTCATTTCAATAAGAAAGATATTTCTGTTTTAGGTCTTTGGCTGCAATACTATAAGGGGTAATAATCCGGTGAAGAGAGATATGTATGTATATATATATATATATATATATATATATATATATATATATATATAGTCTTATTTAGTAGAAAGGTTTAATAAGCAGTGAAAATTTCAAAAGATTAGATTATTCTGTAATAGTGTGAAAACAATTGTAATATATAGTTATAGCTTGCATGTTTGGCAGGACTCGAATTCAAATTCATTTAGTTTATGGTTGTAGCAGCTGTTCACCACATATGCCTCACTGTTATTTACAAAATACAATTTATAGAGAAGTAGTCAATGTAAGCTTATTATACAGACATTTCAATGTTTAATACATGCATTTCAAATAAGCAATAGTCTTGTCAAGTTTATTATAGTAACAGGAAAAAAAAGCTTTCCATCTGAAGAAACTCAGTTAATTTAATGAACTCATTTATTGTATATACTTTCTCCCTCTGCACAATCTTCTAGCAACCATCTTTGACAGTTTATTGCTTTGTGCGGTTAACTTTGCAGGAAACTCCTTATAATGAGTATGGATGTGATGAGAAGGCAAAGGAAAACACCCTTTAACAGGATGAAATCACTACCAGACCCTGGCTCTGTGTAAGCAGCTTTCCAGGGTCGACTAGGGGTTTAAGGGGACAGAGCATGAACAAAGGTAGTATTACAAATAACTGTGAGCCGAAATACTACAGTTCTAATAAATTCTGTTGATGAAATAAACAATTTTTTTTTCAATTGAAAAATAACAAAGCAATATTGTAGTCAAATCCCACAAAGGTATAGTGGCTTTTTGTATGATCTTAATCCTAAATTAAGCAACAAAAATTGAATAAATTTGTCAGCTATGTCAAGTATGTTTCAGACTACTTTTCAAACCAGCCGGCGCCATTTTTGTTGTTTTGTACACATTCTTGCGTGATTTCAAAAAGCCACGTGATTTTCCGCCAGAGATTTTTGTCCGGGGATTTTTGTCCGACCCGAATCAGACACATTTTTTTCGACTTGGCTGTCATGTCTGGCTGAACCTTACGGACCCACATGCAGAATCAGGCTCGGACACGACTGAAGGGAGAAAGTTTATTGTTAATTCGGCCAACACTGAATGGAGAATAACTGAGAGTCTCTGGGAATACACTGCCACAGGCTGTGCAGGTGGCTGGAGGTGCGCTGAGGGAGGAGGCGTTCGTCACGGAGCTGTCACTGAGGTGGTGAAGAGCAGGCAGTCAGACTGAGGCGAACGTCAGGGAGTTTTCACTGAGGCGGTGGAGAGCGGGCAGGCTGACAAAAACTAAGCTGCAGATGGGATCAGCACGCTGAGTTAGACGCAGAAGGGATCCGTCCGGGAGCGCTTCGATTAAACCTGGGGATCCAGAGACACAAGAGGTGAGCAATCAGGAAGCTTTCAACAGGAATCAGATAAAACTTTCTCGAAGGGAATTTCACGTGGGCTAGATTGGTACCAGAATATGGGGACCATCAGGCGTGGAAGAGATGGCTGCAGCTCCTTAAATCCCTCTCAGGTGGATGGGTTGATTGATCTCAGGTGCTCAGACAGCCAGCCACGCCCACCTGCAGTGCTCCAGAAGAAATAGAGAAACACTCCACTCAAGGGTTCTGACATCACCCCCCCCCTCAATGACCGCCCCTTGGCGGTCCACTAGAGCCAGGACGAGAATCCTCAAAGTCCCTAATGAGGTCAGGGTCCAGGATAAAGGAACGAGAAACCCAGGAACGATCCTCTGGGCCGTAACCCTCCCAGTCCACCAGATACTGGAAACCCCTGCCTCGCCGACGGACATCCAGCACCTGCCTTACAGTGTACGCCGGGTGCCCACCAATGTCCCGGGGGGAAGGAGGTGGCTTAGGAAGCGGGCACAGGGGGCTAGATCTGACTGGCTTAATCAAGGACACATGAAAAACAGGGTGGATCTTAAGACTCGCTGGTAACCTTAGACGAACAGAAGAAGGACCCAAAACAGATTCCACTTCATAGGGGCCAATAAATCTTGGAGAAAGCTTCTTGTTAGCAGATTTCATTTGAATGTCTCTGGTGGAAAGCCATACCTTGTCTCCAGGGCGGTAGGCAGGGGCAGGAGCTCGTTTCCGGTCAGCATAGCGCCGATTCTGTTCAGCGGTTCGATGCAGGACTCTCCGAGTCTGTTCCCAAATACGCTTGCAGCGTCGAAGATGATGTTGAACTGAAGTAATAGAAGTCTGCCCTTCTTCTGATGGAAAAAGGGGGGGCTGGTAACCCAGCGACACCTCAAAAGGAGAAAAACCTGTAGCAGAAGATACATGACTGTTGTGGGAGTAGTCAATCCAAGGCAAATGGGAACTCCAAACAGTCGGATTAGATGAACAAAGACAACGAAGGGCAGCCTCCACTTCTTGATTTAAATGTTCAGTCTGACCATTAGTCTGTGGGTGGAAACCAGAGCTGAGTGAAACTTTAGCTCCCAAAGCCGTGCAAAACTCTCTCCAAACCCTTGAAGTAAACTGGGGTCCCCTATCTGAGAGAATCTCCTTAGGGATGCCATGTAATCTGAAAACATGCTTAATGAGAAGCTGAGCTGTTTGAAGTGAAGACGGGAGTTTCTTTAATGGAACAAGGTGACAGGCTTTTGAGAATCTGTCAATGATAGTTAGAATGGTGGTGAACCCACTGGAGACGGGTAATCCAGTAACAAAATCTAGAGCTATGTGAGACCATGGCCGCTCAGGTATTGGCAGGGGTTGAAGAAGCCCACTAGGGTGTTGATTGGATGATTTGTTCCGGGCACAGATATGGCAAGCAAGTACATAATCCCTAACATCCCGGTTCAAAGACGGCCACCAAAATACATGTCTCAGAAGACCTATGGTCCTGCCAACACCTGGATGACAGGAGAACTTGGCTGTGTGTGCCCAGTGAATAACACGGGAGCGGACAGATGTGGGAACATAAGTGCGATTGGGAGGACCGCTGCCTGGATCAGGTTCCTGGCGCTGGGCTGCCCGGACTAGGTCTAGTTTGTCCCAGTTAACTTTGCCAATAATACAGGAAGGTGGTACCAAGGTACCCTCAGTGGGTTCCTGGTCAGAGGAGAACTGTCGGGAGAGGGCCTCTGGCTTAGTATTTTTGGAGCCAGGCCGGTAGGAGATAATGAAGTTGAAACGGGTGAAAAATAGTGACCAACGGGACTGTCTAGGGTTCAGGCGTTTAGCTTCTCGGAGATAGGACAAGTTTTTGTGGTCTGTCCAAATTAGAATAGGTAAATCGGTTCCCTCAAGCCAGTGGCGCCACTCCTCTATTGCCAACTTAATAGCTAAAAGTTCTCTGTCCCCAACATCATAGTTTCTCTCCGGAGGGGAGAGCCGACGAGAGAAGAAGGCACAGGGATGTAATTTGTCATCCTTAGTTGAGATCTGAGACAGCACCGCACCAACACCAGAGTCAGAGGCATCAACCTCCAAAATGAATTGCTTGGATGGGTCTGGTTGGACAAGCACAGGAGCATTAGCAAACTTAAAATTAAGTTCCTGAAAGGCCTGATCTGCCTCAGGTGTCCATATAAACAGCCTCTTGGTGGAAGTCAAGCTAGTTAGGGAAGCAGCTGTCTGACTGTAGTTCTTAATGAACCGCCGGTAAAAGTTTGAAAACCCCAGAAAACGTTGAAGATGTTTTCTTGTAGTGGGGACCGGCCAATCCAAAACTGCTTGAACCTTGTGAGGGTCAGCCTTCACCTGCCCGCTCTCTAGTATAAACCCCAGGAAGGAAATTGAGGGAACATGAAACACACATTTCTCTGCTTTGACAAAAAGTCTGTTCTCCATCAAACGTTGCAAAACCAGATGGACATGAGCCTTATGCTCCTCGGATGTCTTAGAAAATATCAGAATGTCGTCAATGTAGACGAAAACAAAGTCATTGATGAAGTCCCTAAGAACATCATTGACCAGTGACTGGAAAACTGCTGGGGCATTGGTAAGGCCAAAAGGCATAACTAAATATTCAAAATGACCCAAAGGGGTTTTAAAGGCTGTCTTAAATTCATCACCTTCACGTATTCTAACCAGATGGTAGGCGTTACGGAGGTCTAGTTTGGTGAAGATCTTGGAACCCTGGACTGGCTCGAAAGCTGAGGTTAGAAGAGGGAGAGGATATTTGTTCTTAATTGTAATTTGATTGAGTCCTCTGTAATCAATACAGGGCCGGAGAGACCCATCCTTCTTAGAAACAAAAAAAAAAACAGCTCCCAAAGGGGACGTAGAATGTCGAATTATTCGTGCAGCAAGTGATTCATTGATGTACTTCTCCATGCATTCCCTCTCAGACTTAGAGAGGTTGTACAAACGACTAGAGGGTAAGGTGGCTCCAGGAAATGACTCAATAGAGCAGTCGTAAGGGCGGTGGGGAGGGAGAGAGAGTGCTCTGGACTTACTGAAGACCAGTTCTAAATCATGATATTCAGAAGGAACATTAGATAGGTCAACAGTTACCTCACACCTCATGTCAGCGGGTTGGGAACTCACATGGGCAGAACGGAGGCAGCTTGAGAGACAATGGAGGCTCCAGTACTCAATTCTACCCTCTCTCCAGTTCAGATGTGGATTGTGTAATGAGAGCCAAGGATGGCCAAGGACCACTGGGGACTGGGGAGAAGGGAACACAAAAAAGTTTAGCTTCTCATGATGGTTGCCAGACACAACCAACTCAATAGGTTCTGTGGTGTGAGTTACAAGGGACAAAGGCTTACCGTCCAAAGCCGAGACGTGAACTGGAGAAGGTAAAGGCAAAGTGTTAATCTTTAACTTTTTAACCAGGTTACAGTCAATTAGGTTTTGTTCACATCCTGAATCAATTAACACCGGAACCTGAAATGATTCTTGATTCAGAAGCAGAGAGCTTGGAAGGATGAAACGGGAAGCAGTTTGGTTGAGCCCACCCACCAGTATTCCCGTAACTACTGGTGGGCTCCCCCTTTTGGCCTCTCTGGACAAAGGGCAATGTAATGACCAACCTGGCCACAATATAGGCACGCCAGTGAGTCCATACGACGCTGTCTTTCTTCAGCTGACAGACGGGCACGCCCAATCTGCATGGGCTCCTCAGGGGACATAGTAGTGGTGGGTGGATTTGAGGTGAACCTGGCAAAGGTTGGCTGGGGAGAGGGTACCCCCCCCCCCCCTAAATCTTTTCTCAAGGGACCGCTCTCTTATACGGTTATCAATACGGACAGCTAAAGAGATGAATTCCTCCAACTCCTCAGGTTCATCCTGATAGGCAAGCTCATCCTTTAAATGTTCATTGAGGGCCTGCCGGAAAGCTCCCTTAAGAGCTGGCTGGTTCCAACCAGAGGCTGCAGCTAAGGTCCGAAAATCTATGGCAAAATCTGCCACTGATTGTCTCCCCTGTTTGATACTCCAAAGCTTTTTGGTGACATCAGCCTCAGAATCAGCATAACCAAAAGTTTGCTTGAACTCAGCAATAAACTCCTCATAGGATCTCCGAAAAAGAGTCTGTTAACTGAATTTTGCCTCAACCCATCTTAAAGCCCTTCCTTGAAGAGGTCCGGCAACATAGGAAATACGGGAGGAGTCATCGGGGAATGATTGAGGTGAACGACTAAACACTAGTGAGCACTGGAGCAGAAAACCCCCACATTTCCCGATCTCACCTGAATAGGGCTCTGGAGTTGGTGAGGAGGCGTCCCGGAAACGTGACTGTGCGGGAGGCGGCGGGGAGAGATCACTTGCTGCGCCGGCTGTGTGAGGAGGCGGACCTGCTGCTGGAACGGGACATGACAGTTTCTGATTAACTTCGTGCATTAACCTTGTTAATTGGTCCAAGCGTTGTCCTGAGAGGTGCTGCTGCTCGAAAAGGGACTGCAACATGTTTTCGTGTTTTACCAGAATACCGGCTGGGTCCGCTGCGGAACCAGGAGGTGATTCTGCTGGGTCTGATTGGCCTGATGGTTCTCTCATGTCTGGCTGAATCTTACGGACCCACATGCAGAATCAGGCTCGGACACGACTGAAGGGAGAAAGTTTATTGTTAATTCAAACACAACAACAAGGCTATTTTACCCTCCACCAATTTCACCCACCACCCAGATAACCCTAGATTAAAAATTATTTGTCAGGGATTAGGAAAATTGGCATAACTGTATGCCATGCGCAGCGGCGTAGGAAGCGGGGGGGACGGGGGGGACATGTCCCCCCCAATATAAAAGCCATGTGGTTACGTCCCCCCCAAAAAATTGTACCGTAAAATATTAGATTTTGACATTTTTTAACTAGTGTGCTTTTATTTTGAAGGCGCAGCATAGCGTTACGTCACTGTACTCCCCCTCCCCTCTCTGAACTGCTGAGTGTTTGAGCACTCAGAAGGGAGGGAAACAGCGACACAGAAGTCAGAAACTTGTGAATGAGGTAAAATGGTCGGTCGGGATGCTGCTATGAATATTGCCTATTTATAACGTCTTGTTGTCAGTTCACTTTCATATATAGAAACTGAATCTTTTTGGTTTAGTCATCTTAGTCCTGTACGGAAGAGGATTAGGGCCAATGAAAAAAAAAAAAAGTTAACTGATTTTTAAATTTGTTTTCAGTTTAACATGGTGGTTTAACATCTCAAAATTCTGACTTTAATCTCAGAATTCTGACTTTTTTAGAAACTAGCTCTCTTGCTTTAATGACCTGCTGCTCCTCCATTAATGAGGGGACCCCTCGGACATGTAAAAAGTTGCCTAATTCCGTCATTTTCCACCAATGTGTTACTGGCCACCTCAACCTACTCACATCTTTGTCAGTGAAGCTGAGTGCTCCACAACTCTTCCTTCATGGTGCCCATCTACATTAAGATCCAAAATTCTCAGATTAAAGTCAGAATTCTGAGAAAAGAGTCAGAATTCTGAGATTAAAGTCACAATTCTGAGAAAAAAAAGGCAGAATTCTGATATTAAAGTCAGATTTCTGAGATTAAAATCAGAATTCTGAGATTAAAGTCAGAATTCTGAGGAAAAAAAGGCAGAATTCTGAGATTAAAGTCAGAATTCTGAGGAAAAAAAGGCAGAATTCTGAGATTAAAGTCAGAATTCTGAGAAAAAAAAGGCAGAATTCTGAGATTAAAGTCAGAATTCTGAGATTAAAGTCAGAATTCTGAGAAAAGAAGTCAGAATTCTGAAATTAAAGTCAGAATTCTGAGAAAAAAGGCAAAATTCTGAGATTAAAGTCAGAATTCTGAGATTAAAGTCAGAATTTTGAGAAAAAAGGCAAAATTCTGAGATTAAAGTCAGAATTCTGAGAAAAAAAAGGCAGAATTCTGAGATTAAAGTCAGAATTCTGAGATTAAAGTCAGAATTCTGAGAAAAGAAGTCAGAATTCTGAAATTAAAGTCAGAATTCTGAGAAAAAAGGCAAAATTCTGAGATTAAAGTCAGAATTCTGAGATTAAAGTCAGAATTTTGAGAAAAAAGGCAAAATTCTGAGATTAAAGTCAGAATTCTGAGATTAAAGTCAGAATTCTGACTTTTTTCTCATATTAAACTGAAATAAAATTTAAAAAATCACTTAACCTCTTTTTTTTTTTTCAGTGGCCCTAATCCTCTTCTGTAGCCTTGGGATGATCACTCATCCAATATTTAACAGCTAACTTTCTCTAGACGTTTGCTACGCTAGCCAAAAATGTTTTTTTTTTTTTTTTAGATCTCATTTCAGTACAATGCCACCACCAACTACACTCACAGAAATGAATTATGGTAGACTTTATATTTAAGCATATACATCTATTAGATTTTATTTAAATTAAATATTTTTAAAATTGATGTATTGAAATTAATTATAATCTGTATAATTCTGTCAATTCTAAATTATATTAAATGTAATTACTTAATACATATTAACATGGTTTAAATAATCAAAGCTGTGAAACGAATTAGATTCTTTTATTTAAAATGTATGTGATCGGTTTGCATACAATTCACGCTACCTGTAAGCTAAAACAGGAAATGACATCAGGAAATGACATCCTCATTTTCCGCTGGACGCCATCTTCTCTGATCAGATTTAACGGTAAGTAATCCAAGTCATCCTTTGTCTTATTACATCAATCTGTGTATTATTTGTGCAGTTCTTATCGTATTACATTAATAGCGATTCACTGATGATTGTAAGCAGTTTTATCTTGAGGCCTACTACCTCGTGCACTGGCACCCACTAGCTAACGTTAGCTAGCAATTCGTTAGCTAGCTTACGTTAGCTAGCAGTTAGCTAGTGGTGAAACAAAAGACAGTTTGGAGATGGAAAGGGTGGCTCTACTGACAGAGGTATAATGTGCAATACATTATATCTTATCTTACCTACCCATGATTACACCATGTTCATGGCATGGCCAGTATGTACATAAGAGCTTTTCACCCGTCATGTTTTTTGCACTATACTTTTATCTAGCTCAGCTCAACAGTTCATTTTGCACAGCACTAGACACTTAAGCTGTTTTGTGGTTACTTTGCACAGTTATTTTTTCTTTTACACTCGGTTTGTAAAATATTCTTACTCCCTAATCATATTGTTAATATTTCTGTTTCCAATTGTAATTTGCACCATTGGTGAGAGTTTCTCATCATATCTCGTTATACAAATATCTTTACTGACGTTTCATTCCATTTCAGGTAAAAAGAAGAAAAGGGATGAGAACCTCATCAAGGCCAAGATGCAGCGTACATTCTCCCTCAGGAGACAGGAGGTTCTCCAGGAGCCAAAGATTCCTGAGTTTTTCAATAAATGGCCAGCACTCTTTGACGTCACTGAGGCAAGTGTGAATCTGAAGTTTAGTAACTTACGGTATATATTCTTCTGGGCCGTTCAGATACAGTGTCTTTTTAGCATATTACTGTCAAGGTCATGCATGTCAATGATTCTGTGCAAAGCGCTTTTTTTTTCTCATGCACGTTCGACCTGCTTCTTCCGCCGGTACACGGTCTCAGGCTGTGTATCACATCCTGTTTCGCTCAAGGACATTTTGACATGTGGACACTCAAGGCTGGGATTTGAACCACTGACCTTTGTTCTATGATTGACCCCTCTACCAACTAAGCAACAGCCACCCCTGTCTAAGTCTGTGTCCTGTCTCTGTTGTCTTTTACAGATCAACTTGGAGTTTATGCGGCTGACAACTGTACCACTGACCTCAAAATTTTTGGGGGAACTTGACCGCCTGACCAACGACTTGATCGGGGTTTTCAACACTAAAGGGGGAGTTGCAGGGAAAAAAGTCGGAGCCATGATGGCAAAGATGGAGAATGTAAGTAATTTTTTAGTCTAACCCAGGGGTGTCAACTTCATACGCCGTGGGCCAAAATTTTTTATTTGTACAAGTCAAGGGCCAGACTGGTTGTTTATTGAGAACTTATTGAAATTACATTTTTGCACATATTGAACCTAAGACTAACATAGCCTGTAAATGATTGTGTATAAAAAAACATTAATCATTAAATAAAAAAAAATCTGTTGCATTCATTTCTAATGGCATGGAATCGTGTAATGTTTGTTTCAGAATCAAGACATCAACGTGAGGCATGATTACATTTTGAGATGTCTCAGCATCTACCTCTGTGAAGACCTGGACACATTGGTCAAAGAATATGTGGTATGTATGCCATCTTTCTTTGTGCCAGATGTTATTAATTTCCCTCTAGATGTGCCTGATAGCATGTGGTGTTCATGAAAATGTGATGGGCATTAGGTCGCATTAACCTTGACCAATAGTTCGTCATTGAGTCCAATGGCTTGTTTGTTTTGAGTATGAAATTTCCTCAATTCCTTTCCTTATTGGACACAACCCTCATTGTGATCAACAATGCTCAAACACTACTTTTAAAAAATTAATATTTAAATAGTTGATGGTCGTCGAATGTACAACTCCATTTATACATAATGTGACTTTTTATTTGTTTTGTTTTCCAGGCTTTTAGGGAGTCAAAGATCTTGAGGTCATTGTAACCTTGAACTCCATCCCATTCTCATGAACACTATATCCACAGTGCCTTGAGAGAATTTTTTCAAATTAACACGCACTTTGCCTCAATGATGATCTGCTTAGAATTTGGTGGTCAAAGGTGAGGGTGACACACCTCATTGTTCTCTGTTCCCTCCATCTTTCAGGACATGGAATGCAGTGAGTCAGAGGCAGATGTCGCAGGGCCAACCATGGCAATCAACACCGTTCAAGCTGAGGGTGATGATCATGATGGTCCTGGTGGACTCTTTGCAGATGTCGGCGTGGTCCTGGAAGGGGTTGAAGTTCTCCACAACCTCCAAAGTATCAACCATGCATGTGTAATGCTTTATGGGTTGATCTATGCTCTTAATCTGAGCTATCCAAGAAGCTTGAAGAATACATTCGAAGCTTACCAGAAGATCCTGATGGACCTGGAATCGTCTAAACTTTCCCCCAAAGTACGAGCACTGAAACTCAAATTGCTCAGGTGACAATTTTTTGGGGGTTGGGCGGTGATGGGAGTAGGAAGTACAGGAAGAGACCGCCCATACATGCCGATAACCAAGTGTTTATAGTGTTCCTGTACATTCGCAGCCTTGAAGATTCACACATCGAACACACAGAAAGCTAGAAACAGAAGGTGCTCAGTTAACTATGTTCTGCTTAAAAAAAGTGTTTAATGTTGTTGAGCCTGTAGAGTTTGTTCTAGATCCAAAAAATTGCAGGTCCTTTCAATATATCCCATTACTGCGATCGTTACTTGATTCTGCTGAAGTGTTGAATAGAGTTATTAATACCCACAGAACACAGAGCAGTCACACTGACCAAGAAATTGTATGTACTTAAAGGAAAACCTGTTCCTCTCAAGTGATGAGTTTTTGATGTGTGAATCGTATGTGTGATAATGTATTGAATGTTCTTGAGCCTGTAGTTTGTTTTAGATAAAAAGAGCAGGTCCTTTACTGCCATTGTTGGAGCAGATAATTTACTTTTGTTCTAATGATATTAGAAAACATTTTTCATGTTCCAAGTATGACTTGGTTGAAGAGCTACACTACCTGCTGAGTACAATGTCTGTGTGAAGAGAAGCTTTAATGTTAATAAATGAGGTGGTCTGATTGTATGCATCATTGAGATGTTGTTGAATTTCAAACAAATACACAATCATGGTGAATACAAAAATGCATTGAATATGAATCGTAACCCTAACCCTATAGAAAAAGATTATGGGATATTAATAATAAATACATAAATCGAATGCATTTTGATTGAATATAAGCTTAATTGTTATGTAATTTAAACACATACACGTTATTCATCTTGAATAGGTAACCTAATTACTATGTAATTCGAACAAATATACTTAATGTATTTTAAATATATAATCAGAACAATATGCATTTAAATTCAATAAATTATATTAAAGCTGAATACATAAACCTAGGGAATATGCATTTAAAAAGAATAGGCTTTATTACACTGATGCATATGGATCATGTAAAGTTTATTAGGTCTGTTTATGTTAAAAATATTTAAAAAATCAAATGGAACTTTGTTATTAATTATTTTACATAATTCTTAAAAGTTAGGGTTAAATATTTCTGTGAGTGTAAAAGGCTGAAACAGCAGCAGGACTTACTCAGCTTTTTTAAAAAGAGTAACGTCTGTGTGAGTAACAGTCACATAACAATTTGTGTTGAAATTAGCCCGGTCTGGGCGTGCGTTTTACGAGGATTTTTTATTTTTTGCGTGGTTTTGCTTCGCCGTAATGGACAGATGTTATACCTGCCACGCTCCTGATCGTTAGTTAAAACCACATCGAGAGTTAATTTTAATTCTTAGCAGCGGCGGCCGCATTGGTTGTGCAGTGGACTGCTGCACAACCACTAATTAACCAACTAATTAACTTCTGCACCTTTATTTCCTCAAATAAACTGTTGCCTCCTCTTTTTAGACTATAAACAGATTAACACAACATTGACAACTCTGTAGTTTTCTCTGTTCTGTACTGCAAACTGGAATTAAAGGCGCCATTTCTACCAAAGGTCTGGACAGACTGGCGACCTGTCTAGGGTGTACCCCGCACCAGCACCTCCCGACCCCACTAAGGGACAGGGTGTACAGAAAATGGAAGGATAGATGGATTTCTACCAAAGGTTTAGAATAAAACATATCAAACTTTGCACTTGTGTGGCCTACTGAATTGTTTTTAATCCAACTGAAATATTAGATTTTCTAGTGCGTATGTGGACACTAAATATGCCATGGGCTGAAGCCCTTGAAAGACATCTCCCTTTGCTTAATAAAATACTCCAGTCATTTTGTTTGGTGATATGCTCACATCTTATGAACAAATGCATTATGTAAATTTTAAATGCATTATTACACATTTATAAAGGAATAAAGTAAAAGATTAAATAGCCTTTTTTTTAAGTAGCGTACTTAAGATATGTTTCTGTTGAATATTTAGGAATCTCACATTTCCGACATGTGTCCCCCCAATTGTAAACATATTCCTACGCCCTTGGCCATGCGCACAGTGTAAATATGGCTATCATATGGCAGTCTTCTGTACAGTGATGCAGGTCATACATTAAAAAATGTTCATTAAATTTTTTCTCTTAGACATTGGAGAGAATCATTTAAATGTTATAGAGCAAAAACATATTAAATGTTATTATTATTGTCTTGTTGCTGCATTTATTTTGTCAGGGAAAACTATTCCTGAGCCAGTTAAAAGTCAGGGAATTTTGAAATTATGTAAGACTGTGGAAACCCTGTATAAAATAACTATGTATAATGATTCTCTAGAAAAGTCACATTATAATAATAGTATTATCTTGTATCAACAAACCGTGACTCTAAAATAAAAGTTATTCATTTGTGACATTGACTTCTGTCTTGTGATTTATCTTAAGTTTTTAACCTGTCAAGTTTTTTTTTTTTAGATTTTTAACATTACAATTTATATTTTTCACACAACAGTTTAAAGCAAAGTTTAATTTGAAAAGAATGTGCAGGAAGGATTGAAAAGTAGGCTTGAGTTCATTATCTGATGCATGCATATACACCCCAGGAACCTGTAAACTTAAAAAATACTGAATTACAAAAAATATTTAAAAAATAAACATGTTTCATTGATATATATACAAAAATGAATATTAGGAACTGTATTTATCAAACATTATGCTGGGCAAGCAAAAATTGTTTCTGGGCAAATGAAATGTGAAAGTCACTAGCGTCAACCCCTGAAACACTCGATTTTAGTGATTGCCTGAAAGTTTTATGTATATATAAATATAAATGTACACAAGTACTGTACCAGTGCATGTCAGAAAAAATGAAAATGTTAAGCTACTGAAAAAAAATGTGTGTTCTGTTTGCTGCTCTCTTATTCAGGGGTTGCCATATCTATTCATTACGATTTGATAGACACAAATGAGCAAAAATTCCCTCAATCAGAAGAAGGTTTTATTGATCCATGAACACATCAGAAGCTAGGAAATAAAAAAATAGATACATTTTTAATCAATAATTAGACTGGAAATAGATTTTTTTTTATTCTGCTTATACGTAAAAGTCCACCTGAGGTTTTCCATCTAAGCAGAGAGTCTCTCTGAACAAAGTCTTCAAGCATGTGCTCCTGTATGTTTCCCCTGATGGTAGCTGACCGCTAGAACCCATCAAATATAAAAATTCTCATTTTTAAGGCCATATTAAACCAGATGAACCCCCTTCAATACACACATAGGTTTAACCAAACCGTGTCTGTTTAGTTGCTCCTCAGTAGCAAACAGCATATGAGTTTTCTTCTTCTCAGAGGTTGCTCTGCTTGACTCATTATAAAAAAATATTTTTTTCTCTCCTGGCAGCCTTCATACAGGCACAACACAATTATTCAGCAGGGCTCAGCAAGAGTTATTTAGCTTGGATGGGTACAGCGTGAGAAATGTTTGGACACTGCTGTTCTGCAGGGTTTGTTGATTCTCTGTGTCCTCAGGGTAGGTGGGTGCTCCTGTTAAAACAGTGATTTGGAAGGTGTTCTCCCACCTAGCCACATATCACAAGTTGATACAGATCGTGCCTTGTAGGTTTTTTCTAATCCCCTTCACGCTCCTACACACGCAAGCAAACACTGATTTGCATTTGTGTGCCACTCACAAACTGATATTTCATGTGGTTTAAGGGTCATCTTTGGGTAAAGAATATACTTTTTTTATTAATATATTGTATATATACTGCATAGCTATACATGTAAATCAGCTATGGAAAATGAATGTTTTTTTTCTCAAAATGTTTTTTCCTGTTTATTTATACAGAAAGGCTAGAGATGTTCTTAAAATGTCCCTGCTCTCTGAAAGTAACCTCTCCCACTGCAGTAACAGTATTCAAATTAGATTTTGAATAAGAAAGTATCAGGAGATTATTAACCTTTTGATTAACCTTTTGATTCTGGTAGCTGCAGCTTCCATCATGTAGGCTATAGTGCTTAACTAACTTACAGTTTGGGCTGAGAGATCCCAACCTTGTGGAAGGAAAAGAAGGGGTTGAAATAGAGGGTTAGAAATGACAGAAAATAAAAAAAAATGTCATGTCATATTTGTATTGTTATGGATATTAAATAAGTCCTGTACAAAGCTTAAATTTTAGTTTACTTATTTTGGAATTTGAGGCCTTAAAAGATAAAATACGTTAATTTTGCAAAGATAGATCTATTTCTTGTACAATATGTGCCCTAACTTATGGACAATGATGCTTTTATAATTTACCAGCATCAGTGTGATATTGTATGGAGGATGTCAGCCTGTGATCTTGACAAAATCTCACAGAGAATCTATGATTCTCAGACAGGCCAGTTTGCTGGTCAAGTCAAGTAATACCAAAGTTCGATGAAGCACATATTGGTACCTTTGGCAGTGTGGGCTGGAGTATAATCCTGACACAAAGTTATATCAGCATGTCCATGAATCTTTTCAGCTAAAGGAAGCATGAAGTGCTTTAAAATTTGGCTGCAATGTGATAAGAAGTCGATTCGAATCTGAGAAGTAAATTCAATGTCTGTTCAGGTGGAAATAACATTTCCACCTCAATAGAGTTCAGGTGGAACTCTTAGTCGAGAATGAGGCTATGGTTAGAATTCGAATACCATGATCCAGTGAGACAAGTATGGAAAATGCAGGGCCAATGAAAGAGAGCAATGAGAAACGTTCTTTATTGTCTCTCTTCTACTGAATAAGGTTGGTTTAAATGTTGCCTCTGGTTAAAATGTGGGATTACACAGACCATTTAAAAGTTGTAACCCATGTTCAGGACATGTTTATGTGTTGTGACTCTTAAGGTTCTAACTCAGCTGCTCACTGTCACAGTAAATTTCACAGTGTTAGTTATGTAGTGTCAAAGTACATTGACTCTTTTAGAGTTATTACAACAACAACTGGAGTAAGATATAAACTATGTAGAGAATTAATTTAACACTAGTTCAGAGTGGGACCAAATGCACTGGAATTGGTGTTAAATTTAACTCCTCCCCATGCTCACATAATTAGTATGTACTGTACAGTATATATCTTTGCCCTCTAAATTTCAAAGTTTCCCTAAAAATACTTGCATAGGCATGTTATTTTTCTGCTGGACAGCTGTTAAGACAGCTCTCTTTTCCATGATCATACCGGCCAAAACAAAATTTTTTTATCATAATATTATGTAGTACTGAAATGTTTTCAGAGGATGAATTTTAGGCCTCATTAGCTGTAAGACAAAATGGTTTGAAAAGTCAAAAATGCAAATATCAATGTATTTTTTCAATATAACTTTTCAATGGTATGCTTTTCATATTGCATATTTTTAAGGAGTTATTTTGGGTTAATTACCTCTGTGGTTCCACCTCCTTGCACAATTTTGAGGAAATTCAACATTTATATAGATTTCTTCAAAACATTACTGACTATTCTCATAAATGGTTAAGGTATTATCTCATTTCACACATAATTGAGCTGCTCCACAAGAACAGGTTAACCAGAAGGTTTGGTGGAATAATAACTTTCTCTATCTCTCTCTGATTAACTTGTAAACCTTTGACTACCAAATATGTTGTTAAGTTCTCTCATTGTGTCTATCAAAACAAATCTGTTCATCTCACAAAGTTGTAAATCTGTTGTTAACAAAGGAGAGGATAGTTTGATTGTGATGAGTAGAGAACTGCCATTGGGTACTTATGCGGTGTGGACCATTTAGTTATAAACATGTATTTTCCTTACTAGAGGAAGAAAAAGAATGAAAAGATAAACAAGAGATGGTGAGTTTGCATTGAGTAGTCAGTTAATCAAAACCCACATCTTAACAGTCAATTCACAGAAATAGACATTGCATAAGTTGTTTTATTTGAAAAAAATATATATATACACTTATATATATATATATATATATATATATATATATACTGTATATGAATGGTTTTATCTGCGAAATGTCTAGTACAAATATCATTTGTCATATAAACTGGTAATATAAACAGCAGTCCTTTTGGGTGGACTAAATCATTAAATGAAATATTTTCAAATCTTTTTTTTCTCGTTATCTTATGGTGTCCAGTTAATTATACGTCAGATTGTACATCTAAATTCATCCAATCATATATCAATGGTCATCTGTCAATCAAATATTTTTGGTCATAGCATTTAGAATCATATGCTAATATACACAGCGGTTGAATTAAGAATCTTCACAGAGTAGTGGTGACCATTACAGGTGTATAGTTGGAGAGCGAATTGTTGGCCATTTCTCAATTCACAAGAACGTGAGTAGGGACTCATGTCCTCACCAAGTATATTCTTGAGAAGAACACAGAAAAGTGTGGAGTTGGGGAGAACTGGAGCCTGCAGCATAAATATGGGTCATTTGGAACAGAAGCGTACTCGTGACGTCACCACACGCTCGGCTCTTTTTGGAGCTGCATTTCACCTCCTATTATTAATAGTCTCTAGATAATAATAAATTCTGACTTTTTTCATTTAGTAGGGGGATAATAATTAACACAGTCAGATAAACTTTTGGCCTTGATGTACTGTAAAATGCAACATGTGGCAAAACATTAACATGAAAACTCACCCTGAACACATGGTGTTTATCAAAACGATCAATCATGATGGACAGTATTATGCTTTATCATGTTGCACATATGCTTTATATTGAGGATGAATTATTTGTCTTGTAGAATTCCACACCCCACTTTATATTGTAAATAGATATCTTACATTTTCCTCTTAAAGTTACGCATACGTTAGTCTTAAAAATAAACACAAGCTTTTCTTTGAAAAAAATGTAGTTATACTCATTACTCACAGACTTCTTCATCTGGATCTCTCTGTTAAAATCCCATAGAAACAAAATTTGAGGCAGAAAAAGTTCAAAGGTTGTTCATTTTTTACCAAGTTGCTGCACAGTTATTTTTGTATGACAACTTTATTAAAACCCATCTTTAATACAAATACCAATACTAAGAGAAATTACATAGCCCGAGGATATGACAGCAGAAAAACATTGTCACAATTGTTTCTGGCACAGTCACAGTGCGATGAACCAAATGTCAGCAGCGTTTCTCTTTGTACTCAGTCCATCTTTGTGAAGCAAATACTACTGTAGTATTCACCCTCTGTGTGGAGAAGACTATTTTTATTTAAGTACACCAAAGAACCTGTCAGATAAAATTAGAAAGAAGAGTGAAAGTATCAAGATGCAATGAAAAATCACATCTTAATGAATTGTTTTCAACCAAGTAGTTTTAAAGGATATGTATATAAAAAAAAGCATGTAGTCACATTTGCTCAAGATCCACAAAACATTGCAATATCAAGTAAGGCTATTTTAACTACATCCTTCCACTGCTGCTTGTTTTAACATCATCCTTAGTAACCCAGCATATCAGTAAAGATTTTTCTCTGCATTGGCAGAATCTTAATGTGCCTCACTGTCTCACTGTTGTCGCTCTGCCAGTTTTGCACATCTGCCAAGGAAGTTAGTAATTCCAAAGCTGCTCATCTCTGAAAAGGCTGTTGGGTTATTTTCTTCAATACAGTGCAGATCGCGTTCCTTTTAACACTGTTCACGAAAAGAGGGGATTGAAAATCATTCTGAAGAAGCATATAATCTTTTTTTTTTTCTACAGGAGTCTGGTTTCAAACTGCAGTCAATGAGTCTGAAATGCTTTGAAATCTCAGCACTGTAAGTGTGATGCCAATGTTTCGACGGGGAGGCGAGGTGGCGGCTGCTATTGATCGGCTGGCATTGTGGGACTAAAATCAGGGAGGCCGATGTCAGGCACACAGTGTATCTACCTCAAAGGAATTGATTGCCCAGAGCTGTTGGCCATTGGTATTCTTGTGCTGAAAGACAATGGCAGACAGACGTAACAGGGCATTCTGTCGTTGGAGCATGTTTGTTGTAATGGTCGAGGATATTGGGAGAAGAGAGAAGAGGAATGAGGGATAAAATGATTTTTGACAGCAATCCTCAAAAGACTTAATATTTCATTGCATGAGTGGACGTATTCAGTCATGTTCTCAGAATATTCAAGTTGCTTTTTTTCACACATTTGAAGATGGAGTTAAAACAACGCTTTTTGTAGATGAGCCGTCTAGAATTTTAATTTTGAACATATGCTATTGAAGCTGCACCATGTTATATTATTCTTCATCTGTTCTTTAAAAAAACATGAACTTCTTAAAAACAATGTAATTCAGTAACTGGGTCTGAAAACAATGCCTGTGCAAAATCGACAAGATAAAGCATTTGCACCTGTACAGATTATTTTCTAGTTATTAGTTTTCCATAAATATTGGAAGTAAATTATAAATAAATGTAAGTTCTTGAATAAAAAAAGTGATTCTTGCACTGGACTCAGGTGCAGACATAAAGGCATAAGTAAAGTGGTCAGTTGAGAAGATTTATTGAATTAAATGAAAAGCTTACATCCAATGAAGGAGTTTGAAAGCAGGCACAGCATTGTGAAAATGGATCTAAAATATTTGGCATTACAATAGCCATAGCAAGGCATAGCAAAACAGAAAAAAATCTGTTTGGAATGGAAGTAAAGCATATTAGTATTGCAAAATACGGCATTATTTAACACTCTATTGTAATTACCTAAGAAAGAACTAAGAAAAGACAATTATGACTGAAAAGGGTGTATTACTTAGTTAAAATTTGATAGTCAGACCTGAAGTGAAACAAAGATGGAAGTCCTAGTTCATTTGTAGTTCAGGTGGACCGCAGGTTGTGCAAAAGCAGAATTAATTTGGTATAATGGCCCATTGCTGTCTGGTTAGTGGTATGCTGCAATATTGAAAAATAGTTACTTCCACCAAGGCTATATTTTAAGTCGAGTTTGTGTTTGTCTGTCTGTCCATTTTTGTACAGGATGATTTGAAAGTTATGAACAGTTTTTAGTGAAATGTTTACCAAGGTGGACCTCAGTCCAAGGAACCATCCAATCAGTGTTGGTGATGATCCTCATCACAATCCAGAGGGAGGACCTTTTTAAAGGATTCTTTAACATAATTTTTTGACGGAACAAGCGGTTCCCCCCCTAAACCATAAAGGGGCAGTGGTGACTTTTGACAGCTTCAGCCACGGATTAATAAAAGTAGTATTTTCGGTATTATACTGAAGACAAAAACACAGAAAAGATGATCTGCTGATCAACAAGAAAGCATAAGTGTCAAGGTTCCCTTTTTGAATTTAAATTGAGCGCAACAAAATTGTAGAATTATATCTATGCATAATTGGCATCCCTCTAAATATGATTGGTTTATCTCCTGAAGGTGAGGCAGCATCTGAGGTAACTATAGAATCTAAACTGGGTTTAGAATGTTTTGATCCAATTGAACTTTTAGAGTTAGCAAAAATATTATCTTCATCTAAGCCTTCAACTTCAAATGCTGGATCCAGTTCGAGCCAAGTTATTTAAGGAAGCGTTCCTTGTGATTTCCTTTCCCATTTTAGATGGAATAGATCTATCCCTGTTACAGTGATATGTACCTCAGCCTTGTAAGGTAGATACAATTAAACCTCTACTTTAGAAACTGTCTTTTGACCCATATGATTTACTCAGTTTTGACCTATATCTAATCTTTATTTTTTACCTTGAGAAACAAGAGTGTGACCACTTACACCACAATTTTTTGAAGAGTATCAATCTGATTTTAATGCTCAACATAGCACTGAAACGGCTCTGGTTAATCACTATTCTCATGACCTCAGATAATGGTCTTGTTTCTGTACTTATCCTGTGAGATCCAAGTGCTGCATTTGATACAGTTGATCATAATATTATTTTAGAAAGGATTGAATATTTTGTTGAAACATTCAAGGCAACTGCACTAGAATGGTTTAAATCTTATTTATCTGACCAATTTCAGATTGTTCAAGTTTATGCTAAATTGTCCTCATGCTCCAGTGTTACCTTTTGGAGTACCACAGAGATCAGGCCAGTTCTCTTTACTATATATACAGTATATGCTACCAATTGGTTGAATTATCAGGCAGCATAAAATTAATAATACTGAGCCATATCTGTCAATAAATCCTGATGAAACTAACTCATTACACTGAACACATGCATGTCTGGAAGTAATACAAACCTGGATGTCTCTTAACTCTGCTTCTGAACGCTGACCCAACAATCTATTGTCTTTGACCTGAGTCTTTGCAAAAGAAGCTGATTAATCAGTGCCACGTCATCTCCTGTTTACACTCATTTGACTCATTTCACAGGTTTTCCGACATGTCCTGCTTTGCAATTCACATATCTCTTCATTTTGTCACAACAGCAACTTCTTCTCATTCATTATTAAGAATAAATGGCATCAAAAGAGAGGGGTGCAACCTGGAGTGATGCTGAGACCGAGGTTCCCCTTGAAATTTCGGCAGAGGACATTATCCAGCCACATAAGTTCCTGAATGTTATGCGACTCGCCATTTTTGTCTGGGTAATTCCTGCCTTGAGAGCTATAGTATGGTGGACCGCCGATAGGAGGCAAAGAACCATGCTAGCCTGATGTATAAATGGTTTTAAGAACCAAGCTCAGCACAGTTAACAGATCCAAGCTCAGTCCAAATTTGGTATGGATCGGTTTCAGACGGCTAGAGAAAATCAGGCAAATGTGGTTGAGCTATTATATTCTGAAGTGTAAAATGGCATTGCTCTGGTAGTGATGTGAAAGATGACCACATGACGTCATAATGCTTCAGTCACAGTGAGGCAGACTAACATTGTTTGCTCTTTCCATCTTCAAGTGTTTAATTCTGGATTCAAAACAAGTAACACACAAAATAAAAGAATAAATTTAAAAAACAGGACCATAGAGGTGAGAGACAAACCTACCTGACTCATTTGTTTATTAAAAGAAGCTGAATGTCTGCTGGGGGATAAGGGATCTAGCTTTCTGGTGATCAAAGACGCAGCCAGCTAATCTTGAAAAATGAAGGTTTTTCAAATGCTGACAGAATCACTGATTCCACAGCTGTTGTTTATTTCAATGGAACACATGTTGAGGCTGAATTAGAAAATAAATGATTTGTGGATGCCACAAGAAGCAGTAGACTATGTAACATCACGGGAAAATAATAACAGCAGAATTTTAAATTTCTTTTCAAATTTAATTATTATTTTAATTATTTTGTGTGGTGTTTAATTTAGCTAACTGCAAGTTTGTTCAATTATAACCAATTGTCCGATTTTACTTAAATTATTAAATTTTTTACCATTAATTTCTTTGAAATATTTGTACTTTTCACCACTATACAGTAGGTCAAACTTAGTTGTGTTTGCCTTGCATAAGTTCTAGGAGACATTATAAATGATGATGAATTCTGCGGGAACGCAGGAAGAATCCATCATACTGACCTTTTCGCTCACCCTATGATGGGAATGAGGTCTGGAGGAGAACTGACAGCTTCCTTCAGTGAACCCCCTTTTATACCAAAAACGCTGCCAATATGCCATTAAACAGTAGCTAAGTTAGAAACACGTTCGTCTGGAACACGTCAGATACGTTCATATGTATTGGAGATAAGTCCTTGATAATTTACGCATAACTTATGAACAAGTTACTCATGGGTTTTGGATACGTTTAAAACCAGGTTTTATGAGTAACTTACACTTAACATATGTCAACGATCAGATAACTTACCTATAACTTATGCCCCATATATGGCATACGCTGGCATACGTTGGGAAAGTTTAAGCATACTGAAAATTTCTTGACGTACTCGCCGTATGTCGACGTGTGCCCTCGTGTTTCAGCGTTCTTCAACTTATACAAAATGTACCCAGATCTTATCCAACATATGCCAGCGTTTTTGCCAGATTTTTCTATGTATGTCAAGCATAAGCCGGCTAAATCATCAAGGTGTGACAGAGGTTTAATACAGTGAGCCAGTATCATCAAAGCTGAATTTTTATACCAGCTATATATGGGCCAGAATCTAAGAGAGGTTAACACTAAACAGAATGAAACATAAGCATAGATGCACATGTCATGCTCACCTTTAGAAATCATCGTAGCCTTGGAGATGCTCTGCAGCTGGAAGAAGAATGTCTTTTGTTTTGGTACAGAACATATTCTGGAGACATGGCTTCATTATGACTCCAGTTTCTCAACATCAGTTCCCTGGATGTGTAGCACTGACAATGTGCCAGCTCTGACCCTGTGGAAGTCTACTATCAGCTACTCTGTTTATCTTGTATGAAGCCACTGCTCTTCCTTCTCTTTTTTTTCCCCCAGAAAACAGAAACACATTTTCTTTTTGTGAATAAATCCTTACTTGAAGTATTACCCTTTACCTGACTTCTTTTATGACTAGGCCCTACATCCGATAGGAACTGAGCTTCCATGCACTACATTATACCTTTGTAAGAAAAGAAAAAATGTGTAAGAAGGTGTAAAAATACAGTTCATTTCGGCCTGAAATCATTTTCAATGAGACTCCAAACCAAAACAAATGACTCTTTGGGAATTTAAACAACTTCTGAAAGACTTGAATATTATAAACTGTGATTGCTTTTATGTCAGTGGTGTTTTTACCACTTGATGTACCGGTATTACTTTATTTTTTTATTTACTGAATTCATGTTACTGTATGGATCTGACTGTGTTGCATTTTTCCAGCTTCATCTTGGAAAAGCAATTTTAAATCTCAGTGAGGTTTTATCTCAATAAATAAAGATTTATATGTGCTATTCTAGTCAGCTTCATGGATCAGATTTACCCATCATCCATTTCAATTACAATAATTTCCGCTCACAACGATCCGTTGCCATTTACATGGGATATAAATTCATGCTTGACAAAAAAAAGACTTACTTGACCCAAACCCACTTTTTTGTCCTGAAGGTATGACTAACGTCAGCATTTCATTGCTTGTACCCAAGATTAAACCTTGGCAGGATTTCCTTCTTTTATCTCAATAAATCTCCAAACTTCATCCATACTTTCTTTTTGTTTGATGCTGAACAACTTGTTCATGTCTTTGTCTCCTCTATACTACAACATTATTTTGCTTAATGGTATTCTATCTAAAAAAAAACAACAACCAATAGGAACAGAAACAGTACATCCAGGTAAATAAAATGAGGTATGAACACCCAAATAACTATATAACTGCCTTCCCTTCTCACTCTACATTTAATACAAGATTTCCTTACAAATCTACAGGAATCTTCCATATAACCTTAAACAACTGTTTGTTACCAACACATAAACAGAATCCCTGCTACAGTCTTTTTATCTGTCGCTCGTCTATTTTACTTTACATCTTGGTCTTTTTATATTGTAGAACTTTGAGATTCAAAAATGTTAAGTGCAGTAAAAACTCAATAAATTATTATAAAAAAGTTAAATGTTTGAGGACTTTAGAGGCATGCTTCTCTTCGTTGCTTAAGGCTACAGGCTCCAGGCAGCATTTGTTATCTTCATCTCCTCACATCTTGCTTAAATGAATATACAAGATGCTAACATTTTAAATAAGCAATGACCCTATGATAAACCAATTCAGGAATACATACTTTTGTACGCCTCATCTGTATTGGAGCACATCTCCACATCCACAAACGATGTCACCACCCAGAAATGTATGATCATTTATCCCAATGAAGCGTGATTTTGCCTCCGCCTCGCCTTCAGGTCAGGGGATGCACAGTCCTATAGTGCAGCCAGGGCTGAGCTGAAGAGGGGCATCAAGACGGCCAAACACCACTACCAAGGGAAGGTGGAGGATCGCTTCTCCAACTCTGACCCCAACGTACGTGGCAAGGCCTTCAGAATCTCACAGACTATAAGACCACCAACACCTCCCCCACCTCCTCTGATGTCTCCTTCCTCAATGAGCTCTCGTTTTGAGAGAGGGAACACAACAGCTGCAACAAAGGCAGCCATTACCAAAGACCACCAGCCGCTGACTCTCCTCCCCTCTGACATATGAGTGGTGCTGTGCAGGATTAAAGCCCACAAGGCTGCAGGTCCTGATGGCATCCCTGGACGTGTCCTCAAAGTGTACTCGTGAGATCTGGCAGGAGTGCTGATGGACATCTTCAACCTGTCCCTGGCCCACTGGTACCAATCTGCTTTAAGTCTACCTACATCATCCCGATCCACCAGAAGTCCAACCCATCCAGACTCAGTGACTATCATTCGGTAGCCCTCACCCCATCATCACAAAGTGCTTTGAGGGGCATGTTCTAGCTCACCTCAGATCCTTTCTCTCCCCCATACTGGACCCCCACTGATTTGCATACAAGAATGCTGTTCATAGACTTTATCTCAGTATTTAATCATCCCAACAAAACTCATTAACAAACTCACAGACCTCGGCATCAGTCAACTCATGTGTAACTGGTTGCTTGACTTCATCCACATCAAGGGGACAGTGGTGGAGCGTGTGGACATTTTTAAGTTCTTGGAAGTTCTCATCTCCGAGGATCTGACCTGGAAGACGAGCTACTCAAAACTCATCAAGAAGGTGCATCAGTCTCTCTTCTTCATGAGGTCCTCATGAAGACTCCACCCACCCTGCAAACACACTCTTCTCACACCTGCTCTCTAGTTAGCATTACAGAAGCCTACGGACAAGAACTTTCAAGCACCAGAACAGCTTCTTCCCCACAGCGGTCACACTCCAGAAAGCCTCCTGACACCAACTATGAGGACCGTACACCCCCCTCCCTCCAGAAAAAAAAAAAAAGAAACACACAACAATAACATATTGACTGTCCTCACACAGACAATCACATATCCAACAGCACTTAAATGTCCTTCTCACCTATAGCTGTATATAATCTGTAAATCTTTTAACTGTTATTGTCTGTCATTATTTATCTATATTATCACTCCACTAATATATGTAATCCATATCCTAACTTCCCTGTATAATCTGTATATAGCTTCTATATGTATTTTTATAGCCTCTTATAATTACTCTGTTTTTAAATACACCATTTATTGTCAATGCATACATCATCTCTCTGATTTATATCCTTTATAGCACTTCTGGATAGATGCAAACTACATTTGTTTGCCTTGTACTTGTGTGTAATGCTGGTTTCCATTCTATTCTGTCCTTTTGTCCTAATTGTCTGCTTGCACTTAGATGAACTAATTTCTTTACTCTTCAGGTCTCTTCAGGTTTGGTTATCATCAAACTTCAACATGTTAAAAATAAATGATAATGGTTTACTTAAAGCTACAGTGTGTAATAATTACAGGGATATACAGTCAGTAGAAAAAATAACGGGTATATTTATTATCTTAAGTCTACATGAAATCTATACCCTACGCAGACTAATGAAATACTATCTGTAAAATTATCTATGTAAACAAACCTCATCACTTGAGAAGGTAGGTGATGCGGACGTCATGGAAGACATTTTGTCCCGTAATGCTCGCCGTACTGTTTGGGAGGAGAAGCGGTGGGGGGGAGATGTTCATGTTGCTGCAGTCTGCAGTCTGACCGCTAGATGTCGCTAAAAGTTACACACTGTAGCTTTAAGTAAGTGGATTTCTAAAATCAGAAACTATTTTACATAATCTGTCACCAATTTCATTTAGTTTTTTTTATAACACGGCACTTTTTTCACAATGAATGTTCTCAGCATTCCATATTAAAGTACTTGTAACCAATATTCAAAAATATAACATCAATCCAGTTTAATTAAATAAAAATGTTTTAAGTCATTGACATGCATTACAAATCAATCCTAGTAAAACAATACAACCAAGATTAGTTATTTCAAATGTAAACATTTTACCGCAATAGACTAGCAGATTTCAAGGAATAAAAGAAAAAATCACTGACATAACAAGCAAGCTTCAATGTCAAGTTGGATCTTTTTTGATCGGATCTACCCCAATAAGTAAACTACTAAAAATCTGACCTTTGTGGATCAGTTTTTGTAGCATTCTTAAACACACCAGGTCAAGATAATTACATGTCTCAATCAATTCCACCCAGTCCTAATCTGTAACCCAGCACTCTTGTAATTTACTGTTTAAACTAATTCAGATTTTTAATAAAAAAGAAATATATATATATATATATATATATCAGCTACAGAATTAATATGTCATTAATGATAAAGCAATTTGTGGTTATTGTTAAATGCTTATAAATGTTAACTTCTTTTCTGAGCCTTCTACCATTTAAATCAATGTAAATTGCATTAATCCGCATTTTTTTTTATATTTCTATTTCCTAGTAAGATATTTATGCTATCTGATTAACTCACCGCTTGCCCAATGAATGTAGGAAATTGGAAGCAGCACAAACAGCAGACCTCCAAATTTCCTGAAATCCTCCAGTTAGTCCAAGAACAATGCATAGAGAACTTCATGGCATAGATTTCCATAACCAGCTGAATCCAAGCCATACATCATTATTAAGCACAATGCAAAGTGTTGGATGAAGTGCTGCAAACCACATCAACATTTTACTCCAGAGCAGGTGAGGCATATTCACTAGAGTATTGCATCGAGCTTCTCCTTTTGGCAATCTGATGGATGAGTCTGGGATTGGTGGTCACCAGGAGAATGGTATTTGTCTGACTGCATTGTGCCAAGTGTAAATTTGATGGATGGAGGAAGGAGCTCTAAGTACCTCAGCAGTTTCAGAGAGTTTCATCAATTTCATGCACCTAACATTGTGGGAACAGTATCAAGATGGTCCCCATCTCATGCTCCTAACTTTGTGGGAATACTTTGGATATGGTCCCTTCCTATTCCAAGTTGACTGTGCGCTCGTGCAAAAAGCATCATCTATGGCGTTACATTTATGTCATAACCAACGCGAGCAAAATAAACATACTCGCATGTATGTTAGACTACTTCTGCGCATGGTTTATCTACCGCCACACAAGAAACTGCTGCTTCAAGAGGAGAAAATCTCTCTCCGCGCGCGCCAGCTCCTCTACGCGCGCTCGGAAGCTCTCCGCGCGCGCCAGCCCCTCCCACGTGCACGCGGGATCTCCCTGCGCGCACAATTTTCTATCCAGCGGCCACGCTCGAAGACGGCTGCCCTCTTGAAAGCGTCTCTGCGCTCTGAAAGATTTTCTCCTCGCGCGGAGGAAAAGTGGTTTTGACAAGTTGGGCGGAGACAACTGTAAGCCTCCTCCTGATTGGGCCTTGCAGACACGATCTCTCAGGAAGTAGTGTCAGGAAGCATTTGACTGACAGCTCGTCAGTTAAGACAGTTTCGGACTTCCGGGATCAATAACTCTCACACGAAACGTTGTTGAAACACAAATGACGCATCTTTCATGTCCTGATAGCACAGACTATGATCTACAAGAATTAAAAAGCGTTATTTTCGAGAAAAACGAGACGTTCTCCAAGCTGGATGTATTACATTGATCTCTATGCACAGGCAGCGGCCAGGCGAGTGGTTAGGGACCGTCTGCAAATGGTAAAAAAACAGAAAAACGTTGCAAATAAAGTTCAATAACTCCACTGCCATAAAGTGCAGAGACTACAAAATCACCACACACACCAAGGGGCTCTTGGTGATCGCACTACAACAGCTATTTTTGAAAAAATACACTTTAAAAAAAAAAAATTAGAATTTTTTTTATTGTTATTAACCATTAATATCATCCTATTTTAATCAATAGCTCTATGATTATACAGTGCAGACTCTCCAAAATCACCACACACACCAAAGGACTCCAGATGAACATACTACAATAGCTGTTTTTGAAAAAGACACTATTACCTATTTTTTAGAATTTTTTTATTATTAACCATTAATATCATCCTATTTTAATCAATAGCTCTGTGATTATACAGTGCAGCCTCTCCAAAATCATCACACACACCAAGGGACTCCAGATGAACATACTACAATAGCTGTTTTTGAAAAAGACACCTTTAGCTATTTTTTAGAATTTTTTTATTGTTATTAACCATTAGGGACTCTTGGTGATCACACTACAACAGCTGGTTTGGAAAAAATACACCTTTTTGTGAATGAAGTACACAGAGATGCTAGGCAGATGGGAGTTCTTTATGAAATACGTTGAAGTTTTAAGCATGATGTCTATACCTGTCTATACACTAAAGCTTTTGTGTAAATATGACTCTGTTTTTTTATGATGCTACGGGTTCACCATTCCCACGTAAAACGAACAGCTGAAACAATACCGCAAAAATTGCATTGAAAGATTGCTACAGAGAAACATATCAAGATGATCAGTGGTGGATGAAGTACCCAACTATCGTACTTTCAATTCAGTTTATTTATATAGCGCCAATTCAAAACACATTTCATCTCAGGGCACTTTACAAACTAAGTCAAATCATACAGTCAGATTGGTCAAAATTTTTCTATCTAAAGAAAACCAGCTGAATGCATTGACTCATTGACTCAACAGCAATCCCTCACACCAAGCATGCATGTAGCGACAGCAGAGAGGAAAAACTCCCTTTTAGCAGGAAGAAACCTCCAGCAGAACCAGGCTCAGTGTGAGCAGCCATCTGCTGAGGCCGACTGGGGTTCAAGGAGACAGAAGCAGAGATACAAAAAGCAGCTGTAAAAGGTGGCCCCGTCCAGGAAACCCACAGCCAGGCAGACGAGCTCCGAGCCAGCTCCCATGTCAGAGGATGAAGAGAGCACATCCAGTTAGTCACATTAAAAGGAAACATGACTACGCTGAAAAACAGGCCGATCTCCAGCAATTAAACAGAGAAGTTGATACCAGCAGCACAGCTGATATTTCTCTCCAGGATGGAGTCACAGCCAAACAGGAACAGACCAGATGAAGCTACTTTGAGAAAAAGCAGAGAGAGCAGAACGTTAGAGATTGAACTAATAGATTCTGCAGAGTGGGAGAATAGAGATAGAATGAAGCAGAATGATGAAAAAGGGGTCCCTATGTCCTTCAGCAGTCTAAGCCTATAGCAGCATAACTATAGAAATAGCTCAGGATAACCTGAGCCACTGTAACTAGAAGCTTTATCAAAAAGGAAAGTTTTAAGCCTAGTCTTAAGAGTAGACAGGGTGTCTGCCACACGAACATAAGGAACAATCAGATCTCTGATATCAGATGGAGCTTGGCCATTTAAGGCTTTATATGTGAGAAGGAGGATTTTAAATTCTATTCTGGATATAACAGGAAGCCAATGAAGAGAAGCCAGGATAGTAGAGAAATTATCTCTCTTTTTCATTTTCATCAGAACTCTGGCTGCAGCATTTTGGATCAGCTGAAGGCTTTTAACTACAGTTTGTGGACTTCCTGATAGTAAAGAATTACAATAGTCCAGCCTTGAAGTAACAAATGCATGGACTAGTTTCTCAGCATCACCCGTGGACAGGAGATTTCTATTTTTTGCAATATTCCTTAGATGAAAGAAGGAAATTCTAGAAACCTCTTTGATATGGGATTTAAATGACAGGTCCTGATCAAAAACAACACCAAGATTTTTTATTTTATTATCTGAAATCAGTTTAATCCCATCCAAATGAAGTGACTGACTAATAAGCTTATTTTTCAAAGACTCTGGTCCAAGGACTATAACTTCTATTTTGTCTGCATTCAGAAGGAGAAAGTTAAGAGTCATCCAGGTTCTTATGTCTTCAAGACATGCCTGTAATCTATGTAATGGGTTAGCTTTATCTGGATTTATAGACAGATATAGCTGGGTATCATCAGCATAACAGTGAAAATTAATTCCATGCTGTCTAATAACTCTACCGATTGGGAGCATGTATAAAGTAAAGAGAATTGGTCCTAGCACGGATCCCTGTGGTACTCCACAGGTAACCTTTGAGCGTGTTGAAGATCTGTCATTAAGTGCTATGATGAGCTCTAAAGCCAGACTGAAACTCTTCAAAAAGTTAATTATGGTGTAAGTGATCGCAAACTTGTTTGGCAACTACTTTCTCAAGAATTTTAGATAAGAAAGGAAAATTGGATATAGGTCTATAATTGACCAAGTCATCTGGGTCAAGAGACGGTTTCTTAAGCAGAGGTTTAATTACAGCAACCTTAAAAGCTTTAGGTACATATCCCTGTAACAGAGATAGATTAATCACATCTAAAATGGAGGAGGAGATTAAAGGGAATACCTCCTTAAATAACCTGGTTGGAACTGGATCTAACATACAAGTTGAAGGCTTAGATGAAGACAATAATTTTGCTAACTCAGAAAGTTCAACTGGATCAAAACAGTCTAAACCCGGTTCAGATTCCATGACTACCTCAGATACAATCACGCATAGAGGAGTGCTTATGATCTTATTTTTAATAAGATCAATCTTATTTATAAAGAATGGACGGTTCAACAGAGCTATGGCTCTGGGTGAGTTTGGCAACTGTATTAAAAAGAAATCTAAGATTATTCTTATTCTCCTCTATTAATGAGGAGAAATATGCTGCCCTTGCTTTACAAAGGGTCCTCTTATACAGCAGTAAACTATTTTTCCAGACTAGGTAGGACTCCCGTAGGCCTGTGGAGTGATATTTTCTCTCCAGTTTCCTAGCATTTTGCTTCAAAGTGCGCAGCTCTGCATTACACCAAGGAGCAAGCTTTTCGGTTTTCATTTTCAAAGGAGCTGTGTTGTCTAAGGCAGTACACAGAGAACTAGCAACCCCATCAACAAAATCATCAACCTGGTGTGTGTGATGATTTTGGAGTCTGCACTGTATAATCACAGGGCTATTGATTAAAATAGGATGATATTAATGGTTAATAACAATAAAAAAAATTCTAAAAAATAGCTAAAGGTGTCTTTTTCAAAAACAGCTATTGTAGTATGTTCATCTGGAGTCCCTTGGTGTGTGTGATGATTTTGGAGTCTGCACTGTATAATTACAGAGCTATTGATTAAAATAGGATGATATTAATGGTTAATAACAATAAAAGAATTGTAAAATTTTTTTTTTAAAGTGTATTTTTTCAAAAATAGCTGTTGTAGTGCGATCACCAAGAGCCCCTTGGTGTGTGTGGTGATTTTGTAGTCTCTGCACTTTATGGCAGTGGAGTTATTGATCTTTATTTGCAACGTTTTTCTGTTTTTTTACCATTTGCAGACGGTCCCTAACCACTCGCCTGGCCGCTGCCTGTGCATAGAGATCAATGTAATACATCCAGCTCGGAGAACGGCTCGTTTTTCTCGAAAATAACGCTTTTTAATTCTTGTAGATCATAGTCTGTGCTATCAGGACATGAAAGATGCGTCATTTGTGTTTCAACAACGTTTCGTGTGAGAGTTATTGATCCCGGAAGTCCGAAACTGTCTTAACTGACGAGCTGTCAGTCAAATGCTTCCTGACACTACTTCCTGAGAGATCGTGTCTGCAAGGCCCAATCAGGAGGAGGCTTACAGTTGTCTCGCCCAACTTGTCAAAACTACTTTTCCTCCGCGCGAGGAGAAAATCTGTCCGAGCGCAGAGACGCTTTCAAGAGGGCAGCCGTCTTCGAGTGTTGCCGCTGGATAGAAAATTGTGCGCGCAGGGAGATCCCGCGCGCATGTGGGAGGGGCTGGCGTGCGCTGAGGGCTTCTGAGCGCGCGTAGAGGAGCTGGCGCGCGCGGAGAGAGATTTTCTCCTCTTTTAGCAGCAGTTTCTCACGCGGCGGTAGATAAACCATGCGCAGAAGTAGTCTAACATACATGCGAGTATGTTTATTTTGCTCGCGTTGGTTATGACATAAATGTAACGCCATAATCATCTACAGTATAAAGCCATGGAAAGAGCTTGGGTGACCTGCACAGGGTCCTGACCTCAACCTGAAAGAACACCTTTGGCACAGGTGAGAGCCAGATCACCATCTTTCATTTAAACCTTGTGGACGGCTTTCTCCAAAGAGTATAAGCTGTTATAGCTGTAAAGGTTGAAGCAAGTTCATATTGAAGTTTATGGATTAAGAATGGAATGTCACTTTAGTTAATATGGGAGTCAGAGCAGGTGAGGGCAATATGGTGTAGAAATGTGAATTGTATTTATATTATCCTTTGTTATAACATAAGTGTTAAAGTCTTTGAAAGGGAGTCAATTGCAGTTATACAAAGTACATGATAAATAATTAGATTATAGAAAGATATGAACTGCGAAGAAACAGTTTATTTGCTTATATAATTCAATCTAATTTTTTTCCTAATTCAAATAATAAAAAAATGGCTTTCTGATAATTATAAATCATTGGAAAACCATGTAGTTGTATATACACGGAACTTTTAGAAGATCTTTACAAAATAAAGATCTTATTCTTAAGGCAAATAACTAAATGGAACTTTTAATAAGACGATTGCTTAGATTATGTGATACTGAGCAAATTTAATCTCCTTACACTCCTTAATTGTTAACACATAGCTAAAGTGATGTTTGGATAGAATCATTTGTTGTGTTTCAGAGATCTCAGAGACATTTGGGCCGAGTTTTTTAGTTTAAAAAAAAAAACAAATACTAAATAATTACCACTGTTGACAGTAACAAATAACGCCATTTAACAGATGAAGACTGATCACAGCTGCTTAGTGACAGCAGGTCAGGAAGTGACCTGACTTTTCACAACATAAATAGCCTGCATGACAGTGAAGAACCTATATAATCATCTCTCTTGAATTTCAAAAAGGAAAGTGTGTTCCTGAGAAAATAATAAACTGATTTGCTTATAAAAAGTTTGAACGGGAAAACTTTCCGAAGCAGGGTTGACATCAAAAGACTGCCAGATGGATCTTTCATCTCTGTGTTTCTGTGCGACAAAAATAAACAAGGATATAATGCATATTTCAGGCTGCACAATTGCTGTGTACATGTGGGAAAGGTCAAACTGTAGGAGGAAATTGAACATCATCTATATGTACATGATAATCAGACAAGAGAATCTGGATTCTGGCCACTTGGCTCGTCAGTCTTGATCAGCAGAGAGCTGATAAAAATGGGAAGTGATGGGAGAATTTACAGTACTAAGCACTCTCAAGAAACAAAGACCTTAAGATGAATAATTGGGCTATCATCCAAAAATGTGAAGAATTATGTGAGGTGAAAAAATAAGGCAGTAAGGCTCCTGCTGAGATGTCTGAGAGGGCAGCTGTTCTATTAAAATGTAGAAAAAAAAATGTATTTTACCAATCAGCTACCGGCAAATTCCTAACCGACAGGAATTTACAGAAACACCAAACAGAATGATTGTGTTCGTTGACAAAAGTGACTTTTTTACCTTTAGACAATAGGATCTGGCATTAAATCGCATTAAAAAAAACAAAAAAACTGCAGCTTTGTGTCTGTAGTTCTATGAGGCTTCATCAAATAGGCTTTGTTTTCTTATGAATATAAGAGAGTCATTACTAAATATTTTTTTGATATTGTGTTGATCAATCTAACTCAGGATAAATCTCTGCGAATTTCCTTCTTATGTTTTTTTCTTTTTTTTAACGTTTATTTCATCTCAGCTCTATTATTCATGTAACACATTTCCTACTTGGAAAGCCTTTCCAACAAGCTGCATATTTCGTTGTAATGCAAAACACGAATCCCTAACTCTTGGAAAAGTATAATGGAGAGGTTTTATATCCTTAAAAGTTCCCGTGATCACATATCAGTTTTGTTATACATGTGCAGTTGCAACCATTCAAAATAGCCCTTCCCAGTTAAACACCAGCCAAATGTCATCCCACTTCCCTGCAACTCCCAGCAGAATCCCCTCCAACTTCCAGCCACTGGAATGGACCCCTCCTTCTACTGGGCGTGCATATTTTTTTAATCTGACTCTACCCTTTCACTGAATTACAGATTCTGACCAGAAGATGTCTTTTTCTCTTTAGATCTTAATGTCCAAAAATCGTGAAAGAATATTTTAGTACAGGGATAAATGTTTAAAATGAATTGTAGGGGACCAGCCAAGGGCCCATCAAGGAAAATGGGGATATTTTGAATAGCTACTACTGTATACACTTACACTATACAAGGTCCACATTTTTTAAGGTTTGATTCCCGGCCCAGGGTCTTTCTGCATGGTGTTTGCATGTTCTCCCTGAGCATGCGTGGGTTCTCTCCAGGTACTCCGGCTTCCTCCCACATCCAAAAACATGACTGTTAAGTTATTTGGCTTCTCTAGATTCTCCTTAGGTGTGAGTGTGTGTGGAATAGTAATGTTTTTGTCTGTGTTGCCCTGCGATGGACTGGCAACCTGTCCAGGGTGTACCCGCCCGTTGCCCGTAGATAGCAGCTGGAGGTAGGCACCAGCACCCCTTGCGACCCTGCTTGGGATTAAGCGTGTAAGAAAATGCATGGATGGATGTTTAACAACACTCCCCTTGGCTTGTGTTTTAAAGGGAGGTAACATTATAAAATAATAAAAGTAAGATAATAGAAACTATCAGACTTGAAAGTTTAACATTCAATGATAACATTTTGAAAATTCCGTATAACAACAATATGACTTGTGTCTTCTATCAAAGTTCAAAATGATCCTATCAAGAATACACTCTGATATAGAGGTATTAAGAAATAACCTTAACTTGACTCTTCAGTTAAAATCTTGGGTTTTTGTGTGTCTTTCCTTCTGTAACTCCTTCATTTGCAGATCATCTGATCTCCTCTATGAGAAGGGCTGTTCCCACAGTTCCACTTTCCTTCCTGCAAACCAATCATCGAGCAAAACTACAGTCTAGAAAGACGAGTCAGGCTGCCAGCTGCGGATTTCCTGACTTAACTTCAATAATGCAGTCCTTCCTCCTTCTACACTTCAGATATAATACAAATTCATAATCTGCTGTGACACTGACTTATCTTGCTATGCATTATATGTCAATGTTTCAAAAAATGTGTTACATTTGTCTGAATGTGAGAAAATCAAAGATATTCTGTGGCATATCGCATTATGTCACATCCCCTTTGAGCCACTCAACTTTAAGACTGCATGCAGGTGGCCATAAACTGTGTATTTGTTTTTTTATATGGACATTTTAATTAAACATTTTAATATCGACATCAATAATAAATAGTTCTCTGAAACCTAAACCTCACTCAATGACTGACCATCTAAGCATAAAATTCTATATGAGACCCAATAAGCAGTCTTCTTATAGAGAAATGTTTTTCATTTTTTCTACATTGTGTCTGAACATGAATGTTTTCGAGTCATTATATACTTCTGCTCAAGAAAAAACAACTTGAAGTCACATAATTTGTTTTTATTGGAGTGACATCATGAGTTCCAGATAATTTGCTCATAGAACTTTTCAAAGAAACCTATTCACCCAAACAAGAGATTATGATTGTCTGACAAACAAACAGTTTACCACAACATTCCTGACATCATCCATAGCATTTACAGGATATCATTCAGTGCAAAACAACCACAGTAAAACATGGAAAAGGTTTGGTTTTCCTCTGTCACCTTTACCCCTTTCTTTATTCTGAACATCCATCATCCAGAAATGTAATGGTATGGCACAAAAACAAACTTTCCAAGATTTGGCAGTCCAGCCAAACTGGCAGGTAAGGCAAAAAGAGCTTTATTCAGAGAAGCAGTCAAGATGCCAAGAATGCCAATAATTTAATAAGACAGCTGTTCATTAAAGGAGCTACACCTCAACCCCTTTCATCTGAAAGTGTATTTTAGAGAGACATTGAGAAAAAAGTAATCTCGCCTCACAAGATAGTTTTGGTTCTTTTGTTAAAACTCTCCTCAAAAATATTTCTGATCTGATCCAATCAGCATTCAATCGATTATTTTCATGGTCTTCATCAAAGTCTTTACTTTAATCTAATTGGAAAAAAATTGTGTTTGCTATTATGATAGTGTGAAAGAAAGCAAGTACTGCTTTAGCAAGGAGTGCATACTTTGAAATACACTTAATCAATCAAACTCTTGGGAATGGTTGCAGGTCCCACAGGAAAAATGAAATGCACAACGGTAAATTTGTTTGAAAGAAATACAACCACACAATAATGGAGCAATATCCAAACAAACAATCAGGTACATCAGATAAATATGGAAATCTCCAAGTTCTCTTCAGGCTGTGACTAAACAACCCTGCTCAACAGAAAAGACCCAAGTCATGAAAAAATATTAGCATAATAAACCTTGTTGGCATAAATATCAACAAAGTAATATAGAAATCATTTGTGAAATTAAAAGTAAATGGTTTTGTGCACATTGGAGTAAAGCTTGAAGGGTTTCTGTGTAGTCTCTGATTTCTCCTCTGTCAATATTTTATCCTTATTTTAGAGAATAAACAGGAATCATTTAATGTAAGTGTAATCAAATAGTCAAAGTGCTTTAAATTATCTTAGGCTTCAGTATATGCACCAATATAGAGGCATGTGACTGTGTTTTTTCTTAGTTTGTCTATGGTCATATGTATCTTTCCCTATCAAATAATTGTAATAATAATAATGAGAAGAATATTTATGATGAAACCATAATCGGTTATAAAGTTTATTTCAGTCTTTATTGAAAACTAGAGGGGTTGAGCGTGAGCTGCTGATTCAATGTTATACTGTTTAATTAGAATTGACTTAAAGTCCGACTTTCCGAAGTTAGTTTAAAACCTCTCCCCTCTCTCTGTTATGGCCAAGTGGAGGTTTTTGAGAATCCAAATGCAAAGATCAGGAGGCAGAGGTGAGTCTTGTAGATTTAATAGGGCAACTGAGGCAAAAATACAAAGTACAAAAATACAAAGAAAAAATCAGAAAACATCAAGGAAAACTTAGTGGGGAGCTAGAGATGAGGCAGCAACAAAAAAGAAAAAAAAACAGAACTTAGCGACTGCACAGGTGGTGTATATATGGGGGAACAGAACAAAGGATGGACTAATGAGCTGAATATGGAGCAGGTTTTAGAGGAACCAACTAGAAGGAAGCCAGGGGGAAAGGAAACAAACACAAGGGGGCAACAGAATGTAACTCAAAAACTAAACACTGACAGAAAACAACTACAAATACGAAAAATACAAAGAAACTACAAATAAACTTAATCAGAGGGCAGAACCCTGAAATTCTCCCTTTTTTTCTCTATTTTTGGGCCCTTCCTATGATTTGCTGGAATATCAAAGTCTTTGAAAAAAGTGTCTCATCAGGTTATGATGTGTACTTTTTTTTAGATGTTTTACCTACTTGATGTTGTCTGTCAGGTTCTATTAAAGTAATTACTATATCCTTCGAGTCAGGCATTAACAAGGCCTGGATGTGCGAAGTTAAAAATCATTTAGCAAGGAAGACAATCACTTTTTACATGCAGCAGATATATAACTGCTATTATTTACATATTTTATATAGTAACAAATAATGAAAATATCTTTGCACTAAATACTGGTTATTTTCATACTATCGCTATTGCTTTTGTTATTCAATTCAATTCAGTTTATTTATATAGCGCCAAATTGACAACACACATCATCTCAAGGCTCTTTACAATTCAACCAGATCATACAGTCAAATTGATTCAAAGTTTTCTATCTAAGGAAAACCAGTTGATTGCATCGACTCATTGACTCAAATACAATCCCTCACAATAAGCATGCTTGTAGCGACAGTGGAGAGGAAAAACTCCCTTTTAACAGGAAGAAACCTCCAGCAGAACCAGGCTCAGTGTGAGCGGCCACCTGCTGAGGCAGACTGGGGTTCAAGGACACAGAAGCAGATATACAAAAAGCAGCTTTAAAAGGCGGCCCCGTCCAGGAAACACACAGCCAGGCAGACGAGCTCCGAGCCGACTCCCATGTCAGAGGATGAAGAGAGCACATCCACCCAGTCACGGTCAGAGAAACAGGACCGCACTGGAAAACAGGCCGATCTCCAACATCTATAAACAAGGGTGTTGATGGAAGCAGCAAAGCTGATGTTTCTCTCCAGGATGGCGTCACAGCCAAACAGGAACAGACGAGGCAAAGCTACTCTGAGGAAAAGCAGAGAGAGCAGAACGTTAGAGATTGATCTAAAAGATTCTGCAGAATAGGAGAATAGAGAGAGAATGAAGCAGAATGATGAAATGGGGGTTCCTATGTCCTCCAGGAGTCTGACCCTATAGCAGCATAACAATAGAGATAGCTTAGGATAACCTGAGCCACCCTAACTATAAGCTTTATCAAAAAGGAAAGTTTTAGACCTAGCCTTAAAAGTAGACAGGGTGTCTGCCTCACGGACTAAAACTGGTAGTTGTTTCCACAGGAGAGGAGCCTGATAACTAAAAGATCTGCCTCCCATTCTACTTTTAGAAATTCTAGAAACCACTAGTAAACCTGCAGATTGAGAGTGAAGTGCTCTGTTAGGAACATAAGGAACAATCAGATCTCTGATATAAGATGGAGCTTGGTTATTTAAGGCTTTACATGTGAGAAGAAGGATTTTAAATTCTATTCTGGATTTAACAGGAAGCCAATGAAGAGAAGCCAGGATATGAGAGAAATGATCTCTTTTTAATTTCCATCAGAACTCTGGCTGCAGCATTTTGGATCAGCTGAAGGCTTTTAACTACAGTTTGTGGACTTCCTGATAGTAAAGAATTACAATAGGCCAGCCTTGAAGTAACAAATGCATGGACTAGTTTCTCAGCATCACCCTTGGATAAAAGAAACCATAACCTCTATATTAGGCCTACTGCTAGTGAGTCAACCATTAAGACCACAGTTTGTCACTATTCTTAGCAGAATGCACACTTTTAGAGGTAGGTCACACAACTTTCAGTTGTACTTTGTGCAAATATTTTTTAAATATATAAAGACAGAGTAGATTTTTAGAAAACTCATTATACAGACCAATATTTTTTTGTAAAAACAGCATAGCAGTGGTTATGTAGTACCCCAGCTAATACTTTTTACAGGCCAGTTCATTTATAAGGATAGTTTTTGCTGTAGATTTGTCAGCCTTTCCTCAATTAAGCATGTCATCAAGACAGCTGGAGCTGGGAAATAAAGGAAACAACCTAACTAAAATAACATATTTGTTGGATAATGTCTCCCACCCCAAGCACAAAACTGTTGTTAAACTGGAAAGCTCCTTCAGTGCACCCTAAATGTACCAGGGAGTGTTATCCCAACAACCTCAACAAGTTGTTACATTCATGTTGATTCTTGCAGTTTCTGTCTTAGTGTCATGTTTAGGTGTACAGACTCTTAATAAGAGCAATCACAGAGGCAAGAATCAGTTAAAGGGTTTTTATTGATGGTTTGAAAAGTGAGGGAAGTGTGTGACTCACAGAGAGGGCGGCTTGGTGTCTGTCTTGGGAGGATGGTGACCAGAGGTCCAGGCGAATGGTGCAGATCCGGTGGGTGAGATCTGATGGTGGTGTCAGGGGGTGGACAGGCAGGCGAGCTCAGGCAGGAGGGCTTTAATAGTTCAGAGGCCCATAGCCTCACTGGTTCCTTGAGGCTGACTGAAACGTCTCCTATAGGAGTCCAGAGCGAAGAGGTCTCTGTGGAGTGGTTTGAGGCCTGGGATCCTGGGTTCAAAGAAAAGGAGCAAGAGAGTACAGGGTTAGGTTTTGGCAAAGCTTAGAAGCAAAGCTTGGTAAAAGATCAGTTGTACCATGCTGGAGCATTAACGAACTGACGCCCTCCTCCTTGTTCCAGGTCCTTAAGAAAGGTGGAAATCAACTTGATGAAGAGCACCTGCCCGTCCAGCCCTGCAGAGAGAAAAAAGGAAAAACCTGCCTAGGATTAAGACACTTAGTAAGTTAAATAACACGCTGCTGTCATTTTTGCACATCTCTGGTGTTGCTGCTGTTTTTTTTCACATATCCATTACTGTAAAAATGTCCAAAGCTGTATGTTATTTATTTTCCAAATGCACAGTACTTACATTGTAAAAATACTGTACAGTACAATATTTTATTTGTTTATTTTCTTACCTCTTTTACTAATGTTATTTATACACTTTTTTAATGTCCACATTTGTGTGAACAATTTTTGCTACAATGTTTTGCTGCTGCTGTAACACCACAATTTCCCAATTATGGGACAATAGGGGGATTTTCTATTCTATTCTATTCTATTCTATCTTCCATTTTAACACATACTAAAGGTGCTTCATTGAAGGCCTGTGGCTGTAGATGCCAGTAGAGTGCAGTGAACTCATTTTCATTTTTGAGTAACCACGTACTAACACGTACAGGTTTGAGGTTATTTTGATTCTGAGGCATGGTGTTAGGATAGTTTTTTTTTTTTTTTGATGATGTGTGAGTCCTGTTAAACCCTAATATTACCTGGCTGTTACCTGTCAAAAAAAGGTTTTCCCTAGTAGTTTATTAAGTTAGGACAGTTCTTTCAGAATATACAGTTATTATGTCCATTTTGTACATGAAAGAGATTTGGAAATTAAAATGGGGCGCAGACAGAGTGAATCTTTGTTTACGGCGAGTTCTCTGAGCTTTTATCTGGGACACTGTGTAATAGTTTGGTATGGCTTGAGCCATGGATGTCTCCTCATCTACAAATATGTATGACATAATGGTGTGATGATGTATATACATTTTTTCTTTAACTGTGATTTGGGACCAATTTCATGGAGAAGCGAGCCCGGTCAGTAAGCGCTTCCTTCAGTATTCCTAAGCAAGTTCTCTCCTCTGAGTAAGATTACAATTTCTGTCAAAATAGGTTGTCATCTTTCCTTGTTATTTAATACATATAAATTATAAAGTGTTATTTAAAGAGTTTATTCCGAGTGATCTCTTCTCAAGAAGAAACCAGAGAGAGAAAGCTTAAAGGTTTAAACACAGAATTTTCCTTTAAGATGGTGTGTAGTCGTTTTTTTTAGTTGCTGCAGACAGGGCTGCATATAGTTCACCTGCATTAAGTCAATCTCATTGGAAGCGCCTTTAATAAGTGTTTCAAGATGATCATTCAATGGTTCACCCTGTGGTGGTACCAACCCTTATTACAAAGTTTCAATTTATTCCTTGGTTTTATTCCCACCTCATGTAATCTCTGTTTTTTCTGAAAGGCATGATACTCCAGATAAATAACTCCAGAGCTCTGGCATTAAAGGTATAAGGGGCTTTTAGGTATATTATTCTGAATTTGTTCTCACCAACACTACTAAATTACAGAAATACTACATATATACTAAACACGACTGAAACTTTCTTATACAAACTACTGAAATGCTCTCACCCAAACACTACTGAAATGCTATAACACGCACTACTGAAATGTTTTCATTTTTTCATCTGATTAAACTGAAAGATGGACATAAGCACATGGAGACAAAAATGCGCGTTTTACACATTGCAATGAACTGATGGCGGCAAAGGAGAAGAATCTTTAAAAAAGTGATTGAATAAACTATTTGTCATGATTGGTTTTAGGCTAAACCCACATGCAGAACACAAACGGAGGCTGAGTAAAAGTTTAACAGAGTTTATTGAAAAAGGTTTTCACAAAAGACATGAACAGGTTCGGGTACTGGTCCGGGTTGGGTTCACTGATGTCTGCAGAGATGGACAGTTTGATTAGCCAGGCAGTCAGATGATAAATTGAGTCTTTAGATAATTCAGAGTCTACCTTGAAGAAGTCCAGGCTTTACTTGTGAGAGAGGGAACCGTTGGGTCCAGAGACTGTTGGTTCAGCAGAGTGCACAAGCAGCAGCAGCGTCTAGCTTCTGACTTTGAATGGCAGACCTTGATCAGAGTTTCCAGCTCTTCTCTGAGAGCAGCAGGAGAAATCCAGAATGGACCGTAGCCCTCCCAGTCGACGAGGTACTGCCATCCGCGACCTTGCCGACGGGAGTCCACGATCCGGCAAACTGTGTAGGCCGGATGGCCGTCGATGTCCAGAGCGGGTAGTGGTTAGTCGGATGGTGGGCACAAGGAGCTTGAAATGACAGGTTTAATCTGAGAGACATGAAACGTGGGGTGGATACGAAGGGACGGAGGCAGGTGCAGGCGGACAGCAGAAGGATTGATTATCTGGGCAATTTTATATGGACCGATGAACCGAGGTGAAAGCTTCCTAGACATAGCTTTGAGGGGAATGTCCCGTGTGGAAAGCCATACCTCCTGGCCCAGGGTATAGTCAGGTGCAGGGCGTCGTTTGGAATCAGCAAACCTTTTAGTGGTGGCAGATGAGCGGTTGTGTCACGATTTGGTTTAAAGGTTTTAGATTGGACCCAAAAGCAGAAGCTGAGAGGCAGAGGTGAGTTCTTGGAGGGTTTAATGAGAGTTCAGTCAAACAAAAACAGGTATCCAAACATCCAACTTAAAAATGTTAAACAAAAACAGGAATCCAAAATTCCAACGTAAAAATCAAACACTAAGCAGAACCATGGAGACATCAGGGGAAAACCATCAAGGAGCCAGGGTGAGGAAAGGTAAGACGAGGAACCAGCAAAGAGGGACTGCAGAGGGAGAGTATTTATGGCTGACTGAACAAAGGTAGAGCTAATGAGCTGATAGGGAACAGGTGTGATTAGAGCTGACGAGGAAGCCAAGGGAAAAGAACACAAGGAGGCAGCAGAGGACAGACAGAAAAACCTAAGCAACTTAATTGAATCCAGACACACCAAAAAAGCTAGAAAACAATGAAAAACCTGGCTAAACTTGAAACAGAAAACTTAAAGAAAAACAAGAGAACCAAGATCGTTAAAAGTTGAGGGTGGCGATGGTGTCCCTCCAGACACGCTGACAATGGCGGATGTGGTGGTGGACTGATTTAACCGTGATCTCTCTCTCGTCTGCAGGAAAAAGTGGTGGCTGATAACCTATGGAGACTTGGAAAGGGGACAAACCGGTAGAAGCAGATCTCAGGGAATTGTGGGCATATTCAATCCATGTCAGAAACGGACTCCAGTCAGTCGGATTGTTTGAAGTTAGGCAGCGGAGAGTGGACTCGAGTTGTTGGTTCATCCTCTCCGTCTGCCCATTAGTCTGAGGGTGATAACCAGAGGTGAGAGAGGACTTGCAATTCAGAGCTGAACAGAAGGCTTTCCAGACCTGTGAGATGAACTGTGGGCCACGGTCGGAGAGGATCTCTTGGGGTATCCCATGGAGACGGAAAACATGCTTCACGAGAAGTTGGGCAGTTTGGAACGCAGTGGGCAATTTCCTGAGAGGAATTAAATGACATGCCTTGGAAAAACGGTCGACAATGGTTAGGATGGTGGACATACCTCTGGAAATCGGGAGACGGTGACAAAATCAACTGCGATGTGGGAACAAGGACGGGTAGGGACAGGTAGAGGATGCAGCAGACCAGAAGGTGGTTGATGGGAAGTCTTGTTTCTGGCGCAGATGGAACATGCCAGAACGTATTCCTTTACGTCTTTGTGAAGAGACGGCCACCAAAAACGTCTTGAGATCAGGGCAATGGTTCTGCTCACTCCAGGATGGGCCGAGAATTTTGCTGCATGCATCCAATGGATAAGGCGGGATCTGATGGAAGATGGAACATTGTTTTGTCTGGAGGACCATTACCTGAGTCAGGTTCAGAGGCCAAGGCGGAGTTGATGAGATCGGTGATCTCCCAGGAAATGACTCCAATCGTGCATGAGGCAGGGAGAACAGGTTCAGGTGTCTCAGGTTGATCAGTGGAGTACAGACAAGAGAGAGAGTCGGGCTTGACGTTCTTGGAACCAGGTCTGTAAGAAATGATTAGATTGAAGCGAGAGAAAAAGAGAGACCATCTGGAATGACGTGGGTTGGATCGTTTAGCCGATTGAAGATAAGCCAGGTTTTTGTGGTCTGTCCACACCAATACTGGATGCTCGGCCCCCTCGAGCCAATGTCTCCACTCCTCCAGGGCGAGTTTGATGGCAAGAGGTTCTCGGTCTCCGACATCATAATTTTGCTCTGCCGGAGAGTCTACGTGAAAAAAAGGCACAAGGATGCTGATGAAGGTTCTCAGTCATCCAGGTCATAGTCATTCCGTAAAAATTCAAAAAATATCCACTGGACTTGGTTTTCAAGATTTGAAGACGTTTCACCACCTCTCCAGGAAGCTTTCTCAATTCAAATGTCTGGATCCGCAGTGAGTTTGAGTCTTATATGGACAAGGACTTGTATTGCTTGGAAACATGCAAATGGTAACCGATGAATGGGTCGTTGTTACGTCCACCAAGGGCACAACATATTTGAGGACACGAGACAAAGATGAGGGTTTAGAAAAAGATATTTTATTTAAAAATCTTTCTCCTCTGTAGCTTCCTTTGCTCGGCTTCTTCCGATTACTGCGAAGAAAAAAGTTAGAGGCCCTCAGATCCCGTGCCCCAAAAGAATCAGAAAAATGAAACCCAAAAGTAACAACAGAAAGTTGGACCTGGCAGGCCGATCGAACAGAACAAAATGGTACAGCAGGGGGCCAACCCTATACAGGGCCGTCGAAGCCCCTACTGGTACCGGACTAAAGGCCAAAAATAACCTAAGCAAAAGAAAAATCGAAAATAGGACAACCGGTCCCGCCAGGCCAAAAACCACAAGAAAAAAGTAAGAAACGGTTAACAAAAATACCGCATGGCAGGCCGGAACGTCCGCTGCAGACCGCAGCGACAAGACAAGTGCGCACCGCGCACAATGGAACAAGTGGAAGCAGGTGGAAAAGCGGTGTCCAAGCGAAGTTGGAAAGGAACGCCCCAACATGCTGAAAGCCAGCCTATTTATAGGCGGACAACAGCACCACAAATTAACGTAATTAACTGGTCAAAAGAATTATTCAGCTCCCAAAATATATTAACAAAAGATCCTTCAACTAAAGTCTGTAAGAAAACAAAGAAAAGAAATAGACAAAAATCTTAATGTGCCCGAAGCACATAACACCCCCACCCAAAGACTCTGAATGGGGGTCTGAAGTAAAAAAAAAAACTCAACCCATTCAGAGAAAAAAAACGGGACTAGAGTCGTGAGAGTGCGTCGGCCACTACGTTGTCTTTACCACGAACATGCTGTATAGAGATGTTAAATGATTGGAGTCGCAGAGACCAGTTCATCAAGCGGCGGTTTTTATTATGCATGCGAGCTAGAAAAACTAACGGATTATGGTCCGTAAAAACAACCACAGATCCGCTAGAACCTCCAACATACACCTCAAAATGTTCTAAAGCCAGGACCAACGCTAATGCCTCCTTTTCAATGGTGGAATACCATCTCTGGTACTTATCCAGTTTTTTAGAAAAATAAGAAACCGGATGTTCCACCCCATCAGTACCATCCTGGAGCAGGACAGCTCCGACACCAGAATCACAAGCGTCTACAGCCAACTTAAATGGCACATCAAAACGAGGGGCCGACAACACAGGAGCATTAACTAGCAAATGCTTAGTTTGCTCAAAAGCAGATTGACACCGATCAGACCAAATAAAAGCCAATTTAGGGCTAAATAGGTCTGTTAACGGGGCAGCTACAGAGGAAAAGTTTTTACAAAACTCCCTGTAGTAACCAACTATCGCTAGATAGCGGCGTAGCTCAGTACGAGTGGTGGGTACTGGGACAGATAGAATGGCCTCTACTTTAGCCTCAACGGGGCGCACTTGACCTCCCCCCGCCCTTTTTCCAAGATAGGTCACCGTCGCGTGGCCGAATTGGCATTTAGAAAGATTAACTGTCAAATTAGCCTCACTCAGACGCGTAAAAACAGTTTTTAAATGGTCAACGTGCTCAGTCCATGTAGCAGAACAAATCACCACGTCATCCAAATAAGCCTCACAGAATGATAAACCCGACAAAACAACATTCATTAGCCGTTGAAACGTCGCTGGGGCGTTGCGCATCCCAAAAGCCATCACGGTGTACTGAAGGAAATCATCGGGTGTGACAAAAGCGGAAATTTCCTGGGCTCTTGCCGTTAAGGGCACCTGCCAGTACCCCTTTAGCAGATCCAGCTTTGTAACGAACTGGGCAGCCCCCACATGGTCCACACAATCCTCCATACGAGGGAGTGGATAACAATCCGGCCTAGTCACCCCATTTACCTTCCTGAAGTCTGTACAAAAACGGTCCTCCCCACTGGCTTTAACAGTCAGGAGGCATGGTGAACTCCACGCACTACTGCTGGCAACAGCAAGTCCATGTTCCACCATGTACTCCACCTGCGTCTTCAAACGGCGCCGTTTGTCTGGGTTCACTCTGTACGGGTGTTGTTTAATTGGCTTGGAATCACCAACGTCAATGTCATGGCTGAGCACACGAGTCTGAGTGGGAATATCTGCAAACAGAGACCTATAAGACTGGATCAAATGAATTACATCAGCCTGTTTGGAAAAGTCAAGGTGGGACAACAAGAGAGGCAAGTTCTCCAAAACCGCTGAATTTGGAACCCTCCCCTCAGTGACAGCCGGGGAGAAAACGTCACCTTCAGGTTCAGCATCGGACAGCTCCTCCCGTGCATCTGCAGCTGCCCCGACACATGCGTCATCTCGTTCACTGGAAACACAACTGATAAATTTATGCAGAGTGGGCGCACGCTCGACGTACGGCTTCAGCATGTTAACATGACATAAGCGTGAAGTCCGCCTCCGATCAGGAGTAGAGATCAGATAGTCACGATCACCACTTCTCTTTCAACAGCCTTAAAGGACCGCGAACAGTGTGAGCAAAAACCAAGTCCGACGGGCTAAACCCCAGAGACTCCTGAACCACCTCCCGAATAGCAAACAGTTGTAAATGTACACCTTCATCCCAGTCTTTTTCAAACTCCAAACAGTAGGTGCGAAGCATTGTTTTTAAAGTTTGATGGAAACGCTCGAGTGCGCCCTGACTCTCCGGGTGATAAGCGCTGGAATGACAGTGCTTTATGTCCAATTGACATAAAACCTGTGCAAAAACTTTAGACATAAAGTTAGACCCTTGGTCAGTCTGCACAACCCGAGGTAAACCAAACAATGAAAAAAACGTTGTCAATGCTTTAACCACTACGGGCGTAGTTATTTTACGCACCGGAAAAACCTCTGGAAAACGAGTAGAGGTGCACATCACCGTCACCAAGAACTTATTCCCCGCTTTGGTTTGAGGCAACGGACCCACACAGTCAACCAATACTCTTTCAAATGGTTCAGCGATGGCTGGGATGGGATACAAAGGAGCAGGAGAAATCGTCTGATTTGGCTTTCCAGATACTTTTCCAACTTCGCTTGGACGCCGCTTTTCCACCTGCTTCCACTTGTTCCATAGTGCGCGGTGCACACTTGTCTTGTCGCTGCGGTCTGCAGCGGACGTTCCAGCCTGCCATGCGGTATTTTTGTTAACCGTTTCTTACTTTTTTCTTGTGGTTTTTGGCCTGGCGGGACCGGTTGTCCTATTTTCGATTTTTCTTTTGCTTAGGTTATTTTTGGCCTTTAGTCCGGTACCAGTAGGGGCTTCGACGGCCCTGTATAGGGTTGGCCCCCTGCTGTACCGTTTTGTTCTGTTCGATCGGCCTGCCAGGTCCAACTTTCTGTTGTTACTTTTGGGTTTCATTTTTTTGATTCTTTTGGGGCACGGGATCTGAGGGCCTCTAACTTTTTTTCTTCGCAGTAATCGGAAGAAGCCGAGCAAAGGAAGCTACAGAGGAGAAAGATTTTTAAATAAAATATCTTTTTTTGAACCCTCATCTTTGTCTCGTGTCCTCAAATATGTTGTGCCCTTGGTGGACGTAACATATTTATGGATTATCATGTGCCAACCGCAAAGTTTCTGAACGATATGGAGATGGAACAACAATCTGCTTCACCACACTCCATTCCTCAACAGGAGACACATTCAAAGGGGTCCATTTACGCATCAGAAGACCATCATCCAAAAAATAGCCAGTAGAAATGGAGTCAGGCTTATCAGTTAATGCATCGCCGAACAATGACTCCAAACTTTTATCACTTTTTTGGAGCTCAATCAACTGCTTTCTAGACCATAACAGTGTATTTACATCCAACATGTCATCCTCCACAGTTTGCTTTAATGGAACATGTTCGGATTCAGCGTTGAACAGAAAAATTTCCCTCAAGTCAAACTCATCTTTACTTTCTTCTCGTTGACGTTTAAGTGCTGCACACGTAACTGCGCATGACGTGAAAACGTCTGGGAATTTACGGGCGAGCGCATCTGGACAGTCACTCAACACCGGAACAGGTGTAACATCCGGGGTAACCAACACCCGACCCCCAGCCAAGTCGTTGCCCATGATCATGGAGACGCCCGCTACTGGAAAACTAGGACGCACCCCAACCACAGCGTCACCAGACCACAGCTCAGACTGGATCATGATTTTATGCAGAGGAACGCAGATGTCTTGCATGCCAAAGCCACGCACTGGCACACCAGAACCAATCGCAGTGTCGTTATTCAACGGCAAGATTCCCTCCCTAATAAAAGATTGAGAGGCAGCAGTGTCTCGCAATATTTTTACAGGGATCTTTTCACCAGTTAGAGACAAAGAAACAAACCCATCCATAATGAAAGGCTTAAAATCAGCATACTCGCAAGGCTGTGTTGAAAGTGAATAAGCATCGCCTTTCACAGTTTTAACTAGAGCGACGGGCTTAGTGTTCTTTTTCTGCAAAACCGGGCAATTGGCCACAATGTGTCCTCTCTTTTTACAATAAAAACACGTCCCATTAGTTTTTACTTCCAACCTGTTATCCGATTTGCCTTCAACGCCACCGAGCGCAGCAGGTATATCTGTTTCAACAAGCGAGACAGTTTTGGCACACTCCCTCCCATTATTTCCAGAGTGGTCAAACTTACTAAAGAAATGTGAGCGCTCAAAATTACTTTTGTGCGTTAGCATGTACTCATCAACGAGCACCGCAGCTTTTGACACATTTGAGACTTTATTTTCATTCAAGTAGGTGGTAACTTTCTCAGGCAAATTATTTTTAAAGTCTTCCAATAAAATAAGTTGCTTAAGCTGCGCAAAATCGGCAACATTCTTAGAAGCGCACCAGCGATCAAAGAGAATTTCCTTATCTCTAACAAAATCCACATAAGTTTGATTGTAGCGTTTTTTCAACTTACGAAATTTCTGACGATAAGCTTCCGGTACTAGTTCATATGCCCTCAAAACAGCACCTTTAACTTTTTCAAAATCAAGGCTATCAGCCACAGAAAGACGCATATGCCTCTTGCGCTTTGCCACTTAATGCACACTGTAACAACAAAGTCCACACAGTTTTGGGCGACTTAAGTGTGAGTGCCACTCTTTCAAATAAGGTAAAGTATTTATCAACATCCCGCTCATTAAATGGAGGAACCAGGCGAACATGTCTACTCACGTCAAAATAATTTGATTTGGGTTGTGAAGACTCAGCACCAAGCTCGAGTTCTATCAAACGCAGTTCGGCTTGTATCTCCAATCGTCGCTGTTCAAGATGCAGCTCCTTTTCTCTCAAAGCAAGCCGACCCAATTCAACTTCCAGTTCCTTCAAACGAACCGGGTCATCTTTCAACGAAGCTTTCGATGGCGATCCAACAGGACTTTTCGGTAAAACTGTAGCAGGAAAAATTCCTATCTGCACCAGTGCTTCTAACAACTCAGCTTCAACTGTTCCTCTCTTAACACGTTTATCTACGGTAACCTTGAAATGCTCGGCTATTAACAGCAACTGATCCTTTGTGCAGTTATGCAAAGTATCCAACGTGGGCCCTCGAACAAACTCATCCAGGTCAAACTCCATGTCTACCCCTGGAATCAAGCCACACTAAATCAGGAACACCCCTGCACAAACAAAGCTACAGCACCACCAAAACCGAATGCTCTAATTAATCAGCGCAACGCGCGTCAGCTGCGCAAAAACACACACAAACCCAGCACAACCGCCAACAAACAAGAATCAACCGTAGGACACGACCTGTCTCTAAAGGCACACTTTGTTTAAACAAGCCCCCATAAATATGTTACGTCCACCAAGGGCACAACATATTTGAGGACACGAGACAAAGATGAGGGTTCAAAAAAAGATATTTTATTTAAAAATCTTTCTCCTCTGTAGCTTCCTTTGCTCGGCTTCTTCCGATTACTGCGAAGAAAAAAGTTAGAGGCCCTCAGATCCCGTGCCCCAAAAGAATCAAAAAAATGAAACCCAAAAGTAACAACAGAAAGTTGGACCTGGCAGGCCGATCGAACAGAACAAAACGGTACAGCAGGGGGCCAACCCTATACAGGGCCGTCGAAGCCCCTACTGGTACCGGACTAAAGGCCAAAAATAACCTAAGCAAAAGAAAAATCGAAAATAGGACAACCGGTCCCGCCAGGCCAAAAACCACAAGAAAAAAGTAAGAAACGGTTAACAAAAATTCCGCATGGCAGGCCGGAACGTCCGCTGCAGACCGCAGCGACAAGACAAGTGCGCACCGCGCACTATGGAACAAGTGGAAGCAGGTGGAAAAGCGGCGTCCAAGCGAAGTTGGAAAGGAACGCCCCAACATGCTGAAAGCCAGCCTATTTATAGGCGGACAACAGCACCACAAATTAACGTAATTAACTGGTCAAAAGAATATTCAGCTCCCAAAATATATTAACAAAAGATCCTTCAACTAAAGTCTGTAAGAAAACAAAGAAAAGAAATAGACAAAAATCTTAATGTGCCCGAAGCACATAACAGTCGTTTAGTTCCATCGTTAGCCTGTAATATCTGAACCTGTCTATGATTCTAGGGGTCGGTCGTTAAAAGGGGGATTGCCATTAAGGGGGGGATTGTCTCCTGTAATACCCGAAACCTGTCTATGATTGTTAAGGGTCGGTCGTTAAGGAGGTATTGTTCACCGGCTGGAGCGGGTAGGTCCCTCGTTCCTCTGTGATGGGGTGGGGGGTTTGGTGATATCTGGAAGGGATCATGTCTATGATTGAATTGTATGTTTTTGGAAGCTGGAATCTGAGTCCACCACCTCTGTTTAAAGTTGGTTTTTCTCTCTTAACATAGATGGCTTCCTTCACGCCCCTCTCAAACCACCTATTTTCTTTATCCAGAATATGGACATTCTGGTCCTCAAAAGAATGTCCTTTGTCCACAAGGTGTAGGTGTACTGCAGAGTCTTGTCCAGAGGCGGCCGCTTTTCTGTGTTGGGCCATGCGTCTGTGGAGCGGTTGTTTGGTTTCTCCAATATAAAGATCAGAGCATTCCTCGCTGCACTGAACAGCATATACCACTCCGCTCATATTTGGTCTGGGGTTTTTATCTTTAGGATGCACTAGCCTCTATTTAAGGGTTTGGTTTGGCTTGAAATGTACTGGGATCTTGTGTTTGGAGAAAATCCTCTTGAGCTTTTCAGACACTCCAGCAACATAAGGGATTGTGATGTTTTTGCATTTAATTTTTCCCATCGCTGTCTTCTGTTGCGAGTCTTTTGGATTTCCTTGCTGATTTGATAAAAGCCCAGTTTGGATATTGAGAAAGCTTCCTGGAGAGGTGGCGAAACGTCTTCAAATCTTGAAAACCAAGTCCAGTGGATATTTTTTGAATTTTTACGGAAAGGCACAAGGATGAATTTTCTGGTCAGAGTCAGACTGTTGAGATAAAACTGCTCCAACACCGGAGTCAGATGCGTCCACCTCTAGAACAAACTGTTTAGAGGGATCAGGTTGGATGAGGATGGGTACCCTGGAAAACAGATTCTTCAGTTTATTAAAGGCATTTTCAGCTTCAGATGTCCATTGGAATATCTTCTTCACAGAAGTCAGAGCTGTGAGGGGTAGAGCTGTCTGACTATAGTTTCTTATAAAACGCCTGTAGAAATTTGCAAACCCAAGAAACCTCTGGAGTTGCTTAAGGTTTTCAGGTGTCGGCCAGTCCAGAACTGCCTTAATTTTGTCTTCGGATGGCTTCACCTTCACAAACCCTAGAAAGGTGACAGATGGTTGATGAAATTCACACTTTTCTGCTTTCACAAAGAGTTGGTTTTCCAGTAGTCTCTGAAGAACTAGTCGAACATGTTTCTTGTGGTCTGAGAGGTTCTTGGAGTAGATCAAAATATCATCGATGTATACAAAAACAAAAACATTCAAAAAATCTCTGAGGACATCATTGACTAGAGCCTGGAAGCAAGCAGGAGCGTTAGTAAGACCAAAAGGCATGACCAGGTATTCAAACTGGCCTATGGGAGTCTTAAATGCTGTCTTCCATTCATCCCCCTCTCTTATTCTAAGGAAATGATAGGCGTTTCGTAAATCGAGTTTGGTGAACACTGTTGCACCTTGAACAGGTTCAAAAGCTGATGCCAGTAATGGTAGGGGATACTTATTTTTGACGGTTATCTGATTAAGGAATCAATTGTTTTGTCTGAGTCGTGATTGAAAACTTGGGAAAACTCAGATATAAACTCAGAAAACGTACATAAAAAACTGGACTCAGAAGAGAACCTTGCCCCCGCCCATTCAAGGGCTCGACCAGTAAGTTGAGAGAGAATGAAGGAGATTTTCTTCCTATCATTCGGGAAACTACCAGGGGAATGCTCAAAAAGCAAACGACACTGAAACAAAAATCCTCTACAATCCTTTTGATTACCTGAAAATCGTTCAGGAGGACTCGGACGGAATTCCGGAAATGATGTCACTGCCGGTGACCTTAGAGGCGGAAGTGGTTCTGGAACAGGAAGTCCTGCTGGCGTAGCGTTAGCATTTCTAAAATAGCCAGCGAAAGTCTGTAAGGTCTGGTTATGATGTTCGATAAAAGCATTCATCTCACGTAGGATTCTGGCTTGACCATGGGTTTGGGCTTCAAGCTCCTCAAGCCTTCCCTGGAGGTGCTCTGCTTGGTTTTGTATTTGGCCGCAGTGTTCTGTCATGATTGGTTTTAGGCTAAACCCACATGCAGAACACAAACGGAGGCTGAGTAAAAGTTTAACAGAGTTTATTGAAAAAGGTTTTCACAAAAGACATGAACAGGTTAGGATACTGGTCCGGGTTGGGTTCACTGATGTCTGCAGAGACGGACAGTTTGATTAGCCAGGCAGTCAGATGATAAATTGAGTCTTTAGATAATTCAGAGTCTACCTTGAAGAAGTCCAGGCTTTACTTGTGAGAGAGGGAACCGTTGGGTCCAGAGACTGTTGGTTCAGCAGAGTGCACAAGCAGCAGCAGCATCTAGCTTCTGACTTTGAATGCCAGACCTTGATCAGAGTTTCCAGCTCTTCTCTGAGAGCAGCAGGAGAAATCCAGATTGGAATCTTCAGGTTTGGCTCACCAGGGCTGGCAGGCAGGTTAAGCTCATCCAGAGCTTCAGACTTGAGACAGGTTTCCTGTGAGTAAAGACAGAGGCAGATTAGAATCAGGTTTCTCTCTTGAGATAACAAAAATTCTTTCTGGTAACAGAGGCTCAGGTTCGCTAACCAAACTAGGTCAACACTGCGGCATCGAAGGAAGGTCTGGTTGCTTCTTATGAAGGCAGGTCTCCTGATGGGTTGATGAACGTCAGGTGTGCTGGAGGGCTCCAGCCCAGGAGACCCACAGCGCACTCTGCTGGAGAAAGGTGGTACATCTCTAGATCCCAACACTATTCTGAATAAGGACACAGATTAATCCATGAAGTCTGGCATTACAACGATCGGATTGTTAACAGAACACATAAATTAAAAGGTATTTTAAACTGATCATCATCTTCTTTTTCTCATTCCAAACATTTTCTGATGTATTGTGTAATTAAGAAGAGGTCTAATGTTTTTCTTGGAACTTTGCAAAACTTTGAGAATATCCCAGACATGAGATTTTATCAGCATTTCTCAGAATAGGGTTTACAGACAACTTGATGACCTCACCAGAGTGCAAAATATGGACCTGGTAACTCATATCTCAGTAACCTATCAGCGTTGTTGCACAAAAGCTTCCCCAACCCACTTCTGCCAACTTCTAATGGAAATGTGGGTTGACTCTGAAATATTATGACAGATTTCTCAGTCTGTCTCTGTTGCAGTGGTCTCAAACTCAGTCCTCGAATGCCGGTGTCCTGCAACTTTTCGATATGCCTCTCCTTCAACACACTTGGTTCAAATATGAGTTCATGGTAGAGCTTGTACATCAAAAAGTAGCAGCACACCAGCCTTTGAGGATTTTAATTTTAAGTCTCCTGCTCAATTGGAATGATGTGGCGGAGAATATATTATATTATATATAATATAATATAACATAATATAATATAATATATAATTTTTTGAGCACTTTTGAACTTGAAAAAATGTAGACAGACACTATTATTTCTATACTAAGGTTCCTGTGGTTGCTGAGACACAATTTTTGGGATCGCAATCCATATCTGTGTATGTTGGCTACTTGGTAACCGAATTGCTTACCTTGCTTAGCCTTTGAAGCTTTAATTTAGATATTTAAAGATTTATCTTTAAATATTTTTTATTTAAAATGATTAGGTTTCATTTTTTATTTTAATTTAATTACATTTGGTAGTTAGGTTTAAGTTTTAGTCTATTTTTTTGTTTTTATAATCGGTTTTATGCTAAATCTGTCATGACTACACTTTTTGGTTCTGTTTAAGTTTTCTTTTTTATTTTTATTTTATACTTTGATTCATATCTATCTGTGCTTTCTAGTTTATTGGTTTCATTTCCATTTTGTTGCTGCCCTCTTGTGTCAGTCTCTTTTTCCCTAGCTCCCTTCTAGCCTCCTCTGTCCACACCTGCTCCCAATCTGCTGATTAGCCTGGTCTTTGTTCTTTCTCCCATTTATACATCTCATGTTAAGTCACTGTTCGCTGGTTCCTTGTTGTTGTCAGCTGCTTCCTCTTCTCTCGCTCCCCACATGAGATTTCCCTGATGTTTGCTGGTTTTTTGGTTCTTTGTATTTTGTATTTTTGGATGTCTGCCTCAGTTTTTCATTAAATCAACAAGAACTCATCTGGGCTTCGCTCATCTCTGCATTTGGGTCCTCAAGCAACCTTACCCCCCTTGTTGACAAAATCAGTTTTTAGAATGTAACCATTTTTTTTCTGTTAGGAAGGGATAAACATATCAAAATGTTAATAATTTTTTTCTCCTATAGAAAGTTAGCTAATATATGTGCATTGATTACAAAACAGTGGACATTTGCACTATATATGCCTTTATTTTGAATATAACTTTAAACATTTTTCCAAACACTTGTATATTTAATTTTTGTGCTTCTTCCTGAGGAAACCTGAACTGTCTTTGACTTTTCTATTTTTTGCTGACCGTTGTAGGAGGAAGAGAGAAAAGGGTGACAGGTCCTCTGACCAGCCAAGCTTTAACGGTTATAATTGGAGTTGAGGAGGTAGCAGACACTGCTGAGTATAATTGGACAGTAGCCAGGAACTTGTGTGGATGGTTGTTTAAGCCACAGCTCCCATTTTCCACCGGCCATCTCAATTACTCCCATGGGGCAAGGTTGCCCCTGATAGGCCTCTGATGCACCATCCTAAATTTCTCAGTCCAATATGAGTCTTTGTCCGTTATGGAGTGCTAGTTTTAGAAAGGGGTTTGTAAACCACAGTCATCATTGTGACCACAGCAGGAACCATTTGTGAGGAGATTCAGTTAAATGTGGAGAATAGTCCCAGATTTATTGAAGTGCATTCAGCTGTGGTGCAAAGGTAGCACTCTCAATAGACTAATGGAGACACATCATCTTGTCACTAGTAGAGGCACATGGTGCATCTGTGGTTTTTCAGAAAGTGAATGAGAAATACAAAGGCAGGCATTTACTCAGGAGAATAGAGAATGACAGTAATTATCACCCCATGTCTTGGCTCCCTATGCGTCAGCCTGCGGAACCTTATGTTCTGTCTAAAGTTATAACACTCCACCCCTCCCAATCTGTCCCAAACGAGCATAATTAAAGCTTTTTTTTTCAATTACAATGGCCATAACTGACAATGACTGACTGTATGAAGAGTAATGTGCAGCCTCAGCCATTTACTATAACAAATTCATGAGGATATCACTGAAACGGCTTCATACTTTGGTTGAAATAGTCCTTTTAGTAATTTTACATGATTGATTCTAGAATTAGGTGTATGTGTTTTGTCTTTGCTTTTAAAATTAGGAACAAAGAACTAAACCCAATATAAAACTCTAATACTGTAGCTCTAGGTTTGCATGATAATGTCATTTGAATTCATTTTATACAAATCTTAACTTGTCTGAGCTTTGCATTTGCTGCAGCACACTTTTCAAAGCAGCTAAAATATGCCCCTCAAACTATTGCATTATATTGCATTCTTCAATAAGCCTAAATATTGGCCAACTTAGATCAGTAATCAAGCCAAAAGTTCATTGCCCTTACAATAGCTAGAAAAGTGTTAGTAAACCTGATTTCCTTCATTTTATTTCATTATAAGCCTCAAACATCTGTGTTCTATTTGATTTTTTCCGACTAATACAAAGTAGTACAAGTTGTTTACTGGGGTATGGCTCTACCAGCCTTATCCTCCATTACTTTTTTGTTTTGTAATTTGTTTGTCTCAGTCAAATTAAATAAAAGTATCAGTAAAAATAAATGTTTAAGTCTTAAGAAAGATTCTCAAACGGTTGTGAGTCTGGTACATATGATAATATTGCCACCACATAAAATTTCAGTTAAATAAAAAAATTATTTAATGATCCCGAGAGGAAACTAAATGTTGCAATAGTTTATAGGATTATTTTCAACAAGTTGTTGTAGGTGTTAATTGGCAGGAAGGAACTTCTGTAGCGCCCTATCTTACAGTGGATCTAGAGAAGCCTTTAACTAAAGACAGTCTGTTTTGGTTTGAGTCTTCTGAAGGGGATGCTCATGGTTGTCAATACTGTTCTTCATTTTATGAAGAATCCTTCTTTGTGATCAGGTGAAACTTAATATATATAGTACCTTTCAAAATCCACAAATGGTTTCAACAAACAGAATAAATAATACAAAATGATATTTAACAAAAGCCAATTTAAAAAGATTAGTTTTAAGTTGTCCTTTCAAATAAGTCATTGAGTCCACTGATCTGAAAAGCAGAGAGGGTCCAAACTTTTGGAGCCATAAAAGAAAACGATTGGTCTCCTTTGGGTTTTCACTTTGCATGCAGTGGACATTGTTTTTTTCCTTTATCAGAAATCTACGGTGTTCTCTATTGTTTGTTTCATATTCAGGACCAGGTGACTGTTTCTACTCGATGTAAATATTTTATATTCAGTAGGCACACAAATATAAATTATTAGTATGGTTCTCTTCACTTATTAAATATCTGTATGAGAAAGAAAAATTCAGACATTTTAGAGTTTGCCCAAAAGGACCGTTGGCCCTAATAATTGGTTCTACCTTATGGATCCACACATGACAAATGAGCAAATGCATGACTGATACTGTGTTTTAAAATAAGAATCATTCATTTTATCCTTACAAATGTCTTATTATTAAATTGACAGTTTAGGATTGGAATTACAAAACCCCGTACCATATTCTAGGCTTCTAATATAGAGGTGTGAAAACATTAACGTGGCCTTATTTGTTAGCAATTAGTTTTTCTCACTGTTTATATTTTTCCTCTCCCTTTTTGTCAATATGTGTCAAGATAATGTTACTTCCCCCTGGGGATGGTCAGTAAGAACAAGAAAGCAATTTGAAAATCGACATATTTCTCAGAAAACATATGTATGCTGAGATGTCGCCTTGCTAGTCAGTAATAAATAAAAAAAGCTCTGATTTTAAAAGTTTCTTATTTTGGCAAGGTGAAAAACTGAGTAGTGTGTGGGAGCAGATGTTTATCATTAAACCATGCTTTACCAAGTTTTATTTTTTATTTTTTTCTATATTGTGTAGTAACTTGGATTTAGATGATATTGTACTTTATTTGTTTCTACCTACTTGGAATAAACCAAACCAAACAGTCAAATATAAAACTTAAAGAGTTTGAGCAGACTGGGTAGAGGTGTTTGATTAATTTCAAAGACAGAAATCATCCAAAGGACAACAGGAATTTTTATAAAACCTATTTCTGAGATAAAGTGTCTTAAATTTAAGCAGAGCTGGTTGGGCTACTCTTTAGCTGGGTCATTGCTGTATACATATAAAAAACTCTTCCTCACCCACTGCAGGCGGTCTCCCTCTTTTCCTCCAAGCTCTTCTTGGAACTGCACATTTCTAGACTGAGATGTCTGATGTATTTCCAGGGATCTGCTGTAACCACTCCTCAAGTTTGGGGGTCACTGCCCTGAGGGCCCCAATGACCACGGGCACCATGGATGCCTGTAACTTAAAGGTTTTCTCCAGCCCTCTCTGAGACCCTGGTATTTCTTTAGTTTCTCATGTTTCATTTTCCTGATGTTGCAGTCACTTGGTATTGCCTTGTCAACCAAAATGGCTTCCATCTGCTTCTTGTCCACCACCACCACAATGTCCACTTGGTTTTCCATTACCATTCGGTCAGTCTGTATCTGGAAGTCCCACAGGATCATGGCTTGGTCCTTCTCTACCATCTTTGAAGGTGTTTCCCACTTTCACCTTGGGGTTTCCAGCCCAGACTCTGCCCAGATGTTCCTTTACACTATTCCAGTCACTTGGTTATGGCAATCCATTTAAGCTTTCCCTGCCAGCATCTTACACCCTGCAGTTATGTGCTGGATTGTATCAGGGGCCTTGTTTCACAGTCTGCACCTGAGGCCTTGTCTGGTGAGGTAGATCTGGACCTTTATTGCTCCTGTGCTCAGGGCCTGCTTTTGTGCAGCCATGATGAGTACCTCTGTGCTGTCCTTCAGTCTGGCTTTGTCTAGTCATTGGTAGGATTTCCCGCTATCTGCCATTTTGGTTATGTTTCGCTGGTACATCCTGTGTAGGGACTTATCCTCCCGTACCTCAAGCACCTCATCTTCTGTTTCCCATTGACATTCACTGAGTACGTTGTTTGTTGAAGCCTTGTCCTTGATATTTCATCCTGGATAGTGGCTCTCTCGCTCACTAGTCCTCAGCCTCCTTCCTTATGGCTAGCATACAGCCCAAGGGCCGGATCTATCAAAGGTTTGCGTGTATAAAAACGTGAGCTATTTCACTGCGCACGCTAAAAAATGTACAAACTGATCTATCAACAGTGTGCTAAAAGGATTTGGTCTTTAAACCGTGCTAAATAGTGCCTCTTATCCATTTAGTGCTTTTTCTGCAATGAATATGCAATATGGGGCATTTACACGCAAAAGTGCGTCTTGTGGGAGGAGAACATGTAAATACACTCACCGGCCACTTTATTAGGTACCCCATGATAGTAACGGGTTGGACCCCCTTTTGGCTTCAGAACTGCCTCAATTCTTCGTGGCATAGATTCAACAAGGTGCTGGAAGCATTCCTCAGGGAGTTTGGTCCATATTGACATGATGGCATCACAGAGTTGCCGCAGATTTGTCGGCTGCACATCCATGGTGCGAATCTCCCGTTCCACCACATTCCAAAGAGGCTCTATTGGATTGAGATCTGGTGACTGTGGAGGCCATTTGAGTACAGTGAACTCATTGTCATGTTCAAGAAACCAGTCTGAGATGATTCCAGGTTTATGACATGGCGTATTATCCTGCTGAAAGTAGCCATCACAAGTTGGGTACATTGTGGTCATAAAGGGATGGACATGGTCAGCAACAATACTCAGGTAGGCTGTGGCGTTGCAGCGATGCTCAATTGGTACCAAGGGGCCCAAAGAGTGCCAAGAAAATATTCCCCACACCATAACACCACCACCACCAGCCTGAACCGTTGATACAAGGCAGGATGGATCCATGCTTTCATGTTGTAGACGCCAAATTCTGACCCTACCATCCGAATGTCGCAGCAGAAATCGAGACTCATCAGACCAGGCAACGTTTTTCCAATCTTCTATTGTCCAATTTCGATGAGCTTGTGCAAATTGTAGCCTCAGTTTCCTGTTCTTAGCTGAAAGGAGTGGCACCCGGTGTGGTCTTCTGCTGCTGTAGCCCATCTGACTCAAAGTGCGACGTACTGTGCGTTCAGAGATGCTCTTCTGCCCACCTTGGTTGTAACGGGTGGTTATTTGAGTCACTGTTGCCCTTCTATCAGCTCGAACCAGTCTGGTGATTCTCCTCTGACCTCTGGCATCAACAAGGCATTTCCGCCCACAGAACTGCCGCTCACTGGATGTTTTTTTTCTTTTTCGGACTATTATCTGTAAACCCTAGAGATGGTTTTGCGTGAAAATCCCAGTAGATCAGCAGTTTCTGAAATACTCAGACCAGCCCTTCTGGCACCAACAATCATGCCACGTTCAAAGTCACTCAAATCACCTTTCTTCCCCATACTGATGCTCGGTTTGAACTGCAGGAGATTGTTTTGACCATGTCTACATGACTAAATGCACTGGAAAAGCTAAGAAATACAGATAAGAAAACAACAGAATAACCTGAAAAATTGTCAGATGAAAATTAAATCAAAGCACCTTATTCTTACTGCTAAAAAAAGGTGGTGATGTTTGATGCTATTTTTTAACAAAGTCTCTGTTAACATTGTGGAGAATGTAAACCTAAACGTTTTAAATAAAGATTTTAGATTTTAAATAAAAGTCTGCTGAGTCTGCCAAAAAAAAAAACATGATTTTTTATGGTGGACAAATATGTTCAAGTTAATGAATAAGTAGTTGCTCAATAAAAGAATAAGTTATTTTACGGTTCTTTAAGGAATTCCAATTAGTGTGGAGACATTTCAATACTAAGATTAAAATTGACGTCAACTAAATAATGGAAAACTCCTACCGGCTGTTTAATAAGCAAAAGCCTTTTTAGATATGTGGGGAGAGATCTGATGTGTTTAAGTGTCAGTGGAAGGCAGTTCCTTCTGCCTTACAAAACAGACTTTTTTATCTTTGACATTGCAATGGCAAGTCCCTGATAAGTAAAGATGAAAAAGTGTTGCTCTGAAAGACAGAGTGAGAGAGGATGGATTAAAGCACAGAGGAGCAGCATTTTGGTCAACAGACTATGGCCTTTTTGCTGTTTGGCATCAACTTTATCAGGGATTTGGACATTTGGCCTCTCTCATTGACATAACAGATGTCTGCATAACTCGACTGTCTTCACTTTCTCTTGCAAACAAAATTAGAACCAGAGTTTAAGCTTGTACCATCAGCCAAAGCTTGCTGCCTTGGGAGAACAATTGAGGGCTAAACCATCACTGCTGTTAAATTAGCCTACCACAAGGCTGGCAAGTGGTGACAGACCAACATAAAGACTCAGGACTTTGGTCGACAAGCATGTCCACATTTTCTTTATTTTTCTCTTAAATAACAGGATCTGAAAACTAGATATATTATAGAATAAAAAGTAAGTTTGAGAAATTATGATTTGATGAAAAAAGTATCTCATCTCTGCTCTCATTACTCTCAGAGCACCCATAACATTTTGACAATCAGCAGATAAACTGGGTAATACATTATCATCTTTGTATGACAATATCTCTTCATCATTTGCACTCGTTAGCTGAAATACAGACCAGTTTAACAAGTTAGAATAATGTTAAAAAGAGTTATTTATGTCAGTAACTCAATTTACTCAATGAAACACATTACATAGATTAATTACACACAGACCCGTGTTTCCAGTCCTTTATTTCTCCTAATAATGATTTCCCGTCTTACAGCTAATAAAAACATGACATTTAAGATATTACATCAAACCAATAACAAACATGTTCAGTACAAAACAGAAACATTGTGGAGATTCAGAAAGTAGGACCCAGAATTCAGGCAGACAGAACAGATGTGTTTAAAAATAAAATGCTTGTCACCTGGGACCTGCTTACTTTAAAGATACATACTTTGGTTAGTGACCACGAAACTCAGATGGGGACAGTAGCGAGATTTGTGTCACGAACCTGGTTCTTAAGTTCTTTCTGTGCCCAGAGGAGTGGGAACCAGTCGGATGATTTCCAGGAGGGAGGCAGAGCAGACTGACGAGTGGAAGCCAGCGGACGAGGAAGAGCAGAAGAATCCGGAGGAAAAATCCAGAGCAGGTGTTGATGCAGGAGCAGATATCCAGGCCAGAAGATCAGACAGATGAAGAGGTACCAAAGTGGAATCCACACTGGGGTCGGGGTACAGATTCAAGGTCGTTAAAAGGCAGAATCCAAACAGCAGTCTGAAGACAGGACAGACAGAAACAGACCGGAACAGGGGCAAGAAAAAGTCAGGAATCCAGATGCAGAAGTCAGGATCAGGTAATCAAAAACACAATTGGGTAAGCTAGAGAACCCTCACACAGCTTGAATATTTGGGTACTAATGGCTGGAAACAAGCAGCTTAAATAGGAACTGGAAGAGGTGGATAAGATAAGAGCAAAGGAAAACTTGGCAGAGCTAAGCAGTTGGAAGAAATTAACTAGTAATCAGTGACAAGATAATGACAAATATAGGCTTTTAAAGGGTTTATTTTTCAAAAGGTAGGCCTATCCTTTTTATCTGTCAAACATCAACATCAAAAAGTATGCCCCAGTTTATTGCATATCACTGTATATATATTGGGTAGAAGGAGGACATTTTGCTCTGATGTGTTAGGAGTCTGAGAATTGGGCAAAAATGGATTTTGGCATTTTTGACAAAGCAACTGGGTCAGACTATCAAAACTGGAGCTGTACAGCAGAGTTGTTTATTTTTTTTGTCCTGCAGTGCTTATTTTCTATCAAATGTTTTTTAAGGAACTAAAATAGGAAATGGATGGAAGGATCATACAAAACTAAAGCTCACTGAAGTGTCCCATGTGTTTGATGCAACAGATGGACTACTATAACCAAAGAGGCTGACGAATTTTTGACATAAAGGCATCATATTCGATCAAGAGGACCCATAGTGACCCTAGTAAAAAATGAGCATATAGTGTCAGACCCTGGCCACAAAGTAATGGATAGTTGTGGTGTATTAAACCACATTTTCTTTTAGTTCCTTACTCTCCTTGGAAACACATGGTACAAGAATACACAACCTTCTGCTAGGACATTTTGGGACCTGTCATACTTGTGAATGTTACTCTGATTGATACAAAATTATTTTGAAGCAGACGATTGCTTTCTTAAAATACATTCTGTGATGGTTGCACCCACTTCAAGTTGAATAATTTACCCTTTCTCTAACCAAAAATGGTCTAGAAATGGTTCCAGCAGTGTGATGGTCAAATCTATGGCCACAGCTGAAAGTTGGTAATCTTATATAGGTTTTCTATTCACCCATTGAAAATGATCCATTAGTTAATTTATTGGTATAAATACTTTTGTTATATTTGAAACTGCATACATTAAGTAATTTTTATTTTTTATTTTTATCCACTCAATTCTTGTTTTTGTTTGATCATTACTAAATCTTGCAGGAGTGGCAAGGTCAAAAAAAGGATCTTTGAAAAAATTATTTTATTTACCTTAAAATGAAACTGGCTAGAAATTAGTCATTCACATTAAGAGTTTGATTTGAAAACTGGTACCTTTACATTTTTAAAAATAGTAGGGCTCATATGTTTCATTACTACTGAGTGCTATCCTAAAAGCATGGTATGACAGCAAAACTAAAATGGTGACATTATACTGCTGCCCTTGAAGATCCAGAAATATCAAACAGCCAATTAAAAAAAGGACAAAAAACAAAACAATAAAAACAAAAACAGATAAACTGCTGCAGTCTGTAAAATTTTTAGTGGGAACCAAATTCAAATACAATATGCTACACCCAGACTGTGAAAATCTTTTATTTTTTAGAACAAATACTTACAGCATCATAAACAAGCAAACTTACAGCTACCATATTCATAAGCTTGAAGCTGATATAAAAAAAATTAGATTCCAAAGGGACCAATAGTTATTTCAAACAAATCAAAATGCCAAATTATAACTGAGGACCAAGGTTGCACAGGTCAAGTCTACCAAACCACCCAATTTAAAATCCTGCTACCCTGAATTTTTTTTTTATTTCTTTATTTTATCAATTTGTTTCCCTGTTGCTGTTATGGACTGGCGACCTGTCCAGTGTGTCTCACCCATAGACAGATGGAGATAGGCACCAGCACCCCTCGCGACCCCACTTGGGATTAAACGTTTCAGCAAATGGATGGATGGATGGATGTTTCCCTGTTGTTTAAGTTTCCACTGTTGTTTCTTTGAATAATCATCTAAATACGCAGCAGAAATATATAAAACCAAGCTGATTTAGCCCAAATGACACTCAGAGCACAGGCATACTTTCATTGTTGTAAGTTTAAACCCAGCTAAAAAATTTTTAGAACTCCATAATTATAATTTAATGAAATAATTGCATGCATTTATAATGGGGGAAGAAATTGAGGAAAGACTAGATTATCTAACCATTTAAAAGTACATTGATATGTTATTAGATTTGACCAGATTAATTTAGACAGACTTGATTTCTGTCAACCGCAACCTTAAACCATAATAAGATTAATAGTGTAATATTTTGATAAGGCTGGAGCCATAGACGTCTCCTCATCTGCAAACGTGTGTCATGTAAGGATGTAATGATGAGGCATACTGGAGTTGTATAAAATGCTTCTCTAACTGTGAATTGTGGGCACTCCACAAGATGTAAGCTTAAGCAACTTTCTGTCAATTTCTGTCAAAATCTGTTGTCATGTCTCATGGTTATCTAATACATATACATTATGCATTACTTAAAGAGTTTGTCCCGAGTGATTTCTTTTCAGGAAAAGAACCGGACAGAGAAAGTTTCAAAGTGTAAACAAAGAGCTTTCCATAACAGGTGAAGTGTCAGGTTGTCATGGTCAAGGACCAACCAATGATAATTAAACAAACAGATCTACAGCGAATCTACTGTAAATTTGAGTGAAACCTCTACAGAGCCTCCTATCAGAACATCAAGGAAAAAGAAAACTCCCAATCTTACCAAACACAAACAGTGACACAGCATTACGGTAATAATCAATCAGTCAGTCAGTCTCCCAAATTAAATGCTAGATAGTAGGTCAACCATTCTTGGAGGACCCGAAATGGTGGAAAAGAACAGGCTCAGAAGAGTTTCAGCTAATGCTTCTTTAATACATTTTTTGCATAGCAAGTCAACCAAACCACACCAATCACAGAAAAACGACAGACATGCTTCTTAAATAGATGGAAGTCAATTTTATTAAACCATTATAAAACATAAAATGTTACACAGCTGCAAAATAACACCAAACAAGAACATTTATTTTAAACGACCAGCTGATGAGTCAATATATTTACAAATTTAGAAAAAACAGAAACATTTTGTTGTAATTAGTAAATTATAAAAAAAAATATATAGAAAACACCAGACATGAGAACACCTGTGCAAACGATGCAGTCATGTGCATTCCTGCTTGGACAGTGAAATGACAAAAGTCAGTATTCAAATTGAACTTTCGTATTTTACCATTCTAATATATGCAGTTTATTTAAATGTTAGAGTTAAGCTATTAAATATTATAAAGTTAAATCAATTTACCTTTTTTACAGAATACAACAAGATGAAGCCTACCAAAGAAGCCACACTCCAAACAATGTATATTTACTTCATTTATAACCAATTAAGCCCAAAAAAAAAAAATCTGAAAGCAACAAGAGAGAAATATAGTGCTGGTGTATTCATTAAAAATATGTCAAATAATATACTTACGCACCTTAAAATAATTTAGATTACTGAATTTTCCTTAAAAAGGGAGAGAGACAAAGTTTTGATTCATGTCCTAACCTGGGTTTATTATTATGCAGTCATTTTGCAGGTTTTAAGCTTAGTTACAACTTCTGTATAGTAGCTGCTAATTCTAATCCTTGAGGTTACTCCTACAGTCCTAAAATTAGATTGTTAAGTGTTCTCCTTAGTCTATGCAATGTGCTCTTATGAATAGGCAAACTGTCCAGTCTGATAGGAAGAATAACAGCCTTGCTTAAATATCTACTGTACCAATGAGGCTTGGTGGAAACTACTTAAATCTGAGGGAAAGTCTGTGGATAAAGAGAGGTGGTGTTTTGGATCCAGATTCCAGCAGCTCATGTTCATGGATGAGGAGACAGTTGTTCAGGCCTTAAACTAGGACAGACCAAAATACTGTATTCCTTCATAATCCCCTAACCTAACTTTTTTAAAACAGCTTTTTTTGAAAGATTTTATGGAAAATAGAATTAGTGCAAAGACAGGTTCTGAACAGGCCATAAAAAGTAATAATTTGATTGTGGTGCATAGAATAGAATTTGATTGTTAGAATATATGAAGTACTATAGGCTTGTGTGTCATAATTTATAATACTCTTGGGATATTAAATCCACAGGGTTGTTAAGGAGTCAATACACCTTTAATAAAGAAAAATATACATGACAGTCTTGTAAAATAGTAGTACAGTAACTAGTTGACAAGTTATGGGGGATTTCATTATTTGAATGAAAGATAAATGTGCACTTAATAACTTTAGCTGGACCTTACTGCAATTGAATAGGTAAAGTGTTAGGTCTAAATACTTCTTAAATGATAGTCCATGGGAGTCATTGTAGTATGTATAATGAATGTAGGAGGTGACTTTGAACCTGCCTTTTTTTGCTCGCCTCTCCCCCTGCAACTTGCTCATTAACCTGTAGATAACCCTTGTCCACTTTGGAAGTTACTCTTCTAAATCACAAAAAAATGTCTTGATACCTGGATTGGACTCCCACTGAAGCTGTTAATGTTTAAAACATGGAAGGAAGTTAATTATTTACTCTGTATAAATTAAGGTCAGATCAAATTGATCAGTCCCCTGCTCAGCTCACTTTGTTGTCTTTGAGATGTGTATCTGCTTAGGACTAAGAGGTATTGACAAGGGGAGTCTCTCCTCACTGACAAGCATTTTGGCGGAAGGCAAAGTGGTGTCAATCAGGCTAGAAGGAAAAATTTACCCTGACAGGTATGGGGGAAAAAGAGTTGAATATTGAGCTCTTTGCCAGTCAGTCAACATTAGAGGTCATAAAATGGTAGGCTGTATCCAAAAAACTAAGACTGGGAAAATAGAATAGATTACAATAAAACAGAATAGAAAAGAATAGTCCTTTTTTGCACCAAAGTGGAAAAAGTCAGGCTTACTAAAGAGTTAAATAAATGAGTGTATTGTGAAGGGGAATTAACAATATAACTAACATCGTTAAAAATAAGCATATTCGTGTTGAAGACAATGAGAAATAGAAGACAGTAACTTAAATTAAGAAAGTGCATATTTAAGTACAACAAGCAAACCTTTACAAAACAGAAATTATGTTTGAGCACAAGAGTCTATTGAGTGAATGCGCAGTTGAAGAAACAGTCATGTAAAAGGTTAATGAAAGATGCCTCTGATCAATTTAGTTTTAGAAAACCTGAAAAAAATTATCGACTTGGTTTCTCTAAAAAAAGAGAAATTCAGGAGTCTGGCATTTTATGTACACTGTTATCTGTGTACTCTTCTTTAAATAAAGTAAGAGAATAGTAAGAAGTTAAACAGGTGGTTGAAAAAAATATCATACCACGAAGCAATGCAGGATTAAACTCTGATGATTGGATTAATGGTTCATTCCGTTCACTTGCTTAGCTCCACCCACTTACTCATTCCCACTCATCATATCCAACTGTACCAGCTTCTACTTAAAGTGTTTGGTCCCAGCCATCAGTGCCAGATTATTCTATCCATAGGTGAGAGTTCTCTAACGTACCAGTGTATTCTCATTATCAGTTCGTATGAAATCGTACGAAAAGTTATGCACAGTAATTTTGTACGTTTTTGACTTTTTTTCGTGGTATTTCATCGTATTTTTACGTCTTGCCTCGAGACAAGATATCCTTGCGCATGCGCATCTTACGCACCATTCAATAACATAGAATTTAACATACAATTAACCCTAACCCTAAGATACAAAACAGCAAGCAACGTAGTTAGAGACATCAAGAAGTAATTATTGCACTGTTTTTCCCAGTTTTACGTCCATCCGCGGATCTGCTTTTTTCGTCTGTCTGGCTGCGCATCTGCACTGATCTGTTTTTTCGAGGAAAAACGTCCAAAACGTACGAAATACTGTATATAATACTACATAACTTTTCGTACGATTTCATACGAACTGATAATGAGAATATGTTGAGCGTACCCAGTTTGTTGTTCTGATAACCTGATCCTGACTAGTTCCTTGCCTTGGACTTCGAAGCTGCCTGCCCCTGTTCTGATCTGTTTGCCTGACCTGTCTTCTGATTACTGCTTTCATCGGTAGTTATGTCTGATATACAATTCACATATATATATATATGTATATAATATATCAGACATAACTACTGATGAAATCAGGAATCCAAAGTAAATTTTAGATTTTTATTTAGATTAATAGTGGTATTTATTATTATATCAATTTACTTGAAACATTATAGGAGGTTAGTTCTTAGCATTTTCTAGAGACTGCAGTTGTAAAAATTGACACTGTTGGTCTTACAGGGGATATCTCAAAGGTTATTTCATTCTGGTTAGCTAATACAGCAGAGGCCTCTTCAGCAATAAAGAATCCAATAGAAGGAAGGCTATTGTTAGAAGCGTAGTAAAATTTGCAGGGATGAAATCATGGGCTTCATTCTCTGGTCACAGTTTAAAATCCCAATTAATGGACAGTCAGAGACCGAGACCACCAGTTCACGGCAGGAGGAATTCATTGCCTCACTAACTAGAGACCAGGAGGGGTTCAATACTGTAGCAAAAGCATAATGTTTGCACTGCAGCATCTCACACAGGCATGCTGGAATGATTAGACTGTAATTGTGAAAGCATTATAAACTGAAGAGATAGTATATTTTTATTGCTCTCATGTGAAGTAAAACGATGCAATGTTTTTTTTCTGTCAATATATTTTTTTTCTTATACTAAGCAAAGAGTTGTAGGTGCTTCTTTCTTGGGCTTTGAAAGGAAGTATAAAAAAATATTCAGATTCTTGTAGTTTTATTAATATTTATAAATATTGCTGATGAGAGAGGTGGCGAAACGTCTTCAAATCTTGAAAACCAAGTCCAGTGGATATTTTTTGAATTTTTACGGAATTTATAAATATTCTAAGAGGCAGTAAAAAAAAAAAAAGCACAGTATTTTGCCAAGCATTTTATTTTAAGTTATTCTTGTGTTTGCTTTCTTTGTTCCTGTACTTTTACGGCAAAATAATTCCTTATCCAACTTATGTTTAAGTCTTTAACATAAATATCTGATTATTTTTATCTGCCATTTAAAAATAACTTGTCACGGATCATACTGTAGATATAAACAAAAGTAAAACTATGGAAATAAAGATGTAAATTAGTAGTAATTGCACAATACAGTGTTGTTTCAAATTTTTGTTTACAAATGGTTCAGGTAAAATTGTTTCAGACAATATAAAGCAATTCTTCATTGTAAACCAAATTCGTAACTCCATTTACCCATTGCTACTGTAAGAAATTGTTCAAAAATTATACAGACATCTACATCTCTCACTGAAGAAATGAAAGTTCCTTCAGTAGGTTCTGGAACACTGTATAGAGGCACAAAAAACGTTAGTCTCAAAAAAAAGATTTAGGAAAAAAGTGCACAGAGCGCCACTGACAATGCAGTTCTAATCCACACATGTCGCACAAATTACTGTATTGCCTGCACACCTCACTCACATAAAAAAAAAAAACCGTACATGAATAACTACTGAAACAATTTTCAGATTACACATAAATTAATTCATTAATTCTGTGGGGGGAAAAGAATTACTTTAGGTTTAGGATTAGGATTCACTCGACAGTAACATCCTAATGAGCTTAGTGGCACAATCTGAAAAAAATGTTTTCATTGTCTAAATGACAATTTCAAACAAAATTACATCCTCCACCTCTAGAACAAACATTCTGGACGTCTAGAACTGTATTTCAGAACTCCATATTCCTAATATTACTGGTCAGCATTTCTATTATTTTAATTATGAAAAAATGTTTTTCAGATGAATAGATTTTTAATCAAGCTGATAAATGTCAGAGCGCCCACTTAAAATGTGTAAACATTTCTAGATGTATAAAACTTAGTTCTTAATAGTATAATTTTGTTTTTTACTTTGACTAAAATTCAGTTTCTGCTACAAAAATGTAATTTAGAAAATATATTATTACAGTTAGGTCTAGGAGTGTAATTCTGATCAGGAAGAATCCTATTTTAGTGATCTACCAATGGAACAACAGAGAGTTCTTTTAATAAATGTAACACTGCCCACTTCCTATAAACTTACACTATAACTGGAGCAACAATCTTTCCTTCCTTTGTTATGTTCCTCTACTTTGTAGCTGTAGCACTGTTTCTCTGTGTTTTAAACACATACTCCTTTTTTGTTTTATTTTTTTGCATTTAGGAGTTAAAATTTCTAGTTCCAGAGGGGTGAAATAGCTACTTCCTGTTGCCTGTTGTCTTGGTGACTCGTCAAATCAGTGCTCCACTGAAAATGGCTTTTCATACTTGTTACGCATGAGTTTAACTCTAAGTGGTCTTAGTTAAAATCTATTAAACTAATTGACAGCAGCCGTTGTGAAACCGAATGCTAAGAGTTCACGACTTTTGGCTAGATCAATTTAGGGTTGCGGATTTGAATCTGAATTTGTTACACCTGCTTCATGAAACGGACCCCTGTCCAGTCAACTAATGCAATGTAAACACAGCAGCATGGCAACAAAAAGGGGTAACTTACAGAGAAATGTGCAGCTATGAATTATATTACAGACTCAGTTTAAATAAATGTGTGCTTTTGGTCTTAAAATAGGTGGAATCAGAGAGGACAGAAGGAATAAGCACAAAATACCTGAGTTTGTCTCTGTAAGTTTTGTGCAAGTAAAATTTAATTATAGTTAATTTAATTATAGACTGTCAAAAAAAAATTAAATAGAAGAAATGCATATACAAATGGAGGTCTCCTCGCTGAGGTTTATTTCATGTCTTGCTTTGAAGACACAATCACGCCATAGCCTGTTATCCCTGTGCCACAAACAAGCTTAAGGACATAAACTTTCACATGATGCCCAGAGCTGGCAGCTGCTGGCAATCCCTGCTAATGCTGTCTACTTTGCTTGACAGATGATATGAGTAGCAGGTTTGATAATTAAAATTCTTCTGTTCTTCTGCGTCAAAGGTACACATTCTTGCTTTGCAATTGTGTTGCATATTGTTTTCCCTTTTTCCTTTGAAGCAAGTCATAATGATGTCCCCTACCTGTCAGCCTTATGGTGGTGAGATAAAGGAATGTGCTATTGCATTTATAACCCACAGCAGACATATTATTCTGCCTGTGAGAACTACATTAAGGTATGCTGATGTACTTTGAAAAAAAGGAGCCTTGTGACCTCTGTGGGTTACTAACGACTTGATAAATGCAAAGACTCAAATTCAGTGGGTGCAGTTGTAAATTAATCTAAAATCATGAATAACTTATTGCCATAAAAAAAAGGGTTGTAGTTAGACTGCTTTCAAACATTTTTATTTTTATCTCCGCCTAGCAGGTTTTGTTTTTTGTTTAGTTAGTGTCTGTCTTTCTGTCTGTTTGTGGATAACTTTATTTCCTATTTTGCACTTTAGTCCTAGGAAAATTCTATTAAATGCTGGTGATGATATACATCGATTTAAGGACATCGATTTAACATTAACTGGTGGCAGCAGAGAGTATTAGAAGTGACTATTGACGGCTTCAGCAACAGAATAAAGTAAGTCCAGAAGTATTAGACTGAAATAACAGGAAAGGTGAGCCGTGCTTCGCTCACAGTCTCGATCTGCTGATCAAAAAAGAAAGCAGAGTGAATGAAGAAGGTGAGGGTAGAACAAACACCAGAGGCTGCAGACACAAGCTGTACCTTAGCTACAGCTGTAAGTCACAATATTGGGCATAATTTGCTGCTTGGCAGAGCATATACTGTATCTAAATTCTTCTAGATGAGATTTTGTGGTGAGCAAGAGTTTAGTGAAATCAAATAATTACACTGATCTTAAAGATTTACAACAGCTGCAAATCTATTCAAAGGTATTCACCAAAGCTGATGGGACAGGAAAGCTTAGCATAAATCAGAGAAGCAGGGACCCATGGCACATTTAGGGAGCTGTGGAGCTCCTTCCACTAGGAACGTAGTCCGAGGTCTTTCTTGAAAAATAGATCTTCTGTCTAAAGAAGACCTACCTGGTTAAATAAAGCACTATATATATATATATATATATATATATATATATATATATATATGAAGAAGTGGCTGATATCAAAAAATCCAGTACCATTGGCTGGAAAAGGCTGGACTGAAGGACAGCACAGAGGCACTAATCATGGCAGCACAAGAACAGGCACTCAGTACAAGATCAATAGAGGCCAGGGTCTACCCCACCAGGCAGGACCCCCGATGCAGACTGTGCAAAGATGCCTCTGAAACAATACAGCACATAACAGCAGGGTGTAAAATGCAGGCAGGAAGTGCATACATGGAACGCCACAACCAGGTAGCTGTCATCGTGTACAGGAACATCTGCCATGAGTATGGGCTGGAAGTCCCAAGGTCAAAATGGAAGACACCTCCTAAGGTAGTTGAGAATGACCGAGCTAAGATCCTATGGGACTTCAAGATCCAAACTGACAAACAGGTGATGGCTAACCAACCAGACATCGTGTTGATCGACAAACAGCAGAAGAAGGCAGTAGTGATAGATGTGGCAATCCCAAGCGACAGCAACATCAAGAAGAAAGAACACGAGAAGCTTGAGAAATACCAAGGGCTGAAAGAGGAGCTAGAAAAGATGTGGAAAGTAAGAGCAGCAGTGGTGCCAGTGGTAATTGGAGCACTGGGGGCTGTGACCCCCAAACTGGGAGAGGGGCTACAGCAGATTCCAGGTAAAACATCAGAGGTCTCTGTCCAGAAGAGTGCAGTCCTAGGAACAGCTAAGATACTGCGCAGAACCCTCAAACTCTCAGGCCTCTGGTAGAGGACCCGAGCTTGAGGATGACACATACCACCCCACGAGGGGTGAGAAAACAGTTTTAGTTTTATATATATATATATATATATATATATATATCCATCCATCCATCCATCCATTTTCCTTACACGCTTGTCCCAAGTGGGGTCGTGAGGGGTGCTGGTGCCTATCTCCAGCAGTCTATATATATATATATATATATATATATATATATATATATATATATATATATATATATATATATATACTTTTTCAAAGACAACTGCCACCCTTGAGTTTAGCATTTGAAGTTGTGTGAATACTTTGCAAAGAGCTGCTTAGGAGCATAAGCAAATGAAGTCACTGAAAAAAAGTTAACACTTTTAGCCATGGTTGGGATGTTTTTGAGGGAACAAGGCAGCTTTGCTATGAGACACTGAACATTTTACATACCCAAGGAGGAATTCATGACATCAAACAACTTGAGGCAGGAAAAAAGAAGAAACTGGAATACAGTTTCAGACTGAATGCTCCTTTCACTCTTTGTTTCTCCCTATCACACTTAGGCATTACTATTTCATTAGTCCTACTTACAGTCTGATGCCTTCATACCTACCTTGTGTATTTATTCTCCTGGTTGTAAAGTATTTTGATGAAATACAAAAGAATATATCATCACCATGACGGCTTCATGACTGTATTGCTATATTAAAAAAAAGGGTCTGAAAAATTGAACGAGAGCCAAGTCTTTTTGAAATGGGAGATAAAAATTATGTTTGTTTATAAAATCACAGTTCATTGAGAAATGACTTTGACTTAAGAAAACCGTGATTATAGACTTCTGATTGACTGAGCTGACAGAATAGGAAATAAGGAAGGATGGACTGAAACTGAATCTGTCACTTGGCTTTCAGTCTTATTAAAGGAACTAAATAAACAGTATAGCAGCCATCTAGATTACATCACTTTGACTCCCAGTTATGTAATTAAATTAACAGGACTGCTCCTAGCTATCAAAAGATCTGTAAATGATATAAGGGGCACATAGGTCTCAGATGATCTGTGCTGGAAGAATGAAATATGTTTCAATCTAATGCTGTAGATATGAACTAAAGATAGTCACGTTTACTGGCAGCTTTATATATAAAGGCTAATTTGCTTCTTCTGCAGTTCTGTGTGTAATAAGTGTCTTTCTAAGCTGAACGTTTTAAAGTGTTTTTAAGTTTTGTAGTAAATTGATTTTTTGTGTAAGGGAATATTAGTTTATAAAGATCTGTTTTTAGTGTAAAGACTGCAACATTGTATATCAGATAGGTGTTGAAGAGAGTTATTAAAACAACTTTACTAAAAAAACAACTAATGGATCGGGATGCCGCTGGGGTTTGGTGGTCTTAACATGTCTGTTTGGAACATTTTATGGGCAGACCAGTTTTCTAAACTTTTGCCTGGATTAAATTAATTAAGTAAAACAATAATGAAGTGAACCAACTATAAATAGGTAAGTAGAGATAGGTCCCTGCAAAGATAAATCCTTCTAACTATTATTTTTTTCTTCTTTCAAACTACCATAAATCCTCTAATATAGGATGGGGCCTTTATTTCACTCAGGAACATCTTGGTCCAGGCCATTATTGGAAGGAGGCCAGAATTAGAGGCATGCCTCTATTTCTTTTTGATCAAAACAGACTACTGTACCAGTGGAATGAATAAAATCAAGATTTTGTGTCTCTTTGAACATATAAAATACTAGGTTTATTTATTGAAAAAGTACAATTACTATAACGGTATACAGAACATTATTCAGATATCTTCCAGCAGCTGGGATTTTTCTGCACGGCAATACTGGTTAAAAAAAAAAGACACAGAATTGAATCTTGACCAAACTAACTTGCGAAACAAAGTTTTTAAAAAAAATTAATGGAAACTGTTCTGCCATCACAGCGAAATTTTATTTGAGGCAGGCTAAGTGGAAGTAGGCTACCAGTATCATATATATTTCAAGGGAAATTCAGAACAATGAAGGCCAACGAAATTCTTTCATTTTAACACTGCCTTGTTACCACCAGACCTACTGGTAATCACATTTGTCTTTCAGATCAGAACGACTGTGTAAGGCCACTACGATCTCTAAGTAAGGATGGGACTTCCCATGCTAATAGCTTCAATTCATTAGCAAACATTGCCCCCCTGTGGTACTTGTATGTTACTATCACAATTAGTCGAGGACTGCCCAGGAACATTGTTGGTTCTAATTATAGCCCCGGCCTGTATAAGAGTCCGGCCAGTATTTACCTCCGCCGACAGCGAGACAGGCCAATATTAGAGACCTGGCTGCTAATGGAATTCAGCCCAATATTAGAGGATTTACGGTATCTAGCTATTCATGGTTGTATGGGACTAGAGACTGTCCAACAGTCATTCATAAGGGACAGGTCCCAAATGGCTTCAGGGCTAGTCATACCTACACAAACCATTCCATCCTTCATTCCTTGAAATAAATCATTATGTCCTTGATGTTTTTGTACTTGTAGATAGATTTGACTTATCAGACTTATATAACCTCCTTTTAAAATAGTAGAGCAAGATAACAACACTGTTGATAATGCTTTTAACTAGTCAGTGTTTAAAGCAAATATGAAACTTCCCCATAACCAGAGCTAGTTCATGCATGTTGAGACTAGATATATGCTTCATTGTTTAACAGGGACAAAAAAAAAAACAACAACACAGTAGACCACCACATCCTAGAGAAGATTTAATATGTCAAAACCAGAATTTCAAAAAGAAAAAAGGGAAAAAAAGTTTGAATTTTAATGACAATATGCCATTTTATCTGATAAACTTTCGTAAGTATAACCTAAGCTTTAAGTGTTCAAATTTGTCCTGTCTTCTCTTCCCCAATAACCAAAAGCAGACGGCTACCCTCCTTCTGCTGGAGGTTTCATCCAGCTGAAGCGGAGTTTTGTGTACCCTTGTAGGCCAGTGAGGAAGCTTTCATGGTGCAAAACTGAGCAAAATCGGACCCATTGTTTCGATTAATTTTACTCGTTAAAAAAGGAATTAAGTCCCTGTTAAGTTTATGGCCCTGGACATCCTCATCCAGCAGTTTACTTTGCAGAAGAAGATAGATGAAATAAGGTTAGACCACAATGTACAGTCAGTGGAGCAAAGGACCAAGTGATAGATGAGGAATTAGGGCAATTTATCAGTTGGTGGTTAGTTACACTAGTGATGGATGGAAATACACTGAAAGTTCAATCATAAAATGCAACCTATATATAATGCAAATATTAGATACACATTGGAAGACTATAGTGCTACAAAGTTTGCACTTATTACACTATGAATGCCAGGAAATTGACATGAAAGTACAGACACCAACCGGCTGCACTTCTTAATTAGTTATGCAGTGGGGGTATGTAAACTGGGACAAATCATAAATGCTAATGGGAAATGCTCTTTGATGCAATGCAACGTACAACTGCAACCTAAGGTATAACGTGAATAATAATACATCTTCCTGTAGCATGTGGAAAAATCATTGTTTATGCTTCTGTGTCTTTAATAACACACCCATTTCTACAAGCATACTCAAAACCCTAAAGAAAGTTTAAGGGAAGTAACAAAAAGGGCACTTGCATTTCTAAAGGCTCACCCTGAGGGGCCATGAGGCAGATGGGCCTCAGAGGAGTGAAAATGAGCAGAATGTGATTGAGCGGAAAAAGTGTACAAAGACACTTAAAAAAGTGAGCAACATGGCAGCAGCATCAACGGGGTGGGATGTGAGATAAAAACACTATGAAAACGCTACATTAGTTTCCTCTAGTGCTGGTGGAGGCTGTAGCCATAATCATTTGCTAGTCTAATGGCAGCGAGGCAGTGATGAGAGTTAATGCATACTGTCACAGGAAATTAAAGAGAGGGGGGGGCATTTTGAGGCAAAATTCATTCAGTCCCCACCCCCTTTTTTAGGACTTCACTTGATTGATAGTCCTCTAAATGTTGCTCTACATTTAGATGTAATCAGGACAGTCTTATCATAAAAGATGAAAGACCTCTCTATTCTGGGGTTCATTCCATTTCTACTCAGCCACTTAATTTATCAGGGCGGTATCTGAGTACTGCCACAATGAGGAAACTGGCATAATCTAGAGTGCTATAACCAGTGGTTAGAATGCTGGCCATATGGGAGAGCAATGTAACATTTATGAATAATGTACCACGGATCTGATTGTGCCAGTGATCTTCACGTAGTGCATAGTGCATTAATTACATTCCAGCTGATTTTGACATATGTTCCTCAGATGGTCTTTGTAACTTCCAAGGCTTGACTTAATCAAATGTTTCATTTCACAGAAGTTACATAAAATCTGGTCTCAAGCCATAAATTCAATGCTTTGAGGGGTGTTAATAGTTCAGAAAAGAAAAAAAGATGAAAGAAAAATGATGAACTTGGTAGAATATACTTTAAAATCTTTGACCATGTCATCAATAGCATGTAGAGCACATAAGACTCATAGTGACAAATTTCTGGTTAGAGCTACTTTCACTCCTCCAATAAGATTGGTGTTTGAATCGATGAGCTTTGTTCTTATTACATGTTAGACCACACCATCTGATCTTGCATAAAGCCTCTAGACGAGTATGAAAAATCATCACTGATCAGATTACAGAGGATAGCTGTTTGTTCTCTTCTTATATTTCTATGCTTTACTGTCATAACAAAAATTTAGGCAGCTAGTTTCCAACTTTTAAGTCTTTGAAGTTTGAATCACTCATTTAGCGTGTTTTAAATATTTGGCAATGGAAATAGCCTTCTGTGAATTTAAAAGAAAATTTATTTGATTTTTCTTTTTTTTTTAGTTAAACTCTTTATCTCTCTTTATCCTTTACTTTTACGTTTTGTTGATTATTGTTCTCTAAAATGTCCTCTTTACTAAGGCTCTTGGCTCAGAGAAAAGAACACTATAATACTTCTATTTCCAGAGAATTTTGAAAGACAATACATTTTAAAAGATTTAACGATTAGACATGTCGGTATATTATGTGGCTATGATTCATGTTTGCACTGCATATCCTTTCAGATCTGGGGTTTAATATAGCTACTCTTGACTTTTACTCTGTGTTAAATCAGAATCTTTTTTTTTTTTTTTGCAGTGGAGAAACATTTGAAAAAGCCAAGAGATGAGCGGTTGAAAGAAACAAAAAATTTTATAGCTTTTTCTACACAGTGAATTTTGCCAAACCCAGGCAAAGCTCACTGAGTTTCTGGGAAGTAAACCTCAGCCTATGGAGGGAGTGGTAAGACAGGCCAATCAGTTGAATTCAGCAGAGGGCGTTGCACTGAATGGATCCCCTACCCAGTCATACTCATAGCAGCCATCAGGAAGTATTTTTCAAAAAAATCCCTTTAGTGACTAGATCTTCTGTTTCAGACATAGTATCATTGTGGTAACATCACAGCGATTAAGTCCAGTAAAATCAGTAATATTCTCATTGGAGTAGCATTTCACTAATCAAGTCACATATTTTATGTCTCCAGCTTACAAGTGAAGCCACTGATTTTTTCTGTGTTGTCAGGGAGGTGCAAATTTCTACGCAAAAACTATAGGATTAGTTCATTTGGATTTCCAAATAAAATGGGGGGTTAAGTTAGATTAAGGATAATTTGAAATTACTTTATTAGAAATGCATGTTGTGTGTTTATTGTAATTTATTTTCCGGTTTTCTTTGGATTTCATTGACTCCTAGCTGTTCCATATCAGATCAATGGCTAAATAAGGTGTTTTTCTAAAAGTAGAAAATGTTTTACATTTTTAGGATGTATTTTACAACATACCGAATTATTCAATTTTCCAGGTGTGTTTATTATATAATTAGACTCAGTAATTAGACAAGAATAGACTAAAACCTTGCCTGTCAGGTTTCAGCACTTTGGTGCGGTGCGCCCTATGTGTGTTGTTACTGCGGACTTTTGAGACCACCGTGCACCATGCAGAACTCCTCATCCCCTCATTGAGGAGATGATGAAAGAGTGGCTGAGGGAGGTGAATGTAAGGAGACCAGGTGTTTTTTTCCACTCATCACCATCTCTGTTAATCTGTGACTCCATGCGTGCCCATCTCACAGCTGATGTGAAAAACATGGTGAAACAAATGAACGCTGTGCTTGCTGTTATTCAACCGCTCGACATCGGTGTGAACCGGACGCAGCAGGCACAGCAGAAGCAGTGAGTTTACGTGCAAAGTCAATGGTTGACGCGCCTATAGGCGCAGCAAAAGGTCGCGTCGGGAGCGCTTGACGTGCCGCCAACGTGCTGCTGCTGCTCGAGATGGAAAAATTTAAGATTTCCTGTTGGACAGCAAATATAGCTACAAGGCAAAGAAAGGATAGGATAGCTCCGCCAAATGCGCGTCAGACACACTTTTGCACCGCGCAGGCAGAGCAGCAAAGCTGCTTCAGCTGCGCGTCAGAACTAACTGGTACAATCTAAACTGCAGGCGGCTGGTAGGTGTTTTTCATCTAAATAATCTAAAGGATTATAAAAGTATAATAGTATAATAAAAGCGAACATATTCTGTCGGCAGGTTTCAGGATTTTATGTTAATTTATGTGTCAATAAACTGTTTCAAGTGAGTGATCACAGCCCTGTGTCATCAGCGATGTGTCTCTCACGGCCAGCAACCCAGGTTTGATTAATACTTTGTAATAAATACACCTTGCAGCTATATTTGCTGTGATCAGTGGGAATAAAGTAGTTTTAATATGTTTTTAAGTCGGAAAATACACCTGAAAACTTAATCATTGCAGTCAGTTCATCCAGATTATCATCCTGCCTTCTAATAGTAGTTCTGTCGGTGCCGCTCAGACCCCCACATACCAGCGGTGCAAGACAATAGGAATGTCTCACGGCCAGCTCCCAGGTTTGATTAATACTTTGTAATAAATACATGAATAAAGCACAGTCATACTCAGTTTTGCTCCCGCTCTATTTTTAAATACGCAGTAGAGGTATTTAAACGTAGTAGAGGACATGTACCTGTATATAAAAAACGCGCCCTATAGTCCGGTGCGCCTTATGTGTGTGTTAAATACAGAAATGGCACACATAACTGAGACTGCGCCTTTTAGTACGGTGCGCCTTATGGTCGTGAAAATACGTTGCTTGGTATTGCTATGTCAACCACAATGGCTTTTTTTCCGCTTCGCCAGTTTTTCATTGTAGTCCCATTTCTCTGACTGGGGCTAACTGTATGTGCTCTCTTCATCCTCTGACATGGGAGCTGGCTCAGAGCTCCTCTGCCTAGCTGTGTGTTTTCTGGACGGGGCCGCCTCCGGAGCTGATTGATCGTTGCCTTTTGTATCTGCTTCTTTCTCTATGTCTGATTCGGTCTCCTTGAACCCCAGTCGGCCTCAGCAGATGGCCGATCACACTGGGTCTGGTTCTGCTGGAGGTTTCTTCCTGTTAAAAGGGAGTGTTTCCTCTCCGCTGTTGCTACAAGCATGCTTGAGTTTAGGGATTGCCTTTGAGTCAAAGAGTCAAAGCAATAAGCTGGTTTTCCTTAGATTGAAAACTTTGAATCAATTTGACTGGATGATCTGCTTTAATTGTCTCTGTAAAGTGCCTTTAGATGCATTGGCATTATATAAATAAATTTTAATAAATTTCAATAACTTGTTTTACATTAAAAACAGTCTAAGAAGACTTGGATTGTTTCTTGTTTTGACAGGGAAAACATTAATTTATAAATGGTAATGTAGAATATTAAACCTTTGTGGCAAAATATATAGTTTTTCATATTCTGCCATTTGCAGTTTTTACCACATACCTCATGAATGTTTAATGTTCACTTTCAATCACAACAGTGGACCACCATTGTATAAAAGTATATCATAAAGTAGGATCATAATCTTAATGGTCTGTCTACACATGTGTTTTGAGGTGCACCGTCTTGCTGAAATGTCCTAATAATCAAACATTTTATTGTTTGGAAGGAAAATTAAAACAAAAATCAACAAGTTATTTATATACATCTTAATCTTATAATTTACTTCCGCGCTGATGGTGATGGTGAACCCCCACAAAAATGTGCTTTGTCCACTTCTTCTGTGCTCATTTAGATAACTACCCAGCAGACTAACAAGCTCATCTGCTGTAGCTCTTTCTTTAAATAATATACAAAAATGTCTTCACACAGAGACGGAAATCAGTTGGGTCTTACTTCCTGTAAAATGGTCTTGTCCACTTGTACGGCAAAATATTTGTCAAATGTTCAGTAAGTTGGTTTTGGAGGTCATCAGAGATGTCTGATATGCCTACCAACAGTGTCATTGAAAAGAGAGATGGTATTCATTTTCTTGGCAGTGTTCTTAGCTAACACGATTGTGACTATGTCCAAAGCTGGCAGGAGTCCTAAGTCCTCCGTTATTGTGTGAGCTGCTTTGCATTTTGCAACGTGGGTTGTAACTTTGTATGAGGCGAGCAGTGCTTATTTATTTATTGATGATCACTGACAAAAAATAGTTGCCGTTACTGATACTCTAAGAGTTTTCAAAGAAAGAAGGGGTGTAAAGGTGGCATGGTCCATTTTTTTTTTTGGTTTCATGCTATCCACTGCCAGAATTTCTGGAAACGAAACACCGGTTTTATGGTATGCTCTAATTTGATGTTTACCCCTGTTACCAGCCACTGATCATCGTTTGTTTACACCAACAGAAAACTTCTCCATCTTTCTGTAATCAGCCATATTTGCACCGGTGCCCTGAACTACTTTTAATTTTTCTTCTTCTGTTGCTTTTACTTTGTGTTATTTTAGATGCAGCCTGCTGATTTGTTTGAGCCTTGCTGAAAGCTATTGACTGGAGCATTGTTTATGTTTCAAATATGAATAAAGAACTTTGAATTTTATGCATTTTTACCTCCACCAAGGATGTTATGTTTTTAGGAGACTTTGTGTGTGATTATTTTGTCTGTGCAGTTATGAATGGACTTTAATAAGACTTCATGGATTGCCAAGGAACGATTCATGAAATCTTGGTCATGATCCAGATCATAATCTAGAGACACAATTCTTTTTTAAAGGATTATTTAAACATTTTCCAACTTTGATTTTTTATTGAAGTATTCAATTAATTTAACCAACCTGTTTATTGCAGGGTGTTGTTAAGGAAAAATGATTATTTTTAGTTTTTAATACAGTTAATCTTATGGCATGTGTAAAAGGTATGTTGAACACTCTCATTTTGAACATATTTCTTAATTTTGAACAAGTTTGTGTTAATGATTTAAAACTAAACGATTGATGGGTAAGTATTCAAAGTACAGGAAGGAAAATGTAGATCAAAGGGGATCTCGCAATGAGGCTCCTGTTGTTTATCAGAGAGGACAGGAGGCCATAAAATGAGTATCTCCTGGAGGGCAGCATCATTTGAGCCTCGAGGAGAGAAGTCTGCTTGGTTCACAGAATATCAAAAGTCTTCCAGAACTAACATCTGGGATGGTGTAAAACTGAATACAACGTAGAATGTTAAAACACTAACATTTAGTTTTTAAGACATTTTTTCTAAGTACTAATAGCATGTTTTTTAAATAAAAAAATGTATAATCTAATTTTAGAATTAACTAGTTTAGTAGATGATGAACGTATTTGAAAATTGTACTATCTGTGACAATATCAGAATCAAATGGAAATTGTTTGAATGAAAATGTTTTGTTTAGTATTAGAAAATTACTCAGGATCTATGCTAAATGGGGTTTTGGAAAATGTGTTAGCTTCTATACTTAGGATTGAATATTATGTTTCATAGGTTAGAAAAAGGAATTGTACCTCATGTTCTGTTGATTCTGTGTTATTTTTGGTTTAAGGCAGGACTCAATCTTGTGCAGAAGAGCAAAACTGGGTTTGTGAAGATAACCTTTCCTTGAACCAAATTACTGAATTTAAGTTTGTTCCTGAGAATTTATGTAAGAAGAGATAGCAGGAGAGGCTCCGGATTCCACAGCTATCTGTGAAATCTTATCTTATGTTTTCCTTAGCCAGATGACCTTAGAATCCTGGAGGCCAGGACAAGCTCTCCGCTCTTTTTGATAAACAAAGGAGCAAATGGCCTTTGATTTTTGCCGTAAATTAGGGGAAGTTCTAAGTTTTTCTGAGTGTCCAAGGTAGTTTCCAATTGGTCAAGCGGAGGGACGCCTTAACTGAATATACTAAAAGGAAAGACACACCTACATTATAAAAGTTCGTGCACACGAGTAATAATTCAGATAGCTGCCACTATTTTGCTTTTTTTGCAACAGCTCTCTCCAAAGACGCGTCTTTGCCTTTCTTTTCTATTTTCTTTACCTCAGGTAATTGAATGTATGTTTCTGTTGTTCTGCAGTTTTGTTGTTAATTCATAAGCTGTTTCTTGTTGGATTAAATTCTGTGATTCTGTGACGTCCACACGCATTGTTGGTTTCCTTGTGGCCACACGCGGCTCGCCGGGAGGGCCTGGGATCCAAAGGAAGAGAGAGAGCCAAACTTTTTCCAAAGTTAACTATTTTAGAATATTTTCTTCCTTAACAGTCTAAAGAAAAGAAGATATACATTTTCAAACCATTTTGACTTTCACCTTTGTTTTAGCCCTGGAGGGTGCTATATTTTGGAAGGTGATACAGCATGCTGTATTCTCTAAACAGCTTGAACCAACAATTAAAATCCTATGATGGGTATTTGATTCAAATCCACAAAACCTACATTCAACAGACTGGCTCAAACTCAGATGGAAATGCCTAAATAATTGGGGTGATTTCTTAATTTGGTGCTTTTTATGAATTAATTTTTGAAGTACATAGTGACAGAACAAAAGAGATTATGGGGAAATAATGAAATTGAGTAGGATAATTGCTGTACACTGGTGTGTGTCTTTTTAACAAAAAGGCCCATTAATAATATAAATGTAAACACCCTTCATGCCGGTAAAATGCATTGTTGCATCTGATTCCACAGCAAATAGATTTCCCTGCCAAATGCATCTGCTTGTTTATCAGGAAAACAAAAAAGACCAACAGGCCTTCATATTTTAATTACTCTTCACTATCAGCAGAATAAACATTTCTATGCTGACACCGAACATATTCTACTCAGTAGAAAAGAGGAAATGCATGCCGCTGCCAGCAGCAGTAAAGTTAAATTAGCATCAATCTTTTCAGATTTAAATATTATCTGATAAATAACATTTAATAAAAACTTATTTTTTTATTTTGTTCTTCTCATACTGTGCCCTGCAGGGTGGTGAAAAAAGCTGACATCAGCATACAGATGACTAGAATTGAAGAGGAAGGCGTCTAATTATCTAAAAGATCAAATACTTTGCCCATCCCTGTGGGTAAATCATCGCTCAGAAGCTTCTGTCCTCCATAAAGAAAGAACAATGTTCGTCTTTGAGCTGACAAATCAAAGCCCTGCATGTTCTTTATTTTTGAGTTAAACATTTGAGGTACACGCTCTCAGAATAAGAAGTGTTCTACTTTTGTGTAACTTGTTAAACTAAAGTATTGGGTTAATAATTACCTGTAAAATCACTGACTGTGTTATAACAGAATGTGAGTAAAACAAAGTGTATTATATCATACATGTTTAATATTAAGTAGGGATTTAATTTAAGGTTGAAATATGCTCATACATTGTATTTACAGAGAGGAATAATAAGTATTTGACCACCCTGCTATTTTGCAAGTTCTCCCTCTTGGAAATCATGACGGGCTCGGATATTGTCATTATAAGTAAATGTCCACTGAGAGAGACATAATCTATAAAAAAAAATCCAGAAATCCCAATGTACGATTTTACAATTTTACAGCTGCAAATAAGTATTTGAACACCTAATAAAAGCAATATCTGGTACAGTAGCCTTTGTTTGCAATTCCAGAGGTTAAAAGTTTCCTGTAGATTTTCCAGCAGGTTCTGTAAAACCTTATTTTATTGGTCTGCTGGTATATTCCAAAAATCATGGTTTCATTAGTAGTTAGATAAAAACAATCAAGATTACCAAAAATAATGAATTGAAAAAAATTTCTGTAATTAATCTATGTAATGTGTTCAATAGAATTGAGTTACTGATGACAAACTTTTTCAATGCCCATTTTCATTAAGCATGTCTATTTGCTGTTTTTTAGTTCCCTCTACTTGAATGATCCTTATTAAATTTCTGTATAGCTATAGTAACTGTTAAATATAAGGTCAACTTGTCTGCAATTTATTCTCAGGATAGAGATCATAACTGCATTAAAAGCATCATGGAGACAATTTAAAACATTACAAAGAACATTAAAACAACCAGATTCTGAAAGTAATATAGACCTTTTAGCAAAGCAAACATAATTCAAAATAAAAAGCATATGGCCAACTAACAGGACCCTGCCAGCTTCCTAAACTGATTGGCTCTGCATGGGGAGCAATAAACAGAGAGGTAGCCAAGAAAGCCTTTTTTAATATGGATCAGCAGAGATCCTCAGTTAAGGTGTGTGACAGAACAATTATTGGCTATTCTCAAAGATAGCCTTTATAGAAAAGTCTCAAGAAGAAACTCTTTGAAATAAAACAGAAGATGAGGTTTCTCTGCCATTTGCCAGAGCAAACCGAAGACTGATAAGATAATTGAACATTTTCATCAATATTCAGAAATTATGCTTCAATACCTTCAGAATGTGAGAAAGTAAGTTTATAGTATTGAACAAACTACAATGGCATGATCAAGTAAAGTAACGCAAATGTGGAGAGCAGAATACATTTAAAGACATTTCTTTTCACGTTTTTAAAAAAAAGCATACTGTAAAGGCAAGAAAAAAAGAAATATGTTTTAACATTTGTTTTATAAGAGATGAGGGTTTCTGCATTTCCCCAGTCTTCTGTAAGTTAATTTTTTTTATATATATAAATAAAGCATAAAAACCAAATGCTACCTCTCCATATTTGATTCTAGTTTGTGTAATTCAGAGCATAATTGACCCATAGATCCTCTGAAATCTAAAACGCTGAATGATGCCCATTCTCTGAAGGTATTTACTAACATAGATATTAAATAAAATTAAATTACATAAGCTGTGTGCTTATCAAAGCTGCTTCTTTTATACAGACAGGGTTACTTGAATAAAAATAAAGCATAAATGTTGCAAAAACTAAACAGATTTTTTTTTTTTTCAAATAACTACTCATTCTATATTTCTGTTCACTTTTTGTGTAAGTTAGCTAGAATGACATTCCAATGCTGAAGGCTAAGATTACCTATGATCGCCAGAGAGGGTTATATGCCGTATACCTTATATGATAATGCTGTAGTGTTTGTGTGTGTGTGTGTGTGTGTGTGTGTTGGGGGGATGCGGGATACTGCAGCTTGAGACTTGGGAAGAAGCACCTCCTTGCTGGGTGTAGCATTTTTAGATAAGTTGGAAAAACATTTAGTAGTTCTGCACCATTTTTTCTGGTCCCATAACAATGGACAAATGAGTTCTATCTGAGAAACATCCCTCTTCGTGTTGAAGTGGGATGATCAAAATTATATTTGAAATAATATGAACCATTAACAAGCACTAAGAAACAATACTGTATTTCACTGTTGGAGTGGCTCAGCTTAAACCCAGAAAGGTCTTAACCTTTGGAAAGACCTGACCATTTATGCTAATATATTTTTCCAATTTGACTGATTTATTTGATTTTACTAAAATCAAAGGACAACAATTTTAGTTTGTAGATTCCAAAGGGAGGCAGAGACATATCCCAAAAACTTGCTAATGTCATTACTGTTACTTTCAGAGCTTAAGGACCCAGATTTCAACCAGAACAAAGACACTTAAGTGTAAGACAGTTTAAACTGTGTTAAAAACTGCAGCAGGTCGCACGGTTATCATCAGGGTCTCTGGAAGGAACCTCTGGAAGCAGAAACAAAAGGTGAGTGATGAACAAACTGTACGGTGTATATACATATTAGTGACCGTCACTAACATTCTCACAGTCAAGGGTTATGTGGGACCAGTGAGCGTGGGCTCCAGCTGCCTGATAGGCATGCTAACGGTCCCCAGTCTGATCAGGGGACCCCTGAGAGGGGTTTTAGAGAGTACTCTGTGGTCAGGGGCAAGACAGGGGAACAGAACTGTGAAGACAATGGCTGGCATTAAGTCCAGGGGGAATTTCCAGAATCCATAGTGAGAGATGAGATCCAGTGTCAGGTACAGGCAGCCTTAGAGATCTGACAGGGGTCAGGCTAGCTCAGATAATCAGGAGAAAGAACAGTTCAGGCAAACAGGCAGTCAATCAGATCAGGCAGGGGTCAGACAGGCCCGGGTATCATCAGACACAACAGGTCAGAGAAACACGCAGGCAGGAAGTCAGGAATAAATCTCAGCAATGGCTCGAAATAATCTGGGACTGATGTCTGGTCTGAACTGGTAGGTGCCGGTGGATAAAATGATTGGTAACAAGAGCAGTTTGGAGAGCAGACCAACATCAGTGACGAGATCATGAAAATTACATAAGAAATGGTTGTAGTATTTACTTAGGCGTCTTAGACAAAAAAAAATTAAGGCAAACATTTTATAATGTCATTTTAAAAAACTTAACCTAGTCTTATTTACATTCTTTACAATTTTGCACGCCTTTTTGGTTGTTAACAAAATACTACAATAAAATACATTGGAGGTTGTAATGGTGTGCAATTAGGAAAATATTTGAAAAAATGAGATAGGAATACTTTTCAAAGGTAAATGCACATGCTCAGATGCCTTTAGACCAGGGGTCACCAACGCGGTGCCCTCAAGGACCACATGGGGGGCCCTCAGAGTCTTCTAAATAAAGACCAACCCACCAGTGGGATAAGTTTGAATTTTTTTTTATTCTGTTGCTCTTCTTTTTAATCATTTATAGAGATTTCAAAATGACAATGTCTAAATAAACTTAGAAATTAAAAGAAACAATAAAAATATGTTGATAATGAACAAAGTTTAGGCTAAAGCTAACCCTTGCAGCTCATGGGTCAGTAATGGTCGCCCTTCCTACGTCTCGGTACCTGTGGCCCTCAGCCTTAAAAAGGTTGGTGACCCCTGCTTTAGACATTCAAGAGGCAACTAAGAACAAAGCAAAATCTGATTAGAAATGAATCGCAACCAGAACTTGAACAAATGCATTGCATGTCATTGTATGTGTAAAATTCTAATTTTCTGCTTAGAAGTGTACTTTTTCATCTTAGCTGCTTGTATGCACTGTTCATGATCAAAGCCACACTACATTAAATTAGTTAGGTGGCACGTAATCACTGTTAATCTTAGATTTTATATCAGCTCTAATAGAAAATATATTTATATCACAAAGATTGTCTGGAATAAATAAATATAATAGCTGAGTGTTCAACTTAAACGGTTCAAACTGATGCTTGACAAATTGCTGTACAGATTCTATTTAAGTAGACTTTTTCTGTTAGTCTTTATGAGTTTGCTAATAATGTATTAAATTGAAAATACATATGGCTATTTCTACTGCTGACTCCAGTGAGGAAAAAGTCTTTGCATCTGCTACAAGTACTATTTACGACTTTTTTTAAATAAAAAAATCTAGTGACTTTCTTTCTTCTGATATCATTCTACCTTTTAATAGTTCCACACTTTAAGTCACGCATACATTATAACAACTCTGAAAATTCCCTGAAAAAGAAGTTTCTGTTTTGTTTTGTTTGAATTGACCATCTCTTTATCTTCAGACAGTAGAAAGCTCACAAACTGAATGTGAAAGTAATTAACTTGCGTTATGGGATGTTTTTATTTTCCTATTGCAACTAATACACTCATTAAACTAAAGTTTACAGTCTTCACAGGAAACTAAGGATGTTGCGCATGGATCAATGCACTGCTGAGGTTGAGAAAGAGGCAAAGCAAATGATTGTGCACAGATTTACAATTTTATTAAGTATCCCAAATAGAGTCCCTGACTGTGATGGAACACTTTGCTTCTCACAGTGTCAGTAACGCAATACTAGACACTGCCGCAAACCAAAGCAGATGAAAAATAATGCTTTTTACTGTTAAATATGAGGAAAATCATCTATGCATCCAGCTCCCTTCTCACATGAAGTGGTTGTTGCAGTGTACGTCCCAGTAGTTTGAAAATGTCCCAATAATTCATTTCACAGTTCTATGAAAGCACTCAGCCACAAAATGAAGTTAGATTGATTATGTAGTTCCTTTATCTAAAATGAAAATAAAAAATGCGAAGTAAATCATTCTTATTATGCTAATGAAAACTGCTGAATGAAACCAGTGCTGGATTACAATGCAGATCATAACAGCATGAGCTGAATTGAACCACCCTTGGAATATTAACTGCTCATCCTTGCTATCCAGAGTTTCTTTGCTAGCCTTAAAGGGGTATGGGATTCATACTAGTGAAGAATTCAAAGATAAACAATAAAACACAATAAAAAAACTCTACTGTAAAGTGTTTTAACAATATAAAACATAACACAAACAAAATATAGCACACAAATGCAATGAGCAAATAGGGGGACACATGAGGAAATAAAAAATATCTATCAGTTACGCAAAATGCAAAAAAAAAAAAAAGCTTGGAGGTGCAAGTTTTCCATAGCTTTTATGAAGTTGTATTCAGCGTGTAGTTGATCCTCCCTACTTGCATCTGGGAATAAAGGAAACAACTTTCAATGATTTCTCAGATAAGGCATTATATAAGGCCATGCCAGAATTTAGGCATGTCAATGGTTTAAATGTTTTTTAAATAAAGTTGGTATAAAAATCTATGACAAGATTTTGAGATTAGAGCGGTTTTTAATACATACTGGTCTCATGAAAGGCTGGTTTACACTCAGAAACCAGGTTGTGTGCGTGTGCGTCGCAGTTAACACAGATATGCCCCCCGCCTCTTCCGCATACATTGCTGCACCTCTCCAAAACTGTAGGTAACTCTTTCTGTGAGTTTCTGAATTATTTAATCCCGACTATTTTCTGTCCCCGAACGTCTGAGTTTTTCTTGTCCCTGTTCTGCTCTTTTTGCCTGATCTGTTTCCAGACTGTTACCTAGTTTCTGACTGTTAACGACCTTGGACCGGTCTTCTGACTCCTTCTGCTCCTCTGCGTGCTCTTGCTTCGCCTTTTCTTTGCTGCACTTCTCTCATGGAACTCTGAAAATGGCTTCCGCCACAAGCTATGGAAAAACCGTTGCTCTTGACTTCACTCCTTCTTCTGGGCTCAGACGGAATTTTGCCTGGTTATTGACTCATATGCTCATCATTGTTTCCCATCTGAATTCTAAAGTCACTAACCAGAGTTCCCAACTCTACAGAGTATCCAGTGAACCTGCCCCAGCTGATGAGCAGCCACACGCTTACTTTTTAATAAATGCTTTTTTTGAAATCCCCCCTGTCTGCTAGAACTCTGGGCCCTACATTCTGAGCTTCTGACAATAAGATTTTTACTGCTGACTTCATAGATCCCAAATGTAAGAAATGTGTTATTGTTTTAGTATTGACACATAAAGAAAAACTGTCCTCAAAGGCTGAAAACCACTGGATCCAATTTGGCATCTAATCTGACAGAAAATGGGTCACAAGATGTCTCTAGCAATTAGAACACATTAAAGTGAACAAGCAAAATAGACCAGAGGCAATGAGTCAGAAAGGAAGTCAGACAAGATGGCGAAGTAAAACACATCTGCATTGGGATAACTGGGAATTAAAATGGTCAAATTGTGGCACAAACTAATACCTGCTAAAAACTGCGTGTTTATCCATGGTAGGAGTAAGGACTGGGTGATAAATGTATAAAGATATGTATTGTAAATAACATTTAATAAAATGTTTTTTATTGTGTCACATACCATGGAAATTAAACAACACTGATTTATTTTTTTCCCTACATTGCAGGACATTGCCATAGCAATACTAAAACCACATATTGTGCAACTGTAATTCTGATGCATCTCTCAAGAATGAAAATATTTCCATGCTTCCTGTAGTAATAGGTATTTTAATTACTGGTCTGAAACATTTCTGAACATTTCTATTTTTAACAAGGACATAAAATAAATACTAAAACCTCATTACATAAGAATAAAATAAAGTATGAAAGACAAGGATATAAAGATAATTAGTTTAAAAGGTTGACACAAGAATAGAAACAATATACTCTGTAAATAACCTCCACGCTTTAATTTATGCTGCTTGTTTGCCCTGTTTCCTTCTTGTGTCAATGTCCTTCCCCTAGCTCCCTACTAGATTCTTCTGCCCACACCTGTTCCTCGTCTGCTAATTAGTCCTCCTATTGTTTCTGTCTCCCATATGTACACCTCCTGTTCAGTCACTGTTTGCTGGTTCCTCATCATTTCTTTGCTCTTCATTTGTGTTTGCCCTGACAAAATGATTGGGCTTTCGTTTTGGAGCAACATAAAGTAATCTCTTTTCTGTCATCTTTACGCATCTCTTCTTCAGCTCTTTACTACTTTGTTTTTTATAATTTTTTCTAGCATTCTTTGGCTAGTTTACTTTCAGTTAAATTTTAGACTTAACTGTCACGTGACTGCTGCTACTGCCATCTGGTGGAATGATGGGGCTCTCATAGTCTTCCTATTCCCCTCATTTTTCAGTATCACCTCAACCATCACCATTGCCATGCAGTGCACTATTGCAAGCATTATTGCATCAAATTATCATTAGCAACATATCAGATTATGGTGACTTAATTCATATGTATGCATGTTGACACTGGTTGCATAGAATAGCATTACATTTCAGCACTGGTCTAGGAATCCTAACTGGTCTAGGAGTCCTAACTCACCATTGTCTTCTGTAAACTCGTGTTGATTGGATTGCCTTGTATTGCCTTGCCTTGTCAACCTGGTATGTTTTATTTATAAAGCCATCTAGGGTTTAATTGAACTTTATTGAACTGTATTGATCTGACATTGGAGAAATTTACCTCTGCATTTAACCCATTCCCTTGGGGAGAATGGGCTGCCACTGTGCAGTGATCAGGGAGCAATCGGGGGATAAGGGTCTTGCTCAGGGCAGTCTGTGGGAGTAGGGCTCAAACTCAGAACCTCAGTATTCCAAGCTCTATGCCCTAACCACTAGGCCACCACTCCCAGTGTTTACTGTCCCCTTATCTCATGTCTGTACCTAAGGTCATACTGAGACTGGCAAAAAGCTGTCCAGTTTACTGCTTCAGATTAGAATCAACTGTGGAATTATGTACATTGAAGGAATTGTTAATTGTGAATTGTTAATGTCTTTGTTTAATGTCTAAATAATGAATATTAATAGGTTTTGATATTCTTAGTCTTCATTTGTAATTGTTGGTATGCTATTAGGTTTACCCAGGTCCCTCTTGTAAAAGAGTTTTGTAATCTTAATGAGACATACCTGGTTTAATGAAGGTTCGAAAAACAAACTGCCCCACATCATTGCAGGCACATTACTTAGCGTAGCATCAGCTTAGCCATAACACAGGGGAGCAGATGCAATCTGACAAACTGTTCCCCCTCTGTTTGAGATATTTACTTTAGTTTAGGGCTGTTGTTCCAAAACACTTTCAGGTTTAATTAACTCTCAAATGGGTTGGAATCTTTTACAATTATGTTTACACTGCTGACCCCTTCAGTTTAGCAGATGCAGCTCATCCTCAAATCTCGGGGGACATTTCTTAGGAAGCTGGTAGGACATTTTGTTATGTTATTCTTATTTCTTATAATATTGGAAATTATATTCTTGATTTAACAGGAAGTCAATGAAAGTAAGCTAAAAGGTCTCTGCTTTTTGGATCAGCTGAAGACTTAACTACAGTTTGTGGACTTCCTTATAATAAAGAATTATGAAAGGCAAGCTTTGAAGTTTGAACAAAGGCATTGACTAGTTTCTCAGCATAACCCCTAGACAAGATATTTCAGGTTTTTTGCAATATTCTCGAGAAGAAAAGAGGAAATTCTAGAATACTGTTGGATATGGTAAATAATGACATGTTCTACTTAAATATAACACCAAGATTTTTTACCTTATTATCTGAGATCAATGTAATGACATCCCGATGATGTCACTACCTAATCATCTTCTTTTTTTAAAGACTTCAAAAACAATAACTTCTTGTTTTATTTTTGGCAATCGGAAGCATAAAGTTTAGTCATCTATGTTGTCTTCAAGACATGTCTTTAGTTTATGTAACCGATTAGTTTAATCAACATTTATACATAAATTTAGCTGAGTATTATCAGCATTATAGTGAAAGTTATCCTATCCTATTTGATAATTCCACCAATGGGGAGAATATATATAGTGAAGAGATGTGACCCTTGAACGGAGCATGAGGAAGACTTATCATTATCATGAACAAACTGAAATGTGAGAGAAACATAAGATTTAAACCAGCCCAGGATTGTTCCTTTAATTCCTACATAAGGTTCAAGCTTTTTTATAATAATATTGTGAATCCTGCATCACTGAGATCTAACAGGTCAAGTACAGATACAAGTACAATATCTGAGGCCATGAGAACATCTTTAGTGACTTCTATCAGTGCTGTTTCATTAATATGATGAGCTCTAAATCCTGACTAAATCCTGTAAATGTTATTACATTATAATTGGTCAGACACTTGATTAGCAACTTTTTTCTCAAAATGTTTAGATAAGAAAGGAAGATCAGATATAGGTCTATAATTCATCAAGTCATTTGGAACGAGAGAAGGTTTCTTGACTTCCCTTAAAAAACAGTGGTAAATATCCTTTTTTATGGCTAGATTAATCATGTCTGAAGTAGAGGTTAAAATCCATTTCTACAAAAACTATCTGGTTCTTTGTAATTGACAAAAGCACTAAAACATTTACAGGAGGTACAATCATTTTCAATAAATATGAATATTAATGAAAAAAGTATCTTATCTCTATTTACTTTGTGGATTAACTAACTGAACAAACATGTATTATTAATTGAAGACATCTATTTCAACAAATTAAAGACATTGTTCATGTCCAACTCATGAAAACAACATTTGAAATAAAATTGTAAATCACTATTAGGTTCATCACATTGTGACACGACAGGGAGCTATCAGGTGATTTCATGAAAACTGTCATGATTGGTTTTAAATCAAACCCACATGCAGAACACAACGGAGGCTGGGTAAAAGTTTAACAGAGTTTATTTTAGATGTTGACACAAAAAACATGAACTGGATCTGGAGCAGGTCCGGGTTGGGTTCACTGAAGTCTGCAGAGATGATAGTTCGATTAGCTGGGCAGGCAGATGATTAAAGAGTCCTTTTAGATAATTCTGATTCTACCTTGACGGGGTCCAGGCTTCTCTTGTGAGAGAGGGAACCGTTGGGTCCAGAGACTGTTGGTTCAGCAGAGTACACAAGCAGCTGCAGCGTCTAGCTTCTGACTTTGAATGGCAGACCTTGATCAGAGTTTCCAGCTCTTCACAGAGAGCAGCAGGGGAAATCCAAATAGGAATCTTCAGGTTTGGCTCACCAGGGCTGGAAGGCAGGTTAAGCTCACCCAGAGCTTCAGGCTTGAGACAGGTTTCCTGTGAGCAAAGACAGAGGAAGGTTAGAACTAGTTTTCTCACTTAGAGACAACTTAGATTCTTTCAGGTAACAGAGGCTCAGGTTGCTAACCAAACTAAGGTCAACACTGCGGCGTTGAAGGAAGGTCTGGCAGCTGCTTATAAAGGGAAGGTCTCCTGATGAGTAGATGCGTCTCAGGTGTGCTGGAGGGCTCCAGCCCAGGAGACCCACGGCGCACTCTGCTGGAGTTAGGTGCTACATCCCCAGATCCCAACAGTAACTACAAGAACAGAAGCAAGATTAATAGATGCTTGGTGTGGTGATGTGTTGTTTCCTTTCCTTGTGTGGACAGAGGTGCTAGAGTGAAAGCAAATTATTTTCACAATATGGATTCATACAAGTTTCATAGAGTTTACTATTATCCAACTTGATTTAAGTAATCTTTACATACCTATGAAATGTTTATGTTCATTAGGAAAAATACATTTTCCTCTCAAGAAGTTAGAATTAGAACTATTATTCAATATGCATGTAATTATATATTTTAATGCTTTTTTGTTTTTCATTGTTGACAGGTTATCTAAAACAACATTTTACCATTTACCATTACACCAATGTTACATTTTGACCTATCCAGAATGTTGATGAGTAAAAACTGCTTTTTATAAAATCTTTATTGCACACCCCCCCTAAGAAATCATCCAAAGCATTCTTTAGTTTTTTTAGATGAAAGTTTGGAAAATATTAGAGAATGACAAAATGTATACAGTCAATTTGCGGAGCACCAGATGTTGTTGGTCCAGCTTGTTTTCTTACCATTAGCACTTCATGCTTGCCTGTGCTAACATATTTATAGAGATGAAGCAGAACTTGGTACCTGCCCAGGTACCACTACCAGCTTTAGTACCATTGCTTTACTCTGCCAGCAAACTTGCTTGAGTTTCATCCCAAAGACAATCAATGGGGTATGGCCAATAACAGGAAGAAAGACCAGAGCCAGTGATCTAGGTGTGTTTAGGCTGTCATTAAAGGAATAGTACACCCAAAACATGATTAGCCTTCATTTTCTACTCACCCCCATGCTGAACAACACTCTGGAGTACTTTTTTGATATCTCAAATGCATCTGGAGATCTGGGAGGCTTCTTGCTGTCTGCTGACATTCAAATAATGGAGGTCTATGGTGCCCGAGGCAGAAAGGTCCATAAAAGTCCACAAAAAACGTGTAAATATTCCTCCATACTGCTCGTCCAATGTATTCCAAGTGTCCTGAGTGGGTAGCGTCCATAATTTACTCGAAACGAAGTCATTTAGAATGTTTTTAGAGCATAAACAGTAGTGTATAGGATTTCCTAAAAGCGCACGCCTGCGAGTTCACGAGCCTACGGAAACCGCGGCAGACCAAACCAGATGAAAGTGCGCATTCAGCTCGGCAAAGAACTCATGCTCTTCCTCAACACTGAAGTCCTCAGACATTTTTCTTTCGTTGTTTCTTTCTTTGCACAGGTAAACAGCAAATGTCTTCTTCTACGCTTGCATTATCAAGAGCAGACGCTGAATGCGCACTTTCATCTGGCTTGGTCTGCCGCAATTTCCGTAGGCTCGTGAACTCGCAGGCGCGCGCTTTTAGGAAATCCTATACACTACTGTTTATGCTCTAAAAACATTCTAAATGACTTCGTTTCGAGTAAATTATGGACGCTACCCACTCAGGACACTTGGAATACATTGGACGAGCAGTATGGAGGAATATTGACACGTTTTTTGTGGACTTTTATGGACCTTTCTGCCTCGGGCGCTATGGACCTCCATTATTTGAATGTCAGCAGACAGCAAGAAGCCTCCCAGATCTCCAGATGCATTTGAGATATCAAAAAAGTACTCCAGAGTGTTGTTCAGCATGGGGGTGAGTAGAAAATGAAGGCTAATCATGTTTTGGGTGTACTATTCCTTTAAGTTTGACCCTATATTTGTTCATATTTGATATAATAATTAAACTTCCCATTGCTTTTAATTCCATTTGATTACTTGTTTTTTCACAGGCTTCTCTGAATTCTTTAGATGATTACTGAGAGACTGACGAATGACTTTTTAAATTGAACATGAGCCTATTTTAACTTTCTTAATGAACCGCGAACTGGGCTGCACGGTTGTGCAGTTTGTAGCACTGTTGCCTTGCAGCAAGGCAGCATGGTTCACTTCCTGGCTTGTGTGGGTTCTCTCCTGGCACTCTGGCTTCGCCACAGTTTAAAAACAGGACTTTGAGGTTAACTGGGCTATTTAAATTACCCTTTGATGTGATTGTGTGCGTATGTGTAGGTCTCTGTGTTGCCCTGTGACAGGACTGGCGACCTTTTCGAGGGTGTGCCCCACCATTCATCCATAGACTGTCGGATAGAGGCCCCATCACGACCCTGACAGAAGCGGCAAAAGATGGATAAAACACTTTTTGAAGTTTTATACTGAAAAACAATATACGTTTAATGAATTTTCCTATTTCTATCTGGAATCAGAGCTGCTTTGGTTTTTAGATATTTATTTAAGACATATGTCGTATGTTTAGCGTGAAATAAAACACATATTTAAATCTAACAACAGAGTTACCAATCCAATAATGTCTTTGTTCTTTTCATGAATTGTTGTTTTAAAGCAAATCAAATAAAAAAAATGTTTACAATAGGCAATGTTAAGCAGTTGGTCTTCTACTGGCACAGCAAACAAATGATGGGCAACTATTAAAATAAATGTATCTAACAGTGTCTGCTATTAATCATTTGTAATGAAAATGGATAAAGGTCACTCAAAGTTACCAGGATAGAGCTTTGTGTGTTTTTGTTCAAGCTTTTAATTTCTGACTAAAAAAGATATTTGAGAAAAATCAATTAAACAAAACAAAACCAGAAAGATACGAAATTGACTGCACTCAGTATTGCTTTGTATAAATTTTGAATGGATTTAGAGCCAAGTATTGATTTCATTTTGCTTTACACTTCAGCATTTCGACTAAAAGAATAAAACGATGCATTTTACCTTACACAATTTCCTAATGGATTTAGGTGCAGTTTGACTACACACTGTTGTCATCCTACTTGCTGAAAAAACAAATTATTAGAATCGGGAAACATGATTACTGCAAAACTCCTCTTACTCACTTCAGTTCCTGAACAGAAGATAACAAGTTAATGGATAGCAGTGTGGTTTGTGTGCTGTCCATGGGATGATTGGCTTTTATGTTGCAGTTATAAACCACAGATGCAGCCACCTCCAGACTTGCTTTACTCCTGCTGTCAGATGTGAATGATGATGCAGAGAAATGAAAAGGGGCAGTACACAGCAGGAGGACCCAAGCAAGAAAGTTCTTACTTACACTGATAAAGTAAAGAGATAATTTACAGCATATTTTCTTTTAAAAATAGTGAAATGTAATTTTCAGAAATGAGTTATTAGAATGTGATTTTTGTTTTTTTCTTTATTTGTACTCCAAAGAATTCGAAACTACTTTGCCTCTGGTGAGAGACACCGGTAAGGCTTATAACAGAAGTGTTGGTAAAACAGTAACACAGTTTGTGTTGTGTCAGACTTTTTCTTTCCACTGTGTGCATAGGCAACGGGGATTAATTAGGAAACCAACTTTTAGAGATGCATTTCAAAGGATGAAATTAAAAATTAACCGACAGCCCTTTTTACGCCAAAGGGAGCCATGGTGGGAAAACAAGGAGAACACCATGTCCTGGTTTGAAGGTTTGAAAAAAAGCAGCTGGCTGTTCCCAAGGCATAATAAGGAACAGAGCTACTGAAGCAGGTAATGTGATCAAAACACAACGTGTTCCTTTGACATGCATTCCTTAAAAATATCTGCTGAAGCTTTAATAGAAGTAAGTAATGGATGTTTTGAAATATATATTGAAAGAAGAAAAAGAAAGAAAATGGAACATTATGGGATTGGCTAACCTAACCAGGTTAGATGTCAGGAGTTTAAAATTATGTTTATTAACTCTTTGAGGTGTTGCCTGGAGGTCAGTACTGAGCCAAATGCTGCCCTCTAAGCACTTTAGGCACTTTTTACTTGTATACTCACTCAGGCAACAGGTCTGAACAAAATTATGGTAAGCCTAGAACAGACTGAAAATAATGGGTGCGTTTGATTTCAGAGCCTGAATCCTTCAGCAATCCGAGCTACCTGAACTGGGTCCTTCGAGGTCAGTGAAAATAAGGAAGCAGGAAGAGTTTTGGCTATGTATTCAAACAAGTCCAGTCCTCTACGGCTTTTACCGCCCGTACGATCTTTCGCCTAGCAACCGTGACAGTTGACACATGAAGTAGTCAAAGAAAGGACACTGAACTTATCATTACTTTTCTGGGTCCTAATAACATTTTGGAGGAGCTTTAGCAGCAGTAGTGTCATTGCGAATGTCAGATTTATAGTCCCCACACTGCAAATATACTGGAATCTGTGCTTTATTGTCAGGGGTTTCAAAATAATTACATTAAAATACAAATACATGTATTAGTAAAATAAAAAAGTCAAAATCATTTCCTAAAATATTCATAAGAAATGTATAAATTGTGCAAAGTATTTTTAATACATTTGAAAAAAATATCCCTCTCGCCACTAGGGGTTCTTGCAGCACCCCCAGCACCCCCACTTCCCGCAGCCATAACATCACATCTCATAACATCACTTGGTAAAGGGTATAAAACCATCTCCAAACAGCTTGATGTTCACCATAATTACAGCTGCATATATTCCAAAATCTAAGATCCATGGGACTCTAGCAAAGCTCCCTGGACATGGCCACAAAAAGAAAATTAATGACAAATCAAAGACACCAATAATGAAGGACCAATAACAAGGAAAATCATCGTCAGATCGTACCATGCAGTGTCAATTCTGCTGAGATGAGCCAATAGGAACACAGGCCCGCCCATGACAAGTTTTTCAAATCAAGAGAAAAATCCTGAATCTGGAGCAAACACTTATGTTTTGAGAGAAAGTTGAAACAACTTAACAATATTTGAGAGTATAATTTATTTTTGAGAGAGCTTTTTACTCTTGGAAATAATTCTCTAAAAGCCAGTTTATCTTTTATTTATTAATAATATTAAAATATTTTCTCTTAATTTTTCTCTAATAACACCAGTTTTTGCTATTAGTGTGATTTTTTTCCTTTGAATGTAATTTTTTTTTCTTTCCAATATATAAATTTTAAATTTCAAACTATTTTCCCCTTTCAGATAGTTTGTTTTCTTGAATTTATTAAAAAAAACAAAAATAACTCCATAGGTTTCATTTGCAGGTAATTGGTTTTGCAATAGGATAATGACCCAAAACACAAAGCCAAAAAGGAGAGTATTCTGGAGTATTCTGAAGTGGCCTTCTATGAGGCCTGACCTCAGCCCTATTGAGCATCTTTAGTTGGAGCTGAAACATACTGTCTGGAAAAATCACCCATCAAACCTGGGAAAAAAAAAGAGCATTTTGCTCATGGGGAGTGGGACAAAGTACCTGCTGAGAGGTAAAGAAGTCTCATTGACAGTTACAGAATTGCAATCATTGCCCCATAATGTTATGCAAAAACGACATAGATCTAATAGCGCCACCATTTCTCCAATTCTTTTTCATCAGTTTACTCTTTAAAATCACTCTGCATGGTTGAAAAGCAATGTCTGACTTTTCCAGTTTCATAGAATTTTTGTATAATATTACTTTTGTTACACTTGTGTTATTTCTGTTAACATTGTAGGTTTTTCTTTCATTAAACGAGGGGAACTAATAATGTTGTCCAAATATGTATAAAAATGATCTATCCAAACTTATCGACTTTCTCCTTTCCAAATATGCATAGCATTGCCCTGAATAAGATCATCTGATATGTTAAAATATTTTTTATCATCTAAATTGAAATTTTCATAATGAACCTAATCTTAAAGTCTATGTGGGCATTTTTTAAGGTCAGTCAGGTCTGGGCTTAACTGCAATCTTAACCTTAGTCATATGTCGATTATAATTAAAATCCGGGTTGGGGAGGATATACTCCCCATAGTGGAGGAGTTTAAGAATTGGGGTCTTGTTCACGAATGAGGGGAAGATTAGCGGGATATCGATAGGCAGATTGGTGCAGCATCTGCCATGAAGCATGCGCTGTACTGGTCTGTTGTGGTGAAGAGAGAGCTGACCCAAAAAGCAAAGCTCTCGACTTACCCGTCGATCTACGTTACTACTCTCATCTATGGTCATGAGCTTTGGGTCATGAGCGAAAGAATGAGATCCCGGATACAAGCGGCTGAAATTAGTTTTCTCCGTAGTGTGTCTGAGCTCTCCCTTAGAGATAGGGTGAGGAGCTCAGTCATCTGGGGAGGACTCAGAGTAGAGCAATTGCTCCTCCACATCGAGAGGAGCCAGTTGAGGTGGCTCAGGCATCTGGTTAGGATGCCTCCTGGACGTCTCCCTGGTGAGGTGTTCCAGGCACGTCCCACTGGAAGGAGGCCCAGGGGGAGACCCAGGACACGCTGGAGGGACTATGTTTCTCGGCTGGCCTCGGGGCGCCTTGGGGTTCCCCCCGGAGGGGCTGGCCCAAGTAGCTGGGGAGAGGGACGTCCTTACTGAAGCAGCTACCCCCTCGAAGCAACCATGAATAATATAAGCGGAAGAAGATGGATGGATGGATGGATGGATGGATGGATAATTAAATCCAAGGTATTATACTTCATAGTTTAGGACACATACAAACACATCTTTCTGTGAAGCTGATGCACAAAAAGAAATTCACGTTTGCCTAACTTTTGTGTCTGGTACTTCCATCAGACTTCCACTCTCATCCTCCAAATTTAAATAATTCCCATAACTGGGTTCTCTAGGTGAAAAACTGACCAGTAAAATGTTGCTACAGATGCCAGAAAGTGATAAAGAGCAGTTTGAAAAGCATTGAAGGAGACAAGCACATCCCTTGACTGATGGAAAGGATTTCTTGATTTTATTGAGGCATATTACTGCAGTGCTAATCGAATAAAGTCACCATGATAGAAGTTAATTGAACCATAATGGCATTATTGATTATGTTGACATCATCTAGATGGCCCTATAATCGAATGTGTGCTTGTGAATTCTAATTGCAGTGTTAGATTGGCATTTGGGAATCTTCTGCTTCATGTGAGATTAAAAAAAATACAATCAGACAAATGGAATAAAAGTCACACCTTAACGCAAAATCACTTGAAGAATTGAAACCAGATTCACGCATAAAAGACTGGAAACCGTGTATATTCTCTTGTACTAGCAAACAATATGAATTCATGTCTACAAATACAACTGTTTAAGAGAATTTTGGGGGAACAGGTTTATAAGTAAGGAGTCGGATTAAGGTAAAAGATTAGTATTGCTTTTTAAAAGGTAAGTGTTTTTAGTTTGACCTAATTTTTATCCCTGCAATGTTGTAGAAAATGTGGAAACATGTTAGCGTCTCTGGAGGTTAGTGTTTAGCACAAGGACATTTGATGAGTTACAGGTCTGGGGATTAAATCCCAAATCAGAAGATGATCACTTACCCAGTGAGTCGGGGGAACTCTTGAGCTGGATAATTGACAAGAGGGCAAACAATGAGAAATCTTGCAGTGAAAAGATAAGAGAAAAAGTGGAGAATGTTTTCCATAGAAATGAGGAGTTTCCATTAATCCATTTTTTATATTCACATTTTCCCACCAATAGTTGGTTTTGATAAAGGTAGGGCCAAACAATTTGCTTGATGCTCAAAAAAATAAAGTGGATCTGGAGAATGGATTGAACAATGGGACACAGGGCTTGATGTTAACCATCGCACAATCTCCCGGGGCAAGTAGTTTTTATTGTTGGGAGAGTACAAATTTCATTGCATTTGCCCGCTGGGCAAGTGGAATGATCGCAAAAAAAATTTTCCACCAGATGGCGAGATTTTTTGTCCGGGAATTGGCGCGAATCAGACACATTTTTTTCGCTCAACCCATTTCACCGACCACGCAGATAACCCTAGATCAAAAATGATCGGTTATGGATTAGGAAAATTGGCTTAATTCTATAACATGCGCACAGTGTAAATATGGCTACCATATGGCAGTCTTCTGTACAGTGATGCAGGTCATACATTAAAAAATTTTCATAAATTTTTTTTTCTCTTAGACATTGGAGAGGTGCATTCAAATGTTATAGAGCTAAACATGTTAAATTGGTGACCTGTTATGTTAGTATTATTGTCTTGTTGCTGCATTTATTTTGTCAGGGAAAACTAATCCTGAGCCAGTTAAAAGTCAGGGAATTCTGAAATTATGTAAGACTGTGGAAACCCTGTATAAACTATGTATAATGATTCTCTAGAAAAGTCACATTATAATAATAGTATTATCTTGTATAAACATACCGTGACTCTAAAATAAAAGTTATTTATTTGTGACATTGACTTCTGTCTTGTGATTTTTCTTAAGTTTTTAACCTGTCAAGTTTTTTTTAGATTTTTAACATTACAATTTATATTTTTCCAAGCACACAACAGTTTAAAGCAAAGTTTAGTTTGAAAAGAATGTGCAGGAAGGATTGAAAAGCATGTTAACACGGTAATGTAGGCTTGATTTCATTATCTGACGCATGCAGATACACACCAGGAACCTGTAAACTTAAAAAAATACTGAATTACAAAAAACAAACACGTTTCATTGATATATATACAAAAATGAATATTAGGAACTATATTTATCAAGCATTATACTGGGCAAGTAAAAATTTTTTCTGGGTAAATGAAATGTAATGGTCACTTGCCCAGAGGGCAAGTGGTAAAAATCCTTAACGTCAACCCCTGGGACAGTTAGGGGAGGGAAGCCAATTCATGTTTCTTAGTGTCAAATGGGAAGATAAACAGGTTAAGAGAAAATGTATAATTAAAAATGACCTTTTTTTTAAAAATGAAAGTATATTAACCCAACTAAAAGCCTATTTCATATCAGTTCTTGCCTTGTAATATCACTGACGTAAGCATCTAAAATTTAAAAATCTCATGTAATCCGTGTTAATGATATGTAATAATTCTAGAAGGATAATTTTTGGCCAACTACAAGCTTAACATTAAACCGTGGTTTGAGTATTTAAGGCCTAACAGGCCAAAAATTAATGCAGTTTTACTGTTTTGGATATTGCCCTTAAAAATGTGTTAATTAATTTATTGTTCTGGCCAATACTGGACAATATCAGCTCAGTAGCTGTATCACTATGCTTATGCTTAGTAGTGTTGTCAGCTGGCAGCCTTGGTATGTTTATATATATATATGTGTTTTCTTGGAAAATAGAATTTTGTTTTTACTAGTATAACATATTCTAATGTCTTCCATACATACATTATATTCCACATTTAGAGACAGGCTTATTAAAAGAACAATTATTTTCAATATGTGGTACTTTTGGCTCTCTATGCATAGAGCTGGAGTTACAACTATTTATAGATTTCTCCTGTTGTGACACGTATAGATTTTAGTGAAGAATGGTTAAAAGCCCTTTCTTATCATTTCATGTTATAGTTTAGGATCTTTTTAATCAAAACCGCTAACATTCAGGCCGGATGTGCCCGGTGCAATGAGTTCACCTGCTAGTCACATTAATCTAAAACAAATTAGAAACAAAACAAGAATTACCTATTTGAGCGGTCCTAATTATAAATTCCTCTAGCAAAGATAAACAACAGAAGCCAGATAGAAACTCTTTAATTTTGTGAAAAAAAGGATAATTTTTTGGGTTAAGTGAATTTTTGATGGAAAGTTGGAGGGTCTGGATGGGCCCCTCCTCTCCCTTGAACCCAGGAAATGCCCCCTGTTGGCAGGCATGGTTTTCACCAACTGACTCAATTTACAACCTTATGGATGCTTTCACTATCAGCTTCTCTATTATACAGTCAAAGACCTAAACCCCTCTCTATCAACACAACCCAAACTAATGAAGAATACGTTACATTGTATTCCCCAACAGTGCTATAAACTCGATACAATTACAGAGCTGTACTCAAAGCTGCCATATTGTTCAGGCACCACAAATGCTTTAAGTTCACTCAACTGGTTACCCAGTTATTGATTATTTTGACAAGATTAACTCTTAATATATGAGTAGAACTGACCCCCAAACTCATTCCTTTCAAGAGTGGATTGAATTTACGTCTGACGTAATAATGACGTGCCAGTTCATTGGATAGGGTCATATCAACATGGCAATTAACCTAACAAACCAATATAAAAAAATACAAAAAATCGGATATCCCAAATGAATGGTGGATGAACTATATGGAAGCCCGAATGATTCATAATTAAATAAATAAATAAAAAATTATGAAATAAATACAATTTTGATAAATAACAAACAAATATATAATATGGTCATGAAATAAAAACAAGGTAATGTTATTATGAAATATATATTTTTATTCTTTAATATATTTGTGTGTTATTTATCAAAATGGTATTTATTTCATAAAGTTTTTAATTTATTTAATTATGAATCATTCGGGGTTCCATAGAACTAGTCTATGATCGATTGTGGTGAATGTAATCTGTTACAATTTTACATCGTACAACTAGTTGTTTGCAAGGACTGCTGTGCACTCGGATGTAGGCAGGCAACAACATTTGGGAGATCATCAACAACATCAGCCTGCAAACCGTAGCCTCAGACTCTGCACAAAAGGTAAGAACGCGCTTGTAGGCTACTTTGTTTATTTATTTGTTTATCGTCTTCCAGCGGGCAGACCTCAGCTAAAGCTTAAGCTATGTGACAGAGACCTTTTGCGGGATACGTTTTTGCGAGTTAAAGTTCGTTGTCTCAGCTGTGAGCCAGCTAGCCTTTTGCGCTACTTTAGTGGAAAACAGGACAGACAAACCGTATGGTTTTAGCACTACCAAATATCTTTTATCATCCGTTTCTGGTGTTAAGTCTACTACTTTGGTCGCGAAAGTTATAGCCAGCCAGACGCCGAAGCAATGTTTAATAACTTGAGCCTATGATGGGAAGTCAAGTTGTATCCAAACTTGCCGACAATAGCCTAGCTTAGCATGATCACTGTCAATGTCTGATCAGTGTTGGGCAAGCTACTTGTCCAGTGTAGTGAGCTAAGCTATCAGTTACTCAACAATAAATTAAGCTTCACTACACAAAAGCCACCACCTAAAGAATTATAGCAAGCTAAGTTACACTAATGTGTTAACAGTAGCTTAACTACATCAGAAGCTACTTAACGTTGTACCAACCTAATATCAATTCAAAATGAGTCTGACACACTGGTTAAAATATTTATTAAAGATCAGCCAATGACATATCACAGTGTAAACATTGTTTTATGATCAGCATAATAAAAAAAACTAAAGTATTTACTAGTAGACAAAAAAAGAAACAATCTGCTGTTATTAGAACCAAATTAAAGGTACTGTGTAGTGTTCTACACATCGAGACATGGCTATGAGTTTGCATTCAATGGACATCTCTAGGGAAAACAAAACCCTACAAAGGCATCTTATTTCTTTAGGGTCTCCCTTAGAGAAAACTTCTTCAGACCTCAATTAAACAAATCAATTAAAGTAACAAATGAAACTGTTTACAAAAAGGTGAAAAAATAAAGAAGCTAATTAAGAGATATATATACATTTATGTCTCACTGTATAATTTAATTTCTACCTACATTTTTATTCATTGTATTTTGGGGGGTAATTAATTGAATGCTTATTTATTTATTGAGCATGTATTTATTTATTTATGTATTTATTTTTATATATGGGAGAGCTGTTCCTCCATACCTAAAAAATCTTATGTGTGCAAATAAGCCTTAAAACAGATTTATGTAAACATCCTGTCTGGTAAATTAGGCCATGAAAATACAATATCTAAGTTTGGCTACTGCTCTCTAATGAGAATATCTTAGTGGCACTCATCAGACGTAAGAAACTACTAATTTGATTATTTGCTTTGATGTCGCAATACATCATACTTTAATAAAATCATGCAACATACTCTACCCTATCTGTGGACATTGTTATTTGCAAAGTAGGTGCTGTGTAAACAAATAAAAGTGCTTTAATGTTGCTTTAAAGAAACAGACTTATCCTCACTAAAGATACCTGTAGCAGTTTCCGTTATCAAAATCGGACATGCTCTACAGCCAATAATATTTAGCAGTGTAGCCACCCCTCAGGAAGTGGTCTAACACACACACCCAGTTGTGAGGAAGTGCAACGATTTTAGCATAATTTGACCTATGGGTAGTGATGCCATGCTGCAGCAATATATAACTTAATGTCATTGTGACCAATTTTCTTTTTGCATTTTCAGATTTGTGCAGAATTCCATCGAATAACAAATATAAATTTAAAGAGTACATTTTATTCTGCATTTGATAAGTACATGCCATGGCTAATGACGATGTACCGTGAGAAAGCGGCCCGCACTGGCAAAACTTCTGAATTGCTAAGAAACATCTTCAGGACCTATGATCTCCTTGTATGTAACATTCCCTACCTCATGACAATTTGTACTATAGTATTATTTAATATATGCATATGATTAATATTCTGCTTATTCTGCAATTCTGTCTTCCCATTACCCACAATCGCTCTGTCTTCTAGGAAGATGTTGATGTTTACAGCAGACGCACAATTGCTCTGCAGGCACTTCCCATCTTCCTGCGTGAAGATGCTACTGGATTTTTTAAGACCTGGAATGTAAGTTTATGATTCAACTGTGTGTACTCTTTTACTCTTTCTTTTTCTTAGTTTGTGTTCTCTATAAATATATATTTTTTCTATTTAACCCTCTGTTACTGCCAAAAGACAACAACCACAACCCTCTTCCTAGCCACCAGAAAAGCTATTAAATCATACTGTACTACAGTAGTTCTCCAAGAATGTCATATTTGGGAATTTTACCTGAACTTTTCATTCACTGCTATTTCATATTAAATACACATGTAGTGTTTTTCATTGACTGCTCTACTCATTAACTAATTACTGTCATGTTCTTTAGGCAGAAGACATTGACCTGCCAGACCTCTCGGATACAACTGTAGCTGTTCTCACTGTCTCGAATGATACAGTCTCCCTTGTGAAGTTTGGTCCTGCAATACATTCTATAGTTCTTGAGGTAGAGACTGTGGTATGTGATATACTATAGCACAGTTAACAGAGACATTCATTTTGCTTTTTGGCTTGATTTATGCACTACATCTACAGTATCCAAAGAAATTGACATATACATTAAATTTTATTCAGAAAGTTGTAAATGGGTTTGGATGACCTGAAGCGGTTACCTCCGAGACTGCTTAGCCTTAAAAATGATCTGATGATGGATGAGTAAGCAGTCTGCTTAAAAGATGTCGTTGTTACTACCAGCATGGTGATACTCAAGCAACCATTTTGTCTTTGTTTTTTGTTTTCGCTTTTCTTATTTATGTTGGCCTATTATTTTTGGATCGGCCTATTATGTTGGCCAATTTTTTGTTTTTTGTGGATACAGAGAAGCTGATGTTTCAGAAGGCAGCTTTAAACAGACCTGCAGATTTGTAATTGTTTTTGACTTGATCATTTCAGTGTTTGGCTTGAGGTCCCAGAGTTTCGTACGGAAATGCTTTGGTCTGCCTTGAAGTCACTGGGAACTAAAAGATCTTTTACGGTTTTATTTGCTGAATAAATAAAACCGTATTTATTCAGCATTTTGATTGAAAATGTGGTTGTTATTTATTTTATTTTTTGTATTAACCCCATTGCTGGGGACATTGTTCTGAATTCTAATGGAATTCATAAATAAATGGAATCTGCAGTAAAATTGTCTTTTCAATATTTTTTTATTTGAATCATACAAATAAAATATATTTGATTTTGAGAAAAATATCTAACATAAAAAGGCAATAAAATGTGTTTAAATACAGTTAGGTAAACTTAAAAATATAAGAGGCTGAATAGACAATGTTTAGGTCTGAGAAACTGAATGAGTCATGGTGATAACATGAATATATTATTAGGGGTGATAACTTAAAAAAATCAACTCCGTTTCCAGTGTCAATTTTGTTAGTTTTAACATTAGTTTCAAAATGATCAGGTTTATTAAACTTATCAAAAATTTAAGTAGTGATTACTTAAAATGTTTGTGAAATTATTATGTTTCAGTTCATCAACTTCCTCAAAATAAATGAGTGTGAATAACTTTTCTAGTTTAGAGTAGTAATTACTTAAAATGTTTGTTTGTTGAAATTATTTGTTTTAATGTTGTTCATTTGACCAAAGATTTTAAGTGTAAAGAGCTTGTCTAACTAATGTAGTAATTACTTAAAACATCTTTTTCTCACATTATTCTTTTTAATTTTATCCTTGTCCTCAAAGATTTTGAGCACTAATAAAAGTCTCATTTTAAGTAGAAATTACTTAAAATATTCTTTAACATAGCTAAATATTTTGAGGTAATCAGTTTCATCAAATATTTTGAGTTCATTGAACCTGTTGGGGTTTACAGTGTAGTAGTAAGAATACATTAGTAATAAGAATATGTCATCAAAATTCCTGCCAACTTAGTGAAGTCAGAGAATGAAGAAAAGAGGGAGGCCATGAAAGGTAAAGTGAGGCTGATATAATCTTTTATAAGGCATTTTTGTTAGAATATTTAAAGGAAAAGAAGCCTTAGAAATTAAATGGATACAATGAAACGAAAATATACAGTCTAAATTTTTGTGACCTCACAATCATCAGCAAATGTGGCATAATAAAACTTATCTTTATAAGGTGGCACCAAAAACATAACAGAGATAGTGTAAGTATGACCACAAGTACACCTGGATACAAGGAGTAATTAATAACACCTGCTGTTATTCCAAATCAGTCCACTGAAGGAATGTAATAGTTTATAAACTCCCAACCACTTAATCCAGTATAGTGAGCCTTTTCATTATTGAGGAAGACTTTAGTATGTGGTGGGTGAAAAATGCTTATGATATTACAGCAACTCTTAATTTAAGATAAGAGATTAATTCTTGATGCTGCTTTTTTTAACCTGATCTTACTGTATGTTCCAGGCGTTTAGAGTTTCTAACCTAATTCTTTTCAGGAAGTCAATTCATTAAAAAAAGTCAGGAGGTCATTGAAACAGTTAGTGTCTACTTTTTTGTGAAAGGTAAATGTAGTCAGCTAAATAGTTAATCATAGTAACCCACATAACTCTAGATTCAGTTCACTTGAGACTTGTCCACTCAATAATTCAGGTTCTTAAGCCTTTTATTTAAATCGCTATCAAATATTTATCCATAGCTGGAACCTCTTGTAACCTCCTTGCTTTTATGATTACCATTTAGGTCATTTAAGCTGGCTTGACAGTTTATGTCCTCCTGGAACACCAGGTGTCGACATGTACTGTAGACCATGCTAGCTGCTTGTATTGAACACTAAAACACAAGAAGAGCTGCCTAGGTCAGATAAAAGGTGAAGTGAGATGACTGATTCCCCTTGGAGGTTTCAAGGCTTGGAAATAATTGCAGAAATTTACAGTTTATATATATATATATATATATATATATATATATATATATATATATATATATATATATATATATATATATATATATACCGTATATTCGTGAAAATAAGTAATGTCAATATATTTACAATGTAAAATGAAGAGATCAGTGGGTTGTAGAGGTTCTTAATATTCAAACGTAGAAAATAAAGTCCTGCTGTAGTTTGTGGACATAGGACAAGCACATTTATATGACTTTTAAGCAAAATAGGCTAAAAGTAATAGCTGTCAAAACTGTATATTACCAAAATACACTACTTAGACTATTATGAAGTTGACAATGCTGTGAGAGGGACATAACGTGTAGAAGATAAAGGTAAATCTAAACAATAGATAGATATGATGGATTGAGTATTTTTTAACTTATGTATACTATAAGGAATATCTCATTTTCCTCTTTGCCATCCTCACATTTGTATTTATGTTACTTTTTGTCAGTTCATGTGACTGCAGGGCATTGAACAAAATGATTCAGCAAACAATTATTTCTAATATATAGAAAACCAAATGATTTTGACAATCTTACTTGATTCCTTTTCAGAAACACTATAACCCTAAAAGTACATCTTCCATCATGCTAACCAAGAACATTTCTTACAGGTGAAGATAATAACCAAGTAGAGATCAGACTTCATATGGAGAAAAATATGCCAAAGCAATTATCTCTGTATTCTTTCCAAAGCAAACCAATACATTGCTTGCACTTTTAACTGCATATGAATAAAATCCTTTAAATTCAGAGCACACTCATTAAAACACAATTTCTTGAAGAATAAGTTTTATTTTTTAACACTTCTACTTAGTAGGTGTGAAGTCTAAAAAAAAAAGAAACAAATAAAGAAAACCACCTTTCATCCACCATCAAATCATATCAAATACTCACATATGTAATTTTACAGACTGGCCGTTACTCTTCTAATTACTACTTATAACTTCTGTCACATTTTTATTAATGAATAAATCAGTTTGATCTGAGCTGCAATATGAGAGTCCTTTAATATCAAAAGGGCAATCTGTTTGTGGTAAGATATGACATACAGTAAATGTGTTTACTTACATGGCAACTGAATCTTCTGCCTACTGCGAAGCCTTTCCAAGCACAGCAGCATCCCATCTGGGAACAGCTGTGAGGTGGGAGGGAGTGGTGTGGAAGAAACCTTTTGTCAGAATAAGCCTGGAAAAAGACCTGTGGCATATTTTTAGACTGCTGAAGGAAAGGACTATTCTAATGAATGAGCAAAGTGCTTGTTTTTTCAAACATGGGAGCTGGCATCAGAGCACGTTTGCCTGGATGTGTGTTTCCGCCTATGGTGCTGGTTGACAGTTAACCATTTGTATCTTTGCTTCTTTCTAAAAAATCTGCTTCTGTCTCCTTGAACCCCAGTCGGCCTCAGCAGATGGCCGCTCACACTGAGCCTAGTTCTGCTGGAGCTTTCTTCCTGTTAAAAGGTATTTTTTCTTTCCACTGTCACTACAAGTATGCTTGATGTGAGTGATTGCTGTGGAGTCAATGATTCAATGCAATCAGTGGTTTTCATTACAAAGAAAACCTTTAACCTATATGACTGTATGATCTGCTTGAATTGTCTCTGTAAAGTTCCTTGAGATGACGTGTTGTGAATTGGTGCTATGTAAATAAACTGAATCGAATTAAATTGAAAAATATGTGGTTGACTAATGGCTGATTGTTAATTAATTTAAATTACATTATTTATGCCTAAGGCTAGGTTTATATGTTTTTCATTGAACAGGACACGAGGGTGCAGGTGTAAAAAGTTATGCAATCATGCTGCCTCCCAGGAAAAGCCCTGCAAGCTGCTGTGACACGAGGCTGTGGACCTCCAAATTCTTGTGCATTAATTTGGCATAGACAGTACGCCCAAGCCTTAGCCTTAATATCTAGAACGGGAGTCAATTATATTAGGACCAGACTGTGATTTCCATAAACCTTCTGCTTTCCATAAACCTTCTGAATACTTCAAGTATTCAGAAGGTTAGTATATAAATCCCAACCTTAGACCTGAGGCTAACCCCAAACCTAAGAAGAGAAATTGCCCTCATTGAGGAGTGGTCCCCAAAAGTACCTGTTAGTCCCCGCAATGTACCATATTTAACATAAACTGGCCTTACACGTAGCCCACAAACTAACAAAAAGAAGTGCACATACACACACACACACACACATTGGAGGTTCTTCTCCCCTGTGCCCTTTTTAAATGAATAGCATTCAGAGATTGATTTGTTTGCTGACGCAACAATTCTCCACGTTTAACTTAAAAGCTACTGGCTATAACTCAGAGCAACAATTTCAGCGTCTTGAATGATTAATGCGGTTTTTATATCTTTATGTAAATATTGTTCCATAGTGTAACAAGCACATGTGCAGGAGCAGATTTATAGATGTCTTTAGGAGCTGCTGCATAAAGTGCCATTGCATCAGTGTTTGGATCCCATGATTAGCTTTTCATATTTTGTCCTGTTACAATTTGAAATTTGAACTTATCATTGGGGATTCCATATTACAGAGAGGCATGGGGGAAAAATATACATGTTTTTTTAGTAATATTATACAGTAATGGGTTGTATAACTGCCTCTTGAGGCAAACAGACTTGCTGTTAACTTTTTTCAATGGCTTTATTCTTGGCACTCTTTCACATAGGACTGATTTATTGAAGTGCAATATTATTTAATGTTCTGATGATTTAAGTTCTTACCTTAGCTGTGAGCTCTTCCAAAGTTACCATCAGTCCCTTGACTCTTTCAGGTTAGGCCATTTCTTAGTAGTTTTGGAATTGTGGTCTAGTTTTGTTTTTATGGATGATGGACTGAACAGTTCTTAATAAGAGGGTCAGAGCTTCTGAAATAGTTCTATAATCTTAACCAAACATCTTCATAAAATATGAACAGTTTAAATTGTCTGTATTTTTTTTCTATATCTATCTACTGATGGAAAATAATTTTATGGATTTGTTGAAAAGTAGCTTGCATATTGTTCAGTTTTGACTGTTCAATTTCCTCTCTGATGAAAAGGTTAAATGTTTCTGACTCAACTGTTTTGGTGACATTTAAAGATAAGCACCTTTTTTTATGAATGTCAAGTGAGTTCTTAGTAGAAGCAGTATACAAACAGGCTAATCTATCAGTCTTTGCACACAAGAATAAAATATATAAGCCATTTGTTTTTCTTAGTGTGCCAATACTGACCTCCACTAAAATAGATACAAGATAAGAAAAACTAAGGGCAACCTTTGCCAACCATAAAGACACAGCTGTCATTTTTGAGGGACACTGTTACAAGACAGGACATTTCAAGTTTCCTGATATGTGACAAAGGCCTTCACACATATATAGGCCTTCCATCAACACAGGATCAAATAGATTTCTTTCACCCTAAGGGCTCATTCAATCCTCTGGCCCTGCTGGTCCTTCACATTTCTGACATTAAACCCTCAAACCATGACACATAAGGCCCATATTGGTATTTTTAAGCATCTACAGTGTCACATTGGGAAGTATAATTGACAATTGTCAAAGCAGCTTCTCCATCACTGTCATCGGATGTTGTACAATGTGTAGGAGAGCAGGTGAATCATATAGATTTTTTTGCCAGCAGATAATCTTTTTGTATCATCAGTTCCTACAAATCCTTTATGATTCATGCTTTTAAAATCTGGGTCTTTCCAATGCATTAATAATATGTACACTATAAGTTAGACTCACAGTATTATCAAACTTGAGTAGGCTGATTGAGAGGAGATTAATTTCAATTGCTCTCAGATATGGTCTTTGATATTCATATTTAATTGTTTGATAACATAAAAAATCTTTTTTATATTCATTTTTTTATTTGGTAAAGGCATAAACCATTTCTTTGCAGAATTTCATAAAGTGTTTACATTTTCCTTTCCCAAAGGTGTTGATTTATAAATACAAACAAAACAAATTACAGAAGCCAAGACAAATACAAATACATAATTAAGAAAAAAGAAAAAAAAAAAAAAAAAAAGTTTAGAGAGAACACTTTAATATGTCAATCCGTACACGTTCTGTATTCCTATCCATTCCAACGATGAAAATTATTACAGTTAAAGTTCCAGAGCAGTTAAGGTTTTTCTATCTCCATGAGTACAGGTGCCCATGTCTCTTGAAACAATTAATCTTTAAACTGTAATTTTGCTGTTATTTTTTTCCATTCCCATCAGTTCCTTTACTCTTTGCCACCAAAGGTCGGTGCTCGGGGGTTGTGATTTTAGCCAGAAGATTATTATTATTTTCTTTGCTATCATAATCAGTATTTGAATAATTTTCCTTTTTCTATTTAACAATGTGTTGGGTAAAATGCTCAGCAGGAATGTTTGTAAAGCTAGGTTCAATTTTTCTTTGCAAATAGTTTCAATCTTTTTCCTTACATCATTCCAATATTCTTTAATTTTGGGACAATCCCAGAATATATGTTTGTAGTCTCTTTTCTGGCCACAGCCCCTCCAACACTTGTCTGACATTTTACTGTATTTCGATGAGATACTTAGTGCAACAAAGAATTGCATTTTTGATTTCCATTTAAACTCTTGCCATGAAACACTACTCAACATTGTATGTCCTACTATGAAGGATTCCTCCCACCTTTCTTTTGATATTATTATATTTCCTTCTTTCTCCCATTTCTGTTTTATGTCCTCATTATCATCTACTTCTATCTGCAGGGCTTTATACAACTTTGAAATTACCTTTTTAGTAGTGTTGACAATCCTTTATGGGTCAGTTGCCCTTTTTAATTAAATTAATTAAAAGACAAGCTGAAGTTCCAACAAAACATCACAATGGGAAGAAATTGGATTTTAGTAACTTCAAGCTGCCACACTCCAAGAATATTTAAACAAAAAGCTCCCTCTACTTTTACAGAGAATGGTCAAAAAAGATTTACATTACAGCTGTGTAGACTAAACGGGTTCAAAATTAATAGAAAAAAGACAAGATTCAGAGACACTAAAATTATGCTTTGATTAAAAGGAACTTAAGTCAAATAGTATATGAAAAAAAAATGTAAACATTGGAATAAATGAAAAAAATATCTTTACAATGTAATGAAATGGACGTGCCACCCATAAATGTAACTTATCTTTATAACTAGTCAGTTTCCCAACGGTGTAAAACAATTTTTTATGTATTTGCATACCTCTGGAGAGAAACACAATTTCACAAATTACAGTCCTATGTCTGTTCTGCAACAATTTTCTAAAATCCTGAAAAAGTTATTCAGAGGGAGACTGAGTTACTTCTCTGAAAAGCACCTGTAACTCATGAATAGTCAGTATGGTTTTCCTAAAAGAACGTCTTATTCAGGAAATCAGTTATTCTTCAGATTATAAAAATATGCATTGTAGAAGTTTTTTTTTTTAATCTTAAAAAAGAACTTTCCACTATAAATCATTATGAAATAAGGAGGATTGCACTAATTGGGGTGAGAAGTTTACAGAAGAACAGGAAACTATTTGTTAAGATGGGAGAATTTCAGTCCAGATGTTGAACACTGTGTGTGGTGTTCCACAGAGGTTAGAATTTGGTCCTACATTATTCCTTCTTTACAATATTTGATTTATGTAACAAACCATAAATGTATTTTTTTGATACTGATACAAATATTTTAGCTTCTGGGGGAAATTTGGACATCGTTGCCTCCTAATTTAACAGAATTAAAAGCTGGTTTGATATGAATAAGTTATCATTTCATTTGTGCATGAAAATGTATGATATTCACAAAATGCAATCAAAAGCATACAGACTATCTAAATGTAAATGTGTTAACATGGAAAGAATGCATTAAAAGCAAAATTCAAGGGGTGATAATAAAAGTCTGTTTGCTGGAATGTTTGGTATGTATTTCTTTTGTTATCGGTGTCAATTCTGAAATCAGAATTAAGGATTGTGCTGGGGTAAATGTATGTTACTTATGTTAGAAGAATTGGCTTGTAAATTCACATGATTCATATGACCTGTCAGCTGCAACCTGTTCCCAATCACTAGTGCCAGATTATTACCAGCCATTGGTAAGTTTTATCCAGCATTCTTGTATACCTGCCTGTCTGATTCTGAACCGGTTCTGCCTCCTGATTCTCTGAGCCTTCCTGAACCCTATCGGATCGGTCATAGTGTGTTTTTGGATTTCTGACCTGTTTTCTGTGACCTGATCTTACTCTCGGATTCTCCCCTGGGTTGTCTCTGGATCTCGGATCACCTGGCATTTCTCAGGAAAAGATGTTTTCTTTTTCTTGATGCTGAAGTTGCTATAGATTGGTTAATAAATTAATATTAATTGGTTTTTGACCAGTTTGAGTTGTTACTTGACGGTAACTCACTGCAAGATTGTCAAACATGTAACTGCCACAATTGTTATCGTCAGGCTTTTTGACAATTTTATGGTACTGTACTACCAGCGGATAGCGTCACGTCTGCTCATGTCTACTCATTGCGCTGGAACTCTATTTAATAAAACCAGACTATCAAAACACTAAAGTGTTTAATTTTATTTATCGTGATCAAATTTTGTGGTCTTTTTTTTTACAGGCATATTACATGACTATTCCCCTCTAGGTTTTGTTTTCACACCTGGGAAGGGGTCTTTAGTAATAATAACAGGCTATATTTTCTCTACATAGATACACTTTGTTTTCTCTCTGTTTGATCCTGGTTAAACTACATCTTCAAGCATTTTAGTATATACATTAAACATTTGGGTACTGAAGAATAATATTGACACTACTTGAATGACCTATTGACATTCGTCATGTTTCGATTTTTAAATTTGCCACTTTTCTAATGCTGTTGTTAAGCTGGACTACATTGCTTGGTTGCAATAGCTTTAAAGCAGCATTTACCACTTTTAAAAGTGCTATATGAATAATTCTTCATTCAGGAGAATTCTATGGTTGGCCAACTTTTATCTATTAATAATGCTTAAATTGGCATTTGCTTTGTAGCTTCCTATTGCCTCTAACATTAAAACATTTTTATATTAGTCCACTTTTACTGATTGTGGACAGAAAAAAGCTTTACTTGCTTCATTAAAAATAATTTCAAAATATCTTTTTTTTATCCCATTTATTCCAGTGACCACAACTTACATGTCAGAAAGTATTGTAATGTCCACTTCTGTTAAGTGTCTCTAGAATTAGATTGTAGATGTTATTAATAATTACATTTCAATTACATACAATTAACCTTTATTAAACATTATATACTGCAGGTGGCAATCCATATTTTCATGCTGAGTTGTGTATTCAGGCAGAAACTGAAATACCAACTGAAGTTCATCAGAGTTTCATCTGAAGTTGTGTGTAGAGACAAGGAACGCATGTAAGCAGGAGGACAGATCAGACCCCACAGATTTTGTGTAAATGAAAGAGACAAGTCAAATTCTTTCACCTTGAGTCTTTCTGCAATTGTAACTTAATGGAAGTATTTACATCTAAACTGTACTGCTTTTATCATGAGTTTGTCAATTCCCATCTCTTGCAATTTGTGTTTATGCAATCACTGGCAGAAGTGATTAGTCATGAATAATGCATTTTATGTTTAAAATTCAACACTCAGGCTTTGATTTGCACAGCTATATTTTTTTCTCATCTCCCATCACTTATTTGAGATTCTCCACCTTCACTAGCAATTTTGGTTAAATAATTCACATGGAGCAATAATCAAATGGAATGGATCCCACAGTATATGTATTTCCTTCGCTTTAAGTGCTGTCCTGTTTTCCCTCTGAATGATATCTGAGAGGCAACCTCCCAGCAGCTCTTCTGTAGCTGCCAGTTAGGATGTGAGGCTGGCAGGCCAACAAGAGCTGTGGAACAAACCAATTCCTTGCGGCAATCCATGGCAAAGAAACGCAAGCAAGACTTTTTAGCTTGTTATCAATCCACATATGCTGAAGGAGATGGAGGAGTGTGGTGGGTGGGGAGCCGTTGGGCGGAGGTTTCTGATGGGATTTTCCCTTCCATAACACTTCTTTTGCTCAGTGCTTGCGTAAATAAAGCCAGTTTAAAATGCTTATATGCTTATTATATTATGTAAGCTCCAAGATCAGAGAACATATGAAAGGCTCCCTATAAGTGTGTGTGTGGGGCTGTATGTGTTGATCTGGTTCACATCATTAAATATCCTCCGTTATGCTTTTACATACTCATATTCCATTCTGTGCAGAGGCTCAATATATTCTGATGACGTCTAGGATTATAGAATTTTCTTTTTTCTGAATTGCATGTTTATTAGTGTTGGAGTACCACTAAAAAAATGTTTGAAATGACTGTTGGATATATTGACTGTAAGTTGGTGTCTATTTTGTTTGGCATATATTATATAATATTTAGTGGCATAGTGTTTGCTTTTACCTTTTTATTAATGAATTGGGTTATGCAAGGTTTTAAGAAGTACAACATGTATTTATGCGAAGAAAGAGCCTGTATAATTCTAAAGCATTCTCCTGTGTTCAAAAAATGATACTGAATTACAACTTTTAGATTTCCCAATTTGTACATTTGTGTTTATTTCATGATATTTCAATTTATTTATTTTTGTCTTCTTTAATCCTGCATATCTGAATATACAGCTAAACATTTAGGGTTTTGAATTTTATTACTTACCTAAACCCTTCATTCAGTCTGGAGAATAACAGGCAGACTGGGCCCACCATTTTTTTTTATTCTTTCATAGAGTGAAGCTTCTGAACTGTTTCCATGCATCGTGCTGCAGTCTTCTTTTGCCAAACACCTGACTTTAATAAGTGGCTTATTAGTATATTTCTGCAGAACTTGATGGCTGATGAGTAGGTAATGCAATCTTTTTAATTGTGACTACTTGAAAAGAGAGGCATCTGAAAAAATGCAGTGCAAAACTCCTGGAGGAAACTGATTTGGTACAACTACTCTGAATCACTGCCCTCACATGCTGGCTGTGTTAGATCTCACAACTAGATAAAAAAAAATCATTCAAATATTCGTATTCTGACCTCTTGTCTAAGCTGAAGAAATGTATGTCATTGCTTTTGCCTAAGAAAACATTTGTGTTATGAGCCTAACCTCTCAGTTAGGCTGTCCTGGGTGAATGGCGTCCTTGATGATTTTCCCAGCCCTTTTCAGACACCTCTTCCTTTAGATGTCCACTGTTGTGGAAACTGCTGCTCCAGTTATGCACTTGATAGCTTTCACCCACATTTTGCAACGCCTTCCAATCTGAAGCAGAGTAGCTCCTACACCAGACAGTGATGGACATGTTGGTCAGGATGCTTTCAGTAGCGTAGCAGTACATGTCTGAGGACAGGGTTTGTTTTTTTTAGAATCCTCTGGAAAAAGAGGCGCTGCTATGCTTTTTCAGCAGCTAGGAGGAGCCGGTCATCTGGGTCAGTTTCTTTGCAGATGTGAACTGCCAGGAACCTGAAGCTGTTCACCTGGTCAATTGCTGTCCCTGTGATGTGGATGGGTACATTGGTGTTTTGAGTGATGGTCGATGAATAGTGGATATCTAGCTATACCTGTACATCTGCTGACCTGAAAGCTGAGTTGTGGCATTCAGCAGTGGATGAACATCCAGTTTCACCCAATGCTTCTGGCTGGGGTACATAATGATCTTTTTCTGGGTAATGGTGAGGATGTGGTACATTATGAATTAGGCATACTGGTCCAAGACGGTGTGAGTGAAGTTGTTCTAGTCTGTGTTCTTTAACTGGTCCTGGAGCACTGCACCTGCCACACCTTAATGACAGGTGAATGCTTGAAGGCGTGGTAAATACTGGATGTGTGGAACATGGAGAGATGGTCTGATTGTCCAATGTGGGGAAGGGTCCTGATCTGGTGTAACAGGAGACATGTTGGTGGAATCTGACGGAGACGTTTTTTAAGTGGTTGAAGTCATCCGCAGCACTAAAATCAACCTCAGGGTGTTTGGTCTTGTGTTTTCTAATGGCTGCTTTACTCAGCCTTGCTGATCAGTCTTGCAACTTTCATTGCAGTGAGACTGATGAAAGTAAAATCTCTGCGGAGATAATAAGGTCTGCATTTAACCCTTAAAAGTCCACATTAAGAGAGGAGTGTCTCTCAGTAGTAGCAGAGCCCATGCACCAAGCTCTGCTGATATAAATGCAAAAACCTCTACCTCTGGTCTTGCCGGAGTCATCTGCTGTCCTGTTGGTAATAGTTTCCATCATGTAATTAAATATATACTGTAGCCATCCATAGCTACAGAGCTAAACACAGTTTTAAAAAAAAGTTTGAAAAATGATGACATACAGTCTTTTAACAATATTGTCTTTATTACACACTAAGTAAATACAGAACTTGGGCCAGTGATACGAAAAATATCAACAACTGGGCAGTTTAACAGTCACTGCATTCCCATACAATATAAGGTTCTGTAATGGTTAATAAAATGTTTTTGCTCCAAGCTGGAAAACTGGGAAAGAGACAAACACGGGTGTGTATCTTTCTGAAGACAGGATATAAAGCAAAGAATAAGATACTATACTTTGAAGTGGTTTTTACATGTCAATAGAGACAAATGATATTGTGATGAAATGACAGTAGGTTAGTGACAGTAGGCTATAAGGGAGGTTAAAGCAATATGATGTTGGCCATAAGTGTCAGGGGCAGTCCTGATTAGATTGATGTCACTTTTATTACCTTGTCTTTTCACTTCCTGTTTTATTTTGGTACTCATTTCCTCTCTCGTTTTAGGCAGCTTCACTTCCTGAGTTCCTTCGTGCAATCAGGGTCTGCCACAGCCTAATGCAATTCACCTGGTGTATGTGCTCCTCTTTTGTTTGTTAGAGTATTTAGTTCCCTCCCTTGCAGCTTCCCTTTGCCAATTCGTCTTAGTCTTTTGAGCTTAGCGTTCCAGCCTTTTTGCCTGTTAGATTTAGCTTTCTTGTGTTTTGACCCCTGCTTGGATTTAGACCTGCCTTGCCTCTGCTTTTTGATACTTCTGTTTCTGCTGGATTTTTGTTGCTCAACTCTGGACTAAATTAAAAGAACTTTGAGTTTTAATCCACTGTGTCAGGTCTTGCATTTGAGTCCTTCATTTCTGAGCCTTGTGACAATAAGAAAAAGAATCAGCCTGCACACTTTTTTCCGCAGAAAATGTAACAAAGATTTTCAACCCTTTCTACATCTTGGCTTATCATATGAATATATGATGATTTTATAGAGGGAAAATCTGTCAGAAGATTGGAGCAAGTACAGACATGTATATTTTCACATACCACTGCTCTGAAACCTCTCTTGAACATTTCAGTGCATGTATGAAAACAGCTTTAGTTATTCTGCAGAGAACAGTACAAACGGTTTCCACAGTAGCCAGATGATTCGGGGGTTTATAAAACTCAATATGAAACCAATGAGCTGAGAAAGGAGCAAAGCGTTAGAGAAACCATGTCTCTCTGGACAGCAATATCATTAAAACAATTGCCTTGGTTCCCGGCTGATAACTAGCGAAAGTAAAAACTGAAAAAGTAAGCATCAACTCTCATACAATTTGATCACTCAGTGATCAATAGTCGCATCCTTACATATTATCCTCTGCTGTAAAGTATTGAATAAAAAGGTGTGCCCTTTTCATTATGTCCTTTTATCCTTTAATTATATGATTGCAGTAAACCTTTTTTGCCTAAGAAAATAATCTGCATAGCAGTAAACTTCTGATGTGAGCTGTTAAAAGTAAAAACTAGCAATGGTCGATAAGGGAGATTCATTGCCTGAGACTATGGGTCTTACAAGTTGACTGCACAGTAATTACATCTCTCGAGGATCCAGGAGAGAAAAGTTTTCAAAACTGGGAGGGGAGAAAGGAAGGCTGGTGAGGCAGGAGCAGAGGAGCTTCATGCTCTGCAGGCGTCACCATACTCTCCTCCCTTTTGAAACAAAGTATGAATTCTAATATCTCATCAGGAGGCAGGCAGGGAACTCTGGAGACACTTTGTGCTGCTTGCTCCTTTCCTACCTTTGCAGGTTCCGTATGTTACTCTTGTTTTGCCAAAGCTTAGCTATTGCTGATTAGATTCATTAATCATTTTCAACTATCTTCTTTTAAAAGCATGCTTCCTAGAAAGGAATGCTGATTTTTTTATTTTATTCTCTTAACTATAATAAAAAGAATAACCAGTTTTGTAATATATCCTTCATCAAAGCACTCCAAAATTATTAGATATCACTTTTAACAATGTACTGCTTGTACAATTGGGGAACGTTTTTAGCATCAAGTTGTGATGTTTAAGAGAGTTAAAGTGTCTAATTTTAAGATAGGGTCTTTCAATATGCCTAAAATCTGTTTGTATTACTGCATAACTTAACCATCCATTGCTTTTTTAACTGAGCATAAAGATGAAGATGATTTGAGGCACATAATTAAGATTTCAGATTTTTAATTAAAGTAATGATTAATGAAATAGCAACTGAATGAATAGAGGGCTTTGTTTACAAATATAACCTATAAGACTTATTCATGGGTACTGAGTCATACCTATGAATGAAATTTCACCCATAATAAACATGTTTTTACTGTTTCTTCTAATTTCTATTTTTAATTTCATATTTTCATTTGGAAATCTGTATAAAAGCTTACATTTTCAATATGAATAATGTGATGAAGTACTCTATAACAGGCCTAACCAATTAAAAACCAGTGGGGTCCGAATAAAGAAAATCAACAACCAGTAAAGGTCCGAAGACATTTTACAATTATAATCCGTTACTTTAATAAGCATTTAACACTGAAATAAAATAAAGGTGTTTATGCATCCATGTTATATATTGAATTTATAAATAAAAAAAATTAAAAAAAGAAAGTTTTTCCATTTTAACATCTAATTTGTTTTTGAAGTATAGAACAGCAATCTTTCAGTTTGGTATATTAATATATCCTGACTCACTTTTTTTTTTTTAAACCTGAACTGACCGTTTTGTTTTTCTTTCTTTTTAATGGCTTAATGAGAGCAGTGCGCTTTTTGCTGCCCTGCAAGGCTTTAAACCTAGGACTGAATGGAGACAAAGCCCTTCTAAAGCACATATCAAGGTGTTCATTTGTCAGCCTGGATCCATATTTATTTTCCATTATGTAAATGGTGGGGAATCCTGCTTCACAGCAGTAAGTTGAGCCAAACATACTTAAAATTTGCAGGGTCATCTTTGAGCACACCATTTCACTCTTCTATCATCAGTTCACCGCAGTTCTTCCAACCGTCTCACTTTCTCTGCTCTCTTTTTCTCATCTTCTCCTTCTTTCCCATCGCCCGGCTTGCCACAGGTTTGCCTGCTGTGTCTAAAAGTAGCTAGCAGCAGCAACCCAGACTGACAGCAGCTCATTGGCTAATTTGTATAACTTGCAGCGGCACGGCGCTGGACGCTCCGAATGGCTTTACCATATTAACAGGAGAAGTGGCGCAAGTGACGTTTAGACACTTAAATCAGGTTGGGTTTGGCTTAGCCAGCAGGTGGTCCATCATCTCGTGACCTCTGCTCTATAAATTATTAAAAAGGAACATCAACAGATCAAATTAACATTTCAAACTTAACCTATTTATGAGTTTTTCTGTTTTCAGAAGACACCACGTTGGTGACCCTTGATATACAGTATTAAAAATTGATCTCTAGTAATTAACTAAATCTTTTAGACTGTAGAGACTTTCTCAGTATTTGCATTTAGAACATATAATGTTTAAATAATAATGCACTAGACTGATAAAAGCTTGTGTGATAATATAAAGTGTATTGAACAAGTTAAAGAAAACGTAGCCATAGCCATCACCACTGCCACGATCAAATCAGATGAAGTGGATCTCAGATGGATCTCATAGACTCAGATGGTTTTGTAAAGCTATTTTTGGATTGACATTCACAGAGCTTATAATTCGGGGTGTCCCGATACAACTATTTTTATTTCCAAAATGATACCATAATTGCAGCTTTGTCTGCTCGTATCTTGCATACTTCCATTATTTTTTTGTTGTTTTGATGTGTAGAATGTTATTCGTTCATCAAATGATTGTATTTAAACTGAGAAGAAGAGTCAGCATCATTAGATATGAGATATGAGAGTAATTAAAGCAGTAAGAAAGTCTGCGGACCCTTTTATTATAGACGAAATCATTCAAAAATATATGAGGTAGGGATTTCTAAAAACAAAAAAACAAAAAAAATAATCAAATCATTTTAAAAAAAACATATAAAAGAAATTCAGAGGCTGTTTTAAATTAGGTTTGCTTAAAATAAATAGTAGGAAAATATCATAGTGAATTGCAAATATTAGAAGAACCAACTGAGTGTTTCATTTCCTTTCTGTTTGAGAATGTACTTTACAATCTTTTTGTGCTTATTTTCTGTTTCTATGCTTTTTCACCCATTTCTTTAATAAAATCTTACTTGGTAATTCTGACTTGACCTGAGAAGTTTGTGTGAGTGGTTGTGTTTCTTTGTGACCAGCCTCTGATTAATGTGCAGTGTGTATTTTTTGTTTCATATTGACAAAACATGAGACTCTAAAATACTGTTTACTGAGTGTTACATTATGCTTTTAGTATTGACAGAACAGATTACCATTTTACATTACCATGGGTCCCATCCTAGTTCCAAAGTTAATCACATTAGAGTTGCTGGTTACAGTAAGGATCAATGTCTCTGGGCGAAACAGAGCTGGAGTTATTTAAAGGAAACCTAAATAAAAAACACCTAGATTGTTTCTACTCAATCGATGAATCCCTGGTGTCCATCAAAAAAAAGCTGGCCAGAGGCACAACAACACCTAGAGGACTAGTGTGAGGAGAGAGGAGAAGAATTTCAACACTGTTTCATACTTGCTGCTTTTTTTGTGTCTTTTTGACAGGCAACCACTGACAGATCAGCATCCTCAGTTAGGTTGTGTTACTCAATGTGCAATGATAAGTACACCCAGGCTGATTTAATACATTTGCAATGTTACGCACCACTTTATAATAATTAAACAGGATTTCAAGAATACAAAATGTGCTCCCAGCAGCTCTGAGAGAGATAGATAGAGCACACAAAATTGCTTTATAAATGAATGATCAAAATGTATTTTAACCTTTGTCGCAGTCCTAAAGACAACATTCACAACAATTATCAGAGGTTCAGGGTACACATGAGAGAACCTTCACATGATTTAATATAAAAGCCCCCCATTGAAAAGAGCTGTAGTAACTGTTGAAAATAGGTCTTTGAATTAATTGCAATCTTTGCACAAATTAATTAGTACTACATTTCTACACAATTGGAAGATTTGTTAAAGTAAAGCATGAATTTAGTAGCATTTATGGCTAAAAGGATAGCACGGCGCTTTAAACAGTCTAGAAGTGTACCAAATTTTTGGTGGCTTTTCTGCTAAATATTGTTTTTTTTCACCAGCTGCTGTAGTAGTGACCAGACCTGGTTGATATTTAAGCTTTTCCACCTTTGAATTTATATTTTATTGGCGAAACTACAAAGGTTACATATGTGTATAAAGGAGCAGCTTTCCACTGCAGCTTTTATGAATTGAACAAAATCGAAGCCCCCAGCAAAAAGAAATGTTTTGAAACTTTTACAGACTTCTGATTTAACTATGATTCTTTACTAATTCTGTTATTGTAACAAATTTAAATATATATTTCACATTAAATCTTACATTCAACTGGGGGATACGTTACAGAAAAATGTTAAGATAGGAACACAATTACCCAAAATTTTTTACAGCAATTTATGCATTAAAATATACCTAATAATGTTGATTGTGAACCCACTGCTGTTTGCCTCCCTTCTTGGAACCTACTTGGTACCACAAACAGTCCTCCTGCTATCTAAGCAGTTTAATTAAACTAATCGCCTTGGACAGGGGATTTTGCCTCTGAGAATCGCGTTACCTAATTTGCATTTAAATTGTGCAATACTGACAGGAATATTTTGGCATTGTGTGGGATGACTTTCTATCACCATGGGTTATTTGCTATGATGTAATACTTTTGAATTGTTTGAATTAATGATGTAGTGATCACTGTCCCTCTTGTCTCTTGTTATGATTGATTATTTGATTCCATGTTGAGTCCGTTCTCTCTTCTGTTTGCAAGGTGGGTTGCACTAAAGTGGGCAATTGTTCTTTATAATGGCCAAGAAGTTAACGTTTTTATGCTTTCTGGCTGCTGGAGTAGAACATTTATTCTGTTGGCTGAAATGTGTCAGTGTAGGAACTCGGCCCCTTAAATTGCTTTGATTTAGACACAGGGCCTCTGTTGTCCCCACAGTACAGTAGTCATTATCACTGGCTTTGAAATGATAATTAGGGCATGTTAATAATTATTTACAGAAGTGACTGATATGATATGAACACAGTCATTACATCTGACACAGTTAGGTACCAGCATCATTTAACAACATGGGAATTGCACTAGCAAATATATATCCAAGAGCTAATCCGAAGTTTAACACATAATTTTTACAATGCTCTTAAGATTTTTTTTTCTCATGTTCAGAAATGTAAAAGTAAATAAGGTTTTTTAAGTTTGTATTGTTTTTCAAAAGTAGGTTTGATGCAGGTGAAACAAAAATCTCTGTTAGTTTGCTCCCTTAGTCAACCTAAATAGAAAAATTTTTTGAGGTAATTTATTTTTCTCTAGCAGCCCTTAAAGCAAACAAAACTCACGGTAGAAATATGTAAACTGTTTAGGCTTATAAAGAAATAATTATTTATGATTTATTAAAAGTTGTTGGCACAGCTTACCAAAAAACTAATGTTCAGCTGACTGAAAAAATAGCTCTGAAAAAGCTTTTTGGGTGAAACCTGGTATGATTTGGAGAGACAGCATCCATCCCAGTATGGATGGTTCAGCTCTTCTTTTTAAGAATATGCCCAAACTTGTTAATCCTCCAAAACCCCGACAGCCCAGGATGCAGACCAACATGCAGAGTTGTAGTTTAAAATACTTCTCTGCAGCGTTTCTACTGCTACCCACCCATTATCCCATACAGACAGTATCTTGCCTGCGGTCAAAACCAAATATATTAGAAAAAAAAAAAAGAACGTCAAAAAGGAGTAAATCATTACAAACTAATAAAAAAAAAATGACTCTAGCTGATAAAAAAATGTTTTAACAATTAAATGGTTCATTACAACCACCAAGGAGGTAATGTTAATTATATTTGCAAGTGTGTCTTTTAGCAGGATTACTTGAAAAGTTGATGTGCTCCTCATATCAAGGAACAATTCATTCAAAGTTTTTGATGATCCAGACCATAATCTGGATAGAAGATTTTTTAAAAGGACTCTTATGCTGTCAAATAGGGAAATATAGCAGATCAAGCAGTTCCCTGCTAAAGCAGAAGGGGGCAGCAGTTATTATTTTCAGCGTTAAAACTTTCTTTTTTGATTAAGTTTATGGTTATAGTTTCTCAGATTATCCTGAGCTATCTATACTGTCATGCTGCAATAGGGTTAGAGTGATGGAAGACACATTCTCTGATGAGAAATATAGGCAAGGTTGCTGCTATTAACACTTTATTATTGATAGATTATAGATAGATAAATTAGATAGATTACAGATACATATAGATTATAGATTTGGGCCTGTTTTGTTAGCTCTTAATCCTGTTTCTCTAGACATAGATATGGACTCAGCTTTGACTGTGAATAACTGTATGTGCTCTTTTTCATCCCTTTTGACATGAAAACTGGCTCAGATCTCATCTGATCAACTGTTTCTTTCCTAGAAAAACATATTCTAGAGCTAGTTATCCGTTACCTTTTCAAAAATAGAAAACACTTATGGATCAGCTCTACTATGTTCCTTTTGTATGTTTTCTTCTGTCTCTTTATAGGGCTTGTGAATGTGATGTCAGCAGCGCAATGCATCTCATAAAAATATGACACAGAAGCTAGTGAATGCAGCATTGCTATTGGAGCAGTACCTCTAAAAGATGAGCAGAAATTGACCGCCTGCAGGAGGGGAACAGAAAACTTAGCTTCAACTTGTTTTAGGAATCCAAAAATTTCTCTTTGCATGGCATTGTTGTTAACGTTTGCTTTGGCGGGTGACTCGTCTTAAATTATTGCAAAAACCTGAATAACAATACATAGTGACGTCTATTCACAAACCCTATAGATTATAGAGATGGGCATATCCAGTAAAAAGATTCAGCAGTACTCAACAAGTAACAAAGGACACACCTTTAAAGACCAAAATGTTCAGAATTTGTTCAAGGAGGATAGATGGTTTGAAAGGTAAAGGAATCCTGCTTTTTTAAAAAGAATTATTCTTTTGCATAATTCATACACTCACCGGCCACTTTATTAGGTACACCTGTCCAACTGCTCGTTAACACTTAATTTCTAAGCAGCCAATCACATGGCGGCAACTCAGTGCATTTAGGCATGTAGACATGGTCAAGACAATCTCCTGCAGTTCAAACCGAGCATCAGTATGGGGAAGAAAGGTGATTTGAGTGACTTTGAACGTGGCATGATTGTTGCTGCCAGAAGGGCTGGTCTGAGTATTTCAGAAACTGCTGATCTACTGGGATTTTCACACACAACCATCTCTAGGGTTTACAGAGAATGGTCCGAAAAAGAAAAAACATCCAGTGAGCGGCAGTTCTGTGGGCGAAAATGCCTTGTTGATGCCAATAGTCAGAGGAGAATGGCCAGACTGGTTCGAGCTGATAGAAGGGCAACAGTGACTCAAATAACCACCCGTTACAACCAAGGTGGGCAGAAGAGCATCTCTGAACGCACAGTACGTCGAACTTTGAGGCAGATGGGCTACAGCAGCAGAAGACCATCCGGGTGCCACTCCTTTCAGCTAAGAACAGGAAACTGAGGCTTCAATTTGCACAAGCTCATCGAAATTGGACAATAGAAGATTGGAAAAACGTTGCCTGGTCTGATGAGTCTCGATTTCTGCTGCGACATTCGGATGGTAAGGTCAGAATTTGGCGTCTACAACATGAAAGCATGGATCCATCCTGCCTTGTATCAACGGTTCAGGCTGGTGGTGGTGGTGTCATGGTGTGGGGAATATTTTCTTGGCACTCTTTGGGCCCCTTGGTACCAATTGAGCATCGTTGCAACGCCACAGCCTACCTGAGTATTGTTGCTGACCATGTCCATCCCTTTATGACCACAATGTACCCAACTTCTGATGGCTACTTTCAGCAGGATAATGCGCCATGTCATAAAGCTGGAATCATCTCAGACTGCTTTCTTGAACATGACAATGAGTTCACTGTACTCAAATGGCCTCCACAGTCACCAGATCTCAATCCAATAGAGCATCTTTGGGATGTGGTGGAACGGGAGATTCGTATCATGGATGTGCAGCCAACAAATCTGCAGCAACTGTGTGATGCCATCATGTCAATATAGACCAAACTCCCTGAGGAATGCTTCCAGCACCTTATTGAATCTATGCCACGAAGAATTGAGGAGGTTCTGAAGGCAAAAAGGGGTCCAACCCGTTACTAGCATGGGGTACCTAATAAAGTGGCCGGTGAGTGTACATGGATAATTCAAAGTACCTTACTTGTATTTTATAAGTTAGAAAAAAAAAGAAGCAAAAAAAGATAAGAAAAACATGAGTAAAACAAACAAACTGTTGGACCAAAACCCTAATCTAATATCTCAGTTAACATTTTAGCTTCCAGAGTCAAAGGCAGTTCTAAACAAATGGGTTTTTAACTTTGACTTAAAACAATCAATCTAATACAGACAACATATTCATCTATTTCCAGTTGTTTAAACTATTTGCCTGATTTACTTTGGGAACCAACTTTCAACTACAGTAAGCCCATCACAATAACAACAGCCTCTACAGAAGCAGGGTGGAGAGGTGAAGCTTTGCGCTAATATTTTGTTTCTTTATTTCATCTGCATTCCGACACTTTAAAAAAAAACTTAGACTTAGAAAACTTTTATTGTAAAAGTTTTTACTTTTTGATAAAAAAAAATGTATTGATATGAAAGTTCAGAGCATTAAAATATATATGGTACAGTTTTGCAGTGTTTTGGTTTGGTGTTGTCAGTTTGATGCAGAGTCTGTGACATGATTTAGAGTTTTTTCAACAGTTCAGCTGTCTGATGGCGGTGGGGAAATAGCTGTTTCGGAATCTGCTGAACCAGCATTGAATGCTGCAAAGCCTCTTCCTAGAGGGCAGCAGGGAGAACAGATCCATGGAGGGGGAGTGAGTGTTCATTGATGATGTTACAGGCCATGGACACGTAGAGCTGGGATGAAATGTCTTTGATGGAGGGGAGAAGAGCCCCGTTGATTTTCTATGCTGTTCTCATTACTCTTCTCACCTTCTTCCAATCTGTGGCGCTTAAGCAGATTATTACACATGGAATGATCATGTTTTTTTCCATGTCCGAAAAGCCTGTATTATCCCCAAGGGATTTGCATGTAACAGGACACACATCATTTCACAGAAGAAAAGCATAATGTAAAAATTAAGAAAAAACAAACAAACACTGGTTTAAGATACCAACAGCAACTGGTATAAACTAGTTCTTCTCTATTGGTTCTACATTTGGGGACTCAGCCCACAGAGAATGGGTTGGATCTGAGGAAATATGTCTGTCCCATTTCCCCTCCACACAAACATCATGCCAGTTCTTAAATGCTCCCAAGCAGTTTTTTTTGTAACATATTTTTATTAATGATTTATCATTATTAATATTTCTAAATTTCTGATGGGGGCTTGAGCAGATGCCAAAAAGATAGTTTGTTATCAATAATGGTTCCCAGATAGGCATACTCGTGCACAAATTCCATTCTTTGCAAGTTAAAGATTTGCAGAAGAGGAAGACTTTCTAAAATCATCATACTGTGCATCTGCTTTGTCTTTCATCTGTTAAGTCATACCAATCCATGAAATAACACACAACTGGGCTTAGTGTCAGAGTTGAAGCTGTAATAGCAATGTGCATATGCAATGAAATTATAAAAATCTGTTTAATCATCATTGCAGTATAAAACAAAAGCTGGTGTAAGCATGACCTTTAAAAAATTCATTTTGCCATATGAGGTAAGAAATATTTGAAAAAATGACTAACTTGCATAAGGGAAATATGAAGAGCATAAAAATAGCAGCTTTGCAAATTACTTTCTACCATGCCACTGGATGTTTTTAGTTCCTTAAAACGTGTAAATAAAGGGCAATGGAAGTAGAAATTGAACTTATGGATTTTTACTCTGGAACTTAAAGAACCAAAGTGAAAATGTGAAAATCATTTCAGCAATAATAACCAAGGCTTCAGCTGCAGTACACCCAATATTTCAGATAAAATAAAAGACAAAGAAAAGTTTCCCATAGGTGAGTGACACTTTTTAATATTCTCAATCTAAGAGCAGTGCAATACATCTGCTGTGACATGAGAGCATATTTATAACCTGTTCTACTGTACTTCTTCAGGGTGAATCATTACCAGCAGCTGTCACATTTATGTACTTTCTTCACAGTAGTCTTGCTTCTCCTGGAGGAAAAAAAAAACATTAAAAGCAAAATCTTTCTGGTAGTTACATTCGTATTACGTAAAACCAGGTAGGTTACTAAATAAGCATGTATTCCTCCCCTCAAGGTCTACAGAGATATTCAAGAATTTTGTCATTTCCTCCCATAACCTGGGAGGTAGAAAGCACTCTAGCTTAGAGCTGCAGCATTCAAATGATGATCATTCTTTTATTATTTTAATGTGAATTCTCCATAGTTCAAATGAACTGAGGGTGTGAAAACTATTACAAATTGAGTTTTTTTGGTGACGAGCGGATAGGCTAATTAGGTTAGTGTTCCGTCAAAAGAAAAGAAGAAAAGAAACAACCAACCAATATTTAATCATACTTTAACGTAATTATTTTTTGGTATTTTCATCTTTCTATTTGTTTTGAGATAGACCACCTGTATGAAGTGCCCTGTGATTGATGTTGGTATTATTTTCAAAATATTTAATGTAATTATCACCTCCATCTTTACGGCTTAGAATTTAATTTGACTTTTACAGCCAAGCTCAAGTTACCAGTAAAACACTCAGTCTGCTCATATTAATAGAGTGGAAACAAACTGGTTTGCTTGTCTTAGCATTTGCACAAGCTATTGTTGTAAATCAAATGCAACATGCCCACTTATTGAACCACCCCACCAGTATTCCAGCCCCCTTTAATCACTAAAGTGACAAATTATTACTTTTAAACGAGGTCACTTTAGTGATTAAATCATGTCACTTTAGTATCTGTTAGGACAGCTGCCTATGAATTAAACAGGAAGCTGTCCCCTGGAGTCTTTACCTTCCGCTGTTTACATGTATGCCCTGAAGCTGATTGGCCCTGCCTAAATAGGGGGTGTATGTAAAATTAATTTGCAAATCCTTTTCTGGGTTCCCCTGTTTTGATAGATGCTATTTGTAGCTTCCCAGATCAACACAAACTAGCTGTCCAAGTCACTTGGAGGGCTGAATCTATTTTCATTTGTATTACTCCTGATACAATTATCAATAAATAGCATAAATGACATATGCTATACTGAGATTACCCAATTTAAGATGAGATAAACTTGAAGCCTTTCATGGCTAACTCTTGCCCACCTCACTAGTTGTTTAAAACAAGGTTGCCTTCGACATGGTCTCAGCAGTGAGAAGAGTTTGTAATATGTTTTTGGATTTTTGTTCTTTTATTCCTAACAATGCAGCTTTAATCAACGACCAGAAGAGTGCTTCACTATGCATTGAAGTAAAATCCCATTATGTAGTTGAAAATTCCCTCATTAGAATGTTTGAAAAAATCAGAAAATCTGACTGACATTTTTACTTCTTTTTCTTTTTACATTTTTGTTGTATTAGATGCATGCACACTGGAAGAGGAGACAGGCGAGGTGTCTGGGTAAGCAAAGTCTTGGTATCTCTGCTGAGACTTCTCTCCCTGGAACCCAGACCATGATGAGCAGACAATGAAAAGTATGACTATGTATTGCGATTAAGGATGCCACCTTTCATAAATAAAATTAAGGGATCCCTACCATTGCCCTGGTCCAAAGACTTCCAGTGAGGGCTTGGGGGGCTTTGTAATTGTTTCTGTTAAGTCTGGGGTCAAGAACTTTAAAAATAAATTAAATATCAAATATTGAAGCATTAAATGCTTTCAAGCCACTTTGCTATGAGAATGACAAAAGAAAATGTATCTGCATTCTCCAAGAGATCCAATATTTTTTTTGGTAACTCTTTCCAAAATTATTCCTAAATAATGATGCCATGAAAATTCCAAGATTTTCACCTTCATAAATATACAAAAATATCTTAACATTATTTATTTCTTTACTTTTAGTCTGTTAGCATGTTTTAATCTTTAAATGGCCAACTCATGGTCAAAGACTGTCAAAGACATACTGTATCTGCATCTGCTTTCAGCCATTTTAATGTATAGGTAATGTATATGCGATAGCTGTATCCTCATCAGCAGAAAATTGACAGAGCCCTTGTTCATCCTGAGAGAAGCAAAGGCAACAGAAAACTCATTAAGTGTGAATAATTGTAAGTGAAAAATGTTTGTAACATGTTTTGTGAAGCTAATGGATGTATCAAAAGTTTTTCAAACAAATTATAATAGGTCGCAGTGTTTTGGCTATACACTGTGCATATGCCAACCAGTGAGAAAACACTTTTTGCCCACTTCTCAGTAGAGCTATTACCTTTTTTAAAGTCACTAGATGTCAGTAAACAAAATCCCCACCTAACGTGGTTACATGGCCATCTGTGTGTACTGTAATTGTAACTGATGCTGTAGGTAGAAGAGCCAGAAAGTGAGCAAAACAAGTGACATAAATGTTTCCCATACTTACAGTAGCTTGGTGAATGAACATTTTTATGGCCAAACTGTCAAGTTACTCAAAGGGCTTTATTTATTTCTCTAGCCTAATTTACCTGTACATGTTATGTTGAGCCTGCTTGATTTGCGATTTTGTATTCTTTATGCTATGCCTTTGTATCATCAACGTCACTAAAACATATTTAGATTTTACTGAATGTCCGTGTGTGTCATTTATTTTCACCTCTTTTCATATGTAAAATTGTAAAAATTCTGAACTCTCTGAAAGGAGAGTTGCTACAGGTGTGTGGCTCAGGCTTGAAGCTAGTAGCTGCCTCTGTTCATTCATACTTTTTCTGAACAGTTTTGTTCCTAACAGGCAAATCAGTTTTGTTTTTTTAAATTCATTTTCAATGTGGTTTAGTTTTTAACCTTTATGGTACATTTAAGATTCATGGACTACATGACACAATAACATGTGAAAGTATATTAACATATTTTATTATTTTCTTTCTTTAAAAATCAAGTGATTTTTTTCATTCAATCAATATTAATATTGGATTTGAATATTAATTGAATATGGCAGAAAAGTCATAAGGTCTGCAACAGTGGAATTGATATGAAAATGTGATTTGATGGGAAAGTAGTCAGTTCATTTTGATAATTCTATTATTTAATACAATCTAACTAACATATATACCCCTTTCCCATTAACTATAAAAGTGTTTAAACCTGGGAACGATCCTATTTTTTTAAATTTCCACAAAAAAAGAAAAAAAAGTTGCTCTAATAAAGGTGCTTACAATTAAAATTATCCATCTATTTTCTCTTGCTTAGTCCTTGTCAGGGTCGTGTGGGGCCGGTGCCTATCTCTGGCAGTGTACAAGTGAGAGGCAGGGTACACCCTACACAGGTCAGCAGTCTGTCACAGGGTAACACAGAGACACATAAAGACACGTAACCCTGCACACACACACACACAAACACCTAAGTAAATTTAGAGAAGGTAATTAAGCCAACAGTCATGTTTTTTGTTTTTTTTTTGGACTGTGGGAGGAAGCCGGAGTACCTGGAGAGAACCCACACATGCAAAGAGAGAACATGCAAACTCTATGCAGAAAGACCCCAGACCAGGAATGCTACCCCCTGCACACCCCTGTGCAGCCCAATTAAAATGATCATCCATCCAAATTAGATGATATGAAGGTTACATTTTACTTTTATGAGCTTAGATCTATCTACAGCTATGTCTGATGCAGGGGCATAAAGCAGGATTTCAGAAAGAGATACATGCTGCCATTAAGGTGATGTCTTTTCCTATGAGGTCAGACCTCATTCTGCATGACCTACAACAGTGTGGCTTCATAGAAACAGAGGTTGTGAGTGCTTTACTTTTGAGCATTTTTGAATTCCAGAGCTGTCTCTTTCTAAGTCCGCAAATACTAAAGAGAAAGACTAGACAATGGTCAAAAATTATTAAGCAGCGTACAATCTAATCTAGATCGTTTAGAATCTGTTGTTTTGAAAAAATATACTTACAGATGCTATGCATTTAAAATTGAAATTATATTTTTAACAAAAATAATGGGAAATATTTCTGTTACAAGTTTTGTCCAAAGACAGTATAAAGTATCCAAAAAAGACTTGAAGTATAACTTGATTTTCAAAAAGTAATAAATCATGGTACTGAATACAAACATACTCCAAAAGAAAAAGAAGGATTTAATCTTATTTATAAATTGTGCTTTATCGTCCCACCTCATCTTAATTCATTCCTTTGGTTTCACTAATCTCTTAACAGTACAACAAAACAGATATGTGTCCAGCTGTAAAGAGAGAAGATGTGAAAATGTCAAAGTGGTTTGAATATTTCCCCTGGCATTGTATTTAAACATGGGGAAGGGGATGTTGCTAACCCTCTCTCCCAGGTGGTGAAAGGATTATGTTCCCCACTAGCTTTACTTCTGTTTTCTCCCCTCCCTTTTCCTTTGTTAATCTGTTTGCTTTTGTTTTTTTATTATTGTGCTAATCTTCTTTCCTCTATCCACTGTGAATAAGTCAGTACAAGGTTGATGACAGGATATCTCTCTCCACATGGGCAGGATGTAGGCAAGAAACCAGTTCTCCCTGGGATTTTTGTTAGAGTAACAGTAAAGCATGTTAAGGAAAACTTTAATTTTATTCTCCTACCAATGTTGGGATGGATAAATCATATTATAAAGGTCTATTATTAAAAGAGAAGTCCAATCATATTTAGAATTCAAACTTCTAAAAGAACTTTAAATATGAATTAATTACATACTGTTCAATAAATGATAAATGCTTTTAACTAAGAGTAATTTTCATTTGAATGTGCTTTACTGGAGACATCCATGTTTGTCAAAGAGCACTACTGCCCCCTACCAGTTTGTGACGTCACAGTGTGGTATCGGCTGCTGATCAAGTCCCAGTGCTGATTGGTGTTTGTCACAACGCGCTATTATCCAAGTCATCTTGAAAGTACTTTTCTTTGAAATGTTGCTACATATGATGTGTATTTTCTCTGGCCGGAAGTGCAATAGCAAATACACCGACAAACCCACGGTGGATCATGAATCAGAAAGGTGATATAACTAATTTTCTTTTCAATTTTACCCAATGTCTTACAACATCCAACTGCCATGCATGTGGGCATTGTCAGTTTATAGCTCTTGCAGATTTCAATGGTGAAGTCCTTTGGAAATCTTAAATAATTGTTGTTGATTGCAGCTGTGTCGTTCCCATTGATTTTGCTCGTAAAGCGGGGAGAATGACTCTAGGCTTACCGTCACTGCCGGAAGATGTCAGGAGTGAGGTGTTGCTATATTTGGGCAAAAATGGTCGGTCCTGGACTCAGTGATCGCAATGAAAATTATTATTATTTTTTTAATGAATAAGGCTAACTTCATTAAATCACTGCAAATGCATTAGTTTTAGGTACAGATAATGATCAATTGATTATTCCTTACTGACCGAACTTTAAGGCACACAGTGGACTTTGTGGCCTAACGACTTGATGGATATGAGTTATTGTAAACTATTCCTCAGGCCAATATACAGAGCTTGACACTATCAGTGCTACAAGCGGAGCTCCCCTCTTAAAATACCAACTATGTAAGTTAGAAGATGATGCACCCTCACTGGCCAGGTTATGTGATCTGGAAGAATGTATCGCTTTATGGCCGCAGGCTCTTATATAGTCATGGAGCTAAGGCTTTTGCTCTACTACTTTTTCCACTTGCTGAACTACTGGTCATGGCTAAGGCAAAGAAAAAGGTTAAACTTTCTGAGGAGGCTAAAAAGAGAAAGGGATTGTCCCTGAGGAAAAACAAGAGTCGATCTTGGGAAGGAGTTTGTTCGTTGGTGCAGGCTGACATAGGAAACAAAATGTAAAACCGATTGTTTTTTTCTAAAGTTTATTATTCGACTGGTAAGTAGACACTCAAATACCTTTTTTAGTATTTTCGATGTTCTGTCAGGGTTCTGCAGTGGTTTCTGTGGCGGCGCATTCTTTGTTTTTCTCTTTCTCTCCTGCAGGTTACTGCTGATTAGCATGGAAGTCAGGTGCTGTGCGTAGGTGTTTGGTATTTGGTGGTGGCAGGGATTGCTTAAAGGTGGATGGCTGTCAGTGCTTTGAGTGTTAGGCGTGCGTGGTTGTCCAGCTCTGAGTCCCACTTTGAAGCACTTTCCGTGAGTCACAGATCTGTGCCTCATGCTCCCTTCGTTTCCAGATGCCCTGAAGAAACTCTGCATGTCGTCTTTGTTTTTGTTTTGTTTTTTAAATAAAATATCTTAAATCTGCCCTACCTGTCTCCTCGGTGTGTTCTGCATGTGGGTCAGAAAACTAGGGACCATGACATATGCTTAGTACAAGCAAAATACGGGCAGTTACAGTTCGATCGAACCCCACTGGCCAAAAGTTACACAGTGTGCCTTTAAATATATGCTGTTTTTTATATTTATTTGCTACATCTAATTGTTACAGATGATCTGAATAGTTTTGAAATCAGACACAAGGGCTGAATCTGGTGCAGTTGTTAGCACCATTGCCTTGCAGCTAGAGTGAATCCCTGTGCATGTGTGAGTACGCTGGATTCTTCCAACATTACATAAACATTATGGTTTGGTCTAACTTGGTATAGTTATGTTGAACTTATCCCTAGAGATGTTGTGTCCCAACATGGTGATTTCCCTGTGTGTTTTTGTGAAACTTTTGAACTGTCCTGGCAGGGTTCAAAAACCTCTGGCTCTGGAGTCTTATTTCGCTCTTTGGACCCGCTACATTGGCTCTCAATAATGGCTAAAAAGGATATAAAGAGCCATCTAATGTAGTATAATAACAAATTCAAGTTTTATTGGTTTTTATAAAGAACATTTTAATTTATTTTTTTCACAACAGAATGACATTGAAGGAAGAAATATGCTTTCAGGGCTTTCGGAGCAATATTTCTTTTTATTAATCATGCATTCTGTTTATCTTTTGCATCCAATTATAGAAGCAACTCAATCTGTCATCTTTTTGAATTGTGAAAATACGGATAAACTGTTGGTTGTTTAAGATGGTTAGAGATTTCCTATGGCAGATATTTGACCAAAAATAACTAGTTGTGTTTTATTAAAAGGTAATGTAATATTTTGTGGCTGTAAACAACTTTTACTGAGCCACACTCAGGCCAAATGGCTCTTTTGGTTTAAAAGGTTGCAGACCCTTGGGCTGCGGCTAACCCTTCCTTCCAACTAATGGATATAGCCACCAATCCTAAGTACAAGACAGTATAGAAAATAGATGGGTTGATAAATCATAATTTGGAAACTGCTGATTATCTTCACTCAGATTGTATTGCTTGGATAGTAAAAATAGTCTGATGATCTGGAACATTTGTGTGTAACATAAAGGCAAAGGAAAAATTAACAGAATTCTGTAAGTCAGGGGTGGTAAGGCTCGTTTTGGACTGCTTTGTATAAATGATTAAGCATCTTGTGTGAAAACAGGATCCACATTACACAATTAATAAAACTTGTAGTAAATTAGCTATGTTCCTCCACTTTTAAAAATAGAATTTTGCTTTGATCCTGACAGCAGTTCAGGATCCCCCAAAATTTTAAATTAAAGCAGAAAAAAAAGGTTTATTTTGTGAGTAATTACAATGCCATGAAAGGAAAGTGATGTGAGAGCACAAGCAGTCTCTGAATTACTTTGTCAGTCAAAGTGAGATGTCTTGGCATAGATTAGGTGGCCTGGAGATGTCTGTGCCATGTGTACTACACCAGCCTGTAATGGAAAGTAGAGTCATTATTATCTAATTAGGCAGACTAATGACGTGTCACAGAGAGCCATAAGGCCGGGACAGACTCCAATGTGCCGTCTGTTCTTCACTAAAAGCCTTTCTCACAGAGACAGACGCAACCTTAAACTTAAACTGATGAGCCATAACAAATATGACCACATGCATGTTATAAAATACATCCAAAGTTTTTCAACAAAACTGGTCTGAAGTAAAAATGTATGGAAAAATCTAATATTGGCAGCAGATCATTTCTGTTCTATATCGTGTATAGTGAAGTCTCTGTGAGGTGGCATGCTCCTCATTCAGGCTGAACATAATGAAACCCAAAGGGATTTGTAGCTTTGAATTTTGGAGTCTTGCATACAGTAGATTGTGTCATTTAAGTAGTTTAAGTATTTGACAGAACTTTCTGTTAACATGCTAGGTATCCCTTGTTTTGTTTGACTGTTGCATTGCTGAGGCGACTTCCAAAGCATTTGAGACCATTTGAGACCTGTACCTGTACAGTACAATCAACATAAAACCTTTTTCATCTACTTTTGTTTTTTCCCTTTAATCCCCCTTCTCATAGGGTGACAGTGGCTGTGACAATACGGGTTCATTGCCGGGTTGCAGATTGAAGCAGAGACTCTGTCCGTCTCTCCTATGTCCTTGGGCCCGACACTTTTAACGATAGAGTTGAACTAACCATACTACATTTGGCAGGGTTTAAATATAATATAAAAAAACACATTTGTGATTTTTAAATACAAGAATTGGTTGTAAAAGTTTGAAAAAATATGAATTCCTTTATCATAATAAGCACTGCTGTCCTTGAAAGATGGCTTAGAGTTTATCTTGTCTTCTCTAGAAATGTTTAGTCCTTGGTGCTATATAATTAATCTTTTGTGTAATCTAATCATAAAGCTGTTCCCAATAGCTGCTGCACTTTTTGAAAAAGGATCTTCCTTGATGGACTTTAAAATAAAAACAGTGGGACGAATTTTATTCCATCGAGATAATATACTAACTTATGGAAGTCTTGCACCGTTGTGATTTCTGGGGTGTTCTTAAACATCTTGATTTTATATGAGACCTGGACACAACTGTTTTAACAGGACAATAACCCATCTATTTAACAATGCACCAAAACTTTTTTAAGAAGGATACCGTGGGCTATCATTAAGGATCTTAAAAAGCCATTTAAACATTCACGAACTATGTTTAAGCCAGAGAACTATAATTTTCTTGGCAGATTTGTGAGAATAGAGAAGTCTTAGCCTTGGGGCTTTGACACTGGTAGTGGACTGGAGATAAAGGAGGAAGGGAACTGACTGGAGGACTGGACCAGGGCAGTGTAGAGGAAGGAGGTTAGTTGCAGCTTGGTGTGAAGGTTGGACTTCTAACGTTAAAAATGTAAAAATGATTTCTCCACACCCTTACCTGCATTATGATCAAGCTTACACAACCCTCACCAACCCTCAAACTGATGTTTTCAGCATATTGTCTCTCCTATTAAGTGATTCAACCCTGAAAAATATTAAACAATTTATCCAACAGGTTATATTGAAGTCATGATGCAACTTTTATACAGCAACAGAATGCAGAGATGAAAAACTTTTTAAACCAGTTTTGTAAATGTCAAATATTAAAGATTTTAAATTTGTTTGTGTGTGGGTTATTGTTAAACTGGGTGTTATAATTTTTTTAGGCACCCACAAGTTGTTTACTTGTGGAACACACAGATGTTACACAATTAATGTAATGGAGTGCTGTAATATACCTTTATATATAAAATACTGCAGTTTTTGACATTGTCATGATGGCTTTCTAAATAAACCCATATGCAGAACACACCACGGAGTCCGGGAAAAAGTTTATTAAGGTAAAACACACACAGGGTAAAGTTTGCACTGGTTCAGGTACTGGTCCGGGACTGGTTTCACAGAGTAATCTGCAGAGAGGTATTTGTTTGGTTAGCCAGGTAACAGCGATATCCAGATAGAGTCTTGATTCAGATTTGTACCTGATGAGGTTCAGACTGATCGGTGGAGAGAGGGAAACGGTTGGGTCCAGAGGCTGTGGGTTCAGCAGAGAGCCTAGCAACGGCAGAGTTCAGCTTCAGACTAGCGAAGTTCAGACCTTGAGTGGTTCTCCTAGTTCTCAGCGTCTGCTCTTGATAATGAAAGCGTAGAAGAAGAACTTTGCTGTTTACCTGTGCAAAGAAAGAAACAACAAAAGAAAAATGTCTTAGGACTTCAGTGTTGAGGAAGAGCATGAGTTCTTTGCCGAGCTGAATGCGCACTTTCATCTGGTTTGGTCTGCCGCGGTTTCCGTAGGCTCGTGAACTCACAGGCGCGCGCTTTTAGGAAATCCTATACACTACTGTTTATGCTCTAAAAACATTCTAAATGACTTCGTTTCGAGTAAATTATGGACGCTACCCACTCAGGACACTTGGAATACATTGGACGAGCAGTATGGAGGAATATTGACACGTTTTTTGTGGACTTTTATGGACCTTTCTGCCTCGGGCGCCATGGACCTCCATTATTTGAATGTCAGCAGACAGTAAGAAGCCTCCCAGATCTCCAGATGCATTTGAGATATCAAAAAAGTACTCCAGAGTGTTGTTCAGCATGGGGGTGAGTAGAAAATGAAGGCTAATCATGTTTTGGGTGTACTATTCCTTTAATATTCTTTACGGAGTGCCAACATTTAAATGCTAATTCTTTTTAGTAAAATATTTTTTTAAATACATAAGTTTTACATAATTTGTAAGCTTAGACTCCACTCTTTCAGGATCTGTAAATAAGTCAAATTTGACTTTTATGGATTTACCACAGGTGAAAAACAGTTTTGTTTAAATATAGTGTAATCTAACTCTAAAGAGTCACTATTCTTTATGTAATATATGATGCATCCAAGGTGTTTGTCTTTAGAAAATATAATATTGTTGTTCACTGGTTTGCAAAAAACAATCACCTCCATGTGATCAATAAAATTAAAATAAAAATTAGGATTTTGGAAGGACATACTGCACCTGAAAAAGATTAATCTAACCCATTTTATTCATAGAAACAACAAACAAAAAAAAGGAACAAAAAAACAACACAATTTTATTTGTATAGCCAGACTTTTCTGGATGAGCTCTGATTGTTTTGGCAAATTTTATTTAGATTATAAAAATACAAAGGTGTCACCATTGATCTCTTCCTTCAGCTCCAGGTCTATATAAAAGCCTTAAAACAAAACAGTTGTATAAGTGCTCTATCATCTTGGGATGATCGTTTTCTACTAACTGTCCAACTGTCAAGTGCTTTTAAAGTTATAGTTAAAGTCATTTTTGTTAAGTAAGGTTGTCCAATTACTACGCCAGAGACATGAGCAAATGTAGGTGAGGCTAAATTTTTGCTGCATTTCTTGACTCACAAAGGTCATCATATGTCTATCTACTTAAATTACATGTAATCCTGTTTCCTCTTATTTTAAAGAATGACAAGTAAGAATGGACCAATGGGCTATGCTATATTTATATTAAAACTCCAAAGACTTATTCAAAGTTCTTTGGCACTGAGATAAATCACTGCATGGCTTCAGAAACATTCACTCCATAGGAATCGTACCGGTGTTGTACAGAAAGTGTTGTGTGCTAGGTGCTGGACCCAGAATGCAGACAACCAGGTTTGGAGATAGGAGTGTAGTGACTATTTTTACAAAACTAAAAAAAATAAAACTAAAATTCAAAAAGTCAAAAAACTTAAGACAAAGGTGATCAAAGCAAAAGGTGAATTTAACTCAAATATCCACCTAATGCACTGTGGATTCTGGCTTACGCAGTCCAAAAAGATAAAAAAAAAAATCCAGTTTTCTCCGTTCAGACAAAACAGCTTACAGGCTTCACAGGAATCTGCTACTACTCTCACTTTGATTCCTGCACCTGTTCTTTGATTGACTGACTGAGACTGAAAATTGGTTAAAAAAAACCATATGACCACCCACGTACATACAGTAATGAGCTACCTATTTACACTGTGAAACACCCACATCCCAAGCTAAAATTAACTAATTAAATGAATCACTAAACAAATCTTATTCTAATTAACAAATCAAACTTAATAATCTAAATTCTAAGATTTAACTGAAAATGGAGAAATAGCTCCCACAAGGAGCAAATGACAGTTTAATTGGTTCTTCACAACCAAAATTCAACCTATACAGACTCAGAGACCACAAAAAGCTTCTTTTTTGCTCTACGGACAAAGGAAAATATTTATTTTTCAACATTTTTCAGAATAGGATTATAATCTCAACATCATAACCAGGGAATCTAAGAATTAAAACAAAGGCCATGTACATATTGAGACATCTGAATAAATGCGTGCCCGCATTACTGCATGCAGCACCACTGCATTGGCTGTAGTATGTACATGCTGGGACCATTGGTGGCTCTGTGGTTGGAAATTGCCACTAAAACATACCTAAAGCAGCGAACAAAAACACAGGGAATCCTTGAACAACTCATGCAAGTTAAACGTAAGGATAAAGATGGGTAAACATGCCGTTTACAGAGAAAGGATATAGACATGTCTTAAAGGACTTGAAGTTGGAGTAATATACTTTAAAATCCCAAAAAGGTCAGACTATGTTAAAATCCTTAAACTGAAAGAGGGCTTTGTTTTTGTTTTTCTTCCACGACTGCATACTGTCGATTTTAATTTTCCATCCTTCATTTCCTTGTTAAATTACAGTAGCTTTATCACAGTAAAAAGTTTTAAACATGAAAAATACAGTTTTTACTAACAAAATGTGTAGATCAGTGTGACTACAGAACTGGAAGAACATCAGCAATTACTTGGTTACAAATTATATCCATAGAGCAAAAATACAACTTCTGACTTTATAGTTTCTCAGTCCTATTTTTAAGTGATGGGAAGAGTCAGTAATTCAGATTTATCCTGTAAGGCCTCTTTTTGAATCACCGCTACTATAAGAAAATGGAAAGTGAGGGCAGAGCAAGAGAGATCAAAAGAGGATGGATGGATGTAGACAGACAGATAGATAGATAGAGGAAATTATTGCTTTTTGTTGCAAATATATTTTCTATATATTTCAAGAACAGAAAAAATAAATTTATATTTGAGATTATTCTCCATTTTCCTTTTACTGCCAACAGCTATCAGTGGTACTGTTTCTAAAAATTCAGCTTTCCAGACATTGTCCATAAATCCCATTGTTCAGCCTGCCAGATGAGCGCTATGCCACAATCCTTCATTGCTCATATGTTTGTTTGGAAGACAACTATAAAGCTCAGATTTTTTTCTATTCAATCCTTTCCCCATCTGCTGCGGGTATTTACAGAATTCATGCGCTTGCAAACACAATAAAAGCAATCAGTTGGACTTTGTTTCAAGATGTCAGTTTAAATCAGCTAAAGTAAATATTTTGTAAAGCAATCTTTGGGGAAATTATCATAATGGTGTGAATAAATATATTTGATTTAACCCCACACTAATGCACAACCATTTCTTTGAAAGGTTTACTACCCTACTGTTGAAGGTTTAGGATTGTTTAGTATAAAATATAATAAGTTGTCATAATACTTTTGGCAGAGAGTGTAATCATTCACTTCACTGTACTCACTCTAAAAGCTTCCTGTTTGCTGCTCATTGGAGTAAAATGGGCAACAGTTCAATTTTAACTGAAGGCTGTATTCCAATACTTGCTGATTAATAAAACATACTGCCAAGCAGGAGCATTTGTGGCCTTAAGTTTTGTTCACATTTTTGTAATTACAATCAAGGTTTATGTAAATGAGCAGGATTTAATATGATAAACTAAAACAGAGAAAATGTGCTTTTTGATTTTGCTTGTTTTAAAAAAAATTGTCAAAATGGTGTTTTTTGGAAAACTTCCCTCCTCACACTGCTTAACAAAAAAATAACACACTAAACCAAAGCTAAGAATGAGCCTTATTTAGAAATTTTGTTCTAGCTTTACCATAACCCCAGTTGTGTTCTATTGTACATATACATCTATTACAGGGCAACTAAATTCTGTTCCTTAAGCTCCAGCATCCTTTACCTTTAAGATGTGTCTCTACCTTAACAAACCTGTGTCAAATAATCAAGTAATTAGCAGGACTCTGAAGAACTTGATAGCATGCTGGGGTGGTGAATCAGCCATTTGATTCAGGTATGGAGGTAAAGTCATGAGTAAAAGGTGACCTTGAGAACCCTAACTAAGAACAGTTGATCGGCCTTTAAATGCAGAGAACAATCAAGTTGCAGAGAAAATGGAAAAAGCTTTAATAGTGTTAAACGTGCTTCAGTTAAACAAGGGATCCCTTGAGGGCAAAAATAAGAACAAAAAAAATAAGGTACATTTTCTTAATTTCCAAAGTCACCAACTGATTTAAACCAAGGAAGAAAGACAGAGTAACATTTCAATTCAATTCAGTTTATCTTTATAGCGGCAATTCACAACACATGTCATCTCAAGGTACTTTACAGAGATAATACTGTCAGACTTGTTATGAACATATTATTAACTATGACTGGAAGTTATAATTAACTGATATTTAATTCAAATAAAGGGTAAAACTAAGCAATGATTTCTAGTTAATTACAACAGACAATTTGCCTAAATTACCAGGCCTTTGTAGATGGGCGTTTTGGAAAGGGTATTAAAATCCAAGTTGCCATCATTAAATGTCAATAATCTGGGTAATAAATTAAGCAGAGGTATCAATCATGAACAAAAAGGAAAATATGTGTCTCTGTCTATTCAAGTTGTTAACCCAATGGAAGTTGGGAGCGTGCTCTTTTGAACAATTAGTCACTGTTGTTGCTGTCCTATGGGAGGTGAGAGGATGGATTTTGTTGCGGTCCCATTGTGAGCATCTGTCTCTTCAACGGCTTCACTCCAGGGGGTCTGGAGCATCGGCCAATCAGGAAACTCTGACTCTAATACAGGTGATATTTTACAATTTTTTACTTCTGTGCACTTACACAGCTTTTAAGAGATGCAGTCATGATGCTCTCACCTGGGTTTTCCAGCAGAAGCACACACTGAACACAGTCGTCGGGCCAGGACGAAACCTGGTGCCATTTTGGGTCACTCAACGGGAGGAGGTTTAAAAAAAAACTCATCTGTTGTATAAATGGGTGGTTCCAGGAAGGTTATGCTGGATATTTACCTAAAAGCTTGTTGTAAGAGGGATGTACTTGGTCCTTTTCGCCTGCAAAAATTCACCATGATTCTTGAGATTGCAGCTGTAATCCAGCTGGAATGTTGTGTCTCTTCATCCGGACCAATGGTCACTAATGAAGAAGAATAAAAAAAGTTTTCTGGTGGGTTTATATGTGCCACAGCTTGACGATGTAGTATCAGAGGGACAGACTGCCTTAAAAGTCATTTGTAATCTGATGCCCTCTGATATGGGAGATGAACTGGGAAGTTGTAGCTCTGATCTGTAACTGTTGGGATCCAGAGGTTTGCCCTCCAGAGGGCGACGTGGATCCCTTTCTGTGGGCTTCTGTTTATCTGTTGGGATCCAGAGGTTTGCCCTCCAGAGGGCGACGTGGATCCCTTTCTGTGGGTTCTGTGTTTCCTGTTGGGATCCAGAGGCTTGCCCACCAGAGGGCGCCGTGGATCCTCTCCTGGGAGCTGATGCTCAGCGCTCAGCTGATTCCCATCAGCTCATGATTAAGCTCTCCCTACTTAAGCTGAGGGAGAGCTTCCCTCTGAGCCGGATTGTTGTCCTTGCCATAGAAGCAAGCCTGAGCCACCCTGCCTGTTTGAACCTGTAAGTCTGAACCTGTTGAACCTGTACCTGAACCTAACCTGCTCTGTCCTCTCTGCCTTGCAGGGCAGAACCCCTGTGTGTTTCCAATAAATATTGGACTTTTAACCTTCCTCTGTGTCCGTGAGTTCTGAACCTGGGCTAGTAAACCTGCCACATCATGACAGAACAATCCGGCCAACAGACTAGCCCAGCAGACTCAATGGATACATACCTGAGGATGTTTGAGGAGGAACCGACTAACTCCACGGAACCACACTGGACGGTTTCGTTCCGTCGATGGCTGGAGATTCTGACCCGTCTGGAGACCCCTGAGCCCGCTCTGAGCCGTCTGGAGACCCCTGAGCCCGCTCTGAGCCATCTGGAGACCCCTGAGCCCGCTCTGAGCCGTCTGGAGACACCTGAGCCCGCTCTGAGCCGTCTAGAGACCCCTGAGCCCGCTCTGAGCCGTCTAGAGACCCCTGAGCCCGCTCTGAGCCGTCTATTGTCCTCTCTGTACTTTCCATGGACCTTTGAGCCCTCTTCGTTCCTGTACGTGGAGCCGCAATGGGCAGCCTCCTCTGTTCCTGAAGTGGAGCCACAGTCGGTGGTTTCCCCTGTTCCTGAAGTGGAACCGCAAGGGACGGCCTCCTCAGTTCCTGATTCGGAGCCACAGTTGGTGGTTTCCGGTGTTCCAGATCCGGAGCCACAATCGGTGGCCTCTGTTCCAGATGTGGAGCCGCAATCGGCGGCCTCCTGTGTTCCTGTGTAGCCACAGTCGTTGGTCTCCTCTGTTCCTGATCCGGAGCCGCAATCGGCGGCCTCCTGTGTTCCTGTGGAGCCACAGTCGGTGGCCTCCTCTGCTCCTGATGTGGAGCCACAGTCGGTGGCCTCTCCTGTTCCTGATCCGGAGCCGCAATCGGCGTCCTCCTGTGTTCCTGTGGAGCCACAGTCGGTGGCCTCCTCTGCTCCTGAGGTGGAGCCGCAATCGGCGGCCTCTTCAGTTCCTTATTCGGAGCCGCAGTGGGCAGCCCTGTCTGAGCCTGTTGCAGAACAGCAGAAACGGAGGCGGCGCCCTCCCCGGAGCTTCCTGCAGAAGCGGAGACGGCATCTTCCTCGGAGCTTCCTGCAGAAGCGGTGGCGGCGCCCTTCTCGGAGCTTCCTGCTGGAGCGGAGGCGGCGTCCTCCTAGAAGCTTCCTGCAGAAGCGGATGCGGCGCCCTCCTCGGAGCTTCCTGCTTGAGCGGAGGTCACGTCCTCCTCGGAGCTTTCTGCTGGAGCGGAGGCGGCGTTCTCCTCTGAGCTTCCTGCAGAAGCAGAGACGGCGTCTTCCTCGGAGCTTCCTGCTGAAGCGGTGGCGGCGTTTCCCTCGGTGCTTCCTGCTGAAGCGGAGGTGGCGTCCTCCTCCAAGGCCCCTGCAGCTTCTGAGACTCCGGTCCCGCGGCCGGCCTCCGGAGTGTCTGCCTGAGCTCCGTTTCCACGGCCGGCCATCTGAGACTCTGCCCTGCTGCCGGTCCCACGGCCGGCCACCTGAGACTCTGTCTTGCCTCCGGCCCCACGGCCGACCACCTGAGATTTTCCTTGTCCTCACCCACCCTGGGTGGGTTGTTTTGATTTCTGGACCCTGTTTCTGTGCCTGGCCCTCCTTGCCTGTTTCCCCCTCCGCCCTGGGTGGGTTGTTTTTGTTTCTGGTTTTTTTGTTTTTGGGCGTCTGGTATCCGCCCTTAACGGGGGGGGTACTGTTGGGATCCAGAAGTTTGCCCTCCAGAGGGCGACGTGGATCCCTTTCTGTGGGCTTCTGTTTATCTGTTGGGATCCAGAGGTTTGCCCTCCAGAGGGCGACGTGGATCCCTTTCTGTGGGTTCTGTGTTTCCTGTTGGGATCCAGAGGCTTGCCCACCAGAGGGCGCCGTGGATCCTCTCCTGGGAGCTGATGCTCAGCGCTCAGCTGATTCCCATCAGCTCATGATTAAGCTCTCCCTACTTAAGCTGAGGGAGAGCCTCCCTCTGAGCCGGATTGTTGTCCTTGCCATGGAAACAAGCCTGAGCCACCCTGCCTGTTTGAACCTGTAAGTCTGAACCTGTTGAACCTGTACCTGAACCTAACCTGCTCTGTCCTCTCTGCCTTCCAGGGCAGAACCCCTGTGTGTTTCCAATAAATATTGGCCTTTTAACCTGCCTCTGTGTCCGTGAGTTCTGCACCTGGGCTAGTAAACCTGCCACATCATAACAGTAACATTTGATTGAGGTAAAGGTTTTTGTGACCTAATACTAGATAAACCATTAACACAGACTCATATTCTACCACTGGAAAAACTCTTCAAGTATATGTACTTGTTTATATAAAGAACACGGTCACTTCAAATGAATTTTATTAGAATTTTATCAAGACTTGCAGGCAATAGTTTTTATTCATTTAAAAAAAGGCATGTTGAAGGTGTGACGATCATTTTTCTTGGTTACAAAGATTGATAATTACTACCACATTAAACACATCAGTCACCTCTTGTCTAACAAGATTTAGGGTCCCTTAGAATCACACCTCTGACCTTAGAAAGCACTCTCTATGTTTACCATAAGACTAAAAGGTTCAGGCAAAGTTTTATGCTATTGTTTTCTTGGAACACATAGAAATTAGTTAAAGTGAACTAAAAAACATTTCTGTTGATTTTAATGAATTTGTTCAAACTTCTGAAGGTTCAGGTAATTGATGCATATACTATATTGCTAGATAGGACATCCCCTATTAGTAGCTTTTACTTGTGACATGTGCATCCAAGCATCATATGCATTGAGTGATGTCAACAAAACCATACCTTTCAAATGGGGAATGAAAATGCAGCTGTCACAGACAGGCACCCTTATTTTGTTTCCAATTGTTATAAAATATAGCTCAAAATAAAACTGTGGAAATTAATTTGTTTATAGAAATATTGGCTTACTCATCATAAATTAGAAAGCAGTGTGGGGACTATGCAATATAATGATAACAAAAATGCTGCCAGTTGTTTTTTAACAGCTGAAGCTGCCTAGTTGTGTTTATGAAATTACTTCAAGTTGATTTCTGGCCTTGCTGCTGACATTTCACAACTATAGGTTTATAGGGGTCTGCTCAACAATGGCAGTGGCATAAAGGGCAGATCAAATGCTTGGTACTGCTTGCTTGTTTCTTCTAAATAAACAATTCATGACGTTTGTATATCTTTTGTCGAATATCTGATGATCCTGGTCTGAAGATAGACACCTCCTCAGCCCCTCCTTTGGAGCTGAGGCTGTCAGTAACAGTGGAGCAGAGAGAAGAAAACAAACAGCTCTGGCCGGCTGTAAAGTAACATCAATTCATAATGGAGAAAGTAAGTCCAATGCAAGTCACAAAAAGTCAAAACATAAGCATAGCCGATTCAGCAAAACAAGTTCAAAACATATTTGTTTTTATAATGTCTGGAGTTATGATTTATTGAACTCTTTAAAAAAAATCCAATTATGATTTGTGAAATCGTTGTTTTATTTCAGTTATTTTAACCTTTATTCTATTCTCATCTTATTGTTGCTAAAGTTAATTCAAAAATCGTTTAAACTTACAGCAGCTTGTCATTTTCCTAAAACAAATAACTGAATTTAGCCACACAGAAGCTTTGAGTTAATCTAAATAAAAAAATCAGACTCATTATTTTTTAAATTCTCAAATTAACCTATTTCCATTCATGACAATATCGAATTTCACCCTCCCTATTGTTCTAGTAAACACAGCTCAAGAAAACAGCTACAAAAAGAAGAGCGACTCTCACAGAGGAACTTGCTCTAATTATTCACTTAAATGAGGCAGCTCAGTGCATTGGCCACATTTTGCAGCAGCAGTATATACTTAGTGAAGCAGAAGCAGTTATACTATGAAGTTTTATTTTTTTGTATTTTATTTTATTTCTATTTTTCCTTTGTATATTTTTTCTTTCCCAAGCTTAAATATTTTACAATATTCTTGTCTTAAGTTCAAATATTTTTAAAGTATGCATTCCAAATAATTCTTCTTCAAACATTTGTATTTTTTATTTCTAGATTTGTATTTTTATCTCACAAACGTGTCTGATTAAATTTTCTTTTTTAATATTGAACAATTCTTTTCATCATTATGGTGGCTTAACTTTAGTTTTATGGCAATACGTTCCCCTGTGTTGAATAAAGAAGAAGATTAGTTGCTTCCTGACAAAAAGAAAACTTCCAACATGTACTTGGGAGGAAAAAGAATGTACTTGGATTTCCATCTTCTTTTTAACATGCAGTAGGCAAGAAAACCCTGAAGTCAGCTTTCCCTTGTGAGACAAAGTTACAATAGCCCATATCAGAAGTGTTCCCGAGCACAAACCAGTGAACTGCAATCACTACACTGTTCCATCACTTTACCTTACCTTGGGAATCTGCAAAGGAAGGATTAGCAGATGAGGAAAAAAGGTGTGAGCAGGGAGGACAACTGAGAGAATGAATATGCCGCTCTGAGCCTCACCGGGCCTCATTACAACAGAGTCCACAGACAGTCTCACAGTCACCAAAAACTGCTACATTTAATCTATACCAGTATTTATTTATAGGTCTTGGAGACCTGGTGCACAGCTTGGTCATTCAATCATTCAAATCTAATAGTTTGGTGAAGTTTTAAATTAAATAATTTGAACCCATATATGTATGTTTTTAATTCATTTTAAAGTTTTAGGTACTTCAAACTATGACAATGTAGATTTATAAAAAGAAAAAATTAACAGCTAGATAGTGTTCAGATTAATTTAGTTTTGAATTGCGTCATTTTCAGTTTTGCCACTTTTCACTGCTTGAAAGATTGGTGATTGAGTAATCTGCCCTACTGACATAAGACTTTACATTGCTTGGAAATAGAGATACTATCTGAGCATCAGATGTTTAGTTTTCAACCTCATTGATATATTTCTTTCTGTTGTTACAGAGCCTGGACAGAAGTTCAACTGAATAAACTGATTACTCACCTTCATTCGCCTACAACACAGCCAATCAGCTTTAAACCACACCTCTACGAAAGCCAATCAGCATCCAAGAGTTCATCTTAAAAGGTCTCCAATCCGCAACTCGTTTTCTACCTAGTGTGCAGGTGGTGGTTATGCTGTGAATTTATTTAGACGACCCTGTTTCAACCCACCTCCAGCCCCTCCTCCACCATTTTAGCTAAAGCTTCATCAGAGCGTCATTCCTCCTGGACTCTTACTGCATTCTGCGTCTCGTTTCAACCGGTCCAGCAGAAGACCGCCATGTTGAGCCTGGTTCTGCCAGAGGTTTCTTCCCAATGCAGAGTTTTTCCTCTCCACTAACGCTTCTTGCTTGCTTATCATGGACAGGTTCTCTCAACCTGTGTTATCCAAACTGGACTTCCATCTTCCAGGTCCCTGAGTGAAGCTCTAGTATCAGCTCATGCAGTCCACTAGATCTCCCCATTAAGCTCACAGCATACCGTCTCACTAACCAGCAGTCTACAGACTGACCAACTTCATCTACAGTATCTCCACTCCACCACCGATGTATCGATACATTTCTTCTAATTGTCTTTTCTCTCTGTGTGAGTTTTTCAAATTGAACTGGTGTTATCGCAGGTATGTTCAAAACTTGTGTACTTTAGATTTTTAAAATCTTTTAACGGAAGAAAAACAATAATTTAAAATAATGTGCAGATTTATTAGTGCACCCTTATTTTTTTTTTTTATTTTTATTTTTTTTGTAGTTTTCAGGCAACATTCCTTTAGACCAAATTTCAATTCAATTCAATTCAGTTTATTTATATAGCGCCAATTCACAACACATGTCATCTCAAGGCACTTTACAGTTCAACCAGATCATACAGTCAAATTGATACAAAGTTTTCTATCTAAGGAAAACCAGTTGATTGCATTGACTCATTGACTCAAATACAATCCCTCACACTAAGCATGCTTGTAGCGACAGTGGAGAGGAAAAACTCCCTTTTAACAGGAAGAAACCTCCAGCAGAACCAGGCTCAGTGTGAGCGGCCATCTGCCGAGGCCGACTGGGGTTCAAGGAGACAGAAGCAGAGATACAAAAAGCAGCTGTAAAAGGCGGCCCCGTCCAGGAAACACACAGCCAGGCAGACGAGCTCCAAGGCAGCTCCCATGCCAGAGGATGAAGAGAGCACATCCACCCAGAAAAGAATGAAGAAAAGAATGGAGGTCCAGCATTCACTTAAAAAGAAAAAAAAATAATCAAAGAAAAATTGTTCTTTGTTGATATTATTGACTTAAATAATCAGTGCAGCTACTACAAGAATTGTGTTCAGACTTTTAAACTGTTGTAATATTTATTTTCTTTCTCTTTGAAATCAATAAAGTGTTTTGGAATTAAAATGATTAAACTACTGGGAAACATTTAACGATCACCTACCCTCTAAAAAAGCAGGAACAGGTGCACATATTTTTTCCATGACTGTAGAAACTACATTATTTTTTCCCTTGTTTGTTTTAAAACAATCAAGTGAAAAACATTCAGCTTAATTATTGGTGTTATATTAAGTGTGACAGTGTTATTATCTTTAGCACTTTCAAAAAGGAAGTGAGCAGGAAGTAAACCAAATGCTTTGATTGATATCTGACTTTTCACTGATTCCATTCTGTATAATTAGACATTTTAATATTCCTTTTACTATGTGCCAAGCCATACAAATCAATGATGTATCACTTTCCAAAGAGATGACAGTGTAAGAGGACATTTTAATAATCACAAAGAAACATGTGCAGTGCCAGAATCAATTCTAGCTTAATATAAAGCACTTTCTGTTAAGTCATTCATCTTTTAAACTGGGACTCATACTGAGTTTTTCTTAATTGCCTGGTAATAAGCATGTAATGAGGTTCTGATGTACTTTTTCTGCATCATGGGCTTTTTGAAGCTTCTTTATGCAGGAATTTCAGCAAATGGAGAAACATTTTATTTGCGAGACATTGATGCAGTAGCTGTGGTTTTAAAAGTATTTGACAGAAGAAAAGCAATGGAGCAATTTTACATTTTGCAACATTACAAATACAAATGTTAAAACGTTTTAATTGTATTTTTATGTACAGAGTGCAATGATAGTGAATCGAAAAGAAATGATCTTTACATTCTTTTTAATAAACCAAACTCTGAAATGTGTGGCAGACATATTTTTTTGCCCACTTACCTGATTCCTTTAGATAATAGCTTATGTAAACAATTCTGACTCCTACTTACTCTAATAAAGTAAATAGTACATTCAGTAAAACTACAGCTATGCCCTAATGGGACAAATGTTTGTTAAAGGACATTAGAGAGCAAAAACTCAGTTATGTTCTGTTATGTTAAGCTGTGTTTTATCCATCATTGAGTATTGCCCAGAGTTCAGTTCAATCCATCAGCTGACTATAATTGCATCTAACTCATTGACTACAAGGACGAATATTCACTGAAGAAGCATATAAGATGACCATACTGAATGTGGGGGGACACAAAGGTTAAATACTGAGGATCAGTTAAAAAATATAGGAAAAAAAATAAGTAACTAGTATTAAAAGCCATACAGAATCTTGTTTACTATTTACCAGAGCAAAACACGGGATGTAGAAATAGCTTTTTTGTCATTTAAGGCTGAACTTGACTAACTTAAAATTCACTTTTGGACTCAATCATGGTAGAAATCAATTTAGCACTCAATCATGGTAGAAAACTAACAGATCACATAACCCTAAAAATTCCCCATGCTGTGTGGATGTTTTCATTAGCCTTGTCAGAGTTGTAGAAAAAAATTTGCTAATTTGAGTAAATTGAATAATATTTAATTCTGTATGGTTGGATAGTTTAACAATTGTTAACAATTCTTACTTTAAGTTCCAAGCAAGTCCACATGTAAGAGTGACCAAGTCAAAATCAAGAACCTAACACTTCTGAGGATTTGTGGCACGACTATAAAACTGATAATCAAAAAACGCTCCTCAGGGTTAGTATTAAACCGAGACTAAGCAATTTTGCAAAGATATGTAGGCGAAGACTGCAGACCGAAGTCCAAAGCTGGTGGAAACGTATCCCAGAAATCTTGTAGCTATTTTGAATAAAAAATACTTCTACAAAGTACAGTATAGGCTCAGGAAGGCTGCATGCAAATGTAACATTTTGTACTTCCCCTTTATGCACTTTTTCATGACATGAAATCCCACCCAGAAACATTGAAGCTTGTGTTTGTAATGTCACAATATCTGAAAGGTTCAAGGGATATAAATATTTATGCCATGGGATCAAAGTCTATTTTCTCTGCAAAATGTTTTTTCTAGTAATATGTTCATGCACTCTGAGCAAGACCTTCAGAATTTGTGATACAATTTTTTTTGTTCTACTTAGCAGTCTGACCTTGGATAACACCACAGCTTTTTAAAGATATCAAATTCCACCAGCAGAGTTTTCAAAGTAGCAACTGTATGGTTGGACTCTGAAAATGTCAGGATTGCATCACCAAACATGAAAGTGTACTCATAGGCTTTAAACCAGCAAAGGGTTAATTTGACTAGTTCTACCAGCATTTTTTATGCATACTCTTTATCAAACTGACCAAACTTCTGCTTCACAGAAGTACTTACACTAATGATGGTCATTCAACCAACTGCATCACATCATTAACATTAGGCTGTCAGTTCTAATGCTATGGAAGTAGCAGAGTAGACCTTGATTAGATTCTCCCCAATAAATAAACAAACACACAGTTTAATTTTATTTGCTAATCTATATATGTTATTACAAAGTATCCAATAATATTTTGTCTAATATTTGTTCTATTTTGGAAAAGAAGTACCCAAAAATGAGAAAAGATTCAACCAACTGATGTTTTAAATTATGATGTTGTACCATATCAATTTCATTTAGGGTCTACATGTGCAAAATAAATACCCATGTTCAGTACAATCAATAAAATGACTTTGTAGAAATAAATATCTTTTATATTATAGATTGTTTTACTTTGATTAGAAAAAAATACATTTGTAAGCTATTAGTTGACAAGAATTTCAATCAAGATCTAATCAGCAGCTTGATGAGTCTCAATTAGGGCTATAGAGATTAGGTAAATCGGCTTACCCTATCAAAGCCTTTATAAAATCTTTGCTTAGAACCTGATGAACATATAATTGAAAAGATTGAAATAAGGTAATTGACCATGACTGGACACATCAAAGTTTAAACCATGTTTATTAGTCTCTCATGCAAGCTGTTCTTAATTATACCTGACAGGAGAAATTATTTTCAGTAATTTGAATCAGTTCTAGCTTAATCTCTAGTTTTCAAAAATACCTTTAAAAACTTAAAGAATAAATTGTGCTTTTTCTAGTTTATAGTCTATACTTGCTGGAAATCAAATGAATCGTACAAAGCTTTTTTTTTTTTAAACTTGAAATGAATTAGAGAATAGTCATGGACCGAAATTCCTTCCACCAGTTGTTCATAGAAAAGGTTGGTTCCAGTATAATGGTAACTACTAATTGGCTGATTTATTTGATTGATCTCACAGTGGAGAAATTAACTAAACATAAAAAAAAAAACTCCCATTCTCACAGTGATTGTCTTATTTCAAATCTTAATTGACAATGAGTAGTTTAAGACCAAATCTCCTAGATCCATGTTTAGATTGCCACGCTACAGGTAGATATTTTACCCAAAACATCTGGGAGTTGTGTCTTCTACAGCAAAATGTGAACAATAAATATTGCAAACATTCTTGCTGCTTATGAATTAAAAATTCAATATGCGGTCTTCCTAAATTCCTAGCACACAATGTTCCTAAAAAATAAGCAACACTTAAATAGTGGAAATTGTCCCTGGCTGCTTCATGTCCTTTTTGCAGAACTTGAAAAGCTTTAGTAAGTCTTAAGGAAGACTTTCAGAAGTCTAAACTCTGTATATAGAGGCCACTTCTCTAAAAGAGCTAAATAATTCTCGTCATGAATCTCTGTGGAAATACTTTCCGTCAACATTCCTTGATTCCTCTATTAAGATCTGTATTGGCACCACATCTGGAGGAAGCCTCTTACCGAAAACACTGTTGTTGTTTAACAAACTTCTGAAGAGTATGCTCACTATTGTTTATAATGTTCTTCATTTTATGGGGAATTCATATTTGTAAGATCATCTATAGAGGTTCTACATGAGTTCCTCTAACAGAGCTTCTTTATCAGCTTGTTGAGTTTTAAAAATCATTTGTTCTGATGATATCACCCAGCAGATGATGGCAAAATAAATCACATTCTTGCTAAAAATACCAAAGGACCTGATGATAATAGGATATTATTTTTAATGATCTATAATAAATGAATCATAGTATTTAAAATGAAAAGACGCATCTTATTTCAAAGCATTGGATCACTATTGATCTGGGCTAATGCAGCAGTTTTGATGGGGTAAATAGGGAGCTACAGTTGATGCTTGTGCCTTTTACATAGCAAATAAGCAAACTAAAGGAGTGAGTGAAAAAGACAGCCTTGACAGAAAAATTCTTACTAACATAATTCCCCATAGTGATTTTAAAGTACACCTTTATTACTATGATGTCATTGTGTCACATTTTGATTTACTGTATGTCAGAGTTTAGATGAATGTTGTTTTGATGCAAGTAAAGGCTGCCTATAATTCATAGAAAACACTTTTCAAAAGCAGTCTAATACTTATCTTTCCTAGGACCCACACAGAAAGCATTTTACCGCTGCTGAAAAAAGCAACACTGAAAATAGTCCTTCATATATACATGCATGGCACCACTGCAAACAAATGAATTATTACTCTTATCAACTGCATACTATATCTGCAGCAAACATTCTGCTTGCATATTTCAGACATTAAAAAGAAAATACATATGCAATACAAAGCATTCTTTCTGACTTTCCTCCAAGCAAATCTCCAAATCAAACTCTGTATGGATGAAAAAAAGGTGGGGGTTCACACAATTTTAAGGCCTCAAATTTTTCCTTTTCTGCATAAACTTATTTCAAGGATGACGTGAGAAGCAAAAATATTTCATTAAATATTAAATCAAAAGAGATTCAACCAAAGCAATGTGGACTGGAACAGAACAGGAAATTGGAGCGAATATGGAACTGTTCTCAATAATTAAAATGGCAACATAGTCGGCCTATCTAGAAGAGGTGAGCCTACATGGTTGGAGGAGAGCCTCCAAAGAGGAAGTGGAATCTTAGGGCAAGTCTCTTGTTTTTTGTCTTAATTTTCACCTTTTTTTAACTTTTCAAAAGTTCATATCATTAGGGGTTTTATTTAAGCCAAACGAAAGTAACAGAGATTTTTCAGATGTTTAATGAAAATATATCATGATTTCATGATTTCATTAAATAAAACCTTATTCAAACACCAGTCTTTATTGGATGCCTAACTCATGTAGTTGACCTTTGTTTAATTTATGCTCAGTACAAATTCAGCACAGAGTGTAGAAATGGAAAGTGTAGTCTTGATGGTTCACCTTAAATGACAAGCGTTACCACGGCAACATCAATCAAAAAAGCAGTCAAGATGTCCATTTTAAAAATAGCAGATCTGCACTGTATAAATGTCCCTTTTCAATGGTTTGCTAGAAGCAAGCCAATGACAAAAAAATAATAATGATAAAAATAAAAATGTAAAACTTTAGCTCAGCACAAGTCATGAAGGGGTAACACACATGTAGATGATGGAGTGCTCAATGATGTCTGTGAAAATGCACATAAACTTGAGCTCAATACACTAATGTGAACATAGTAATGGTAGGATCATGTTATGCTATTCTCTCCTATTCTCTCATAAAGGGAAGCTGGTCAGTTAATTCAGCAGATGGGATACTTATAGACTGAACAATTTATTGACCTAGCTGAAAAAAGTTACCAACATATGAGATTGATTTTTCTATGAATTAATATAGATATCTTTTTTTTTTTGCTCACACTACAGATTCCTCTGATATCTTACTGTATGTAGATCTATCAAATGCAATTAATAGATTCAAGATCGCTTTTGAAACCTAAAAAATAAGTTCTAGGGGTAGAGACATTTGTGCAGTGCACTTTAGCATTTCCTGAAATATTGCACTTTAGTTATTGCATGTAAAAATTTGAAAATTGAGTTCAGAAATGTCTAAGCAAAATGATAGGTGTTACCCCAATCAATTTATAATAATTGGATCTAGGAAAATGAACCCGGGGATTCCCAGTCCAAATGCATTCAATGTGGCTGAAAGTAAGAACCCAGCAAACAAAGAAAATCATTATGCCATGGAGTGACCATGTCATGGCCATTCCCTTGGGGACATCGAATCAGCAAAGAGGGAAGATAAACTAGATAGAATAGGACAGGGGGCAGCGGTCAGAGGTGTGATCTGAAGACACAAGACAGCAGTAGGTGGGAGGAGGTGGGACCCAATTTGGGCAGTTTGTAGATAAGCAATTTAGAGAGGCAATGATTCACACAGAGAGCACGAATAAACAGAGGAAAGCCTTCAAGCTACTTATCACAGCCCTGCACTTCTTCCTGAATTGTAAAGTGAAGGATGGGCCATGTGGGAGACCATGTGGCCTCAAAACAGCCTAAAGTAGATCACTCATTCTAGATATTGTACACAGTACTTATCCTGCAGGATCAAGTTGCAATTTCAGTTTCTTTTGTGAGATAAGGATTAGAAGATTTATCTTTACTGCGGGAAAACATTCTATGCTTACTGCAAGTCACAGAATGTCTCATGCTAGCAGTCTAGGCTAGACATAAGCAGACTGTAGAATCTTCAATCATCCAATAGTTGAATAAACCTTTAACTTAGTGGTTAGGGTGTTGAGATCATACCAAGCTACTCTTCTTGCAGAGGAGAAATTTACTGCCCAGTATTTTCTGCCCTTTATGCACTATAACAGAGAAGGAGTATTTCAAAAGAATTCTGCAGCTGTGTTAATAATCCGTGTATCATTCGTTCTTTCTATTTTCAATTGCCAATCAAAAAACAAAAAATAAAAAATTGACTGGTAATTTTTTTTTTGTTTTTTATGGTTAAACCAAAAACGAAAAAAGGATTGGGTTTTAATCCGTGTATCATTCGTTCTTTCTATTTTCAATTGCCAATCAAAAAACAAAAAATAAAAAATTGACTGGTAATTTTGTTTTTTTGTTTTTTATGGTTAAACCAAAAACGAAAAAAGGATTGGGTTTTTCATATATCAATTCTAAGCTCCGATCAAGAATACGAAATGGAAAAACGGACAGCAACGCAGAATTTGATTTTAATATTTAATCGGTACAGTTTACTTGACCCGGAAATAGCTCTTTGCGCAGCAGTTGGGGTAATGAAGTGGCTACCATGGCGACACTAGAACCACACACTATGTTGATCGAGAAGCTGTTTGTTGTTGCTAGTTAAAAGTACAGTGCACAGAAAAGTTTCAAGAAAAAAGTTATACCTGGAAAATCCTGCTGATTTTCTCCGTTGTCATGTCCTCCTCCTTAAGAGTCACACGCTTGGATCCTTCAAATAACATGTAACTGTCCATGGCTGATAGGTCCGACTGCCTTATCTGGTGCAGCTTGATCAAACGTGGTGGGGGTAAGCCAATTGTTTTTTTAGCTAACGCTCCACCAAACTTCCGGGTCACGTAAAATGTACCGATTAAATATTAAAATCAAATTCTGCGTTGCTGTCCGTTTTTCCATTTCGTATTCTTGATCAGAGCTTAGAATTGATATATGAAAAACCCAATCCTTTTTTCGTTTTTGGTTTAACCATAAAAAACAAAAAACAAAATAACCAGTCAATTTTTTATTTTTTGTTTTTTGATTGGCAATTGAAAATAGAAAGAACGAATGATACACGGATTGGTTTTTCATATATCAATTCTAAGCTCCGATCAAGAATACGAAATGGAAAAACGGACAGCAACGCAGAATTTGATTTTAATATTTAATCGGTACAGTTTACTTGACCCGGAAATAGCTCTTTGCGCAGCAGTTGGGGTAATGAAGTGGCTACCATGGCGACACTAGAACCACACACTATGTTGATCGAGAAGCTGTTTGTTGTTGCTAGTTAAAAGTACAGTGCACAGAAAAGTTTCAAGAAAAAAGTTATACCTGGAAAATCCTGCTGATTTTCTCCGTTGTCATGTCCTCCTCCTTAAGAGTCACACGCTTGGATCCTTCAAATAACATGTAACTGTCCATGGCTGATAGGTCCGACTGCCTTATCTGGTGCAGCTTGATCAAACGTGGTGGGGGTAAGCCAATTGTTTTTTTAGCTAACGCTCCACCAAACTTCCGGGTCACGTAAAATGTACCGATTAAATATTAAAATCAAATTCTGCGTTGCTGTCCGTTTTTCCATTTCGTATTCTTGATCAGAGCTTAGAATTGATATATGAAAAACCCAATCCTTTTTTCGTTTTTGGTTTAACCATAAAAAACAAAAAACAAAATAACCAGTCAATTTTTTATTTTTTGTTTTTTGATTGGCAATTGAAAATAGAAAGAACGAATGATACACGGATTGTTAATGGACACTGCTTGTATTGTCATCCTCTTTCTAGGTTGACAAAAGGAAAATGAATGTGCAATTGCATGTTCATAACATTCTCTTTGATAAATTGATTTTCAAAAATGCAACAAGTTATTTTATTCTGTAGCAATAAATCCAACTGTTCTCCTGTGATTTAAGAAATTAATAAAATAATTTGATAAATTCAATATAGTGAGTGTGTGTAACCTTGGCTGTCTATATTTGAAAAGAAGTAAAGGAAGAACAGAATCGTATTTCCTTGTTTAGCTTTTGAGATTTGATTTTATGTCACTCTCTAGCTTGGTTTTATCCATTTTATGAAGCTAATTTTAAGTTTTTTTTAGATAGAAATATAAATTTGTAATTTTAAATCAGAATTAATCCCAAACCCCTTTTACAAAAATAACTCACGTTGGCTTGAGACACATCCATTTTCCACATTTTTGGGGGATTTTAAGAGTGAACTAAGGCAGCAAAGGGATTGATTTTAACACAGCTCTGTCACACCCTTTGTCACCTCTGCCAAGGATGATATGTTTTTAAAAAAGTTTGTGTGAATGTCTGTCTGTCTGTTAAAAGTTTCTCTAATACTGTGAGATTTGGCAAAACAAGCAGTTCCCCACTAAACCAGAGGGTGGCAGCAGTGACTATTGACAGCCTCAGCATCAGACTCAAAGATTCTGGACGTATTTTACTCAAGCAGAAAAATACGTTGTTGATTTCTTAGCAGGATCAATTGAATATGAGTGAATTTATTGGACATTTTTTACTAGAGATGTGCCTCATGCCATGGAACAATTCCTTTCAATATGGTAATGATCCAGATCATGTGTGAGATTTGGCTATAGGTGTAAGTTGCAATTTGGGAAAAAATGTGCTGCTTGGTTATGCAGCAAATTTTTCACTCTCCGAGTGTTTCTCTAGTTAGAAAATTTGTTTAGTCACACTCCTTATAAGCTAAGTGTTTGGTGTTTTAATTAGGGGTCGGTTTTGCCAGCACCTGGCTTTTAGATTTAAGGCAAAAATTCTCAGACTACCCCTATGCAGTGTGTAGGGCTGGGTATTGTTCAAAAATTTTCGGTTCCGGTACCAATAACGATACCTTCACTTCGATATCGGTTCCTGAACGAAACTTTTTTTCGATACCAGTTTTATAATATCAATTCGAAGAAAAAGAAAATTACACAACATAAAAAAGTACAAATCTTGAGTTTTATTTTAAGCTCTGATTTTTCCATTTACATTTTTCCTCTTACATAAAAAAAAAAATTCAGTGTCTAATATTCACTGTTACATTGTGAGGACCTTTTTACTTAGCAGTTTTCCTTTAGAAAAATTTCCATGTCTGACAAACAAGCCCATTGAATGGGATCCTACAGACAGCGCACCGCTGGTATGTGGGGGTCTGAGCGGCTCCGACAGAAATATTGGAAGGCAGGATGAACTGACTGCATTGATTAAGTTTTCAGGTTGATTTTCCCACTTAAAAACATAATAAAAGTACTTTATTCCCACTGATCACAGCAAATATAGCTGCAAGGCAAATAAAGGATAGAGTAGCTCCGCCCAACGCGCGTTGGGCCAGAGCCAGAGCAGCAAAGCTTCTTCAGCCGCGCGTCAGAAGCTGGTACAAGCAGCAAAAAGAAAGGAGCAGACGTGATTCTGCTGCTCCTGCTGCGCCCAGTTTGAAAGCAGCATTATTCACTCCGCTCTGGCTCTAAAATTGTTTCCGTACACGATGTATTGCATTGAGCACTATTGGCATCAGTCTTAATAAAGTGAAGCCTCACTTTTGACCTGGGTGGCATTTTAAAGGGGTTCCACGACGCTCACAACCAGTTCACAACAGATACACATGAACCCTGGCTGTAGGCGTGACCACCTGTGTATTTTTCCTGGATGACGCAATCACGTTAAGTGTTACAGCCAATCACCGACACTTGGTACCGAAAGACGAGGCATGTTTCGATACTCTGTAGAACCGAAGCATTTCGGTTTGGTTTGTTTGTTTGAGTGAAGTGTATCCATATTATAGAGCAGGGCTTTAAATAGTTTTATGATAGCACTTGTGTTTAAAAATACAAAAACAAACAACCCCAAAATGCATCAAACAGCACTGATCCATTTTAGCCTTAGCTTTATGAATCTTTGATGGTAACCCCTTTGAGCTCCAAGGCATGTCTTTTTTGGTTCTGCAATGTCATATCGATTTTGAAGGCTTGCGTGTGTGAAAGATTTTGCTGGCTTTCTATGTTATGTATGCGTATTCAGGAAGAAAGGTTATGGAGCGGCTTCTCTTGCGGTTTAGTAACCCAGAGTGATTTTACAAATTGATCAAAGTTTTGGTAAACTAAATTGTACTACATTTCATTCAGCTGAACTTACCATTAATTTAGTAGATAGAAATATGAAGTAGGAGAGGAATTTAGTGAAAAACAGTTCTGTAGATCTATGGGGAATATTTATCCTAGAATGAAACTGAAATAAATATATATATATATATATATATATATATATATATATATATATACAGTGGGGCAAAAAAGTATTTAGTCAGCCACCAATAGTGCAAGTTCTCCCACTTAAAAAGATGAGAGAGGCCGGTAATTTTCATCATAGATATACCTCAACTATGAGAGACAAAATGAGGAAAAAAAATCCAGAAACTCACATTGTCTGATTTTTAAAGAATTTATTTGCAAAATATGGTGGGAAATAAGTATTTGGTCAGTTACAAACAAGCAAGATTTCTGGCTCTCACAGACCTGTAACTTCTTCTGTAAGAGGCTCCTCTGTCCTCCACTCGTTACCTTCATTAATGGCACCTGTTTGAACCCGTTATCAGTATAAAAGACACCTGTCCACAACCTCAAACAGTCACACTCTAAACTCCAACATGGCCAAAACTAGAGAGCTGTCAAAGGACACCCGAAACAAAATTATAGACCTGCACAAGGCTGGGAAGTCTGAATCTGCAATAGGTAAACAGCTTGGTGTGAAGAAATCAACTGTGGGATCAATTATTAGAAAATGGAAAACATACAAGACCACTGATAATCTTCCTCGATCTGGGGCTCCACGCAAGATCTCACCCCGTGGGGTCAAAATGATCACAAGAACCGTGAGTAAAAATCCCAGAACCACACGGGGGGACCTAGTGAATGACCTGCAGAGAGCTGGGACCAAAGTAACAAAGGCTACCATCAGTAACACACTACGCCGCCAGGGACTCAAATCCTGCAGTGCCAGACGTGTCCCCCTGCTTAAGCCAGTACATGTCAAGGCCCGTCTCAAGTTTGCTAGAGAGCATTTGGATGATCCAGACGATGACTGGGAGAATATCATATGGTCAGATGAAACCAAAATAGAACTTTTTGGTAAAAACTCTACTCGTCGTGTTTGGAGGAGAGAGAATGCTGAGTTGCATCCAAAGAACACCATACCTACAGTGAAGCATGGGGGTGGAAACATCATGCTTTGGGGCTGTTTTTCTGCTAAGGGACCAGGACGACTGATCCGTGTGAAGGAAAGAATGAATGGGGCCATGTGTCGTCAAATTTTGAGTGAAAACCTCCTTTCATCAGCAAGGGCATTGAAGATGAAACGTAGCTCGGTCTTTCAGCATGACAATGATCCCAAACACACCGCCCGGGTAACGAAGAAGTGGCTTCGTAAGAAGCATTTCAAGGTCCTGGAGTGGCCTAGCCAGTCTCCAGATCTCAACCCCATAGAAAATCTTTGGAGGGAGTTGAAAGTCTGTGTTGCCCAGCGACAGCCCCAGAGCATCACTGCTCTAGAGGAGATCTGCATGGAGGAATGGGCCAAAATACCAGCAACAGTGTGTGAAAACCTTGTGAAGACTTACAGAAAACGTTTGATCTCTGTCATTGCCAACAAAGGGTATATAACAAAGTATTGAGATGAACTTTTGTTATTGACCAAATACTTATTTTCCACCATATTTTGCAAATAAATTCTTTAAAAATCAGACAATGTGATTTTCTGGATTTTTTTTTTCTCATTTTGTCTCTCATAGTTGAGGTATATCTATGATGAAAATGACCGGCCTCTCTCATCTTTTTAATTGGGAGAACTTGCACTATTGGTGGCTGACTAAATACTTTTTTGCCCCACTGTATATACACTCACCGGCCACTTTATTAGGTACACCTGTCCAACTGCTCGTTAACACTTAATTTCTAAGCAGCCAATCACATGAAACTGAAATAAATATATATATATATATATATATATATTCATATATATATATATATATATATATATATATATATATATATACACTCACCGGCCACTTTATTCTGCATGTGGGTTAAATCTCTTAAACCAATCATGACAGATACTGAGGCTACAATTTGCACAAGCTCATCGAAATTGGACAATAGAAGATTGGAAAAACGTTGCCTGGTCTGATGAGTCTCGATTTCTGCTGCGAAATTCGGATGGTAGGGTCAGAATTTGGCGTCTACAACATGAAAGCATGGATCCATCCTGCCTTTTATCAACGGTTCAGGCTGGTGGTGGTGGTGTCATGGTGTGGGGAATATTTTCTTTGCACTCTTTGGGCCCCCTGGTACCAATTGAGCATCGTTGCAACGCCACAGCCTATCTGAGTATTGTTGCTGACCATGTCCATCCCTTTATGACCACAATGTACCCAACTTCTGATGGCTACTTTCAGCAGGATAATGCGCCATGTCATAAAGCTGGAATCATCTCAGACTGTTTTCTTGAACATGACAATGAGTTCACTGTACTCAAATGGCCTCCACAGTCACCAGATCTCAATCCAATAGAGCATCTTTGGGATGTGGTGGAACGGGAGATTCGTATCATGAATGTGCAGCCGACAAATCTGCGGCAACTGTGTGATGCCATCATGTCAATATGGACCAAACTCCCTAAGGAAGGCTTCCAGCACCTTGTTGAATCTATGCCACGAAGAATTGAGGCAGTTCTGAAGGCAAAAGGGGATCCAACCCGTTACTAGCATGGGGTACCTAATAAAGTGGCCGGTGAGTGTATATATATATATATAAATATATATATATATATATATATATATATATATACACACACACACTACAAAGTTTCTTGCTCCTAAAAATACATGATATTCTTTTTCAATAGAAGCAAAAATCCACAAACATAAATCTTGAAATCCACAAAATACTGAAAATACATGAAGGGTAAATAAATGAAGATGAGGAACCAGCAAACAGTGACTGAGCAGGAGGTGTATAAATGGGAGACAGAAACAAAGACCAGGCTAATTAGCAAATTGGGAGCAGGTGTAGACAGAGGAAACTAGAAGGGAGCTAGGGGAAAGGAGACTGACTGGAGAGGTCAACAGAGGGCCAACAAAAAAATCGTAAGAACCCAAATGCAATAAAAATTAACTAGAACAACACAAAATGGAAATAAAACCCTCTGATCTCTATATGTTCACTGGATTGCTGATAGCCCGAAAAAAGTGAAGCCTATCATGTCTTTCACAAAAGAGCCCAGAAAAAATTCTATAAAGATTGAAAAGTGTCAGATCTATCATGTTCTGGGGCTACTTTGTTTCATTTGGCACTGGGTCTCTTGAATCTCTGCAAAGTGCAATGACATCTCAAGACCATCAAGGGATTCTGGAGAGAAATGTGCTGCTTAATGTCATAAATCTTGGTCTCGGTTGAGTCTTGCAACAGGATAATGACCCAAATCACGAAGCTAAAAGCACCCAAAAATGGCTAAAAGGAAAACACTAAACTATTCTGAAGTGGCCCTCCATGAGCCCTGACATTAATCCTATTGAGCATCTTTAGAAGAAGCTGAAACATGCCATCTGAAAAGGGCACCCTTTAAACCTGAGACAACTATAGCAGTTTGTTCATGAGGAGTGGGACAAAATACCTGCTAAATGGTGCAGAAGTTTAATTGACAGGTACTGGAATCTTTTGATTGTTTGTTTGAAGGTACTGCAACAAAATATTAAGTTACAGTCAATGCAAGATTTCACGGTCCTCATTAGAAAAGAAACATTGGGTAAAGTCTATGATGACATGCTCAGGCAGGGGTCTGATGAAACTTCAAAGTCTCAAACTGGCCTTGAAACAAATTTTTAAGGCCAGATAAAATGAGACCAACTAGGACCATCACTAAAGCATAAAGAACCAAAACCAAGTATAAGATTGGGGGAAAAAAACTGTTTGAGAAAGGTGTCAAGACCAATTACGGTTTCTACACCTCCATCTCTGCTGGTGAAAAAAAAAAAAAATCAATGAATCAACAAATAAACCTTAGATAGTATGGTGCCTTAGCCTTGACTCAGTAGAACAATCTGAATTCCTGATCCTGAGGCACAAGTCAAAAGAGTTAGAAAGAGCTACCGCAAGATCCAATAGCTTCACCTTCCCTATGCATACCAATTAGCGTTTCAGACAAATATAACAGAGTTTATATTGTTTTCCCTTTGCTATTAACAAGGGGGATTTGCTTTAATTACCTCCTGTTCACAGATTCTCTTTGGGTCATGTATTATTGATTAATGATGAAATGATCCTGATAGAACTAATAATAGTAGCAGGCTGATAAAATGATTGTGTCAGTAGGTGAGTAATAGCGATGGGTGGGTTAGCCTGCTGCTAACTGTATAAACCTGCTGCTTATACAACACTGTGACATTGCTGCTCATCGTTTATCTCCTTTTTCCCACCATTTTCTTTTTTTTTTTTTTAGCTCTCATCAAAAATGCATTTAAGCACTTCTGCAATGTTGGATGCTCTGTTGCCTTAACAACCAAATTCTCTCTGGTTTATCTATTTTAGATTTGGCCATATTATAAATGGTTAACATTTTATTCAATGCGATTGTTTTCAGTTCTTAAAACAAGCAGTTTCATGTGGTTTACAATGAAATTTTGTCAAATATTCAGGTAACAAGATATTTAAAAAATAAGTACATAGACAAATAATATGTTATAGATGTGCATCTGCGTAAGGTTTTTATTTGGTGAATTTTGTAGAATTTAATGTCTTCACTGGATTATTTAGTCCACCTTTTCAAATTTCCATTTTTGAATAATTCCTTTTCATTGTTTAAATTTATTTGAATCCCTGTGTGACATTTTAGCTGTCTCTGTCATGTCACATATTCTACTTCTGAGCTTTGCTCTAATAAAATGTCAAAGGCCTTCTTGTTAATAGCCACCTACCTACCTAGGAACATTGCTATGTGTTTTTGAAGCACTTCAACTTGCCTGATAATGTACGGAACTTTCCATCCAGAAAACCTGTGGGTGCAAGAAATGTTTAATTACTGTTAATGTAAAAAGCAGTAACACAGAATAAAAAAAAAACTGTCCTTGCATAGAAAATATTCTTGTGCTGCTTTTCCTTTGTATCAACTTTTACCTACTATTGTGTTTCCCCTAATTAGGAAATTACATGTTGGTCCTCTGGGACAGCAAAAGAAAAATGTGAGCAGCATTAATTAGTAATCTCATTATCCAATTTATCATTCAGTTCAGCTGTATCATCATTTGTAAAGTATTGCATTCAAAAATACAGTTTATTAGCCACTTACTGTGCTACTTTTAGCCTCTAAAAAGTAGCACAGGCATGTCACCTGAAAAGCGCTGGTATCAAAGTGATAGCATGTTCAGTACAGCAAAACCATCTATTTCTTCTTAGACTTATACTTAACTTTATTTATCTCTTAGGATTACGCTTTCAGGGAAATATTTGTTCCAGTAGTTTATACAGAGTACAAAGAGTTAAAGCAAGATGCCATTAAAGATAGAAATACGACAGACAATATAAAAAAGTGTTTATTGTACCAAAAAAGCATAAAAGATAAAAGTTGTAACCAGCTCCGTGTTGCATTTTCAATAAAAAGATAAAATCAACCCAAGGTTGAAAAACAGTAGATAAATTAGAAGGTACAAAAGAGCTGAAAAAAGTTAAAAAAGTGCAAACAAAGAGTAGAAACTAGAGAGCTACTTAAAAGGCTGCCGTCGCATACAGCGCCGGAAAAGCTTATCCGACTGACACAATACATCAAATGTGTAATTTTAGTAGATAATTACTTATTGTCCCGGATGGACCTTTATATAGGTTCAACATATGAAGTTAAGACAGTCTTTAGCTTTTAATAAGTGGGTGTGTTATGAATGATTTGCAGTGTTACCAAGATTCTTTTTTCAACTTCTTCATTCCTATGTCATGACTCTGAGATGACATATGTACCACTTACCTGCACCACTTCCTAGGAATTAAATTATCTACTGTATTGCTTGAAATGTTATGCAGACACTACAAGTATGTACACTAATTCCACAAATCCTTAGTTATAGAAAACTAATGAAAAAATAACCTTGCCCTTTTTTTCTTTTCTGCTCCCTGTGACATTCCTTAAAGAGTTGAGTCCTCAAATAATCAATTTTTTAAAATAAAATAATAATAGTAGTTATAGCATTGTTCTTTACTAGTCCACGTTTTACCTGAATACAGGATTTTAGTATTCAGCCTGCAATCTAAATTATGTTGTTAGGTGGAAGTTGGCAACGATATACCTCAACTCAACTCAACTCAACTTTATTTATAAAGCGCTTTCAGTCAGCCAAAGCTAAAATCAAAGCGCTGTACAGGTCATTTGAGCAGATTATAAAACACAATTATCACCACAACACAGGACAAACTCAAAGATTAAAAAACAGTAAGAGCAAAAAAAAAAAAAAAAAAAAAAAAAAGTCGAAGTCTCACTCAAAGGCCTGAGAGAAAAAGTGGGTCTTTAAAAGGGTTTTAAAAGAGCTGAGTGTAGGGGCCTGTCTGATAGAAAGGGGGAGGGCATTCCACAGTTTGGGAGCTGCCACAGAGAATGCTCGGTCCCCTCTGAGCTTCCGCTTTGCTCTAGGTGCTTTTAGAAGGAGCTGATCAGCTGATCTAAGGGACCTAGCGGGGCAGTAATTCTGTAGTAGCTCAGAGAGGTATGGTGGAGCTAGGCCATTTATTGACTTATAAGAAAATAAAAGAATTTTGAAATGAATTCTAAAATGGACAGGGAGCCAATGAAGTGAGGCCAGGATTGGTGTTATGTGTTCCCTCTTCTTTGTCCCAGTTAAAAGTCGTGCTGCAGCGTTCTGTACGCGCTGCAAGCGAGAGAGGGAAGACTGGCTGACTCCTGTATACAGAGCATTACAGTAGTCCAGCCGCGATGTAATAAAGGCGTGGACCACTGTTTCCAAGTCTCGGTGGGTTAAAAAGGGTTTGATCTTTGCCAGCCGTCTTAGGTGAAAGAAGCTTGACTTAACCACTGCACTGATTTGCTCCTCCAGCTTAAAATCATCATCCATTTTAAAACCTAAGTTGGTGACTACTGGCTTTCTGTAATTTGTCAAGTGCCCCAAATCAACACCTGGCAGCTGACGGGAAGCACTTGGACCAAAGACAATAATCTCGGTTTTGTCATCATTTAACTTCAAAAAATTATGTGACATCCAAGCTTTGATTTCATGAAGACAGTTGTGAAGGGAAGACAAAGACAGGGCCCCATTCTGATTTACCGGAATGTATACTTGTAGGTCATCAGCATAGCAGTGAAAGGAAATGCCATACTTCCTCAGGATGGAACCCAGTGGGAGTAGATAGAGGGAGAAGAGCAGTGGCCCCAGTATTGACCCTTGTGGGACTCCATATTGTAGAGAAGCAGAGGAGGACTGAAAGCAGCCAAAGTCAACACAGAATGTTCTGTCTGCTAAATAAGACCGGAGCCATTCCAGCGCTGAGCCGCGGATGCCCACAAGGTGCTGAAGCCTAGCTAGTAAAATGTCATGGTCCACCGTATCAAAGGCAGCGGAAAGATCAAGCAAGACTAAAACCACATTGTCACCACAGTCAGATGCAAGTAAAATGTCATTAAAAACTTTCAATAAAGCTGACTCAGTGCTATGAAGAACTCTGAAACCAGATTGAAAAACCTCCCATGAGTTATGTTCATCTAAAAAGGCCTTTAATTGATTAAACACTATTTTCTCCAAGATTTTGGATAAAAATGGCAACTTGGATATGGGGCGGAAGTTTGCCAACACCTTTTGGTCAAGTCCAGGCTTCTTGACAAGGGGCTGCACTATTGCATGTTTAAATGCTATAGGGACCACACCGGTAGAGAGACTAGAATGAATAATATCCAGGACCATCGGTCCTATGCAGGGGAGAACTTCCCTGAAAAGTTTGGGGGGAAGTGGATCACAAGGTGAGCCAGAGGGTCTAATACTGTTTGCTACTTTCTCCAGTAAAGGGAGAGTCACGGGATCAAACTGATGGAAAACAACAGAGCACTCCAGTAGCGGCCAAGCGTCCGGCCCAAGATTGAAGGAAGGACAGGGGTCAGAAGCAGAAGAGTGTGTGATCAAGGCTCTAGTGGAGGTGATTTTATCAGTAAAGAATAAAAGAAAGTCATTGCAAATGTCCTTAGAGGATTCTAGACAGACAGTTGATGGAGCATTAAGAACAGAGTCAATGGTTCTGAATAGCATGCGTGGATTATGACAATTTTCTGATATTATGTTTGAGAGGTAATGTCTTTTTGCATCCTTTACAGTATTTTGGTATTGGGGCCAGCAGTCCTTTAAAATTTGATGTGACACCTGCAATTTGTCCTTCTTCCACTTGCGCTCCGCCCTGCGGCAGTCTTGTTTGGCGGCTCTGGTCGTGTCATTAAACCAGGGCTCAGCTTTAGTTCTGGGCTGTCTTGTTTTATATGGTGCTACAGAGTCCAATATGGTTTCGCAGGAGAAGTAAAACCATGAGCTTAGCGCCTCAGTGTCAGAGGGCACTTGGTCAGCAGCCAGATCCTGAAACGCAGCCGAAAACCTGCCAGCCGTGAGAGGGTTAAAACTGCGACAGCATCTGCGAGTGGGGGCTTTGACTTCTGGGCCTGGCATGTTGATATCACAAGTCACGGTCATGTGATCCAAAAGTGCAATGTCACTGATCTCCAGGTTTGATACGGCTAACCCATGGGAGAAAACGAGGTCAAGAATGTGTCCATGTTCGTGTGTGGGAGCAGACACTGATTGTAGCAAATCAAAAGAGTCAACAATGTTTAAAAAATCTTTCACCAAGGGCTTATCGGGGCAACACACGTGAATATTAAAATCGCAGATGATAAGAACACGATCATATGAAGACATCACGCTTGCTAAAAAATCTTAAAATTCGTCCAAAAAGTCTTTGTTGTATTTTGGGGGCCGGTAAATGACGGCCATCAGAACAAAGTCAGTGCGACCCACCTCGAATATGACTGACTCAAAGCTTGCAAAAGAGAAGGTCAATCGTCTACATTTTTATTTGTCCTTAAACATGACCGCTATGCCCCCACCTCGGCTTTTAGTACGAGGACAATTAAAAACATTGCACCCCGCGGGTAGGAGTTCAGTTAGAGCGCTTGACTCACCATCACGTAGCCATGTTTCCGTAATACACAGGAAGTCCAGACAGCGAGAGTTGAAAAATTCCCGTAGAATAAATGTTTTGTTTGTCATCGATCTTGCATTGACCAATCCGATACGGGAGAAGGATGTAGCCGGAGCTGGTTGTATTCCAACGGGTTGTCGAGTCCTACAGAGGAGCTTGAGGTTCGGAAAGTTCACTCTGCGCCGTAGAATCCGAGGAAAGCAGTTTGGCTTTGACTCCCGGCCCTCGACCAGGCCAATGAGTGATGCTGCGCTGTGGGCAACAGGATCCCGGGAACGCCAGGATACCAAATATCCGCAGGGATTGTTCCGTGTTTGTTGGAGTTTGGTGATTTCCCCCGATCGTGCCAAACAAAGCTTTAGCCTCACCAGCTGTCCGCTGCGTCTGCCACGGCGGTGGCGAGACCGGCGGCGACTTTTTCGCCGAGGAGTCGGAGAGGGACATCTGCACAGATGAGCTGGAATTTCCCACGGGCAGCGGGACAAAGCCCTTCGTCCATCCGGATTTGTCGGAGAAAGATTATATTGTAAGTCCAAAAGAGTTTGGCGGTCGTAGACCAGTAGAGACTCGATTTGTTGAGAGACAAGAGACAACACAAGCAAACATAACACCAACCAGACTGACAGAGGTAGACGGCCTGCCACACACACTGGCGCCATCTCCTGTACCCCATCAACAAAAATAAACAAATGTATGATTACATCTAACATAATTTGTACTCTGCTCTGGTTTCCTGTTTAGTCCATAAAAGTAGCTTCAAAAGAAAGTGAAGCTCAAAACAAGCTCTAAAAGTATAAATTAAATACCTTCATGAATAATTCAACATCAAACTACTCTTTGCAGATACATCTATTCCACTGTATAGAAACACATTTTCAACAAGATAATATAATTATGCATAAAATATGCCAATTTAAAAATGCACAGCAACAGAATAAAGTACAGTGTTTGTCAACAACACCACATTACCACCTCAGAGAAGATAAGTATTATTAAATTAAAAAAACAAGAAAAGCAAACAAAAGAACCAAATGTACTTCTGTGTTGGGCCTGGAAAACTCCTACCAGATGTTTGTTAGATCCAATAAAGGAAGTTTTAAATGTCAGTATAATATGAATTAGGTTTGTTTATTCCTAACAATCACATTTACCCTTTTCTATCTAACTGTTTTGACAATCTAGAAAAAGAAAAAACTTGTGACTAGTATTCTACGTAATTAAGTTAAATTAAAAAATGATACCAACTAGTCTTGCTATAGTTCATTTATAATCTAAAAGTTGAGAGTTGAAGCTGTTCTGCGTTTAAATTGATTGTTTTCTTTACAGATTTAGTGTTTTCATGTAAAAAGGTATCAGCAAAACGATTGCTAATGGGAAATCTTATCTCAATGTTCCCCTTATCCCTCTTAATTTTCCCTAACTATACTAAATTATGAAAATGTAACTGTAATGTAATACTTTTACAGTCAAAACATGAGAACCAATGATCATATTTAAAGCCAATTAAATCTGTTTTAATGTAAAAAAAAAAAAAAAAAAAACAAAAAAAAAAACATACACAGTATGTCACCCCCATAGAGGTCTGGCAATAAAACTTAAGTAAAAAAGAATGTTTTCTTTGCAAGAGAGATGCATCCTCGCCATTACCTATTCATGACACCAAATCAATAATTCCCTCCCATGCTGTGCTTGCTGCTCCCGAGTCTGAAGGATTATTTTCATCTGTTGCTTTTCTAGAGAGAGAGCTGCAGACTGAAGAGGAGAAAGAGAGACAAGAGGGAGAAGTCTGCCTTTGTTTTCTATCAAATGACAGACAACAGAATTGGATGGATTCTGTTTATTCAGAAAGTAATATTTTTTTTCTGCTTTGCTATACTCAAAGATGCATGTGTTGAAACAATACACATAGGGCCGGATTTATCAAGATCCAATTTTGCGTGCAGTAATTTGCGCTCGCAAACTGGAATTTTGCGCGAGGGGCTGAACCATGGTTTGCGGGTGATTTAACAAGAGTGATTGCGTAACTGGTGGCAGGTGCAAAACTGTTGGAGACGCCCTATTTAAATGATGGTTTTGCGCGTTTTGTGGTTTGCGGCAAAGTAGTTTGTAGTTTGTACATGTATATATATATATATATATATATATATATATATATAAAGAAAACACTTTGGCAACCTTTATTCCCCAAGGTGGTATGTGGCTGAATTTCTACTTCACTGCAGTAAAACAAAAAAAAAAAAAAAAAAGTCTTTTGTATTGGCCTGTAGAAAAATGCACATACCAAATGGCTCACAAGAAGTTACTGTGGATAAGATGACGCATCCCCGCAGCATTGGCATGTTGCTCCACAGGCGCAGGGGGGAGGTCTGGTTTCTCCGTTAGGGCGTCAGGGCGACAGGGCGACATGGCATTAGAAACGTCAGACAGCACTTCTGAAAAACTAGATTGGGAGATCCAATGTTGCAAGGAGTTTTGTGATAGCTGGTATTGCGTGGGTCCTCCTTGTGGCTGGCTCCAAATCCATTCGGAGTTCCCCCAACAGCTCCAAAATGTCAATGCTGGATAAACGATATGTTTTGATGATTGTTTCCTCGTTCATTCCAAAAATATTCACACGAAATGAAAAAATGCGTTCTCTGCGTCTCCTTGCTTCATTTCGATGTCTCCTTCTTGCGACAATAACCGCTGCCATGTGTGCGCAATTACGCATACAGACCATTTGCACCTTCTTTTGAAACGTGTTAAATATAGAGTCAGATACCGTTAGCAAAATTGCTTTCAGGTTTGATAAATCACTTTGCGAGTGCTAAATTAATATATTTACATGTTCTCCTCCCACAGGACGCACTTTTGCGTGTAAACGCCCCATATTGCATATTCATTGCAGAAAAAGTACTAAATGGATAAGAGGCGCTATTTAGCACGTTTTAAAGACCAAATCCTTTTAGCACGCTGTTGATAGATCAGTTTGTACATTTTTTAGCGTGCGCAGTGAAATAGCTCACGTTTTTATACACGCAAACCTTTGATAGATCCGGCCCATATAGTTTTTAAAGATGAGAAATGTGAAACTGGCTGAAATGGCAAACACAGACTCACGGTTTTTGTTTCAAATGTGCATTTTATGTTTTTAAAACATCTTGCATATTTTTTGATAAGAAAACATTTATCTGTTTTATACTTTTCTGACATAACTCATTATCTCATTATGGCAGTCCTTAATAGCTGGTGATTGCGATTTCTGCATCACCTATCCTCTAAATAGCTTTCGCCTTGCCGCAGTGCAAAATAAGAACCATCTCTCACTCTGCCCCAGCAAGGAGGGTTGTCTGGTGAGACATCTCACTCATGGTACACTGAGAACTGGGATGACGCAAATAACCTATAGTTCTCATTCATAGCATTCATTTCGATGTCTCCTTATGGGATATGGAAACTCGCGTATTGCCAGACATCCTATGTGTAGTAACTAGGGGTGTAAATAATAATCATTTTGTATCGATGCATCGATCCAAAAGTCAACGTTCCGATGCATCCACACGTCCGCAAGATAATCGATTCATGTTTTTTTTTTCCTCCGGTCTATTTTAATCCATTTGCTCCTGGGCGTAATTCTCCCTCCCGTGCTGCGGTGCCGCTAAACCTATTTTGCCCTCCTACCGCGTTTCCTGGTTATACTCTTACAGCAGTGTGTTGCAGTAAGCTTGACACAGACATTTTTAAATTATGATCAGTATTGAAGCGTGGTCTGAGCTACACACTGTGGGTCTAGATACGGCCGAGGCAGTGAGGAAGTGGGGGCGAGTTTAGTCCGACGATGGAGGGACATGAGGGCCAAAAAGAGCGGAGATCCAGCTGGAAAAAGGGTCCCTGCGTTCTCGCGCACCTCGCTCTTCTAGCGGGTCAAACTTCACGAGTTGTTTTCCGCAATTTCGGTCATAAAAACAAAACAAGCCGGCCTCCTGTCTGCTGCACTGTTTGCGGTCAGCTACAATCTGGGAGAGGTGCAGCAGAGCGTCTCTCAAGGGGGCGGTGACCTCGACACTCTGGAGCCTTTTTCTTCTTCTTTTTTTTAATGGTGGTTGGCAAACAACTTATAGGTGCATTACCGCCAAATTCCAGAATGGAGTATGGACCAGACAAACTATTATATTCTCCCTAAAATACCCGTTCTTCTTAGAAAATTAAAAATACTACCAAAAACTACATCCCCAGATGACCTTTGAAACAATTCCCTTATATCTAGTTTATTTTTATTCCTGTCTAACTCTCTATGCAACATCTCTCTTTCCTGAGTATATTTATTACATTCAAAAAAAATATGTTGGACAGTTTCTCTGGAGCCGAGGTATTGCATTGAACTCATTACACTGATATTGTGCAGTATTTTTGCAGTATTTTTTGATGCAACTTTTCTACTTCTGTTATTTGCTGTTGTTTCTAAAGAAAATGCATAATGATATTACAGCTTTCATTGATTTATTTCAAACTTGAAACTTTGTTTAGCCTGTAAGGTGTAAAAAAAATTACAATAATAAAAAAAAAAAATTTAACCGATTAATCGATTAATTGAATCGAATCGAATCGTGGTGTATGCTTGAGTATCGAAAATAATCGAATCGTTGGGTCAGGAAATCGATACTGAATCGAATCGCCATGATGGATGTGATTTACACCCCTAGTAGTAACCCCAGCACTCAGCCTTGTTTTCCTCTTTCATGTGGGCATAATGCATAACTTTTAAATTGCAAAAAACTACAGCAAATAAGAGTTTGTACATCAGTTCAATTAACCAAGTTTTCAGAAAAGAAAAACAGAAGTTCTAACTGTGCTGCTGAGCAAATAGTGTCTACATTTTCTTATGTTGGCTACTAACCCTAACCCTAACGTGCAATGAGTTCTGTCAGTAAGGCAAGCAGTTCTCTTCTAATCTGATCTTTCACACATTTCCCTACAGAATACAGTAGGCAAGATAAGTATTTAGACCTAGACAGATTTTATTATCATTTTATTGTATACACAGAGTGTATACAAAAATAAATTTTGTGAGACAGCTGGTCAGAACGCTCTCTATGGGGATTCTGTAGAGTTTCTGTCTTTTTTTAAACTCTTCACCTTTCTTCCAGAACAAATTTCTAAAGGTGCAGCTGACATCAAATTTCACCGTGTTTGTAAGAACCCAAGTAGCTGTGTCATTTCACATTATAACACATGACTTCATTTCTGAGCTTATTTATTATGGATTACTTGGTATGTTACCAACCCCTTGTAAAATTTCATGTCAATAACACCTACAGTATAGAAAATAGTTTGCTATGAAATTATGGTGATGTGTTTAATACTCATTTTATCCACTGTATTCATTGCTGTTTATACCTTCACTGTTTGAACTTCCATCCACTCTGCATTTCAAAAGCTGCTTTTGCCTGCGTTACTTTTGCTTTGTTTTCTCTAGCCCCAGCATAACCTTATCACTCCCTGAAGTTAGACCCCCTCTCCTGAACGCTTGTTGTTGTTGTTATCATTATCACAATATTCCTACCATGGATAGTACAATTTTCATGATTAATCCTTTTGAACTGATGCAATAGGAGCACAGTAATGGACTTTGTTGAATATATAACTAGACTCCCTCATCTAGGTTTGATTTTGACCCAACTGTTTGTAGCTCCAGTGCTGATTTTGTTCAACGATTTTCTTGTAAATTTTATTTGTTTAAAGCAGAAGATATATGAGGACTGTTTAATGAGATGGACAATGATGCGTGCTGCAGTAGTGCTCTGGATCCATGCCCCAGCCCCTAGATCTGGCAGGCCAATCACAACCCAGAGATGCGTTTTGAATTTCTGTGCGCAAAGCCGGTAGGGTTTTGAGGGCGTGACGACGAAGCTGTGCAACGCTAGAGAAAGCACAACAAGGAAGATGGCAACAACTATTGAACAGTTATCGTTTGACTCGGCTTTGGAATCAGTTTTGGAAGGATTAGACTTGGGGTTTTCGTTGAAATGTGAGCAGGAAGAGGCTCTACGCTCATTCATTTTTAAGAAGGATGTATTCGCCATTTTACCAACAAGCTGTTTTTTTACATTCCCCCATCAGCTTTCTGTCGCGCTTACTATATCACAGTCACTTGCGCTCATTGGCCAGAGCGTTGGCTTGGTTAGCTTGCTGCGGGGCTAGCTCACCGGCTGGGCCCGAAGCCTGGAGAGAAAAACGGACAGCCTCGGTTAATTTAGTCACTCGGCTGTTAAGCCCAGACAGTTGGTTACTGAGATCGTGGAAATGGTTGTGATATTTCTGGATTATTGTTTGTTAAAGGCAAAGGGCTCTCTGAATGGCTTCTGCTGGGTCAACAGTTTGGCCATAGTGTTCTGTCATGATGTTCTAAGGGGATCTGACCCACATGCAGGAAACCACTCAGAGAACCAGAGAAAAGGTTTAGCAGGCTTATTGAAAACAAGATGAGTTGGATTCAGTGTTTCTCAGAACACTGGAGGACCGGAACTGGAAGTGAGAAGGGAAGTTCAGTGTTTAGTTAAGGCTCAGTGGGAAACATGAGCGGCGACTTGCAAAGACAGAGACTGAAACGGGACTCACGTTTCAGGAGAAAAAGTGTCCTTCCCAGATTCCAGTCGGTGTGGGTTATTACTGAACTAGGTTGACTCGTTGGAGGGCGGACAGGGTTTACTCGGGTTTGGTTGGTTTCTGAGGAGTGATTGAGCTGACTGCCACTTAAATATCCAGAAGTACTTGAACGGTTCATGTGGAGATTTATCCCCTACTCTGTGTAAAGCTCAAAAAATCCTTTCGGGTAAAGGAGGCCCAAACATCCAGTTTGCATCCCCAGCAGAGCCTGAAGCTCAACGATACTGCCAGGGGGGAGAAGGCCAAAACATCCAGTTTGCAGGATGACTTCGTGCCGAGAGGCAAAGACAAAAAACAATAAGGTTTGCGGATGGATTGTTGATGCTTGGACTCATCATTTCCGAGGAGCCGCCCGGCACGGAAAGTGACTCTGACAGCGAAGAAGGAGAAATTGGTATGTCTGATTTAGCGCAGCTGTTTAATTCAGAAACAGAGGATGATGACTTTGATGGGTTTGATTAATACTTTGTAATAAATACATGAATAAAGCACAATCATACTCAGTTTTGCTCCCGCTCTATTTTCCTACCTGAAAACCTAATTCAAGAGCAGCCTCTGGCCGGGTCGCCTCCGGGTACACCGCGGCGGCTGGTAGGTGTTTTTCATCTAAATAATCTAAAGGATTATAAAAGGATAATAGGCTAATAAAAGTGAACATATTCTGTCGGCAGGTTTCTGGATTTTAAGTTAATTTATGCGTCAATAAACTGTTTCAGAGGAGTGATCACAGCCCCGTGTCATCAGCGATGTGTCTGTCTCACGGCCAGCTCCCAGGTTTGAATAATACTTTGTAATAAATACACCTTGTAGCTATATTTGCTGTGATCATTGGGAATAAAGTAGTTTTAATATGTTTTTAATTGAGAAAATCCACCTAAAAACTTAATCATTGCAGTCAGTTCATCCAGATTATCATCCTGCCTTCTAATATTATTTCTGTCGGAGGCGCTCAGACCCCCACATACCAGCGGTGCGCCGACAATAGGAATGTCTCACGGCCAGCTCCCAGGTTTGATTAATACTTTGTAATAAATACATGAATAAAGCACAGTCATACTCAGTTTTGCTCCCGCTGTATTTTTAAATACGCAGTAGAGGTATTTAAACGTAGTAGAGGACATGTACCTGTATATAAAAAACCCGCCCTATAGTCCGGTGAGCCTTATGTGTGTGTTAAATACAGAAATGGCACACATAACTGAGACTGCGCCTTTTAGTACGGTGCGCCTTATGGTCGTGAAAATACGGTAGTTTTTTTACACTGTGCAGGAGTAACAACAATTCAGTTAAACAAGGCAATCCTGTGCTTTGTTAAATATGGACTTGATTTGGTATTACAATTGGTCATAAATGGGTTATACCTTACTAACAGTTAAAAATAGTGTCCTGTAATTACATTTGGAAAACAAAATGATTGTAGCTCAAATACATATTTTTGAATTATTTGTTAAATTGTGCAATGACTATCAAAATAGAAAAAATAAGCTGTTGAAGTTTTACGATTTTTTAATCAACAATTTCATATTAAAACAATCTAACAAATATGTTATTCTGTATAAAAACTTTTAATAAAAAAAAAACATTGATACATTTTTGCTCAAGATGTCATTGTTGAACATAATTTAAACAACCCCTTTGGGGCACTCTAAACTAATATGGCTCAAACTGAAAGAAATTGTATTCAAAATGAGACTTATACCTGATCTCAGTCTTATTGTCATCCCTTTAAAAACTTGCCAGAGGAACTCCATCTAAAGTTAAGTTATTTTCTCTGTGATATCTCTGTATCTAAGTAACTCTAACTGACTACTTTAAAACATAGCACCTTCTGCTGCACTATTCTACTGAGCACTTGTCAGTTTCACACGGTTTTATTTCTGATAGCAAGGAGTAGCTAGCCTAGGCTAGCGCTAGCTTAGCATTGCTATGGCTTCTCTCTCTCCCTCCCTTGACTCTTTTCCAACTCTTCCTGCTTCCTCTCCTCTCTCCTGCTCTCTGTGTCAGATGTTCAGTTATTCCTCTGCCTCCTTTAGTGATAATGGGATGTGTAATAAGTGTAGTATTTTTGTAGCTTTGGAGGCGAGGGTGTCAGAGTTAGAATCCAGGCTTCCGGCTGTTGAACATCCAGGAGTTAAAGTAGGCCCCCCACCTAGCTGTCCTCCAAAAGTGCCTAAACAGCCAGGCGATTGGGTAACTATACGCAGAAAGCAAAGTTGTGGATCTCTGCCCACTGGTCACCACCAACCCGTTCACGTTTCTAACCGGTTTTCCCCACTCAGTGACACACCCACTGAGAAGCCCACTCTGGTGATTGGCAGCTCCATAGTCAGAAACGTGGCATTAGAGACACCAGGGACCATAGTCAAATGTTTGCCGGGGGCCAGAACGGGCGACATCAAATCCTACCTGAAACTGCTGGCTAAGGATAAGGTTAAATACAGTAAGATTGTTATTCACGCTGGTGGTAATGACACCCGGTTACGCCGATCGGAGGTCACTAAAATTAGTGTTGCTTCGGTGTGTAAGTTTGCCAAAAAAATGTCGGACTCCGTAATTTTCTCTGGTCCCCTCCCTGATCTGACCAGTGATGACATGTTTAGCCGCATGTCGTCATTCAACCGCTGCTTGTCTAGGTGGTGTCCTGAAAACAACGTGGGCTACATTAATAATTGGCAATCCTTTTGGGGAAAGCCTGGTCTGATTCGGAGAGACGGCATCCATCCCACTTTGGATGGTGCAGCTCTTCTTTCTAGGAATCTGGCCACATTTATTAGTCCTCCAAAACCCTGACCACCCAGGGTGCAGACCAGGAAGCAGAGTTGTAGTTTAACACACATCTCTGCAGCTTCTCTACTGTTACCCACTCTTTACTCCATCCAGTCAGTGTCTTGCCCACGACCAAAATCTAATAAATTAGCAAAGATTCCCAAAGGAGTAAATCATGATAATCTAATTAAAATCAAAATAACTCCAATTGGGGAAAAAGTTAAAACAATTAAATGCGGTCTGTTTAACATAAGATCGCTTTCCTCTAAAAGTCTGCTAGTTAATGACTTGATTTGTGATAATCACATTGACTTGTTTTGCCTTACAGAAACCTGGCTGCAGCAAGAGGATTATGTGAGCATAAACGAGGCAACTCCTTCAAGCTATTTAAATTTTCACATACCCAGAAGTTCTGGGCGAGGAGGAGGAGTAGCAACAATCTTCCAGTCTGACTTACTGATTACTCCCAAAACAGTTAATACCTACAACTCTTTTGAACATTTAACCCTTAATTTCCCTCATCCAAATTTCAAGGCAAGAAAACCTCTTCTTTTTGTAACTTTGTATCGTCCACCAGGTCCTTACTCTGAATTTTTAGATGAGTTTTCAGAGTTCCTTTCTGATTTGGTATTAAATACTGACAGGGTCAACATAGCGGGAGATTTTAACATCCATGCTGACATTGAAGGCGATAGCTTAAGAGCAGCCTTTAATGCTATCTTAGACACTATTGGCTTTGTTCAAAATGTGAATAGTCCCACACATTCTCATCTTCATACTTTGGATCTTGTGCTGACATACGGCATAGAATGTGAAGAAATAACAGTATTTCCTCACAACCCTGTCCTCTCTGACCACTTTCTAATAACCTTCAGGATTACTTTAACAGAGTTCTCCTCCCCCAAAAGAAGGTTCAATTTTAGTAGATCTTTATCAGATAGTGCAGTTATAAATTTTAAAGAATCTGCTTCACTTTCTCTCTCCTCTGTGTCGCTGAGCTGTGCTGCAGAGTGCAAAAGCATAGCTTATTCCCCTTCACAGGTTGATGATTTTGTTGATGGGGTTGCTAGTTCTCTGCGTACTGCCTTAGACAACGCAGCTCCCTTGAAAATGAAAACCGTTGAAAATAGAAAGCTTGCTCCTTGGTTTAATGCAGAGCTGCGTACTTTGAAGCAAAATGCTAGGAAACTGGAGGGAAAATATCGCTCCACAGGCCTGCGGGAGTCCTTCCTAGTCTGGAAAAAAGGTTTACTGCTGTATAAGAGGACCCTTTGTAAAGCAAGAGCAGCATACTTCTCCTCATTAATAGAGGAGAATAAGAATAATCCTAGATTTCTTTTTAATACAGTTGCCAAACTCACCCAGAGCCAAAGCTCTGTCGAACCGTCCATTCCACCTGCTCTTAGCAGCAATGATTTTATGGGATTCTTTATAAATAAGATTGATCTTATTAAATATAAGATCATAAGCACTCCTCTATCCGCGATTGTACCTGAGGTAGTCATGGAATCTGAACCGGGTTTAGACTGCTTTGATCCAGTTGAACTTTCTGAATTAGCAAAATTATTGTCTTCATCTAAGCCTTCAACTTGTATGTTAGATCCAGTTCCAACCAGGTTATTTAAGGAGGTATTCCCTTTGATCTCCTCCTCCATTTTAGATGTGATTAATCTATCTCTGTTACAGGGATATGTACCTAAAGCTTTTAAGGTTGCTGTAATTAAACCTCTGCTTAAGAAACCGTCTCTTGACCCAGATGACTTGGTTAATTATAGACCTATATCCAATCTTCCTTTCTTATCCAAAATTCTTGAGAAAGTAGTTGCCAAACAGGTTTGCAACCACTTACACCATAATGAACTTTTTGAAGAGTTTCAGTCTGGCTTTAGAGCTCATCATAGCACTGAAACAGCTCTGGTGAAACTCACTAATGATATTCTCATGGCCTCAGATAATGGACTTGTATCTGTGCTCGTCCTGTTGGATCTTAGTGCTGCATTTGATACAGTTGACCATAATATTCTTTTAGAAAGACTTGAATATTTTGTTGGAATTAAAGGAACAGCACTAGACTGGTTTAAATCTTATCTATCTGATCGAATTCAGTTTGTTTATGTTAATGATAGATCTTCAACACGCTCAAAGGTTACCTGTGGAGTACCACAGGGATCAGTGCTAGGACCAATTCTCTTTACTTTATACATGCTCCCAATTGGTAGAGTTATTAGACAGCATGGGATTAATTTCCACTGTTATGCTGATGATACCCAGCTATATCTGTCTATAAATCCAGATGAAGCTAACCCATTACATAGATTACAGGCATGTCTTGAAGACATAAAAACCTGGATGACTCTTAACTTTCTGCTTCTGAATGCAGACAAAACAGAAGTTATAGTCTTTGGACCAGAGTCTCTGAAAAAGAAGCTGATTAGCCAGTCACTTCATTTGGATGGGATTAAACTGATTTCAGATAATAAAGTAAAAAATCTTGGTGTTATTTTTGATCAGGGCTGTCATTTAAATCCCATATCAAAGAGGTTTCTAGAATTTCCTTCTTTCATCTGAGGAACATTGCAAAAATTAGAAATCTCCTGTCCAGGGGTGATGCTGAGAAACTAGTCCATGCATTTGTTACTTCAAGGCTGGACTATTGTAATTCTTTACTATCAGGAAGTCCACAAACTGTAGTTAAAAGCCTTCAGCTGATCCAAAATGCTGCAGCCAGAGTTCTGATTCAATTCAATTCAATTCAGTTTATTTATATAGCGCCAAATTCACAACACGTCATCTCAAGGCACTTTACAGTTCAACCAGATCATACAGTCAAATTGATACAAAGTTTTCTATCTAAGGAAAACCAGTTGATTGCATTGACTCATTGACTCAAATACAATCCCTCACACTAAGCATGCTTGCAGCGACAGTGGAGAGGAAAAACTCCCTTTTAACAGGAAGAAACCTCCAGCAGAACCAGGCTCAGTGTGAGCGGCCATCTGCCGAGGCCGACTGGGGTTCAAGGAGACAGAAGCAGAGATACAAAAAGCAGCTGTAAAAGGCGGCCCCGTCCAGGAAACACACAGCCAGGCAGACGAGCTCCAAGGCAGCTCCCATGCCAGAGGATGAAGAGAGCACATCCACCCAGCCACGGCCAGAGAAACAGGACCACACTGGAAAACAGGCCAATCTCCAACATCTACAAACAAGGGTGTTGATGGAAGCAGCACAGCTGATGTTTCTTTCCTGGATGACGTCACAGCCAAACAGGAACAGACGAGGCAAAGCTACTCTGAGGAAAAGCAGAGAGAGCAGAACGTTAGAGATTGAACTAACAGATTCTGCAGAATAGGAGAACAGAGAGAGAATGAAGCAGAATGATGAAATGGGGGTCCCTATGTCCTCCAAAAGTCTAAGCCTATAGCAGCATAACTTTAAAGACAGCTCAGGATAACCTGAGCCACCCTAACTATAAGCTTTATCAAAAAGGAAAGTTTTAAGCCTAGTCTTAAAAGTAGACAGAGTGTCTGCCTCACGGACTAAAACTGGTAGTTGGTTCCACAGGAGAGGAGCCTGATAACTAAAAGATCTGCCTCCCATTCTACTTTTAGAAATTCTAGGAACCACTAGTAAACCTGCAGATTGAGAGCAAAGTGCTCTGTTAGGAACATAAGGAACAATCAGATCTCTGATATAAGATGGAGCTTGGCCATTTAAGGCTTTATATGTGAGAAGGAGGATTTTAAATTCAATTCTTGATTTAACAGGAAGCCAATGAAGAGAAGCCAGGATAGGAGAGATATGATCTCTCTTTTTAACTTTCATCAGAACTCTGGCTGCAGCATTTTGGATCAGCTGAAGGCTTTTAACTACAGTTTGTGGACTTCCTGATAGTAAAGAATTACAATAGTCCAGCCTTGAAGTAACAAATGCATGGACTAGTTTCTCAGCATCACCCCTGGACAGGAGATTTCTAATTTTTGCAATGTTCCTCAGATGAAAGAAGGAAATTCTAGAAACCTCTTTGATATGGGATTTAAATGACAGGTCCTGATCAAAAATAACACCAAGATTTTTTACTTTATTATCTGAAATCAGTTTAATCCCATCCAAATGAAGTGACTGGCTAATCAGCTTCTTTTTCAGAGACTCTGGTCCAAAGACTATAACTTCTGTTTTGTCTGCATTCAGAAGCAGAAAGTTAAGAGTCATCCAGGTTTTTATGTCTTCAAGACATGCCTGTAATCTATGTAATGGGTTAGCTTCATCTGGATTTATAGACAGATATAGCTGGGTATCATCAGCATAACAGTGGAAATTAATCCCATGCTGTCTAATAACTCTACCAATTGGGAGCATGTATAAAGTAAAGAGAATTGGTCCTAGCACTGATCCCTGTGGTACTCCACAGGTAACCTTTGAGCGTGTTGAAGATCTATCATTAACATAAACAAACTGAATTCGATCAGATAGATAAGATTTAAACCAGTCTAGTGCTGTTCCTTTAATTCCAACAAAATATTCAAGTCTTTCTAAAAGAATATTATGGTCAACTGTATCAAATGCAGCACTAAGATCCAACAGGACGAGCACAGATACGAGTCCATTATCTGAGGCCATGAGAATATCATTAGTGACTTTCACCAGAGCTGTTTCAGTGCTATGATGAGCTCTAAAGCCAGACTGAAACTCTTCAAAAAGTTCATTATGGTGTAAGTGGTCGCAAACTTGTTTGGCAACTACTTTCTCAAGAATTTTGGATAAGAAAGGAAGATTGGATATAGGTCTATAATTAACCAAGTCATCTGGGTCAAGAGACGGTTTCTTAAGCAGAGGTTTAATTACAGCAACCTTAAAAGCTTTAGGTACATATCCCTGTAACAGAGATAGATTAATCACATCTAAAATGGAGGAGGAGATCAAAGGGAATACCTCCTTAAATAACCTGGTTGGAACTGGATCTAACATACAAGTTGAAGGCTTAGATGAAGACAATAATTTTCCTAATTCAGAAAGTTCAACTGGATCAAAGCAGTCTAAACCCGGTTCAGATTCCATGACTACCTCAGGTACAATCGCGGATAGAGGAGTGCTTATGATCTTATTTTTAATAAGATCAATCTTATTTATAAAGAATCCCATAAAATCATTGCTGCTAAGAGCAGGTGGAATGGACGGTTCAACAGAGCTATGGCTCTGGGTGAGTTTGGCAACTGTATTAAAAAGAAATCTAGGATTATTCTTATTCTCCTCTATTAATGAGGAGAAGTATGCTTCTCTTGCTTTACAAAGGGTCCTCTTATACAGCAGTAAACCATTTTTCCAGACTAGGAAGGACTCCCGCAGGCCTGTGGAGCGATATTTTCTCTCCAGTTTCCTAGCATTTTGCTTCAAAGTACGCAGCTCTGCATTAAACCAAGGAGCAAGCTTTCTATTTTCAACGGTTTTCATTTTCAAGGGAGCTGCGTTGTCTACGGCAGTACGCAGAGAACTAGCAACCCCATCAACAAAATCATCAACCTGTGAAGGGGAATAAGCTATGCTTTTGCACTCTGCAGCACTGCTCAGCGACACAGAGGAGAGAGAAAGTGAAGCAGATTCTTTAAAATTTATAACTGCACCATCTGATAAAGATCTACTAAAATTGAACCTTCTTTTGGGGGAGGAGAACTCTGTTAAAGTAATCCTGAAGGTTATTAGAAAGTGGTCAGAGAGGACAGGGTTGTGAGGAAATACTGTTATTTCTTCACATTCTATGCCGTATGTCAGCACAAGATCCAAAGTATGAAGATGAGAATGTGTGGGACTATTCACATTTTGAACGAAGCCAATAGTCTCTAAGATAGCATTAAAGGCTGCTCTTAAGCTATCGCCTTCAATGTCAGCATGGATGTTAAAATCTCCCACTATGATGACCCTGTCAGTATTTAATACCAAATCAGAAAGGAACTCTGAAAACTCATCTAAAAATTCAGAGTAAGGACCTGGCGGACGATACAAAGTTACAAAAAGAAGAGGTTTTCTTGCCTTGAAATTTGGATGAGGGAAATTAAGGGTTAAATGTTCAAAAGAGTTGTAGGTATTAACTGTTTTGGGAGTAATCAGTAAGTCAGACTGGAAGATTGTTGCTACTCCTCCTCCTCGCCCAGAACTTCTGGGTATGTGAAAATTTAAATAGCTTGAAGGAGTTGCCTCGTTTATGCTCACATAATCCTCTTGCTGCAGCCAGGTTTCTGTAAGGCAAAACAAGTCAATGTGATTATCACAAATCAAGTCATTAACTAGCAGACTTTTAGAGGAAAGCGATCTTATGTTAAACAGACTGCATTTAATTGTTTTAACTTTTTCCCCAATTGGAGTTATTTTGATTTTAATTAGATTATCATGATTTACTCCTTTGGGAATCTTTGCTAATTTATTAGATTTTGGTCGTGGGCAAGACACTGTCTGGATGGAGTAAAGAGTGGGTAACAGTAGAGAAGCTGCAGAGATGTGTGTTAAACTACAACTCTGCTTCCTGGTCTGCACCCTGGGTGGTCAGGGTTTTGGAGGACTAATAAATGTGGCCAGATTCCTAGAAAGAAGAGCTGCACCATCCAAAGTGGGATGGATGCCGTCTCTCCGAATCAGACCAGGCTTTCCCCAAAAGGATTGCCAATTATTAATGTAGCCCACGTTGTTTTCAGGACACCACCTAGACAACCAGCGGTTGAATGACGACATGCGGCTAAACATGTCATCACTGGTCAGATCAGGGAGGGGACCAGAGAAAATTACGGAGTCCGACATTTTTTTGGCAAACTTACACACCGAAGCAACACTAATTTTAGTGACCTCCGATCGGCGTAACCGGGTGTCATTACCACCAGCGTGAATAACAATCTTACTGTATTTAACCTTATCCTTAGCCAGCAGTTTCAGGTAGGATTTGATGTCGCCCGTTCTGGCCCCCGGCAAACATTTGACTATGGTCCCTGGTGTCTCTAATGCCACGTTTCTGACTATGGAGCTGCCAATCACCAGAGTGGGCTTCTCAGTGGGTGTGTCACTGAGTGGGGAAAACCGGTTAGAAACGTGAACGGGTTGGTGGTGACCAGTGGGCAGAGATCCACGACTACGCTTTCTGCGTACAGTTACCCAATCGCCTGGCTGCTCAGGCACTTTTGGAGGACAGCTACTTGGGGGGCCTACTTTAACTCCTGGATGTTCAACAGCCTGAAGCCTGGATTCTAACTCTGACACCCTCGCCTCCAAAGCTACAAAAATACTACACTTATTACACATCCCATTATCACTAAAGGAGGCAGAGGAATAACTGAACATCTGACACAGAGAGCAGGAGAGAGGAGAGGAAGAAGGAAGAGTTGGAAAAGAGTCAAGGGAGGGAGAGAGAGAAGCCATAGCAATGCTAAGCTAGCGCTAGCCTAGGCTAGCTACTCCTTGCTATCAGAAATAAAACCGTGTGAAACTGACAAGTGCTCAGTAGAAAAGTGCAGCAGAAGGTGCTATGTTTTAAAGTAGTCAGTTAGAGTTACTTAGATACAGAGATATCACAGAGAAAATAACTTAACTTCAGATGGAGTTCCTCTGGAAAGCTGCAGCAGCTGCACACTCAGTTAATCCAAACAGGAAGTGAACAGGTCCAAACAGGAAGCAGCATTTTGATGAAAATTAAAAAGAGAGATCATATCTCTCCTATCCTGGCTTCTCTTCATTGGCTTCCTGTTAAATCAAGAATAGAATTTAAAATCCTCCTTCTCACATATAAAGCCTTAAATGGCCAAGCTCCATCTTATATCAGAGATCTGATTGTTCCTTATGTTCCTAACAGAGCACTTCGCTCTCAATCTGCAGGTTTACTAGTGGTTCCTAGAATTTCTAAAAGTAGAATGGGAGGCAGATCTTTTAGTTATCAGGCTCCTCTCCTGTGGAACCAACTACCAGTTTTAGTCCGTGAGGCAGACACTCTGTCTACTTTTAAGACTAGGCTTAAAACTTTCCTTTTTGATAAAGCTTATAGTTAGGGTGGCTCAGGTTATCCTGAGCTGTCTTTAAAGTTATGCTGCTATAGGCTTAGACTTCTGGAGGACATAGGGACCCCCATTTCATCATTCTGCTTCATTCTCTCTCTGTTCTCCTATTCTGCAGAATCTGTTTGTTCAATCTCTAACCTTCTGCTCTCTCTGCTTTTCCTCAGAGTAGCTTTGCCTCGTCTGTTCCTGTTTGGCTGTGATGTCACCCAGGAAAGAAACATCAGCTGTGCTGCTTCCATCAACACCCTTGTTTGTAGATGTTGGAGATCGGCCTGTTTTCCAGTGTGGTCCTGTTTCTCTGGCCGTGGCTGGGTGGATGTGCTCTCTTCATCCTCTGGCATGGGAGCTGCCTTGGAGCTCGTCTGCCTGGCTGTGTGTTTCCTGGACGGGGCCGCCTTTTACAGCTGCTTTTTGTATCTCTGTTTCTGTCTCCTTGAACCCCAGTCGGCCTCGGCAGATGGCCGCTCACACTGAGCCTGGTTCTGCTGGAGGTTTCTTCCTGTTAAAAGGGAGTTTTTCCTCTCCACTGTCGCTACAAGCATGCTTAGTGTGAGGGATTGTATTTGAGTCAATGAGTCAATGCAATCAACTGGTTTTCCTTAGATAGAAAACTTTGTATCAATTTGACTGTATGGTCTGGTTGAACTGTAAAGTGCCTTGAGATGACATGTGTTGTGAATTTGGCGCTATATAAATAAACTGCATTTAAATTGAATTGTTTCCATCTTGTCGCTCTGAAAGGGGGGCAAACTAACCTGAATTTGCATATGTAAATGAAAGGTCAGCAGCACCACATTTGGTGGCAGTGAAAAACTTGGAGTGATGTTAATTCCCTCCCATTTTCTCATTCTGTAAAGCAGCCTCGACAGGAGCTGAGTCGGCAGCTTAATTATGTAAAATGATATTAACTGGCTAAGGTCCGTTATGAGAAAACTGACACACATCACATGTATTTTTAAAATCTTCTTTTACTGCACATTAAATACATACCTCTTTCTCTGGAGTTGTTATGAATAAGTTTAAATACTCTGGTGCATGTAAAAGTACTTCATGATCAGATAATTTAATTTTGCACACATATTAACATTAAATTCCTATTTATTTTTCTTTCAATCTAAAAAATGTTTGAGTCTAACCTTTAAATATTTTGGACATGTTAAAAGGACCAATGTTTCCTTAAAGGTGACCTGCGGTGCAAATTTCCCTTTTTGTACTCCTGTTTGGGTCTTTGCTTGTCGAAACAACCCACGTAATAAAAAAAAAAACATTCAGCTACTTAATTTGCTTCTGGTTGTGACCCAGGGTCAAATACATGGGTTTTTAGCATTTTGTATCTGTTTGTAGAGATTTTCATGTGTATAAAATGCGAGTGTATACATTTGGTTTGGGGGTGAGGGCAGATGCAACTTCATTGCACAGAAACAGCAAAGCCTTAAAACAGCTCATTCTGAAAGAAGCTCAAAATAGGCTGAACTGAGGGGATGATATACTTATTATCATATAGGGCTTTTTTGCAAAATTGTAATAAACAACATGTGTATAGCCCACAGACCTTCTTAACTTGTTTAAAAAGAAGCAGAAACTTTAACCTTTTAAATTGTTGACCAAACAACATTGACATTTGGACTGATTCTCTGAAAATTTCATTTTTAAAAGCTGCTACTGGCATAAAGTTGAAGCCAGATGTTTTTATCCAGTCAATTGTTTGAGATTATTTCCTTTATCACTGTCTACATTAAATCAGAGCAAACCGCCACTGTTTGAGGTCGGTTAAGATTCCTAAAATGTATTGTTTAATTCATTACTAAACACCAGATTAATGAAAGTGTTTTCCCTTTCCTAAAGGCACACAGTTGATTTTACAATCTACAGAGTTGACGCATATGAGTTATTTTAAATGATTCCTTAGGCTAATAGGCTAATGTCCCTGCTATGAGCAGGGATAACCTCTTAAAATACCACCTATGTGACCTGGGAAAACATATTGCTTTACAGCCACAGGTTCTTATATAGTCATGGAGCTACGGCTTTTGCTCTAGTATATTTCCGCCTACTTCCTATTGGTCATGGATGAGGCAAAGAAAAATTTAAAATTCCTGAGGAAGCTAAAAAGAGAAAACGGGAAAGGGATTGAAAGTTAAGAAAAACAAGAGTTGATCTTCAAAAGGAGTTTCTTGGTTGGTGCAGGCTGAAAGAAAAAGCCGGAGGTAAAAACAATTCTGCCACAACGGTGCTCTCCAGAGAGCAGCATGGCCTCTTAGGTGAACCGAGATGCCTAGGGCGTTCCCAAATGAAAAGACATAGGAAGCTGGCTGGCTGACTATTTACTTTTGCGCAGTTCTGCGGCACTTGTGGCCTCTCAGGATGCTAGACATGAAAGTTACAGGTCTAGCACCCCTAGTGGCAAAAAGTTACACACTGTGCCTTTAGAATGTGGACGTTTTACTTCTATGCCTTAAAAGAATTAGGCATTACCCCATCAATATGGAACTGTAAACAGCAGGATGGACATTTTATAAAATAAACAAATAGATAAACTTTGGTTTTCAAACACAAAAATGAATTTCAAACTGTAATATGGTTTTCAACCATGCTTCCCCTTCCTCTTTGTACATAAACTCTTATATTTTGAACGGAAGTGGTGGTGCATTTATTCCATGTATGTGCAGAATTAACTGTTTGACCATGATTAGAGCTTGAATAACTCTTTCATTTATTGTTCTAACACACAGCTAATAGGGCGTGTGTTCATAAACAATATATAACAGCCAATATAATATCTGATTAAATAAGATATTTACCACCCCTACCGGGGAGGGTAATAGAAATATAAATTCCCAGCTTGCTGGGTATTTCATAGAATATAAATCTACAACATTAATGTGGCATCCAACCAAATGGGCATTAAAAATTAAAATCACAACATATGAGTCTGCTTATGTTCTGCATTTAAGGACATGGTCAAAATGGTCTTACAAGGTGAATCACAATATGCAACTTTAGATTTAAAAAAAAAATTTTCAGCACTGGATAAGAATTTTCTTTCTTTCTTGTTCTAAATCAGATTTAGTTTTTAAATTATATGGAAATCTTTGGATTCTGTCTAACTAATATTGTTTTTTTTGTTCTGTGTTAAAAGTTCTTTTAGTTTTGAAACTGCTAAGCATGCAGAGCTGCGCTCATTGATGCTGCCAGATTTATTTATTATAAATCCCTCTCAGCATGAACAGTCACAGACCTTTCTTCCTTAAGAACAATAAACTCTGTAATGCTCGATTTCAGCTACTTCATAAAAGCAATCTTCTAATATTTCATCTTCCAGCCACAAATAATATTATTTCTCTGTGTTTTCAAAAGGTATTAGATAAAGAACAGCAGTGTGCTTTAATCTAAATAAATTAGCCCCAGTTGGAAGCAGTAATGGAACACAATAAGCAATAAGCTGCTGTCTTGAAACTGAAATGAAGGCCCTAAATACTTTGCGCTACACTCCACTCTACTGGCTGGGTGATAAACAGGGCTCTCTGCAAGGTCCATTTTAGAAGGAGGATGTAGATGTTGGATGTGTTCGATTTCAGAGGCTGCATCATCCAAGGATGCGGTCCATCTGGACTGGATTGTTCAAGGCTCGTGAAAATAAGGAGATGAGTTTTGGCTATGGATTCAAACTGTTAGGAATCCAGTTTGTGTGGGTTGTGTTTTTATGTGTTTTCCCTCCACCACCAGGTGGCGCCTGGTTCTTGTTGGCCCTCTCACAAACCTACGGATGGTTGTCTCATTACCGGAGGACTCTTAAGCTGCTGACTGCCACTACTGCGATGCCAGAGTGTTTGCCAGTTTTTTGTACTCTAGCCAAGCTGAGTTTTGCTGAGTCAAACTGAGTTTTTTGTCTTTGCCTCTCGGCAGGAAGTCCTCCTGCAAACTGGATGCTTTGGACCTTCTCCCCCTGGAAGGATTAGTCTGAGCTGCAAACTGAGCTGGGGATTCAAACTAGAGGTTTGGATAAACTTTTCCCCAAAGGATTGTTTGAGCTTCACACTGAGCAGGGGATTCATCTCCACAAGAAACCGTTCAAGTACAATAGGAAATCTAAGTGGCAGTCAGCTCCTCCGTACCTCAAGGAAACACCTCAACCTGGGTAAACCCTGTCCGCCCTCCAACGAGCAAGTCAATAACTGGAACAACCCACACCGACTGGATTCAGAGAAAGACACCTCTTACTGGAAACGTGAGTCCTGTTGCCTTTATTCCCTTTGCAAATCGAAGCTCAAATTTCCCACTGAGCCTGAACTAACCACAGGAACTTCCCCTTCCCGTTTCACCGGTGTTCAGAGCAGCACTGGACCCATCACTACCAGTTCTCAATAAACCAGTTAAATCTTTCATTGGTCTCTCTGTTTGGTTTTCTACATGTGGGTCAGAACTTAGAATAAAATCATGACACAAACAGGTCCAGCCTTTTCTGGTTTTCACCGTCCGTACGCTTTGTCGCCTAGCAACTGTGAAAGTTCACACAAAAATGAAAAACAGAATGTATACCAAACTTCTCACTGCTGTTTTTTATTATTTATCTTTCTTTTTTATTGTAAAGTAAACCAAAACTACACTCATGAGAATACAGATTAGAATAAAGGTGGCAACCACCGGTTGCATGAACAAATATAAAGCAATTGTAATTATATAAAAGGGGTAGAAGGATATAAGTTAATCTAAACAATGTATGTATATAAATTATATCTGCAAATTCTCTGATGACATACAAATGGTCTTATCTAGATTCTGTCCATAATAAGGAACGCATGTCTTCAAACCAACAAACCAAAAAAAAAGAACATTTAGATTCAGGGCATAAGATGTGTAAAAAAGAGTGTCGGTAACCAGGTGGGTCAACGATGAGTGAAACACAACAACAAACCAAAACAGAGAATGAAAAAGATGAAAATCCAGATTCTGGATAAGAGGACAATAAAGCTGAAGATGCAAATTCTGAATCGGAGGATAAAAAGAGGAAGATACAGATTCTGAATCGGAGGATGCTGAGGATGACGATACAGATTCTGAATCAAATGATAAAGCAGATGAAGATATGGATTCTGAATCGTAGCATGCAACAGATGAACATACAGATTCTGATGACATACAAATAGTCTTTTCTTCAGATCCTGTCCATAATAAGTAACGCATGTGTTCAAAGCAACAGACCAGGAAAAAACAACGTTTAGATTCAGCACATAAGATGTGTGACAAAGAGTGTCAGGAACCAGGCTTGTCATCGATGAGTGAAACACACCAACAAGCTGAGTCAGAGGACAATAAAGATACAGATTCTGAATGGGAGGATGAAAAAGGGGAAGGTACAGATTCTGAATAAGAACATACAACAGATGAAGATACAAATTCTGAATCAGAGGATGCAAAGGATTAAAATACAGATAAGGAAACAAATTCATTGATGGATAAAGATAGAAATTCTAATGCCATAAAAATTGCATTTTCTTCAGAACCCATCCCTGGTCATCGGGAACTCCTGCCTAAAAAAGATTCTGAACCCGTGGAAGAAGCAGATTTATATAAAGACTTTGAAACACAGGAAAAAACAGATTAAAATGAGGACTATGATGACATAAAAATGTTCTTTTTCATCAGAAACCTTCCCTTTTAATAGGTAACTTATGCCTGCTGACTAAAAAAAAAAAAAAAATATATATATATATATATATATATATATATATAAATCAAAAACATGAAGAAAAAAACAAAATTAAGTAAAAACATAATAGTAAGGTGATCAAATCAAAAATGGTTAATGGTTGTCCTTTTTGGTTTATTCAAAATCCTGCCTAGTTTTTAGGACCTTCATACCACTGCAGTCCAGTGTTCAAAACTTACCTGCAACATTTCTCTGTGGTGTTGGCATGCAATAACTGTGCATCTGTGGGTTCTCTTCAGCTGCTCTGGCTTGCCCACAAAGTTTAAAACCCTCCATGAAAGGATAGGATAGGATAGGTAAATAGCCTTCTATATATTTCCCTGTGGTGTTAATGTATTACTCTGAACCGATAACTCAGCTGCACAATATAAATTACTGTATTCGGTTCTATTAGGAGAGGATGTACCCGGATTAGTCTTTTGTTGTGTGATACTGCCAGGCATTACCTGTGACTATGTAGATTCTCTGGCTTACTGTTAAGGCAAGATAATCCAAATGTCAATGATAATATGAGCTGGGAAAGGTAAGACAAGACAAGTAAATGTTATGCTGCCTTCCATCATCTGCTTCCTTCTGATCTCCAGCCTGTTGTCCGACCTCCGAGACATCAGCGCCTGGGACTCTCCGGGCGGCGCCGGCCGCATCTTGTTGGCAGCCAACTGGCTGGAACCAACCTCTTTATCTGGTCTCAGACTCAACTATAAGACCAGATTAGTGACTCACACATTCATAATCATCTGCCAGATAGTCACAAACCTGTTTTCTCCTCCTGCAGAGAATCGGGCCTTGGACTCTGACGCTGTTCACTGCCGTTGCCGTCCTATTGATTGAGCTGTGTGTCATCTTGTTATGGTTATGGCATAGTTATGATTACTGATGTTTATTAAGTAAATATACATCTTCATATTATATTAAGAGTGTTACTTGTGTCTTATCCCTCTTGGAATTAAACATTTTTCTCCCTTTTCTAGACTTAATTTTGGACCTTTCTGCTTACTTTTCTGACCTATGCCAGGCATCGCTGACTTGCTTGGTTGTATTGCTACAGGAATAATATACATCTATAACTTCCCCGTTTTTATTCATTGAATGTGAATCTTCATTGTACTTTCAGTAACATGGTCTTGTTATGCTAAAAAATAAACAAAAGGTTTGCTTACTAACAAATAGGATTAATACAAAGACTCAAGCAGAGAAATTAATAAAAAAATGCCAAAAGGAACCAATACCTTAATCAGAAGAAGTTATTTTTTTCTGAGTAGGCTCCTTTCTAGGTGTATGAAATATAAACCAGCCCTTTTTAAAATAGTTTACAGTGGCTCAAATCTAAGCAGCTGTGACCCTAACAAGTAATCTGTATTTTACTTATTGAAAATGTTAAGATTTTGGCTACTGCAGGTAATATAATGGCTGGTCATGACCTTACAACATAATTTACTTTTAAATAGAAAATAACTTTTTATTTCAAGAGTACAAATTATATACAGTAAGAGCTACAAAGCAGACTGTGAAAGCCAGTTATTTTGTAACTTTATTACTTTTGCAAACTGAAGCAACACATTAGGCTGTGTATTTTTTTTGTCTTTTACCATAATCTGTGACATGAAAAATAATAACTTTCATTACAAGGGTAAAAACACTAGCTTGGGGCCCAATATATGTTTCCCAGTTGTACTTGTTTGCTCAGGAAAAGTGTTGCAGCGCATAAAAGTTTATACAGTCATAGTTAATTTCTGGCAAACAATTGAAACAACAATGAAAATGTTTTGTTATTTGGGGGGTGGCTTTGTTATGCTCATCCAGTACAGATTACAGTGAGGGACTTAGTTAACTTAAAGGATTGCAAACCAAGAACATATAAAGAAAAACTGTTGGAATCATACACACATTTCAGCAACTGCATCAAGGTGATTTAGTTGCAAGCGGCATTAGCAAGTTGCCTCAGAAAATGACATCCATCAAAGGATGGAGTTCTTTACTTACTCTATGAATTTTTAGAAATCTCATTTACATGTATCATGTCATGATGTGATTAAAAGTCTTTTACCAACCAAAAGCACATAACACTCAATTTCTTAACCTTTTGCCTTTGTTTTCACATTACCAAATGACTCACGGATACACAAATAATTTAGCAGTCCTGTAATGGATGAGGCAGCTCATGTGTGAGCATGAATCTTTCCAAATAAAACATTCAAATGTTGACATTCTCAGTAAACAACAAAATATATCTACCTGTGATAGACGTTATCCAATGTAAGTTACTTAATTGAGCCAAACCATTGACTGCTCTCTTGGAGCAGAGTGTTAAAAAGTCTTAAACATAAAAGCAAAACAAGAGGCAGTAATTACTAGGCAGGTACAGTGCAGAAAATGCTACATAAATGGTCTTTATTTATTTTTTTATTCAATATATTAAATAAGGATAATGCAGGGCTCCCGTCAGTGAGGCCATTCTGATAAAACTTCAATACACATCAAGGTAGTAACCAAAGTAAAGCTGCAGTTATGTAATCAACTCATCATAGAGGCTTTTCTAATATTAAATCAGATACTTTGGAGCAGAGATCAGAAAGGGGTCATCACACCACATAAGTATTAAAGCAAACTGATAGAAGAAGATGAAATAGCAACCAAAGAAACATCCGTCAAAATAAATAAGTTCCTTTTATCCACATGGCCTAAAAACATGCTCATTCATCTTTAAAATTTACTTTAGTTTCCTGTCACAACCTCAAACTCTAAAACTGTATATCAAAAAACTACTCCACATTGTAAAAGGGTCTTTAGATAAAAAAAATTTGAAAAGTGTCTATTTTTGTTTAGTAATTTGACTTGGTATATGATTCAAATAATAAATTAGGAGACAGTTTCAGGGATGTGGAAGACCTTTTATAATGTTCCGTTACCAAAGAAAATTCCTTAGCCAAAATTCCTTAGTGACTATAACCTTACATCCTACATCATTAAGGTCCTAGGGAGACTCCTTTTGGTCCGCTTGAGCAAGCAAAGAAGCTGCTATTATGACAGCCAGCAGTTTGCGTGCACTGTAGAATTGGAGCTGAAGAAAACCTATTTCAACAAACCCAATGTAATTTCATCAAATGTTATCTGATTTTTCCTGTATATTCAACAAGACTGTGCCTGATCTGCCATGCTGGAAACTCCAGAAGACTCTACTTCCAAATGCCAATGTGAATTAGAATCAGAATTCCGAGAGAACAGTCAGAGGCTGAGTCTGAATGTCCGCCCTAACCCCTAAATCTCTAAATCTCTATATAGTGGACTTTTTAGTGAACTCATTTAACTGAGTGTTTGGATAGATGACCACTACATTTTGCTCCCATTTGGTCATGTAACTGTGCCATCTTTGTTATTTGTTGCCACTGTGGCAGGGGGCCTCTGTCATAACAAATCCCACAATGCTTTGTGAGGATAGCTCTTGGAAAGCTCTTTAGGGATATATATGCTTGTCTAGTGACCATTGATGATTACTACTTTTCAAGGTGCATTGTGGGAGTGTTTCGAGTCTACTGCTTTTTCATCCACTAGATGTTCAGACACTCATTTAAAATGGCGTAACCACTATACAGTAGAGTCCTGCACGGGTTGAGTTTTACCAACCGCCCGAACCCGTTAGGATGACTACCGAACCCGACCCGTCACCCGCGGATATCTTCAATTCAAATCCGAACCCGATCCGACCCGTTGATATTTAACCTGCAACCTTAACACATCAAGTAATAGGCTATAGTACGCTGCGCTGCAGAACAGCGCCATTAACACTGCAGCAGACGTGTATGCACTGACTGTGGCCTTTTTGGAGGGAAGCCCACACTGCCGGCAGGGCTTTAAGCTACAACAAGGGTGACCCCAGTGCCTGATTAATATAACATTTCTGATGTCCATAACAACACACACGCATAAAAAAAAAATCACCAACTACCCGCCAGCACTAAAAAAATATCCGCCCGACCCCGCGTACCCGTTTATTTTTATTTATGTATTTTTCACCCACAAAAGAGCATTTTAGCGGGTGACCCGTCGGGGACCCGCGGGTGCCCAACCCGTTGCAGGACTCTACTATACAGTGCCCTATATAGTGATTAGGGCGGACATACAGATACAGCCAGGGAGACAACAGTGCAGATAACTAAAAACAAATTCACAACTCACATCAGAATTTTTCTGAGGTTGTTAAAATTTTCCATTAGTTTTATAAATAAAGCCTCAACTATGTTGATGTATCCGATAAATTTCTATTAGAAATTTGTGTTTGTAAAGTAACAATTTGCAGAGATGTTTGAAAATTTCAGCAAGGCACTGTAATAGTCTATTACAGAGACTGATTTCTAATATTAATTGCCATCATGTTGTTATCTTTTCTGCTGTTAATGCCATTGATTCCCTTGATACTAAGACAATGTGAGTTGCACACTTTTATAACAATCCTATATTTTACCTAGGTAAAATGAAACAATCCATGCTCAGAGATGATTTATTTGGTGACGCATGTTGGTCTAATGCAGGATGGATGTACAGAGAGGCTTTGTCATAGTTTACTACGAGAGGAATGAGTAACAAATGAAACTGAGTGGGTTGCAAAGCCAAATTCTGTGAAATAACCATCACTAGGTCTATGTGTCACAGCTGATATGATGTACTTACTTCTTCAGACCAAATATTGGATATATTATATAGATTAAGTGAGAATATCAAGCAATATATTTTTATCAACTTAATGTCTTAAAGGGCTGCCGAGATGGATTTACAGTAACATTTGTCAACGTGGAAAGATCAGTAGAGAACATTTTCTTATGTAATCTTCAGGTTTAGTTCCGTTCTTTTGTGATTGATCAGCGATTAAAACCCCTTCCTGACTTTAATGGTGACATGTCAGAACCCATATGAGATAGCTACGGGTCCTTGGCAACAGTTTCATAATCCTTGGAATTTCTGTGTTTCTCCTTTTTTTTGTTTAATACTTGTTATGATTTGAATATTTCGTATTTTATTTTACAATAGTTAAAAACATGAGTGAAAATATACATTTACATAACAAATAGTGTGACATCTATCTGTATTCATCCCTTTAACTTACTGCCTCTAAAGAAAATCTTGTGTAAGCAGGTGGCATAAGTAATACAGTATAATGAATAAATATGGACATAATTAAGATCTCTTTGTAAATAAATATTTACCTAAAATAACTTTTACTTAAAGGACTCTGGATGTTTTGGTTATAAAATGTGTTTATGTGTTTAAAAATTTTACTGTCTATATTCAAGGATTTTAACGCAAGTTCAGTCAGTCTCTCGGAAAAAACAAAACAAATTCTGGTTTAAATTTTAACCCGATTCTTGAAAACATTTACTTTTTTTTCTATTGGTATTATGAGAAGTGACTTAGATTTAAGTGACAATGTATTTACATGATCAAATTCCCTACTTTTCTAAAGGTTATATTTAAATTTTACAGGAGTAAACTATACCAGTCAGCCTCTCAACACCTGAACCCTTTAGTCAGACTGGTGTCTCTATACCATTCATGAAATGACAAACCCTGTGTAGTAGGTAAAAGTGTTAATGTTAAAGGGACCACTCTCTGCCTGAGGTGAGCCGCCTCTGCGGCTGCTTTGCAGCTCTTTTACACCAGATGCAATCACAGAGTAAATAAAAACATCCTCTAAAGGAACGACTGAAAAAAACTAGACTTAAACACTTTAATCTAAGTAAAGCTGAGAAATTGTCACAGAGATTAGAGCTGAGCCTCTTGCCAGATAATGACACGGTCACAGAATGCAGAAAAAGCCCCAAAGGGTGATTATATTTTATAAACACTGGGCACATCCATATAAGGAGTGATCCACTGCCTCACATGATGATGGAAGAAAATGTGTCACCATATTTTTGACTTAAACTGATGTTGCCAACTTGGTAGCTGACTATTTCTCCTATAATCCAAACCTATGAAGGACGTCTACATTCAAGACCCCTACAGAACATTCCAAGCACCTCGCTATGCCTTTTGGACTCACCAAAGCTATAGCTGTCTTCCAACATCTTATTAATGAGGTACTCAGGGGCATGGTGGGACAGTTTGTGTTTGTTTATTTAGATGACATTATTATCTACTCTCATGATCTCAAATCCCACAATAAACATGTCAGATCTGTTTTGATGCACCTTCTGCAGCTTTTTCTAAAGGCTGAAAGATATGAATTTCATGTGTCAACTACAGTATGTCTTTCTTAGGCTGTGTGGTCTCCCCGGACCATGGATTGGACTAAGGTGAGCGGAGTTAACGAATGGCCGGTTTCTAAGGACAGAAAGCAGTTACAGAGATTCTTAGTGTTTGCAAACTTCTATCAAGGCTTTATCCGAAATTACAGTGAGGTAGCTGCGCCTCTGCTACTCTCACATAATCCGAGATCAAGTTCTGTTGAAACAAATGGGCTGATCAAGCTTTTCATAAGCTAAAAGACATGTTCATTTCAGCACCTGTTCTGGTTTCCCCTGATCCAGATAGACAGTCGACGAGGTGTATGCCTCCACTGCCGGAGTCGGTGCTGTCCTTGATCAGGGGGCCAAGGATGGCAAGAAACATCCCTGTGCTTTCTTCTCCAAGGTACTTTCGAGCAGTGAGAGAACTATGATTTGGGTAAAAAGGAACTGCTGGCAGTAAAACTAGCCCTGAAAGAATGGAGACACTGGTTGGAGGGGTCCAAGTTTCCATTCTTAGTTTGGACTGTTCACAAGAATTTGGAATATCTTAAGAAACTTAACCCCAGACAGGCGAGGTAGTCATTCTTCTTTAGATACATTGTTTTCTCTCCCTGTCCAGGCTGTTTGAGGCGGACAAGGAGAGTTCCAGTGGTGTAAAAGTATATATTTTACCTGAGTCTGTTAGGTGTGCCATCACTATGGTTTACTTAAAGACAGAAGTTAGGGGGTCTCTCTGTAACCACCAGCCCCGGAAAGGCTTCTCTACGGATTGTTTGTTTGTTTCTGACTTTTTGAGAAAAGGGGTTTTAGAGTTTTGCTATGTGTCTTGCTTGTTTTATCATCCTGGTGTAACCAGAACTATCAGGGTTATTCAGGCACAATTATGGTGGTCTTCCCTGTCTACAGATCTATGATGAGTTTGTGGTAGCTTGTCTGAGTAGCAATCAAGAAAAAACCTCAAGAACACCCCTATACAGCTTACAACTAGCCCTATCCATTCTGACCCAGGTCCAATATTGACATGGATTTCATCACCGGTATACCCAGCTCTCAAGGGAACACTGTTATTCTGACAATAATTAACAATTGACAGACAAAATTGACATAGCTGCACCTGTTAAGCCAGGTGTAAAGCCAGGATGTACTGATCATGCCATCTTTTACCGTTTTTCCTAATTGTGCTATAGTGATATAGGCCTCTTCTCCTCACAAGCCTAAGTGCACCCAATCAAATACCATAGTATGTTAGACAGAGTCAGAGCGAGCAAGAGGCCAGTACCATGAAACAGGTATAACTCGGTTAGTGAGACAACAGCCTGATCAGCCTCGACCCTGACTTTGCAGTTCCATGAACCTGAATTTATTTTTGGCAAGGCTAGTCACAATGGCAAGGTACTCTGAATGGCAAACCTGTTTCAGGGCAGGCTAGCTTTCAGGATTGATCTGAATCCTAGAAAATGCTGTACCATGTAGCCAATCACCTTTTCCAGATAAAACTTTTGTGCCCTTCCATTGATGACCCGATTTATTCAGAAGTTAAAAAATAACTTAAAGCAATATTACAATAATATTACCTAAAAGTCAAATAGCAGTTAAAACAAAATATTTTCTTGACAAATTGAGAAGTCTTTCATTTATTTTTTTCTTTGCCTCCTTTTTGACATACCAACCTTTTACTATTCTGTAATTGTTCCCCCCTATGTAATATCCTCATACACCCCTGACAGTCACTTTTTTTGTATAATTGATATATGAAGCTACATAAAAACATTATAATAAAAAAACAGTGTGCAAATTGTGAGAAGATCTTTTGGGTCACTGAAACAATTATTCAAATAAGTGATGCAGGTTTTCACGGGCCAGCCTGGCAGATGCTGGGACTGTGTGTCGGCTGTGCTTTCCTCACTGTATGGAAGGTTTGAGGCACTGAACAGCACCAGCAGTTAAAATCAGATCCTATGATGTCATTACCCTAACCACAGGTTACCCTCAGGGCTTCATCCTGATCCCCTTTTACTCTGATGACAAAACACGACGACATAACTGTGTCCCCAGTTTTACCACCAATTACTTTGTGAAGGTTTCATATGACACCACTGTGGTGGACCTCATCAGAAACAACAATGTTTGTATACAAAGCTATTCAATCCAGCAGGGTATCTGATTACTGGTAGAGCTTAGCTATTTAGCTGTACTTAGCTATAGATGGCTTCTTAGTCACCATCTGACCACACTTCTCTAGTCCGAATGACATCCCAAAATCTTTACTGTAGATCTGGGTGGTATGGATCAGTGAGTCGATGTCCCACTCATTCTTAGCATACAGTACAGCTTGATGTTATCCATGAAGGGCAGGTGACTGATGGTGGCCCCTTTCCTGAGTTGGTATCCATAGTTAGTCTTGTTGGTTATTTGACTGAGGGGTTCCAGACTTATGCAGAACAGCAGTGGGGACAGCAGATCTCCTTGGTATATGTCATATTTGATGGAGACTTGTGCAAGTGTCTTGCCATTGGCCTCAAGGGTGGTTTTCTACAACCTCATCGAGTTTACAATGAAGGGTCTTAGAGTTATGCTTGATGTTAAATAGCTCCAAGAATTCAGGTTAGTGTTTCGGGTTCTGCAGCCTCGAGCGACTTTTCTGTCTACCAAGAGCTGATGTTTGGCACTTCTGGTATTTTTAGCTATTCCCTTCTGAGCTGTCCTCGTGTATTGATCCTTGTGCCTGCTTATGTTGGCCACTATGATTCCGGACATGAGCTTCAAACATGTGAAGAGGCAGGTTATTGGCTGATAGTATGATGGGACTTTACCCTTTGAGGGAACCGTCAGTATCAGGATTGTGTGCCATTTGGATAGCCATTCAAGATGGTTCACATTTGTCAGCAGCTGGTTTATTTGTTCTGCCAAGTGTTAATGGAGTGCCATGAGTTTTTAAGCCAGAGGGTGTATATTATGTTGGGGTCTGGTGCAGTTTTTCATACCTAAGACTCCTTCTTGGATGGTCTTCCACTGTGATGTTGACTGGATTCTGTTCAGGGAGGCTTCTGATGTCCTCTTTCAGAGCCACCAACCACTTTGCATCACTTTTGTGTGCTGCCTACTTCTCCCAGATGCCTTTCCAGTACTATTCAGTTTCCAGCCTTAGTGGGGTTCTTCTAATATTGCTCCCCTGCCACTGAGCGTACACTTTCACTGGTTAGACTTAGAGAGACTTACAGATTTTATTTTGTCATTTTGTATACACAAGTGTAAACAAAAAGACATTTCATTAAGAACAGCTCTCTTGACTACTTTATTCTTTCAAAGTGCAGCCTTGATAAAGTAAGCAGCAGTGATAAAAAAAAAAGAAATAGTGTTGAGTTCGAGGCTTTATAAAGTAGCCCAATTTTATTTCTGACATTTTAAATTGGAAAAGCATCATGGATGAAAATAAAACATCTTCAAACTTGGAAACAAAGACCAGTGGATAATTTTTTTTTTTGCTTTTTTGGAATGACTATAACCTGGATGACTGAGAATCTTTGCCAGCAACTTGTCAGAGGATGAATTAAAATCAATGCAAATGTGCTGGTCATGTGTCTGACAACTGGAGAGAGTAGAGGCGGACTTTGCCATTTTATAGAAATGGAAAGAGGCCGAAAACGAGATGACAGGTGAAGCATCTTCTTCTGCTAAACGGACAAGAGATTTTATTCAATCTAAACCTTAGAGGTCTGTTAAAACCAAGTCAATTGCGGTATTGAGAGGTGAGGTCCTCCAGAGTAGCCATGTTTATAATGCCTGGGCAAGGCCCTTCTGACTGTTGTCATTTCTACATGTCCAACCCCAAAAAACTCTGCTGGCATGTGGTCCGACTCACTGGTTATAAGATGGACGTACTAGCAGGAGTCTTTCAAGATGGATTTGTTGTGAGACTTAAAACTCAGATCTCGTGACAATCCAGCTTGCAGCACAAGGTTACATGATTTTGATTGGTTTGCTACTTTAAACCCAACCCGTAATACATGCTCGTTTACAGATTCACGATCAGTTTAAGCTGTATTGAATTGGTGATTTGATAAACAGCTTTGTGGTACCACTGATCCTGATTGCCGTTATTGTGGATTTGATCAACTGAATAGGCTGAAAGTAATCCTGCCGTGTTGAACTTGCTTCATGGAACGGACCTCAGTTTTAATGAAACCCAAATAATAACAAAATAAGCTAGACTTGGCCTATAAGCCTGGCTTATGAGGTAAGCCTGTTTTAATGAAAGACCCCTCTTGACCTGCAAGGCAATAATATTCTTCTATGATTTTTCATCTTATTTTAAGGCTTTATTTAGATTCCTAATTTGGTTCTGTTGGAAACTACAATAGGTAGGTAATTGAGAAAGGTTGAAATTAGTAAATCTAGGAGCCGGTTTGCAAAGAAACTGACTTGGACAAGATGATAGATACTCTCAATTTAAGTGTCCAGTCTTTGTCAAACCCATTTTTGTGGCACTTCATACTCATAAGACAACACTTTTCACAAAAAGAGGCAACAGTTTTGAAATGAAAGCAGCATATAATAGAAGTTATTAGGACTCTAAAGCTATCTTCATGTTTTAAAGCTATCACTTTGTACTGGCAACATAAATGAAAAATGGTGCTTTTATTGTCCACTGGAGCTTTGGGGGAGGAGAGCAAATAAGGATTTAGAAAAAAGGAGGAAATATTGACAGGCTGTGACTTACCTGATCAATGACTGCAAACATAAAACAGATGTACACAGTTTGCAGTGGCCTGTGATTAAGAATATGCCCTTAATTTGTTATTTTAGACATTACCTATTTGTTTCAAGTTATTTCAGCAATACTGTGTCTCAGTCAGCCATGTTTCTCATTTGACACAAAATCCTTCATGTCTGCGGAACTGAATTTGGGACATTGTGTAAGATATATATACATGAAGCCATTTATTTAATTCAAGAGCTTTTAATGTCGCCAATAGCCAAACCGAGCACCAGAATAATTTTAACCAGCCCTGAAAAGACTGGTTTGGCTTCATCAATATTTTCCTTGTTCTTAAGCCTTTTACATATGCAGCACATGGTGTTTGCAGAAACTGTTGAATCTCAGCCAGTATATGGAGGAAAATTAGTAGAATGTGCAATAAATAAAAGTCATCAGTTGAGGTGGCCATACACTGTACAATATTTTCATTTATTGTACTCAGCTATAGCTCAAACTGTACAACAAACCGCAGGGTTTAAAAGTTCACAGCTCACGATATATGTTCTTAAACTGTACAGCCCGATGCTCTGACACAGTCTAAATGCTCACACTTTTGCCCTTCTCAGGCTTTGTGAAGGCAAATCTGTGTTTTGCATGGTCCAATGTGGTGTCACAAACTTAAAAAAAATAACATACCAGTTTAATAATGGAGAAGCAATTGATTAGCTTCACATTTTTTAATATATACAAACTATTTATTTTCTGAGTAGTATGTAAATTAGCAAACACCTAGAAAAAGTACACTATACTATATAATTTTCCACGTGAATCCCAAAATGTTTATGCTTGTTTGCCTTTTCTATAAAGTCCTTTAAATCAGTCCTACCTGTCTTTATCCATACTGGGTCAGATCCTAACTTTTGAAAAAGAAGACAGGGAAAGCACAATAAAGTGTTAGCCTCGATGCATGCAGTTAGTAAAGCCTTGTAGCTACACCAGGTCGTGGAATAAGATAGAGTGAACCGTCTCCATCTGTCTTTGGACTGCTGATTAATTTAGAAGTTCGGCTGATCAGCTCCAAACGCTTTTGCCACCAAATTCTCTTGGTAAGTTTCCTTTAAGGGACTCCACTTAATCACATTTTTCATGCGCCATTTCTCTCTCCCTCTCCAATCTTCTCCAACTTCTGCAACTCCAACCTTTCAACCAGCCGCACTATGGCTGTGACGTCAGTCTCTGTCAGCTCTGGGCATAGGAGAGCTGCACCCCAGGATCTCCTATCCTTTTGCATTGCAGAGGAGCAACTGTTCATGTACAACTTTTAATGAGAGACATGGGCATAGATTTTTGCGCCCCAGTGGGAAAATACGTCACCAATGTGACGACGCACTAAACAGTCATTAAAGATTAAATATTTATCTTGCACATTTAAAAAATAAAATAATATGTTCGAAATATTTAAATTTTATGATCTAATTTTATTTGTTTTTTTTATGCCTTAATTAAGGTCATTGGGTGGGTGGGGCTGTGGCCTAGTACCCTCTATTGGCAAGCCTTTCACTGTTAGAATGAATAGCTGCAGTGCTGTTATGGCATTCGACAAAATCTGTCATTTTAATTAAATGACTGCTGATGTGAAATTCATTAAAATTCTTAAACTGCATTTTAGTAGGCAATAAAACAGGATCGACATGCAGATTTTGTGTCAATGTTTTTTTTTTTACCTGATCTGATTCGGCCCATACATTTTTGCACAATAATATTGATGATCAAGCCAGATGTGTTTAATCTTTGTCAGTTGATGGCCACAAAATAACCTAAATTTGACCTAAACATCATACAGCCACAGTAATAATTTTCAAATGAAGTTCAATGGGGAAACAGATTTATCCTGCTCCAACACAGACTGAGAAATATAGTAAGGGGGTGATACAAGTCATCAAAGTCTACTGTTGGACACAAGCAGCCGCTGTTTTCACCATTCAATTAGGTTTTTAGAAAGAAAAGAGCAATTTATTTAAAACTGTTCACATAATCTTACCAGGGCATCCAGGAAGGTGTTTACTTTGATTCTAAAATGACAATCTAAGAACGCAGATTTTGACAAAGCTATCGCCATTTTTTTTTGTCCCCCTGCAGATTTTATTTCCCCATCTATGTTCTTTAATTAAGATGTGCATCTTTTAAGATTTTTGAGAACACTTCAAACCCTCAGGTTGCTACTTATTGCATATAATTTATGGTTTACTCACTCTGCTAATGTCAAGTAGGCCTGACCTTAGAAAATCTCCAACAACAGGGAATTAGCTCTTGTTATTTGAAGGTTTTGCCTCCACGTTGCATATAGGTTTACAAGACTCAGCTTTTATGAAAACTCCCTATATCAAAGAGTTTCTTTGCATCAGTAGGCATGTTTACTGAGCCACAATCCAGACAGAAGATGAAAATGCAGGAAGGAAAGAGGAATGTAGGTGCAGGCTAGAAGTGAAGCCTTGATGGATTGTTTCCACACTCGGTTAGCTCAGTTTGGAACTTGTAAATGGGTAAATAAAGTAGAATCATTTGTTGTGTAATGAGACCTGAGCTGTAACTGAAGTACTTACTAGGCTCCAATGTAAGCCCCATTCCTTTAACAGAGGGAAGGGTGCCTGACAGAAAAAGGATACTGTAGGTTTATGATGAGATGAAGGGGAGCAGTGAGAGGGAGACTTTATTCATCTACTCAGTCATGTTTGCTGAGCTAGTTGTTTCCACCTCCATAAGTCATCCCCCTTGTTCAGAGAATCAACTCTTCATGACAGGGATCAGCTCCTTCCCTGCCACTGAAAGCTAAGCGGTGCACAGAGTACAGCGGAGACACACAGACGTAAGGAATCAGTGGTAATAAAAACAAACAAAAAAGCAGAATTATTAAAGTGGTGTTTATACTTGTCCACAGCGAAGGTGATGCTAAGCAATGCCGTTGTGGGTAAGTTTAGCCAATTAAACCTGCAGTGGGTTATATTACATTTATTAATAACACCAGAACAAGCCAAAAGTGTGATGATATTAATAGCCCTCGGCATTCTACAAACACCAAAGTTATTAAATTCTGAGAGATTTTTCTTTACATATCTTCCTACAGGAAATAGTGTTACAATAAGAATGCCTATTTTTTTAAGGCATTCAGAACAAGATTTTTCAACATACAGGTGTTATGATTGGTTTTAGTTCAAACCCACATGCAGAACACAACGGAGGCTGGGTAAAAGTTTAACAGAGTTTATTTAAGATTGTTGACACAAAAACATGAACAGAATCAGGAACTGGTCCGGGTTGGGTTCACTGAAGTCTGCAGAGATGGATAGTTGGATTAGCTGGGCAGACAGATGATTAAAGAGTCCTTTAAGATAATTCTGAGTCTACCTTGACGGAGTCCAGGCCTCTCTTGTGAGAGAGGGAACCGTTGGGTCCAGAGACTGTTGGTTCAGCAGAGTGCACAAGCAGCTTCAGCGTCTAGCTTCTGACTTTGAATGGCAGACCTTGATCAGAGTTTCCAGCTCTTCACAGAGAGCAGCAGGGGAAATCCAAATAGGAATCTTCAGGTTTGGCTCACCAGGGCTGGAAGGCAGGTTAAGCTCACCCAGAGCTTCAGGCTTGAGACAGGTTTCCTGTGAGCAAATGTTAGAATCAGTTTTCTCACTTGAGACAACTAGGACTCTTTCAGGTATCAGAGGCTCAGGTTGCTAACCAAACTAAGGTCAACACTGCGGCGTTGAAGGAAGGTCTGGCAGCTGCTTATGAAGGGAAGGTCTCCTGATGAGTAGATGCGTCTCAGGTGTGCTGGAGGGCTCCAGCCCACGGCGCACTCTGCTGGTGGAAGGTGGTACATCCCCAGATCCCAACAGTACCCCCCTCTCAACGACCGCCAAGAGGCGGTCCCGAGGATGTAGACTGGAGAGAACTCTCATACTCCTCGATCCGGGACGGATCGAGGATGTATGAGCCAGGAACCCAGGTGCGGTCCTCCGGACCGTAGCCCTCCCAATCGATGAGGTACTGCCAACCGCGACCTCGCCGACGGGAGTCCACGATCCGGCGAACAGTGAAGGCCGGATGACCATCGACGTCCAGGGCAGGTGGAGGGGAGTCGGATGGTGGGCACAGGGAGCTAGTAATGACAGGTTTGACTTGGGAGACATGGAACGTAGGATGGATATGAAGATTCGGTGGCAGGTGCAGGCGGACAGCAGAGGGGTTGATTATTTGAGCTATCTTATAAGGGCCGATGAACCAGGGTGACAGCTTCTTGGACATGGCTTTGAGGGGAATGTCACGTGTTGATAACCATACCTCTTGGCCTACGGTATAGTCAGGGGCAGGACGTCTCTTAGAGTCAGCGAAGCGTTTAGTGGAGGCAGATGAGCGGTTGAGGGTGGTGATGGTGTCCTTCCAGATACGCTGACAACGGCGGATGTGGTGATGGACTGATCTGACTGTTATCTCTCTCTCGTCTGCAGGGAAGAGTGGAGGCTGATAACCGATGGAAACCTGGAACGGGGATAAACCAGTAGAAGCAGATTTTAAAGAGTTATGGGCGTATTTGATCCAGGTCAGAAACTGACTCCAGTCAGTAGGGTTGTTAGATGTCAGGCAGCGGAGAGTGGACTCTAGTTGTTGATTCATCCTCTCCGTCTGCCCGTTAGACTGTGGATGATAACCAGAGGTGAGGGAGGACTTGCAGTTTAATGCTGAACAGAAAGTTTTTCAGACCTGTGAGATGAACTGAGGACCACGATCAGAGAGGATTTCTTGTGGAATACCATGGAGTTGGAAGACATGCTTCACGAGAAGCTGGGCCGTCTAGAAAGCAGTGGGAAGTTTCCTGAGGGGAATTAAGTGACAGGCCTTGGAAAAATGGTCGACGATGGTTAAAATGGTGGACATACCTCTGGAAATCGGGAGACCTGTGACAAAATCTACGGCGATATGAGACCAAGGAAGGGGTGGAACAGGTAGAGGATGCAGCAGGCCAGAAGGTGGTTGATGAGAGGTCTTGTTTCTGGCGCAGATGGGGCATGCCAAAACGTACTCCTCAACGTCTTTGTGAAGTGAAGGCCACCAGAAACGTCTTGTAATGAGGGCAATGGTTCTGCTCACTCCAGGATGGGCGGAGAATTTAGCTGCATGCATCCACTGGATCAGTCGGGATCTGACGGAAGATGGAACATAAGTTTTATTTGGAGGGCGGTTACCTGGGTCAGGTTCGGAGGCTATCCGGTTATCCCTGAGTTGATGAGATCAGTGATCTCCCAGGAAACGACTCCAACAGTACAGGAGGCAGGAAGAACAGGCTCGGGTGTCTCAGGTTGATCAGTGGAGTACAGACGAGAGAGAGAATCGGGCTTGACGTTCTTTGAACCAGTTCTGTAAGAAACGATGAGGTTGAAACGAGAAAAGAATAATGACCATCTAGAGTGACGTGGGTTGGATCGTTTTGCCGATTGGAGATAAGCCAGGTTTTTGTGGTCTGTCCAAACCAATACCCGATGCTCGGCCCCCTCAAGCCAGTGTCTCCATTCCTCCAGGGTGAGTTTAATGGCAAGAAGTTCTCGGTCTCCAACATCATAATTTTGCTCCGCTGGTGAGAGTCTGCGTGAAAAAAATGCACAGGGGTGAGTTTTCTGGTCTGAGTCAGATTGTTGAGATAAAACAGCTCCAACACCGGAGTCAGATGCGTCCACCTCTAAGACAAACTGCTGAGAGGGATCTGATTGGATAAGGATGGGTGCTCTGGAAAACAGGTTTTTTAATTTATAAAAGGCGTTCTGGGCTTCAGGTGTCCATTGAAAAGTCTTCTTCACAGAAGTCAGAGTTGTGAGAGGTAGAGCTGTTTGACTATAGTTTCTTATGAAGAGTCTGTAGAAGTTTGCAAACCCAAGAAATCTCTGAAGCTGTTTGCGGTTTTCAGGTGTCGGCCAGTCCAGAACTGCCTTTACCTTGTCTTCGGATGGCTTCACCTGCCCGCCCTCGAGCACAAACCCTAAAAAAGTGACAGATGGTTGGTGAAATTCACATTTTTCTGCTTTCACAAAGAGTTTGTTTTCCAAAAGTCTCTGAAGGACTAGACGAACATGTTTCTTGTGATCTGAGAGGTTCTTGGAGTAGATCAAAATCTCATCGATGTACACAAAAACAAATACGTTCAAAAAATCTCTGAGGACGTCGTTGACTAGAGCTTGGAAGCAAGCAGGGGCGTTTGTGAGACCAAAAGGCATGACCAAATACTCAAATTGACCTAAGGGGGTCTTAAAGGCTGTCTTCCATTCGTCTCCTTCTCTTATTCTAAGGAGGTGATAAGCGTTTCTCAAATCGAGTTTGGTGAACACTGTTGCACCCTGAACAGGTTCAAAAGCTGATGCCAGTAATGGTAGGGGGTACTTATTCTTGACGGTTATCTGATTTAAGCCTCTGTAGTCTATACAGGGTCTTAGGGAGCCATCTTTCTTACCCACGAAAAAGAAACCGGCACCAAGGGGAGATGAAGATGGACGAATAATTCCAGCAGCTAGAGACTCATTGATATATTTCTCCATGCTTATGAAGGGAAGGTCTCCTGATGAGTAGATGCGTCTCAGGTGTACTGGAGGGCTCCAGCCCACGGCGCACTCTGCTGGTGGAAGGTGGTACATCCCCAGATCCCAACAACAGGGCCTTACAAATTAGCCATAGCTCTCAAAATTGTCTACATCATGTTTCAGCCACCAGCACCAGAGTGTTTTATTGACATTTTATGAAAAATGCTAACCAGTCTCCTTTTCCAGATAATTTTGTATAGCTCTCAAAATGTTTGCAAATAAAAAACTGAAAAATAATTTATTTGTGTACACACCCGATTTAACCTTATATAAAATCCAGTCAACCTTGTTGTTCTTGTGACATGTTATCCCAGCTGGCTATCATGTCCACGTGGTGAAAACTCTGAAGCCTTTGTACAACTTTGCAGGCGAACTAACTGCATCCAATTCTTCACAGAAGCTTGAGCTGAAAACACAGCATCATGTTGTGCTGGTAACTGCTGCCAGTTGTGAAAACAGATGAGGAGAGGATCACTAAAGCCTTCACAAATAATATAATAACCTAATAAAATCAATCTGCATGTAATTTAAAACCAACATAAAGTTAGTTGTTCTGTGATGTATAGTACACCTCCTTAATGAACAAAAAGTAACATAAAGTTAATTGGACAGAGCTTACAGGTCAGAGATAAACACAAAACATTAAAGTAGAGTTAGGTTATGGAAAGTTATCCCTGAGCTTTGAACATATCAGAGTCCCTTTCAATCAATCATCAGCAAATGGAAGTATGTCCAATCGTAAACCCACCAAGACATGTCCATCCACTTAAAATGATCTGGGCAAGCACTTTAGATCCACAATAATGTCAAGAAGAAAATATTAAAGCAAACATCCACATTCTTATTCACAGTAGGGTTAGGTTTGTGAATACCTGTTTCAGTAGAGAAAAAAAGCTGGTCAGAGTTCACAGGAAGATGGAGGTAGTTTAATTCAGACAATCTAGCCTGCTAAATGCTGCAAAATTTAAGAGATATTCGCCTTTTAGCAAACCACAGCATAACCACAGTGGAATGCTTAGTTAAAATGATGCAAAGTATAGTCAAGAATATGGCAAAACTTGAGCACAGATGTTCTCAACCTTGTCAAAAAAACAACAATGCTTTGAGGTCATTCTACTTCACAATTTCTGTCTGCTTCTGTTGACCGAAATTGCATTTACACGCACTGACAAACCCCAGAACACCAGCCACTGACTCTCCTCTCCACTAATGTAGGAGCAGACCTGAGCAGGATTAAAGCCTAGAAGGCTGCAGGTCCTGATGGCATCCCCGAGTGTGCTCTGGGGACCTGGCAGGAATGCTGATGGACATCTTCAACCTGTCCCTGGCCTGCGCTATGGCAACAACCTGCTTCAAGTCCAGCTCCATTGTCCCGGTCCCCAAGAACTCCAACGCATCTAAACTAAATGACTACCATCCAGGAAACCTCGTCCCCATCATCACCAAGTGCTTTGAGCGGATGGTTCTAGCTCACATTAAGCTTTTACCTATTATTTATTTTTTTCAGAATTAAGGTATTTCTGAGTGGTACATTTTTGGTTGCAATTTTGAATATTTCATTTTGGTACACCTTTAAATCTAGAGAAATTCTGCAAGGCGATTACTAGATAAGTCCTTTGTATCTTTAATTGCAGTACCATTAAGTCTGCCTGTGTGTGTATCTTAATTTTATTTAAGCTCAATAACACATGCATTAGATTTGCAGAATCACTTGATATTGATTCAATTCTTCTTACCCTGCTGCAGGAAATCTCTTTCTCCACAAAGGATCACAGAAGGTGGAGAAATTCCATCAGGAGCAGAATACTGTTTCTCCCTAAACAGTGTGGAATCACTTCATTGAAGGGGTTTCAAATTCCCTTCAGCATGTATTACTGTGAATTCCATAGTACCAACATCATCCAGATGCTGTTCTAACCATAATAAAAAGCAACATCAGTAAATATTAAAGTTAAGTACCAGGAAATGCTGGTGTGTCTGTGTCAAAACCTATTACTCATCTTGTGAGACAGTTTCTTTTAAGGTTACTTTTGCCAATTAGAGCTCAGCAAATTCTGTATCTGTGATGAATTTCATATTCTACAACTCACATTGCTAAAGCTTGATTCTCTCACTCTCAGTGTGCCTTATCATACTTTAGATATACACTCTGATGGATTGTCCACAAAATGATTTAGAGCTCCATGCACTGCCCTTTCAGAAGAGCCACATCCAGCCATGATTGATGTGAAGAAATCACCTCTCTTGGCTTAGAATACTAATTTGATTCCAAGATTCCTGTGCACTTCTGATATTAAGTTTCACACCATTACTTTTCAGTAGTCTTGCTGGAAATATAAGGTATGGTCAGGTAATATTATGGGAATTATAACAAAAAAAGTATGGGCAAGATTTTCAAACAGTTGTCGATAAGTTGTCTTTTTATTTTATTTTTATTTGTTCAAACCTTTATAAACTCTTGTACAAATTGTTTTGTCATCTTAAACATGAGCATTTTACAGTACACTTTTAGAAGAATAGTCCAATTTTATGTAGTGGTGACTAGCTTTTAGTTATTAAAGTGTAAGTGTCAGCATTTAGAAATCACAAATATATTCTAAAAGGATCTTTTTTATTTATTCAGATACTTGAATAAGGTGAAGGGGGCCCTTGGGAAAGTTAGATGAAATCTAGATTTTAAGGATCTAAAATAAAAAACAAAAATACTTTTTTTGATCATTCCAAATTTTAGAGCTCTAGTTTTTTTGTAATCCTTTTGAAGTTTTTCTTAAATTCCCATTCACATTTCACATTTCACATTCACATTCACATTCACTTTTTTTTTCATAACCAAAGACCACTATCACTTATGCTATTATAATTGTATTTTTTTGAAATATGATTTTTTTGAGGATATTTTCCTCCTTGATTTCTCAGAGTATAAACTTTGATCTCACCATAGACTTGCATCACTCAGTGAATCCTCAAACAAAGAGATAAATCTTGGAAGCTGATAGGTTCATTTCAGCAGATTTGTTTCTCTGTGCTGCAAAAAATAAAAATGGAAAAAGTCATAGCAGTGCATCAAGACAAATTGATGCTTTTTTCATCTGCATATTGATTGGGAAGTTCATCAGACAGCACTAATGAGATGACAAAAAAGCCCACTTTGAAGAAGAAGAAGAGATCAGTGATTATGACAAAGTTGACATTCAGGATTATGTTTGAATCGTATAATTATTAGGATGTTTTGCTGTCATATTTACCAAAAAACTGTGCTCTAAAGATGCATTGTAATTAATCAGAACCTGGTGATGCTTTTGCCAAGTGAAACTTGGGCGGGAAGGAATGTTGAATCTTTTTTCTTCATTATTATTAGTTCGGTGCCCTTAGCATTGGCCAAATTTCCTATAAGGAGGTTTTAAAAGCTATTTCTTTAACAAAAAAAAGAAAAACAGCAATAAAGACATACAGTCCCAACACAGTTTAAGGTCAAATGCAGAGCAGTTGTTTTACAGTCCATAGTATGGGGAAGTTTAGTTTAAAACATACACTTATTATTATCACAATGCACATTTTTCATTAATATCAATCTTGCAGTAAGAAGTTGAAGTTGAAATGTGGAATCTGTCACCACATCCACCAGAAGAGATCTCCAAGATCTCAAACTCATCACCAAATTTTATGTAAACACATCAGGACCATGACAGTTTCTTCACATAATTCATCTGCATTGTGTGTCACCCTCCTAATTTTTCCTCAGTATCCCTCAGTACCTCCTCTGTTGTCTTTATTCATACTTTGGATCTTGTGCTGACATACGGCATAGAATGTGAAGAAATAACAGTATTTCCTCACAACCCTGTCCTCTCTGACCACTTTCTAATAACCTTCAGGATTACTTTAACAGAGTTCTCCTCCCCCAAAAGAAGGTTCAATTTTAGTAGATCTTTATCAGATAGTGCAGTTATAAATTTTAAAGAATCTCCTTCACTTTCTCTCTCCTCTGTGTCGCTAAACAGTGCTGCAGAGTGCAAAAGTATAGCTTATTCCCCTTCACAGGTTGATGATTTTGTTGATGGGGTTGCTAGTTCTCTGCGTACTGCCTTAGACAACGCAGCTCCTTTGAAAATGAAAACCGTTAAAAATAGAAAGCTTGCTCCTTGGTTTAATGCAGAGCTGCGTACTTTGAAGCAAAATGCTAGGAAACTGGAGAGAAAATATCGCTCCACAGGCCTGCAGGAGTCCTTCCTAGTCTGGAAAAATGGTTTACTGCTGTATAAGAGGACCCTTTGTAAAGCAAGAGCAGCATACTTCTCCTCATTAATAGAGGAGAATAAGAATAATCCTAGATTTCTTTTTAATACAGTTGCCAAACTCACCCAGAGCCATAGCTCTGTTGAACCGTCCATTCCACCTGCTCTTAACAGCAATGATTTTATGGGATTCTTTATAAATAAGATGGATCTTATTAAAAATAAGATCATAAGCACTCCTCTATCCGCGATTGTACCTAAGGTAGTCATGGAATCTGAACCGGGTTTAGACTGCTTTGATCCAGTTGAACTTTCTGAATTAGCAAAATTATTGTCTTCATCTAAGCCTTCAACTTGTATGTTAGATCCAGTTCCAACCAGGTTATTTAAGGAGGTATTCCCTTTGATCTCCTCCTCCATTTTAGATGTGATTAATCTATCTCTGTTACAGGGATATGTACCTAAAGCTTTTAAGGTTGCTGTAATTAAACCTCTGCTTAAGAAACCGTCTCTTGACCCAGATGACTTGGTTAATTATAGACCTATATCCAATCTTCCTTTCTTATCCAAAATTCTTGAGAAAGTAGTTGCCAAACAAGTTTGCGACCACTTACACCATAATGAACTTTTTGAAGAGTTTCAGTCTGGCTTTAGAGCTCATCATAGCACTGAAACAGCTCTGGTGAAAGTCACTAATGATATTCTCATGGCCTCAGATAATGGACTTGTATCTGTGCTCGTCCTGTTGGATCTTAGTGCTTCATTTGATACAGTTGACCATAATATTCTTTTAGAAAGACTTGAATATTTTGTTGGAATTAAAGGAACAGCACTAGACTGGTTTAAATCCTATCTATCTGATCGAATTCAGTTTGTTTATGTTAATGATAGATCTTCAACACACTCAAAGGTTACCTGTGGAGTACCACAGGGATCAGTGCTAGGACCAATTCTCTTTACTTTATACATGCTCCCAATTGGTAGAGTTATTAGACAGCATGGGATTAATTTCCACTGTTATGCTGATGATACCCAGCTATATCTGTCTATAAATCCAGATGAAGCTAACCCATTACATAGATTACAGGCATGTCTTGAAGACATAAAAACCTGGATGACTCTTAACTTTCTGCTTCTGAATGCAGACAAAACAGAAGTTATAGTCTTTGGACCAGAGTCTCTGAAAAAGAAGCTGATTAGCCAGTCACTTCATTTGGATGGGATTAAACTGATTTCAGATAATAAAGTAAAAAATCTTGGTGTTGTTTTTGATCAGGACCTGTCATTTAAATCCCAGATCAAAGAGGTTTCTAGAATTTCCTTCTTTCATCTGAGGAACATTGCAAAAATTAGAAATCTCCTGTCTAGGGGTGATGCTGAGAAACTAGTCCATGCATTTGTTACTTCAAGGCTGGACTATTGTAATTCTTTACTATCAGGAAGTCCACAAACTGTAGTTAAAAGCCTTCAGCTGATCCAAAATGCTGCAGCCAGAGTTCTGATGAAAATTAAAAAGAGAGATCATATCTCTCCTATCCTGGCTTCTCTTCATTGGCTTCCTGTTAAATCAAGAATAGAATTTAAAATCCTCCTTCTCACATATAAAGCCTTAAATGGCCAAGCTCCATCTTATATCAGAGATCTGATTGTTCCTTATGTTCCTAACAGAGCACTTCGCTCTCAATCTGCAGGTTTATTAGTGGTTCCTAGAATTTCTAAAAGTAGAATGGGAGGCAGATCTTTTAGTTATCAGGCTCCTCTCCTGTGGAACCAACTACCAGTTTTAGTCCGTGAGGCAGACACTCTGTCTACTTTTAAGACTAGGCTTAAAACTTTCCTTTTTGATAAAGCTTATAGTTAGGGTGGCTCAGGTTATCCTGAGCTCTCTCTCTATAGTTATCCTGCTATGCGCTTAGACTTTTGGAGGACATAGGGACCCCCATTTCATCATTCTGCTTCATTCTCTCTCTGTTCTCCTATTCTGCAGAATCTGTTTGTTCAATCTCTAACCTTCTGCTCTCTCTGCTTTTCCTCAGAGTAGCTTTGCCTCGTCTGTTCCTGTTTGGCTGTGACGTCATCCAGGAAAGAAACATCAGCTGTGCTGCTTCCATCAACACCCTTGTTTGTAGATGTTGGAGATCGGCCTGTCTTCCAGTGTGGTCCTGTTTCTCTGGCCGTGGCTGGGTGGATGTGCTCTCTTCATCCTCTGGCATGGGAGCCGCCTTGGAGCTCGTCTGCCTGGCTGTGTGTTTCCTGGACGGGGCCGCCTTTTACAGCTGCTTTTTGTATCTCTGCTTCTGTCTCCTTGAACCCCAGTCGGCCTCGGCAGATGGCCGCTCGCACTGAGCCTGGTTCTGCTGGAGGTTTCTTCCTGTTAAAAGGGAGTTTTTCCTCTCCACTGTCGCTACAAGCATGCTTAGTGTGAGGGATTGTATTTGAGTCAATGAGTCAATGCAATCAACTGGTTTTCCTTAGATAGAAAACTTTGTATCAATTTGACTGTATGATCTGGTTGAACTGTAAAGTGCCTTGAGATGACATGTGTTGTGAATTTGGCGCTATATAAATAAACTGAATTGAATTGAATTGAATTTATTTTATTGCTGGTTTCTCTCACCTGTGTCCTCTGTTTAACTGTCTGTTCCCATGTCTGTTATTTTCTGGCATACTCTCGCTGTTTCGTGTCCTGTTGTTATTATGCTACTTCTATAACTTTTTTTGTTTTTTTTGTTTTTGAGAGCTCTGGTTTTCAACCAGACATTTTCACGTTCTGTTCATCCCTGACCACGAACTGATCACATCAGTTTTTCATTGATTTTCATTGATTTCATCAATTTCATTGGTTTACGCTGGGCATTCACTGTACTAGTTTTTGTCTTTTTGGACCGATTCTCCAGTTGCGTGAGAATTTTTTTGGATCAGGCTGAGTTTCAGCCTCATCGTGTGTCCTGTGTTGTGTAGTATACTGGGGGTAACAAGGTGCGATCAGCCTCTCGAGACAACCTCCTGATCAGGAGGTTTTGAAAATCAGTCGGTCGTTGTAAGTTGCTCATGGGTAAATCCTGCTGTTGAAGCAGAGCTGCGAGCATCTACAATTTACCAGAACCTTGCGCACTGAGCATGTGCAAACAAGGGAGTTCTTCTTCTTCTTCCAGATTGTCGACTAACAATCTTGGCATTGAGTCCGGCGATGAGTCCGACGAGTCATTTTTGGACTTGCAGTATGAGCAGGTAGATTGCATCAGAGCATCAGGCCATACAGTGTGAGAATATACATGGTCAGTTGTAAACTTTTAAACCCCATGGTTTCATTGTACAGCTGGAGCTGTAGCTGAGTACAATGATTGAAAATATTGTACAGTGTATGCCCGGCTTTACAGTGTAATACACTACTCAAAAAAATTATAGGAACACTTTGAAAACACATCAGATCTCAATCGGGGAGATATCATGCTGTTGAATTATACTGACATGGACTGGGTAAAGTGTTTGGAACAAAAGGATATCACATTATTTGATGAAAATGAAAATTATCAACCTGCAAAGGGCTAAACTCAAAGGCACCCCAAAAGTTACAGAAAAAATGATGCGGCAGGCTAGTCCCTTTTGATGAAATTTCATTGCAGCAACTCAAAGTGGTATTCAGTAATTTGTATGGCCCCCATGTGTGTATGCATGCCAGACAACGTCGGGGCATGCTCCTAATGAGACGACGAATGGTGTCCTGGGATATCTCCTCCCAGATCTTGACCAGGGCATCACTGAGCTCCTGGACAGTCTGAGGTGCAACTTGGCGACGTTGGATGGATTGAACCATAATGTTCCAGAGGTTTTCTATTGGATTTAGGTCAGGCGAGCGTGGGGGCCAATCAATGGTATCAAGTCCTTCATCCTCCAGGAACTGTCTGCATACTCTCGCCACATGAGGCCGGGCATTGTCGTTCACCAGGAGGAACCCAGGACCCCACTGCACCAGCATAGGGTCTGACAATGGGTGCAAGGATTTCATCGGATACCTAATGGCAATCAGGGTGCCGTTGTCCAGTCTGTATAGGTCTGTGCGTCCCTCCATGGATATGCCTCCCAAGACCATCACTGACCCACCACCAAACCGGTCATGCTGAATGATCTTACAGCCATCATAACGTTCTCCACGGCTTCTGTGGACCCTTTCACATCTGTCACATGTGCTGAGGCTGAATCTGCTCTCATCTGTGAAAAGCACAGGGCGCCAGTGGTGGACTTGCCAATTCCGGTGTTCTGTGGCAATCGAGCTCCATGGTGCCGGGCAGTGAGCACAGGGCCCACTAGAGGACGTCGGGCCCTCAGGCCACCCTCGTGAAGTCTGTTTCTTATTGTTTGGTCAGAGACATTCACACCAGTGGCCTTCTGGATGTCATTTTGTATGGCTCTGGCAGTGCTCCTCCTGCTCCTCCTTGCACAAAGGAGCAGATACCGGTCCTGCTGATGGGTTGTAGATCTTCTATGGCCCTGTCCAGCTCTCCTGGAGTAACTGCCTGTCTCCTGGAATCTCCTCCATGCTCTTGAGATTGTGCTGGGAGACACAGCAAACCTTCTGGAAATGGCATGTATTGATGTGCCATCCTGGAGGAGTTGGACTGCCTGTGCAACCTCTGTAGGGTCCAGGTAGCGCCTCATGCTAACAGTAGTGACAGTGACCCTAGCCAAATGCTAGGGTGAAAAAGAGTCAGAAAAGATGAGGAGGGGGAAAATGTCAGTGGCGTCTACCTTTAAAACCATTCCTATTTTGATGGTCATCTCGTTGTTGCCCCTCTAGTGCACCTGTTGTTAATTCCATTAACCCCAAGGCAGCTGAAATTGACTAAAAATTCCCTCTGCTACTTACCTGACCAAATCATTATCCCAGAAGTATAATTAACTTGATGCTATACTCTGATTACAAAGTGTTCCTTTAATTGTTTTGATTAGTGTATATCGACAAATCAGGAAAGTTTAACATCCCAAACAACTTTGGTAGACTGAAAAGCTATCTATTCTCACTGCTGAAAGATATTCTTTCAATACCTTTCTATTGATTTTTATTGACATAATTTTGCGGAAAAAAAAACTGCTGACATTTTTTGAAGAATACATTCTAACAGCATCCTTTTCCACTTTTATTGCAATTTTTTGCAATAGCTAAAATTCAAATATTAAATGGGTACCATTTGGGGTTGGTATCTGTGTGTGTGCGGGTGGAATCTGTTTACAAAGGACCTATGTCCTTATGGGGACCAAAATCCTGGTCCCCATATGATAAAGTTCTTTTCTTTGAGCTGGGGTTAGGTTTACAACTAAGGTGTGAATTCAGCTGAGGTAAGGGTATATATTAGTAATAGTTAGGGTTATGGTAGGGTCTGGGTTAGGCCATATAAAATTAATGTAAGTCAATTAAATATCCCGATAGGTCACAAAAAACAAGAATCTATGAGTGTGTGTGTATGTTTTCCTCTTTTGCCATCTGAGTAATAAGCTTTTTCTAATTTTACTAGCAAGTGAGGACAATTCCCTGATCCTCGCAAGCTATTTTGCAAGGGATTGGGTTTTAGGACTAAAATGAGAATTGAGACTAGTAGAACAGTATGTAGTGTAAGTACAACAACGCGGCTCGGTTACGCATGTGACAGCATTTTGTTTTAAACTGTGAAAAAAATCACAATATTAAGCTAATTACAAATACATAGGCTTTGCTTCACCTCATTTAAGTTGGGGTTATTATTTCAGAAATGTATACGGTCCTGTTAGGCAAGGAAGAAACAGGAAAACATCAGGTGTCAAAGTTCCTCTTGCAAACACATCATCTCAATCAGCAGAAGGAAAGCTAAGATGTATCTTCTCCTTGGTGCCCTTTCTACAAAATAATACACTTTTTTTTTCCTTTTCAGTCCTGTATGGTCAATCAGAAGTTCTTTATAATTGTGACTGCCTCCACTACAATTTCTGCCTCTCTGCCTGCTCTGAGGCATTGTTTACACGTTGTCCTCTTCCCTAACTTTTCTTGATTTTTACCCTCTTAGCCAAAGCAACAAAAAGTTGGACAAAACTACATTTTTCAAGGATTCTCTAGCTTGACAACTTTTCATCTCAACACAGAGAAAGAAAAATCCAGATCAGCACAAGATGCTTCCCTTTACCATACAGATTTCTGCAAGCTTCTATAGAGGATGGCTGTCATGGAAACGAAGACTGACTGACTGGAAGTGAATATCGATGTAAATGCTGGTTGTTGAAATGATCCCATGCCAGTGTCGACCCTGCCAATTTCTCAAAACACTAAGGTTGAAACAAAGAACTGATTCAAATTACACTAACAAAACTGGTAGCTGGGAAACTCTTGCAGCAATAGCAAAAAACAAACAATCCAGCATAAATCTGAAAATATGGCATACAGGGCAAATATTTAGATCACACAATCTGGCCAAGACTTCAGGTGGGAAAAAAGCCACAGGTTTCAAAACTTCTAGAAAGATTTGATCTCAATTCAAACCTCAATGACTTCTGCTGTCCCAATGTCTAATGATTCAATATCTTGAATTGGGTTCCTTAAGGGATATATGTTTGGCAATCAGGTGTGGAATAAGACACATCTGAGGTGATTCATCTTAAGACCAACTGATACAACAAATATAGTCCATGAATAGTTGCACACCTGGAATAATCAATCAATCAACTTCATTGTCAACAACAATTTCCATTGCAATCGAGATTTCAGTTTCATTACTGTGTCAGTAATGAGGATGTACTATTTTACATCATGTTACAGATATGCCTAAGACGAAAAAAATTTCAAGCCTTCATACCCATACCCTACCCAACTTTAAATCCACAAAGGCTTGTCATCAGAACAAGTCCTGGAAGATACTTAAATCCATCTTAGTTAACCAACTTTAAGTTGCTGTGTGCTGCAACCGGAAAAAGACAGATGCAGCTGGTAGATCTAAAAAAAATGATAATATTAAGAGGGCCTTTGGACATGAAAAGTTGGCTAAGATGTAGTACATTAGTATAAGTTCCTCTTTAGGCCAAAAACCAGCCAAATGGCCTCTGGTTTCCAACTCAATTCCCTCCAAATTCCAGTCATTGAAGTGGCCTCCTTCTTTCTGCAGGTAGTGTCATTGTTAACTGTATTTTCACCAGGTAGGCTATACACTCTGGCAGCCTAGGGGGTGGGGCCTCACTGACGTCATTGCGGCGGATTACATAACACACACGGACCTGTGGCGGTAAGCAATACAAGGCAAAGGGGTACACCTGTCATTCAGAGCCAGTCTCTCTGCACTTGAGGTCTGGATAGTCCCACTAGCAATAGGTAGTCTAAAAAACCCCTTAATCTGTTAATAAATAGGACTAGTTTTCCTAATTCCAAATTGTTTCTGAAATGTTCAGATTCACGCCGGAGTCTCACAGTTCTTTGCATTTCTCCTCTCGGAGCTCCATGCTTTTGACATCCACCAGACTTTAAAACTTGCACTGCTACATTTGTCTGTTTGCTCATTGCAAAAAGACCCCATTTAAAGCAAACAGAGATGAACTAATTGTGTTTTGAGTTATTTTGCTGAATTGTAACAACGCAGCACAGCTCAAAAACACCGGATGTGACCACAAATTCAACTTACAATGGACTATAAGAGCACAACACAACCCATTTTGCAAATGTATATGTGTGTATGTGTGTATATTTAAATATATATAAGTATATAAGAAAAAACTCTTTACTGATTTAATTGAAAATAGATGTTTGTTAGGAAATTTCTTTATTTTGGCTGTAATCGACTTATCAAGGATTAACTGAAATATAGATTGAAATCTAGTCATGAAATCTAGATTGTTAGTTATCAAATCTGCCACTGCCCTACATGTTCTAGATAAGAGCCCAACCAATTAATCGGCAGGCCGATTATATGTCCTTAGAGTATAGGCAAGAAAGTAGAACTACTTTGACCCCTGGTTACTACTGTAATTATAAGACTTAAATGGTATTTAAAATAGTCTCTTTAAGTTTTATTTAGGTATTCAGCTTGCAATGTTAGTTGTGTTAACCAATCCTGTTCAGCTGTAATAAAAGCATTTAAAAAAAAAATACAAAATGTGTACATATCTTTTGCATTTAGATTGTTTTTATTGCTTAACATTTTTTTTCTGTAAGAGTTTTTTTGTCCTCTGAATAGGTATTATGACCAGAAAAGAAATGATAAGTAAATAAATGTTTTCTTCTGTTTTTTAAGGCCAATTTAAACCTCTCTTTATCAAAATTAAATTGGATTTTCCCACGCTGCAAGAATGCTGGTGGGCAATACTCAAATGCTGCTGCGTGAGGAATTCAATATGACAATCTTTAACAGTGAGGACTCTTAATAATAGATTATTATTAATTACTCAGTGAGGTATAAAATATACAGTAGCAGTGAGAACAGTCCTCGTCTCAGCTGTAAAGCAGCTGATGTGCTGCACTGCTGAGCATGAAACTGGTAATGGGACAGCTCTTTGAGCTGAGTCCCCAGCAAATCAAGCAGACTTAGTCTTCCATGTCTGTTTTCAGCTGTGGATCAGAGTTGAGTTTGTACTTGCAAGTATTTGAGACAAAAACTTGCAGGAACTAATTTGTCTATGTTTGTTCTGTAGGCTCTCTTAGGTCGCAAAACTATGCTTTTGGCAAGTTACCCACTGAGGTTTACAGGGGAAGTGGTTGTCTCTTTCTTGGTTCATATTCACTACACAGTTGAAAAGGAGTTGTAGAGGTGATGGGGGGAGAGTGGACAGGCAGGTGAGGTGACAGTGCTGGTGGAGCAGAGCTGAACCAGGGTTTCCACACCGAGGTATTTGGAGCTTCGACAGGGATCTCAGCTGAGAGATTTCTCAACTGAACAAAGTTGACTCTGCAGTGTAAAAAATATCAGGATTACAACAGAGCCCATGAGGAGAAAGGATAAACATATGGTTACAGGTTTCGGGCTTGCCTTTGTAAGGAACTTCACCAGGTTACCACCACCGACCTTCTGACAGCTCTCCCCTTCTTCTTTCTTATTACAGGGGTTGCATAAAGCTTATAGGCACATACCACATAACACTTACTATGTATTGCTATTTAACATTCTGCTTGATTGATGATTGATTTTCTGACTTTATTGATCTCACAGTGGAGAAATTTACTTGTTACATCAGCTCAAATAGTCAAAGAAGAAGAATGTGTCAAAGGAAGAAAAACATGCATGGGATACATGCAGTACATTTAGTGCATCCACAGCCATTGTAGTGTCGCATTGTAGAGTCTGGTTGCAGCAGGGATGAATTACCTGCGGTAGCACTCCTTTTTACAAACACTGTCTTTCACTAAAAGACTGTAAAGGACTGTAAAAGTCTTTCACTTTCCTCTACAGACTGGTGCAGTGGGTAGAAGGCATTGTCCATGATTGATGTAAGCTTGGACAGCACCCTCCTCTGAGTCCAGCCTAGGACGGAAGGGGCTTTTTTCACTAGTTCCTTCAGTCTCTTTCTGTCCCGCTGTTTTTGTGCGCTGCCAGGGGCCCAGCTGACAGCAGCATAGAGGAGGGCTGATGCCACCACAGAGTCAAAGGTTTTAAGCAGGGGCCTGCTCACTCCAGTGTTGGGCAATAAATAGCTACACTCTACCAGAATTCCTACCAATGGGTAGATAAAGCCAGACTGAAGGACAGCACAGAGGCAGTCATCATGGCTGCACAGGAGCAGGTCCTGAGCACCAGAACAATAGAGGCCCAGATGTACCATACTAGACAAGACCCCAGGTGCAGACTGTGCAAAGAGGCCCCTGAATCATGGCTGGAATAGTGTACAGGAACATCTGTACAGAGTATGGACTGGACACCCCAAGGTCAGTGGGAAACACCTCCAAAGACGGTAGAGAATGATGAGCCAAGATCCTATGGGACTTACAGATACAGACGGACCGATTGGTAATAGCAAACCGACTAGACATTGTGGTTGTGGACAAAAAGCAGAGGAAAGCCATGTCAGAGTATGAGCAGAGTACATACAGTTAGTCATGATCAGAGAAACTGGACTACATTGAAAAACAGGCCAAGCAGAGAAAAGCCATTGTGGTAGACATCGCAATACCAAGTGACTGCAAGCCACATCAGGAAAAAGGAACATCAGAAACTAGAGAAATACCAGGGTCTCAGAAAAGAGCTGGAGAAAACCTGGAAGGTCAAGGCATCAGTCATTGGGGCACTTGGGGCAGTGACCCCCAAACTTGAGGTGTGGTTACTGACATGGTATATTTAAACACAGCCTCTGTTGCTCTTTATCCTGGTTGCATATTTTATTTCTTTCTGGTTGCATATTTTATTTTTTTGTTTGACATCCTTCATTGTCATGTCCAAAGACACCTTGAAATCATGCCTTTCAGTTTGCCTGCTGTTCCTAGAATATGTTTCTACTCCCATCAGAGGGTTAATTTTAATAATGTTATCCAATTATTTTCTTCCAGGTGTATGTAGTGGCACTTTTTCTGATTTTCATTATCCTTGCATTTTTCTCCCTAGTTCTTTCTCAGTTGCTTTAGGTATCTCTATCAGGTGAATATGCCCCAATTTGTGTAAATTCCATAATAATGTTTCACTCTTGTTTGAAAATGTGTTCTTCCCGAACCTTTGTGCTGAAACTTTTGATAGCTTTTGTGTTTCTTGTGTGACTATTGTCACATTCTCATCTCATCAAAATGACCTCTTTCTTGTTTTTTCGTTATTGCACTTTGTGTTTCTGAAAACCTTAAAATCCCCCCTCATTTAACTTTTTCCATTTGCCACTAATGTACAAGTCAAACCATGCTATTACATTCAATATGATTTAAGCTCCTTGTATTTGCTTTTATACAAATACATGCACCGTCACATATACATACATTAGATATTTAGCAAGAGAGTACAAAGGGATAAAGGTGTGTGCAAGTTGTGGTGGAGATTATGAGTATGGTACAGTAAGTGCAGAGAAGGGAAGTAGAGCCAAAGTGTTGTAATTATTGTGGTAATCACTGTGTGGCCTATTAGAGATGCTAAATTGTAAAAATAAAGAGATTGTTATGCAGTTGTGCAGATTGTTGTAACAAAAGTTAAGCAGAAATTTTCTAATTCAAAATCAGCTTGGTACTTGAATCAGGTAATTAGAGAAACAGGGAATGAAGAAAAAAAGCAAGTACCAGTTGCAGGTGGAGAAAAAAAGTCCAGAAGTTTCTTTTGGAGGAGAATAAAAACAAATAATGACTCCAATGAGGAAAAGCTTTTGTTTTGTTAGATTCATTAATTCTACCTCTGATGTTAAATCCAAAACTGAAAGGATAGGAATAATTGATAAGGCAACAGTACATCATCTTCATATGGTAAAATTTAAGTGGTAGGAGGGGACGAACTATAGGTGATGCAAGAACCATACATAAACGGAAATGAAACATTCCACCAAATAACTTAATTGATGTGATTGTGCCTTAAGCCGGTCATAAACTGTGTGATATTTTCAATCGTTGCACCAAGCTACAGCTCACACTGTACAACTAAACAGCAGGGCTTAAAAGTTCACAGCTCATGATGTATGTCCTCACACTGTGCGACCCGACGCTCTGTTGCAATGTAACTGCTCATACTGTAAATCTAAACACCATGTGGGACTCGGCTCCGCAGTGAAATGGCGCTTCTTGGACTTGTCTATCCAGAAGCTAACCGAGTAGAAGAGGAATATGAAGCTCACAAGAGAGAAATACGCTGCCTTGGCAATTTGTGCAATTTTGTGTGCTGAAAGCCCTAAAAAGAAAAGGCGACGACATATTTGGACACAAACCTTGCTGAGCAAGCGTGGCACACTATGGTCTGTCAATTTTACAGAAAAAAACTCAATTTTAATCACACCCCCGCCATGGTTCTGTGTTTTCATCTGAGAAGAAAACAAAGAAGAAGAATCCTTGTTTGCGCATGCCCCCTGAGCAATTTGCACACAACGATTGAATGAATTTAAAGCATGTTTGATTTTCTCACGACCTCACGATTCTTGATCGGGAGGTGGTTGTGAGAGGCTGATGGCTTCTCATTACCCCCTGAACACTACACGACGCACAATCGGCCTGAAAGTTGGCCCGAGAAATTATTGCACGACTAGAAAAAAAATTATACAGTGTACGCCCAGATTTACTATCAATAATTATATTACAAATTTGAAAAAAAAAATATAAAAGAAAAAAACAAAGCTTTGTTTTGTTCAGTACCTTGAACGGTGATGTCACAGGGTTGATTAACACTAGCTTTAGCAATTGTATACATTGGATATACCGGCAATGGATTAAAACCATAAAGTATTTAAAACATTTGCTATGCTGGAAGAGGAAGCTGAAAGAACACTGAAGTGTCTAAATCACATTGCTTATGCTTTGGAGCCCATTCACCAGGATTCTTACTATCCCTGACACCCTACAGAACACCACTGTAGAGATTATGTAAAGTAAAAAAACTTTTGAGTCTGGCAAGCAAGCGGTCCCTTTAAGTGTTGTCAGTAAGAGTTGTTTTGTGTTCTTTCTCTGACATTTGATACGAAATCATTAGCAGTTGGGGGCTGTATTTCATACATGTTTGCCAATGGCCAATTAAACAAAAGAAGAAGAAGAGTAAATGTAGCACAGATGTGAAGTAGTCCCGGTCTGTCGCATCCTGTGGGTAAGTGAAGAGAGAACCAAAACAAACCAAAACTTGCACACACCTAATAAGTATGAACCAAAGTATTTTTCTGCAAGCACAACACAGACTGCCATCAGAAAAGAATACCTTTTTCACTGTTTAATACTTAACATGACATGTTTGTTTCCATAATACAGATTTACTTATATTTTTACTTACCTAAAGGTATTGTCATGATCTCGGCGCTGATGGTTTGGTTTTTTCCTTTGCTCATTGCTTTCCTGTCTAATTGGTTCTGCAGCTGATTATCGCCGATCATTTCCACCTGGCTCCTCTACTATTTAAGTTGTGTGTTTGCCTCCCATCAGCGCCAGGTTATTCTTGTGTTCTTGTGATACGTTCCCTAGCATTCTGTAGTCTGCCTGTTTGTCCTGTCTGACCCTGGATTCTACCGGCTTCTGAACCTGGAACTGTCGTCTGACTTCGGCCTTGGATTTCCCTTCTGGACTCTGTTGCTGCTCGGCGTCTGCTGCGCGCTCTCTAGGAACTCTGGGGGCGTCTCCCGCCGCAACTGCGGTCAAAGCTCCGCAAACGGACTGAACTTTGAATCAGGTCAGTGACTTTGCTCCCAGTCGTGTTAAGCTCCATTTCCAGTCACTGATCTGTATTCTCCCGTTTCTGCAGAGATCCGCCCCGCAGCAGACGAGCAGCCCCGCGCACCTGTTTTGTTAAATAAACTCTTTGAACTTTCCCACTGCCTGTCTCGCCTCGAATTCTGGGTCCTACATTCTGAGCTCATTACAGGTATATGTGAAATAATTTTTTTAACACAGCACGAGTATAAATGAAGAAGCAGAACTTAAAAATCGACTCAGCTGACTTTAAGTGCAGCAAAACCTACATAAATCACACAGTAGTTTAAAAGATCTTTAATCAGAGTAGAATAATCAAGATTTAATTAGTCCATATTATTAGCATTTCATGCAGGTCTAATTTTAATGTAGCTCAAATGCCAAAGAACACTGAAATTGTTCCCCTTTTGTGTATTCAAAGAAATGTTTAATTCATCAAGCCAAATCAAGCAAGGTCATTTAGAAGAATCCTTATTCGGTACCCACATACCCCATTTAAGTTTAACATGGAGTATCTGGCTACTAAGTGGAGAACTAAATCCAAATTTATCCTAATTCCTCTTAGACAGTTCTTGTCATTTCATATGAAAATTCAATCATAGTTTGACTTCATCAGATATGAAACCGAAGTATAAAATTTACTGGCAATTACATTTCCCGACACAAATAATAAAAAAGCTCAAAATCAAATTAGAGATGCATGATAATAGTTTCTCACAATCTATATTAACCGATAATTTCCTCTTTCTTGTTGCCAATACGTGATAATAAACCGATTATTTGTTTTCTAAATATCGAAGGTGAAAAATATACAAGTAAATTAATGATCAAAGTTTGACTTTGATTTCACCAAATTAAACTTGCAGCATAATTGTTAATATCAACCAATTAACTACGTATACAAACACTGCTGCTTCTATTTATATGGCTCAGTCCCAGCCATCGTTGTCAGATTATTGATGGCATTGTTCTAGTGCTCGTTCTCGGGGGCCAGTGGAGAGAGAGTTTTTAGCGTTCTGAAGTGTTTCTGATTTCCTGATCCTGATCTGCCTCTTAGCCGATGAGCTTTCCCTATTCCTGTCTGAATGTTCTCCCTGAAATATCTGTGGACTTCTGGAACCCGAAACCAGCCTGTTCCAATTCTCCCTGACCGGGGCTCCGGACTCTTGGACCTCTGAGCTTTGTTCTGATCTGTTTCGCTGACCTGGCTCGAACTCCTGCTTGTTTTTCGGGGCTGCGGCATCTGGTACACTCTGGGCGAGACCCACCACATCTAGTTGGCAGCCCCCGCTCGATCCTACATTGTTCTCTGATGATGGACTGAACTGTTAAACCAGGCCAGTCACTCATATGGATAATCATCCTCCATCAGATTATCATGGTTGCTAACCTGTGCTTTTTTCTAACCAGCGATTTAAGTTCCCACTGTCTGTCTCACCTTGAATACTGGGTCCTTCTGTCCTGCTTCATGACATAAATGGCATCCTCTGACAATCTGACAATAAAAGGTGATCAGAACTGCAAAACATGTCAATACATAACAGTAACTTAATGATGCAACAATGCATTTCCTCAGAAACAGAAAATAGTAACTCTTCATAAAAATATATGATTTGTCTTCAAATGGTGTGCAAATGGTTGCTTTGTTTAGTTTTGCAAACTGTATAAAAATTGTATAAAAGTTAGTTTTAAAATATAGCGAAATTCGTATTAATATAAACCTTCATCTCTAAGGAAAAAAATCGCAATTTACTATTTTACAGACAAAAGTAACACTTCCTGCTTGTTTGTAAGGTTTGTTTGCATTGTGCACGGGTGGTTCGGTGGGTTAGCCTCAGTTGGCAGCTTCTTATTGTTTACACATTCTGTTGTGATGATGGATTTTAAATGACTTTTAAGATTTGTGGTGTTATAGCTGGTCTTTCTTTTTCCCCCTTTTGGCACTTGTGCTGAACATGTGTTGCAAACTGAGTGAATCATTTGTCTCTGAGATGCTGAAGTGAGCCCACAAGGGGGACAGCAGCGCCATGTTGTTGTAGTGTTCCTAATGCAACCACAGAATTATGTCATCACTAGATGTGACAGAAGCTTGCAGTATGGCACGGGGGAGCAGAGGAGAGGATGTTTAGAAGGAAAACCACAGAGCAAATGCTCCTAAATCACAAAGTTAATTATCGGTCCTTATAATTGGTGAAATTTAAATTATTGGTATTATCTGCATGACTTCACAATTGTCCATTATTGCCGATAATTGTCAGCAAACGATATTATCGTACATCCCTGATTCAAATGTTGCACACAATTTAAATGTTTCCTCACCATCACATTCCTCTCCTGGCTGAACAGCAGGGAGATTTATGCCCCAGATCAATAAACATAAGTAACAAATAGGAGGAATTCACATTACTGCAAACAGTAATGTACCACCAAACCAGCAGTGTTTAATGGTACAAGATGGATACCTTAATTGTGCTGAATTCTGTGGAAATAGGATAATTAGGAGTAAAAGCTTTTTTGGGGATGATAAGTGTTTCCTGACCCAGGATGATCAGGATGACCCATCAGCTGATCAGACTCCATGGTGCGTTGCTCCTGGACCTCCCAAATCCACACCATCATTGTTACTAACAGGAGGTCAGAGCACACAACTCATACAAAAACCAGGATTAGGTAGCTCGTCGCATGGTTCTAAAGAAACAGAAATAAATATAAATTATCCATGGTACATATAGAAATAAAATATGCACTATATGCAATATAGTTACACATGATTTACATGTTTCATATGGGCGAAATATGCTGCCTGGATGACCTTGTTAATAAGATCAGTCCATACTGTAGACTTTGAAGATATAATTAGTGTAAGTCTACTTCCTTTTGTCAATGAGTCTACCAGATATATTAGTCTGATTTTCTTCTCACACACCAACACCTCAGTAAACTAAATTTTTTTGGCTCTCTCAGCTATGGTTTTCAATGGTTACTATTAAATAACACAGATCATCGGGTTAATTTAAATACATAACAATAGTGGTTCTCAAACCAAAGCAAATGGGACTTCTATAGGAGTGACACTCAGTAATGACAGGGTGGTACATAGGCAGCAGTTTAGGATTGGGATTGTTGGGAACCATGGCACAATATTTTTCATGGGTGCTTTGCATTTAACATTTACTGTATGGCCTTTCATGGTTGAATGTGGGAAAAAGCGGAACATGAGGTAGAAACTTGGATGCAAACTCTGAGGCACCACTGTGGTTTATAAAAGACAATTGCATGAGCCTGTGCATGCACATGATTTTATAAATCAGTATAATTTAGGAATACTGAGTTTTGAGATGTTTGCCATGCATACACTTTTAGTATGGATTCCATGCAGTGTTTTATAAATGAGACCCTGGAACAGCAATAATTGACAATATTTTGTGCTACAAGCAATTTTGATTAAAACCTTTGACAAAGATCTCTGGGTATTACATACTTTGCTTTATTCTTCTGCTTCATGCAGTTTCTTTTGAGAAAAAAAAGGTTTTGGAGTGATCTCCATTCTAGTTGAGACTGACAAAAAAAAAACATCACTAATTTCTAGTTATATCTTTTGCTGTGAAGACTGAAAATATAAATTATCTATCTACTCCGTTGTGTTTATCCAAGTTTATCATTATATAATATGAATCTCGTAATGATTGTTATTCAGACTCTTTAAGCTCATATTTAGACTTTCATGTCATTAGTGCAAAGACAGAGCTGCTAACATCATGAGGACAGTCCTGTGGTACTATAGTGGTCAAAATAGGTGTTGATTTTACAGGAAACCGAATAGCTTGCCTTCTGGATCTATGAATTAAACTCTCTAAGGAGAATCATGAACAAGAACATTCAGCCATAGGTTTTTGATCTTAAACTCAAGAAAACTTGGATTATGAATCATGATGATGATTTAAAGCAAACCAGAAACCTTTGAAATAAGTTTACTTTTAGATAAAACAATATTTGAAAATTGTATTCCTTTAATAAAATATTTTTGTTTTATATATTTTATTCCATTGAAGAAACAATTCTCTTTTGCCACAGAAAAAGTTTGTCTTGTAAAGCTTCAGCTTGTAGGACTTTATAAACTAAAATGTTGCAGAAATACACACTTTTTCTGAAGCACTCAAGCTCTCAAGTTTGAGCTTGTAATTCTTGTATGCCCTGTAGATATGGCTTCAATTTATTGTGAGTAATGAAGGTTGAGACAAAAGCAGCTGCCATTATTGCCACATTACATAAACATGTATGTTACTTCTCAGGTACATCAAAAGGCTTTTAAACTGTGACGGTGATGTAAGTGCTTTTTACCTTTATTCAGTACATTTTTCCAGACTGAATTGAGCCTTCTGCTCTTTCTGCACATGCATGCATTAAAGGAGGAGGATATGCGGTTGCTGCATCGTGGCTAGCTTTGTCTTATTGTGAGTGGGCAGTTTCTGGATCAAGCTGACAGGTACCAGGGTTAGCATCTTAGGCAGGTTTCCAATGTACAATGGAGAAATACATGCTATTAGGAAACACAATGTTCGCTACAGTATGACATGAACAACAGAGGAGGTATAGTGCGCTTTATCTATGAGCTTGATTCCCATCAGGACTTTCACAAGCACAGATAGAGTTTTTTAACAAATGTTTAAATGCTTGGTTTAATAGAAAAATACATGCCATGATACACAACTTTAAGAACAATTTATCACCTAACACATAAAAAATGTTTCATCACTGTAATCTAATCTGCAGATAATGTTAGGTGTTTTCTACAAAGATGAAAAATCCAATTACTCTCTCTTCCCAAGAATAATTTTGCTGCTTTTACATGAAAGCATAAGCTCTATTTTTTTTTTTTTTTGGTTTGATTCGCTTCCTGTAACCATTTTGTGAAACGCAATAGAGGATCAATGAAAATGCAATGGCTATAATGCTCTCACACATTGACTTCACGTTGTCTGTAGCTTCAATCGATAAACGCTAGAAGTAACTGGGGGATCAGTAACACCCAGACAGTAAACCTTTTGGATTGACAGATAATTGCACTTCTTTGAGATGCTCAGTGCCCAATCTTAAGGTGTTCATAATCAGAGATGTTATATAACTCAGTTTAGGTCTTGCCCTTTTAAAATGTAAGTGTAATCTTTAAGTTTTTTGTTGGACTGGCATTTTTAACAGATTTTTCTAACAGCAAAAAAAATACAAGAATGTGGTGGGTTAGAAGTCTATGACATTTATACAGTAAGTAGTTCAAAAAATTCTGCCAGATGTCTGCTTTTATCTAATGTAATTTCTCCCTTCTTAGACTGAATTATTGTTACCAATTGACTTCCTTAAAGGTGACACTTTTTTTCCTTTTAAACTAAAGCACTTGTATTTAAGCAAAAATCGTTTTTGAGTAAACCTTTTTTAAGAGGCAAGTTTGTTCATGTAAAACTTTAAATAAGTATATAACATTAAATTGGCATTTGAGATTGGTTAATTTTTAAACATAGCTTAAGGTACTCCCAGATGGCACACGAGTACATTCATCTCCCAATTGTGGGCTGCCTTGAACAAGCTATTTTATGGCTTTGCTTATTCCGTGCAGGGGACACTGCTGTAGACAAACATATGGGGCTGTTATATAAGTGACTGTGCCTGTAGACTGTTACAGGTCAACTGATGGCTATGGCCCTGCAAGCAGGTAGCTATTCTGTCAGTGGAAAAATGTATAAAGCAGACAGCAAAAGAAAAAAAGGGCCTTATCTTATTTATTTATATAGATAGATAGATAGATAGATAGATAGATAGATAGATAGATAGATAGATAGATAGATAGATAGATAGATAGATAGATAGATAGATAGATAGATAGATAGATAGATAGATAGATAGATAGATAGATAGATAGATAGATAGATAGATAGATAGATAGATAGATAAAACCAATACATATAAATACAACAAGCAAAAATAGAGATTTTGAATTTAGTTCTCATTCTTTTTTTCTCAAAAGCTTAATCTCATTCTGGTTGGATGGAGACCATCCATGAAAATTTCTCAAGGTTTCTGAGTTTAATTTAGTTCTTGATTTTGGTTAAATGCATTTTATTTGTATAGTGCTAATTTACAATGCATACCATCTCAATGGACTTTGTTGATTTTGTTTGTATTTTCTGTGTATTTTAAATCATACACAGTTTTCTATCTAGAACCTAACAAAGTGCATGCAGTCAATGAATTGCAGAATATACATGTAGCAACAGAATGCACATGACTATACCTTGATCAACATCTTTACGTTAATGCTCTGGTTGCATAACTAGTGTTGGTCTGTTTTTGGTGGACCATCAGCTCGATTTGTTTTTAAAGAGCTTTTAGCAAACTGAAAACAGTTACCAGTCCCTAAGCATGTGAAAAATATTTAAGAAATATTAAAATATTTCCTGGGTTGCTAAGTGGGGCACTGCTGCCTTGCAGCAAGAAGGTTCCGGGTTTGATTCTCGGCTCGGGTCTTTCTGCATGGAGTTTGCATGTTCTTCCTGAGCTTGGATGGGGTCTCTCCAGGTACCCTGGCTCCCTCCCACAGTCAAAAAACATGACTTAATAACAGGTTATTGGCTTTCCTAAATTCTCCTTAGGTGTGAGTGTTTGCATGAATTGTGGTTTGTCCTGTTTGTTTCTGTGTTGCCCCGCGATGGACTGGTGACCTGAACAGGGTGTGCAAAACTAGAGCAGGAGATAGGCACCAGCACCCCTTGCGACCCCAATTAGCGTGAAGGAAAATGGATGGATTGGAATAAAATATTTTACCTTCTAATATCTACATAAAACCATCTTTACTAATAATTATTATTAAAAGTATTAATTGTTTTGGATTTGGAAAAATATCAAAATTGTCTGTATATAAAGCCAGAGGGATATGGCATATATCACTTTTTAATGTAATTATTATAATAATAAATTTCAACAAAAAACAAAGGTGTTTTGCTCTTAATTAGAAGACATAATAGAAAGCAGCGGTTTAATGGATGCTTTCAGATATAATTTTCATAGGAAATGTCAGAAAAATAATGCATGAAAAACCTTTAAAGCTGTTGCAAACAACCTGGATCTAGATAAGATTAAATCACAAACAGGCACACTCATATGTTTTAAGCTTTTCCCATATATTAAGAAGGAAGTCCTGTCCTATTGACTGACCAAATCAAGTTAACCTACTTTACTATATCAATCATATATAGAAATCATAGAGTGACAGGAGGTAACATTTTCTGAACCCAGCTGATTCAGGCCACCCCTGAATGTTTGTGATTGTAACCCCTCTGGGGTTCATAAGCTACCAGAGATGAGATCATATCAGAGGTGTTTTGATGCCACTTTTCTTCTAAAAATGTTGAATAAGACCTCTAAACCTTTTTAATATTTAATGTTATAAAAAGCTTTTTTACACAATGATGTACTTTTCAATTTAATAAATGCTGACCTTCTAAAAGAAAGCCAATAAGCATCAACTTGAACACTACAATTTCATTACATTTGGACATAAAGTCTCAGAATAGTTTTTTGTTATGGAAGCAACGTGTTCTTCATAATCATCTCGCTCTGTTGTTTCTCTGGGTTAATATTCAAAACTTGGTGTATATTTTTTCTTGCTTTTCCTTTCTAGTCAATTATTTCTCCACTGTGGTTTATTTACCTCTTACTTCTCCATGCTGAGCGTTATGAATATGTATGACTAAAGTAACCATGTCTTTTGTTATTTCATGTAGAACTAATTACAATTCAATGAAAGCTTTTAACATAGATGAATATCTCTGGAAATTAAATAAGTTTTATGAATGACACGTCCACAAGTCTATCACATGAGAATAACCTTGTGAATGACTGCTGATGAACCTATGCTCTACTGATGGCATGATACCCTTTTCACTTCTGCTTTTCATTATCCTCTGGGATGAGTCAAAATTTTAAAAGAGAAGCTTTTTTCACTCAAGGACATATTTTGATCACATGAAAATAGTGTTCGAGATGGCTTGATTATTCCTCCAAATTCTTTCCAATCTTAGTTAGCTGAAGAAGGCAGATTGCAGGCAAATTGGGATTGATTTAGATTTTGGATTTTTCTTTTATCAATGGGTTCAGGCTATCATGGGATTTTAAAGCACATGTTTACAGTATTGCATCAATAGTCTGTTTACACTCATGTTATACATTTTATTCATCTGTCAAATGTATTTATGTTATCTAATCAAATATGCATTATTAAAAAGACTATATTTCGAATAAATTACTCTGCCAGTGGCTCTTTTTCTGGCCACAGTTGGAAGTGCAAATGAATGAAAGATTAGCACTTAAAAAGTACATTTTATAGAAGATTAGTGTGCAAAAAGCACATTTCTCCCACCCATGGACTTAAAGAGCTTGACAGCTATTACAACTAAACTGTGTGAGGCCAAGATTAAAAGTCTTAAATAATAGAGTTACAAAATGGCAATTCTCTGCATGACAAGTGCTCTATGGAGAAAAATCCAAATAGTATAAGGAAGACACTTTAGCTAAGAGGTTAAGGTTTTTGTTGGGATCTGGGGATGTACCACCTTCCTCCAGCAGAGTGCGCCGTGGGTCTCTTGGGCTGGAGCCCTCCAGCACACCTGAGACGCATCTACTCATCAGGAGACCTTCCCTTTATAAGCAGCTGCCAGACCTTCCTTCAACGCTGCAGTGTTGACCTTAGTTTGGTTAGCAACCTGAGCCTCTGTTACCTGAAAGAATCTAAGTTGTCTCTAAGTGAGAAAACTGGTTCTAACCTCCCTCTGTCTTTGCTCACAGGAAACCTGTCTCAAGCCTGAAGCTCTGGGTGAGCTTAACCTGCCTTCCAGCCCTGGTGAGCCAAACCTGAAGATCCCTATTTGGATTTCCCCTGCTGCTCTCTTTGAAGAGCTGGAAACTCTGATCAAGGTCTGCCATTCAAAGTCAGAAGCTAGACGCTGCAGCTGCTGGTGTACTCTGCTGAACCAACAGTCTCTGGACCCAACGGTTCCCTCTCTCACAAGAGAAGCCTGGACCCCGTCGAGGTAGAATCAGAATTATCTAAAAGGACTCTTTAATCATCTGCCTGCCCAGCTAATCAAGCTATCATCTCTGCAGTCTTCAGTGAACCCAACCCGGACCTGTTCCAGATCCAGTTCATGTTTTTTGTGTCAACATCTTAAATAAACTCTGTTAAACTTTTACCCAGCCTTCGTTGTGTTCTGCATGTGGGTTTGATATAAAACCAATCATGACAGTTACAGCTTGGTTATCATTAAATTCAAACCAACCATTCTTTTCTTGGAAAAGGCTGTCATTAATCAAGGTGTGCCTGCAGCTGAAAACCCTTCTCTTCAGTATCACATCTGCACAAGACTGGATTATACAGTTGGTAGGCAGAAAGCTCCAGCTGCAAGTTAAAAACAGGGAGAAAACAGAGTTGAACAGGTCACTCCTTTGTTTGTGTGTGAGACGATATGAGGTTCCTTCTTCCTCTACAATGAAATGATTAAATGGACTCTCCATGTTAAGAGCAAATCATTTTTTTAAGAAAAACTAAACAAACGGCCAAGTACATAAGTTTAAATACTCTTAACCAAGCAACGTAATTTTGAGTTGATTGATATTGATGTTATTGATGTTTTATCTTTGTAAAGTTTATATTAATACCTTAACATCCCAATCCAAAGCCAAACGTATCAGTGTTTGATTCCAGGATTCAATAAACTGCTAAATCAATAAATTATTATATTGTTCATGCATCTCTAAAAAAATGTAAACTCAGAAAACCTGTAAATTCAACAAAATTATTCATAATTTCTGCTTGAATTAGTTGTAATTGTATGTATTTTTAGCAAAAACAACTAAATTTTAAAACAACAGAAAAGTAGAAGTGACCATGTTTTATCTAGGGTTCAAAATCAGCGCCTTTAAAAAAGCAGTTTAATGGAGTAGTTTGAGGTAGTTGGGCGGCTCTTAGAGGAACAATAATCTGCTGTTTGAGAAATCCTTTCGATTACAAAACCAAAAAAGGGCAGCAAATGTATCATCTTCCACACCAAAAAATATGACTGGAACTGTCAAACTAAGTCTTCATCTTTGTTTTGAGCTCCTGGAATACTGTAGGTTAAAGTCACACTAAGCAATACTGCTTACCTATTTTCTTTAATACTGGTCAGTCATATACATATTTAAATGCCTGGATTTACTTTCTTTATCAAAGAATAAAATAGTTCATGCTGTGTAACTTAATGTCACAAAGAGAATTTTTTTCATCTGTATAGTATGGATTATTATTAGCATTTTATTATTAAATTAACATAAAATTAAATCAAAGCCAACTTGGCAAAGCTACCATCTGTTTCAGAACTTCTACTTTTTCTGACTGATAAGTTCCATAATTGTGTAGGGTTTTGTTTGAAGTCAAGCTGCAGAATAAATTTGCAAGTAATCAGATTCCTGATGGTGCTGTGAGGATGGTAGAAATTCAAACTTCTAAGAGACCTGAAAATTTTCCTAGCATCTCTGTCAGTAGATGCTTTTAGTCACTGTTGTTTGTGGAAGTTGTCTTTGAAAATATGCACAGATACAGCAGCCAGATGTCAGTGAAGATGATTTATGCTTTTTAATATAAAGAGCTGATTGGGAGGTTGTTAAGCATATGGAACAATTCAATAGGCCAGAAACTTCTGCCCAAGCGTGGACTTGAAGATGTGGCTTTAGTGCTCCTTTGAGGAAGTTTTATTGTGTTTGGCAAACTTTTGCTGCAGGACTTTTTGCTGCAAATCCTTAAAGGGTGAAATCATCATTGCCTTTGAAATGTGTTAACATACCTGAAATCTTTCCACATATGTTTGTTTGTAACTTAAAGGTCAGATTATTTCTTTGAGCTATTTTAAGGTAAACCAACACCAAGAAAACAACCTTAAATCCTTTATAAAATTCTCAAGATCACTAAAAGCAAAACGTACTAGTTAGTTTTATATCATTGTAGCTTTGGCTACACTTTTAGTGTTGTTTTTTCTGCAGGAAGTTACAAGGTCACTCTCAAGGTGTCATAAAGCCTACTCTGTTCACTCATTTCACACATCTGCTTGGCTTTGCCCAGTTCTCATTACCCACTAATCCTATCCACCTGCAGTCACTGTATAAACAGACCTCAGACTAATCATAAGCGATAGATTATTTCAAACCTTTCGTGAGACTTATTACAGTGTTCTTTTGTTCTGACTATCTCATCTTGACCTGTTCTGCCTCTGGACCTCAAAGCCTGCCTGTTCCCGTCTAATCTGTTTGCCTGACCTGTCTTCTGTCACCTGCTTGATCTTTGCCTGCTTTTGTAACAACAGGAACCGTTTCCCCCCCTTACCTTGTCCAGCCTGTCAGCCGCACTATGCACTGTACCCGAATCTCCTCTGGCATATCACCGGATCTATGACCTTCTGGCTCTGACAACCGACCACTTCAGCGACATCGGCTTTGGCTTCACTCTCTGGATCATCCTGCCTACATTCGTCTGTTTGGTTCTGATCTCCTGGCTGTCCTCTGACCACCAATACATCAGCTTCTGGGACTCTCTGTGCAGCGACTGCCACGCTGTGTTGGCGCGCCGGCACTACCATCCATGTTTACTTCAGGGAAAAAAGCATGCTGGCCTGTGACGTCATTGCGTCCTCTACTGCGCATGTGGGACACTTGCGTTGTATGACTACAGTTCACACAGGAGAACACATACAAGTCGCATATATTTGGATATATGAACGGGAACGCAAAACGGGAACACCAAAAAACTTTAATTGAGCATTAAGGCCTGCAGTGTGAACGTAGCCTTAGTTATCAATAAATGTTCTGAGAAATCTGTTTGTCTGCCTTGAATACTGGGTCCTTCTGTTCTGAGCCTGACAAAAGGCTGTATGATTTTTTTCTGGTATTTAGCTCGATTTATTTCACAATCCGCTTTGAAAACCTTGCCTGTCAATGCATAAGTAAGCTGTCCCATTATATGATGCTGCTACCACCATTTTTATGTGGACAGGGTGTTGAATGTTACTGTATGTGCAGACAATTTATTTATTGCACCTTCTTAAAACCTTATTAAAACTATAAAGTTTTATTCTTTACCTGTATCGGAATAGTGAATATTAGCAGTAAACAACTAGATTGAATCTCAAATTTTAGTGCTTATATTTGGAATATCTGAATAATTCAACATGTAGCTCCTGTTATTTGGCAGTAAACATTTGGTTACATAACCATTAATCATTTCTGCAACAAAAAAGAACATGTTCACAAAAAAACATAGAAGAGTAATATATGTTCTCAACTTTTTCTGTTATTGGTATTTCACCCTCATTCATCACAACAAAGCTCCTCTTTTTCTCCCCTACTGAAGCGAAGTGAGAATGTTTGAAAGAAAAGATTAAAACAGAATCTCTTGGAGGCATTGAGGAATACTGACTGACGTCTTTACAGATATGGATCAAATCCAAGGAGATGGGGCTCCAGCTGAGTGACAACTGACACCTCAGCAGTAGCCAGGTGCTGTGGAAAACAGACACATCACAGCTGCATTTTAGCTTTTCACACAGTTTTTTTTGTGGTTATTTAACAGTATGGAAAATAGCTCTTTGTGTTTGAATGTCTGTGCTTGTAGGGTATCGTTTCAAGGTGGACATAAATAAAAGATGAAGTACCAGATTCAGGTGGTTCAAGTATGGGTTTTCTGGCCCAAAATTCTTCAAATCATTACCTGCATTGTTCTCAAAAGACATAGGAGTTGGAAGAAGTAATCAGCAATCTAAGCTTTTTTCAACACATTATGTTTTAGTACAGTACACAACATATTTCAAATTTTATTTAATAAAAGCAAGGTTTGCTACTGCGTTTGCACAATCTGAATAGTTTTGAACAAAACTGTCCATCTCTATAAAACTATCTTTCAATAAATCTTACTTTACAGTTTACTTCATGAATTTATGAGCTGAGATTAAGTACCTTTACTTGTCAGTGATAAGAAAATTGTGAGTGGTGTCACAAGACAGTGCCTAGGAAAATAACAGCATCAATCACTTGTTCAACAACCATAACCCTAAAAAAAAAAACCTTATCTGAAAGGATGCCTGTTAGAATAAGTGATGGATATGATATAGGGGTTTTCTCAAATTCCAGTGAGACTCAAAGTAATAAGTAAAGCGACCAAAATGTAAAAAAGACACAATGGAAATACTAGTATGAAAATGATTAGTGCTGATCTTTTTACTTCTTTTTCGTTGCAGTAAATTTTAAACTCTTAGCTTGTTACCAGAGGTGTCTGTCGTACAAGAAGACAAAGATGGGTCTTTTTGGCTGCTTGTATTTTTAGGGGTAACAACTTGCTCACAGACTTTACGTAGTTTTTAGAGGGGATCCACTTCTGGGATTCATACCCTGGCTGTATAACAGTCAAAGCTTTCAACCACTTTACCATCAAGGTCCAATCTTGCAAAAAAAATAGAATTCATTATACTTGGCTCATAGCAGACAGTCAACATTTTTCCAGAATATTAGGGAAGACCAAAATATCGGGGTAAACTAAAGGTATTCATGTTTTCTACAAACAGAGTAAGAGTTGCACGAGTGTTGCACAGGAATCACTAACTACAATCCTTATTAGCTTATGTCCTCCAACCTGTAGATGTATCCCATGGACCCACAAACCAGAAATAAATAATTTTTCATTTCCAAACTTCTGTAAACTTAGATATACATAGTAGATAATTAAGCCTTTTGTGTCAGGTGTATTGAAGCAGGAAAAATCCATAAGCTACAAAGCAGAGGTCCTCAAGGATTGGATTTGGAGACACCCCTGTACTAAATAATCTAGTTAAAGGTTAATTATCTCAATCGCTTGCTTATGCTTGACCATAAAGCAAACTAATGAATCTGTTTTCTTAATTTTGGAGATTTAGACTGGGGCTACACCATGGGGCAGAGGCTAGAGCTGTTGCCTTGCAGCAAGAACATTCTGGGTACCATTCCCGACCCAGGGTCTTTCTGCATGGAGTTTCCATGTTCTCCCAGTACACGTGTGGGTTCTCTCCGGGTACTTCCTTCCACAGTCCGAAAATATGATCGGCTTCTCTAAATACCACACTTACAATTCACAATTCAGTTTGTGTGCATGGTTGTGAAACACTTTGTAGTCCAGCGACAGACTGGCGACCTGTCCAGGGTGTACCTCGCCTCTCACCCGTAGACTGCCGAAGCTAGGCCCCTCAAAGACCCTGACAAGGACTAAGTGGGAGATAAGGATGGATGGATGGATGGATGGATGGATGGATGGATGGATGGATGGATGGATGGATGGATGGATGGATGGATGGATGGATGGATGGATGGATGGATGGAGATTTCGACAAGCAACAGTACAGTCAAAGCAATATCCACTGAGCATTTGTTGATGTTTGTGGTTTGCATATGTATGTTGATTTCCCCCGAAATTAAGATATCTAAGTTCCAAGTTGGTATAATAAGCAGGCCTTACGGTATGAAATATTACCAAGGTAAGATAAACTGACAAAATTCTAATGGAAAAACACCAGCACCATCTGAAGTGACATGAAGACAGTAACTGGACAGCACTTTGTGAGGCAAACTTTAGTTGAAAAACCTCATTGGATTTTTAAAATGCAAGACCTTGTCACAACTCATATTAACCCTTATGTGTTCATGTAGTGTCATTTGGATTGCATATCAAAATGTGAGAAGAAAAATGAAAATGTTTTTAAGGTAAGGAATAATTTTTGTTGTTTAATTATGTTTAAGATTGTGGCTTTTTGGAAACTTTGTAGCTGGAAAAACTTCCAACCTTCATTGAGACAAAAATCACTGTAGATGTAAGTGAAAAATTAAGATGAAACACTTTTTCTATTCGGCTTGGGTGAGAAAAATACAGATAGAGATCATTAACAGTATTTTTTCTCGATGAAGCTATCTTAATATATTGTGTTTGTTCATAAGGAAGGAGAATTTTTTTTTCAAGCACAGCTGGAGTTTCTTTAACTGGAGCTTTTCCGGTGTGCTACAACACCTCTGCTGTTCCTGCACTCATTCTCCCACAGCATGTGACAAATCTCTTCCAATGCATTCTTGGAATGTCATCGTCAAAGTCAACCCTCCAGCTCTAGACAATCCGCTGTTCTATGCAGAGACTAGAGAAATCCAATCCAAATCCAATTTGGCCTGTGATTGATTACTGCGTTTACCACTTAATTAGGTGGCCAGCTAGGCTAATAACTGATGTAGATACATGGGGGGGCATTTCCTTCAGCTGCCATGTAAACAGGGAACTGACCTTTCTGGTCAGCTATTGCTACACAGCTGTCAGTGGTTGTAAAAGAAGAGATTATACTAATTTCACTAATAAGGCGATAATCTGCTAATTCATCTTCCAGAGCCGGAATTAATTCGTAAATAAATGTCAAGATTTAAATCTTGTCTGAAACAGAATTGTTCTTCTGGTTTACAAAGTTACCTTTGCAGACAAACCCTCTTGACTTTGAAGGTCTAATCAAGCCATGACTTTGCTCTCATCAGACTAAAGGCCTCCTGGGTTATAGCTGAAGGTGATCTGCAAAAGTAGAGACATTTCATTCATGTCTAGTAATACTATGTGATTTGAAATTACATACATAAAGAAAAGTAAAGCTATAATTTTGACTGCTGTTGTTATTTATATGTTATATGGGAGCATGGACTAGTTTTGCTCATAAAATTGTTTTGTTTTTTCTATTTGTCAAGGAAACGATTTCTCTAATTGGATCACTTTATTTGTATACTATTAGTATACTAAATTATAAAACTATATCTTATATGTATTTATTTGAAATCAGTAGATCATACCATGATTATCTCTTATAACAACAAAAGAGTGCACAGTTAATGCAGATATTTGAATCTTTAAGTTGTTGTTGTTAGACAAATTTTGAAAGTTAGACGTTAACCCAAGCAGAGAAGCGGTGCATCACATGGAAGTAACTCAATATATTAAGGGATCTATGTTAGTCTTTTTGTTAGAAATTGAATTTGAAATAGCATCCTATAGCCTACTGATCAAATAAAAAAGTAAAAAAAACAAAACGGACATAAAAACAAGGATAACAATGGCAATAATCTATGAGCTAGGTTAGTAATCGCATTCCAACATGGAGTTGCATTTATCAGCGACTTTTACTTCTAGCTTAATTGGTCCCGTAATTATTATGCAGTATAAACTTAAAATCTCAACATTTAACATGTGAAGATAAGTGAAATAGGTTACAGCGTTAAATAAAAACCTGTGCTATTCTTAAAGTGGTGATGAAATGCCTATGATGAAAAAAAGGAAAAAAAACTTGTAAATTAAAGCTAAAAATAGTATTGTTAGCGTCAACTAGGTGCATCTTTATTTACTGCATGCAGGAGCCAATAGGTATAGGTGTCTGGTCAATGTTTAACACTGGTACCATGCAAACATACTGAGTTTCTTTCTTTTTATTTTTTTACAATAAATGTAAATAATTTTACCTTTATCTTGTAGCCTTGAAATCTGTTATTTTAAAGAGTCAGACAAGAGGGATAATGGTTATTTTGAACAGAGGATGGTATGAAGATGAGAACTGGCACGTTCTCATCTCACTGATACCAATGCCACTGACTAAATGAGAGTAAATCTTCTCAATAATATTTAACGATTATAAACAATATCAATTCAATCTTGACCTTGTAATTGCAATTGGTTAAAGCTGGAAATAGAGGCTCAGACACATAATTTGAAGTCTTTTATTTGAAACAATATTTGTTATGATGGTTACTAAATTTGTTGGACAAGGACATGATAAAAACAACATTCCGTATTCAAAGAGAATCTCCTCAGAAAGATGGTGCCGGTCCAGACTTCTTTATCCTGATGTAAAGTCGGATAAGGAGAAGAATCCCCTTGTTTACACATGTGCGATGCGCTAGCTTTTAGACACTCTATAGCTCTGATCCAACAGCAGGATGTGCATGCAATCACCTGATGAGGGCCCAATGAATTTCAACCATGTTTGATTTGCAACCAACTGTTCGATTTCCGATTGATAGGACTAATCACCCCTCATTGCCCCTGTTAACTACATAACACAGGACGCACAGTGAAACATCATAAGGACCTTAAAATGTTTCTATCTGGCACTTAAGGGCTACAGGGAATTCCACAATCCATTGTGTGACAGGATCTTTAAGCACAGATTATCTCAGTAAAATAACAAAAACACATGCGTACCAAAAATATGCCCTTTTAAAGATCTTTATGTAAACGAGAACTTCAGCCCTTCACCACATAACTTTTTTGTAGTTCTTTTCCAGAGGATTTTACTCCCAATTTGACTAGGATCCTCAATGTGTGTTTCCATCACTTAATCTCATCCATAAGGCGAAAGGCAGTCTGGATTCAGCACAGTAGAATGGATTTCCTTTTCTTCTCACTATAGTGTTTCTTCTGTTGGCCACACGATAAGTGAAGGAACAGGAGGTAGAAATAGGAGCTAAGGATTAAAATTTGTGTCATGATTCTTTCTAAGGCTCGGACCCAAATGCAATGAATCAAACAGAGAGACACAATATAAAAGTTCAACGGGTTTTATTGAAGTGTATATTGAGTTCGGTGCAGAGTTCCTCCGAACTCTGCTCAGCCGGAAACTGGAAGTCAAAGGGAAGACAGACTGTTAGGTTCAGGCTCAGTGGGAAATTGGAGTTGTCAATCTTGAAGGAGAGGATTTGTTGCCACTCACGTTTCCCGAGAAGAAGAGACACTTAGACTTCAGTCTGTGTGTTGGTCTTCCAGAGAATGTTAGATTCGGTGGAGGGCGGAGCAGGGTTTACCCAGAACTCGGACGGAGTGGAATGATGTAGCAACTCAGTTTTCCTGTGGTACTTGAATGGGTCGTGGTGAAGATGACTTCCTTACTCAAAGAGATCTCAGTGTGCTCAAAGGTGGCCGGATCCAAACCTCCTGTTTGGAATCCGTCGCTCAGTGTAAGACTCAGTTAATCCCACTTGGGAGGAGGCGGTCCAAAAAGGTCCAGTTTGTAGGAAGGCTTCCTGCCGAAAGGCAAAGAACAAACACGGTTTAGTCTCAGGGAAAAACAACCGCTAAGTAAAACTCTATGTGATCTCAGCTAGACTAGAGGACAAAAACTCAAAATGCAAAAACTCAGATTAGACTCAGCATAAACAGGGCTTTGCTAGAGAACCCCAAACTGGCAAACACTCTGGTGTCAAAGTAGTGGCAACCAGCAGCTTAAGAGCATTCCGATGATGAGGCAATCGCTTGCAGGTGCGTGAGGAGGCGAACCGGAGCCAGGCGCCTCCTGGTGGTGGAAGGGAGAAACACAAAAGACAAGACAAACAGTCAAACAAAAAAAACTGGGATCCTGACAATTTGCTGCATTTGGATCCAGCCCAAGATTGTCTGAAACAGATAGAGAAGGAATGGCAGATCAATTATTGGTAGAATAGTAGTATCCTCCTCCTAACCAAAGTCATATTTACATGTTACAAAGGTCTGCAGCTTGTATCCCATATTTAACGGGATACAGGCTGCAGACTGGGGTCTGTATCCCATATTTAATTTGCTAAAACAGTGATCTATTTTCTTTGTAGTTTCCTTCTGTTTGACTTGTTGCTGCTGTTTAAAGCTGTTGGGCTTCATGGTGCAAGAGGATTCTCTATTACCTTCTTTACCATTTCAAGCATCTTTAAAATATCCTTTTTTTTCCCTCAGGTTTGTATAGGCAATAAGAACATGTCTCGTTCCTGAGCTATATGATACTTGTGTATAACTGTTTATAGGAGATAAATGTACCTTCAGGCATTTGGAATTTCTAACCAGTAATGATCCAGACTGAGGAAATCAGCATTTCTCATCCTGATGTCTTGGCTGAAGTTGTGTCTTTAAAAGAAACACAAGTGATTATCTATTTAAATTCTGCGAATTTATCTTAAACAGGTGTACAAGGTTCTGACAGCATTATTTGGCATTTCACAAACTGTAATAAAACATGTTAATCTTAGTGTAAAAATAAACAGCACATTTTGTAGCCATGCTCAACCTATGTGTCAAAATCAATAGACATGCTATCAAATACAATAGCCTTAATATTGCTGTGCTTCATCTACAGTTTTCCACCCACATAAATCCATTTCCATTAATCTCAGTGGATGGTGAGTGAAACTCCTACCTGTGAATATGCCTGCTTAATTACAGCTAAATATTGACGTTACTCAAATCCATAAATTCAATTTCACAGCACTCTCTACAATTGATCAAGTTAGAGATCAGGTGAAAGCTATCATCTGTTTAAATACATGAAACAAGCTTGGAGGCCGTGCTCACCTGTGCATACTGGTGAAGGATGGATAACTGCGAAATACCATGATCAATTTTTATTCAACAGTAAGTGAGATATAGAGCCAAACACTGCTGCTATTAAAGATGAAGAAAAAATTGATTCTGATGTTGGAGGTCCTGTGACTGCATTCACTGACCTCCTCTGAAGATAGTGATCTTTACACAGCAAACACAGCTTGTACACAGTTTTATCTCTGACACCTTGGAGTCTGAACAATGAATACAATTATGAACATTGAAATAGAATTAAAGGCTGAAATTGTCTGATTCTTAAAAGAGGAAAGTTAATCTTTTGAAAAATTTGAAGCCAGAGACACTTAAAGGGCTGTTTAGCATCTCTAAAAGGATAATTAAATTATATAAATTGGGCCAATACAATGATTGAAAATTATATCTGAATTTAGTTTTTATTTAACCTTTTAAAAGGTATGCTGAAATAATTTAGATTACATCACTGGAAATCAGAATAAAAGTCTTTCTTCTTCTAATAGCATTACAGAAATCTAATGATTTATGTAAGAGCAGGAGAGTATTTTTAATGCTTTAATTTTTACTTTTAACACTTATTACTGGCAATTTATAATTTCTAATGAGCTCTGTGTATTTGAGGTATCAAATCATCTTCACCCTAATCATCAGCTCCCTGTCTAGTTTGTCAATCAAATTCCAGTCGTGACCCATTATTTTAACATCACTTCAAAGCATAGATACACTATATTGCCAAAAGTATTTGCTCACCCATCCAAATTATTGGAATCAGGTGTTCCAATCACTTCCATGGCCACAGGTGTATAAATTCAAGCACCTAGGCATGCAGACTGTTTTTACAAACATTTGTGAAAGAATGGGTCGCTCTCAGGAGCTCAGTGAATTCCAGCGTGGAACTGTGATAGGATGCCACCTGTGCAACAAATCCAGTCGTGAAATTTCCTCGCTCCTAAATATTCCACAGTCAACTGTCAGCTGTATTATAAGAAAATGGAAGTGTTTGGGAACGACAGCAACTCAGCCACGAAGTGGTAGGCCACGTAAACTGACGGAGCGGGGTCAGCGGATGCTGAAGCGCATAGTGCGAAGAGGTCGCCAACTTTCTGCAGAGTCAATCACTACAGACCTCCAAACTTCATGTGGCCTTCAGATTAGCTCAAGAACAGTGCGCAGAGAGCTTCATGGAATGGGTTTCCATGGTCGAGCAGCTGCATCCAAGCCATACATAACCAAGTGCAATGCAAAGCGTCGGATGCGGTGGTGTAAAGCACGCCGCCACTGGACTCTAGAGCAGTGGAGACGCGTTCTCTGGAGTGACGAATCGCGCTTCTCCATCTGGCAATCTGATGGACGGGTCTGGGTTTGGCGGTTGCCAGGAGAACGGTACTTGTCTGACTGCATTGTGCCAAGTGTAAAGTTTGGTGGAGGGGGGATTATGGTGTGGGGTTGTTTTTCAGGAGCTGGGCTTGGCCCCTTAGTTCCAGTGAAAGGAACTCTGAATGCTTCAGCATACCAAGACATTTTGGACAATTCCATGCTCCCAACTTTGTGGGAACAGTTTGGAGCTGGCCCCTTCCTCTTCCAACATGACTGTGCACCAGTGCACAAAGCAAGGTCCATAAAGACATGGATGACAGAGTCTGGTGTGGATGAACTTGACTGGCCTGCACAGAGTCCTGACCTCAACCCGATAGAACACCTTTGGGATGAATTAGAGCGGAGACTGAGAGCCAGGCCTTCTCGTCCAACATCAGTGTGCGACCTCACAAATGCGCTTCTGGAAGAATGGTCAAAAATTCCCATAAACACACTCCTAAACCTTGTGGACAGCCTTCCCAGAAGAGTTGAAGCTGTTCTAGCTGCAAAGGGTGGACCGACGTCATATTGAACCCTATGGATTAGGAACGGGATGTCACTTAAGCTCATATGTGAGTCAAGGCAGGTGAGCAAATACTTTTGGCAATATAGTGTATATTTTACAAAAGTAAGTAAAGACTTCTGTATCTAGGTTGTAAAGGAAAAAAGGATAGTGCTCTTTGTGTTTGTTTTTGTTTTTTGTTTTAAAAATAGGAGTCCTTAGAGCATGTTTATACAATCTCCATTCAAGTTAGTTTATCTATAATCAGTCAAGGGGCTGGGTCCACAGGGCTGTTTGTCTGAGCGGTGTTAGGGTGTCTTACCTTTCTCCTCCTCAGGGAAACTTTAGCCCAGTCGAGCCTCCAGCTGATTCCGATTGGATGCAATCAGTGAGCAGTATTTAGAGTAGTGGATTCCCTGGGACCTACGGCAGTCGGTTAAAAATTCCACACTGTGGTAACATACTTGCTAGCTCCATAGCTTCTGAGCATATTGATTTAGTGAGAACTTACCTTCCTTGTCCTCCTCTCCTCACAGCTTCGCCTCCAAGGGGGTTCTCCACGCTGTCCTCCTGGATCCTTCCTAGAACGCTCCCATGACTGTCCACACTCTGGAACTGCAACACAATTTCAGCCAAACTCAATCCCTGTGGACTCATCTACCTTCTCCCCATCTTCTCCTCACTCGGAAGAAACTTTAAGAATTCAGCATCATTATATAAACTCCTCAGTTCCTCCTGGGAACATCTGAACATAATCTTTGTTTCCTTGCATTTCCAATCTGAGCCTCTGTCCATTGAGTTTCAAGCCAGCCCAATCCATTCTTTCTTTAAACTCAAATAAAAATCTTAAAATGTATTCTGACTCGTATTGTGTCAGAGTCAAACCTAGCATCATGTTGCAAGGATACTTTACCCTTTTGAATTGAGTGTGGAGGACCAGGGACACAGCTAATAATTCGAGGACAACTGGAGTTTGACAAACTTGGGCTATTTGCTTTAAATTGTAATCTTATAATGATAAAATAAAGTAAAAAAAGTAAATAAAAAATGTAATTTCCATTGGAATGCAACAGCAAACAAACATTAAACTTATTGTTAAAAACAACTGGTGTGATGTATGATATATTGTTACTCAACCCAAGGGAATGTTAATGCACTTTTGACTTGTCCTACAAATAAAGAGTAAAAAGCCAAGGCCAGTGCTGACAGATTAATTTTGTGGACCCCACTTGGGCATCCTCCCCAGGGCATTAAGCCATAGTGCCCTTATAAAAATCCTTTACAGTTTGATCTTTTTTTAGATTAAAGCAAGGAAGATAGATTGCTGTGTCTATCATTTGATATGAGTATGAACATTTATTTTAGTTCTACTTAGTTTATTCATTTAGCACAAATTCACAACACATCATCTCAAGACACTTTACAGAAACAATCCAATCAGATCATTAAGTCAGATTGGTTAACAGTTTTCTATAAAAATGCAAATGTGCAACAGTAGAACATAACGCTCAGTTAGCTACAGTATGTCAAACATGGTGCAAATGGGATTAAATTAATTCCTCTTGCCAATTTGATAATATTTCATCATACAATAAATACCAATTATATTAGGTGTGAGGCCAAATCTATACTGGAGGGCTTAAAAAAAGAATTTGTTGAAAGGACTTTCAGTCCTTAAAAATATGGTTATAGAGAGATAGATGTAGGTTAAGGATGTATTTGCAAATTTTATCAGCATCTTAAATATGTATAACGTTAAAAGAGTTTGAAGAGAACATCTGTTTCCCTCACAAATTGTGCTCTTAATAAAGTATCAGATATCTGAAATGAAATACACTCTGCTTATTACAGTCACCATGTTGGTCCTTGTATGGACGAATTGTGAAATTAGTAGAAAATCATCATTTACTTCAGGGCTTGAGGGGATTAGAAATTATATCTTTTTTTCCTTTAACATCTATGGAGGGAGATTATTACACTGAAGAACTGAAGAAACAGGAGCCATAGATGAAATGTTTGAGTCTAATTTTTATACGGATCGGTTATACAGAACAAGAGTGTGGTGAACTATGAAAAATTATGACAAAGTCATAAGTCAAAGTTTTACAATATTCAGAATCTAAAACATATTTTGGTTAAAAATATATATGTGTGTGTGTGTGTGTGTGTGTGTGTGTGTGTGTGTGTGTGTGTGTGTGTGTGTGTGTGTGTGTGTGTGTGTGTGTAGAGACTCAAACTGAAGAACCAAGAACATTTACATTTGCTGGTATTGTAGCATTTGATCAGCAAAAAATTGATGAGGCTATACTGTATGTCCAACTCCTCCCATTTGTTAACTAATCAAACAAGACTGAATTAATAATCAATGAATAAAATAATATTAACTTGATTTTCATTAAGTATTTTTTTAAACATTTTTTTTTTCTTTTTTTTAATGTTTAGTTTTCTGAATGACAGACAGACAGACAGATAGACAGACAAAAGCAGTAAAAAACAAAAACTCCAGGGCTGTGCCTGTCATGATGGGTTGTGGAATCTAGCCCATATGCAGAACAGTCGGAGGCAGGAAAAAAGTTCAAAGGTTTATTATAAGGAATGAAAAACAACAAAAACAGGTCCTGGGTTAGGGAGACTGATCTGGATTAGGTTCATCTCTGATCTGGAGATGAGCAGAGCTGCAGAGAGGGGGGGAACCTTGTGGATCCAGAGGCAGTTGACAGACCGAGGGCTGAGGGCTAGCAGTGGTTGAGCTGAGTGCAGGCAGGAGGAGAACTGAGAGCTTTGGCTGAGGCAGTCTGAGTGCTGGCGGGCAGGTTCCATGTTGGGAACACAGTGCAGGCAGGAGGAGAGCTGAGAGCTGGGCAGAGGCAGTCTGAGTGCTGGCGGGCAGGTTCCAGGTTGGGAACACAGTGCAGGCAGGAGGAGAGCTGAGAGCTGGGCAGAGGCAGTCTGAGTGCAGGTAGGCTGATTCCTGATGAGCTCTCTCTCTCTCTTGAGAGCTGGGCAGAGACGGTCAGAGTGCAGGCTGGCAGACTCTAGGTTTTGCTCTCTCTCTCTCCTTAGAGCTGGGTTGAGATGGTCAGAGTGCAGGCTGGCTGACTCCAGGTTTGGTTCTCTCTCTCTCTCTTGAGAGCTGGGTTGAGACGGTCAGAGTGCAGGGCTTACTGTGTGCTTGCAGGCAGATCACAGACAGAGTCTCTCTCCTAGTTTTCCTCTGAGGGTGGGCAGGCAGATACTGACAGAAGAGGCCCTCCAGAGTTCAACAGAGAGCAGGCAGGCAGATCACAGCAGAGATAACTCTCCAGAGTTACTGGTAGTCAGGCAGGTTCTATCTGTGAGACAGAAAGGGGAAACAGGATCAGGCTTGGATCATAAAAAGTCAGAAGACTCAGACAGGCAGGTTGGCTCAGGTTTTGCTAACCGTTACTGGCAAACACTCTGGCGCTGGAGTGTTAGTCTCCTCCTCCTTAAGTAGGCCCAAGGCTGATGAGGAGATGAAAGACAGGTGTTGCAGGTGAGCACAAGCCCTCAGGAAGGGATCCTAGGCGCCCTCTGGTGGGCAAGCCTCCGGATCCCAACAGTGCCAAAAGCAGATGTAAAAGTGTTTTCATCAAAGTCTAAAAATTTGTACAGTTAAGGGCACATCTAACATTTAAAGGAAGATTACTTCATAATCTGGTAGAAGCAGAATTATAGGCTCTGTGTGGTGGCCATTAAGAAGGTGTGTAATGAGTAATGTACAGTCATAACGTTCTTACTGCACATAGTCCATGACATAGTTGAGATTTTCATAAAACTTCTTGCTTTGTCAGTTTTAATTTGCTTTTGTTTTGCCACTCTTTCTAGGGAATGAATTTAATACAAACCTTGCATTTCTGTTGACAAAACCAGACATGCTGAAACTAACAAAAGACTTAATCAGCTCAAATTTGCTGTACTAAAAAACCTGCCAGATTTAGGATTTCAGTTGTGTTTAATTGAGGTTGCATCAGAATGAGAAGCAGTATATAATAGGATGAAAAGCCTGCACAGCTCCACAGCTTGTATTTTTTTACCTGGAAAAGATAGGGCAGTGAAGCATTACCATATGGGAACAGCTCAGAGAAAGAGGACGGTGAGCAGAGGCATAGATAAGGTAATGTGCTTCTGGCTGCTGTATCTCAGCCCTCTCCTCCTAAAGCAGCCTTCCACTTCTCCATCTGATAGCGTTTGCATATCTGTGTCACAGACAAACAGACACTCACGCTGCCAAAAGAACTGACTGTGTTTTCAGGGTGATTTTGTGGGCCTTTTATGAGATTGTAGCTACACTCTCTTCCAGCCCAATACAATATCGACTCTGTATGAATAATTTAATTTGCTGAATTTTTTCCACACACATTATGTATAGAAACAACACTTAAACAATAACTTAGTAATTTAATTTAGGCTATCCAAATAGATTAAAGAAATCACTTCTCAACTGAAAATGAAAGAAAAAAAGTGAGACTGGATAGTGTGTGGGACTTCTCAAAGCAGCATGCTTAATTTGCGTCACTCACAAAAGTTGGTGGCTATTCCTGCTCCTCCACTCATTCATAATGCCTCAAGAGGAGGGTGGTAATCACTGCAATTACGCTTCTCTAATTAAGGCTTTGCTTGGTAGTGCCTTAATGGACCGCACAATACTGACAAATTAATCCATCCCCAGATAATAAATCTGATTTGACAAAGCACGAAATCATTAACCTTCCGACCCTCTGTGTCCAGCAGGGTGTGAGATGCAGTGTCTGGTGGCAGATGTTGGGATGCTTACTGGTTACTGTACTTTTCATATCAAAACTAAGTAGAGCGTACATGCAAAGTGAAAGGAAAATGAAACATCTCTTCCCTTTGTTTGCATACAATGATCTGTTCAGTATGATGGGTGGATGTCTTTTTTCTTTTCCAGATAAAATGTTTTGCATTTCGGCCAACATTTCAACTTTTATCCCATCTGGCCAGAGCCTTAATAATTATATTTGCTGTGTTCCCCGCATGGCTCTTGGTAAATGAGAAATGGGACTGTAGCTTCTTTTTAAAAAAAGACTCTTTTCACACATGTCTGTAGACTGTACCACTAACACAGTAGTTGTCCTGTCAATGAATTATCCTGCTTGAGCAGTTGATCTCTGCATCTCATCCAGTTACACTGGGCCATTTGGCCTTCTCTGTCATTAATGGCCAGTCTGTCTGTTATGATGGATGATTTTGCCTTGTTTCTCAGAATCAGAATCTAGTTTATTGCCAGGTAGGTTTGCACTTACAAGGAATTTGATTTGGTGTTGATGGTGAGCACAAATTATATATATATATATATATATATATATATATATATATATATATATATATATATATATATATATACAGAATACAGAATCTACAGCTTTATAAAATGTAAAACATACAATACACTATATACAATATATGGCTATATACTCTATATACAGTAGACTGTGCGTTAATGTAACACAGGAGGTCTGGAGATGCTACTGTGGTGTAGCTTCTAGGTCCTGAATGGGGGAGGGAGAGAGGCAGTGGCAGTGTAATGGGGCTCTTTCATGCCCCCCATTACAAAACCTCGACCAAAACCTCATGCCACTGTTTTAGTGGCATGAGGTTTTGGTCGTGATGGACCACAGCCTCCTGCCAGAGGGAAATAACTGTTTGTGGCTAATAGTTGTGGAATAATAGTTTGTGGCTGGGATGCAATGGATCAGCCACAATCTTCCAGGAGGCCAACAGATCCTGGAGAGATGGAAGATTGCAGCCAATCATCTTCTTTGCAGACTGGATGACACGCTGCAGTCTGCCCTTGTCCTTGGCGGTGGTACAAGGGTACCAGATGGTGATGGAGGAAGTGAGAATGGACTCAGTGATGGAGGAGTAGAAGTACACCATCATCGTCCTTGGTAAGTTGAATTTTATCAGCTGCTGCAGGAAGTACATCCTCTGCTGGGCTTTCTTGGTGAGGGAGTTGATGTTCAGCTCCCACTTTAGGTCCTGTGAGATGATAGGTCTCAGGAAGCAGAAAGACTTCATTGTGTCAATTGTGTAGTCGCAGAGGGTGATGGGGATAGCTGGGGCTGAGTTCTTCCTGAAGTCCAAAACCATCTCCACTGTTTTAGAGCGCTGAGCTCCTGGTTATTCTATCTGCACCAGGTCACCAGATGGTCAACATCCCACCTGTAGACGGACTCATCACCATCAGAGAAAAGTCAGATGAGAGTGGTGTCGTCCACAAACTTCAGAAGCTTGACAGACTGATGATTGAAGGTGCAGCTGTTGGTGTACAGTGAGAAGAGCAGAGGAAAAAAGAACACAGCCCTGGGGGGAACCAGTGCTGATGAGCTGTGAGTCGCAGACATGTTTTCCCAGCTTCACATGCTGCTTCCTGTCAGACAGGAAGTCTGTGATCCACATGCAGGTGGAGTCAGGCACACTCAACTGGGAGAACTTCTCCTGAAGCAGAGCAAGTTCTTTCACAGTTGAAAGTTGATATTTTTTAAATGTTTTTAAAATTAATTTCAGAATTTAATCCGTAAAGAACTGTTAACACAATGCATAACTTAACTTCAATTTCCACTTCAAAGTTCTTGAACTGTATGCTGACCTGCCTCCTAAAAGAAATGTATTTAAGTTTGTATTTTTAATGCTATAAACTGGCACAAGGTCTTATAAGTAGGAAGACAAGGCAAAGTGATAAAGACAAAACAAAAACCTTCAATGACGTATCAACTATACCTCTTACTGCTTCATAGCCCTGCTCTCTTTGTCTACCTATTTGCTTTGTTTGCTTCTTTTTGTTGATTTTACGTCTTTCCCACACTGCTGCTGTTGCTCTTTCTCCATCTACACGTTTACAGCACAGATAATTCCTTTTTTGCTTGAGGTTGTAAAAAACTCATTCTGTGAAATACAGGAAATTGCAAAGTAATGCAAAAGCTCAGACCAAAAAAAGCTAGGATTAAGTCCATACATGATAAAAGTAAATAAAAATGCAAAGAGTATGGAGAGACCAGCAGAAAGGCCGGAATTAGAACTGAGACAACCAATCTGTGGGCAAATTCATTTCAATAAACCCCAAGATCATGTGTTTATGCAGCATAATACAAAAGTAACCATAACCCTTTGACCTTTTCATATTTTGTCCATTACAGTGGAAGGCCTCTGTACATTTTATTTGGGATTTCGTGTTATGGAGTCAGACTAACACCAGGTATTGTGTATATGTAAAGTGGAAAAAAGTAATACAAGTTTCTTTTTTTTAGTTATCTTCAGAACCTTCAAAGATTTGGAATGTTTTAATTTGCTGCAACTGCATGGCCAGTTTAAGCCATTGATCTAAACTAACTGAACAAAACCAGCCTTAATCAGTCAACTCAGACTGACTAGCAATGCTCTACAGCACAGGTGGGATAACCTGTAAACAGGTCTGATATTCTTCATTAAAACCATATAAAATTATTTCTAACCAACTAAACACGGAAAAAGAGGCATTAAACTTTTGATCAGAAGTGTAAGAAAGGGTGCTGTCATCTTTCTTAAAGGTTAATGAGAGGAAAGTGTCAGGTATTATAAGTGATTATTTCAGCATACTAAGAACAATTTACTGATGTAATACAAGGATAATCCTGTGTGTTTTAATTCAAATGATCTAAACATTAATGCTCAGTATTTAATATTTTCAACAAGTAAGCAGCTCCATGGTCATTTCAAGATGTCTGATGAAGATACTATCTGCTATGACCTTCACACATCTCCAGAAGTTGTGTCTGTCAAAACCAATTATCCACCTTCCTGAAACCAACTGCCTCCTGTTTTGTAAAACAAATTTTTGTTTCTAGATAGACCTGCATAAATGTTTTAGATAAAATAGATCCCAAAGGTGATCGAACTAGCTACACATCAGTTACAGCTGAAATTATTCTTAACTGGTGCTGATTGAGATTTATAGAGATTCTCATTGAATCAATAAGTCTGTAAATGGGGCCGGTATCCTTCAAAATGAACGTATAATGTTTATGTATTTGTCTTTATGTTTGAAATTTGTAATAATAATGAAACACAAATCATGCTAAATGAATTAAGTAATATATGACATTAAACCTTTTCTGCAGTTTTAATGTCAACTAAAAATAAACGGTAATCTTTCACTTCTTATATTAACTGATTACTAATTATTTCCAAAATGTGTGTCTTTTATAACATTGGGATATGAAAAGTTCCTCAGCCACCTCATATATATGTGATATATGAGTTTCCTCCGGTACTCATATCAAAGAAGACTTGCTTAGGCCGACTATACTCTGAATATCTGCTGTCAGATAATGTCATTAACTCAAACCTATTGCTGATGTAATCAAGTTGAAAGAGAATGTTCCACTTTCTTTTAAAGTGACAAAGCTTTCCACTCTTATATATATGCATTCTTGATAATTCAATGTGCTCCCAGCAGCAGAGGAATGATCTACAATGTGGCCCATACTGGGTATAGCACTTAGACCTCATCCTAGATATTGTTTGTTTGGTGCATAGTCAATATGGTGGCAGCTCTATCTGTGTGATTGATATGGCCCTCCATGCAGACCCCAGCTTTCCATTAGAGGAAAATGCCTCCTACTGATTTATGGTGTCATGCATGCTACTCATTTCCTCATAATGCTTTATTTTTGTAACTGTGGTTACATCTAGAACCTACCTCTTCCTGAGCAGATACTCTATTCAGTCATCTATACCTTCTTACAATCCTTAAAAATTCCTTTGATAGATGTTTCATCAATCAGCACCTGTTGGACACCTAGGACACCAATGGCATGTTGAATGTATTTTCCTCATTTCATTCATTGGCTAATTGTTGTCAGATGCGTCTTTGCGTCAGGTGGTCTTCCCTTGTTGTACACTAAGTTTCTCTTGGCAGATGACAAGGGACAGCAGCAAACATCTGTTACTGAGGCAGTGGGTGTTCCCAGAAATGCAGTCTAAGCTACCAGAGTAACAATGTGTGATTGTTTGTGTGTCAGCATTTATGTCCTCTCAGTCACTAATCAGGCAAGAGGCCATATGGACACAGATTTATTTATTTTTCCCAGAAATAGATGACCTTCAGTGGGCAAAAATTTCTACAATGGTTTCTATTTACTGCACTGGCTGTCCTGAAGTTTGTTATCGGAAAACATTACTCATTGCATTATTGTTGATCAGCTGAGTGAATGGAGCTATCCTATGACTGTAGTAGTACACCTCTCTGTCCTTGATACAATTTTACAATAAAGATAATAGATATAGTATTTGGCACCTGCAAGTGAACATATGTTTAAATCAGAAGTGGAAATGTGTTATTCTTTGTGCTGATGCATGTTTTATATTGACATTTGTACTTTGCTCTGCACATTTTCTGATTGTAAATAATGTGCAGTGGTGCACATAGCAGATTCCAAGGGAGAGGAAGTTGCTCCCCTGAGGATCCAGGGCTCCTGGGCGAACGAAAGCAAAGCTAATTAAATCTCCAGTCTGATGGGTAAAATGTGTGTGAAATGCTCAAAGTGTGGCAGATATTTGACTCATTGCATGGGTCTGTTTAGTTTTGGTCAAACAATTGGCAAAATGATTAGTGTATGTTGAGGTCAACTGGGGTTTAAGGAGACAGAAGCAGACATACAAAAAGAAGCAGACATACAAAAGGTAACTGTCAACCAGCTTCACATGTGGCCACATCCAGGAAAGACACAGCCAGGCAGAGCTTTCTATTTTTAAAAATTTTCTTTTTCAAAAGGGCTACATTTTCTACAGAAATACACATGAAACTAGCAACCCCATCAACAAAATCATCAATTTGTGAAGGGGAATAAATCAAATGTTTGCCCTCTGCAGTATTGTTCAGTGATATAAAAGCGCTTTAAATGATAATGATCTGCTAATGTTTTAAAATCTCTACAATTTAGACTGATATATAAAAAAATGTTGGAAGCGTGTCGCTTGCTTTATCTTTGGTAGAACAAATATATTGACTTCACTGGTACTCTTACTTATTTCCTTGTAAACTTCTGGATATATAGGGGAAGGAAAATGGACTGCATAAAGTACTGAATACACTTGTATTGCAACATATGGAACCACGCAATTATCTCATAAAAGGCTTTTACAGCAGCAATATAGATATAAAAAGTATCAGCAATTCGGGTGGCCTACTCAGAAGAACTCTGATGGCTTTACCTTATACATATGTAGATAATGTTGGAAGGGCACTGTGAAGATGATCTTATTGCAGTTTTTAAATAATGTCATCAGTGCTGTCAAAATTATCGCGTTATTATCGCGTTATTGCGAGGCCATTTTAATGGCGATAATTTTTTTAACGGGAGATTAACGCTATGTGGTTTTATGGTACAATTTTCCAAGTAAATCCCGCTGCAGCCTACGGGAAGGCGGGGTTATTTTCCCCCAGTCTATGCATTTTCCATAGGCTTCGAGAGCGGAGCTCCTCAAGGAAAAAAGACGCTCATACACTGGGTAGCGCTAGTGCCTTCTCTTTAAGCCCCACCACCAACAAACAAGTTGAGTGTCTGGTGCCTAGTAGCAACCTGAAATACGCTGAGAAAACAGATTACTGAGGTGAAATGGAATCTGCTACGGCACTCTTGCTGTCTGTGTACGCCACAGGTCAGTATCGTGTGTGTGTGTGTGTGTGTGTGTTCTCATTTTTGTTAAGAGGCTGAAAAGTAACTTTCTAGAGCATAGACTACCTCCATCTAGTGATGTCGGTCTATTGATTTTGATGTATTAATTGAAAATTGTTCATTATTATCTTGGTTAATTAACATCTAATGTTAACTCTACTACATTTTATAGCAATAGGGCAAAATGCTTGTCTTTGTTCAAAAGCCTGTATTGACTGTAAAGACTGTCTTTTACATCAGCCTGTTTTCAGGGCCTTTTTTTTTGGCTACATATTTGTTATTTTTTGCTACATGCCTCCCCATCTTCTTGCCATATATTTCTATGGCATAAATCAGTGTCTGTGACCTGTTTTCATTAAAAAAAAAGAACATTGGCACAAACCTAGCCTGTATGTATTTTTTGTATGTCATCGAGAGTATTTAAATTATTTTCAATCAGAAAAAAAATGTGCGATTAAAATGCTATTAATCGCAAGTTAACTTAGGCATCGATGTGATTAATCGCGATTAAAAAAATTGAATCGATTGACAGCACTAAATGTCATATAAATAATATTTAATGGCTGATATTGGTTTTGTTTTTGCTGAAGATTATAACTGAACATTTATCACTATTAAATCTCATACAAAATAATATTTAGAGTTCTCCGAGCTTCAGTATTATTTCCCTCTTATTCTCTCTCAGCACACAGAGTCACTTATATATGCTAGAATAGACTGAAAGGTAAGTAAACAGCTTAACGTTTTGATTTTGGCTCCAAACAGAATGGCAGCAAAGTCTTCAAAATCCCTCTATATGCAGCTGTGATCATTCTATGTATCTTCAAAAAGAGAATACATTTCCAACCTAAATGAATTTCTTCAATTGGTAAGTAATTGAATTAGGTTTATCCAACCTAATTTCTTTATGACGGTTTAACCTATCAACTTATAAACTAAAAAGATTAAGTTGGATCAACTTTACTTGTTACCCTTAGAAGCAATTTATTTAAGTTGGAGCTGCATTCACTTTACGCTACGTTTACACCGCATGCAATGCATTTCGAGAAGCAGCAGCAGTGCATCTTGATGCGTTGAAGCAGCAGAAGCAGCAACTTATGAGCTTCTGGGGGCTTGGTTGGTGCTGTCGGTTCATCCATATCGGCCTTCCGGTGTTGTTTCTGTTGGGGCCGCTCGGGCCCCCGCATGCCGGCGGTGCGCGGCCGGACGGGTTCCTGTTCGGCGGGCTTGCTTGTCTCCTGGGAGGGCAGGCATGTTGTCTTTTCTGGGGAGGAGCATCTGGGTGGAGGGGTCCTCGCGGTGTGGCGGTGGGTGTTGGGCACTGGCTTGTTTGCGGCCGTTCTTCTTCAGTGAGGGGGAGATTATTATAATTTTTTTTTTGTGTGTGTGGTAGGAGGGGTGTGAGCGGGGAAATCGGAGCTTTGGGTGGGGCTCGGGATTTGCGCTTTGCTGTGTTGTGTGGCTTTCTTCTTCTTCGGATTGGTGTTGTGGGACCGGTGTCAGGGGGAGTCGTTCGGTGGCCGGGGTGGGGGTGCTGGTGCCGGCGCCGGGGGTTTTTGGGTCCTGGGGTCTGGGATCCCTGGGGCGCGTTGCCCTTGGGCAGGGGCCCCGGTGGGGTTTCGGGGGTTCGGGTTCTGTGGGGAGTGCTGCTTGGGGTCTGGGCCGGTGTACGCCCGGCTGTCTGCCCCTGCTGCCACGGCCTCTGGTGTGCCGGGGTGCCTTGGGGCCTGTTGGGCCGGGGAGGGCATGGATATTAACACCTATGGCAAATGCTTACCCCCTCACGGGTTTGCACTCTGTAAGTGGGGGAAGGGGAGGGAGGGGGAGTAGGAATGATCTTGGCCTGGATTTCTTCTGTCGCTTGTGTGGTGAGTAGCTTGATTGTTATTGTAGGGGAGGGATTAGATCTCCGGAGGGGGGGTGGGGGGTGGTGATAGTGGGAAGAAGATCTTGGAAGGGCTTCGGGTCTGGTTTCCTGTCTTGGTCCTGGTCCGTGCTGCCCCCTGGTGGGGCTTCGTCCGGGGTGGGGGCTCTGCGTGTTGCGCGTGGGCTGGCCGGCTGGGGTTGTCCCCCCCCCCCTTATTTATTTATTTATTATTATTATTATTATTATATTTCTTTTAATTATTATTATTATTAGTATTATTATTATTATTATTATTTTATTATTATTTTTTTTTTTTTTTTTTTTTTTTTTTTTATTTTGTTATTTATTTATTTTTTTTTTGGATGGACAGGACGGGGGGAGGGTGGTGGTGTCGGCTCCATGTCCGGCTGGCTGGTGGGTCCTGCTGCCGGTTCCGTGCCCCCGGGCTACGGTGGTGAAACTGGTGGGGCCCCCCTCTCTGGAGGGGCTCTCGGGGAACGGGGGTGCCTATTGGAGTCAGCGGGGGAGCTGGCTCCCTGGGAGTGCAGCAAGCACCCCAGTCCTTTGCTCCCCATCTCCGAAATCCTCCCTCTGCCTGCTCCATCACTCTGCCACACATGTAGGTTTTTGGGGAGGGGTCGATACTGGAGGGCCACACCTTCTGATGACGTCCCCCACCCCAATTTTATTTTGCATTTTAGACACTTCCATCTACATCATTTTCACAACACACATCTATGTAGGGCATTTTCGGGGGGTGGGGGTCAGGGCCACAGGGGGGGGGCTTATTTTATGGGCCTCACCACGGTCGGCCTCCTCCATCCCCTCTCGCATCTAGACATTGAGGGTTCAGGGTTGTCGAAGGGGGGGTGTGCTGGCACCGTCTATCTCCTGGAGGGGGGGTGGACTGTGCCGGACACCCTCTCTTGGTACTCCCAGTTTTAATTACATCTGAGAGCAACACGCAACAACACCACATTCGAGCGGGCGCAGGGAGGATCGGGGTCTACTCACACCCCTGTTCTCCGGCTGCCGCCCGGAGTCAGGGGCCTGGAGGAAGAGTAAGCCACCTGGTCCGGGGTTTTGGCTGGGGCCGGCTGCGGGGCCTACAGTAGGTGGCCTGCCGGTGGCGGGGCTGTCACCTCTGCTCTCCCCAAAGAAGGTTGGATGGAGGGGCATGAAGTGCCTGGTTGAAGTGTTTTTTTTTTTTTTTTTTTCGGGGGGGGGGGCGGTTCTGGTTGGGTGGCCTGCGCGGGATGGGTGGGCCCCGGTCCCGGGGGGGGGCTCTTGCTGGGGGTGGTCCGGTCCGTGTGCGGGGTGGGGGGCCGGGCTTGAAGCAGGAATGAGATGGGTTGGTGTGGCGGTGTCGCCGCTCCCCTCCCCCCACATCTGGATTTTAGGTTCACTTATTGGGTCATCCGATAGTCCCGGGACCAACCACCGGTGTCACCGGGTTTTTGGTCCTGGTATTATTGGATGTGAGTGTTATGTGTGAATGTGTGTCCGCGTTGTTATTTTCTTCATTTATTATTATTATTTATTTATTTATTTATTTTTTTCCTCTGTGGTACGAGTCGGGGCACTATGGAGGGAAGGCATGATTGAGATGTTTATTTATTTATTTTTTTCTCCCAGGTTGGGGTCTCAACCGCACCCTCTCCCAAATACATCTCAAGTCTCCGCTAAGTGCAGAGCCCATTCCCCCTGTCCTGCTCTCCCTCCGCTGGCTGGCGTTGGGGCTCACCGGTGCACTGGTGGAGCTCGGGGTCTGGGGGTGGATGCCCGGGGGGCTGCTGGCTCATTCCTGGCAGCCTCTCCGCTGGCCCCGGCCGGCCGGGGCTTTGCTGGGGCTCCTGTCTTGGTGCCTTCGCTCTTGGGGTCCCTTTGGGCACCTGGGGCTTTGGGTCTCCCGGCGCTGGACTCAGTGCTCTGGGGGGTGTGCCTCTCCGGCTCTCCACAACCACTATTGAGCATTTTTTCTATGGTTAAAACTTTACATGCACAAGTTCACCCTCACAAACATCTACAGGTGCTAGGCTTCAGGTACTTAGAGATTCACTTCCAAACAGAAACCCCACATTCATATCTTCAGGTAACACAGAGTACATGTCAGACTTAATAATATTACTTCAGCGATAGTTTCAAGGTGTTGCTTTATTGTATATCTCGTACCATGTCTTTCGGTTGTGCTGTTCTTTTTTCATCTCGTTACAGGTGATGAAGCAGACTGAGGATGTTTTGTCATTGTCTCCTTTCTATCTCCTCTTTCTTTCATCTTTTGTCCTTTTTTTTTTTTTTTTCCTTTTTCTTCTTCTGTTTTTCTGCTCTACTTACATTGCAGTGTCCATATAAACTGTAAAACTCCCCGCATAATTATAATAAAGCAATTTATATGCATGAAACAAGTGGAGCAGTATGGCAATTGCCATACCGCTACACTTGTGAAAGTAAAATCTGTTGGGCTCCTTTTGGCATCAAGACAATTATTCTCATTGCCACCTTGCCAGACAGGACACTGTAAAAAAAAAAAAAAAATACCTAAAAAAAAAAAAAAAAAAGTGGGTGACACGCTTCACAAGCACCAGCTACTGGAGTTGGAAAAATTGAACCTTTGCTACTTGACTCATCAACCAATCAGAGAAGCTGATCTGGGAGCTGGCAGGGAGACAGACACAGTACTACTGATGCAGATCGTTATGTTAACTCCACTAAAACAGTTTATTAACGCCTAAATTATTTTATTAATTAATAAAAAACTTTGCTTTATTATTCTGGTGCCTGCAGTTTAGATTATGTACAGAAAAACCGCTAACATCTCCTTTCAGCTGCCAGCAACAGTAGCGGAAAACCCCCAAGAGGCGACCAGAGGCTGTTGTTGACAGGGATTTCCAGTGACAGCGCACCGGCGGTGTACAGGGTTTCGTGCTGGTCCGACAGCGAAATAATATTTGAAGGCAGCATCGTAATCTTGATTAACTGACTGCACAGATGTTGTTTTGAGGTGAACTTTCTCATTTCAAAACATAGTAAAACTACTTTTTACTCGCTGATCACAGTGAATATAGCAAAGCCGCTCTCTGCCATTGAACACGTGTAGCAGAAGCATCAGATGCTTCTGTACACACTTTACTGGACACGCTTCAGGAGTGTTAAAGATTTGAGGCGTGTTGGACCTTAATGTGTACAAGCAGCAAAAATCAAGCAGTAGGCGCTTTTTTTTGCAGCTTTCATCACGTGCGGTCTGAATGTAGCATTAAAGTGTGTTACAACCCCAGGGCTGTACTGCTTTTACGCTTTGTGTCTCTCTGCTGTCCTCTTGTGGCTATTTTCAGTACTGCCATTTCTGCTGCAAACATTTTTGGGCTCATTCTGAATAGAGAAATCCATTAACAAAACTTAAGCCAAACAGGAAGTGCATCAGCGGATGCCATGATATATGATATGCGGTTTGTTCTGGCAGAAAGAAACGAGATAGGAATAGGAAGGACTATGCTCCCCATCACAAGTTCAGTTAGCATAGAGAGCACCTGGTGTTCCTATGCCTTCCTCGGAGAGGATGGACTGAACTGTTAAACCAGGTAAGTGAATCGCTCTGATAATCATCTCCTGTTAGATGATTGTGGTCAGTTTCCTGTTGTTCTCCCTCCAGATTGTCAGTAATTAGGTGGTGCCCCGCTCCCCTCCTGTAGCCACTTATCCTTGGCAGCCTACGTTTCTTTTCTGTTCTGTCCTGTTTTATCATTTCTGCCATTAAAGGTTTTAAAACTTCCCATTGTCTGACTCGCCCTGAATACTGGGTCCATATGTCCCGTTTATGACACCAGTATGCATTAGGAAAAAAATGGGGGGAAAGGAGAATGTTAATGTGTGTTGGCTTGGTGTAAAGGATTGGACAATGTCCGGGTTTGGTTCGCTTCAGGAACACAGTCCATTTCTCCAACAGGCAGCTCTCAGAGATAATTGAATTCTGATTAATTATTCTTATGCAAAACAACAGAGGCAGATCTGTTGGGCTTAATTTAATCACTTACAGCATGTTTGAGAGGACATCTCAGTGCGACAGCTGATACTGTAGCTTCATGTTAGTTTCAGCAGCATAGCTTCCATCAGTGTCTTCAGCTGGAAGAGCTAGATTGACTTTATTGTAGTGGGACTGAAATGCTGCTCAAGGTAAGAAAGTTTAAATGTTTCAAATTTTGTTCATAATTTGTTAAAGGGGCCTTTTTTCTTATATACATACAAACAAGACCAAAAACAACAATCATGATAAGATAAGGTAGGTACACCAAGTGTTAGCTTAAATAGAATTCAGGTCCTGGGCCTGACGAGAAGACATAAATAGACATATGCTGCATCTGCCGGTACCGCATAACTATGCGAAAGCCAGATTATGAGAATTGACACTTAATCAACAAGAATCTACTGCCAGTCAGGTAAACAGTTCAGAACCTAACAGTTCCTATATCCCGGAGTCTGTAGCCCAACCAAGGGTTCCGATCCGAATAGGAACAGACAGATCCAGGGTTCCAGGAATCCTCAGAGCATGAAGGCAGGTTCAGAGTTCTATGAGTCCAGCAGCGTGCTCATACAGATACAGAAAGATGACCTATTAATTAACAAAACTTCCAGCTATAGTTATTTAATATATTCATAATTACCAGATTAAATTGCACAACACATGTCAAAGATTGAAATGTGTCTTTAGTAATGCTAGGATAAAGCAAGGAATTGAGAGATGGATTGGCAACTTGTTTGCTCTATATCTCCTGAATAGAGATTTTCATCAACTCAGGAGATATAGATCATTATCCCTGAAAAAGGAGCTTAAATTTGCTTCTTCCATAGTTTTGGCTCATCTAGTACCCGGGGCATCTTCATCAGGCTTGGATCAGACCTTCTCCTCTGCAATGATAGGTATCAGGTGAGGTGGTTCTACAATTCAGTCAGAGTATCTAGCGGGTGTCTCCCTTGCAAGGTTTTGCATGGATGGATCGATGGACAGACAAAACTTTTTGGGCTAGAATAATAAACAGAGGACAAATTACAAATATGTCTAATTTATTGATTAATTTCCTTAAACATGACAGTTTTTAAACTTTAATTGACACAAATGATATGAATTTTTTTTTCCTCTAAAATCTCTTTATCTGAGCAGGTTATGATTTGTTTTTGCCATAACAGTGAGACAATAGTGTCTTTAGAGGAAGTTAAGAAGAGGTAAGCATCCATGTTTTATCCACTCACCTAGTGTTATATCAGGCCTAGCTGGAATCCTCCGTCCTTGTCCCAGGGGCAGAGTGTTGTGGTGTTCTAATAGATTTTTCAACAAGGGCACATCTCTGGGTGGTCTGAGGATGCAATTATTCCAGTGATAGTGGTGCCAGTGTAAAATGAAAACATCAGCAGGAGTGAAAATGAGCATATACAGGATCCCAGCAGTATAACAAGTTTAATCGTGTGTCTCTAATGCTAACCTCAAATAACATCCTAAGTACATCATTGGAGATAGACCTTATTGCACTGATTATGAAGATATTGTTTCAAGATTCCTTCTTTCAATCCATCTTTGTTGCTGGATTGTTAGTCAAGAGAAATTGTTCTTTTGTAAGGTCATTCATTGAACAATGTTTCTACTTAACATAAGGCTTAAGATTTTACTGTGAACTGTCCATTAAGTTGATAGTATTTGCTTCATTATCTTCCCCAGAAGAATGTACTACTAGAAACAGGGGAAAAATTGATCAGTAGCTCACTTTTGAGCATATAGGTTACCGGAAAACTCAGAAACCTTAAAGCTCATGTTAAAAAAATAACAATGAATATGAAAAGAAAAAGTAATACAAAACTTATTCTAATGAGCAGTGTAGATCACCATATGTGTTCCAATGACAAAACTTCGATGGGCAGCTTTAAATACATATGTGAATGCAGGGTTTACTCTTCCTATCAGAAGTTTGCAAAAATGTTCTGCTAGTGAATCCTTTGCTTTTAACAATGCAAGGTTAGTGGGGGTTTTTTGTTTTTTTTTTGGAGTGGACTGATATTACACTATACAACAATCCGGCATTAGGTCAAAAAATAGACAGATGTGTATAAGTTTAATAGGGATTTTTGTCCAACACGTTTTACCTTAACTCAAGGAAATCTACAACAGTTGCCGTGCCTTACCAGTAACCCAACTCACACATCAAACAGCCTCCTCAGCCTGCTGCAATCAGGGGAAGAATGCACAGTCTTGGCACCACGAATGACAGACAGACAAAACTGTCAGGAAATTCAACATACACTATATTGCCAAAAGTATTTGCTCACCCATCCAAATTATTGGAATCAGGTGTTCCAATCACTTCCATGGCCACAGGTGTATAAATTCAAGCACCTAGGCATGCAGACTGTTTTTACAAACATTTGTGAAAGAATGGGTCGCTCTCAGGAGCTCAGTGAATTCCAGCGTGGAACTGTGATAGGATGCCACCTGTGCAACAAATCCAGTCGTGAAATTTCCTCGCTCCTAAATATTCCACAGTCAACTGTCAGCTGTATTATAAGAAAATGGAAGTGTTTGGGAACGACAGCAACTCAGCCACGAAGTGGTAGGCCACGTAAACTGACGGAGCGGGGTCAGCGGATGCTGAAGCGCATAGTGCGAAGAGGTCGCCAACTTTCTGCAGAGTCAATCACTACAGACCTCCAAACTTCATGTGGCCTTCAGATTAGCTCAAGAACAGTGCGCAGAGAGCTTCATGGAATGGGTTTCCATGGTCGAGCAGCTGCATCCAAGCCATACATAACCAAGTGCAATGCAAAGCGTCGGATGCGGTGGTGTAAAGCACGCCGCCACTGGACTCTAGAGCAGTGGAGACGCGTTCTCTGGAGTGACGAATCGCGCTTCTCCATCTGGCAATCTGATGGACGGGTCTGGGTTTGGCGGTTGCCAGGAGAACGGTACTTGTCTGACTGCATTGTGCCAAGTGTAAAGTTTGGTGGAGGGGGGATTATGGTGTGGGGTTGTTTTTCAGGAGCTGGGCTTGGCCCCTTAGTTCCAGTGAAAGGAACTCTGAATGCTTCAGCATACCAAGACATTTTGGACAATTCCATGCTCCCAACTTTGTGGGAACAGTTTGGAGCTGGCCCCTTCCTCTTCCAACATGACTGTGCACCAGTGCACAAAGCAAGGTCCATAAAGACATGGATGACAGAGTCTGGTGTGGATGAACTTGACTGGCCTGCACAGAGTCCTGACCTCAACCCGATAGAACACCTTTGGGATGAATTAGAGCGGAGACTGAGAGCCAGGCCTTCTCGTCCAACATCAGTGTGCGACCTCACAAATGCGCTTCTGGAAGAATGGTCAAAAATTCCCATAAACACACTCCTAAACCTTGTGGACAGCCTTCCCAGAAGAGTTGAAGCTGTTCTAGCTGCAAAGGGTGGACCGACGTCATATTGAACCCTATGGATTAGGAACGGGATGTCACTTAAGCTCATATGTGAGTCAAGGCAGGTGAGCAAATACTTTTGGCAATATAGTGTAGAATGTGTTTGAAAGCATCACCTTGGTTTTTATAAACAGTTTTGTCAGTTTGCAGGAGGTAGAGCAGGCAGGTGAGCAGAACTATATCTAACCAGATATAGTTCTGCTCACCTGCATGCATAGCCTGGGCTTGAGAATCCAGCTCCTTGAGACAGGCTGGACTCTATTCTACTCTGGACTGGCATCCTGGGAGATAGGAGTGTTGTGCAGGTCTGCTTGTCTTTCCCAGGTGGTTCAAAAACTCCAGGGTTCTGGGGTGGAAAAGATGCTCCCTGCTTACCTGAGGTCTCTAGGCATTGTCAGATCCCTTTAACACTATGTGGAGTTTGGGGCAAGTGCCCCAGGCCTGACAGACTGAGGTGTTGGTCCCCCTCTACAAGAAGGGGACCAAAGGCTATGTTCGAACTATAGTGTAATCACATTTCTTAACCTCCCCTAGTGCTGGAGAGGATAATCCTGATATGATCTTGGCACTGTTGACTGGCTTAATGTTTCATTCTATTTACCTGCCCAGCTCCACCCAGTTTCTCTTTACTGTTCATCTTATCCACGTACTCCTGCATCTATTTAAGATGCTTGCCCCAAGTCATCAGTGCCAGATTATTCGAGTCTTCGGTGAGGGGTGTACCTTGTGTGTTGTTCTGATTGCCTGATCCTGATTAGTTCTGCATTTGGACCTCTGAGCCTGCCTGCTCCTGTTCTGATCTGTTTGCTGGACTTGTCTTCTGTCTCCTGACCCTAACTCGGATTTCCCATCGGTACCTCTTCAGATCTCTGATCTCGTTTACCTCATCGGCACCAGCTTTGGCTTCGCCTTCTGGAAACTCCTGCTTCTGCTCTACAGCCATTTCAGCAGCTTTCTGAGCTTTGGCTCTGGGCGCCGTCCTCTGTGTGCCGTTGGAAATCATCCGGCTGGATTTCACTCCTTCTTCTGGGCTCGGACTGAACTTTAAAACCAGGTTAGTGACTCATATGCTTATAATTGTTCTCCGTTAGATTTACGTGGTAACTAGAGTTTTCCCCTCTACAGAGACTCCAGCTTTTTTCTTCCTAGCTTCTGAGTCACAGATTCGACGTGTTGTCAATGAACGCTTTCATAAATTACATCAGTCCTACTTATAATGGACAGGATTTTTCGGTACAGCCAAGGGGTTGGTTTTGGGATCAGTGTATTGCACCCCTGCTTTATGGAGCTGATGAGCTTCTGCTGGGACCCTGCCGCCAAGACGTACAAGACAGGGGCAGTTTTTATTTGAATGTGAAGTAACCCAGATGAAAATCAGCTCCTGCAAATCTGAGGCCATGGTTCTTGACTGGAAAATGATCCAGTGGGCAAATAGGTGAGGCTACCGCCATGGCTCGAAGTGGGGGTGCTAGTTGCGAGAGGGGACCTTGAGTCTTTTGGTAAATGTATTAAAAATACTTTGCACAATTTATACATTTCTTATGAATATTTTGGGAAATTATATATATATTTTTTTTTTACTATTACGTGTGTTTGGATTTTGATTTAATTATTTTGAGGCCTAATCAACACAAGTTCACAGAAGTAACATTGTCAAGCAGGCTAGTGTTCGCCGAGGTATCCTGCTCGTGGCAATCTAATAACAGAATCGCATTTCGGATTATTTTGGAAAACCACCACCAGTGAAAAAGAAGACTAGTACCTCAAGCAGACAATCATTAATTTAAGGCCTTAAAAAACAGATGATTTATTCAATCAAGATATTTTCCTTAATATGCACTTCAAAACTCATATCTGTAATATTTAGCAGTAGTAGATGTATCTAGAGATTTGCTAATGGGAATCAAAAGATATAATATAATTTATATATATAGGATAATAAATAGCAACATCAGCAGGGGATTGGGCAGCTCAAGGAATCACATGAGATGTATTTTTTTTTGTTTGTAGTATATGGTCTCCATGACCAGGGTGGGAAGGGTAGTTTAATATAGATGGCAATTTTTAATCAATATCTGCATAAAACTGTTTACATTAAAAAGTCTAAGAATAATATGAACAATGAAGGAACTGAATTGGAGATGACAGGTCATTTAGGGGTGCAAGGAAATAGAAAGTAGGTTTGTAATTTCTCCTATTAAAGTTATACAATTTTCTAATCATTTTGTCTTAGAATATTAAGTCAAAAGGAAGAAAAATGCAATATTACAAGCTCACTAAAATAGGACATAACCTCATTTATGAGTTTTATGAGTTTATTGCACATTTAATCTGCTGAAAATTATGATGAATCTTGCTCTCAAATCTTTAGAGGAGCAAGTTCTAGTAAATTAGTGGAGATATTAAGCAAATTAAAAATTTCTTCTTTATTCTCCTTGGAGGTCCATTTTATGGTCCATTTAGAGAGAAGCAGTAACTGTTCTTTTATGGTTTGTTGCATGCTAAAAAAAAAAGTATGGGAATTCAGCTACATAAAGATTTACCACATGCAAAGCGATTTTCCAAAATGGAAACTCAAAAGCGGCTCCAGTTTCTGCTCTTTTTTTTTAGTACCTCTTGGGGTCAGTTACAAATTGACACAAACAAATATCCGTGGTCATTCCTGCCACAAAGGAGGGTTGGTAGAAGATACAAGAAAATGGAGAGAGATTCTGTACACATCAGTACATCAGTAAATGTACTGTCAGACAAAAACAATAGCAGCATAAAAAGAAAACAGTGGTCAAAAATCATTCCAGGACAAAAGACAATCTTTATGTTATTTAGCCTAAAACGAAAAACTGGGGGGTTGTTAATACTGTAGGTAGCAAGAGAGTGCATCCAATATTGGTTGCAAAAGTAATTTCTCACTCAATTGAATGCACCTGAAAATGAAAGAAAACTTCAATAAAAGTCCTGCATACTTTTGTTGCAAAATGCATTTTGTCAAAGCAGCATAATCAGTGCAGTTTTGCATCATCCTATTTATAATGCTGGAAATGTGTAAACAAATGCATACTGCAAGTTGAAGGAAATTAGGCGGTTAATAATTGGGACTCTGTCTGCTCTTTTTGCACAGACCACACATGTACAGTTTCAAGGAAGCCCAAATGTGTCAGACTGAATACCCCTTTACTAAAAGTTATGAGTCTATATCTTTTTATTTAACTTATCAGATCCATGCAGATTGCTTGGTCTATTCTAAGTTTTCCTCTCTTCTATCCATAGGTAATACCTCTAGAGCAGGGGCACCAACCGTTCTAAGGCTGAAGGCTACTTCATGGGTACTGTCATAGGAAGGGCTACCAATACTGATCTATGAACTGGAGGGATCAGCGTTTACCTAAAGTTCATACATAATAAGTATATTTTTATTGTTTCTTTTAACTCTTAATTTTCTTAATGATGCTGTCATTTTAAAATCTCTATAAATGCCCAATGCCCTGTGTGATTAAAATGATAAAATGCTCTATAATTGTTGGGATCCAGAGGTCTGCCCTCCAGAGGGCGACGTGGATCCCTTTCTGAGGGGTTCTGCTGTCGGTTGAGATCCAGAGGCTTGCCCACCAGAGGGCGCCGTGGATCCTCTCCTGAGAGCTGGTGCTCATTTGAAGCAGCTGTTCCCCATCTGCTGATTATGTTCTCCCTATATAAGCTGAGTGAGAGCTTCACTCTGAGCCGGATGGTTTGGTTAAGCAAGCCTGAGCCACCCTGCCTGTCTTAAACCTGAAAACCTGTAAGTCTGAACCTGTCACCTGTACCAGAACCTAACCTGCTCTGTCCTCTCTACCTTCCAGGGCAGAACCCTGTGTGTTTTTCAATAAATACTGGACTTTTAACCCGCCTCTGTGTCCGTGAGTTCTGCATCTGGGCTAGTAAACCTGCCACATCATGACAATAATTGATTAAAAAAGAAATAAAATAAAAATTCAGTTTTAGCCGTGGTGAGTTGAGCTGTTTTCAGAAGATGTTGTGGACACCCCACATGGCCCTTTAGGGCTCCTTGGTGACTGCGGGCACCACGTTGGTGACCCCTGCTCTAGAGGGTTGAGGTCATGCAATCGAAATGAAAGAAAACTACCAAAAAAGTCCTGAATATTTGTGCTGCAAATGGTATTGTGTCAAAGCAGCGTATTCAGCATAGTTTTGCATCATCCTATAATACTGGAAATGTGTGAACAAATGAATACTGCAAGGTGAAGGAAATTAGACAATTAAAAAGTGGGACTCGGTCTGCTCATCTGATCCAAACAAGACCTGCACATTTTTTGGATTTTGACTCTTACTGTAACAGAAATTCCTGCGTTGATTTGGGCACATATTTAAAAAAAATATACTTTCAAAAAACAAAAATATGACTCATTTTGCTAATTTATTGGCAGAATCGGCTGAAAATATAAAAAAAGTCTCTTTCATAAATGAGTAAATGAAGTGCTTTCTTTCAAATTGTCTGAGTGAGTGTGGTATAAGTAATATTGTTAAAAATAATATGTTCCTGATAAATACAAACCAGATTCCAAAAAAGTTGGGACACTAAACAAATTGTGAATAAAAACTGAATGCAATGATGTAAAGATGGCAAATGTCTATTTTCTATTCATAATAGAACATAGATGACAGCTCAAAAGTTTAATCTGAGTAAATGTTACATTTTTAAGGAAAAATATGTTGATTCCAAATTTCACAGTCTCTACAGGTCACAAAAAAGTTGGGACAAGCAGCAATAAGTGGTTGGGAAAAAGATATTGAGCAAATAACGAACAGCTGGAAGATCAACTAACACTATTTAGGTCAATTGACAACAGGATTTGGTATAAAAAGAGCATCTCAGAGTGTCAGTGTCACTCTGAAGCCAAGATGGTAATAGGATCACCTATTCCACCATTGTTGCGCAGAAAGATAGTGCAGCAATATCAGAATGGTGCTGCCCAGCGTAAAATAGCAAAGACTTTTAAGTTGTCATCATCAACCGTGCATAACATCATCATCAGATTCAGAGAATGTGGAACAATCGCTGTGCGCAAGGGTCAATGCTGTAAAACTTTACTGGATGCTTGTGATCTCTGGGCCCTTAAACGTCACTGCACCTCAAAAAGGAATGCTACTGTCAGGGATATAACAGAATGGGCTCAGGAATTCTTCCAGAAAGCATTGTCAGTGAACACAATCCACCGTGCCTTCTGCCGTTGCCAGCTGAAACTCTACAGTGCAAAGAGGAAGCCATTTCTAAGCAAGCTCCACAAGCTCAGGCGTTTGCACTGGGCCAGGGATCATTTAAAATGGAGTGAGGCAAAATGGAAGACTGTTCTGTGGTCAGATGAGTCACGATTTGAAGTTCTTTATGGAACACTGGGACGCCGTGTCATCCGGACCAGAGAGGACAAGGATAACCCAAGCTGTTATCAACGCTCCGTTCAGAAACCTGCATCCCTGATGGTATGGGGTTGCATGAGTGCTTGTGGCATGGGCAGCTTGCATCTCTGGAAAGGCACCATAAATGCAGAGACCTATGTTCAGGTTCTAGAGCAACATATGCTTCCATCTAGACGTCATCTGTTTCAGGGAAGACATTTCAACAAGACAATGCCAGACCACATTCTGCAGCAATCACTACATCATGGCTACGTAGGAGAAGGATCCAGGTACTGAAATGGCCAGCCTGCAGTCCAGATCTTTCACCTATAGAGAACATTTGGCGCATCATAAAGAGGAAGGTGCAACAAAGAAGACCCAAGACGATTGAACAGTTAGAGGCCTGTATTAGACATGAATGGGAGAGCATTCCTATTTCTAAACTTGAGAAACTGGTCTCCTCTGTCCTCAGACATCTGTTAAGTGTTGTTAGAAGAAGGGGGGATGCCACACAGTGGTAAAAATGGCCTTGTCCCAACCTTTTTGGAATTTGTTGACGCCATGAAATTTGGAAAGAACATATTTTTCCCTTAAAATGATACATTCTCTCAGTTTAAACTTTTGATCTGCCATTTGTGTTCTATTCTGAATAGAATATTTGTTTTTGACGCCTCCACATCATTGCATTCAGTTTTTATTCACAATTTGTTTAGTGTCCCAACTTTTTTGGAATCCGGTTTGTACTAATTTACCTAATAGTTACATTTCTTTGCCATCCATCCATCTTCTTCCTCTTATCCGGGGTGACGGGTTAGCAGCTTCAGTAGGGAGGCCCAGACATCCCTCTCCCCAGCCATTTGGGCCAGCTCCTCCGGCGGAATCCCAAGGCGCTCCCAGGCCAGCCGAGAATAGTGTCCTGGGTCTCCCCCTGGGCCTCCCCCCGTGGGACGGCTCTGGAACACCTCGCCAGTGAGACGTCGAGGGGGTATCCTAATCAGAGGCCCGAGCCACCTCAACTGGCTCCGAATGAAGCATGCTCTTGGGATATATCTTTGCCAGTGATACGAATAGCTATGAAGGATGCTGTGTGTAACAATAGTTAGGTAGTAACTATCTAACCTGCAACAGATAACTCTCTAGGTATCTTATTTTAGTAATAATGTAGAATATTTGGTCATGGAGGCTAAAGCTAATGGTTAGCACCTGGAACCACGTCTAAAGCAGACTTATGCATTCTTAAAACTACTTTGAGGATTTTTTTCTATATACAAGACCACTGTATTTTAATGCTATTTTATAAACCCTAAAAGTGTTGTCACACTTTTCTTTGTTATTTATTCAGACAAATTATTATGCTCACAAGATATGGACATAGGAGGCTACACATCATTAATGTAATTTCTCTCTGGAAATGTACTCTATATCTAAAAAAGGACGCATAAGGTCTTTCCAGCCAGAACAATTGTCAAGTAAAAGTGTTAAAATCAACAAAAGTGTTTTACATTAAGGGGATCCATGTTTAGCTGTAATAAAAGACTTATAAAAGACTAATATTACAAAACCATTAAAGTGTGAAATTTATTTTAAAAAATCTACGGTAAATTTCATTCCTGCTTGCATATCTTACAAATGGACTATACCTATAATAAGTCCTCCACAAGTCTATATAAAAGCCCATTTACAAAGTAAAGGTTTGACCTCGAGAGGCAAATCGAGAAAAAATGTTTTCATTCTTTCAAAAAAGGAAGTTAAAGAACAGCATAAGGACAGTAAAGTTTGTACAATTTCTCCCCACTCAATGCTCTCATGGTGTGATTACTAGAGAAGGATAACAGAAAAGGATCTTGTGATTGCCACCATCAAAAAAGATAGTTGGATGTTATTGGACAGAATGACTGCTCTTTCTGTTTGTGTGTACACTAGTTTGTGTGTACACATAAGGAGTGGACCTGAACATTTTCAAGCTGATTCTTTTTCAGAATGCAGGGTTTGAAGGGTAACTTTGATGTAAACGTTTCTGGTCAATAACAGGTTGCATACACACTATTATTTAGGCTATTAGATGCTGACCAAATTCAAGGCAGAAACGTTGCATTGACAATGATTTTTTTTTTTCTTTTTTGCCTTTTTGCCCTCATAGGGATGACTTTAAAATTACTTCCACCTGAAGGAGACATCCCAGCCTGACAGCCTCACCATGGACTGTACAATTACTGTCAAGGATGCAGTCAGATGAGCCCGAAGTGGTGGAATACAAACTGTTCTCAGCCCCACGTACCGGGTGGAAGGAGCATGGAGAGGCAGGGAGCTGTCAGTAAAACATGAGCTTTCATAGAGTAAACATGTAAACAAAATCCTTTTTTTTAGATTAATTGGAATAAACATTAGCTTTGCACATGTTAAAATACACCAGTGATGGAAAGTTAAAAAAAAATCAATGTCGCAATGTGAGGATGATTAGGGCAATTGGAAGTATTAAAATGTATTTGAGAAGTTTTTGCACAATGTTTCATTAATATAAAAAAAGAAAATCATTTTCACATTTTGCTTTTTTGGAGTTTCAAAGAAATACAATTGTAAAGGTTGTAATGGCCAAGGTTCTTGAAATTTCACCTGTTTGTTATGTTACTAATGCAACCCTAAATGAGGGAAAAGCTATACACTCCCTGTTCATATGTCTACACATTTAAAGAGGTTTACGGAAAAAAACTTTAAAAGTGTGCATACTTTAAAATTGCTAAATGATTTACAATGACTTGACAGTTGCAGTAAAAGAAATGTTTATTTAATCTGTTGATTATTTAAGTCTCATTGAATATTCTACACCCTTAAAGCCTACTAAATCATGTCTGTTGCTACTATGTGTAAAAATCACCGAAAGAAAATTAATGTTTAATCATTTTAGAATGAAACATACATAGACAAAATGTTTCGTGTATGCATGTCCATGTGGATATAGCATTAGCAACATTAGCAGTTTGCCATGGTTCATTTACCATCATCTCCAGGTACAATACACAATAAAAGGTAACAGAAACTTTAACACTTACTGACTGATCTACAGATAAGTCCCTGATTGTTATGTTGGTCCATAAACAATGATATTAATTTTAGACATGTAGGACAAATATCCATACTTTATATTACAGTAACCATTAGGTTAGAAGGGTCAAGGTTTACCTGCTGTTCGGACAATCAAGCTTCTGCCAACCTCCCCCAGCCCAAGACAATAGCACAAGATACTCCTATTAAAGGGGTTTATTTCTATCTTTGACTCATTAAAGAATGCTTATACACATCTTTAAAAAATGTTTTATGACATTTGTGAGACAATTTGATGCTTTTTAAATTTCCTTTGTTAAACTGCTTCTCTGACATCATCAGACATGCTCAGAGCAGTCCTGCAAAATATAATTAAACCATGTTTATCTTCATTTTTGTTTTTTTGTTTCTTTAGATTATACATTATGCACCATAATGTTAACATGAAAGGAAAACAAAACTCGAAAAGAATAGATTTCTGTTTTAATCCAAAGCCGAAAAAGTTAGCTACCGGAAGTAGCGTAGGATCCCATTTCTGGTGCAGATCGGGCAGAGACTAGTGATAAAACAGAAAGGGTTTTAAGGCATTTATTTTCTCAAGAAATACATTATTATTAACCTTTAACACATTACATTTTAGTACCCTTACTATTTTGAGGAAGGGAAAAACGTCATTTAGGTGTTTTTAGTAAAATAAAACCGAGGGTGACCCGTATGTATATCAAGTAGTAACAGGTCTTTCTCTTCCTATTTGGGGACTGCTCTCTGGCCAGCTAACATTAGAGACAATATCATGGCCCATGTCCATGGGCTAGAACAGACTGACCAAGGCTACCTGGACCTGCAGGGTGATATAATAAATGAATTGCTGTGAAACAAACTGTTTACATCATTTAACAGGTTTTAAATGGTTTTAACTTAACGCCAAATCCCACACACGTTTTTATATGAACACTCAGATATCCCTGTGATGACCCCTTTAATACAGCTGCTTGTGTTTTTTTTTTTTTTTTTTTTTGCTAAAACTGATATTTCATTTTCATTTCATTTTTTTTTGCAGGGGGGGTATTTTTTAAGGACCTAGAATAACAAGGACCTTTTACACATATTGGAAGTTTGATTCGGTCCAGAAGAAAGACATAAAAAAGGTAATTAACTAAGAAAATGCCATAATATTTAGGCTCCAAAATGATGTTGCTCATTAACTTAATGAGAACGTGCTGGCCTACAATATAGTTAATGTCTTGCTTTGGACATTCTCTTGTTTTTTATTCCTTAAAGAGGAAGTCTCTCTCTCTCTCTCTCTCTCTCTCTACATATATATATATATATATATATATATATATATATATATATATATATATATATATATATATATATATATATATATATATATATATATATATATATTGTATATATACTGTATATATATATATATATAGTATTATATAGAGTTTTATTTTAGTAAACTCTTAACAAATGAGGTTAAAATCTTTGTACTTATGCTGTCTTCAAGTTTTCTATAATTGTTTGGTTTTATATTAGAGGGAGGACTTGTTCCTTTTGCAAGCTCTCTTTAAACTGGTGTGAAGCTTCATTTGTAAACACAGTTGTTGAGAAAGGGAAAGAGATTTGCATTGTCTTTAAAAAGGGCTTTAAGCTGGTGCTTTATCAATACCTGGGGGCAGTTTTTGATGACAAATTGAATTTCAGAAGTAGAGTCAGTGGCCAAAGAAATTACACCTGCCTTTGCACTTTTATTGAAACTTTTACCCTTTTTAAGTCAGTTCTTTTTTTATGAGGATGTTTTATTCTTCTTTTATTGAGTCTTTTCTTAGTATTTCTTTTATCTGCTGACACTGGTCACTTTCTGTTAAAACCAAAGACTGTCTGCAGGGTATTGTAAACATATGCAGTAAAATTCCCAGCATACCCCTGAGGGATCATTGTGATCTCTACAATACCAGATCTAGAGTGCTAATTCCTTGGCAGATCACAGCTCTGTTTTATTGAAAAGAAAAAATCTTGCTACCTTGAGGTAGGGGGTATGGATCCCCTTTGTACAATGAACAGACAAGAAAGATCTTTAATTTATACTGCTTAAGGCTTGGTGAACTGAACTTTGTGAAAATGAAAGTTGCTCTTTTTTTTCAATATAATTGTTATGAATGTCTTTACATGTGGCTGTTGTCTGCACAACAACCTTCCCCTTGGTAATAATAAAGTTTATATTGACATTGACCCTGAGGTCACTCTCTGTGGGTCAATTGCTGGAGAATTGAGTGTGGATTTTTTTCAGAAGCTCTGGTGGTAAAGGGTAAACTATCCAAAAATAGTTCAAAATAAAGTTTATATCTTTAAATATAGTTCAACGTCAATTCGTTGCCCTCATGTTTAACTTAGCATTGTCTAAGCATGAATGTTACTTATTATAAAGAGAAGGGCTTTATTGGGAGATGCACAGCTACTATAATCAAGTTAAGTTTGAAGATCATTTGTTTGGCTTCTCATGTAATTAACCATCATTTTCTATTTTTTATCACTGCGATGTAGAATTTGTGATTATCTCAGGGATGCCATGCTAACATATTTTATTCAAACAGGTGAGTCAAATATTCTATTGTTTGCTTTTCAAATTTTGAGTGTATAGAGCTTGGAATCCTGAGGTTGTGATTTCGAAAACCTACTCCCACAGACTGCCGCGCTGGGTCTCTGAGCAAGACCCTTAACCCCTGATTGCTCCCCGAGCACCCCACGATGGCAGCCCACTGCTCCCCAAGGAGATTGGTTAAATGCAGAGCTAAATTTTTCCAATGTGAGATCAATAAAGTTTGATTATTATTAACTAAAAAGCACTGTGATAAATACAGTATTAGCCATTCAAAATTTCCCCACTTTTCTTGATGGGCCCTTGGCTGGTCACCTACAATTCCTTTTTAAACATAAATATTTGCACTAAAATATACTTCCTGTCATGATTTGTGGACATTAATATCTAAAGAGAAGCATCATCTCCTGGTCAGACGCTGTAATTCAGTGAAAGGGTGGAATCACAGTGAAAAAAATGCATTCCCAGGAGAAGACCAGTTGCTGGAAATTGGAGGGGATTTTGCTGAGAGTAGGTTCTGTCTTGAAGGGCCATTTTGAACGGCTGCTACTGTAAGTAAGATAATAATGAGTAATACATAAGATAATGATGCAATGTCTTGAAAGATCAATTATGTTTTTCTTTAAGTTCTAACTTCAAAACAGAATGCTAATATCTGACCCAGTTAATTTATAACTTCACAGAACCAACTTTTCACAATAGCAGATAGAGTTAAAGATGTGAAGATGTGAAGCGGTGAAGACTGCAGCAGTGTCCCTAAAACTGCTTTTAGCCCAGGTCTACTCTGCTGGAGCTTCTCCATGGCATCCTCCCACCACCTGTTCACCATGCTGTGATGGGCCCCATCACCTCCAGCTTTCAGTCACCACCAAGGAAGGGGAACCAAACCTCACTTCAGCTCTGTTTGTTTCTGTAAATCAATAAGATACATGATTGAAAGGTGAAGATAATAAACAGGAGAGTGTGGGAGGTCTGATAAAGTGGCTTATCAGCAGATTTAAGAAGCTGTCGTATTCTGACAGTCAAACACCTTATCTCAGTGATTAAGAATTGACTCATAGGATGTTGATCATATAAACGTGTATTTTGTATGTGATAACCCAGTTCCCAGCTGCTGCTGCTTCCTGAGACTCTCCAACCTCAGACTCCTGATCTGCAGGTGTTGGTATAATCTGTGTGCGGGAACCCTACATAACAAACATCCTCTTTCATGTCTGTTTGTGCTCTCCCATTTGGATGCTTATCACAGGTGGGATTCTGTCTCCCCTGTGAAACTATGGCATTTGACTTGACTAGCTCATTACAGGAAGATGCATGAATATTAAAGCACTGTCACAGCTCACTGCTGGTGACTGGCAGATCCATTTTTGAACAACCTGCTTTGTCATAAATCAGATGAAAAAAGTGAGCATGATGAAGATCAATAATTTCTCTTTGCGCTTGTTGATTCTTAGCACCAGAATACTTTGGCGATATTAACACAAAATAATGCCACGTGATGCATATTAATCACAGCCGAAACTCCGTCTCTTGAGATTGAAACACTGCACGGAGTGTCAGATGACTAAGCAGTTGTCTACTTTTGTTTAAAGAAGCAAACAATGACATTGGTCTTGTTTTAGTTTAGTTTTTATGGTGATTTGGGGTTTTAAATAAAACAAATATATGGATTTGAGTTGCAACACCCGAGACATTGTGGTAAGAAACTGAACAAACAGATAAGAAAAGCTTGCTGTGTGCAGTGGATGCAGGACTGTTCAGCAGCTGATAGCAGGAGGAAGAATGTTGCCCAAAGTTCTTCATATAAACGGACAATCACACAGAGTCCACAATATACTGATGCTACCAGCAAAAACTACAATGGACTGAAAGTCTGCAGTAATACGTTTCAGCCAGTATGTGTTAAGATGAATATTCCAACCAGCAACAGGGCTCTCTGTAGCAGAAGACTTGGAATAATACCACTTTACTGTGGTATTATTTAAGTATTTAAAAACCTGAGTAAAACTTGATTTTGCATTCGAACTTGGCCAATGAAGTTTATTTTGGTTTAGTTATGCAGTTATATGCAGTGTTTTGAAAAATCAATCACATTCCTTAAACATTTAGAAACAAACTTTACTGAGTTTTTAAAGATTGTGAATACAAAATGACAATAAAAGTTGTCCTGTCACGGTATTACTTTCTGTTTGACTTTGATCCGTGTGTTTCATGGGTTTATTTCCTACTTTGTGTTTCTAGATATATTTTAGTTCTCAGGTTTTTTTCTGTGTTGCCCTCTTGTGTTCCTTTTCCCTTGGCTTCCTCGATGTCACCACTCACACCTGATCCTTATCAGCTCGTTAGCCCTGCCTTTGTTCAGTCAGATATTGTCATGATCAGGCAGGATTTACTAGCCCAGATGCAGAACTCACGGACACAGAGGCAGGATAAAAGTCCAATATTTATTGGATGCAGACAGGGTTGTGCCCTGGGAGGCAGAGAGGACAAGGCAGGTTAGGTTCAGATTAAGGTACAGGTTCAGACACAGATACAGGTTACCAGGGATCAGACAGGCTGGGAGGCTCAGGCTTGTTAACCATGGAAAGGACAACAATCCGGCTCAGAGGGAAGCTCTCACCCAGCTTATATGGGGAGAGCTTAATCATGAGCTGATGGGGATCAGCTGTGAGAGCTGAGCACCAGCTCCCAGGAAAGGATCCATGGCGCCCTCTGGTGGGCAAGCCTCTGGATCCCAACAGAAAAACAGAAACCCACAGAAAGGGATCCACGTCGCCCTCTGGAGGGCAAACCTCTGGATCCCAACAGTACCCCCCCTTAAGGGCGGATACCAGACGCCCAAAAACAAAAAACCAGAAACAAAAACAACCCCCCCAGGGCGGGCGGAGGGGGAAAACAGGCAAGGAGGGCCAGGCACAAAAACAGAACAGGGTCCAGAAATCAAAACAACCCACTCATGGTGGGCGAGGACAGGGAAAGCTTCAGGTGGCCGGCCGTGGGACTGGAGGCAAGACAGAGTCCTAAGGTGGTCGGCCGTGGGACCGGCAGCAGGGAAGAGTATCAGGTGACCGGCCGTGGAACCGGAGCTGAGGCAGATGCTCCGGAGGCCGGCCGCGGGACCGGAGCAGAGGCCGACACTCCGGGGACCGGAGTCTCAGAAGCCGTAGGGACCTTGTAGGAGGACGCCACCTCCGCTTCAGCAGGAAGCACCGAGGGAAACGCCGCCTCCGCTTCAGCAGGAAGCACCGAGGGAAACGCCGCCTCCGCTTCTGCAGGAAGCACCGAGGGAAACGCCGCCTCCGCTTCTGCAGGAAGCACCGAGGTCAACGTCGCCTCCACTTCTGCAGGAAGCTCCGAAGAGGACAACGTCTCTGCTTCTGCAGGAAACTCCGAAGAGGACAACGACTCAGCTTCTGCAGCCCTGCAACATGCTCAGACAGGGCCGCCCACTGCGGCTCCGAATCAGGAACTGAAGAGGCCGCCGATTGCGGCTCCACATCAGGAGCAGAGGAGGCCACCGACTGTGGCTCCACAGGAACACAGGAGGCTGCCGATTGCGGCTCCGGATCAGGAACAGAGGAGGCCACCGACTGTGGCTCCACAGGAACACAGGAGGCCGCCGATTGCAGCTCCGGATCAGGAACAGAGGAGGCCACCGACTGTGGCTCCACAGGAACACAGGAGGCCGCCGATTGCGGCTCCGGATCAGGAACACCGGAAACCACCGACTGTGGCTCCGAATCAGGAAACGAGGAGGCCGTCCCTTGTGGTTCCGCTTCAGGAACAGAGGGAACCACCGACTGTGGCTCCGAATCAGGAACTGAAGAGGCCGCCGATTGCGGCTCCACATCAGGAGCAGAGGAGATCATCGATTGTGGCTCCACAGGAACACAGGAGACCACAGACTGAGGTTCCACGTACCGCAACGAAGAGGAGGCCACCGACCGTGGCTCCACGTACCGGAATGAAGAGGACTTAAAGGTCCATGGGCGGAACAGAGAGGACTCTAGACGGCTCTGAGCTGACTCTAGACGGCTTGGAGCGGGCTCAGGAGTCTCCATACGGCTCAGAGCAGGCTCAGGGGTCTTTATACGGCTCATAAATTCCTGCATGACGCGTTTCGACTCCTCATGTTGTCAAAGCCACTCCTCCCACCAGGGTGGTGGTGTCGAACCGATCCATTCATCCGCAAACTCCCTCAGGTATGTCTCCAGTGAGTCTGCTGGGCTAGTCTGTTGGCCGGATTGTTCTGTCATGATCAGGCAGGATTTACTAGTCCAGATGCAGAACTCACGGACACAGAGGCAGGATAAAAGTCCAATAATTATTGGATGCAGACAGGGTTCTGCCCTGGGAGGCAGAGAGGACAAGGCAGGTTAGGTTCAGATTCAGGTACAGGTTCAGACACAGATACAGGTTACCAGGGATCAGACAGGCTGGGTGGCTCAGGCTTGTTAACCATGGAAAGGACAACAATCCGGCTCAGAGGGAAGCTCTCACCCAGCTTATATGGGGAGAGCTTAATCATGAGCTAATGGGGATCAGCTGTGAGAGCTGAGCACCATCTCCCAGGAAAGGATCCATGGCGCCCTCTGGTGGGCAAGCCTCTGGATCCCAACAGAAAAACAGAAACCCACAGAGAGGGATCCACATCGCCCTCTGGAGGGCAAACCCCTGGATCCCAACAGTGTCATGATGTGGCAGGTTTACTAGCCCAGGTGCAGAACTCACGGACACAGAGGCAGGTTACAAGTCCAATATTTATGGTAAAACACAGGTCTCCCTCCTGGGAGGCAGAGAAGACAGAGCAGGTTAGGTTCAAGTACAGGTTCTGGTTAACAGACTTACAGGTTCTCAGGTTCAGACAGGCAGGGTTAAACAGGCAGGGTGGCTCAGGCTTGCTTCCATGGCAAGGACAACAATCCGGCTCAGAGGGAAGCTCTCACCCAGCTTATATGGGGAGAGCTTAATCATGAGCTGATGGGAATCAGCTGAGCGCTGAGCATCAGCTCCCAGGAGAGGATCCACGGCGCCCTCTGGTGGGCAAGCCTCTGGATCCCAACAGGAAAAACAGAAACCCACAGAAAGGGATCCACGTCGCCCTCTGGAGGGCAAACCTCTGGATCCCAACAGATAGACAGAAGCCCACAGAAAGGAATCCAAGTCGCCCTCTAGAGGGCAAACCTCTGGATCCCAACAGTACCCCCCCCCCCCCTTAAGGACGGATACCAGACGCTCAAAAACAAAAAACCAGAAACAAAAACAACCCACTCAGGGCGGGCGGAGGGGGAAACAGGCAAGGAGGGCCAGGCACAGAAACAGAAACAGGGTCCAGAAATCAAAACAACCAACCCAGGGTGGGCGAGGACAGGGAAAATCTCAGGTGGCCGGCCGTGGGGCCGGAGGCAAGACAGAGTCTCAGGTGACCGGCCGTGGGACCGGCAGCAGGGCAGAGTCTCAGGTGGCCGGCCGTGGGGCCGGAGGCAAGACAGAGTCTCAGGTGGCCGGCCGTGGGACCGGCAGCAGGGCAGAGTCTCAGGTGGCCGGCCGTGGCGCCGGCAGCAGGGCAGAGTCTCAGATGGCCGGCCATGGAAATGGAGCTGAGACAGACCCTCCGGAGGCCGGCCGCGGGACCTGAGTCTCAGAAGCTGCAGGGACCTTGTAGGAGGAGCCACCTCCGCTTCAGCAGGAAGCACCGAGGGAAATGCCGCCTCCGCTTCTGCAGAAAGCACCGAGGGAAACGCCGCCTCCGCTTCTGCAGGAAACTCCGAGGAGGACACCATCTCTGCTTCTGCAGTAAGCTCCGAAGAGGACAACGTCTCTGCTTCTGCAGGGAGCTCCGAGGAAGATGCCGTCTCTGGTTCTGCAGGAAGCTCAGAGGAAGACGCCATCTCTGCTTCTGCAGCCCTGCAACATGCTCAGACAGGGCCGCCCACTGCGGCTCCGAATCAGGAACTGAAGAGGCCGCCGATTGCGGCTCCACATCAGGAGCAGAGGAGGCCACCGACTGTGGCTCCACAGGAACACTGGAGGCCACCGACTGTGGCTCCACAGGAACACAGGAGGCCGCCGATTGCGGCTCCGGATAAGGAACGGAGGGGGCCACCGACTGTGGCTCCACAGGAACACAGGAGGCCGCCGCACCGGAAACCACCGACTGTGGCTCCGAATCAGGAACACAGGAAGCCGCCGGTCGCGGTTCCGAATCAGGAACACCGGAAGCCGCCTGTTGCGGTTTCGAATCAGGAACACCGGAAACCACCGACTGTGGCTCCGAATCAGGAGCTGAAGAGGCCGCCGATTGCGGCTCCCGATCAGGAACACCGGAAACCACCGACTGTGGCTCCGATTCGGGAGTCTCTGGAAGACACAGAGCAGGCTCAGGGGTCTCCGGACGGCTCAGAGCGGGCTCAGGGGTCTCCAGACGGCCCAGAGCGGGCTCAGGGGTCTCCAGACGGGTCAGAGCGGGCTCGGGGGTCTCCAGACGGCTCAGAGCGGACACTAGACAGTTCAGAACCGACTCAGGAGTCCCCAAGAACAGGGACGAATTTGGGGTCCTTAGCAGATGCAGATAATCCTGCAAGACCCAATCCAGCTTCATAATATTCCAACTGTGCGAAGCCATCCAGGTCGGTTCAGCAAACACCCCCTCAAACATCTTCAGGGATGTCTCCAGTGAGTCTGCTGGGCTAGTCTGTTGGCCGGATTGTTCTGTCATGATGTGGCAGGTTTACTAGCCCAGGTGCAGAACTCATGGACACAGAGGCAGGTTAAAAGTCCAATATTTATTGGTAAAACACAGGTCTCCCTCCTGGGAGGCAGAGAAGACAGAGCAGCTTAGGTTCAAGTACAGGTACTGGTTAACAGACTTACAGGTTCTCAGGTTCAGACAGGCAGGTGGGTGGGCAACCCTCTGGATCCCAACAGGAAAAACAGAAACCCCACAGAAAGGGATCCACGTCGCCCTCTGGAGGGCAAACCTCTGGATCCCAACAGTAAGGTTAGGTTCAGGTTTACAGGTTTACAGGTTCAGACTTACAGGTTAACAGGTTCAGACAGGCAGGGTTAAACAGGTAGGGTGGCTCAGGCTTGCTTCCATGGCAAGGACAACAATCCGGCTCAGAGGGAAGCTCTCATCCAGCTTATAAGGGGAGAGCTTAATCATGAGCTGATGGGAATCAGCTGAGCACTGAGCATCAGCTCCCAGGAAAGGATCCACGGCGCCCTCTGGTGGTCAAGCCTCTGGATCCCAACAGGAAAAACAGAAACCCACAGAAAGGGATCCACGTCGCCCTCTGGAGAGCAAACCTCTGGATCCCAACAGATAAACAGAAGCCCACAGAAAGGGGTCCATGTCGCCCTCTGGAGGGCAAACCTCTGGATCCCAACAAACAGTAACAGAAGCCCACAGGAAGGGATCCACTTCGCCCTCTGGAGGGCAAACCTCTGGATCCCAACAGATATAGTATGTACTCTCCCTCTGCTTTCACTCTTTGCTGGTTCTTTGTTGTCGCTGGTTCCTCGTCGTTGTTGTCGTCATACCTCGTCTTACCCTGGCTCCTTGTGATTGCTTTCCCCTGATGTCTCCATGGTTCTGGTCTGTGTTAAATTTAAAGTTGGATGTTTGCCTCAATTGTTTCTGTTTACTAATTAAACTGCAAGAAATAACTTCAGCCTCTCTGCCTCTTTATATTGGTCCTCTAAACCACAACCAAACCCTGACATGTCCTAAGTCTAAGAGCAGAATCAACTTACTTTTGAGTTCTTTTTCTTTCCTATTATGGCAGATAGCAAGCAACTTTAAGGTGCATACCGCCACCTACTGTACATGAGAACTTTTGAATTAACAACTTGAATAGAGAAAGTATATGTTCCTTGTGGTTAACAATTTAAAACTCTGCCTGAAATTATACTCCAGGTTATTACATTTTTCAAGGGAAAGCAACATTCACGAAATTGCTTACCCTTGATTGGAATAAAAACTAACTTGAACCGCCTATCATATTTATTAATCAATTAACAAGCAAACTGCTAAACTTCCATAATAATACTATCCAGAGTTTTATCTAAAATAACATCAAAAACAACGTATCTTTTTTTTTCTCGCACTTCACAGTTATGTTATACTTTGTACTGTTTTAACATATCAACTGCCAATAACATGCCTTCAAACTTTAGGCTTCAATGCATGATGGTCACTTTTTTAACAAATCTGTAAATGCATCTTTTCATCCACTGTTTTCCTCTCACTGTCTAAAACCACCACTCTTATTTGAATAGGGAATCTTACTGTAATTACTTTTAATTATGTTGCTTCTGCATTTCTGTTAATACCACAGAAGTCAAGTGTGGAATGCCACACTTGACTTCTGTGGCATAGGCTTAAATGCTATGTATCTCTAACCTAATTAGGATTATTGAGGAATGGAAATTGAAAGAGAGCCTTTTTCCATGTTCAGTTGCAAATTATTTTCTGAAACCCATGAACTTCCAACCAATCAAGCTGGTCAGGCTGCTCACTAGAATGAAAGACACATGTTCTTATGAGCAATGGAGATCAATTTCACTCGGTAGAAAGGAGACTAAAGTCAAATCTGAGGACCAATCAAATTCAAAACACTCAAAGTTTGATGCAATATTCTTAAATAAATAAGACAGCTCCTCATAAGCCAGCTGGCCGTGGTGTTGAACCCAGGTTTTGATTTTTTTGGGTAGTATGTTTTTGTATTTCCTTAAATATGAAAAGTATGTTAAATGACCAATGCCTTCGGCCCAGACACGAAACAAGACAAAAATGCATAATTCAAAATTCTTTACTGAGAACTGGAAATGAAAATATTTCAATCATGAGCACTATACAAAAGTTGTGGAACTGTTTCTCAAAGTCTCACTCTTGTTTCTAAAATGAGCGTTAAAGTCCCAAAGCCTAATAATAGAATCCCTGGGAAAGGAGATATCCAACCACATCCACCCCACCTTCAGACTGGGGTGGTGGTTTTCCTCCATGAGAAGTGAGACTGGAGTCTGTGTTCCAACAATAGGATCACACTTCTTTGCCTCCCCAGGAAACCCCATGCCACAGTGCTGGGGAGGCGAGTTCAGCCGATTGTCAAACAAGAGGAGCAATGTGGTTTTCATCCTGCCAATGGAACAGTAGACCAGCTCTACACTCTATGCAGGGTGCTTGAGAGTTCATGGGAGTTGGCCAAACCAGTTCACAGGTGTCCTGGTCCTGCAAAAGGCGTTCAGCCATGTCCCTTCATGGTGCCATGTAGGGGCGCTTCGGGAGTATGGAGTCCAGAGACTTTACTAGGAGCTATCTAGGACTGCCCCTTGCCACCAATCCTGTTTATATTCATCTCTGAAAAGAAAATTCTTTTATTAAAGAAAAAAAAAAAGATTTAGTATTTATTTAAAAATTGCTAATGGTATTTTGAATTTTAAGCTTAAAGGTAAGGTCCCTCAGCCCCATAATAGGAAGTCTTACAATATTTACTTTAGATGTAAATCCATCAGTGAGAAGTTTCTTGCAGCATAATGAAAGGTAGCAGCAGGTAGTACCCTTCTACTGCCTTTTATCATTGCTTATTATTCTACATGAATACCACAAGCCATTATAAATATCTTTTAAGTCCATTATGTGAGTCCTAAATGTTATAATGGTATTTCGGGACTTTCCTAGACTTCTGTTAGACCCCCTTTTGCCTTCAGAACTGCCTCAATTCTTCGTGGCATAGATTCAACAAGGTGCTGGAAGCATTCCTCAGGGAGTTTGGTCCATATTGACATGATGGCATCACACAGTTGCAGCAGATTTGTCGGCTGCACATCCATGATGCGAATATCCCGTTCCACCACATCCCAAAGATGCTCTATTGGATTGAGATCTGGTGACTGTGGAGGCCATTTGAGTACAGTGAACTCATTGTCATGTTCCAGAAACCAGTCTGAGATGATTCCAGCCTTATGACATGGCGTATTATCCTGCTGAAGGTAGCCATCAGAAGTTGGGTACATTGTGGTCATAAAGGGATGGACATGGTCAGCAACAATACTCAGGTAGGCTGTGGCGTTGCAACGATGCTCAATTGGTACCAAGGGGCCCAAAGAGTGCCAAGAAAATATTCCCTACACCATGACACCACCACCACCAGCCTGAACCGTTGATACAAGGCAGGATGGATCCATGCTTTCATGTTGTAGACGCCAAATTCTGACCCTACCATCCGAATGTCGCAGCAGAAATCAAGACTCATCAGACCAGGCAACGTTTTTCCAATCTTCTATTGTCCAATTTCAATGAGCTTGTGCAAATTGTAGCCTCAGTTTCCTGTTCTTAGCTGAAAGGAGTGGCACCCGGTGTGGTCTCCTGCTGCTGTAGCCCATCTGCCTCAAAGTTCGACGTACTGTGCGTTCAGAGATGCTCTTCTGCCCACCTTGGTTGTTACGGGTTGTTATTTGAGTCACTGTTGCCCTTCTATCAGCTCGAACCAGCCTGGCCATTCTCCTCTGACCTCTGGCATCAACAAGGCAGGCTCACTGGATGTTTTTTCTTTTTCGGACCATTCTCTGTAAACCCTAGAGATGGTTGTGTGTGAAAGTCCCAGTAGATCAGCAGTTTCTGAAATACTCAGACCAGCCCTTCTGGCACCAACAATCATGCCACGTTCAAAGTCACTCAAATCACCTTTCTTCCCCATACTGATGCTCGGTTTGAACTACAGGAGATTGTCTTGACCATGTCTACATGCCTAAATGCACTGAGTTGCCGCCATGTGATTGGCTGCTTAGAAATTAAGTTTTAAAGAGCAGTTGGACAGGTGTACCTAATAAAGTGGCCCTTGAGTGTATGTAATTTCACCCATTAAGCCACAATAATGGATGTCATAGGACATTTTGTAATATTCTTTAAATTTTGAGAGGGTTGACAGAAATGCTGCATTTTTTTATGTTACCTAAAATTGTAAGTTCAGTTGAACAAAATAAAGCAATATATGACATATAATTTAAATCTACATTTTTCTGATTAATTCAGAAAAACACACAGGGATTCATATGGTTTCTTATTTTTTGTTTAGATCATTGTACAATCAAGGTCACAGATTATTAGTTATTTATCAACTGATTTCCTTAGTTACACAACTAGAGTAAGTCTCCAGGCCCTTATGATCCGTAATACTACCGGTGTGCTGTGACCTACTTATTGAGGTCCATAATGTGCCCTAAGAGAGTGTTGGCTTTATGATGTATTCTTTACATCTCCTTCAGGCCCGGAGGTGCATTTCAGCTTCTTCAGGTTGTGCTCTAATGCCAGCGGGTGGGTGATACTTTTACACACACACCTGCTGGGTAATGGTGGGAGGCTTAATTACAAGCGGAAAAACAATATGGAGAATCATTTTACTTGTTATGACTTCTTCACAGGAGGCCGTGGTGTTCCTGCATCTCCTGTCTGAAAACAGAAGGAAGTTATGGATCCTGTTTGTTGCAGATCTGTTAGGATGCAATTTCTGTGTATACATACACTTACAAAAGGGTGCGCTGAGCCTATGTTAACTTGATACCATAAAACCAAACAGGTGTTCATTACAACACAAACTGACGTCATGATTCTGCCCCATTTTAAGGATTCAAAGTGTTTGTTTTTTTTATCAAACAGGAGCATTGAATGAGTGCATAGTATGTCCCAGTGCCCCTGAACACAGCATGTAAAATACTGTATGTTTAATGAAAATCAATAGTAATAAGCAGAAAGACCTTCTTTACATCTTATCACATATCAAAGGTGTATTTATCTCATTTAAAATGTTTGAATGAGATATATCTTATAAATATACAGGAGGATGGAGGAAAGCACAAAGATAAAAGCAAAATTCAGAGGAACAAGTTAAACTTGTTTCAGCAGAATCACCATGTCACCAATCCCCTATTTTGTAATCAACAATTTGTTACACAAAAAAATAAAAATAAGAAGCAGTGTGTGTAATAGGATCTATGAATTCACTATGGAATATGGTTACAGTAAACTTAAACCTAATATGTAAAACAAACTGATATTTTTCCAAAAATACCCTACTTTTCCCAAGAGCACAAAAAATTGGTAGTGTCATCTCCGCAAAGCAGAAGAAGAATGGTAAACTCAGCAGGTTTAAAATAGAACATGACACATACTGGCATAAAACTCTTTCAAGGTTTCTCAAATCTATGGAGCTTGGGCTGTAGCTCATTTGATAAGTCTAGGATGAAGTGGTGTTTGAGCAATTGGTTAACCTTCATTTGTTTGCAATTACTTTGCATTCACTAAACACATCTTTATATCACCTTGGAAAGTTTTGTTTGAGCTTTCAACAATCTGACTCAAAGTGTCTCCTTAACATGAAAGGAAATTGGTTACAATGTTCAGGAAAACCCTGGTGTTGAAGAGGGCTTCCTCTGCCCTGAAGTGACCGTGTGGCATTTACACTAGTATTCAGTCAGAGAGTTCCAGCAAGAGAAGGAGCCTCTACCCTAAACCTGAATTTATCCTAAATTAAAAACAATACAATTAAAGACAGACTTAGACAGACAGACAGACATGTGTAGATGATTAAGACGTTATTACTTAGCATTTGGAGGTTTGTCCTTTGCAAACTAGACGCATTTAGTTTAGTTTTCTCCTGACCTGAAGAAAAACAAAATATAGATTTAAAAATATTGTTTGAGATTTGATAAGTAAATGCTTCTGGTAGGTGTTTGAAGGTGTCAATTTGAAATCAACCATTCTACTGCATAGAAAAACTACAGAAGAAGAGGACATTCACAAGCAATGGAAGCCACATGTTTGGTGGCCTCATTTATGAAACATTGCATAGAATATGTACTAAAAGTGTATTTAGGCCAAACATCGAAAAATGGTCAAAACTCGGATCTTGGTACTGTATTATTATGATGCAATAGCATAACTTAAAACAGGCTGGGCATCAAGGACATCCACAACATATCTAGCAGCTGAAAGTGAGGCTGGAGTCCAGGGTGAAGTGGAGTCATAGACTCTTAGATGGCAATAAAAAGGTTCTTGTTGAACTTGTTTCATTCAAACGGGGGGAAATTCCGCATGTTGGTGAATGGCAGGGGCAGATTTACCATTAGGCAAAACTAGGCAGTTGCCTGGGGCCCCAAGTTTCTTGGGGTCCAATAAAACTCCTTTAACATGTATGGTTAATACAACTATTCCTTATTGGTGCACATTAATTATATTCTTGATTTAAAAAATCCTTTCCTTAAAATGTCATCAGAATGCCCCACCCATCGGTTTCTACCACATTGGATCAGTTAATTTGCTGTACATGTTCAGGAAGGTCCAAACAGACAGCAGCAAACCATTTGAAAACAAAATGTGCTAACAGCAGTGTTGCCAACTTAGTGCTTTTGTCACTATATTTAGTGACTTTCCAGACCCTTCTAGTACTTTTATTGCAAAAAAGTGCCTAGCACTAAATCTAGCGACTTTTTTCTGCTACTGGAGACTTTGGCAACAACTTATAAAATCACTGAACTCTGCTCTCTAAAGCAAGTAGATTCATAACCCTGCCGCCTACTCTCCAAGATCCAAACAGACAGCAGCAAACCATTCGAAAACAAAAGATGCTAAGAGCAGTGTTGCCAACTTAGTGCTTTTGTCGCTATATTTAGTGACTTTTCAGACCCTTCTAGCACTTGTATTGCAAAAAAGTGCCTAGCACCAAATGTAGCGACTTTTTTCTGCTGCTGGAGACTTTGATAATAACATATTAAAGCACCGAACTCTGCTCTCCAAAGCAAGTAGATTCATAACCCCGCCGCCTACTCTCCAAGATCCAAACAGACAGCAGCAAACCATTCGAAAACAAAAGATGCTAAGAGCAGTGTTGCCAACTTAGTGCCTTTGTCGCTATATTTAGTGACTTTTCAGACCCTTCTAGCACTTGTATTGCAAAAAAGTGCCTAGCGCCAAATCTAGCAACTTTTTCTGCTGCTGGAGACTTTGAATAATAACATATAAAAGCACGGAACTCTGCTCTCCAGAGCAAGTAGATTCATAACCCCGCCGCCTACTCTCCAAGATCCAAACAGACAGCAGCAAACCATTCGAAAACAAAAGATGCTAAGAGCAGTGTTGCCAACTTAGTGCCTTTGTCGCTATATTTAGTGACTTTTCAGACCCTTCTAGCACTTTTATTGCAAAAAAGTGCCTAGCGCCAAATCTAGCAACTTTTTCTGCTGCTGGAGACTTTGAATAATAACATATAAAAGCACGGAACTCTGCTCTCCAGAGCAAGTAGATTCGTAACCCCGTTGCCTGCTCTCCTCTATCTTGTCTGCTGTCATTATTTATCTAGCTATTATTTCATCCAAATGAAAAATGGAGAACAGATAAGCAGATCATGGCTTGTCTACAGTGAAAATAAGGACTGGGTTATTTACTTTTGCCGTTGCCATTTTGAAAACAATGGAAGGAGCAATCGGCTAAGTGAGAACTGGCTTAGTGAGTGACAAAACATAGGACAAGTAATGTATGTCTATTCTATTAACATTTCTGTATCTGTATAATAGATCTGTTTTATGTGTTGTCTTCTCAATTCAGAGGGCCCCTTGTCTGTCTTTGCCAAGGGCCCCAAATTACCTAAATCTGACCCTGGGGATAGGGTGTCTACATGTAATGGATAATGCTGCATGCATAGCTGCAGGTTGCAATTTTTATGCTCTAATTTTTTCCCCAAACGTTTTTTTTTTTTTTTTTTTTGGCTTTAGTGTGGTACAAAAAAAAAAATAATTGAGTAATTAGATTTGACTACGAAGCTGCTCTTTCAATTTTGTTATTTGACTTTCATCTCACTGTTGTCCCTTGTTAGGTTTGACTCGATTATTATCTTCTTGTAATGCTTTCAGATGTGATCCTGATGGGCAGCACTGAACAACCGACTCTAAGCTTCCGCTGTTAATTCGCACTGTCAGATGATTTTTAGGACAGGGTAATTCGTTGTGTTTTATAGTCTAATTGTTAACCAAGTCAGATTGTTGAGGACATGACTGTTCTGACAATTTACATGAAATAAACAAACCTGGAGGAAGTATTTAAAGAATACAAATGAGCAGGTTTCCCACCTGCTTCTTTGCAGACGTTTTATATCAACTGAATATCTTTGCCACAGGTGACATCTATAGATAATAGAAAATGAGCTCCAAAGCTTTAAGCTGTGGATTACTGAATAATCTATGCTTTCAGTTAAACAGTACATGGATGCAATTTTTTACTTTCTCTGCTGCCACATCTGGTCCTTAATTCTCGTCTCTGATCTGCTGCTCAAAGTAGTTTAAAGACAAATGCTACATTCGTGACAGTAGCTTTGGGACTTTCCTGACCTACATGTAATATCCGCTGGCACTTTTTCATCAGCTAAATCTTTGTTCCAAAATGTTCATCTCTCATGTTACCTCAGCTGACATCAAAAATGTTGATGAGCTTCTGCTCTGATACATTACTAAATGTACATATGCACTATAAAGTAAACTATGTGCACACATTTGCTGTTTGTAACTTAAATAACATTTTGTTATATTTTTTTTATTATGTCCATTTGCATTCAGCCTTGTAAAATCAATCTTAAAGCAATTACAGCTGGAGGTCTTTGAAGGGTTTACACCTCTAGCATCTTAGATTTCATGCTAATACTTCAGGAAATAGCTCAACCACAGTGAGATTAAACAGAAAGCGTCTAAAAATGTCAGGTTTTCAAGTCTTGCTCCAATTTCTTAATTGGATTTAGGTGTTGGATTTCCTTTTGAAAGATGAATTGTGGGTATCTAGTCCTTTACATCCTTTCCTCCATAATTTTCTGTCTGCTTTTGTCTTCCCCAGCCTCCTATTGGCCAGCAAGAACCTCTTATTGAGATTTCTTCTGGTAGAGGTCACTTCCTGTTAAAAGGGAGATTTTCCTCTCTGCTTCAATACAAGAACTATCAAAAAAATAAACAAGCATTTCTTAAAATAAGTGTATTTACCTTTAATTCGAGCATGCAAAATTTGATGATCTGCCATTCGAATAAGCACCTTACTCTTAAAATGAGATAATTAGATATGCACTTGAAATAAGACAATAGACTTGACTTTTTCTTGTTTTAAATTAAAGTTGTTTTATTTCATCGGCAAAGTGTCTCATTGACCCGGTTAATTTTAAAAAAGCAATTATTTTAAGAAAAATTTACTGTTTTAAACTTAATTTTTTTGCAGTGTGTTGCTTCATGCATGCAGGATGTGAAGGATTGCTAAAAGTCAACAACACGATGTAAAATTAATATCTGCTGTTGCAACATGCTAATCCAGAAGGAGCACTTTCTGCAAAGTTAATGCCTCAAAGTAATCAGCTGGATATCCTTATAGTAGATAGAAAACGTTTAACCAGTCAGTCTGGATGATTTGATTGAACAAACTGAAGTGACATGTGATTCAAATTGGCATTATATAAATAAACTGAATGGAAATGCTTTGTATGTAGATTGAGCCACTTTTTTATAATCTCTGACCTGCTTCCCTCTACAGTTTAAGAAAAGCATCCCTGCAACACAATGCTGCGCCACTATATTTTTAGCCATCAAGGAGAGGAATCGCAGTGCAAGCAGCAAATTGTGCTTTACATAGGGCCGGATTTATCAAGATCCAATTTTGCGTGCAGTAATTTGCGCTCGCAAACTGGAATTTTGCGCGAGGGGCTGAACCATGGTTTGCGGGTGATTTAACAAGAGTGATTGCGTAACTGGTGGAAGGTGCAAAACTGTTGGAGACGCCCTATTTAAATGATGGTTTTGCGCGTTTTGTGGTTTGCGGCAAAGTAGTTTGCAGTTTGTGCAAACTAGTGCATTAAGAAATTTTAATCTTACAGTGATACCCCCATCCCCTCCAAAAAAAATAATAATATATATATATATATATATATATATATATATATATATATATATATATATATATAAACTTTGGCAACCTTTATTCCCTAGGGTGGTATGTGGCTGAATTTCTACTTCACTGCAGTAAAAAAAACAAACAGGTGTTTTGTATTGGTATGTAGAAAAATGCACATATCAAATGGCTCACAAGAAGTGACTGTGGATAAGATGACTGCGCTTACGCATCCCTGCAGCATTGGCATGTTGCTCCACAGGCGCAGGGGGGAGGTCGGCGTTCTCTCCGGTAGGGCGTCAGGGCGACATGGCATTTAGAACGTCGGACAGCACTTCTGAAAAACGAGATTGGGAGATCCCAGCTCTCGCTGCAACCGTACGCTGGAATGACCCAGATGCAAAAAAGTGCAATGTTGCAAGGAGTTTTGTGATATCTGGTATTGCGTGGGTCCTCATTGTGGCTGGCTCCAAATCCATTCGGAGTTCCCCCAACAGCTCCAAAATGGCAATGCTGGATAAACGATATGTTTTGATGATCGTTTCCTCGTTCATTCAAAAAATATTCACACGGAGTGAAAAAATGCGTTCTCTGCGTCTCCTTGCTTCATTTCGATGTCTCCTTCTTGCCACAATAACCGCTGCCATGTGTGCGCAATTACGCATACAGACCATTTGCACCTTCTTTTGAAACGTGTTAAATATAGAGTCAGATACCGTTAGCAAAATTGCTTTCAGGTTTGATAAATCACTTTGCGAGTGCTAAATTAATATATTTACATGTTCTCCTCCCACAAGACGCACTTTAGCGTGTAAACGCCCCATATTGCATATTCATTGCAGAAAAAGTACTAAATGGATAAGAGGCGCTATTTAGCACGTTTTAAAGACCAAATCCTTTTAGCACGCTGTTGATAGATCAGTTTGTACATTTTTAGCGTGCGCAGTGAAATAGCTCACGTTTTTATACACGCAAACCTTCGATAGATCCGGCCCATAATTTTGGGTGTTTTTTTTCCCACTAGTCTTCCATAGAAATTATGATTTTTGGAGTGCACAACTAATATTTTTCCTGCTGACATTCTTCAAACTGGACTTGAATCTCTGCAACTTCTCCAAAATTATCATTGCCTCTTGACTGATTATCTGTTAAATGCTTTTCTTGCCTGTAGGTTTAGGTGGACAACTAAGGCACTTGATCAGTAATGTATTTAAAGGTTGAGATATTTTCAAATAACCTATCTCTACTTCAGACATTTAAAAATAAAAATAATAACAATCTGATTAATTGTTTGTAATTTCTTTCACTGCATTTTTTGTCTATCATATAAAACCCTAGACATTTGTGGTTTTTTTAGAACCACAAACAAGTTTGTTGTTGAGGCAAATTTAAAGACATATGAGTTATTCTGCAATACACTTTTAAACAATATTTATTGGGATTAGTAGTCAGTGATTATGCATTTTATTTACCTTAAACAAATGTAGTGGGAGTCAAATACAGTTTACTTTACTGGATCTGTATAACCAATTCTTCAAATATCCCCCAAGGGTGTTTACTGTTTGTACAGTCCTAACTTCTTTATGATTAGAACATTGTTTCAGATGGATGTCACCACCTGAACAATCCCCGAAAGCACGGTCCGTACCATGGGCTCATTTGCGCATACACAACCAGGTATATTCACCTCAATTCAGTTTAATTCAGTTTATTTATATAGCGCCAATTCACAACACATGTCATCTCAAGGCACTTTACATTTCAACCAGAGCATACAGTCAAATGGATTCAAAGTTTTCTATCTAAGGAAAACAGGTTGATTGCATCGGCTCATTGATTCGAAGGCAATCCCTCACACTAAGCTTGCAGTTAGCATTGGAGAGGAGACAGTGGAGAGAAAAAAACTCCCTTTTAACAGGAAGAAACCTCAAGCAGAACCAGGCTCAGTGTGAGCGGCCATCTGCTGAGGTCGACTGGGGTTCAAGGAGAAAGAAGCAGAGATACAGATACAGAGATACAGGCGGCCCCTCCCAGGAAACACACAGCCAGACAGATGAGCTCTGAGCCGTCTCCCATGTCAGAGGATGATATACATCTCGTTATCCATAAATAAAGTAATTATTGCACTAAAATTACTTATTTATATCCTTAACTCACTAAAGAATGCTAATGCATATATTTCAAACATATTTTATGAGTTTTTCTGAGATAATTTCAACGCTTGTTACATTTTCTAAGTTAAACTGCTTCTCTGACATCATCATCAGACATGCTCATAAATGTGTGGCAAATTGTAATAAACCATGTTTATCTGCATTTTGGTTGTTTCTTTCTTTAGGTTACAAACTATAATGTTAACATGAAAGGAAGCTATAAAACTAAAAAAGGTTAGATTTATGTATAAATACAAAACTGAAAAAGTTAGCTCCCAGAAGTGGCATAGGATCCCATTTCCTGTACAAATCGGGCACAGACGAGTGATTAAAAAGAAAGGATTTTAGGGAACTTATTATCTCAGAAAATACATTATTAACTTTAACACATATTTTAGTACGCTTACTATTTTTGTGAAAGGAAAAAACTGAATTTAGGTCTTTTTTTAAAGGATAAAATCCAAGGCGATACAGATGTATATCTGGATGTGCATGTGCAAATGAGCTGATGGTACGCATCGTGCTTCAGGGACGGATCGGGTAGTTACAATGCATTAGCCAAAGATTAAAGAGAACCAAATGTAGCTATTTTTTCAGCATAACAATTTCTTTTTTTATATTACTCTGATGTGCTAATTATAAAAGATGCATATATTTTCATTGGTCTTAATGGATCACATAGTTGAATAGCATGTTTAGTCAAGGTAAGATGGATCAAAGTATTTAAGTCAAAGACCTTCAATTTAAAATTTTGGTAAAAATTCCACAACATAAGTACATAACAGCACATCTGAGACAGTTTCAGAGGGGTATTATATTAGCAGCTCTGAAATTTGAAAAAAGAAAACTTTAAGTACAAAAAGCTGCACATTAGCAAAACACTCCTGTTTTATGATTATCTCAGTCTTTCCCATGCAAAATTCATCTTATGACATTGATCATTTCAACTAAGACGGTTGTAATGAATTGGACAACAGAACCATGAATAAAATATTATCCAGTGTTAATGGGGGCGGTTAACACTGCTGATAGACTCCCAAGAAAAAGAGGCAAATTCAATCTTGCCTGTGTGTTTTTTCCTCCCCATCAGCTCAAAGTCACTTTGTAATCTTTAACAGGAATTACCACAGTATAACTGATCTATAATAGAGGCCTGAAAAGCCCTCCAGCTTGTTTTCCTCTTGACAAAGTGATACTGAAACTGAGCAGTTTCTTGGTTTCAGTGCCGCATTAGTCAAGTTTCCTCCTGAATAATGGATAACAGGAGCAGCTTTGGGTCTGTCGATGGGAGTTTGTTTTCCACTCTGTTTTACAAATAGCATTAAAGTATTAAAGATTATGTTTCCTAAACAGCATTTGGAACTCATGTATTGATAGTGGATACTTCCTGCCATGTGTGTTTATGCATTGGGAAAATTGTCACTTTTTAAAGCACTCCCAGTGGTGCATACATTAGCTGCAGGTTGCAATTTTTATGCTAGATGGATGGATGGATGGATGGATGGATGGATGGATGGATGGATGGATGGATGGATGGATGGATGGATGGATGGATGGATGGATGGATGGATGGATAGATAGATAGATAGATAGATAGATAGATAGATAGATAGATAGATAGATAGATAGATAGATAGATAGATAGATAGATAGATAGATAGATAGATAGATAGATAGATAGATAGATAGATAGATAGATAGATAGATAGATAGATAGATAGATAGGTAGATATGCTTTTTTTAGTGCTGCAGCCTCTGTAGAGCCCTCAGTATCTGTTTTAATAGAGAAGAATTACCTTATAGTTGCAGAGAGAAGTGGGAAAAACAGAAGACTGCAAAATGATAGAATATAATAATAATGCTGTGTTGGTGTGGTTTACTGTTCCTGCTAGAGTTGGTGATGTCTCTGCTTTATGGCCAACACATTTCTCGACACACAGCCCACAATCTAATAATTTTGGATAGATCAGCAGCAAGCACAGCTTTGAAATTATTCAATTCACCACCCAACAAGATTTTAATCTGATTTGGTGCTTTGACTTAATATAATGCATGTGGATTTAATGAGATACAGTTTCAAGAATCAGGATGAGGCAATTGAAATATGTTTTGCTGCTTAATGAGAATACAGCTTTTTTCTTTTAACTAGGATGCCTTGTATCATATTTGACAATGATAATCAGACACTGATCATAGGAATATATTAGTTTTACACAATTGTAAATCATACAACGGAGGACAGAGAGGATCCAAAAAACCAGTTCATTTCTCCAGAGACAGTAGCAGGCACAGCTGAGGAAACAATACCACAGAGTCGTGAATTAGATTCAGCTTTCCTTTTCCATCCGACTATATGTCTTTGCCAGTTTATCTTTTTGCAGCAGAGGGTGGGGGTCCTATCTCCAGCCTTCTCTAACAGAGAAGTGCATTTTAACCACTATGCACAACTCCCGCATCCTTCATGGCTAAAGAAAAGATAATCAGTTTGGTACAGACTAAAGGATTGGTTGAACTCCACACTGTTATTATGCTGAACACAAAGACATTTAATCAGTAATTCAACCACACACTAATAGTGGTTTGCATGTCAGTCTCTGTGATCTGTTGGTTTTCTGTTATTCTTCTACATTTTTAAAATTAAAAAGCAATAAAAACATGATTTCTATCAAAACAGTGATTGATCTCTGTAGTTAACATAGATATATATATATATATATATATATATATATATATATATATATATATATATATATATATATATATATATCATCGCTGAAAGAGGCAGAAACCACCAGCCCATTTAGTCAACAAACACATTAACAGCAGATTGTTATTGACAGCTGAAGGTCCTGCAGGAATGCAGCTGCAAACACACCTGAAAGGATCTGATTTTCTTTAAAACCAGACCTATATATATATATATATATATATATATATATATATACATATATATGTATATATTTATATACATATATATACATATATATGTAGATAGATAGATAGATAGATAGATAGATAGATAGATAGATAGATAGATAGATAGATAGATAGATAGATAGATAGATAGATAGATAGATAGATAGATAGATAGATAGATAGATAGATAGATAGATAGATAGATAGATAGATAGATAGATAGATAGATCCTTTTCCATCCGACTATATGTCTTTGCCAGTTTATCTTTTTTTGCAGCAGAGGGTGGGGGTCCTATCTCCAGCCTTTATTGGGTCAGAGGTATATCCTTGACACAGTTATGTTTTTGGGGTGCGAAAAAGAGCCAAAGTACTTTTTGAGAAGGAAGACCATACACAACCCATGCACAAAGACTGCAGGTCAGGATTTGAAGCTAGGGCCTCCTTATTACAATGCTTCACTTTATGATCTCTGCAGCGGCCCTCTCTCTCTCTCAGCATAGCCATGTGTACCACTGGCAATGCGGAGAGTCTTTATTGTTATCTAGAGACCAATAATAAAGGAATGAAATGTAGATCCAGATGAGCCAAGAGTTTTGGGCGTCACAAATATGTTTCTGTTGCAATTCACACAGGTTTGGTCTGCGTTCTCCCATTCTCCTGAAGTCCATGCTTTCCTAGTCCATATGAGTCCATATGAGTCCATACTCGCATTCTTGTGAACTGAGAAACGACCTTAGGAAAATTTGGTCTAATGTTCAGCTTTATAACGAATGGGGAAATGGAGAAGTGATGTATGGCGTAAAGCTGTCTGAACATTTGTAGCTTTTTTGTGTGGCAGGGTTACTGCCACCCTCCTTAAAGTTGCTTAATGCCGGTGAAAGCGACACAGACCCCCCGTGGGCCTTGACAGAGGTGTCAGTAAACTAGTTGTAAGTTAGTGTATAACCAAAAAAGGTATGGAAACATTTTATGAAGGTTTATCATCACATTAATTAGATATTAATGTAATTTTAGAGAGTGATCCCCTTACCAACCTCTAATGATTGTTAAAATATTTAAGTGGATGGTTCTCTTAACTTCACAGAGGAGGAATTTTTAAACTCCAATTATCTTCCTTTTCAATTCAACAACAGAGATAGGTTTGTCCTTATCAGTACAGTTTGATGAGACATTGAGGCTTTAAGCTAAACAAGCTTCCTCTTCTAAGGAAGTGGTCAGCAGCAGTTTTGATTAACAAAGTGCTGCACAACCTGTTTTACTGTGTGTTTAGAACAACACTGCACTCAGCTGAGATGTGAAGCTACCCTTCAATGCAGCAGGGAGCTGCTGAAGAGACCAGAGAGGGGCTCACCACTGAGAGTTATCGCCTCTGGTGTGACGTTGGAGCTGCAAGGCATGCTGGGAGCATGTCCAGTTTGTTTTTGATGATCTGGCACAAGACCTGAGATACTGAATAATGCAGTAAGATGCAGTTTATAGTTATATTGTGATCTCCTTCTGCAGATTCTTCATTTTAAAAAGTGCGGTCCTTCAGAGTCCAATTGTCTTAGAAATGTCTTTTTAACCCTTTTAAGACTAATAGATGAATTTCTGTGCTCGTCGATTATGTCTCTTACAGTTGATGTGTTGTTTATTTTAGATATTTTATCCTAATTCAACACAGACAAATCAGAGAGCTTCTATTTAGGTAATTTCTTGATTCTTTGGTTCAGGCACTAATCAGATCTTGATGTAGCAAACAATTTAGGGCCATGTTGCTTTGGATAACTTCCTTTCACAAAAATAATTGAATAAAGATTTTAAAAACATGTTCTGCTTTATTTTGTTTATTTACATATGCATTTATTCATTTACTTATGTATTTTTTTATGTTTACATTATTTTGGTAATATTGAATATATACAGGTGACAAAAACACAAAAAGAGAAGAAATCTGTAATGTAACAAATATATACAGTATATATATTTTTAAGGGAAGACTGCAGGGAGTATTTACTCAAGGGACTGTCTGATGATGACTAGAGAAGCTGAGGACAAGCCAACACCTTCCATTTTCTCAAAGACCTTCCACCACTTGAAGATCAAGTGTTCATGCAGCAGTTGTTCAAGTGAATATAAGATGACTTCTGATGTGTGCTAGCAACCACTTCAAACTTTGTTTGCTTCAGTGCCACTGAAGCAAACATTGCCAGATCTGTAGATATGAGTTTTTCAGGTGTGCCATCTACTGTCAGGAAACACGGAACATGGTAGGAATAAATAAAAAAAAAAAAAAACATTTACAGGAATAACGAGGTTCTTTCAACCTTCCAGTTTTCCTTGCTGGGAAATACACACATAACTCATGTTGTGGCATAATAATGATTCAGCGGCTTTTACTGTGATGGCAGTTCTGAGAACCCATAAACGTTTTAAACTATACAGTGGGGCAAAAAAGTATTTAGTCAGCCACCAATAGTGCAAGTTCTCCCACTCAAAAAGATGAGAGAGGCCGGTAATTTTCATCATAGATATACCTCAACTATGAGAGACAAAATGAGAAAAAAAAATCCAGAAAATCACATTGTCTGATTTTTAAAGAATTTATTTGCAAAATATGGTGGAAAATAAGTATTTGGTCAGTTACAAACAACCAAGATTTCTGGCTCTCACAGACCTCTAACTTCTTCTGTAAGAGGCTCCTCTGTCCTCCACTCGTTACCTTCATTAATGGCACCTGTTTGAACCCGTTATCAGTATAAAAGACACCTGTCCACAACCTCAAACAGTCACACTCTAAACTCCACCATGGCCAAAACTAGAGAGCTGTCAAAGGACACCCGAAACAAAATTATAGACCTGCACCAGGCTGGGAAGTCTGAATCTGCAATAGGTAAACAGCTTGGTGTGAAGAAATCAACTGTGGGATCAATTATTAGAAAATGGAAAACATACAAGACCACTGATAATCTTCCTCGATCTGGGGCTCCACACAAGATCTCACCCCGTGGGGTAAAAATGATCACAAGAACGGTGAGTAAAAATCCCAGAACCACACGGGGGGACCTAGTGAATGACCTGCAGAGAGCTGGGACCAAAGTAACAAAGGCTACCATCAGTAACACACTACGCCGCCAGGGACTCAAATCCTGCAGTGCCAGACGTGTCCCCCTGCTTAAGCCAGTACATGTCAAGGCCCGTCTCAAGTTTGCTAGAGAGCATTTGGATGATCCAGACGATGACTGGGAGAATATCATATGGTCAGATGAAACCAAAATAGAACTTTTTGGTAAAAACTCTACTCGTCGTGTTTGGAGGAGAGAGAATGCTGAGTTGCATCCAAAGAACACCATACCTACAGTCAAGCATGGGGGTGGAAACATCATGCTTTGGGGCTGTTTTTCTGCTAAGGGACCAGGACGACTGATCCATGTGAAGGAAAGAATGAATGGGGCCATGTATCGTCAAATTGTGAGTGAAAACCTCCTTCCATCAGCAAGAGCATTGAAGATGAAACGTGGCTGGGTCTTTCAGCATGACAATGATCCCAAACACACCGCCCGGGTAACGAAGGAGTGGCTTAGTAAGAAGCATTTTAAGGTCCTGGAGTGGCCTAGCCAGTCTCCAGATCTCAACCCCATAGAAAATCTTTGAAGGGAGTTGAAAGTCCGTGTTGCCCAGCGACAGCCCCAGAACATCACTGCTCTAGAGGAGATCTGCATGGAGGAATGGGCCAAAATACCAGCAACAGTGTGTGAAAACCTTGTGAAGACTTACAGAAAACGTTTGATCTCTGTCATTGCCAACAAAGGGTATATAACAAAGCATTGAGATGAACTTTTGTTATTGACCAAATACTTATTTTCCACCATATTTTGCAAATAAATTCTTTAAAAATCAGACAATGTGATTTTCTGGATTTTTTTTTCTCATTTTGTCTCTCATAGTTGAGGTATATCTATGATGAAAATTACCGGCCTCTCTCATCTTTTTAAGTGGGAGAACTTGCACTATTGGTGGCTGACTAAATATTTTTTTGCCCCACTGTAAATGTAACTGTGCCTGATGGCAGCTGTGGAGGGGAATGAGATGGCTGCAGTTTGTTTGCACAAATGTAAAGGTTTATGGTAAGAATTGAATTGTAAACAACCAGATAAAAAAAAGAAAAGCAGGATGAAGTTTAAATCGGAGACTTTGTTGTTGTGAGGTACCAATCACAACCGAGGCATCACAATACTGCTCCATGTGTTCTAAGCTTTTTAGTTAAACACATTGGTTAAATAATATTACTTGAGGCTGGAAAATTGACAGGGTCAGGGTTAATATGTTTGCTCTTTGTGATGCATAGTAGTGCAAACTTTGGCTTTAGTATCAAATTTTGTTTTCATATATCTACTGCAAATATTCAATTCCTAATAAAAAATAAAACTAACAAATAATAAATAAACCAATTATCAAAATTTATTGTACCTATACTCTACATGATTGAGTCCTTTTTTTAGGGGTAAACAGGTTCTTTACAACTGTGCTGTCCTTGTATTATTGCTCTTGTATCTTTTTCTGTACAGCAGAAGGGTGAACATGCCAAAGGAGGGGCGATTCTGTGTTTTTTTTAAAACGTCATTTGCTCTGAGCTATAAAACTATGTTTATGTCTGCAGACATGGCAGAAAGAAAACCTATGTTTGCAGCAGTTCTCGACTTGTTAAATGCTTTGCTATTACCAAACCATGATGTGATACAATGTTTGAGAATGCCTTTATCACTATATAAAAGTTCAACGGGCTTTATTGAAGGGTATATTGAGTTTGGCGCAGAGTTCCTCCGAACTCTGCTCAGCCGTAAACTGGAAGACGAAGGGGAGACAGGCTGTTAGGTTCAGGCTCAGTGGGAAATTGGAATTGTCAATCTTGAAGGAGAGGATTTGTTGCCACTCACGTTTCCAGAGAAGTAGAGACACTTAGACTTCAGTCTGTGTGTTGGTCTTCCAGAGAATGTTTGATTCGGTGGAGGGCGGAGCAGGGTTTATCCAGAACTCGGACGGAGTGGAATGAGGCAGCCGCAGGTTGCAACTCAGTTTTCCTGTGGTACTTGAACGGGTCGTGGTGAAGATGACTTCCTTACTCAAAGAGATCTCAGTGTGCTCAGAGGTGGCCGGATCCAAACCTCCTGTTTGGAATCCGTCGCTCAGTGTAAGACTCAGTTGATCCCACTTGAGAGGAGGCGGTCCAAAACGGTCCAGTTTGTAGGAAGGCTTCCTGCCGAAAGGCAAAGAACAAACAAGGTTTAGTCTCAGGGAGAAACAGGCGCTCAGTAAAACTCTATGAGATCTCATCTAGACTAGAGGACAAAAACTCAAAATGCAAAAACTCAGATTAGACTCAGCATAAACAAGGCTTGGCTAGAGTACCCCAAACTGGCAAACACTCTGGCCTCGAAGTAGTGGCAACCAGAAGCTTAAGGGCAGTCCGGTGATGACGTAAACGCTTGCAGGTGCGTGAGGAGGTGAACCGGACCCAGGCGCCTCCTGGTGGTGGAAGGGAGAAAACAAAAACGTCAAGACAAACAGACTAACACAAAAACTGGGATCCTGACATGTTGCCTTGTAAGACATCAGACTATTCACCTTCTCCAGTCTATAAAAGAATTAAAAACATCATAGGTCTTTCTAACCAGGTATGTTTGTTTGTCTGAGAATCAGCAACCATGGCAGGCTAGACTTTGGTAATCTTATGATCTTATCTCCCTAATTACTGCAGTCTGTGTGTCCTTACTGGGGTGCCAGGAAAAAGTAAGCAGTTCACAAGCAAGTGTGAAAAAGCCAGGATGGTAGTCAGCTCCTCTGTTCTTGCCTTGAAAATAGTCGACTGTTGTGGTTTAGATAGTTGCCTCCATCGCTTTGTCATCTTTGCTAAGCAGTGATAAGAGTGACGGAAAATGGATGGATGGATGACGTGAAGAACAAAATGTATCTTTTTAGATTAAATATGATGAAATATAGCACCAGAAACTATCTTTCTAAGTTGTTCTCTAGTCTCGTGTTTACAAGTCAGCTGGGTGTGCTTGTACATCCATGTGAATAACTAAGTCCCTCCCCGACAGCAGTACAGCAAAATTGGAGCTCATCAAGTCCCTCAAAATGAAACAGTCATTCACCAAAATGACATTTTTTTGTAACAGCATTATAAAGTAATGAATTACTCACTTACTGACTAGACATTTTTCTCTGAAAGCTAATGCTATTTTGCTTGCGAATATCTGCATTGGACATGAAGGCTGTTGGCAGGGAAGAAGCCCCTTGCCACTTTCATTTTGGTTTACTGTACTAACAGTCCCACTTTGTGGCAACATTTTGCTTATTGCTCCTTTAAGCTCAAAAATGTGTTTTGGAATCCTCCTCTTTCATCATTAAAATGAAACCTAACTTAAATACATGAACCTGGATACAAGCTCACTTCCTTTATAAGTTTCTGGACTCAGCCTTGGGGAAAAATGAGGAGCATCATGATCATGTGGAAGTTTGAAGCAGAGCCTGTGCTCCACTGCATCAATAGGATTTGATCACACACTGTGGATCACCTGATGGAACCACTTTGACTGACTAGTTTTGTTGGTGTTAAAAGCTAACTGGAAGGAGACTTTACATACAATCTCTACTTTCAACCACTACCCTTTACTCGCTGCCACTTCCTGCCACTTGAAGCCACAAGGGGCTTTATAATCTTCCCTAGGAATTGGGACATCCCTCAATGTATAGTTTGGGTACCAAGCAGAGGGAGAAATACGGGGGGGTCCGGGGGGGCTCCAATGTACGGCTGCAGTCCTTTGATCCTCTGCATGTAGCTTCTATAGGTAGCCCCAGTCAGCTGTAGCCCCCCCCCTGCTGTAGTATCTCGCCACCAGCTCCCCGCTGGTTGTAGCTGCACCGGCAAGCAGCAGGAACCACAACAGGAGATTGGGAGACCTTGATATGGAGCCATTCCCGAATAAAGTCAGGATCTAAAATTCCTTATTTTTAAAGGCTAGATTCATAACCCCTTGACCTTCTTATGTCCACTACAACTACATGCAAAGAGGAATAAGGGCACCACTACCCTCACATGAAGGTGCAAAATGTATGAGTAGGGCCTTAAAAATGCAAATGATATTTGTGCCATCGGTTTGAGCGCGCAGGAACCAATCCGAGCGCGCAGTGAGACAACTCGCGCGCTCGCAAAACCGGTCTGGCGTGCGCTCAACTCTGAAAAACCCTCTCAACACACTGTTCTCGTGCTCAGTTTCATCTCTGCGCGTGCTCGAATCCATCTCTCCGCTCTCAACCAGCTGTGCGCTCGGCTGTTTCTCCGCTCGCTCAACTCTCTGCGCTTGCAACTTAAGCAATGTATGTAAATGAACTATACCATCAGCCAATCACGCTCAGCTTCTTTTCATCCAATGAAAGCATTCGTTCCTTCTTATTCTTCTTCTTTTCTATCATGGAGGATCGCAAGCAACTTTAAGGTGCATACCGCCACCTACTGTTCATGAGTGTGTAGCAACATTGTTTTACGTCTATTAAATTCTATTTTTTAATTTTGTATTCTGCAGATAACTTGAACCTGAAATATCCTCCTTATTTTTCTTTTAAAACAGCAAATTTAAATCCATGTCAATAGCAGGTAAAAGAGATGGATGAGGCAATGATCTAATAACTGTTTCACTGAAGTTAATTTGAGATAATTCAAGATATTTTATAGTACTATCTTCTGTCCATCAAATGGTTAGGAGTGTTGACAAAATAACTGTAAGAGTTGTTTGATTTTCCTGATTGTGTTTTTATTTTTATTTATTTTTTTCATTTAACCGGATGTAGTATTTGGAACGAATGCTTACGTATTGATGAACTGTAAAACATATGAACCTGAAAGGGAAAAATTGAGAAGAGTAGTTGAAATGACAGGCCAAGAATGGAGTCTTAAAGGATTATTGGCAAATAAAGGAAATATAAAGGATATTTATAGATTAAGGAAAGCATTATTTAGTTATCTTCAGAATACAAAATTAAAAAATAGAATTTAATAGATGTAACACAATGTTGCTACCCACTCATGAACAGTAGGTGGCGGTATGCACCTTAAAGTTGCTTGCGAACCGCCATGATAGAAAAGAAGAAGAAGGAACGAATGCTTTCATTGGATGAAAAGAAGCTGAGCGTGATTGGCTGATGGTATGGTTCATTTACATACATTGCTGAAGTTGCGAGCGCAGAGAGTCGAGGGAGCGGAGAAACAGCTGAGCGCACAGCTGGTGTTGAGCGCGGAGAGAGAGCAGGTCGAGCGCGAGCAGAGACGGATACGCGCACGCGCAGAGATGAAACTGAGCACGAGAGCAGTGTGTTGAGAGGGTTTTTCAGAGTTGAGCGTGCGCCAGACTGGTTTTGCGAGCGCGCGAGTTGTCTCACTGCGCGCTCGGATTGGTTCCTGCGCGCTCAAACCGATGGCACAAATATCTCTCCATAGAACACATTATCCCCCTTCTGGACTGGGCTTACCTTGGAGATTACTGAAAAAAAGCTAAAGAGTTTTAGGGGGAACTTGATTTCTTGGTTGTCCAAACTGGAAAAAAATTATAATACATTATAATAATACATTAGGTTTGGGTTCCGATATAAACTGATCCTCTATTTTATATACTTCAAAACACATAGAAGATTAAATAAATTAGGAACCGAAAAAATATTTTCTCCCGCAATGTACTTGAAATTATTATTGTGGCTTTTATAGAGCTGATTTTCAATTAGAGCAACCCGGAGGGTCAGGCAAAATTGAATTACACACAGGAGTACATTTTGGAACCTTGTCTTTCGACTGCCAGACCTTTTAGTGAAAATACACCCACAAGCTTCCTCCCACCGATTTTGCTTGCTACCAAATACAAATGAAATGTATTGATGTGGTTAAGGAGAAATTATTCAATCTGATGCAGATCCAAGCTGCTCGAGCAGTACAGGGGATTTAAATTACTCAAGTGCTAGCCTGTTATGAATTTTAAATAGGAAATCATGTCCCATTTCCTGGATTTAATCAAGTCTTTTTGAAAATCAGCCACAGGATTTATAGGTCAATATACCGACTGTTAAAAAGATAGAGAGGGGAAATGAAATATGGAGCTCTGACTAGGTGCTCTCTGTCAGCAGCGGGGACATGGCATAATTAGGAACAGCAGTACAATAGAAACAGGGAGCACTTGTGTTCCCAGCCAAGACCTATGCTGTTTTTTTCTGCCTCATTCTTCTCTATACCTCTATGTTGGAGATGCTCCTGCCGTGCCTTTTACCACAGCAGATCAGAGCTACTAAGTGGGGTTGGGATGCACACCCAGACATCCTCTGCCTGTGCCTTGTACGTTTTGTACTCTCTGCATTTAAAGTCAAAGTAGCCTGCGTCAGAGACAGGCAGAAAAACTATCCATCTTCAGAGTATTCTTCATTCATGTTCCTTATGACCAGCAACAGCTGGAAGTTTCCCCTTAATCAGATTGCCTATAAAACAGACTAAATTGCTGTTATTAACCTGCGGCTTCAAAGTCAACTACAGAGGTCACTCCCGTTGACATAAGTGCACCGCTTGGAAATACTGTAAATATTCATGAGTTAGCAGCCAGTCTCGGAGAGATAAATTGGGTCTTCACCTCTGCGTCCACCTTACCGAGCCAAGGGTCATTGCTCAGGTAATTTCTTATGGTAGAGAGGCAGAAGCGTTCATTTTTTTCTGAACTCCCAGCTGTCCGTGAGGTCTGGTTTTAAAGAAAATCAGATCCTTTCAGGTGTGTTTGCAGCTGCATTCCTGCAGGACCTTCAGCTGTCAATAACAATCTGCTGTTGATGTGTTTGTTGACTAAATGGGCTGGTGGTTTCTGCCTCTTTCAGCGATGATTTGACACCGGGGAATAATCTGCATGGTGCTCTGTAGAAAAAGACTTGAAAACATTTGTAGAGGAGATTGATATGACACAAATGCACCTTAAAATGTATTGGCAAATTTCAAAGAGGCTAGCCTTTTTAGTTTAGCTTTTATAAGGTATTGCTTATCTCCCCTGGACATTTTCAACATTTACACTGAAGCAGATCATTGGTTAAGTCAGTATAGGTATTCTTTCATCCATTCAAAATATCATTCTCAGATTCTTTCTTTAATTTCGAAGCACCTGAGATTATTTTTTTGATGATGCCAATATTTTCTGTCCTTCTTAATATCTGCAATAACTCATTTTGCCGTCTCTAACAGAGAAGTGCATTTTAACCACTATGCACAACTCCCGCATCCTTCATTGCTAAAGAAAAGATCATCAGTTTGGTACAGACTAAAGGATTGGTTGAACTCCACACTGTTATTATGCTGAACACAAAGACATTTAATCAGTAATTCAACCACACGCTAATAGTGGTTTGCATGTCAGTCTCTGTGATCTGTTGGTTTTCTGTTATTCTTCTACATTTTGAAAATTAAAAAGCAATAAAAACATGATTTCTATATATACATATATATGTATATATTTATATACATATATACATATATATGTATATAGACAGACAGACAGACAGACAGACAGACAGACAGACAGACAGACAGATAGATAGATAGATAGATAGATAGATAGATAGATAGATAGATAGATAGATAGATAGATAGATAGATAGATAGAGATATATATGTTTCCGGATCACAGAGGTGGATATACAGCACACTACCTTTTGTGTTGAACCTTTTGGTGAGACAACTTACACCATTTGAACAGCAACTCAAATGTTAAGCAGTAGGGCAAGCGTTGACAGAAGGGAGTCTTCCTATCCAGCAACCTTTTAAACTGTGTTCACATCATTCTTGCACTTTGTTCTCTTAATGAAGATAAAAAGACAAAGTTTTATCTGTTTGCACAGTAGAGGCTGCTGAAAGTTTGAGGTTATTCTGCTCTTGCTGATCGGACTCCACAGAGACTGAGTGTCCCCCCTCCAGACAGAAGGCCAAACATTATTATTCACCCGCCAAAAGTCAGCCTCCAGTGTCTCTGGTCAATGGAGGTTTATCACTTCAGAAGAAAGGTGATCGGATGTTTGTGGACAAGCTCACAGTTCATAAAACCGAAGGATTTTTCTCAGTAGAATCTCACCAGCTCTGGCTATCATGTTTTCATGCACATCTTTTTCCAGATTGGGACAACATAAAGACACGTTCACATGTACCCTCTTCGCACTATAAACATCTTCATTATTTTCTTACTTAGATTTAATGGAGGGTTTTAATGCCACATGATCTAAATGCTAATTCACAGGCTTTTTCAAATTAATGGAAAATCTCAGAGAAACACATAAAAGCCCACTTCCTAAAGGGTTCTCTAGTGGTCTAATGTTCCACCTCCATAAAGCTGAAGGACTCACAAGAGACAGATTAAAACTGAATGGTCAGAATCAAAGCAGCAATATTTTAATTGGTATTTTTCATCTGTTGTACTTAGAAGCACATTAGATATGTTTACACATACAGAAATAATAAAATTGCAGGTCTGATCAGCTCAAGAGTGTTTCATTGAAAGATGTCAGACTGAAGATTCTAATCTGATGCGGGCCGATTGGAAATAATTTCACTGCGAAATCTTTGGATCTTTCGAGTAAAATAATCTCCACTGCGCATGCGTGCAATGATGGGGTGGCATTTTAGCACGGCTGCTGCTGAAAATTAGGCAGTGCACACGCCATGATCGGATCATTTAATTTGGTGTCCATGAAAAAGAGGTTTTAAATTTCTGATCAACCAAGATTAAGACCTGATCGGGGAAATTTTGCACATGTAAACGTAGCTATTGTTTATTGTGGCCTTGATCTGACATTTTACAAAATAAAGATTTGAAAACCGCAAAAGTGAGTTTTCCTTAATTTGTGTATTTGATGCCTCCAAGAAGCCCAACTTTCCTGTATTTAAGTTGACTGGATCAATATTTCTCTACTCTTACAAAATTTCAAGGGGTTGAATTTAGAGCTGTTTTTTGCTAGTTGTAGAACGGACATTTGAAAGTGTTTATATTTTAAATTTAACACTAGGGTATCAACTGAACTTTTTTTGACCAACAGAGTACCCATGAAAGAAAGGAATTTTCCTTTTTTGTGGCTGATAAGATACAACATATATATTTGCCTTTATATTAAGGAGGCGACTCTTTACTGTTACACAAAATTCATCACCTTCATTGATGGCAAAGTTTTTTTTTTTACACCTGATGCCATTCCTGTCGCAGCTGGCATTTAAACCTAGATGTCCTGCATGCCAAGTCAGACCAGCAGGTAAGAATGACTTCCTGTGGCGACCCCTGAATAAGGGAACTATGTTTTCTGTGATAACTTAACTTACAAGCCGGTTTCTTCATGTAAAATAACAATTATTAAAATTAATATGAGATATATGGGTTTTGTGTGATGAAATAAGCAAGATAGCTCTGTACTATAAATCATAGAGGGTTAAATAGCCTAAACGTTTGAACTAGTGTTGAAACTATAAACAACAACTTGGCTAATTTCCATTTGATTAGTTTCATTTAAAATATAATAGAATTTTGAAATGAAAAAAAGAGAATAACCATATAGCTGTTAGCTGAAAACCTTCCATAAGGTATGAATAATTTAGAAAGGATGTATCTCTCAGCTGATTTCTCTGAGTCTTAAAAGAATGAGCTGTCACAGCAAGGAACATAGAAATTGCCAAAAATTTATACAAAAAAATATATTAATAAAAAGCCAAGAACAAAGGGAGAAAAAACCCACTTTAGATTGTCTGGAGAACAACTGATGAGGGCTGCTTGATAGAATTAGAGTGAGAAGAGCAGAGATAAAAAAAAAAAGAAATGAGGAATAACTCAATAGTTTTGCACATTATTGTACCCTCCTGGGCTCATCTAAGCATTACATGTATCTTCATAATTCCAGATTTTGCTGGCTGGGCTGTAAATGTAGCATAAATAATGTTTGCAAAGGACAAAATGGACACAGGGCATTCAGCCACCGAGCCCTGTAATGAGCAGTGTTAGAAGTCATTGAAGATTTAAGTGTAACTGATGCAGCATATGCCAAGACACCTGCCTCAGAGACATGAAGGTGATACAGGCCATTAAAGGATCCTATAAGACCTTAAACATGAACAGTTTAATGAAGATTCGTTGTCAAACATCTGCAGGACACATTCACGTGCTCCGCTTCATCACTGCGGGGGTGACTGTTGGATGATTAGTTATTATGATTCCTCTTGCCTTTATTGTTCTCAGAGCCACAAGGAGATCAAGTTTATTTGGGGCATTAATATACAGGATTATATCTATATTTCTGAGCACTGAGAAAATGGCACAGTGTCACTAATGAGCAAAATTGGCTTTATTGTTATCTGACTCATATTCTTGCTTCCCCGTGGCTTCTGAAAGTATGTTTTCCTCCATTGTAAATAATCTAAACTCAAACAGCTAAAGCTGTGAATGATATATTCAGCATTATTATAGAAGTTTTAAAGCAGTCACAGTTTGAGTTTAAACGAAAGTACTAAATGGATCAATGCCAAAGTCTAGAGCTTCCAGTTAGAGAGCACTCTCATCATGATAAAGTGCATGGCTCTGATTCCAGAATGCTAAAAGCAGCAATTATAAAGACAACCAGCAGTGTATTGGCATGCTCATCCAACTCTGAATTAATTAATACTAATATATAAGCAGCTCTGATAAAAGAGTAGACTGGGAGGTGGAGGGGAGCAGCACAGCAGGAGGGGTGTTTGAAGTTTGTGTGGCGTTAGTGTTTGCCATGTTGTGGCTCTGTGTGAATGATGGATGACTCCTATAGAGGTATTTGACTTATTTCAACTGTATAACCACCAAAAATCTGTTTATATTAACAGCAGAAAGAAAGTGGAGATAAAACAATGTATGCAGGAATACATTTCTACTCTAAATTTGATCCAGAACATACATGAGATCCACATTAAAGAAACTCTGCAGCAGAAAACTAATTAGAGTTTGAAAATAAAGAAAAACATAGTAAGGTACGCTATCCTTTCTTTCAAAGGGCTTCAAACATTTTCTAATATAAAATTTTAAATTTAGATAACTAGATGAATGTCAAATTATCCATGGTCTGCTGCCTATCCAGGATGATAATCAGGAGACTTGAACATAAATCCTCCCTGTTTATACTGTGGTTCATCCAAACTTCCCTAAATATGTTTTTAGATGTTGCTTTAAGATTTCAACATGATGCCTTTTATCAGTTAAAGTGCATCCATCTCCCCTGTCGCAAAACACTCCAGAAACACAATTCTGCTATACCTTTACTTCATATTATGGCCAGAAAATGTGATTTCCGTTATGTTAGACAAGGTCATGACTTCTGCAGATGTCGGTCTTAGCTCACTGAAGATATTTGCTAACATTTTTTCCAAAAAGAACATATAGTTCTAAAACGGACCAAGGAGATAACTAAGAGTCATCCTGATAAGGAAGGAAGGAAGGAAGGAAGGAAGGAAGGAAGGAAGGAAGGAAGGAAGGAAGGAAGGAAGGAAACAAAGCTCTTTTAGTCTCCTATATGCAATCCTGGGTCATTGGCATAACTATTTCTTTAATAAGACAGATCAAAGCATTAATTTGTTTTTTTTTGTTTTTTTGTGAACAGCCTCATGGATTTTAAAATATATTTTGTTTGAAGAATCGGTGTTATGTGTATAAAAACATTTTTTTTTTCAATCCTGTCAGGTGCAGTTTTTGATAATCTAAACCATTTTAACAGGTGATTAAATGTTGTCCAGATTGTTTGACAGTAATCAGGCCCTTTGAATTCCGTTAATTCACAAATCATACACCGGCTTTAACATCATTAGGTTGTCATGGTGCACAGCCATGTGCTTACACTATTGAGAAGAGCAACACCACAACATCTGAAAATCCAGTTAAGCAGTAGAAAACAAACACATGGCTTTGAACTCTTGATTGCTTAGCATAAGAAATAACAATCCATCTTCAAACCCTAACATTAAATTAGGAAGGTAGCTGCAAAATTATACGATATTTTAAAAGGGTTTGCATTCTTGAATATCTGATCAGCAACACATGCTCAGAATTAGTGTCTTTGATTAAAAATCATGCCAAAGGTTAATCTTTTCATGCAGGCAAATTTATAGCCTTACCACTTCCTCTTACTCACCACCAGCCATCATGGGGTGTGATAAAATGCACATGTGTTAAGGGTCCTTTTTTTCTTTACTTTACACTTTTAAATCTGGCCTTTAAATGGATTCAACACCATCTGTCATTGCTTCATTGTGCATCAGTTTCCTATTTAAAACTGGTTATTAGCCATTAGAGTCCGCTGCTGTAGTGCTTATGCTCAGTCAATCAGTGTGACAGATAGGAATAATGTTGTTGTCCAGTTGCAATTCGATGTTGACAAGTTCTGAGCAATTATTTTAATTGACCTTAGCTACTGCATCATAACAGCCAGCTGTTTTTTTTCTTCCTAAAACTCTTGGATAACATGTTTTTAAGCTGTCTAGGTGAGGATGACAAATTAAGACTGATGAAATAATGTCATATTTAGTTATACTAATGAGTCTTACAGTATATGCTGCAATTCTTTACACCTCTTACAGGCTGCGCTGTAAACATCCAGCTAATTAAAAAAAAAACTCAACAGCCATGGACAGATCTTTAATCTCCCTTAGAATCCCAACATCTTTTAGAAGGCCCTTAATTACCTCTTGGCAATTAGAAAAGACTGATGGTGCTTATATGCAGAGGGTTTCAGCTTGACATAAACATTTGGAAGCACCTATAAAGTGTAAGTGGGCCAAATCTGGGTCAAACCCACACAGTTTGCAAAGAAAAAACATTTGGGAGATGTGCAGCTAAAAATAAACCACTGATCTTGATAAAGAAATTAGGTACAGTTCTGTCTCAAGGCCAGTTTGGAAAGATAGATTAGATTATGCAGAATTTCCTATTTTAGGCTCAATAAAATTCATTTTATCATTTAAATCATCTTCAGTGTCTAGTTCCGTGAATGTGGAAATAAGGGAAATTATTTGTTTTTCCTGAATGAGGCTGTTTTCCATTGATATTTCTTTATTGGTTCTAAAGAAAAGTATAATAAATGGTTACAAGACATTACACAAGTACATTTTTGGGGAAGCTTTGCACTCATTCAGTTATTATCTATTATAGCCAAGCAGGGGAGGATCTAGGATTCTAGGAGATCAGGGGCTTAGCCCCGAGGGTGAAGATGAGCGTGTAGACTTTCTGCTAAATCCCGTTCTAATGTAAAATATGACAGATTACTGGATTAAAGAAATTTCTAGTATACTACATGCTATCACACATAACAATTCCAGCTCCATAACATGGGAAAAAAATTAATTTACCTGCAAGTCTTTAACTGTGTTTATTTCTTTCTTCAACAACAAGCTGTGTGGAGACATTTGATCATTATTTGCTTTATGAAGGGGAAATCATATATTTTAGCCACCTGATATAATCTGCTCCCCAATAACATGGGAAAAATTAAATAAATCCTGTGAATTTTGAAACTGTCATTATTTTTTAAATATTATGTTTGAAACATTTATTATTTTATATTTTGAAATCTTAAATAGTTAATAAAAATATGTCAATTCTCAATTCAAAATGTCTGGAATAGCATTACTTCAGACATTTTGAATTGAGAAAGCTCTCTGGATGGAAAACGAAACATCTTCAAACTTGGAAAACAAAGTCCAGCTGTTTTGGTTTGAACTTTTCTTTTGAAATATATTTGTAAATTTTTAGATAAACATTTAAACAGAAAAGAAATTTCATAAAGATCATCAAAGGGGAAACGGATTATATCAGGTGGCTAAAATATACGATTTCCCTCTCATAACTTTGGCAAATAATGATTTAATCAGTGATGGGACTAACGGCGTTGAAAGTTACTAACGCCGTTACCTTGTTTTAGTAACGAGTAATCTAACTAATTACTTTGACTGTAACTATAACGCAGTTACCATTGCAGACACCCCGTTACTGCGCGTTAGTGCAGATTTGTGCAGAAAAAAATATTGTTTGTGCTACTTTTGTGATATTAAAGATTATTTTTTAGGTCATCCAGAGGTGCGCGCCTTGTCATGAGAGAGGGGAGGATGAGAATGGCTGATGTATAGTGAGATTCCGTCTGTCAGTTGGGTAGGTGGGTGTTTCCGCTGGTGGGTGTTAACGTACAGCACACACAGAGAGATGGAGAGTGAGGAGGATCCAGCAGCAAACAGCGTTTTTCTGATGGAAATACCGGTGTTACGTCGAGCTGCGTTTCCCCATCAGATACGGTTTCCTCTGCATCTCCGCACAGCTCAGGCGGCACGAGTCACCGCGCAAGCGACAGGAAACGCGCATGCTCGCTAAAGGCGCGCACCAGTCGCCCTGTGCTCGCGCCACAGGAGAACTATGGAGAGCGTGAACGATCAAATGATAGCCTATATGGAGAAAGGGAGAAATCTGGATGGATGGATGGATGGATGGATGGATACTCTGCCTTCTCAACCTACTGTATTTTTTATTTTAAACATTATTTGATGGCCTTTGTGGCAGGGATGGAGATCCATATTTTATGTCACACACAGAGTATACATCTAGATAGATAGATGGATAGATAGATGTTGCAGTATCTATAACAACCCAAACACACAGGATTTCAGAATTAGACATCCCCAGTTATTAATTTCACCAGATCTGAATGCCCTGTTAAAAAACTTCACATGGTGTTCCCCCCTGATGTCATTTACATTGAGTTGCAATAAATGCTAAACTCTCTGCAGGTTCTTGTCTTTGTCATCCGCTCTATTCAGCTGGCTTTGGAATCACACCGCGAGAAGGTGGGGGCTGGGTGGTGAGGGGTACGGGGGCGAGAAACGCAAAAGTAACGCAATAGTTACTTTTACTAGTAACTAGTTACTTTTATTGTGGAGTAACTCAGTTAGTAACTCAGTTACTTTTTGGGAGAAGTAACTAGTAACTATAACTAATTACTTTTTCAAAGTAACGTGCCCAACACTGGATTTAATGTCACCAAATCCACAGGATTTGTTGTTGATGATGAGAGGAATAAACACAGTTAAAGATTTGTAGGTGAATTAATTCCTTCCCATGTTATGGAGGAGGAACGGAATATTCCAGGCAGCTGAAATATCCATTCTCTCCTCTCCTCCTCCCATATGTTTAGGAAATAAACAGCAACTGTTTCCAAATTCTCAAAAAATTTTATGTTTGATAGCATGTAGTATACTAGAAATTTCTTTAATCCAGTAATCTGTCATATTTTACATTAGAACGGGATTTACCAGAAAGTCTACTCTCTCATCTTTTCTGGAAATCTTAATTTTTGTGTCCTGCTATCAGCCAGTTTCCGTCCTCTTATATCAGCAGTGAAAAATGATAAATACTTCTGACTTTTATTTCTGTCAGGCTTAACTGACAGAAGTTGGAAAAAGACAGATTCTCTTGGCGTTTAAAAAATAACACAAAACAGCTTAAAAGGACCTCGTCTATTTATTTATTTTACAATTTTATAGACAACAGCTGCTGATTAAACTGGATGTTACAACATTGACATGAATGAAAAGGGCTGCAACTAACGACTATTTTGACAGTCGACTAGTCAGCGACTATTGAAACGATTAGTCGACTAATCGGATAATTATTACTTTTTTCTTAAATTCAGCATGAAGTTGATTTAATTATGTGGCACATGATAATGAACACAAAAAAGATGGTTACAATGAAAAAAACTTATTTTATTGCACATACTGTGGATTTGTACAAAAATTAAATAAAAATGTCCTAACTTCAATTAGGCACAGTGCTCAGTCAACCGAGACATAAATTCATAAATAAATAAACCTCTGTCCATTTTTTAGGGACAGGCAAATAAATGATTAATAAATTAAAATCAAATAAACATTTCCCCTGTAAACCAAGAACAGGCTCATTAGCAGCAGCAGAACATTAAATAAAACAAAGATGTGCATTTTGTGAAGTACATTCAGTGGTCAACTGTCTGTTGCAAAAGACTGGCTGGTCCAAACATCACACGTCAGTGTGATGGAGCTGCTGACCTCTTTTAGGATCTCCTTTACCTTTAAACATAAAAGTTGATTTTTGTAAATATTTAAAGAGCAAAAACCTACAAATCAACAGAAACTATTCAACATAAAAGTTTTATTGCAGCTGCTCTATCATACTACCAAAATTAAGTATTTCAGATATTTTAATACATAATATGTAAATATGTAATATATTAATTACATATATAATTGCTTTTAAATGACATTTGTGATTGCTTGTATGAAATGTGTGTGCGTTGGTGGGTGGGGGTGATTGATTGCCAATATGAAATACATAATTGCTATTAAATGAAATGTGTGATTGCTTATATGAACTCTGTGTGTGTGTATTTTAAACAATTACCTTCAGAATATTGTATTGTATTTCTGCTCCATCAAGTGGGTGAAATGGGTCCTGGATGGCAGGATATAGTCGGGGTTGAACTGGGCTATCATCTGTTGAAACCCAGCACCGTCAACCAATTGAGTGGCCTTATATCATAGATGAGCATCTGCAGTACTGACTCAGTGAGGGCAGCCGCCTGCTGCGGGGGGCACGTCTGCCTCCTTTGCAGGAAGGGGTCCATGGTGCTTCTCTTCTTCGGACTGCGTGCATTTAATTTAAAATATGTTTGTCAGGCAGTCTGGCATTACACTCAAGCTCTTTTTAATAGCAAAAATGAGCTTATAAAATGCACAATGTATGTCATTAAAACTGCATTGGCTTAAATGTTACTTGCATCTTACCGAGGTGAGTCAGACTCCGTTTCGTTCAACTCCCCGACGTGCTTTCTCTTTAAATGTTCGTGCATCACCGAGGTCTGCTTTGCAAACCTTGCAAGTAATCTTTTTATTCGCCGTATCCAGGCTAAAATGCTCCCAAACTTTAGAAGTCTTGGTACGCGTACCTGATATTGACGCCGCCATATTTGTATGTTACCGCTCAGAGACAGAGACACTACTGCGCATGAGCGACTCTCGGCAGAGATCATAATCAAGTGAAATGCCACACTCTGTTGGAAAAACACGTCTGGCGACAATAGTCAACAATGGAATTCATTGTTGACAATTTCTATCATCGATTTTTGTCGACAATGTCGACTAATCGTTGCAGCCCTAATGAAAATGGTCCCATCCGCCATGTTCACCTCTCTGGCTTCAATGCGCGCTCCCGACACAAGGAATGCACAGGAATGCTACAGGCTGCTTTCCTGCACATGCTGCCACTCTCTGGTGAATTCCAGTACTGCACATTTTACTCTGATCAGCTCAGAAGAAAGATCCGGGGCTCTTGGGGAAACATCCGGGGCTGCAGCCCAAGTAGCCACCCCCTAGATCCGCCACTGTAGCCAAGTCTTCATCCATCCATCCATTTTCTTACACGCTTGTCCCGAGTGGGGTCGCGAGGGGTGCTGGTGCCTATCTCCAGCAGTCAATGGGCAAGAGGCGGGGTACACCCTGGACAGGTCGCCTGTCCATCGCAGCCAAGTCTTCATCTCATTACATTTTCTAAATATGATTGTAAATTTGAAGATTTGATAATCTGTTAGCCTGATTACAAACAGCTAGAATACCTAATGGCCCCAAGTTTACTAGCAAAAGCAAGGGATTCTGCTAAATCATCAAAGCATTAAATTAGTTCAGAAAAAATGGAAATAAGCAGAAACATACTTTCCCTGAATTAAAACGAAATACACTGGGAAATATCTGTTAAAAAGCAGTAACTGACAAATATGTTTGGAGTATGTTGAAGGGCTTGTGCCGAAGGAAGGATCTTAGTAAAAGCTGACATGCTGTCAACAAAAGGCTGAAAAATTTATAATTTTTTCTATCCTAAAGGACAAAAATACTACTCTTATTGGGAGATAAACAAAATATTTCACCAATAATTTATTCTCAAAGTAGGGTTGGGAGCTGGGTGTACACTAATAATTTTAACCTTGGTATTGTAGGGTGTTTGCCAGCAGGTAAGTGGCTCACACTGAAACCAAGGTTCAGTATCAAAGCTCTTTAAGTTTATAATCCAAAAGACCAGGCTTGTTCTACTATATGCAACTATGAAACCCTTTACCTATGGTGCCAGCGTTAACACAACTGCAATTTCCAGAACATAATGTTAAGTTAGCATGAACACACCACCACGATAAACAACCCTCTTTAACACAAAACTAGGATAATATGGTGATTTTTTTTCTGTATCCAACATTGTAGCATGGCATAGACAATTCACGTTTGCAGTTTGAAGAACTCCTGCTTGCTTCTGATGATTTCCTTTGGCTTCAGCACAAATTTGACGAATAGCTAACCAATGAGTGTTTGCGTTATATGACTCATCCAATTACATTAGTTATTCACTAGATTAGATAGTTATTCACTAGACATTCACTAGATGTGGATGGCGCCAATGATCTGCATTGGCTGGTGAACACAATGAAATAAATATTTATAAACATTAAACCAGGGGTAACCAATCAAAAATCAGTGGTGTCTGAATAAAGAAAATCATCAACCAGTAAAGGTCCAGAGACATTTTTATTGATCTGTGACTTTAAACAGAATTTAACACTGAAATAAAATTAGGTATTTATGCATCCATGTTATACATAGATTTTTTAAATAAAATAAAAAAAATTGCATCCCATGCTATCTCAGAGGAGTTGACACTTGTATGACTGTTTTCCTGTATATCCATCAGTAGTTAAAGGACAAGGGTCCGCAAATGCTAGTTCTGCCTGTAAAACAATGACAGCGCAATTGTCGCCGTATGATCTGAAGCCTTATTTGGGGCTTTTAAACAGGCTTTGGCAAAACTTTGATAATTTTCTGCTGTAATATTATAGATTTTTTAGAATAAAAAGCTAGCAGATGTGCGTGATAAAAAAACAGAAATACAATTATAGAACATTCAGTATTGTAAGAAAGCCCACACTGTTTCTGAATAAATACATTATTGTATGAGTTAAGTTCTGTTCCGTTTATGTCTCTTTCCTTGTAAGTATGAAATGTCCCATGCTCCTGAATGCACCATAGCTATCTGACGCTCGCAAATGAATCACACTGGTCTGTGTGCACTGTGATGTGTAGATGCGCGTTTGATTTTCCGCTTAAGACAAAGCTTTGCAGTTTCAAAACTCATGTCGGCTGTCACTGCTTATTGTTGTGTGTGAATAACAAGAGACTACAAAAAATTAATCAGCCGTACCTCGGACAGTTTCTTTGGATTTAATGTTGTTCATTACACCCGTACTTTTGTAAATGAATCTGCCACAATTTTTTTCCCACGAGAGGAATATTTAAATGTTTTTATATCATTAATATAACAACAAGTAGCTCCATTGGTCATATTTTTATCCGGTTTCCTCGTCGATAGTCAAAGTTGTACAGACAGACATGCACTTTTTGGCCAGACTTCGGTCTGCTAATCCATGACCTCTGCATTAAACCAAAGCCAACAGTAATGAGTAACGTTTGTTTTAAAAATGTAAGGAATAGAAAGTACAGATATTCATGTGAAAATGTAATGAGTAGAAGTCAGACGTAGGAAGAAAAATAAGTAATGGAGTAAAGTTAGTAGATTCCTAAAAAGTGTACTTAAGTACAGTAACGAAGTATTTGTACTTCGTTGCTTAACACCTCTGGAATTCAAATGAGCCATTTAAATCTAGATTAATCTAGATTAATTCAAAGATTACAGTGAGATTAATCTAGATTTAAAAATATATCTATCTGTGTGCTTTAAATAACTGACATTTATTTAATACTTTCTATAAAAGCCTTTGTTGGCAATAATCGCTTGAAGTCGCCTCCTGTATGGAGAAATTAGCTGCATGCATTGCTCAAGTGTGATTTCGGCCCATTCTTCCACACAAACAGTCTTTATATCTGGAAGGTTTCATGGGCCTCTTTTATGAACACTGATCTTTAGTTCTTTCCATAGATATTCTATTACATTAAAGTCAGGTGATTAGCTGGGTTATTCAAGGAGCGTTAATTTCTTTCTCTGAAACCAACTAAGAGTTTCCTTGGCTGGGTGTATTCTCCCAGTATTTCAAAAGGCTTGTCTCAAATTTGTGCAGCAAACTGTAAACGAACATCCTTTTCTTTGGTCCTGCGTATTGATCGTGCATACAGGCCATGGCAGATGAGTGCATTACTTATTGTTGTCATTGAAACAAGTGAACATGCTATGTCTAGATTTTTCTGAAGCTCTCCAGAAGTGGTCTTTGGCTCTTGGATAACTCTTCTGATAATTGTTTTCACTCCTCTGTCAGATGATCTTGCGAGGAGCACCTGGTTGTGGTTGGTTTATGGTGAAATTATGGCCCCAACATTGCTCACAGCAACATTCATACGTTTAGAAATAATTCTGTAACCAATGCCACCATTAATGATGGAAGGTCTTGAGAAAGCTCTTTACTTTTACCCATCATGACCTGCTTCTTGCATGATACCAGAGACACCTTTTTATAGGCCATCATTTGGGACTGAACCAATTGATATTAATTTGCACTGACAAGGGGCAGGATTGCTTTCTGGGAGATTTCGGCTATTATCTTGAGGCTTTCAAGGCCTTTTTGAACCTCCTTTTTTTAACGTGTTCAATACTTCTTTGTGTCTCTTCACTTTATTACACATAACTTAATTTCTGGGCATTATGTTTTGATTTCTTTGTGAGGATTGCATGGATTCTTACCAACATCTCGTGAAAATGTCATGTCAATGTCACCTCTAGAAATATATTTACTGAGAAAAATGGTGGCAGGTTTAATATTTATTTAATCTGCTGTATCTCTCCTTGGTCATAAAGAGACTTTATAGAGCGTGTTTCATTGTTTGAACATTGTTTGATGATAATCTCTTTTAAGGAGAGCAGGAGGATAACAAAAAACATCACTGAGTAGCTCAGCCGGTTGAGTGGGTAGCCACCTTAAAGAGGCTTAAATTACCTATCATAGCTGAACTTGGTTCAAGCATTTCATTTTCTTCTTTCCTGTCCAACAACTTTCCAATAAAACCTACAAGTTTCATAGAAAATCCCCCAAAAAGAAATAAATAAAGGACATCAATTTTCCTGACATGCTGTGACCCTGAGATCGTTCCAGCAAAGGGGGACCTCACAAATGTGCTGTCAAGTTATACGTTAAGCATATGTCCTTCAAACTCTTCAGGTCTCCTTTTTCAGTGAAACAAGGACGCAAGCCAGGCTGGATGCCAAATATGGCAACAAACCTCTGCAGGTACTTTTTTTTTAGACAAATGAGGCGATCATGAGAACCCTCTCCAATATATGGTGTAAAATGTCACTCTATTTAACTGTCATCAAGTCACAGCGCATTGATGGAAAAATGTGATTTGAAACAGTTATTTTCTGTAGGGTGATAATCTTCATCTCTGATCTTTTTTACGTTCCCAATTCACAAAAAACAATTATAGATACTTACTGCTTTACGACGCCACTACATTGTATAAATTATTTCAATTGCATACAATATTTAATTAATATACTGATTTGGGTTATTTCTACAATATAGAAAAAACATGAATTCCTAAAATCCATGTTTTGAGCTTAGGAAGTGAGAAATAGTCACAAATTTTCTCTTCACCTTCTTCCCTAATATCTTTTGATTTCTGAAAGCTGCAACCTTGCTGAATGGCGAAAGTTTTCCAGACTTTCTGTCTAATTTTCATCATAAGGGAAAACATTTCCAGTATATTTAAGGATGTTTTCACAAAATATAGAAAACTCAAACACTTAATAGAAAATTATAATGTATCTTTGAAAACAGGATATAAAATTTGCTGAATAAAAACTCAATTTCAGTGCAGTCCTTTCACTGTTCCACTGAGAAATTCGCAAATGAGAATAACAAGAATTTAACAAATGGTTGATGAACAAAAAGAAAACACAAATGTGTAGAAGGAAGTGTCATACTTAAGTCTCTTTGGATGCTTTGAATAAATAATCCAGCTTAAACCAGACATATAACTACACCTAAAATATACACATCCATTTTTATAACTTTTTGATTTAAACTAAACTGAAGCTTTTAAGTTTTAGGTCAGGAATTACACAACAAAAAAAAATTTTAGATGCTAAATGCAACAATGAGAAAGTGTTTTAATCCATTAAAAATCTTCATATCATGTACAAAATAGCCTGATGATGATGCCATTGTGTTAAAAACTTCTGGTAGATTATTCAAAACATTTCAGATGAGTGGAGGCAGACCCATAGATGGTGTTTAAGGCAACGCTTCAGATTCCCTGCTTAAGATAGTAGATCAGAAAATAAGTAAAATACACATTTTTACAAAATAGAAATTTTCGCAAATTTCCTCATAGAGCAAAGACCGACATTTGTTGGACATTGCTAAAAAGCAATGAATTACATCACTTGCTATTCTAGCATTTAGGAAAAAGAAAACATTCTAGTAATCCTAACTGACAGAAAAAGAGAATTTCTTACACTGAGAGAAAAAAACGTTATGTATAAAGGGCCAAAAGTGTTTTTTTGTTTTTTTGGTCTATCTATACAAGCATAAGACTACCCTGGGAAATCTTCTTACATTTATTGTCTGGCAGTAAATTAAGCAGAAAATGGTCAAAATAAATATTTAGATGTTTTTACAGAACAAAGAGGCTTGGCTTGATTGAGATTTCAAATCTATGCATGGTTTTCATGATTCAAAAGCATCGGACTCACTAAGAATGCTTATTCTTGATTGACACTGTAATGCCAAAATATTGGACATTAAGGACCAATGTCCAGGATGGTTTTGTTTGAACATTGATGGAAGAGGATACAGTTTTGCAATGTTATACTCTTCAATCCAACTGGTGCAAACCGGTACTCAGAAGACCATCAAAAGACACTTTCACTGGGACACACGATCCTGCCCCTCACCATGCTTGGGGACAAAACATCAGCGCTATACTTGTCTCATCCACTTTTGCAGTATCTCCAAGGCCACCCATATTGGGGCGACCTAATGACTGCCTTCTGAATGCCAAAGTTAAATGGGCTAATTGGTAATCTCACAATCAGACTCTGCAAAACAGACTTTTACCAAGTTTTTCACTGAGTTTATGGGAAACTTTGAGATGCTACAGAGCTGATGCTCTTGGAAGGAAACTTCCCTCTTGCAGGCTTGACATGCTAAGCTTTGAAGACAACCCGCATTCTCTAAACAAACCTCAACAGAGGCTAAAAGTCTGGCAAATTTACAGAATTAAAAGCTAAACAATTTGTGATGTAGCTGTTTTTTATAAAGCTAGAACAAACTTTATTTCACCAAGGGTTTATGCGCTAATAGAATGTTAACTTCTGCAACTCTTATTAGATTTGATTGCCAAAGTAAAAACTAAAGAGTACTTTTTAAAACAATTCCCTTGTCTGCTAGCCCCCTGCTCCATTGTTTCATAAGCTAAGCTTAAGTTAATTGATGTTCTGGTTTTAACCCTTATTTTCCTTCATTTTCCATTGTGTACATACATAGCCCAGTTTAATATTAATAGTTTAGTCAGGAGTTTTAAAACTGAGCTGCTTTTTGCTCGTAGTTAAATAATTGTTGATAATAAATTCAGAAATTTTGAACAGAAGTTAATATGAGTGTTTTCGTAATGTGTGCAGAGTTTACTTTTTTTCACCATGATTTGTGCTCGACTCATACTTTCTTTTGTTCTAATACACAGCCAGTTGGCCATGCGCTCACAGAACAATATATGTCAGACCAAAAGTTATTGTATTAAATAACATGTGTCTTCCCCACTGAATTAGGCATTGAATGTATGGTTACTGCATAACAGATCAACATATCTTAGGAAAAGATGTTGCAGAGAAAGAAAAGGGTTCTACTAGCTCTAGTCTTATTTGTTTTAGAAATAAAAAGTTTGCAGTTTGCGGAATAAACAATTAAGTATAAAAAAATTAGAGCCTAGCCACATTTCAGAAGTTAGAGTTCTCCACAAAAATAAGAGGTGCAATGTTTGCAAAATACACAGAGAACAATATCCGAGACCTTTCACCAAAATGGGTTTACCAAGCAATGACTCACTAGGGTGGCTGTACTTTGGTACATGCAACAATTATCGTCTGACATTCAAAATGTTTAAAATTCATGAACTAAAAAGTAGCGCTACATTACCATTAGAAGAAAGCTTTGCTTTTTTTTAATAAGGCGTTTTATTTACTTGGTGACACAAAAGGAGCAAAACATGTGATGTGCCTCAGTAGGGGTTTATTTCAGTTGCAAATGTATGCCACTATCTGCATTTCTTTTTATTTGTGCTACAGTTGAGTTGTCATTGGTGGACTTGGATGCAATAATAAAAGCTTGACTTCACAGCAAATCATTAAATGTGCAGTCCTCATTAAAAACTGGCACATTTCAGCTGTGAAAAGATGACTGTCGCTTATCTATTTTTTTCTAGAGTATGCTTCAGTCCTTTCTGTTATTAGATTTCTTTAAATAGCTGTGTCCTTTTAGTCTTTGCCTAAGGAGCACAGCTTGGTTAAGTATACATATGTTAAGAGTTTAAACAAAATTCCAGAATACCACTGCAAGGCCTAAAAGCCCTTTAAACAAGCTTATTTGTATTTATTGGACTTGTTTTATAAGTTTAATCAGATTTATTTGCCTCTAAGATTGGATCAAATTGTGGATGCATAATTAAACACTACAAAACGAAATAAATGGCTAGTTTTTAAACAAAATGTAGTATGTTAGGAGCTGTAAGCATGTAAAGCAATACAAATTCCTACAAAGTGATACCCCAAAGATCATATGTATTTATTTTTCATCGGTTATGTTTTAAATCTAATTCTTTTTTTTTTTTCTTTTGGACCTATTGCTGCAAAACTTGACTGTCTCTGAACGCCTGGATGGATGCATTAGGATGTATATATTTAAATCCCTGGAGCTGAAATACTCGTGCAAACTGAAAGAATGATTGCCCAGTTCTTCATCTCTCATCACCATGCACTTTATGTAACTGTGTCTGTCATAAAATCCTTAAGGGAGCCCTGGCCCACAATGTTATATTGGTTTATCATAAGATTGGATGTATTTTATGGCTGCTAGAATTATGTTTTCCAGCATCCAAAGCAAGCGGCCGGTAATGGAAGTTTTTACTTTCTAACAGAACTATGGCCTTAAAGCCAGAGAGGGGGGGGGGGAATCAATCTTTCTGCAAGAGCTTTCATTCTTACTCGCCTCCCTCTGAGATTCACCCTTTCCTTTTTCACCTTGAGCTAATTTGCACTTGCAGTTTAGTCTTAGCTTATAACTCTGATAAAATTTAATAACAAAGGAAAAAAGCAGGGTCAAAAAAGTATTCAAGAACATGTAAAACAAGGGGATTACCATGGACATGTTTCACAGCTGTTTGTTTTTTTTCTAAAATTTTTAATTTGGGGTCTTTTAAAAGTCGAGAAGCCATAAATAGTTTGCACACAGTAAAGCATCATTATTCACTTTAAACCAAATCAGTTGGCCCAAGATTAGAAAGAAAAGATCAAAGCAGATTCCACTAATTTACAAAAGCTACAGTTTAGATACACAGGAAACTAAGCTGCTATCTTCTTGTGATTTAATTTATAGCATTGCTTAATATAGTAATAATCATACCAAAGCAAAGTAAAGATCTGTCACAATCAAAAATAATTCAGCAGTGGTAAGTTAACTTTTTTACTTTCTTTTATTACTCTGTGAGGCCCTTACTTTGACTGGAAATGTGATTTATGTTTTATGTTCCATAATTTCTTGAAGAGAGGAAAAATACTGGTGGCACACATCTTTCTCTGTTTCCTGTCTAAAAATCATCAGCCTAATGGTGTTGTCATTTGGATTTCACTCCACTTTCGCTCTGATTCAGTTACTATGGCAACTGACCCTGAAAACTTACCTTGGTCGGGTCAGAGTTTAGAGTCAACTAAGTTCAAACATTGAGTCTTCTTGAATCAAACACCAGGAGGCAGCGTAAATTATTGAAAGTTAGTACCAATATATCAACAATGGCTTTTTGTTATTATTTTCATCACTGATCTACTATATCCATTTTTTCCTCCTCCTGAGGTTATTTTGTTTTGAGGAAATTGATAAACTTGCTGTCTGTCCCTCATTGTTTTAGGGAGGATCACTAAATTATCCATTTTCTGTCCTCCTGAACTCCTATCATGGGTAAAGTATTATATTTTTTATGTTTCATTCATTGTTTTTGCACAAGTCTGTCCCGCTTACCATATACATTATGTGCAAGTCCAAAACTGACTCTTTCCTCATGCAATTAATAGTTTTTTTTGTATTTTCCAACAAAGCGGATATTTTTTACTTAGTATCCGTGTCTCTCTTCCTGTCAGACCCATGAAATGGCCACTAAATTGCAACGTAGTCCAACTAAGCTGGACCTGGGGACTAAGTCAGACCTACAAGAGCCCCCTTGCGTAATATCAGGCCAGTGTGATCATCCCCATCGACTTTCAATGAGTGCTGTCGTATCGGACGCAAATTCGGATTCTGTGTCTTCAGGGTTTAAATTGACCTTCAGTCTTTCACAGAACAGCTTAAGTCATCTCCTACCTGTTCCTGGTCCATCCTTCTTGGGCCTGTGCTTCTTCAGCAGTAGTACAAAGTCGAGCCATCACCTGTCCATCTTAGAAGCTACACACAAAATAACCAGCATTGCAAAGAATCAGGGAAATACAAAATGACAGTCAATTGACTAATAAGCTATGCAATGTTTCAACAGTTTAAAAAATAAAGTATTTTTAATTTATTGCTCACTGGACTCTTCACACTTAAAACAGAAACTAAACCCAGTAATTTGGGTTATTCCCTTATCGCACATTTTAAAAAAAGTTTTCTTTTATCAGCTATTTCTTTAAGTTATGCACCCTGTGAAGCAGTTTTAATAGTTTTCAAGTAAAGGAAACCTGTAATGTCTGCAGAGAAGGACCCATGAACTCAATGGGCAGTGAGCTGACTACTTACAAAAGCACAGCTTCATGAGAACTCATTTTCCATTGCCCTCCATGAGACCACTGCACAATCACAGCAGGAGGTGCTGCAGCAGTCCGAGAAAGTTCTGCAAAAGTAGAGCTTCAAAAGCATCAGCTTCTATCTAATGGTGTTTAAAGTTTGCTGCTTACTGTGCCAGCATCAATATGCATGACTGACACTGATGTATCGGGCAGCATGATTACGCTGGAACATACCCCCCCATTCAGATGTTGCCGAGCACTCAACAACCTGTGAATCACTGCATTGTGTTTTCAATGCGACATTAACTCTGTTGCAACAGAAAACCCTCAACCAGCTTAAGGAGCTGTCAGTTTCACTGATGTATCAAATGCTGGAGTTTTATTTCATACATCAAAGGCAAAATCAAGCACAATTTTGTTTGACATAGATTAAATATAAATGAAGGGGGTGGCCTAAAAGAACCACTCATCAGAGCAGGATGGAATAACACACATACAAAAATAAACTAACAAACAGGGCAACACTTAAAAACCAATTGGATCATCTATTGCATGAGAATGTATAATATTGATCAAGCTACAGTAATCGAAAGTGATGTTTTTTCGTTGGTTCTTGAGTCTCTCTGAAAAACTAAGCATCATTTCAGCAGGTTATATTAAAATGCCCTGTGGCACAGCTGGACATGGCTTTGCATATGATAATGGGTCTGGGATCTTTAAACAGCAACACCAAGAACAGAAATGAGAAAAATAAGGGAAAACAGCAAGTTAGTTTTCCCATTAGTTTTAGAAAATATTACATAAATGTTTATTGTTAATAAACAGTTTGCTGCAGTAGTGCCTCAATAATTTAGTAAAGTTGGTACAAAATTATTCTTTTCTGTTGGCGAATGATTTGGTTTCATTAGTCACCATTTTTTTATTGTGTTTTTTTACTTTTGTTAAAAGCTTCAAATACACTCACCGGCCACTTTATTAGGTACACCTGTCCAACTGCTTGTTAAAGGAATAGTACACCCAAAACATGATTAGCCTTCATTTTCTACTCACCCCCATAATGAACAACACTCTGGAGTACTTTTTTGATATCTCAAATGCATCTGGAGATCTGGGAGGCTTTTTGCTGTCTTCTGACATTCAAATAATGGAGGTCCATAGTGCCCAAGGCAGAATGGTCCACAAAAAACGTGTCAATATTCCTCCATACTGCTCGTCCAATGTATTCCAAGTTTCCTGAGTGGGTAGCGTCCATAATTTACTCAAAACGAAGTCATTTAGAATGTTTTTAGAGCATAAACAGTAGTGTATAGGATTTCCTAAAAGCGCGTTCACGAGTCTACGGAAACCGCGGCAGACCAAACCAGATGAAAGTGCGCATTCAGCTCGGCAAAGAACTCATGCTCTTCCTCAACACTGAAGTCCTCAGACATTTTTCTTTCGTTGTTTCTTTCTTTGCACAGGTAAACCGCAAATTTCTTCTTCTACGCTTGCATTATCGGCAGAGCAGACGCTGAATGCGCACTTTCATCTGGGTTGGTCTGCCGCGTTTTCCGTAGACTCGTGAATGCGCTTTTAGGAAATCCTATACACTACTGTTTATGCTCTAAAAACATTCTAAATTTCTGCCTTTCTGCCTCGGGCGCCATAGACTTCCATTATTTGAATGTCAGCAGACAGCAAGAAGCCTCCCAGATCTCCAGATGAATTTGAGATATCAGAAAAAAGTACTCCAGAGTGTTGTTCAGCATGGGGGTGAGTAGAAAATGAAGGCTAATCATGTTTTGGGTGTACTATTCCTTTAACACTTAATTTCTAAGCAGCCAATCACATGGCGGCACCTCAGTGCATTTAGGCATGTAGACATGGTCAAGACAATCTCCTGCAGTTTAAACCGAGCATCAGTATGGGGAAGAAAGGTGATTTGAGTGACTTTGAACGTGGCATGATTGTTGGTGCCAGAAGGGCTGGTCTGAGTATTTCAGAAACTGCTGATCTACTGGGATTTTCACGCACAACCATCTCTAGGGTTTACAGAGAATGGTCCGAAAAAGAAAAAACATCCAGTGAGCGGCAGTTCTGTGGGCGGAAATGCCTTGTTGATGTCAGAGGTCAGAGGAGAATGGCCAGACTGGTTCGAGCTGATAGAAGGGCAACAGTGACTCAAATAACCACCCGTTACAACCAAGGTTGGCAGAAGAGCATCTCTGAAAGCACAGTACGTCGAACTTTGAGGCAGATGGGCTACAGCAGCAGAAGACCACACCGGGTGCCACTCCTTTCAGCTAAGAACAGGAAACTGAGGCTACAATTTGCACAAGCTCATCGAAATTGGACAATAGAAGATTGGAAAAACGTTGCCTGGTCTGATGAGTCTCGATTTCTGCTGCGACATTCGGATGGTAGGGTCAGAATTTGGCGTCTACAACATGAAAGCATGGATCCATCCTGCCTAGTATCAACGGTTCAGGCTGGTGGTGGTGGTGTCATGGTGTGGGGAATATTTTCTTGGCACTCTTTGGGCCCCTTGGTACCAATTGAGCATCGTTGCAACGCCACAGCCTACCTGAGTGTTGTTGCTGACCATGTCCATCCCTTTATGACCACAATGTACCCAACTTCTGATGGCTACTTTCAGCAGGATAATGCGCCATGTCATGAAGCTGGAATCATCTCAGACTGGTTTCTTGAACATGACAATGAGTTCACTGTACTCAAATGGCCTCCACAGTCACCAGATCTCAATCCAATAGAGCATCTTTGGGATGTGGTGGAATGGGAGATTCGCAACATGGATGTGCAGCCGACCAATCTGCGGCAACTGTGTGATGCCATCATGTCAATATAGACCAAACTCCCTGAGGAATGCTTCCAGCACCTTGTTGAATCTATGCCACGAAGAATTGAGGCAGTTCTGAAGGCAAAAGGGGGTCCAACCGGTCACTAGCATGAGGTACCTAATAAAGTGGCCGGTGAGTGTATAAACATTAAGGATAAATTTTTTTTTATTGAAAAAGCTTAAGTCAGGGATTTTTCTGGTATTTTTACGGTCACTGTGCAGCATATTTTAGATTTTGCCCCCACAAATAAACCATCAATATAAACTAAAAGGAAGAAGCTGAGACTCCTCTATGACGGAGGGATTAAAGTTCTGCATGTGAATAACATTGACTGAAGCAGAATCATGTTCTATAATGAAGTAAAACCCTTTAATATTTTAGTTTTCAAACAAACTTATTTGTAAGCCAACAAGTTAAGTGTTTGGAGTATATAATATGATATTATTTAAAAGCATCTGTAACTTTAAAAATCAAAAGCGACAATGACTTGAACCGTTTTGTCCTGTTTCAATCAAAAAAATCTATTTCATTCTATATGAAAGACCAAATAGTGCATAACTGTGACTTCAATAGTAAAGGATAAAAGTATTGAAAATGTATTTGTATTATTTCAAATCTGACAAGTGTATCAAGCACTGATTTGTAAATCCCATGTTGAATCCTTGAAGTACCACCTTATGTTGTTCTTTTGGTCAATAGTTACACTAACTATTAGAGAACGATGTCAGTACATATGCTTTGCTATACCGTATAGCTGAATGTTATTTAGTATTTATCTATTAGTTGAACAATCACCCATTTTAAATCTTTTGCAGCCTTTTTTTTTTTAGCTCCAACACTTTCACCATGTCCACGTTCCCTATTTGAGCCAGTTAGGTTCAGCGTTGCCTTTCTTATCAATACTGCAATACGGCTCCTCTTCCCTCCTTAAAAGACATTTCATCCCAGCCCTGCGTGTCCCGAGCCTGTAACGTCATAAATGACCCCTCACGCCCCTCAATAGGCTGTTCTCCCTGCGGCCTTCTGGGAAAAGGCTTAGAAGCATCCGATGCAGGTTGAGCAGATTCCAGAACAGCTTCTTCCCCACTGCCATCAGACTGCCGAATGTTGAATAAACCGGGAAAAAAAATGAAAAAAGCGCTGAATGTTTGAAAAGCTGTAAATCATATCTCAGTCTTATGTTTACATTTGATCACCATGTTTACATTTTATCACTGCTGTACTTTTAGAAATGGAAATGTCTTGAGAGCTGTAGAGAACAAAATTTTGTTTTGTATACACCCTGTGTGCACAAAATGATAATAAAGTTTGTTCAAATTTAGGTCTAAGTCTAAGTTATGGAATTCCTATTTGCAATAGTTTTACGTTTTTATACATCCCCAGCTCTATCAAATTGATAAATATGTTCTAGTCTGATTTGGCGATTATATGCTAAAATACTGTATATATGGTTAGATGCTGTGTTGTTTTTGACAGCCATCTTAGATTTAGTCTTAGTTCTCAAATTCAGGATGACAACTATTAGTTTTAGCCACATGTTAGCTATTACTATGTGTGATCATTTTAGTTGGTTTTAGTCAAATAAAACTCAAAAAGGTTTTAGTCTAGTTTTATGTTGCAATTCATAAAACAGGTAACCTTTACAATTTAAAATAACATCCAGATTCTTTACCAGCTCTTGCTTAGACACTACAATAGCTGGGTATAGAATGCTGCCATGCAGTTCATCATTGCTGTTAGGCAGAAAACTTTGATTTATAGAGTTAAAATAAACTTTTTTATGAATTAATTCCCTACTTTATACAAAAGTGTGTCACAAAAGCTGTAAAAATAGCAAATCTAGTTCAACACGTCATATTGGTTAATATAGCAGACAGACAAGTTAACAAAATTTACAATAAAGGAATGGTTTTAGACAGACTGTACAGTACAAGATTTCCATTCAAAAGCAAACACTTGTTGATCTACTAAGAATTATGCATTACACACAGAACAATCAGTCATTATTACTCCAAAAATTCCAAACATTCTTCTTTCCACTTTGGCAACCCTTGGTTACTGCTGCTCAGGGCTAAAAGTAATCTAAATTCATAGGAGTCTGACATAAAAATAAAAAAATGCACAGAGAATCTACGTAATAGCCTTATAATACCATGGGAATCTGGAACTAAATTTCAATATGTTAACTAAAATGTTGAAATATTCAAATAGATAGAAACAAGCACTATGAGAGAGAAATATTCAAAGATCTATGTACCTTTTCATCTGGGTTTTTGTCCAAAAATAAACTGAATGCAATTAAATATTTGCATTGGATATATTCAGGGATTCCTTTTGGTTGAAATTAAAGACGTTTTTGAATCACCGCTTGTGATCTGGAAGAAATAAAATCCTGGCAGTTAGACAAAAGGATATTTTAGTCTTGGCAGAGGATGATCAGCATATATTTTATTAAGTAGCAAGAGTAGTAAGAACCAGACTGCTGAGAGTGAACCATCTTTGTGAAGCGTAAAGTGCAGATTCATGCAAAGACGCATTTCTGCAGAAGTGCAGCTAGAAGAGCTGAGTTTTTCAGAGTTAAGCACAGTACCGGACAGTTCCGGCTTATTTTCACCCCTGCCACTGCCGCCATGATCCATCTGTGGTCATGCAGAATGTGCACCGCTGCACACCAGGTGGGCAGCGAAACCAAAAACATACACCCATGAGTCATCAAGTTTTCGTAATCAAAAATCCACGTTTAGCTAGTCAGTTTTCCCCATCATCATGAAAAAAGGAGCGTCAATGAAATAATCTCTCATTGTCGTTTTTGATGAAAACAACACTGGTTAGATGCAATATGTGTATTTCATTATGAAGTGCACAACTAGTAGTCTAGTCTAAAGACAAATTGAACTCTGGGTCTGTGAAGATACCAGGGCCATTTTGTATGATGCACTTGTCTATTCAGTTAATACAGGTGGCAGGTCTGCCATGTCTTGATAAGTTTTTATTCATTTTAGACAGTCAGTTGATGGAATAACAAAAACAGTGAGCACTTTAATGCAAAAAAAATTGTGAATTTTGAAGGATGTTACTAGTTTTCAAGCCATTTAGTTAATTACAAGATACAGTTTTCCGTTAATGGCTTCTGTTATTCAGGATAAACAGGCTATACAAAAACACCCTGGCTCTTTGAAAACATGATCACTTGGAGAAGTTTTTGTCCACTTTTTGTTTTACAGAGTTGTTTTTTTTTTTTTGCATTTGTACTTTTAATAATTCAATATCTGCACAGCGGGATCAATAAAATCTGATTTTATCTTAATGCAGTCATGTCTGGAATGTCACTGGAGAACAATCCAGAATGAAAGAACCATGAGATTTACAAATAAGAACAGACCTTGATTAGAAATTTCTTTAACTTCCTTTTTTTTCTTTTTCCTGTAGGGATCCTTTTCCTGCTGCTAAGCCCAATAATGCTAGAGGATGAGATCATCACCAGATTGTTTTTTCTTCAAGATGTTAACAGCAGAGTTTATAGCTTCACCATTTAGAGCAAAAGATCAACGGTAAGTAAATCAGTCTCAGACCATCATCCTACTACCACCATATCCTATTTACCTGAAAAGCTGAGATACTTTAAACCAAATTTAATGGAAGAAAACAAAATGTGAGAGGCATTTGATTTATTTCACTCAGCGTTTTTTTGTTGTTTTGAAACTTTTCTCCCAGTCTCTCCTTTTAGTATTAAATCAACATCGCTTATGTTAACCAAGGGCCACACAGTCTGCTAGGACTAGTGGACAGTGTTAATAGTTGTCTATAATACCTGGTAATTTGGGTCTATAATTCTTTAGATGTCATTCTGGTTTCTTTTATGACCCATAATTTTGGTACAGGAAAAGTTCTCCTCTTTTCTGGATTTCATCCATTTGTAGATATTTGCTGTGTTTGTAGGGTTCACTTAGAAATGACTGCTACCATTTCAGACAGACAGATGTTAATACTTAGTCACCTTTTGTCTATGGAATAACCTGAGATCAGGGAATAAGTTCCTTCCAGATAAGTTTTTTAAGATCTTTTACTCTACTTAATGTTGTCAGTTCCCATTTAACTGATTCATCTGCATTCTTAAAAATATTGAAAATGTTAAAGCAGAAGCTTTGTTTTTTTAACAAGGAAAAGTTTGGTTTAATATCTGTCCCTTTGAAAATTAAATAAACATTTAAACAAACTGTCCTTGAATTTAGTCAAGCGATCTGTAGTTGAGAACAAAATTTGATTGATAATCTTAATCACTTAAACTGAAAGAAGCCAATCAAAATTGTGGCCCTTCTGGTATATTTGTGCACAATTCAGAATAAAGAATCACTAGGAGACGTACAGTGCTACGTACAAATATTTTAATTTATGGTGAAAACACAATGAAGGACTGAGGGGAGAAGATTATTGGTTATACTTGTCTGTGGTGATAATATCAGAATAGAGATAATTCCTCCCTATTTAATTTTTAACAGCCTCAGAGCAAAGATGGGTGGATAAGAGTTGAGAATTTGCTGTGTGTGTGTGAAGCTGCCATCTACTGAGATCAATTTTGATGCTAAATAAAGTGACAGGAACAGCGGCGCTCCCTCATCCAGATCAGTTGTGGCTGATAGAGAGGATCCTGCTGAGATGGGTAACAAGGTAAATGAATTGCAGTTTATTAACAGCTCCTTCTCACACTTCATCTGAGCTGTGAATGTTCCTTCAAACTTGTCGGTAACAGAAATGGCATAACTCCTCAGCTGCAACGTGTCCTTCAAGTTTCAAGTGTTCAGCCTGAATATTATAAACATTCTCCTCTCAGCCACGCTGATAATCTGAACCAGCGGTGCACTGTACATGAGGAGGAGGAGGGCTGGTTGCTAGGTTGCATATTCCTTCACTTGCAAAGCTCTTTGATGCGCTGATATGTTGCTGTGTGCTTTCAGAGACATATGCCCACTCACAAGGCTGAGGTCGGGAACCACTGCATACAAAGAAGATGATTGTGAACACAGATTGCAGTGTGTAGTCATGTTTTTCTTTAAATGAGCCCAACAACAGGAAGCAAATATCAAGGCAGCCTCTCCGATGGACAGCTAGACAGCAGCCGTCTAACCAAACTAACAAGGTGAGCAGACACTGGGAGCTGTTGAGGCGGACGTCCGTGCTTCTCCAGGAGGAACGGACAACAACTAGGCAACCTCTGCTAATAAGATGTCAGAACAACTCTGCCCCTCGCTGGGAGAACAAGCATACTGCTCACACTCAGGACCTCTGCAAGGTCCACAGCAGGCAGGGGTTTCACACAAGATAAGACGACAGGTTGGACAAAACAAGAGTATTATATTCAAATCAAAGCTACAGCACTGTGGGTTAATGTACCTGAAAAAGGGAAGAACTTGACGTAGAGCTCAAGTTCAACCACAAGGCAGTCAGGCATTAACACAGATCAGACTATTACAGTGTTTGATCTTTCATAGAAAGACAAAATGTGGTCAATAGGTAGCGATGCATCAGAAGCAAAAATTTGTGGATTACTGGAATATATCATTTTCACCTTGATTGGCCGTGAAAAGTAACTAGCATGACAGAAACTCAATAATCCAGTTTTTTTTTTTTCAATTAGTGTGCCAATAATATCAATTGCAGTTTTCCATACAGACACTCTTATGGAATTAAATCAGACTCAAGGGTTCCTGTTTTCACTTTAGTGAAACATTTAGCATTAAGTCAGGGGTAAAAGCATGGGAGAACATAAAGAGTTTTTTTTTCTTATATATATATATCAGGAAGTGCCTGAGCTACAATACTTTCAGCAGATTGCAGGAAGCAAAATGGAGCAAAGTTTTATCCTTTAGTTTCTAACTGGAGCTGGATATGGAAATGTTGAAAAGCATTTGGAGACCAAATGGTTGAAGTAAGGATAGAGTTCTGTTTTCATAATACACTAACACACACTAAAAGTACTTATCACTGACTAAAAATGCTAACGACAGTGTTACAAATAAACCCCATGAATAGTATAGTGGTCTAATAATATTATTAAAACTTTTTTGATCATTGATTCTCTAGCTCCAAAAAAGGGAAAATAATCAGATTAAAAGTTTTGCTTTCACGTTTATAAAATGTGTACAAGGGGGCACTTAGTTATTCAGACACGTTTTTTTCCATTTGCTTCATGCTTCTTTTATAATTAATAACTGAGAATCTTTTGTTGCGTTTGTACAGTTAAGGTTAGATTTAAATCATTTTAGAAACCAGTAAAGATGGAAAAAATGTGCAATAGGCAAAGTTGTTTCAAAGTCATATTTGCTTTTTATTGTGCTTTAATTTGAACATATTTTTGTTCAGAATCTGAACCTTTTTTTTTTGTGAAAAGGGATTATGCAAGAAATGATTCACCCATCATGAACAAAAAGAATCAATCGATGAGCAGCATTAAGATTTTAGCTGCCGATAAGCAAACCTGGCCAGCGCAGTGACATCTTCACAGATAGAGTCAAACTTTGTCTATTTGCACGTTGAAATTAAAGATCTAAAGACAATAAGGCCTTTATAGGATGAACCAGGCTTAGTGACTATCTTTGTTTTATTTGTCTCTGCTGCTGTGCTGAGGCTTATTTTGCTGCTTGCATTCTAATGAGACAGAAAGCGAGCAGGGGAGGGAGAGCAGGGGGAGTAGGAGGAAGGATTGTGTAACTCAGAGTTATATAACACAATATGCATGGCCTTCTCTCTCCCTGTCTCCAAGCTCCTCAAACAGGGAAACACAGAGTGCAGCAAGCAGCAGGAGAGCGTGGAGGGCTTAAAAGGGTGCTTGTGTTAATGAGGGCACTGTGTAGAGATGTGCGCCTCGCTAAATAAAATCATACCTCATTACAGCTGGGCTCCTAATAACGATGGTGATGAGAGTAAGTTGTTTAGAAGGTGGGGAGACGTGAAGGTTGAGAGTTTAGATGAAAACCCAGCCATCAGGTGATGTCTGCTTTCACCCTGATGTTCCAATCTGGATGGTTTGTACCGTCAAGCATTTCCTGGACATTATTCTGTGGACAGCTCAGCCTTGGCAGCTTGATTAAATCGAAACGTTGGTGTTATCTGATGAGTCAAAAAAACAAGCCTACATATTCCTTTAATCACTCTTTTTTTGTTGTTATTAATTTCTACAAACTTTCAAATTTACGTGCGCTCTAATCTTTTAGTGTGAAAAAAATGTGGCTGTAAAAAAAATGAATAAGCAATAAATACTTTTATTTAGTTTATTTACAAAATACAAAACTACAAGCTTCATACAAAGATATAATGAAAAACAAATGCTTTTATAAAATGCTGGGATTTATATTGCTCCATCACAGCAGCATTTACATACAGATGCTCAAGAATAGTTGACTTTTACGCAGAAAGTCTCCTCGGTTTTCTCCTCCAAGTTATTGACGTAAACCAGGATCTCCGCCGAGCCTGGACTCTGGGTTGGAGCAAACCGTAAACCGATGGGGTAACTTTCTCCTCCTCCAACCTGGACACAGTAAAAACAGAAAACATATTCTCTTCACCGTTCAAATAAAAGGTTAGTATTAATACTTTTTAACATGTATTCAATATGCAAAAAGGGATGTACCAAACGACAATTGCATGTTGGATAAACCATTATTTACTGCACTTTACGGCTACTTTTAACATGCCAAATAGTCCTTATTTTTTTATTAACTTATCAATAGACTTACAGATCATATTACTACAACTTTACATCCAGCTAGTCATTAACCCTATAAACATCTTTCTTATTTTGGGCTTTATTTTTGGAATTGCTTTTACTGGTTATTGTTTAAGAACAACACAGAAACCACAGAGGCTCAATCTTGGCACATCAACACAGACTTAAAGGCTGTTACCAAATAAAACAACAGAAACCCCTTTATTCAAAAACAAGCATGAAAGAATCACGGCCGACTCCAGGTACATACTTATAATCTTCTTTCAGTGTCAAAGGAAAACCTTGACCATTTCAGCAATAACTGTTTGTAGAAAATAATCCTTCTCAGCCTTGAAGGCAAGTAGGCTACTGCATTCTAAGACAGACTGAGCTCTGCCATTTAACAAGGTGACACAAAAAGTCTCAGTTTATTTTTATTCTTTTTATTAGGATCTATGGGCAGGGAAGGACAAATAGAACATCTTAAAAATGACTTTTGTGGAGATTTTAGACAAAGGAGACAACATTTATTCTACTTGTACAAAACGAACGGTTGTTGTTGACACCCTTTATATCATGGTCTTGCAGTTACTTTGTTCACCTTAAACATATTTTGTCAGTTTTGTTATCCGTCAGGTAAAACTTCATCAGTCTTTAGATACGGCGACACTAAAGATGCCCGGGTAGATCTGGTACCTACACCAGTTGACTGTGTCTTTACTTTTGCGACAGTGCTGTGGCACTAGCGCCCCTAGTGGCCAAGAGTTACACAGTGTGCCTTTAAAGCTACAGTGTGTAATTTTCAGCGACATCTAACGTTCAGACTGCAGACCGCAGCAACATGAACATCTCCCCCCCACCGCTTCTCAAGGCAACGCAAATATTAAGGTTAAGAGGCTGAGCTCGTAGATGATGATAAATAACATAGTTATGTATAATATATTACATTTCTGACTGTATATCCCTGTAATGATTACACACTGTAGCTTTAAGTTAGAAAAATAAATATTTTTTTTTAGGAACATGTATTTGTATTTGTGTTATTTATGAGCTTTTTTGTAATTACAAGGCATTTTAGATGGTTACAAAAAAAAAAAAATTCTTTCTTTTGTATTATTACAGAGGTGTTTTTTTACTTTATTTTTGTATGGTCTAATGACTCAAGTTTTGAGTCCTTAGCTGTGAATTCATTCATGCTGGGGAAAAAAACAAGACAAAAGGCACAAACTGGTCAAAATGCAAAGGTTGTATATCATGTAACAAAATGAGACTTTCTGTTTGACTGATACAGTCACACCTAACAGCTCTCAGATGCAGCTCAGCCCTCCTGACATTTACATAGATCTCAGCTAGTGTTTCTGTACAGTCATTACATCATCAGTCATTATAGCCATTATTTTCTGTTAAAACTAGAAAATATGTTTTGAGTTAGAAACAAACAGCCTAACTGTTTTCCTGTCAGCAAAGAAATGCTGCTACCTATTTCCAAATGCCATCTCTGAAAGGAGAAACAAAATAGTCTTTCTCATTCTTATAACTTCCTGATATGGTTCTCCTTCTCACCCTTTTTCTATAAATTACCAGTTTCTCCAGGAAGCCTGCAATTTTCATTATTCTCTCTAATTAAAGGGAGAAAGTGCTGATGTTTTTGTTGTCAAGGCTTACAGCCTCCAAGGCAATAATTTGATGGTTTTGTTTGTATTCTCTTGGTATTTTTATCAGACATTATCTGTTTTTTTCAGTAACCGCATAAAATAAATAATCCAGTTGTGAACAATTTAGATTTTTTTTTTTCCCCGAAAACCTTCCAGTATCATTTATTGACTTATTCTTTTCTGAAGTTGTTCTGATACTGGGAAGACAGTAACATCAGACAGAGATTTTCTTCTTTGTTTAATGCAACAGGGACAGCAGATCCTTTATGAGATACCTGGAGATTTAGAGGCAAGGAGGGAAAAACAGAGGCAGCTTCCCACTCTGCCCACCTCATTTATAATGATGCACCATCTTCAGGCCAAACACAGCAAGACTCCTTAAATGTTTATGTGCCAACTGGCTCCTATTGCGTCTCACATATTGCATTTGTCTTGCTTCTTTACTATTCTGTCACACCAAAGTAAATGAAAAGGAAATGACGGCAGCAAGTAAAATGTTTATTTCAATAAGGGAATGAATCAGCAGGAGAAGCTGCAGCTGACCACAGGACAACAGAGCATCATAAAGACCTGCCTCATAATATTTCTCTCAATCTTGTCAGAAAAACAAACAAGCAAACTACTTGTCACAGCTGAGGACTGAACAATGAATGTTTCAAAATCAATCCATTCTTATTTAGTACCAAAACTTGTACATAGTATATGCAGCAAACATTATTGGTATAACTGGAAAAAATGTAAAATAGTGATTAAAATAAGTTAGTTTTGATACCGTAACATAATTTATTGGAGAAAAAACTTTGAGTTCACTAATGGAAAGATGGTTGTTGCTTATTAAAGGAAATTTCTAGTGGAGTCCGTAATGGTATCCCTACCCATATCCAATTTTTTTTAGACTTTTAGACTTTAGACAGATTTTATTTGTAATTTTGTTAACACAAGTGTAAAACAAAAAGAAAATACAGCATCTCTTTAAAACATAGTTTACATTTGAAGTAGATCAATACCCAGAAACTTTTAAGATATTCCTTGTTTCTATGGGGTATAATTTAATGTGACACACAGGCCAATTTTCTGACCCACCCTATCTTATATAAAGATTAACATAACAGATCACTCAAGCAACATAGATATGCGGTGATATCTGTGAACAATTTAAAAATAGCACCAAAAAAGAGAAGCTCACTCTAACATATACATATCAAAAATAAAATAATGTAAAATCCAGACAAAAATCAAAGGTGTTCCTGGAATAATGCACACAGAGAAGGAACGCACGGGAACTAAAAGGAAGACTGCAAGAGATGGTTATAGAATGGGTCACCTAAACTAGAATGACGAGATGCAATTTACATGCAAACTTGTTAGAGATTGACCCCAAGGAAATATATTTGTATGACTTACCACCACCTGCAACCATTTTGAAAACACTGGGCACCCTATTACTGTAGATTGCATGCCATAAAAAAAGTACTTGTAATAACAGGAGGTTTTAGATAAAAGTCTTGTGGCGTTTTATAGGAAACTAATAAAGGCTAATTTTAAACAAGCTAAGGAAAAAACAGATACGACCAACTTAACAAAAATGGTTCATCAGACACAAAATACACCTTCTTTTTTAGCCATCCTAGCTACCAGACCTAAGTCCTAGGCCAACTGCTGCAATAAAATATACATATATTTGTAGGCTGGATACACAGATTTTCTTTGGGTGACAATAGTTGTGGATGGTGCAAATTTGTATCTATAAATGCTCTATAGCTTTAAATAAATCATTATTTTTTTTGATAATCAAATGTTTAATTGTATTGATTTTGTAAACAGACAGAATCAGTGGTGTTGAGGGAGAGAAGGATCATAATACTGCACATGTAGCTATTGCTGGCTAAAGCTCCAATAAAGCATCACTTTTAGCTTCTCTGCAGCTCAGTCTTGTCTTTGTTGCATTTAATATCAATAAAGAATTTGTCACAAACTTAATAGCTATTCTACATCGACTTCTGCTGGAACAAGGATTGATGTTTCACTTTTAGGAGTTCATGTCATGGACCGTCAACAATGCTGAAATTATTCCCAGCATGTTAACAAGATTAATCCTTTAATCTAGAGAAACTATCTGTGGAAGGCAGCTGATGAGCTTTGGTCAAGGCTTTAATCAAACTATTGATTCCAGTGTTAATGAAGCGCAGAGAAGTGTAATGCCTCCCGTCTTATCTCACCTGGAACTTATCCTCTCTGAACTGGAGCAGGTCGGGATGGTCGGAGCGGAGCAGAAATGTCCGTGTGCTGGTGTAAGGGTTGGTGTAAGTGATTTTTTTGGAGCTGCCACGCCCATTACCAACTGGAACGGACACTTCGAATGCCTGCAAACACCCACGTACACATCAGTTTATGTCACACTCACTGGTCACTAAATTTCAAAGTAAAACATGGTTACAGTATAGAATCCCATGGAGATTAAAAACTAAGAGCAGTAGTCCCTGTTGTTTGAATTATTCAAAATATATAAGAAAATATTACATTCATAATTAAACAGTTTAGATTCATAAGAAGGAGCTGTAGAAACAACACCAACCACGTTTCATATCCTAACCACCAACCACGTTTCATAACGAACAAGAATCTGGAGCAGGAAGTCTGTAAAATCAGTCATGTCAGTTTCTGCAGGTGAGAATGTTTAAATATGTAGAGGCAGAGCTAATAAATTATTTTTTTCTCACTCATTTGATAAATATAAACTCTTACATTATGTCTTAATGTAATATTAATTACAAATAGTACAATATTTAAAGACTAACTCTTCATTCCTATAATCTGAACTGAATCATTTCTAAAGGTTAGCCTTTAAATAGACCCTCAGTGTGGGTCGTTAGGATAAAATATATTATTATTTTTATTGAAAGCTAAGATGTTAAAGGACCAGAGGGAAGTTACAACATTCAAGGATGATTTGAAGTCCCATGTTAATTCCTAGAGTTGATGCATTGTGTCTTTTAAAATCCACACTCAAAGCAGCCATATCTGATTAAGCTTCATTGGTCTATAAAGATTATAACGACTGTGACTTTGCAGCAGGACTCTGCTCTAACTGGAATCACACTAATAAAAGCTGGTTTGATGACCATGACCGTACTGTGCCTTTCCAGAACCAAAATCAATAGAATATTGTGAAGGGGAACAAAAACACCAAAACAAACAATTCAGATGAACTCATAGCTGCCATTAAATCAGCAGAGGCCTCCATTACTCCACAGCAGAACCAGGGTAATTACCTCTATGCCATATTGATGCATTAAGTCATGGGAAAAAAAAACTTTATGTTGGAGCCAACAAACATTTGAGAGAATAGAAATGGACACAGTTTTCAGAAAAAAATATTTCTGTTTATATATGTGCAAGAAATTGAATTTTGGTTTTTCATTTACCGGCCATTATCCTGAAAAAAAAAAAAAAAGGGCCATCACATGTGAATGAGCCAGTGCAAATAATTTCAGGGTAATCCCTTTTGCTTTTAAGCCCCCCAAAAGCTCCAAATTTGTGATAAAAGTTCATTTTAAAAAATCCCAGTTGGATATAATTTTTTCATATATATATATTACTTTTTAAGCAGTTCTGTAAAAAGGCCAAATTATACTCTATTAAACGGTATTACTATTGAATGAGTGTTTGACCCATATATGAAATATCCTTTGTTTGAGCCTAAGGTGCTAAGAAGTGCTCACAAAGTTAAATTCAATAAGGAAGATGGTGCAAAATGTAGTAATGACTTGGATGAGAAATGTATAATCTGTTGATTTTTCATGATCTATGGCCAATAGTCTGCAAACTGATGATTGATGATATAAAACAATTACTGTCACTTTTTCCTAATTTCTATTGAAGACCTGTGTGTGATGTGTATATATATATATATATATATATATATATATATATATATATATATATATATATATATATATATATATATATATATATATACACATTAGAATTCAAAACAGCTAACACACCAAAGGGTTTATTTACACTAAAACTTGATATTCAAAAATGATAATTTTGTTCAAATTTAATAATAAGAAGTATGGCAGCTTAGTCAGATATATCTTATCTAGTTTGGTTTTAAAAACTTCTCTCTCTATATCACTATTATAAGACTACTGTCTAAAGAAAAAGAACTAGTGGATCTCCCTTTGCACAATGGCTAACAAATGTGATGCCGATTGTTTTCTTAAAACCTCTCTGGTTGAGGATGAGAGCTTGTTGCTATGTCAGACGAGGCGAAGCCCAAAACTGAGGAGGAGCCAAAATAGGTGGAAAACCAAATATTTTCAACTAAATAATTTGGGGTTTTTTTTGGCCACTTTATTTAACTTGCCTGTCCTCATTAAAAAAAGCATAGCCTCCATATCAAATAAGATTTATTTTCTTATGGATTACATTTTGAACCAAAAATAAGTTCAGATTGCACCACAGAACAAACAGCCTCCAAGCAGAAATATCAGCTGTTGAAGCCGAGCCACCAGTCAAAAGAGAAGGGGGAGCAAAGCTGGTAAATATCTAATCAGTCCCAATAAAGCAAACAGATGAGCGGTCTGGGAGGGTTTGGGGTTAGGGCTACAAACTTCAAAACTTCAACATTAAGCCTTTCCTTTAAAGTTAACCTCTTAACATCCACCTCATTTTGGGTAATCCTCACCTATTTTGCATACTAAATGCAAAAGGAAATAACTTAGGAACTGCAAAATTGGGTGTGTGAAACACAGACCAAGCTGCATCAGTTAAAACATGACTCAAAGTTAATAAGTAAAATTAACCACAGCTATGTTTAAATCTGTGTTTAAGTGTCAGAGAGACAGAACCTTCCTCATTTCTAGAATTTAATTAAGATGTTTTATTTAACATTTGTTGGAGGTTATTTCATGGGATGTGTTCTGTAGTATTTATTATATATATAGTTAAACTGCATCATCCAACATATTTAACAATGTCCGAGTCATTTCTTAAAACTTGTAAATGTAAAAAAAAAGCCAACATATGATTTATTTTCTAAAAGTCGAGAGAAATGGCCTCCTACCTTTGACAGTACAGGACGGTGGACATTGAGACACAGCAGCCAGGCAGCGACCAGCCGCTGCTGCTCCATGTCTACAGCGTTCACATACAGGAAGCGGCTGCCGGCCTGCCATGGTTGGACTCTTAGTTGGAGCTCCTGCACAGCTGCAGGAGGCAGAACAAACACACCGGCTGGGTCCACCTACAAAAGAGGTAAGGGCGGTAAAGGTTGATTGGATCTGGCAGCAAGGTGATAAGATGCTGTTGATTAGGTTATGAGAATGGGGACGACACAATAAAGGTAAGCAGAGCCATTGAACAAGTGACAGAAAGAGTGCGACAGAACAGAAAAGAAGGGGTTAGAAAGAGACAGGGCTAATAAGACAGGGAGTTTAAGAGTCAGAGGGAAATAAAGAAGGTGCCCAGCCTATTGAAAGAAGGGGAGAGAAAAGTAAGATGTGGAAAAAGCAAAGTGAAGGGAACAGACAATGAAACGAGAGAAAGCAGAGGCGGAAAAGTGACATACACAAGGATGTGAGATTGAGCTTTACTGTGCAGCTCTTTTTCAATCTGCTCAGAGAAAAGCAAAGCTATTCTCTGAAGCTGAGCTTTATCCTGTTTTGTAAGACTCCTTCAGTGCATTCCACAGTCAGCCAAACCTGCTGAGAGCCAGATCAAAGCTGCCACTGATGCATACGGTGAACTCTTTGAAAAATACATCTGTCACTTTCTCAGGCGGTACCCTATTTCTACAGGGTAAACATGTTTAGGTCGTACAGTGAGCACGCAGGGAAAACTGTGACAGTCCATCATCCCCTTCTTTGAATATGGGTGAGCGTTATGAAATAACTCTGAGTGAGAAGCCCTGTCTGTTTCCTGTAGTTCTCAGATACAAATAAGAAGTTATCTGAAAAAAATAAAGGGCTATATGCTGTGCATGGAGCACATTTCCCTGTATTCAGATAACCATGGCTAATTTTTTTGTGGTGGAACATGATCTAACATCATCGCAAAAGGCAGACAACCCTAAATTGAAATGACATTAAAAAAAGACACATGCTGTCAGAACACACTTTATTCTTGATAATGACTTGAATAAGAACCTGGGGGTTATTACGAAGGAGAATGCTGTTATCCCCCTGCTTCATGCTGCTATGAGCTGCTGGAAGGACAATTAGCAGAAAATCATTTCTGGATGTGTACTGGGAAAATCTTTCATTTTGAAAGAAGATAGTACAGCTTTCAGCTTTTTATTTGAATATCAAGGCTCGAGTTGTTTGGTTTCAGCTAGCTTTGCCAAATTAACTTAAAAGTACAAAACAGTCAGAAAAAATCAGACTCATTGAAATGTTTTTTACATGTTTTTGTTTTTCTTTGACAATACATCCAAGCACAAATGCATACAAAATATCTTGACAGAGTTGCTTAAATGATCAGGTGGCAGAAAGGACTCAATGCTTTGTTTTCTAGGTTCAAATATCATATTTTCTGTAATTAAAATTCCTTAAATTCCGCTACCTTAACTAGATCTGTACTGCCCTTGAAACAAAGAATTAAAAACTACTTACTGGAACTAATAAATGTAGGCATTCTGTTTAGTTTTAGGTGGCTGAGTTTCTGCTTTTCATAAGAACTGCAGAATGGAGCAGAGACACTGCAGTTCTTACTCACATTAAGCAAATTGAAAGAGTTGGATTTAAAAATTTGTAGATATGCTGTTTTCCAAGTTTTGGAATAAATAGTAATGTGAAAAGTTGATCCATTATGTTACAGTGGTGCAAACCTGGAAACAAATGTGTAGTTAAAGAAAAAGACCATTAACTAAGCATCAGACATTACATATACAAGGCTATGGACTGTTAAAAACTATTAATATCTTATATAGAAACATATTTTTCTGTAGCTGAGCGAGGAGTCTGAAGCGATAAGCAGGTTCTAGCTGAACCAAGAAGACCAAAGTTTTGAAGAAAACTCTAACGTGGAGAGCATCATGGCGGTTTATGGGAATATTGTCCTATGAATTTTTAAATCGTTGTCACAAATTTTCAGAAGCCAGCAAGGAGGAAGATCGCCAGAAAAAAAAAAAACACGTATAAGGAGATACGGAAAAGTTTATTAGAGTAAAAAAATAAGAAAATATTGTTCACTTAAATTCTACATTTTTTTGTTCTTAAGGACGTGTTTTAGTTATAATTTTATTATTATCTGGGGGGGACCATTGCCTCTTACCTCCATTTACTGTGTAAATAATTATCATCTGCTTTGTAAATAACAGCCTAACACAAAAGTTATGAAAGCTTAAAAAAAACATAAAACTGTGTTTTTATAAACTGCTGTGACGTTTTTAAAATTGCTTGTTTTAGACAATAGATGTCAGCCTGGTCTGTGATCTTCTCAGACTAGCTATTAGCTTTAGCCTTAGGAAACAATTTATGTTTATAATAAAGAAGCCAGAATTACTCTTATCTACAGCAGATACAGAACATCATTATGATTTAACTTTAACATCATTTATGACATGTATGTAACTTCCTTGTCATCTATTATAACTTACAATGTTTGATTTTGTGTGATTGAATTCTATTTAATTCCATTTAATTATTTGTCCCAAAAGGGGCCTTCAATGACACAGTGAGGAAAGCACATTCTAGAAACATAAAAAAGGGTAACAATGTAACACATTTTTCTATTTTGCTAAACATTTGTTTACTAAATATGTTCAGATGAGCAGATTAAGAAGTTATAAATAAAATGTTTTTAGTCTAAGGTCTACAATGGATAATGGTTTCTGACAGAGGGTCCTAAGTGGTCACAGTTTCAAAATATTTAATTAAATTAACTATTTTGCTTTGTTTTGTCCAATTAAATGTCATAAAACAGAGAAAAAAAAACACTTCCCCAATTTGGAAATTCTATTTCTAGAGTGAAAAGGAGCCATAAAAATATATATATTTGGAATGTGGCCGAGCTAATTTATTCAGAAGGTCTCATCATAAACCATAACTGTAAATTAGAGCTGACATATAAGACAGATTTGACAGGTAGCTTAAACATGTCAAAGGCAACACATTAAGCTCCAAGTATCATACAGATGCCAACAATGAGCAACATGATCATCCATGTATATAACTGCTGCCGTCTAAGGTAGCAGTGAGAGATATTATTTATATAGCAGCTCACATTCTGGCAACAAAACATGAGTGTGATGTATATTAAGGTTAAAAGCGTACTTAATAAATATTCAGAGCACACTTATGCCGGACACTGTAAAGAATCTTAATAAAATACAAGACGATCTACAGAACTGGCATTAAATAATATACTGATGACATTCTCTGACCAGATGTTGGGCTGAGGCCACTGATCCAGGAGTAAAAGATCTTTTTCTCTTTTTTTCTTTGAGATTTTTACAGCACTAGTGGATTTGAACCCGCGTAGAGGACTAAGGCCTCTGTCGGTTTGCACGCTAAAAATGCCCTAAAGATGGTATTTTGACTGAATTTAGGATATTTTATAAAACGTCCTCCTCTTTTGGCGATACCCTAAAGTAAAAAAAAGGAAAGAAAAATATACATCTTATTTGTTTTCTGTAAAAGTCTAAATCAGCAAAAGGTGCAACAGTAAAAATAGCTGAGGAAAATTCTGAGCTAAGCAACAAGAGGAAAGCTAACCTGACCACAGGAAGTACCTTCATTTCATTTTCAACCTCCATTTGCTTCGATACAGAAAATGTCCGCAGGAATATTTACAGTCCAACACATTTATGCAGAGGGTGCTAATGCTAAAGGTGTTAAAAATAGCTTAAAAATGTCACCATCATATGTCCATGGCTATATTGACCCAAAAACAGAAACTACTCCTAAATAAAGCTGTCCTGTGTGACTTTCCTCAATCTCTCAAGTACACACAGGATTACACCATCGCTCATGAATAGTTAATGTTTGTTCATGGCAGAAAAGCCCGTTATGGAGGGATTTTGTCGCCGAATATAACAGCCTTTCATAGCAGTTTACACATTTATACACTAATAAAGATACAGAATTGAGAGTAGCAGCCTTTTTTACAGCAGTCATGTTCTGAAGTCAATTGAGCCCCAACCCCTGACTTTCAGCTGTCTGTAAACAGATTTAGCAACTCTGTAATGTTAATGTACGCATGAAATTACTACTCCCCGGCTTGTTATGCATCCATTTATCTGGTATATATTAACATTAATCAATATTAATAACCGCGGGCTGACAGTGCATTTTCATGCATCTATATTTACCCCCAAAACTGGGATCAAATCACCACCCATGTTAAAGTAAAAGCCCTTATCACTGTGAAATATACACATATTTAAATTTAGATCTAAGTTTTAGAGCAAAACCCTGTATCAGATGGTAGAATTATGACTTCCCTTGTACCTGTTAACAATCTAAAGAATATTGATATAAGCATTTTTTCTAAAATGGAAGAGCATCGGGTAAATTTAAAGCACCCCATCTTAACTTATTTATTACTGATTAAAAGGCAGTACCTCAATTTCACTGGGGTGTGATGAAAAACATTTGATCTTGCGAACAGCCTGTTTTCCCCTCAGAACCAGTGATTGACAGCTTCTCTGGCCAGTCACACAGCTGACGTCCACCCGCTCCAGAAAATGGACATAAACCTGCCAGATCTGAGAAGGCGCTGCCATCCACTTATCACTGTCAACGAGAACAACAAAAAAAAAACTACAGTCAAGAACAATTCAGCTACTGTAAGGCTCCCTGGAGATACAGCGGGTGCAGCGTGGGGTTGGAAATCACAAGAGCTGATACACGGCTCTGCAAGTATTTTAATAAGTACAAACATCACAGCCTTCATCACCATCATCCACTCAGAGCTGAGATGAAGGAGAACAGAGTCCCAGAAGCCGTAGCCGACTGTGAGAGTGGGAGGCAGCATAGTCACCTACTCAGTTCTGCTCTGAGACAACAGCAATCAGGAAGCCTTTGGGGATTTTTCCAATGAAATTAAGGCGGCCTGAGCTTTCGAGGGCTCATGAAACATCAGTAACATTTGGATCTTCTGATGAGGTGCAGTTGGTGAACTGTTGTGCATGCTGCATTCATTATTTCACGCTTTCCCTTGATTTTTCTAATATTTAAGGATTTTTTCCCTCAGAAATCAGAGCTCCTTAAAACATCGAAATCACATCATGATATCTAATGCTGATGGCTAAATGTATCAAAAATTAACTTTAACCGATACGCTAAACTGCTACAATGTACAGCTTTGATGAAAAGAAGAAAAGCACTTAGTTTAAGTAGTAGCTTTTTGTCATTGGTGTTTCAAGGGATTTATACTTCTTGGCACTATTTTCCCTTTTTCCGAACAAAGTCACTGTGGCAGATGAGGAAGCTGGCATGAGAAGCGCGCACCTGCCATTAGAACCAACTTGGGGTTCCATGTCTTACTCAAGGACACTCCTGCATATGGAAAGGAGATGCTGGGGATTTGTCCACCAGCCACAAAGCCTGCTTCACCAGCTGAGCCACACTTACAGAGGAGAATAAAAACTGTCTGCAGTGAGCAGCACTAGTAGCTAATGTTTAAAATGTAAAAATAACTTATTTCCGTAAATATATCACATTCAAAGAAAGATAATCTACGTGCATTTACTAAGTTATGGGTTTAGGATTAATACAGTTTGATTCAACGGAAACTAAACTAAACTGAGAAGAAATGCAGTTTTTCAGGGTAAAAGTCTTATTTATGTCAAAAACATAAATAAAAAGTTTGCTTTTATGGAATGAAAGGAAGAACATTTTGAGTTTGCTTTTCACCAAAAGCTGTGCAGGTTACATATGAAAGGAGTCAAAGAAGGTGAACACTAACTTATTAATGTACCATCAAAAATAAAATAAAAAACATGCCAGGTAGCAATATTTTGTGGGTGTTTTATTTATTTTCAACAGCTGATAGAGAAGTTGGTAAATTACATTGGGCAGATGCTCACCTACATGCAGGACAAGAACGCAAAACATTCGGCCAGTGATACGATACAGTTGGTTTATATAGAACCTTAGATGAAAATGAATGCCACTGTCAAATGGAAAAACCTATATGAACCCAAGGATGTGTGACAAGAATTGCATGCAATACTTTTCAGAGTTTGTATTGTAAACGTGTAATTATTTAATTAAAAATATTTTTACACGTTGAAGTGCATTCTAAAGTGAGAAATGTTAAAAGATAACAAGAGCCTGATCTACTGAGATCCTTAATGAAGGGCTCTTAATTGCTTGTTCAAATGAGAAAGAAAAACAATAATCAGTTGTGATCTACTGAGATTGCATGATCAGTTAATATTCGGTGCTGGCCAGGTGATTTTAAAGAGAATTTTAGAGTTATGTATTTCAGTTATCAACTTGTCACAATGGAAAGTCTAGGACATCCTTGTACATCCTAAAGACAGTCGCTATGGAGGATTTTCCCTGCCAAATATCAAGTGCACCCATTTTCAATCTGAGAGCAGGATTTCCTTTACTTCCGCCCAAAACTTATAATGCTTCCATTCAAAACTCCTGCTTTCTTTCAAATCTAGTTTCTTCTCCATAAAAATCTTTGTTTCTGCTCTCAGATCTAATTCTTCTTTGTAGAGATTTTCTCCTCCTGTTAATTGTTAACTTCCTTCTCCTCACTCGAGTCAGAGATTCGCTCGCAAACCTGTTGGCTCTGCCTGGGGATTTTTTTCACTCCTCAGTCTGGACTTGGATCGTCGCCTAGCAACCTTTCCAGCCAATAGAATGACAGCCTCGGAAAGGGTTCGCTTGTTTTTCTCTACAGTTAACATGTGCTCTAGCAGTTCTCCTGTATCCTGAAGAAAACAATTTAAAAACTAAACAGGATATAAAACTTTTTTGTATTTACTTTTACTAATGACCATCATTCCAAATGCATAACTTGAACAAGAAAGACAGGTGAAAGCAGCTCCTGCATATGATGCATTCATTGCCATACAGCTGAGTAAATAGAAGCAACTAGATAGCAACATAAAGAGAGAAGATCTTCATTTCTGAATATATTAACACATCTTAACAACCTTAATATCCATCAGGACTGCAGCCAATTACATACATTGTTGTATCCTTTTTAGAAGACAACTTTTCCACTTTATCTGATTATTTTGATTAAAAGTAAGCTAACATAAATGAGTCAAAGACAATGCAACACTCCCACTGGCTTCCACATCTTAAAAGAAACTGGCAGTGCTGGACAGCACACCAAGAAAAATACTCTGGGAGATGACCCTACATTAACTCCAGTGATATGCAAGACTGATCCATCCAGTCATGAGAAAAAACACTGCTGCCAAGTGCTCTTCCATACAAGCCAGCCTCTAATTCAGACTAAAGCTCATAGATGGATGGTATGACTCTAATACTCTCATTGCTGACCATCCAGATACGCTGAAACGTTAAGGATTCTCTCGCTCCTTAATGTCAATGCACCTACATGCTTTCCTTTCGCCAAAACAGCTGCAAACATTTTCAAGTGCAAGTTTCACCTTCTTTCACGATGTTCAGTGTTTTCTAAATAATGAATCCTAAAAGTCTGAAACAGGTCACCTTCCTGTTCTTAGTTTAAACATGTGTTAACATTTAATTAATCCAAAATGGACTATCCTTCAGGCTGTGTTTGTGTTTACTTTGAAGAGTCTCCAAACGATACGTACGTGAATATCATCACAAAGAACATCTTTATGTGCGGACTAGGACTCCCTGGTACTTTCAAGTACACATCCTGAGGCTCTCCTGGAACCTAAACACAAACAGAAATAGAGAGACATGTTAAACTGGAGGCGTAAACTGATTAAGAGAGCAATGACAAGTTTGTCTCATCTGATGCATGATCTCAAGGTAGAAACATGGTTAAAATGCAAGCCTGGGGAATAAAAAAAAAGATCTATTTATATTCAATCACCAGCGTTGAAATCTGGAAAGGCTACTGAGGGATTCTTATAGTCAGAGGAGAAAGATGCAGGAAAATGATGCCTCACCAGCATCCTCGTCTGGCAGATGATATTAGGGTCACTGCAGCGAACAGAAATATGAGTCCAGAAATTTGGGTCCTCAGCTGGTTGACACACAAACAAGAAAATCAAAACAGTTAATTTTTATCTTAACAAGAGAGACTAGCATTAGAGGGAATATTTAACCATTTATAGGATAATTTTCTATTGATTACACTCACCGGCCACTTTATTAGGTAGCCCATGCTAGTAACGGGTTGGACCCCCTTTTGCCTTCAGAACTGCCTCAATTCTTCGTGGCATAGATTCAACAAGGTGCTGGAAGCATTCCTCAGGGATTTTGGTCCATATTGACACGATGGCATCACACAGTTGCCGCAGATTTGTCGGCTGCACATCCATGATGCGAATCTCCCGTTCCACCACATCCCAAAGATGCTCTATTGGATTGAGATCTGGTGACTGTGGAGGCCATTTGAGTACATTGAACTCATTGTCATGTTCAAGAAACCAGTCTGAGATGATTCCAGCTTTATGACATAGCGCATTATCCTGCTGAAAGTAGCCATCAGAAGTTGGGTACATTGTGGTCATAAAGGGATGGACATGGTCAGCAACAATACTCAGGTAGGCTGTGGCATTGCAACGATGCTCAATTGGTACCAAGGGGCCCAAAGGGTGCCAAGAAAATATTCCCCACACCATGACACCACCACCACCAGCCTGAACCGTTGATACAAGGCAGGATGGATCCATGCTTTCATGTTGTAGACGCCAAATTCTGACCTTACCATCCGAATGTCGCAGCAGAAATCGAGACTCATCAGACCAGGCAACGTTTTTCCAATCTTCTTTGTCCAATTTCGATGAGCTTATGCAAATTGTAGTCTCAGTTTCCTGTTCTTAGCTGAAAGGAGTGGCACTCGGATGGTCTTCTGCTGTAGCCCATCTGCCTCAAAGTTCGACGTACTGTGCGTTCAGAGATGCTCTTCTGCCCACCTTGGTTGTAACGGGTGGTTATTTGAGTCACTGTTGCCCTTCTATCAGCTAGAACCAGTCTAGCCATTCTCCTCTGACCTCTGACATCAACAAGGCATTTCCGCCCACAGAACTGCCCCTCACTGGATGTTTTTTCTTTTTCGGACCATTCTCTGTAAACCCTAGAGATGGTTGTGTGTGAAAATCCCAGTAGATCAGCAGTTTCTGAAATACTCAGACTAGCCCTTCTGGCACCAACAATCATGCCATGTTCAAAGTCACTCAAATCACCTTTCTTCCCCATACTGATGCTCGGTTTGAACTGCAGGAGATTGTCTTGACCATGTCTACATGCCTAAATGCACTGAGTTGCCGCCATGTGATTGGCTGCTTAGAAATTAAGTGTTAACGAGCAGTTGGACAGGTGTACCTAATAAAGTGGCCGGTAAGTGTAGATAGACATTTAATTTGCTAATTTTCATCTCATCATTTAGCCCTCCAGATATAATATACATTCAATTTAATGGCTTTGAATTAAACAAAAACACATCTATCTCAAGTAGATCTACAACACATCTAGTCAGTGCAGCTCAAAGGTGCTATCGGCTGTGGTGCAGATAGTGATAAATGGCAGGGAGTGTGTGGGACAACACGTACAACCTGTTGGGTCCTGCCACGGCGGCAGGCGGATGGCCTTCTTGAGGAAAGAAAGTTCAGGATGGTAAAGTCGGAAAGTCTGGTCCACGACGTGGGGTGTTGGCTGCACATTCACTTGGCAGATGGCCATCGGCTTTCCATCTTCTGCTCTAAATGTAACCTGTGGGAGTAAACATGATATGTCAGCGCTATGCACGGCATGCTTGAGTTAAACTGAATTTTCTTTATGGAAGTGAGTGACTTCTTGCTGTGCTGCGCTCCAAGATGGTGGGAGGCTCTAAAAAAGGTTAAGACAGGATAAGCTTCTTGCTTTAAGGATAAACAATATATTTGCATTGTTGTGTTTTTAATATCCTGTCACACTAAGACATATATAATAATAGGCCGTGATTTTGTGTGCTGTTTAAAACTGCCCTCATGTCACTGCAAACCAAACTCAGATTAATTGTTCATTACATTTCTGTAGACGAGAACAAATCATTTATATCTTCAAAAGCTTTTCAGTGCATCCATAAGGAGACAGTAGCTTCAAAAATATGTGTACATAAATCATGGTTTTGTGGTGAGCAAAATAGGTTTGCTATTGATGCATTGAAACATTTGTGTGGAAAATGGCACACCCCAGGTTCTGTACATGAGGCTCATATACTGCTTGTAATTGAGTACAGTAGCAAACTTATTCAGTGAAACCAGTTTGGACCAGCAACAGAAATAATTGGCTTCAAGACAACAGAGTTCTTTACTTTACCTGAATATTATCTCATTATTTATGAGTTTCTACGAGACCCTTTAACAAACTGGGCCTCTTTAGATGTTCAGAACAGAATCTTTTCCAATTCCTTACTTTTATTAATTACCATACAGATTATTACATCTATTTCCTAAGGAAGTCAACTCATAACAGTGATAAATTATTAAAATGGCAACACGCTGAGAATCTTTGCCTCTCCATATGTGCTACCATAAGATAATAAGCATGATGTACACTAGAATACAAATTAGCTGCTATCTGATTATCTAAAATCTCCAATGGCCATCGGAGAAGCTTTGAAGACAGCTGCAGAGCGGCCAGCATCATGAGCATTAATCAGGATGTGTCAAATAAAGACTATTTTATGTTTGTTTTTTAAAGAGATTACAAGTTTTATGAGAACTTTAAATATGATTAACTTCTTCCTTTGTATTCTGCAAAAATGCAACTTTTGAACACAAAAATAAACACATTAATAATATAAGTTGATTGTTTCATAAAATACAAAAAAATCCAGAAACAATAACAAGGCAAATAGTTTTTTTCCACAGCCCCGTAGCATCATTTCTAATCAGTGCAACATTGTTTGAAGTTAAATCTGGGTAGAAAGAGAAAAAAAAAAGCAATAATATGGATTTCTTCAACTCTAACTAAAGTGTGTTGTATTTTTCCTCAGCACTTTGAGTTGCTAAACTAAATTCAAACAAAAGTAGCCCTGAACAAAGTGTCACAATGCATTTGATTCTTACTGTATGACTCAATCCAGCAAGGTCAGTTCAACCTTTCTCCAGAGTCACTTAAAGCTTTTTTTGCAGTTAAATGTAGGCTAGACTTGGATGCTTACTTGCAGAGTTTTCATGGTTTCTGAAACCTTAAATTGACCTTTTTTTTCCTTTACCTCAGATCCTAATTAAATTACAAACTGATGAGACAACAATCTGGAAAGGAGATCCTTTGATAACCTTCTCTCCCTTTCAGAAGATCAATTAGGTGAATTTACAGAGCTAAGGAGCTTCTTAGAGGAGCTGATGGATCCTAAAGTGGGATTCCACTTAAGAGGTTTTCAGAAACCTTATTGAAAGTTGCATCACCGGTGAAGAAGAAAAGGTGGAAAAAAAAGTTAACTGCCTCTAAAATACTTACACAGGACTTCAAAAAACTAAAATGTTCTTAAATTCAACTCATCCTTCTTTCTTTATATTTATGTAGCTTAAGTATAAAATAAATATATCCTTAATAGTGAAAATAGGACGACTAATGGGTGAACTTATCCTGTCTTGTAAGTTAACCTCCAACAATTTGTTCACTGAAAGCGGAGCATCTGTTCGGACTGTGGATGTGCTTTGCAGCCACATGCTGACCTGCAGTTGTGACCTAAATCTTGCTGTGGTGATGTATGCTGACTGACAGTGGAGCCAAAGCTGGCACACTGACAGCTCTGCAGTTGAGACTTGTCAGTTTTAGCGGGATACAGATTTTATCCAGACCTGACCTCTCTGACCTGTTGACATGATATTTTTTTCTATATATATATATATTTTTTTTTTATCATTCTTATTTTTGCTCAGAGCTGCATTTCTTACCGACGCAGAAAATACACAAAATGAAGTTTGTGAAGGGCAAATATTTGGCAGACTGGCAGATATTCATCAGCCTGTGTAAATATGATGACTTCAAACTACTGCAAATGAACATCAGGAGGAACATGTTGTAACGCAGGTTGGTGAGGGATCTTAGAGATGTTGTTTGTAGAAGATCAAAGCTCTAGTCTGCAGATATTTTGCCCATTTCTGTGTTTGTAAAGAATCAGGAGAAACATGTCAACATTTTGTTAACAGCTGCGGCAGAAAACACAGCGGATTTAAACTCTTATTGCTAACAGTGACAAGTTTAAATTCTTCTCTCTATTCTTTGAACATTTAAAATATTCACAGTTGCAGAACAGATCATTTTGTGGGTTATTTAAAAAGGTTCCCTTGTTTTTATATCCCTTAGATAAACACTGATTTTATTGTATTTTATTAGTATTTTTGAGGGTAAAAAATAAAATTGCACATAATTGCAATGTGACAGAAAAGGTATTAAAGGATTTAGAAATGAAGACACATGCATGGAGCATTTAAATTCAGCTAACTTCGATACCCCTAAATAAAAATCAGTGCAACCAATGCTTTAAAAGTCACCTGATAAAAAAAAAAAAAAATCAGCCTGTGAACTTATGGTGAACTTATTATGGTAATTTTATTAAATGCAGCTATTTTATAAAAGTCTCAAGGGTTATTAAGGCAAAGTCCGCTGCAAAATATGGTTTTACGAAAAAAACACCCCGAATTTCTGTTATTATTTGTAAGGCATTCTGATACCTTATGCATAATTTTCCTTCTATTTTACGATTATGCTGTACTTTGGTATCGGTTAATCAGATAAAATCAAAATAAAATACATTAGAATTGTTGCTGTGATGTGACAAAATTTGCAATTATCCAAGTGGTAGAAATATCTTTGCAAGGCACTTTAACCACAGCAAAATTTATATAGGAATAATTCAACTCTCAAACATTGCATTTAACACTTAAGAGTAGCTACATTTACTGGACAGAAACTAGGGAATTTATTTTTAACACAATCAAACTTATCTGTATTGGCTAATTAGTTGTTAGTTGGCACTTCAAACTTTATATGATTTTTCTTTGGGGTCCTGATTGTGTATATTTGGAGGAAAGGGAGGAGATTGCATCCCAGCACTATTTAGGGAGATGGCTTTGTGTGCATGCAAGAGGAAACAGTTGGGGAAGGAGCATAAGGCTAACCCTAATAACACTTCATATCCAGACTATATTCTGCAGCTTGAGTTTAGACGCCTTTATTATACTGTACTTTGTTGTTTCCAACCCTTATGTAACATAAAGGTATATAGTTTCTCTTTTCAGCTTAAAAAGCTTTTTTTCTAAGATTAAAGGGTTTGGATAAAAGGCTTTCCATAACAAAAAAACAAATGCACATTGCAGATAATGAGGCAAATATCTGCAGATGGAGATAAAAAAGATGCAGGAGCCAAAGAATATAGTACGGGGCGTAATGGGACACTGTGTACCTTGATAATTTTGGCATTAATAATGTTGGACGGATTCTTCTTGGCCATCTGGGAACTTTTGCTTGTAGGCAGAAAACTCGGCCCCTGTAAGCATTTGATAAAACAATTAATTGTTATCAAAAATGAACATCTATATATAAGCAAGGATGTATACAATACAATATTTAGACAGACTGCAAGATAAGTGGAAATGATGAAAAAAACAGCAAAGGAGTTAAGGGTTGAAGCCATAAATTATCCATGAGGATTGACACCTCTCTGAACCATTTGTGTGACAAGAAATAAAATAAACAACACAGCTTCTTTTACATAAAGCAGCTGTGATTAATAAACTCTGAGATGTGGTGGAACTTTTCCTGTCTTTTTCTGACTCTACATTTTTATATTTAATAAGATGTTAATATATTTGAATCAGTTTGATAAAAAAAAAAAAAATGCAGTTCCTTTGAGTTTTCTCAAGTGACGGCAGAACAGTTGTGGGTCTCCGTTTTATGCAGTAAAACAAACAAAAGGATATAAAAAAACCATTTCAAACTTAGATTTAAGATTTAACCAAAATATTAAGAAAGGAGTGAAACAAATGGTATCAAAGTCACTTTCTGATCTGGCATTTACCTGGACAGCTATGGTGTGGTTGCATAGGAAGCTCTGGTACTTCAGGGGAATGTGGACACTTTCTTTGGGTCGGAGATAAACCTTTGGACCCGGAGCTCCTTCTTCCATGTGAAACATGTTCTCCTCCAGTGGCGTAGTGGTCTTCGTAAGGCCTTTGAAGTAACGCCACTCCTCTGTGTCAGTGATGACACTGGATGAAAAGATCACAGGAAGAAATGTGATCAAAGAAACTTTTACATATTTTTTTAAAACCATTCTAGAAATGTGACTTGGTACATAATAAGTTTACATATATATATATATATATATATATATATATATATATATATATATATATATATATATATATATATATATATATATATATATATATATATATATATATATATATATATATAGTATAATGCTGTGAGACATTGCTTGCAGTAAGTCAGAGATAAATTGATTTATGTTCCTTTAAATTGACCAAGCAGATGAGAGGGATGGGTTCGAACATCGGATTCATCTTCAGTATATCCCTTGTTTAAAAAGCCAAATTAAAGATAAAAAATAAAGACAATAAATCTTATACATATAAAATAAACTAAAAAAGTACTAAAGGGGACATCTCACACTTTGAAGCAAATATTTGGATTTTTTTTTTTTTTTTTTTTACATGAATCAGTTAAACATTGATAGGATAATTGACATTTAAGGGAAACACTCAGGATGACCTGGCATTAAGGAGCCAATAATGTCTAAAGTTTAGCAGGTAAGACTTATTTGTGCTTTACATTTTTTCCCTTTTAAACAAGCTGCAGTGGGGAGTAAACCTAATGCTGAATATTAATCTGAAAATCTAACCATCCTTAAATGATTCTACCACAAGTCAACACCTTTGAAAAATATCTGAAAATAGCCTTTGCTTAGTAAATATTGTAAAATTCTCTTTTTTTTGGCTTAGAAATAAAACAACCCTAATCCGATGGATGCTAATAAAACACCAAATAGAAAATGTTAAAATAAGCGTCTGAAATAATTAACATAGAACTAAGCATGTATTAAAAACTAGTTAATACTGAACACTAAAAAAAAAAAAAAAATAGTTTAAAAGTTTTGCAAAATGACTTTCTAATTTGTGTAATCAGTTACAAACAGTGCTGCAAACAATGTTTAAATAACTGCACTAAGATTTCAAAGTTGATTCAAATTAGAGAATCATTTTTTCTAATAATGCAAAGCCTTTCAAAAAATTGAAAGGCTTTGCAAAATTTGAGTAAATAAAAAAATCTCTCCTTGCTAAACAATTTTAGTTTTAATATTTAAAAAGCAATCATAAGCATCTTGCAACATTTATTCAAAAGCAGAAATTCTCACAGCAACTCATTTAATTTTGTGAAGCAAAGAAAGACATCTCTTTATTCAAAATTTTTCTTTTCTAAGAAACTGGAAAAGAAAAATTGAAAAAAAATTGAAAAAGACTCGGAAACAGGAGTCAACAAGCCCGAAAAATTGAGCAAAAGTCCAGTTGCCTCCAATTTCAGGCTTTTTGTTGTTATTGTCTACAAAATGGAAAACTTAAGAATTAGAATATTGTTATATTCTGGATCTACAGATTTACAAAACTATGAAACTCAGATGACTGATGACTAAAAGTGCAATGTTATGTCTTTAGTTTGTTATTGAGCATGAAAGATTGAATAGAATAAGGGTTTTTTGTTCATTATTTATTACTGCATAGCAAATTTGGATGTTTAGGAAAAAAAGAACAATCAAACCTTCACTATTCATGATAGAAAACAATATAAATAGTTAAAGCAGCTGCTTCAAATGGAAATGTATATCTTGATACTGATGCCTAAATACAAATATTGTAGACTTTACTTTGAGAATTAATAGATTCATTTTTAATCACAAATTGCTTCAGGTTAAAAACAATATAATTTTGCCAACATTTCCATTTTAAGAAGACATTTGTGTATGTTTATAAAACAAGCTAAACTCTGTATGGGTTTGCATTCATATCAAAGTAAAAACATTTTTTCCTCTCCCACTAAAGAAAGGCATAAATTCTATTCACTGATATTTTTTGTGAGTATTTGTGTTTTTTTGATTGAATGGGTTTTATTTATTTTCTCCCCTAAAATTTTCGATTGCCAAGAATATGATATAAATGAAACCAAACTTATAAGTTGTATACCTATGTGCAAACTTTGTGGAACTAACGCAGAACAACATGCCCATTATGAAACATAGATATGGCAGCATCATGGCATGTGATTACTTTGTTTTACCTCGACAGAAATCAATAATCACATTCCCAAGACTTCTAGCTACTGCTGCAGAAAAAGGTATTTCTACAGAGTAATATGTTGGGAGGGTAGAAAATGTGAAAACATTGTACACATTTATTTTTTTTTTGTATTTATTATCTGAAAGCAGCAAACTTAGAAAATAAAGTCTAATGTTCCTTTCACTTCACAAATATAAACTACTTTGTGTTGCTTTACCTAATTAAATCCTAACAGAGAAACTGAAGTTTGTGTTTGTACTATCTTAATGTAAAAAGCAGCAGATTTAACAGAATGACTCTCATCCTTTTTATCATACATAATCTCCTGAAATGAAGGTAATGAACCATTTCATACGCTCTTAAATTACCCACTTGAGAGGCTTGTTGAAATTTACAGCTTTCTATTTCTATAGGAGTGAAGAACATCATAAACCAGCGGCTTCTCTGTGGCTGACGGGAGCTGGTGCTCGGTGTCAGAAGACGACTGTCTTCTAAGCAGCTGTCCCCTGGATCGAGTCTCAACCACTGGCATTAACTCAATGCCTCTCCCTTCCTACTATGCTCCCATAGTCAAGCTATTGATAAAAAAAAAGGCTGCTAGTTTCATAACAACTTAAAAAAATAAACACCATCTGAAGTCTAACCGGTGTACTGTCATGGGTAAAATTCCTACAAACCCCTGAACCAAGAAGCTACACATTGGTGTGGGTTAACATGGTGTAAAGAGGTCAGAAAAGGCCCCGGTTTTCTCCCCTAATAAAAGGATTTCCAGGGAATGGCGGCCAGAATGCGATAACCCATTCCAACAGGCGAAAAGTCTTATCTCTCCTCCTTTTCTCTTTATATGCAAAAGATTTCACACACAAATTCATTCAGGGAATGGCTGCCTTACACTTCAAAGGTTTGAAGCCACGGGAGTGGAGAGCGGAATTGCTCTCAATAGGAGACTGAGTTTTTAAATTTTTTAGAGCTCCATCTTGCCAACATTAGGCAAAGATGCCATAGTCAATTCTATGATATTTATGTGGATATTCCCACTATGACGCTTGAATAAATCATTTCACCCTTGGCTAAGGCAACAAAGAGTTTGTTTCACCTGCAAGTTTTTATTACACACTGTTGGCCTGTTAATTTTAAAGTAAGAGAGACTAAAAACTAAAGAAGACGAAGACAAAAACCGAGATTTGAAAACGGGATGGTGGAGGAAGCATAAGTGAAAGAGAGCAGCCTTGCTCAGAAGAAACACACTCAGTTGGGCATCAGTCTCAGGAAAAGTGTAAAATCCCTACAAAATTGATAGCAACAGGTAGCCAATGTGTCCTCTACATCAAGAGGAGCCTCTGGGCTTGAAAACAACTGCCGACATCAAAGCTACAGCTAGCTTAGCCTTTCAATAAATACTCCGTCTTCAAAGATCGACGCTGGAATTGTGGGTGAGGGTCAGCCTTTTTTCTTGTTTGTTTCTGTGGAAAAAAGACCTGACCTGCGGCTCCCCCTGGGTTCTCAAGAAAGCTGCTTGTCAAACATTGGCTGAAATATTGATGAGGAAGTAACAACGGAGCAAAATCTAACCAAGCTGCTGCTCATGTAGTGCAACACAGATATCATAGATAGTTTGACTCCCCCCTCTAAGACGGAGAAGAAAACAACAGAAATAAGGATGAAGGAATTAAACTGTATTACACAGAAAGCTCCATTATGCCTACAGACATTTCTGGAGATGTATGGTTTACAAAAACTTTACGTTTGCCAACACTGTTAAAGATCTTAACACTTTAAAAGCGGTTTAGCAGTGTCATGTATTACATATGATAAAAAAGAAAACATTTTCTATAAATATTGGAGGAGTATTGTTTTTTTCATGAGTCTCATGTGTCACAGATTAACCAAAAGATTTTAAACATATGATTAAGATTTTAAGTTTACTCCACTCTCAGGTCATTAAAGACAAAAATGTTACTTATGAAAACATTTAAAAATGCCATTTTGGTCCTAAATGAACATGCAACCTACTAATTCAAAATGATAAATGAAAAACCAGAATGGCTACCAGAGGGCGTAAGGATCAATATACCGCAAGAGAATATCTTGTAAAAAAATGTTTATGTAATCATACTCAATTTCATTGCATTATCAATAATTAACCCTCATTCTGTCCATAGACATATGAATCCCTGTCATTCAGAATGTTTATATAGCAGACAGTCCTTTAGAGTTCCAAAAAAGTTTAAAAAAAAAAACAATCAACAAGACTTGATTTGAAGGTTTGAAGATGTTTTGCTTCCCATCCAGGAAGCTTTTTCAATTCAAAATGTCAGAATTAGTGGAGTTTGAGGCTTTATACAGGGGCCCAAAGAATCAACTCTATCGCTGCATTGTAAGTTTTCGAAAGCTGCTTTAAAAAACCTACAATGTAGTGATAGAGTCAGTACTCAAGTTTAAGGGGGGAATGGCAAAATCTTAAAAATCATCCCCCTTCTTAAATGACCATTCCCCCCATACCATCCCTTGTGACATTTTATTACTGAATGTGTAAAATTTCTATTATATATTAACAGTAATAGCCCTAATATTGCCCTTTCCACACTTGTCGGGCTGTGGGATTTCGAGTAGCCTGAGCAAAATAAATAAAATCAGAGAAATTATGTACCATTACTATGAAGCTGATCCCAGTGGAAAATTAGTCCCTAACTATGTAGGGGCAGTTATAGCCATGCCAGTCTGGGGACTGACTGCAATTCTACTGTAAGGTGCCTTGGTCAAGGTCAATGACCGGCATACCGGCATGTAACAAACTATATTGCTTTAGGTTAATAGACTATATTAATTAGGCTATATATGCTTCCAAAAAAATAGCACAATCCCCCTTCTTTTTTTTTTTTTACTACAACTAGACTGCTGGATACAGTTGATTTCTTCCTGCTATCATCGCAAACCCCACCACCATACAGGGGACCAAACCATCTCGCCTGGTCAGCCAAGCAAACAATTCCCCCCATCTCCCCTTTCATAGGCATAGACCAATATTGGGTATTGCAGGCTAACAAAGAACACAAAAAACTCCCCATTCCTGAGGGGCGAACCCGTTCTTCCGGTTCAATTTTCATGTTTTCTAAGCCAAATCAAGGCTTTGTTTTGGGCCACTCTATAAAGCCTCGAACTCAATGCTAATTCTGACAATTTGATTTTAAAAAGCTTCCTGGATGGGAAGCGAACTGTCTTCAAACCTTGAAACAAAGTCCAGTGGCTTATTTTATACGTTTTTTGGAATGACTATGACCTGGATGATAGATATCTTCAACAGCATAAAGCATATAGTGTTTATGTGCATTTCTATGCGTATTATTGAATTTCAAAGTAAGTACTGCCAACTATTGGTGTGTTAGGAACATTTCACTGTTAGCATTTCTATGTGTGTAGGATGTACAGATGGCAAATAAATTGCTGTCATTTACATTTTCTGAAACTTGGTAACAGTGAAAGTGTTTGGTGTAAACTGTCACACTGCTTTATCATAAATAAACAAAGAGGGCACGAAGACACAGAGAGGACATATAGTGGGATTGATGACTCTCAATTAGAGTAAGCCCAGTGGTCGAGCTAATGCCATAATGATTTATCCATGGTGCACTGCTGCCTTTGTTGATCAACCTGATATATGTTAATCCGAAGCTCAGGCATGATCAGAATCCAAAACAAAAGCCTTTACGAAAAGGGGATTAACAATGATGCTACATGAAAAGAAGCGGGCACGCCATGGATAGCAGGAAAGAACAATCCACAAACATCAGGAATAATGGCAGCTGTGTTTGGATTAAAGGAGATTTCTTTCTAGGCATATCACCAGCATTATAGATGCACCTGTGTAAAGGACATGTTTGTGTTACTGAAGGCGGGAGAATCTTTCTTGGCTTTTATTTTGGGCCTATCGTTCATCTGTTAGAATGGAGCAAAATGTTAAAACTTAACAGCATATAGAAACATTCTTGTAAACTAAACTGATCTCCTTTATCCGTGTTGACAGCCTCTTTTTTAGAAGGTCAACCTAGATGATCTAAAGTCACATCCATGTATAATTATATGCGATTCTCTTATCCACAAAGTCTGAGGCTGGTTGCAGCTAATACTGTGCAGACCAACTCAATTCGTCAGCTGCATCAGGACTTTTGAGCTTGGGTGTAACACTGAAACTTGGCTTTTCAGCAGACACTGCCTTAGGGAACTGCACACAATTCATAGTTTCATGACATGTACGACCCAGAGGCAAAATAAAAAAAGAATACATCAAATAGAAAGCAATGTTTTACCAAGAAGTCTTTATTTAGACATGTTTTTCTCAGTTTTTTCCTCTAAGTAGTACACATAGATATGGTTTGCTCATCTTCATCTGTTATAGTGTCATTGAGATTACATTTGTTCTAATTTTGATTCATATAAATAAACCGAAGTAAACAGAAAAAGATTTTGGCTCCGTGGCCAAACTCGTCCTAAAGGCAACGATACAACACAAGCAGATATCTAGCATTACCACAAGTGAAACCAGGGGTAGGGGGTTCTTCAAAGTCAAGAACTTAATACACGGTTAAGTAAGCTGCCTGCATGATTGATTAAATAGTCTCTATAAAGGACTGTAAGATGATGTGAATTGGCAGTTTGTATTGAATTAACAGCCAGTTTTATTATGACCTCAGTGTCATTTAACAAGATCTGCTCCCAAAACTAGATGCAGCTACGTACAGTATGATGAAAAGAGGGGTGATGTTTCAAAAATAGCTGAATAGTTTAGCTGTCAAACAACTGACTTTTCAGTAAGCTGTGAGGATGAAACATTAATCATCATCGATACAGAGCGCAAATAGGCTCCTGAGCTTTAACTTCACATTTGGAAACACATTCCAAAAGTGTGAACACGGCTTCACGTAGGAGCACGCCTCGTTACGATCTAACAACAGGAAACACATACGGCACAAAAAACCACATGTTCACGCCTCGTGTGTTAGATTGGAGACCCACCAATATATTTACAACATCCTTCCAGTTTAACGGAGGTAACACATGTGTGGAAACATGGGAAACTGCTTCCACTGATGAAAAAAGTACGATTGAGGCAAAAAGACAAAAAGTTGGTCAATAAGTCACACTTAAGTAGTAGTAGTTATCTAAAATATATACTAGGACATAATTATTACATGAAACAATTATCATAAAAACATCAAAAATCAAATATCTGTGAAAAGCATGTATGAATGAAAAAATGAGTGTAATGAGGTACAGATGAAGAGGTCTTAGAAGTGATCTCAGCTGGCATTAAAGATAGGGGAAATATCCAATAATGTTAAACTAAGAGGAAAGTTCCCTATTTGGTTCCCCTAACATTTCTGAAAGTTATTTTAGTCAAATATATACATTGGTGGTTCCCAAAGATAAATTTAATTTCTTTCATTAAAATAAGATATATGAGAATAACCAAATCCAGGCTTGCAAAACTCCTTTAGGTCAGCTTCCCTGTAGTGTGAATAATCACTGTTTGAAATTAAATTTCACAGCAAAGACAGCATGTTCATCAGACGAAGGCCGTAGGGAACCAAAGTGGTTATAAATGAAGACCAGAAGAAATGGTACCGCTGCCACTGTATAGGGTACCTTAGTGCACGAGTGATAACTACAGTTTTATTAGATATAAAATAGGAAAATTGGGAACATTTCACAAACTTTTCATCAACTTTCTGCTAGAATATTCCAGTACAGTATTAACTTGTTCAATGGAGTTGTTTATTCTTTGAAAATCCCCTTTGTGTATTTTGACAAATAAAATGGACCCAACAAACCCCTAAAACTTTGCTTTAAAGAATCTCTTTATAGTCTCAAATAATTTAACTTGAGTTATATTAGCTCAGAGATGCCCAAGTCAGTCGTCAAGGGCTGCTGTCCTGCAGGTTTTAGATGTTCCCTGCTTTAGTGCAGCTTATTTTCATTGATAGCTGATTATCAGGCTTTTGATTAACTGGAATCATCAGAACCAGCTGTGCTGAAGCAGGGATACCTCTAACCTGCAAGTCAGTGGCCCTCGAGGAACGACTTTCTGCATTTCTGAATTAGTTTCACATTTAAATTGTAAATTAAAGACAAAAATGTGAAGTTCAGACTCATTTATAAAATGAGAAGACCTTTATTTTAGGAGCACAAAAAGTTCTGAGGCAAGGGCTAACTTTAGCATAATATCCAAACTGTTTGTTTCTTGTCTGCCACTCTTCTACCAGTTCTTTCTGCTATGGAGTTACCAAAATGCTCCTCGATAAAAGACTAAAAAAGCAAAGAAAGCTTCAATGACGCTTTTGTGAGAGTGTTGTTGGCCAGCTCAATTAGAAGCCTTAACAGTTACTGAACTCCCTATATTTTCCAAATAAGGGGGCCTGAATCAGAGCTAAAAGGTGTTGAGATAAAAGCACACACAATCATATTTGTTTTTTCACTGCATACAAACATTTTAGCAGAGAAAATTCAAAGGTTTTGGTTAAAAAGCCATTTCCATAGCAGTCATTCATTTGAGGATAACCACAAAAGTTCTTTGGTGTTCAGAGATCTCGCTGTGTAGCTATAAACACTCTATCTCACTGTCTGGAGCAGAGGTCACGAACCCGACCTGATTTAAAACATTTATAAATGACCGCATGTTGTCCGACAGCAGTGTCTAGCTTAATTTGCCCCGCTACTTCTGTAAATATGGTAAAGCCTTCCTGAGTGCCGAGGCCAGGCTACACGTGATACAAATTAGCCAATGAGCTGTTTCAGTCTGGGGCGCTGCAGCAAGCCACTTTTAGACACAGCAGGCAAACCTGTGGTAAGCCGGGCGATGGGAAAGAAGGAGAAAACGATGAGAAAAAGAGAGCAGAGAAAGTGTGGACTGCTGGAAGAACTGCTGTGAACTGGTGAAAGAGAAGTGAAACCGTGTGCTCAAAGATGACCCTGCACATTTTGAGTATGTATTCTCTCACTAAGCCACACAAAATAAAACAAAACAAAAACAAACGATCAGTTCAGGGGTTTTATAAAATAAAACAGAATCAGGAAATCGTCTATATAACATTCTGAATGATTTTTGTTCTCTATTTCAAAAAACACTTTAGATTTTAAAATGGAAAATTTTCTATTTTTTTTATATTTTCTATAAAAAAAAATCAATGTATAACATGGATGCATGAAAACCTTATTTTATTTCAGTGTTAAATTCTGTTTAAAGTAACAGATTATAATTAAAAATGCCTTTAATGGTTGATGATTTTCTTTATCCGGACCCTGGTGATTTTTAATGGGTTACCTTTGAACTAGAGAATAGTACCTTAGCTCGGAGTCATCAGTGTGGATGGTGACCGTCTGAGGGACATTGAAGGGATTCTTTAGGACAAACTCCATGTACTCAGCAGAGCCCAGGTTGGCATAGAGAAGGTGCTGGGTGGTGATGGCCTGGCTCAGCATGTTAGCTATTCCCTCTGCTTTGCTGTACTCATCATTGGGTGGATGTTCTGTGATGAAACGAGCCGCTGGTTTCAGATTCTGGCAAAAAAAAAAAGGCTATTAAATGTTTCACAGTAGCATCATGCTATACAAGATGATAGTCACCACCCAAAGACAATTTCTAGAGCTGCTTTAAAGTCAGTGTAGATCTGCTGTGTTCTTGTGCAACAGATCATAACTTTGGCCCTCTCAGTGCTGAGTGTTCAGGTAATGGCTTTGGAGAGTAAAATGTCATCATAACTGCTAGAAACAAAAGCCAAAGTGGAGCTGGTAAAATTCAGGTTGCACTATATCAATAATTTTCTCTGACCTTTCAGTGACTATTTCAAGACATATTTTAACACTTGACTGCCTCTCATCTGATTGCAGTCTTTCTGCAGAACAGGGGCCAGCTTGGATGAATGTTTTGCAAACGGGTAGGCTTAGTGCTACAGACTTTCCATCTCAGTCAAGAGTCTGAGACAAAAAAAATATTTTGCGTTATCTCTAAAAAGTGATTTTTTTTTTTTTTACCACAAAACCCCTCTGATTTAACCCGTTACTCTGCAAAGAGCAGAAGTATCTGGAATGGCTGAAAACTCAATATTTTACAACATTTTGTTATATCAGAAGAAAAACAAAGAGGAACATATGTGACAGTGTATGTAAAATATCTATTTAAACCATGAATACTAAAGGAATTATTAGGTTGTTTTTGAAAACCCAAAAAAATACATATATACCTATAAACCTTTAGAAATAAAAAAAATTAGGGTTACCTAATAATTTTTTATAACTACATATTGATATAGAAAGAAAAACATAAAAATTATAATATTTATATAGCGCCAATGCACAACACATGTCATCTCAAGGCACTTTACAGTTCACCAGATCATACAGTCAAATTGATTCAACGTTTTCTATCTAAGGAAATCTAGTTGATTGCATCGACTCAGTGACTCGAATGCAATCCCTCACACTAAGCATGCTTGTAGTGACAGTAGAGAGGAAAAACTCCCTTTTAACAAAAAAAAACCTCCAGCAGAACCAGACTCAGTGTGTTTAAGAAATATGAGCCCTTAGGCAACCTAGCAGGAAGACAGGCCCTTTAGTTCCATCTATCATAATATCAGGGAGGTGCCTTGTCTGGCTTAAAGCTCTAATTAATTTTACATTCTATACAGTGCCACACAGCTCCTATCAAAAAACTCTATATGTTTTAATTTAATAAAATCGGCCAAATAGTATCATCGTAAAAATATTTATAAAATCAGATTAATTAAAATTCAGATTAAGCACACATACACCAACAAATACAAAAAGCATAACACACTATACATGACTGCTTTCTGGTCATTTTTGTAACGTACCATTCCAAAAGCCCTAAAATAATCACTTTTCAGAAAGAGTTGTGGTGTTAGCACAGTTTTCTCCAGCTATGAGGAACAGTTCCTTTGGTGCTGCCCCCTACAGGTTTTAGAGCACCTGCCTCCATCATGTTTCTATTACCAGCTTGGAAAGTCCAGTAATCCCATTAAAACATGTAACCATCACCGTTATGGAGACGACACTTTTTGGAATGACAGTTCAAATAAGGTTTTTTGACCTACAGGTGTGTTAAGCAGCAGAATGCAGGCTAGTTAACAGTTACACCCAGGTTATTAGTTACCATATTTTCTGGAATATAGAGCGCACTATAAGCCATGCCCACTAAATCTAATTTAAAACTTTGTCCCCTGGAGTAGGGACAAAGAAGAATGCTAGCTCCTGCTAGCTCGACTTACAGCAGTAAGAGCTTCTACTACAAGATGGGGCTTCGTCAGCTCTTTATTTCAGCTCTACAGGAGTTGAGCCCAGTCACCTCATTGGTTCGGCAGCTTTAATGCAGCAAATAAATCGCAAAATGTGTGAATTCGGTACATTTATTCTCCGTCTTACCTAATGCTAACATGTTCTTGTTCTAAATGAAAATTTGTCCCTTATTCTTTAATTTTCTACTTTGATTTCTCCCTCTGGCAGTCAGGAAAAATTCCACAGAAAAGCAGCACCTTCTTATAAGTCACATGGTTCAAGCGTGGGGAAAAAAGTAGCGGCATATAGTCTGAAAATTACGGTAAATGTTACTCAGAAAACAAAATAGAAATATGTGCAGTGAAAAAACTTTTGTTTAATTTAATGGTTTATACTGTAGCCGTCAATCTCTTACTAATATAACACATATTTTTAAATATTCCACTTTTTTAGCTAAAACTGACCTTAAAGTTTTGCGACTGCTTGTGCAAAAATAGATTCAGATCTTGACAACTGATTTAGCTAAAACAGAATTTGTAAACAAATAATCATCATAATAATAAAGAGCTGATTGGCATTGTTACTAAAATGACGATTAAGAAATGTTAGGTGTTTTTATTCTGTTTCTTAGCTTTGTAGAGAAGCATGTAACTAAAAATCTATGTGCACATTCTGACATTACCGTAACATCAGTTGCTTTGGTGTTTTGTTTAGCCTCCAGTTGACGCACGGCAGCCATGCAGTCCAGCTTCCGCAACCTGCTATCGCTGTTCAGGTTTTGGGCTTCGGTGGTGATGTCATGGGCTGTCCCCCTATCTCTGTGCAGCAGCATCCGATCTCCATCCAGCCTGTGTGCAGCGTTTCTCGCTGCCAAGAAAAGAAAGGCTTCAGCGAGGAATTCATTCACTGGGGAATCTTTTCTCATCTCCAGCTTTAAAAAAGAATTTTAAACAAAGATTATACCTAAAATAAATGTGTTTCCTCAAATTCTTAAGTTTTTTGGCAATAATAATACTAACAATAACAGGGTCTAGATTTTAGCAATGGGAAAATGGAAATAGACTCACTGAAAGTGGTCATAAATCAGAGAAAAATAGAAATGAGCAGAGTAAAAAAGTAGGAACAAAAGTACTCGGTACATCAGCAAATGGTGTAATAAAGAGAGGATGGAAACAAAAAAACCCATAGATGTATAAAGTGGGCTTTCATTTAGGCCCTTCAGGAACATTACCTCCTGTGTTTGTTGTACACCAGGCATTAGACCTTTACTAATTTTCCCATGCACTCATCAGTTTTCTACAGCTCTCTGGGAGCATCTCTTGTGCATTAACCCAGTTCTGTTTTGTTATGTACAACTTGTAGAACAAACTTTGTAAAGCTCTGGCATTTGCTTGTCTTTTCTCCATTTGAACTGGATCTCTTTATACCACATGCTCTGCTTGTATCCGCTCAGTAAGCCTTAAGCCTTTCTGTCCAATCACAAATGACAACTGTGATGAATTCAAGTTGCTTACTGTATTCTGCTGTCTTTAAATTCTTGGTTAGATGTACTGTTTTGCCAAACAATTTAAGGCAATTTTAAAGCAAGCTTTTAAAACATTGCTCTGTGCAAAATTCAAACAGAAAAAAGCTGGTAATAAATATTTAACATGTGATTTGAGATGCTTTCAGAAAGGTAGCAGTTTTAATCAGCTGGCATGTTTGAAATAAGAACAGGCTTTGTGATTTGAAATAGCAATTTAAATATGAAAAGCCACAGCAAATCAAACATGTTGGTTATTCTTTCACAAAATGGATTGTTTCTATTTTTCATCCTTTTTACATTGTTAATGTAATTTTTTCAATTGTTTCTTACCAGTGTCCATAAAGGATCACAAATATTCAAAATTTCTCAACTGTAAACCCTTAAATTGAAGTATAAATGAAATGCTATATATTATGCACACCAAATATTTCCATTAGGTTCACTTCTAATACTGAAATTGCAAATATAGCAACCTGGTTGACAGGGCAAATAGCTGAAAGGAGTATTTATTTCCCTTGCTTTAGTTTTTAAAGCTTTATCATGAGTTAATTACTGCAGGGTTTAATAAGATAAAAACAGCATTTTGCTCTGAGGTGCAGAGGGTCTGGAACTACCTTTATTTGGACTTGAAGTCGAAGGATTCTCCACTCTGCTTTAAAAACATATCAGAACTCCTTTTTTATATATTATTTTCATTGATTGTATGCATTGTTTGCTCTTGCAAGGCACTATGTGATTTTTATATCTTCAAGACGAATAGTTTAATTACTCTAAAACCTCTTAAGCCCACAGGTCTAAAAAAAGGTGTACTCATACTTTATAGGGCCATTCTCAAACGGTACACTGCATAAACTTCTTATCATGTTATCAAGTGACATAAAGGTGGAGGATAATGTGGATGGTAAAACCGAAAAGTAAATGATTCTGGGCCTGAGTAAATTAGATTTAAATGGCCAATTAAATAACTTCTGCCTAAAAAAAAGACAAAAAAAACAAAACAAAACAGATGTTTACATACAAAAACATAATAAACTGTAAATACCACATCTTGGCTACATATGTAGCACGATTGGTGTCCATGCAACAAGCAACTGAGAAGTTATATATGTTTGGATTGAAAAAACTCCAGGCATAATATCTAAAATTTGGAATTTATTCTTGAAATTCTAACATGTGTTATATATTTGGTAATAAAAATTCAGCTTTCCTTCCAAAAAACAGTTTTATTTATTTCACCACTCTAAACACTCACTATATATACAAAGTTAAGTGGCAGACAGATGCATGAAGATGAACAGGTATATCTAAATAACCATTTGTCCAATCAGGGAGCTTCATAGGAAAGGTCACATTCTACAGAATCCAATGATATGCACAAATTTGAGACAGAAGCTCCAGCGAATCACAGGCAAGAGTAGCAGAGGTCTTCATGATTTACACACAGTTGCAGTTTCCAAATATGAGCTTGCTGCAGTACCGTAATACAGAGAGAATAAGAAGCTTTTAGCTGAATATTAAGCTATGGTTGGATTTATGCCAGGAACAGATTATTTCATTGGAGCAGCAAAGATGCTCGAGTTGCGCGTCAGAACTAAACTTTTACCAGCATCAAAAATGAAGCAGCACGCATGTTTTTGCTGCTTCTGCTGCGTGCTGGTCTGAACATAGCATCACACTTAATGAGCTACAAGATTATTATTGTTGCAAAAGAGCTGCAGCTCCTTCTAAAGGGGCTTGACAGCCAGTGTTCTCAGTATCAATCATTTTTGGTGATATTCATTAAATTACTGTTGCGCAGACAACATTTACCATACATCCAAACTGACAACAAAATGAAAACATCTGCAGGATTACAAACTGACATCAATTTATATAACCAACAGTCGTAATCCCATTTTAGCAAATTCAAGTCAAACCTGGTACATTGCAAAGCTCTTTCTTAACCTGCAGGATCTACAGCAGCAGGAAATTGACTGCTTTCAAAACCGTACTTCACATGTACCTTTCAGGTAAAAAAGCAGTTTGATTTTATGATTAAATACACCTTAAGCTTGACCCAGCCTGTTTGTTGTTTCCATCCACTGCTTGTGTATGTAATGGATTTTCCATTGGCATCTAAACATTTTCCCTCACCTCAAAAAATATGTATGTCATAATTTGTGTCTAAAGCTGCCCTTTTAAGGTTAGAGGGAACATCTTTGTAATGTAATGCATGGCTAACATGTGCAAGGTTTACTCCAAAAACACATAACTTAAAAGAAAAAAAGTGGATGCAGGAAATGAAAGGAAAGGCTAAACTATTTAAAAGTAATAAATGAACACTGTTTCCATTTTTATGGACTTAATTTATCCTGATTTAATTTGGAGTTTCATAAAACTGTCTCTGTGAACTATATTTCTAGGGCGTCTGCTCCCGAATAAATCCTTTGATGTCTGCTATTCTTCTCTGATTTCCCCTCCTTGTATGACTCCTTATTCTTAGACCTTTTTCCAAGTCTCATTATCAAAGCGGTATCAGGCTGGGAGCCAGTGGGCTAACCCGATAGTGTCTGGCTATCCTTCACAGCCACAGGCAGGAAGAAGTGGGGCAGGAAAGCGACACACACACACCCACACACAACCCAGTGGTGTGGGACTTCATTGCACACTCTGTCTTACTGTTATGAATGGGCTCCAGTGAAAGCATTTAGGTACACTGTATGCTTAACCGGCACGCTGAGGTGAAGTGAAGGAAGCAGAGAATGTAGAGGAGATTAAAAGTAGGCAGGCTGCGGTGGGGAAGATGTGTGGAAGACTTAGCAAACGGTAAACAGCCTGTGTTCGTTTATAGCAATAGGTGTGAGTAACTGATTGCGGCAGTCTGTGAAGTGATTGGGAAGTGAAACTATTTGTAAATATTATTTTGAAAATAAAATCTGACCTGCATTCAGCTTTGAAATGCATATCGGTTTATTGGTGCTCTGGTTACGGCGAGAAATGACAAATCCTCTCTGCAGGCCAATCTGCAATTCCATACCTGCCAGACGTGCTTTGTATCACCCTAAGCAATTCTACGCTTGTTTTATATGTCTAACGTGATGCCTCTAACTGGGAATGTGTGAGTTTCTGAAATAGTTAAAATTCAAGGCAAATTTACCAACAGCAGCCCAGTTGACTGATGATGGCTCGCTTAATTGAGGGAAAAATTGGTTTCCCCCCTGTGTGTCTGTGCGCCTTTGCTAAGGCCATGCTTGTGCACATATACACACACACACACAGTCAAAAAACACAAACAGGATTGTGGCTAACCACTAGAGACGCCTCTGCAAGCTCAATTAGCCTGAAAATTGAGTGGTTCGGTGATGCAGCCAGCAGAAAGAATGTGAAATGTATCTGGGTGAGCTGATCAAGGCGGCAGCAGCGTGGTGAGTGCCCAAATAAAAGATATTAATTCCTCTGTGGCTGGGCCTCCACTCAAATAAGGGCTCTGTCACACACTGACAGCTGAGTGGAGAAGCTAAAATGTGAAATTATCTGATTCAGATTACTTGTTGGTGCCCTTTAAAGTCCAGAAATAAAAGCACCTGTTATTGCATTAGCATAATTTCCTTCTGAAAACTGAGAAATATAAAACATTCAATTTGACTACATTGTTATTTAAATCAAGGTAAGGAAACGGTTGTTTATAACAAACGACACATGTGAGACAGCCTTTAAAATTTACACAACTAAAAAATGTTTTTAAGTTGTACTGCGTTTTGTTTTTTTTAGGGTAATTAGAACTTAGAAATTTCTCATTAGTAGCCATGGACTTCTCTTTCCCCTGGGGTATAATTGCAGATGCTTTCTGCATGCTGACCTTGCTGGATGAGTTCAGCAGGGTGAAAAAAATTTTTTTTTAAAAGCTCTCCGCTAGAGAACCGCAAGAAGAGGTGGCATCACTGGATCACAAAACTTAAAACTCTTTCTATCATAGCTGATCTTTGGGAAAGAACAAGACCCTCCTATACTAAAATTGTAACTGTAGTCTTGTCTATTGATTAGATCAGCTTGACTGATTTGGCAGAAACCAGACAATGAATATTTTAAAATAACCGTCTGATGCCCTCTGTTAAAGATATATTTTTACTGGAATATATCTTTAAAATACCCTTTTTGCTTGACCCTTTTTAATTAAAATATAGTTTGATGAGCAGACCGACACCTCAGTAGTTAAGCTTTGATGCAATTATAAACCTGTAGCCTATTTTCCTGTTTTTATTTCGGGTTTGAAGCTGTCGTGCTGTTCGGTCGATGTGACGTAAAATCAGGGTTCCTACAGCATAAAGCAAGTTAAATTCAAGACTTTTTAAGACTTTTTAATGCCACTTGAAATAAAGATGTAAGACCAAATTCACAAGAAACAGAAGAAAATCCCGCTTGCGACAACTTAACACAAAGGTTTATTTTAACATAAACCACTGCACTAATGTTTCAAATTTTGAAAAACTTCCCATACAGGAAGAAAGCTAAGAACACACAAATGACGGATATATTTTAACAATTATTTAACTGAATTCACAAACTTTGTTTTAGCAGGGAACAAAACAAATAAGTTTTAAAGCCCCAACATAACCAGTGCTAAGTCTTTTTTCAGCTATTTTTCTTTGTATCGTTTTCTTAGTATGTTTGATTTGGTGATAAGTGGAGGAGTTGCAGAGACAAGGGCGAACAAAACTGAGAAATACCGGCTGTTTCTCTGTAACTTGATTTTGACGCCTTGTGTTTCTTGCTTCGCATGTGCGACTCCACTGCCTTAATTCCCATCGTTCCGAGCTTGAATGACTTCTTGCACAAAATACACTGTGCCTCATGTAGGTTTTCAATTTTAATGTTTTATTTAGATTACAAAAGTAAATCGTAATAAAAATAATCCTATTTATGATGCTTTAAAAAATAAGACCTACGAACGACTAATTTAAGAAATTTTAATACCAATTAAGGCCTTCGTTTTATTTTGAAGAATTCAATGCCTTTTAATACTTCTTAAGGACCCGCGGGAACCCTGAAAATGCATCCATGTTAGATGAGTCAGACCTTGCAAACAATCAAAGTGTTAAATTCAATATGGGTTTTGTGGATACTCAGAAGCAACCGACATGCACATCAACTCAGATACCAATGGCAACCCTACAGTACTGTGTTATGGTTACAGGTGGCAGTATCATTAGAAAACTCCGTAATGCCTCTTTTGAGTACGGTAAAGAATATGTTATGCTCTGGGCCTGCTTTTCTTTCACACAACCTGTCAGCCCTGTCAGAGTGCATGGCATTATGAGTGCATTGGTAACTACACATAGAAATCTGGTGGCCTCTACTGGTTAAATGCTAATGAGGATTGATATTAATCTAGGCCAAACTAATACAAACATGGGTCACTAGACACCTTGTTTTATGTATGGCTCTGTCTAAAGTTTTAAATACTTTTACTTTATAAAACATGAGTAATTCAATAAAAAAGAAAAAAGCATAAGAGGAACGCAGGGACAATCTCAGATTAAACAAAAAGTAATTGGGAAAAATGCCGTCTGCGTTAAGCTGGTACATAATGTTCAGTGTTGTAGTACTCGAGATCGATCTTGGTCTCAAGACCGATCTCGAGACCATTTTTTGATGGTTTCGGTCTCGTCTCGGACTTGGCCGCATTTGGTCTCGGTCTTGTCTCGGTCTCGGGCGCTGAGGACTCGGCATTTTATTTCAAGACTGGTCAAGACCACAACTGTGGAAATAACGCTAATCATCAGAATATTATCAGTTTCTTTAAGATCCTTCTTTTTATTGGATGCTTGGATTCAAATCCAAGCAATAACCTGTCTCATTGGTAAATGCAGTGAAGGAGATCAATCTATTTTTTCAACAAATTATCTGTCTCATAACATATTTCACAACATGGTGACAGATATAGATTTATTTAAGAAAAGTTATATAATATAGCTTTAATCTGTATATGAGAGAGAAACAAGAGAAATTATTGGGTTTTTTTCAGTTTTACACATTTTACAGAATTTTGCACATTGTTTTGAAATAGCACATTTAAAAACAACATAAATGTATGTACTGTTCATGAACAGCAGAGAAAATACAATTTTAATCGACTTTGATTAATTGTTTGAAATTCTGTGATTACTACACAGAAGTACTAAATAAAGATGTTAATGTTTAGTGCAGTTCTGTGTGTTAAATATCTAGGTGTTTTTATGTGAATGAGGGTCTTTTAGATCAATTTTTGTGATTTTTATCATGTTTCACATTTTATTGTCACATACTGGCGCTGGTCTTGGTCTTGACTCGGTCTCGACTTCCCTGTGCCTTGGTCTTGACTTGGTCTCGGACCCTAAAAGTCTTGGTCTTGTCTCGGTCTCGATACACTCTGGTCTTGGTCTTGTCTTGGTCTCGGGTTAGGTGGTCTTGACCACAACACTGATAATGTTATTAGATTGTAACCTAACAATTGTGTTCAAAAATTGTTCTCAGTGATGGCAACAAATGTATCTGTTTGGTTTTTGAAACATATTTAGTTGGATGCACTGACCATTGAGTTGGAGGGCGTTTCTGGGTGACAGAGGTCCTCCTTTAAAACCACTGCTGACTGGAGTAGGTTTGATAATGTGAGAATGAGATGAAATCCCGTCCATTTCTCTCTTCTTGCTACGGTCAACTGGACATCCTGTAAGAAAACACATAAAGTAATAATGACTACATGTGAGTGATGAAGCTCATTACACTGATAAATAAACCTTTACAACAAACAAAGACACAATTGTTTTAGTTTTTCAAAAGCTGCAAAAACTGAGAATGGTGTCAGACCACATCTAAATAGGAGATCCATTAAAAGGATTTGTGTGGCATTAACAGTCAGCTTCTGATTAAAACTCCCAGGATCAAAACTTAACAATTAATTGTGTGTGACAGGGCTGTTTCATGGTTTTATAGTTAATCTTACTTTAAGGAAAACTTACATTTATAAGTTGTTCTACATAATTAGGCAGGTCTCTGGAATATGGATATGAAAAATGAACATCTTAAAAAGGGAAAATGGGAAATGATGGCAAAATTTAAAACAATAGCCTGAAATGTCAAAAGAGGAGGCAGTGAGCAGTGAAAAGCTGCAAAGGAAAGACTTAATAGGACGATTGCAAAAATAGAAGAAAATATATATTAAAAGTAGAATTACTGAAACTTGAGGGGGAAAAAAGTGCTGAAGCTGTCTGCTTGATAACTCTTAGGTTTAAGAATTACAAAGATGCTTTTGGGCTACAAATGAAAAACAATCTGGAAACCAAATGTTTGCATTAATCTGAGCGATATACAGAAATTTTTCAGATAACTTTTTTATTCCAAATAAACAACATGATCTAAGGAAATTACTTTGGGTAAATGAATAAATACAATTCCTTTTAGAGGAATAGTTAGGATATTAATACTTAAGTAGTTAGTTTCCATCTCTGGTATAGGTTGTTAATATGATACATTTCAATCCTAAAGAATAGGTGTTGATAATTCCAAGAAAGTTAAAAAACAAACCACTGGACTTTGTTTTCCAAGCTTAAAGATATTGAAGATTAAGATAGTGGGAAGGAATACACTCTATCGCTGCGTCGTAGGTTTTCAAGAGCTGAGTCCAGCCCCTCTGTTTAAGGTTGTTTTTTGTCTCTTAAAATAAATGGCATCCTTCATGTTAAGAGAGAAAAAGCAACGTTAGACAGAGTTGGTGCACTCTGGTTTCAGCACTCAAATATCTACATCACAGCAATAGAGTTGATCCCTTCCCGCTATCATAATCCTCATCGCCAGGCAGGGGACCAAGACAACTCACCTGGTCAGCCAGGCCAACAATGCCCCTAACGACCCCCCTCCTTTCAGAGGCATAGACCAGTAACGGGTATTGCAGGCTAACAAAGACCTCAACGACCCCTATTCCTAAGGGTCGGACCTATTCTTCTGGTTCAATTTGCATGTTTTCTAAGCCAAAACAAGGCTTTACTGGGCATCTCGATAAAGCTTGGAACTCAACGCTAATTCTGACATTTTGAATTGAAAAAGCTTCCAGGACGGAAAGCGAAACGTCTTTAAACTTGGAATACCAAGTCCAGTGGTAACTTTTTTGGAATGACTACAATCTGGATGACTGAGAATCTTCACCTGCGTTGATAGATACGGAAATATATCTTTTTTGCATAAGATACTTTTGGAGATGCATTTGGGATGTCAATTGACAAATATAGAGGAAAAAAATGCCCTCATTAAAATAACTGTAGAGAGTGAAAAGGCTATTCTACAATGACATACCAATTATCTTTAAGCTGAAGCAGTCTTTATGATAAAAAACAAGTAAGAAAAATTAAGAAACAGGTAAATACATCATTGATTAGAAACCTAGTTTCCACTAAATTATTCAGCACTTAAATCCAGGGGGCATATTTCATCGTGGATACAAACATTTGGAACAAATTTCTACCCTTTTTTAACAAAAGTTAATCTTTGTTTTATATAAATGCTTTCCGTGGACACATTAGTTTTGCATTAATTAGGAGGGGAAAAAACAACTCTTTCCATTGTTCATCTGTCAATTTATCTTACAAAAAGAAGTATACACATTGTTTTACCTGCATAGTCAAAAATGGTATCAAGTATTCTTGATACTGGTGCTAAGTTAAAAGCTTTGGTAGCAGTTTGAGTTAAAGTCTCCAATACCTCAATGCAAAGTAACAAAATGATATGTGTTTGCAACTTTACAGCCAAAAATGCCCAAGTAGCTACTTGTAAAAATGTACCCAATACCTTTGATTACATAGAAGACTGTGATGCCAGCATGCAGTTGACAGAGTTGTAATCTAAGATGTAAGAGCCAATGGGATGAATGTTCAAACATGATCCAAACCAATGATAAGGTAAAACCAAGAACAATTCTGAATACATTTGTACCATAAGTGAAAACATAACACCTAAAGCTTTTTAAAGATTATTGCACTCACTGACTACAGGACTAAAAGGAGAGAGAAAAATAAATGCTTGGCAAACATTGTTTTTTTAATCTCTTGCTAAGAGTCTTTGGGGGCTTCATAAAAGAACAATCTGTGAGGATGAGCCACAGAACAACTCAAAACAAAAGCTAAGAGGCAACAGAAGAGCTCGCAAAGACAAAAACTATGCCTGTAAGTAAAAACAGCCACAAATCTGCATAATTATTTGAACAATTTATGATCTACTTTATACAATATAAAGCATAGGCCGTTATCCAAGTAATTCGCTACCCTTCATGCTTATTGGCATTGTTTTATTAGTGTTTGGAGCAAAAAGGAATCCTGCTGATTCTATGGAGAAAGAAAACACTGGGATGTGCCTGAGGACACCAGCAGGGGCTCCACAAATAGATCTCCTCTCAGTTTGATTTCATCAAGTTTAGTTTGACGAGCAAGTGTTGCTCAAGTTCTTTCCCCGGCAAGTTTATTGATTCTTTTTTTTTCATTAAGAAATAAATCCCTTCAAGTAAATATGACAATAGAAGGAAAACAGATTTATTACGGACTGAGTTATATTTTTGATGATAATTGATCTTAATCAGATTGCATTCTTATGTCCATTTTAGGATAATGACTCGGCGGTAGAGGCATTAGAGAAGTCATTTTTCAACATATCAAGCCAGGATAAGATCATGGGTATAAATTCTGCTTGTTTTATTGGGTATACATTAACAAAAAATTGGCTTCGTCAAATGAAAAAGGTTTGCAGTCTTCATTTGGACACCAAAGCTGGCAGAATGACTGTTGAACACATAGTTTCAGATGGGAGTGGCGGCCTAGTGATTAGCGCATAGAGCTGCACTCCCACAGACTGCCACTGTGTCCCTGAGCAAAGACCCTTAACCCCACACAGCTCCCGGGCGCCTACGATGGCAGACCACTGCTCTCCAAGCGGATGGGTTAAATGCAGAGAATACATTTTGTTGCTCTGTACTTGTGACAGTGGAATGAAAATAAAGAAAAAAAACAAAAACATAGCTATTAAATGTCATCCTCACGTGCCTGTCTAGATTTTTTCTATCTGATTTCTGATCAGGTATCTAAATGAACCTTCTGTATTGATTAAAATATCCTTAATAAAATCTAGTTTAAACCATTATTTAAACTACAACAAATACTGCATTGTTGTCTTAGATAGGAGATAAAACTTGTCTTTTGACGATATGATAGCAACATCCATTTTCATTCAATTAATGTAAGTGCATATTCTAATTTTATCTTCTTTTTTAAGTTTAACTTGAACCATAAAAGTAAATGATAATCAGTATCAGGTATGGACCAGTAGCAGATTTTCATGATATGCAAGTCTTTAGTAGGGCTATCTGCTCAGGTGGTAAAGGCTGCAAGGCTTGCCAAATGTAAAGGAAACTCTGAGTTACAAGCATTATGAAAAGTGATTTCAAAGACTCAGTCAGCTGCTATGAGCCATTATTATCAAATACCACAAGTCAAACGTTTTTGCATAATTTAAAGCCCAAGGGCACTTTTTAAAATAAATAAGATTAATTTCAAACAACCGCAGAACAGAGGTAAAACTACATTAAAATTGCGAAGAAATTAACTAAATTTTAGCAATTATTATATTAATACTAGAAGCGTCCGGTTTCTACATTACAGCATAACAAAAGAGGTGCTTTACTGAAACGTTAGCATTTTTTGAGGGGCTGTGTAGCTCCTATTTCTGTGTGCACTCTCATATGAAATACAGCAAGAGCTGCAATTAACTGCCTCCACTGTCCACGGCTGACACATCGGATAACTTGCAGTACTAGTAGTATGGGAAGCCAAAAGCACCCTCCAAATCTTGTAGAGGAGAACTCTTTCATCACCAAACAGATAATGGGCAGCAGCTAAATGAGTAATGGGGAGTCTGTGTTGCTATGCAAACAGAGGCAGACAGCGCTGTTCTGCAGATTAATGGGATAGGTGTCTGCCCATCCCAAAACTTTCTCCTCATCATCCATCACCCTACACTGGCCGCACCATTCAGCCGACGGTATTCGCCCGAGTTACATCTTCCCAAATATCAGGTTGAATGTATTACTTTTGCTGTAGAGTGTAGTGAGCATATCGAATCAATAGCAAAGCAGATCTTATTCCCAATGCCCTATCTTAAACCCCCCCACCTGTTAATCCTTCTGTTAAGATGTGCTTGATGGTTTATAGGATTAAACAATAGATCATTACGGGTGTGATAAGATGGTTTTATAAGTGGGTAATGAAACAATGTAATGATGGGGAACTCAAATATAAACCAGATTAATTGGATGTCACTCAGAGTACTGTTAGACTCATTGAAGATCAAATACGTTTAGTGCTCATCAAGTTGAGTCAGATATCTATCCACTTCTACTGAATCACAATGACTAGCCTGATAGCCATCAACAGTGGAATTTAAACTAAAACACCAACAGGGAGAGTACTGCATATCATTTCTGGCTCAGTATAATCTGTATGGAGGAAAAAGGGGTGGAAAAAAGGAGCTGGAGTCTATCAAATGACTCAACTGCCCCACCTTTTGCATGACAATAGCCCCACCTGCTCACCCCATTTGCCCTGCTAGCAGTTCTTGAGGTGAAGGCCATAACAACCAACTGATTTTCAGGTTTCTGGAACAAATGAGAACAAATGCCTGGAGGATTTCAAAGTAGACTGCAGTATTCAATTTCTTCTGCCTCCCTTTTCCAGGCCACTGACCTTTCAGAAGATGCAGATTCAGCCTCACCTCAAGGCTATAGGCAAGTCTGATATAGTCAGGCATAATTGTGCCAGCAGCATGTGTTTTAATGAGAGGGTCACTTCATTGGACTAATGTAATGTATGTGTAATGTAAACCCAAACTAATGCCAGGTACATTTCACTGATATTTTGTCCAAAATTTGACAGAATTGGGTAAAGTCCTCTACTTTCTCCAGTTGAAAAGCCAGGTTCTTGAGTGCTTATCAGGCCTCTGCACATGTGGAACATTCAGGCCTGCAGAAGGTTCTAATCTGCCATTTCTTGTGCACGTTTAGTGTTTTAGCTTATCACGTAGGCTGAATTTTTCTCAAACAAAAAGTGAACGTTGCTGAGTTTAATAAAGCAACCACACATAATTGATGAAAATATTCAAATTTGAATTTGTTTATGGTTGAAACTGGCATCAAAGGATGTCATTAAACACATTTAGAAATAAACGGATAAAAAGGAGAAGGATTTCCATTGGATCTAGACCGGCGGTCCTCAACCACCGGGCCGCGGACTGGTACCGGTCCGTCGGACATTTGGTACCGGGCCGCACAGAATAATTTATCGACGATCAGGGTCTGAGTGATGTTTTATTTTGAAAAATATAAAAAATTGAAGTATTCTCTCTCAATTACATGCATCTGTGCCTCTTGACACAGGTTAAGACTCATCCTATCTATAACATCCTATCTTTGTGAAGCGGGATTTTCTGCGGTTACAGCGACCAAAAGAAAGCTAAGGAGCAGACTAGACATCAGGAGAACACTTCGTCTGTCATTGTCTCCGATTACGCCTCGATGGGACCGGCTTGTTTTATTTTTATGCTGTTTATATTTGGTTTTATGCCAGTCGTATCATTTTACTTGATCGTATTTACCCGCCCGGCCGGTCCGCGCGGGAGGGGGGGTGGTGGGGGGTGGGGGCGGCTGGGGGCGGTGTGGATTTGAATACGATCTAAGTAAAAAACGGTACACCAACTTTTTTTTTGGTGGCTTTTCCAGATCAGCAATATTGTTCTTTTTGCTAGAGTTTAACCAATGAGTAGCTGTGCTATGATTTGTTATGAGTTTTATGTTTAGTTCTTCCAAATTACCAAGTTGGCATGTGGAGGGGGATGGTGGAATAGTGTAGACAAAGGATAGGGATAAAATAGTGATTATTTATTTCCAGAATTTTTTTGAAGTGGTGAGCAGAGCCAGAATGTGAGGGGTGTCCATTAGTGGTGTTGTTTGTATGTAGAGTGTGCTAATATCTGAATCAGTTCATTACATGATGTACTTTTTGTGCTATGTAAAGTGTGTTTAGTGGTTGAATTTGTATCATATTACACGCACATTAGTAATATTGAACTTTTTCCCCCGATTTTCTCACCAGGTGTGAGTTGCATTTTCATTAAAGGGAATTAACTTGTAAAGTTTTGAGAGCAGTCTTTTTAATGGTCTGTTTTTGTATATGCTGTACATTAGTGATGGCTGTCCTACTACAGTGTTGCTAATATATTTGGTTTACTGGACAGTTTTCGTCTGGAAAAGTCAAAGTTGGAGATATTGTTATTTGTCAATGTTGTAACTGTTAAAAATTGCTGAGAAGATTATAGGTTGTTCTGGTGATAGATTCAGTGGACCACTTTAAAGTAAACCTTGTACTAGAAACTGTTTTGCATTAGTGCTGCAGGACGAGTCTGCTGGTTAACACACAGCAGAGTTGCCGTATCAACCTCTAGTGTCTGTCTGATCTAAGAAATATGTTCTTTAACTGAATCTGAGAAAGCTAATACCATGCTGAGGAAGGCCTGTGATCTCAACAGATTAAGGTGCATGATGTAAAAGGACAACATTATCTGTAAAGGAGGCAAAACTATTATCTGGAAGGGCCAGAACTAGATCATGAATGATTAGAATGTGTTAATGATCTGCATGGGGTTGTTCATAATGCAAACTCTATGCATTATTCCTCTGGCTCAAACGCATCAGTTGCCTTTTCCTAATTTTCTTTCAGCTTGAAATACTAATTTTAATTTATAAGTCATACCACAATTGATTTGACTTTATCCTGGTATACACATTGAAAACAGAGTGAGGTGGATAAAGTAACAAAACAAGCCCGTCCCACGTTACAAAAAAAAGGTTTCATACACAGAAATGTGTCTAGGAACACATCAATGAGCTATTCTTATTGAGTCAAAAGCATCTCTTGAAAAGGTCTGGGCCTACTAGTAGTAGAGATTTAGAGATTTATTCAATCTCTACTACTTAAGCTCTTTATACATCTGAATAATCTAGCTGCAAACAAATGCAAATCTGCTGATCAAAGATTCTGATAAATATTTTTACTGCTTTGTCTTATACTTTAATTAAAGTTCTGCAGTTTCATTGATAAAAATATGTTTTGTGGATTTAATAATTAGCTTTAAAAGAAAGGCCAGCAGTTCTATCGGTCTAAACGTGCCGTGTCCCCCAAAACAATTGTCTGGCAGTGTCTCTCTTTCGCTAGACAAAACTGCCAGCCTCTATTATTCAAACTCTCTATTATTCTATGAAACTGCTTTTCTGTCCTTTTCATTGACGATACAAAAATGCATGTAGTGTGGCTGAACGGACTTGACAGATTATATTATTTTTATTTTAATAATTACTTGGGAGTCCTACCTTAAGATGATATAAAAGATATGCCGTTTTCAAACAGACAAGAATCAGCTGTTCATTTTTCCATTTAGTTTGCTCAGTTTGCTGCTTTTAAACTCCAAATGAGATCAAGTCAAACATGACTGACAACATGCCTCAGAAGCAGAACATTAGAAAATGGGATCCATTCAGGACTGTGATGGTTTAAAAATTATAAGAGCCGAGAGAAAAATTAAGCTGATTATGTAATCGAATGCGCATAGCGTTAAATATCTTTTGTCAAATCTTGGCCATAATTGCTCCAACAGTAATTGAAAAAGAAGTTAATGTTTGCCCTGAATAATTTCATTAGTACAACAGATGAGGCATTTAATTTCCTCTGCTATCCTGCGGAGCTTTTCCTTTTTAAATGGCAATATTTATTTGAAGTCTGATTTACATTAGATTACTTTTAAATAGTTGTTTTGATTACATACAGCAGAAATAAAAGCTTATATCAGTATAAGTTTTTCAACCATATAATGATTTGAAAAGAGGATAAGAAGGAAAGCATAACCACTTTCACATTTAAAAGTTGTATAAAACTACTAGAAAATGGAGAAGAATACACCGTTGTATTTACCGTAGCTTATTTAAAGCAGGGGAGGATACTGTATACTGTGACTTGCAGAGCAGTGATTTAAACCCGCTGAATTTCTTTGCACCCATTCCTCTGCAAGTACAGTAAAAATGAATCAGGAACAGAATCCCTAATCAAGATAGTTTATTAAACCAATGTTTTAAAACCTAGAGTTGCAATTAATTACGTGTAATAAATTTTATTGTAATGAACTATATCAGCTGGTGCTCCAGCTTTATCCTCCTCTTTTTTGTATTTAATAAATATCACATCAGGCCTTTTTGAGTGTATTGCAAATACATTAAGCATTTAAACTGCAGCCCCCAAAAACGTCTAGCTGTTTCCCAGCAACCTGCCTATTTGTGCAATTTGGAGGCGTACACGCAGGGGCGGCTTCAACAGAAAGGGAAGAACAAATCCAGCACTGTTTGTGAAGCCCTTGAGAATACAGTTTATGTATATGTATATACTGCTTGTTTGTTTCAGCTAAGAAGAGTGTTCTCGTTCTTGCATCCAGAGAACTGGGAGGACACCGTGTGAATAGCCAGCATGATTTGACCAAAGAAATTTCTTGGATTCTAAAACCATTTAAGAAACTCTCAAGTCTAACATAAAACACAAACGCACTCCAGAAATACTTCTGAAAGAGGAATATCTTGCATCTTGGATTAGTGTTAGTATGGTGTGATAAGGGGGTTTTGTTGTGCGTTTTCTTTCCATACTTTAAATAAAAGTCCCACCTATAAACACATATCTTTATTTAAGGAAACTGGGTGAAGTAAAATCTTTTCGAAGATGAAAATGGAACACTGTTTCTATTTCATAAAAATGAAAAAGATGTCTGACTTAGACACATTAGGAACCCCTTTTTATGTGATATGACAACATCTGTGACAACAGTTTGCTCTAAATATTCATAACATAATACACAACTTTTACTCTATTTCCTGGTATATGTTGTCTTCATTCAACATTGTCTCTTTATTGCATTATTTATGTGTACTCACTTTTTTGTTACTCAGTGGGAGTCTTCACTCCCATTTCATTGATGTCCCTCTACTGTGTATGTTAGGTCTGTCATGTGTGAAACACTGGGTGTTTGAAACCTTTAGTGCTATTTATACCCTTTATAACAAGGCACACCCCTGGTGCAGCATGTTTGTTTCCAATGAAAGATTAAAAGCTTGAGTTTGACCTGAAGCTGTGTTTAATAAATCATTGTGAAAATAAATCTAAAACATGTCTGCAATGGAATAGTTTATACTAATACTGAATAAAAAAAAAACTAGGCAGTTTAGATAACAGGCTGTTAGGCTTGAGTAAAAAACCTTTTTAACAGAGGATAGGGTTGCTACCCAGATGTCAATTTAACATTTGGTGAATAAGCAGGTATGCAATTAAATTGATGTTTTATACTCTCATGCAAGTTTACTGTACTTCCTGTCAGTAAAGATAAAAGATGGCTAATAAATTTGAGAAACTAGGGGAAAACATGCTGGCTGTAGCTCATAACAACGACCGTTTGAGAATTGCCCATCTGAAAGACAGGTTGGATTGCTTTAGTTGGTTTTTTAGACACATCAACAGTTTTAATTGCACCTGGGTTTCCTGGTATAAAACTATCATGTCTCAGGGAACCATCAGTGCTGGGTGCCAAGGAGGAATGGTACTCCCGCCCCTGCAGCAAGCTGAAAATATCCAGTAGATTATCAAGCAGACTGATTACAAAATGATCCCCTTTTTTAAAGCTGGCTATAATGTGCGCGGAATCTTAATAAGAGGACATTGCATATACTTTACATGTAAATGTTCAAGGTCATCATATTCATCATACTTTAAGAAAAAGACAGTTATCAACCTTTTAAAGTGGCATCAAGCAGAGTTTGTCAGAGTTCAGTGTTCGACAAACAGGTTTTTAGTGAGGGTGTCTGAGTTTAAACGCTGGACCCTCAGGTCAGTGGCACAAAAGTTATTCTATTGGAATCTGAACATCTCGATCATCATTCTGAATATGAGAAGAATGTGACACTGAACCACTCTGTCACTAGTAGGTGTGTTTGAAAGGTAAGAACGTTTCCCTGTGATTCTGTTAAGGCAAGTGCATAACAAAATAATATAAGTGTTAAATAAAAATTTTGATACTTTCGTAATCGATTGATTAAAATGCCTTGATTTATATCAACTTATACCATTATGTGTCTTTATATATAAGTACACATAATAGCCAAAATACTGTGGTTCTGATATTTACCATAATCATTTATTTCAGGCTTGATTTCCTCATTTTTGTTGTTGGCGAGAGTTTTCATTTTGATGCATCCAATTTTTTAAGCGATACATTTTAAGTTCGTTGACTTATAACCAACAACTTCAACAAAGAAGTCAACCTTCTATTATTTTATTTTAATTAGGGCTGAAACAATTAATCTGGTTAATTGTGATCAATCGAATATTAAATAATCGTCAACTAATCTAGTAATCAGTTAATCATTGACTTGAGTATAGAGACTTGAAAATACGCCTTTAGCTGACAGAGCAACCCAAGAGCAGTAACTCTATAAAATTATTAAAAAATATATAAACGTTTTGCATTTAAGATAAAAAAATAAATCTTTTTAGTACGTCAATATGCTCTATCCAGAACTCTTCAAGTGAAAAACATTTAGTTTCACCTGGTTTAATTTCATAAAAAATCTTTTTTAAGGAACTTTTGGCTTTACGATTATTAATCGATTAATCAAAAAAAGAATCGACAGATTAATCGATTTGCAAAGCAATCAATAATTGCAGCCCTGATTTTACTATGCTAGGGCATAATATGTCTGAAGGCAATTGGCTTCTATGGATTTTATTTAGGCATAAATAAAATGGCGAATATGCTTAAAAAACACACACACACAAACTGTAACTCACCCCAAAATCCATGTTCTGTTTTGCAGATAAGCAGTACAATCTAAGCCTACGGCATGCTTTGAGAAAAAAAAATGTTAGAACTGTAAATTCACAGTCATGTTACTGTTTCTATATAGATACTATATTTATATATACATATATTTTTTTTTTTATTTTTGCTATTTTTCAAGGCTGCACTTTTAAAAAAGATGAAATTGCCCAGAGAGCTGTTCCAAACACTTGTGTAAACAAAATGACAAATAAATCTGTCTATATCTATATGTATATCTTTTCTAATTCATTCTTTTCATTTCAAAACTGCCGTAGTGCTGTAAAAAGTGGTTCTATTGCAGCTGGATTTTACTTTTAGTCCAAATGATACATACTTTTGTCACTTTTACAGTCTTTCATTATAAAGTCACACATTTAGGTATATTGTAATAAGTCATCCTGTCCACTAATACAGTGGCTGGGAAATGCAAAACAATATTACATCAACCTGAGATGCTTTTCCAAGTTTGACAAAACGTTTGTCAAACACGTAAAAGTGTCTCAGATAAATGTAATATTGTTTTGCGTTCTCTGACCACCGTACCACGGGCATTGCTTAGTCTGCGCTTTGAAGCAAGTAGCTCTAACTGAAAATTATGAAGATCTGGAATGATATGGTTTTATTTTTTGTTTGAGTGTGTTCTGGAGCAGTTTTATTTTGTGGAGAAAGTTTGCTGCTGTTTTTACTATTTGCATAATTTTCTCACTGAGGTTGCAGCATTTTGATTTTAGTTGCAGAATTTTTTTGTTTGCATTCAGTTTGTTGATTGTACGCTTTTGCTTCTATTTTTCAGCGATTGCAGTATTTTTGTTTGAATAATTTTCTGTTACATTTGTTTTTAGTGCTGGTGTGTTTTGGAGTTTGCATCGTGCTTGTGTTTGCAGCTCATTTTGCCATTTGCAACTTTTTCCAAAATAGGTGAATTAGACTTTAAGAATATTTGTGTGCAAGACAATGTTTATGTTTGTACGAATGAGTGTGTCCCGATTGGATAGAAATGTCTTTTTGGGATCTGTAAATAACTTGATAAGCGTGTTTCATCTCAAATCTGAGCTTTAGTTTTGATCGCCATGTGCAGTTTCATTAAGTTCAGATGACTGAGAATGAGAAAATTAGAAAACAGTTAGATAAACTTGTCTGGTGAAATAAAGTATGAAAGAAGGAGAAGAAGAAACAAAATAAACAGGAGAAAACAGAAAGACACTGATGAAGAGTGAAGACAGATGAGAATATGTGAGAAAAGCAGCGACAGATGGAAGCAAAAACAAATAAAAGTCCTCGCTGGCGCTGCCCTAGCAAAATTGATCCTGACTGTCAGCCAGTCAGCCCAGATAGATTTCTAAGCCTTGATGTTAATTTACATGCCAAACAGCTCCCCTACCTCCTCTGTCCCACCAAATCACCCTGCCTACTCTCAACCTGCTTTGAGTGATAAGCACATGGAAAACTTGCTGGCAAATTTAGCGCAAACAATTCCAGTGTGAAGAGTTTTTCCAGGCTGCGAAAGAATGCCTTCTTTATGAGAGCCAATATTGTTTTAGCAGTTGATAAATAGCAGGCATGCTATCATAAGTTGCCATTGCCCCACAAGGGCATACTATGCCTGAACTGGATGAGTACAAGTGAAGAGGAAAAGTATTCAGTCACCAGGCAAGGGGGAAATATCACAAGGAGATCATTTTGATTTGGCACATTTACCATTGCAGAGTTCTACACCTCAGTCCTAAAGGATTAGATGCCTCTTCATAAATATACACCTCAGTCCAAATCACATAAAGCATTAAAGTGATAATAATAATAATTAATAAATAAATAAATACATAAAATAAATAAATTCAACTTTATTGATTTCACGATGGAGAATTTATCTCTCCGCATTTAACCCAACCCCATTTGAGGAGGAGTGGGCTGCCGCTGTGCAGCACCCAGGGAGCAATCGGGAGATAAGGGTCTTGCTCAGAGAGTCAGAGTGGCAGTCTGTGGGAGTGGGTTCCGAACTCAAAACCTCAGAACTCCAGGCCCTATGCCCTAACCACTAGGCCGCTACTCCCACATGACCAATAACTAATATCTCCTGATTAATTACTCAAAGCAACATATTTTTAAAGCAATATAATCTTTTGGGAGATTAAGAACAAAAATGTTCACTCAAAATCCAGAAAATACCAAAGCTTCTTTTTACATGTTCCCCATACTTTTCTGGTTTAGCCTCCTTCAGACTTAGAAAACTTAAATCTAATTTTGTATACACAAAGTTTATACAAAAAGAAATTTCGTTTATACAGCTTTCAGATGGTGAATGAGCAGCAGCTTAGCCCCCCTCTTCTAGTCTTACCGCTGAGTTTGCTGATTCTGTCTGCGCGGTATAATGTAAGCCCCTCCAGTCTAACGGCATTGATACGGCGTTTATTATGGCGTCATACAGATAATGGAGCCGTACAGTTAAATGGTGAAACACATTCAGCTGTAATGTTTAGAGAAAGACAACAAAAAATCTGCGAGGAAAATCAAATGATTTTATGCCATAAAATCGGTCTTCATAGCCTGTATCAAGTGTGCTGGATGAGTGCAAGTTATTATCAATATCATATCAATATGAAAAATGACCTCCAAACACAGACATAAATACAGTGATAAAAATATATATGTGATGGTGAAAGAGATACAGAAAGATAAAATGAAAACAAAAACTGAGGCGCAAAAGGAACTTACAGTATGGATCATTTTCTAGATCTTTTAATTTCCTTTGGATCCCATTCATATGTGGCACTAAAATGCCTCCAGATTGACTGATCGTACTTGCGCAGATTTATTTAAAAATGTTTCAGGGCCGTTTTACCATATCAGCATTGCTTTTAGCTAAGCTCCATTCGCTGCATTGCTGTCTGCAGTACAGTATTGATGGTATGTTTTTGGTTAAAAGATTTGGGAAGCCTCTGGTTGGACTAACCACTTTCTCTGTAAAATGTGACGTTTTATTGATCAGTGCAAATCAGCATGCAGTGTGAGTAAGGGATATTTCCTCTGGGAGGTAGTTTCCTTTTATTTTGGGGACTAAATACATGAAACAAACCATGGAGAAATAAACTTAATTCAGACAATACAGACGGTTCTTTTGAATTTTTTCAACCATAATGAATTGATATTTATCCTTATGACTGCAAATCAAAAAAGTTACTATTAAAAGAAATGATAATTAAAAAAATTTTGAGTAACAATAACCAACTCCTACCAGCTGCATCCCACAGTGGGAAATGAGCCATGCAAAACTTATAATTTATGTGGAGCAACTGACAACAAACACTGCTGCAGAGCTGTGTGGTCTCTTTTGCTTTATAGGAGGGACTCCTCAGTCAAAACTCTGTTTATTGCTGAAAAGAGATAGTTGTAGCAACTGAATGTATTTGTGTTGCTACTTGACATCATGTGCATTTATGTGTAAAGCGAGTAAGTGTTATGATGGTTTGGAAAATAATTATCCCAGGTGTTATTGTCTGTTGTTTGGGTTATCTGCTTAGAATCTGGATTACCAAGGTCTTGATACTGGGTGTGAACACAATACATAAGGTTAAACACAGCTCCAGCCTGTGGCTTGGGGACCTTTTGTACCCCCTGGATTCAGCTTGGATCTATCTTTTTTCAGTCCTAAGTCCATAAATCTACTATTTAAATGACTTGTAAAACCCTTTTATTTTATATTTACAATCTAAAAGTACAAATTTATTTTTGTCAAACAAAATTATTTTAAATGAAATATAAATAATTATTTGATACTAATGGAAAAAAGCAATCGCAGTACATTTGACATAAACATTTTGGCAAAATTAACAAATTTTAAACACCACCATTGCTTAATTTATAAAACTCTCTGTGTCAATACTTTATGGTAAAGGTGGAAATGTTTGTGTCAACAATCTGTGTTGAAAGAGGAGATTAAAGTCCTCTTGTACTTGCCTATGTTGCCCGTTCGTATGTGGAGCCGGCCTCTAACGATGGTGCAAACTGTCATTGGAGTAGAAGCCGAGCGTTGACCCAGATCTGCATTAGTCAGCAAAGTGTCCTCGCCCACATAATCGGTGGTTAAAACCTCCAGCTCATGGAGAGCCTGGACTGCAGACTTTCCCTGACGCAGCAGGTACTGCAGAGGAACAATGGGAGAAAACAGGAATTAAAATAGCCTAACAAAGGAAGGAAAGAAGGAAGGAACCAAGGAACCAACCAACCAAGGAACGAACAAACGAAGGAACCAAGCAAGGAAGAACAAAAGGAACAAACGAAGGAACCAAGCAAGGAAGGAACAAACCCACAAAGGAACGAACAAACAAAGGAATAAATAAATGAAGGAAGGAAGGAACAAAGGAACAAATGAAGGAAGGAACGAACGAATGAACAAGCGAAGGAACAAACAAAGGAACCAAGGAAGGAAGGAACAAAGGAATGAAGGAAGGAGAGAACATGGAAGGAAGGAATAAAGGAAGAAACAAAGGAATGAAGAAAGCAGGGAACAAAGGAACAAACAAAGGAAGGAACTAACAAATGAACAAGCGAAGGAACGAACAAAGGAACCAAGGAAGGAAGGAACAAAGGAATGAAGGAAGGAGGGAACAAAGGAACAAGCGAAGGAAGGAACGAACGAATGAATAAGCGAAGGAACGAACAAAGGAACCAAGGAAGGAAGGAAGGAAGGAACAAAGAAATGAAGGAAGGAACGAACGAACAAGCGAAGGAACGAACAAAGGAACCAAGGAAGAAGGAACAAAGGAACCAAAGAAGGAAGGAAGGAAACAAAGGAATTAAGGAAGGAGGGAACAAAGGAAGGAAGGAAGGAAGGAACAAAGGAATCAAGGAAGGAGGAAACAAAGGAAGGAAGGAAGGAAGGAACAAAGGAAGGAAGGAAGGAGCAACACAGATGAAGCAGAGTTCAAACAGCTCCACCCACTTCAACTGTCATGAAGAGTTTTGCATATTTCAGTTTAAATCACATAACTCAACAACTGACTGAGGTTCACAAGAGATCTGATCAATAAAATGCAAAGTTAGAGAAGAGTTTGAAATATTAATGTTTCTTATTCCTTTTTGGGTTGTAAAGCCAATGATGTGTTGATATAGTTCATTACGGGAAATTGAGCAGCACTATGTAGTAAGATGTTTATCTAAGGCCTACGATCCACAAAGAAAGTAGGCTTTTTTTTTTTCTTTTTTTTTTAGGACCGCCTTTAAACATAGCATGTAGATTTTAATTATATGAAAACTTTAAATTTGACAATTAGAGGTACTGTTCAGTAAACCAAAATCTGAGGAAGCTATTTTAAGGGCCTATATCATGCAATATCAAAGTATTTTGAGGTTTAAACTGTGTTATAATCCAGTTCATACAATTATACAGCTGTAATCTACACAAATTCTGCTTTCTAAGCAACAACCCCTCCCTATCCTGTGAAGATGAGCAGGTTAAGCATGTCTTGACCGTGCTGTTCCAGCTCTGAAAACTAATGCCTACTTTCTGTGGTCAGGGAGGGGTGAGACTCAAACTTGAAGAACACTTAAAAAAGCATGATGAAGGACCTTTGAAATTGAAATGTTTTTCTGCAGTGCAGAAAGTGAGAGATGGTAACAAAGCACGTAGCAGGAGGGATGAAGGGAGTAGAAAGAAGTTATTTTTTTAACTACTGAGGTTTTGGCCTTACAGGTTAGGAATACAGTGGATTTTAAAATTAGGGCAGCCCACAAGGTAAAGTTATGATCTACAGAGTTTAGGAAACACACAGAAATCCACATATTTTTGTTCTCTTTAAAAAAATGTAAAATCTTGTCTTTGTATGTATATATTTTTTTCTCAGAACTCTTAGAAAATATTTTCATTCCTCTTTTAACGTATTTTAAAAGAAAACATATTTTATCTCAAAGAAAAAAAGCTGAATTTGGTATCAGCAGTTCAAAGGTATACTAAAACCTGCTTTTGCAATGTAGGTTACAGAACTTTGACCAAAGTGTCTCTAAAGATGATGTCAGTCTGATAAATAACTCTGCCCTTCACCTTGAGCTCGATGGCCGTAGAACCGATGAGGAGCAACGAGTCACTGTCCCAGACATCAATGTGCATGGTGTGGAGGGCCAGATGGCGGAGAAACCACTGCTTCTCTCCTGGTCTCAAAAAACCGTCATCAACTCTGAACTGTAACTGTAGACCTGGAGAACCTTGACACACAAGAGAAGATATTTCAGAAGGCATCTGCGTTCAAACCCATTTTATAAACCTATGGATCTGTTAATGTGTAAAGGTTAACATATATAGAGAGGTTTAAAGACAAAATAGAACAAAACACTTAAGACAAAGTATATGTTACTGTATTTCTAGGTGATAATTCCAACACACTTCAAATGGCCTCAGACCCCTGACCGCTGATGTATGATCAATAATAGCTTAGGCACATGATAACATATTTTCCAAATGGGTAAAGTTTTACTGTTTTTTTTTTTTGCCTGCGTCCGTAACACATCTTAGCAACAGAAAGAGAAAGGCAAGGATTATTCTGCAAATCAATTAAACTGTTGATATTTTTAATTTTATTAATCGGTTAATAATCAGATAGCCAAAGATACCTTTAAGAAGACTTTTAACAAAATTAAACCAGCTGAAACTGAAACTTTTCCCCTTAAGGAGTTCTGGATTGAGCAAATTGACTAACAAAAAATATTTTTTCAACTTTAATGCAAAATATTTATTTTTTAACATACTTGGTGTAATTACTGCTCTAATTTAGTTGCTTTTTCAGCTAAAGGCATGTTTTAGAGTCCCTATACTCCAGTTAATGATTAATTGATCACTAAATTAGTTGACGATTTTCTTTCAATAATCCATTAATTACAATTCATCCAACTAATTGTTTCAGCCTTCATTTTCTCTGTTACCTTATAAGCGTCTATATTGTATCTGTATTCCTAAATGGATTTACTTTGAATCAAAGATACAACGTATATAAACTAAGCATCAAAGTCTGCCTTAGAATCATAAACATTTAAGACACGACCATAAATATTTTTACTATTGTTTTCTTTCTAAAATGGTGATGTTAGCTCTGAGCTGGCACTGTCGCTGTCTACTGAGACAAGAGCCATAAGAGCATGGGGCCATTTCACAAAGTCAGTCACTCCAAAGGTTATGACAATTCAGGGTGATAAAAGCACCTTACAATTTTATTAAAAACTCAAGGCCAATTTTACAAACCTGCTGACAAAGACACAGCTTTACCAAAGAAATCTGCCACTGAACTTTTCAAAGGCTTGTGGATAGGCTTCATCACTCAGAGGTGCAAAGGTTTCTCACTGTCTCACAAAGTCGTACAGACTGAGAACTGGTTGTTCTGTCGGCTTCTGTGACCAAATCTCTTAAGAGTAAAGGCCTAGATTCTGCCTGAGAATATATAAAATACCTTAAGATGTCTGATTAGCTGACAAAAGCTAAAATAAAACATGTAACAAATGACCCATATAAGTGACTGAGATTGAACAGCATGCATTGCACTGCAAACTGAAAACCAACCTTTGTGTCAATGTCAGGCTAGACTGTATCAAAGGTCTGAGTGTGGGCCTGTGAACTAACTGGACATCAAAATTCTTGCCCACAACCTCCCTCCAGTCGTGTATCAAAGCCTGGACACATCCTTTACTCCCTGGGGATAAAAATACAGCAGAGCTGCCGGCTCAATAGAAGTGATATAATGAGGGGCTTTGGTGAGAATCCTGTTTGGTTAGAGAAAACTCAAAACTCTATTTTCTGTTCTTTCGATCACACTTAGACATCCTGCGACTCCTTGAACACCATTATTCAGGTAAAAGCTGCAAAGAGGTTTTATTTGTTGGATATATTTTTTAGCAGGATTGGTTATCTCAGAGCAGTAGATTTCCACTGACCTAATAATGAAAACTTTAAAATGTGGCAATCTAGTCCTGTTCAACATCTCATGTTTTCTATGTATTTAATAAAAGATTCCTTCTTCTGTATTTCACTGTAGAGGCCCAAAGATTATGACTAGAGATATAAAGAAAAACAATTTGGTGGATGGAATGGGACAAAGTGAACGCATCATATATGAGCATTAGGCAGGTTGCTTTGATAAGAACGACCGTCAATATGGATGTTTTCTTCTAAGAGACACATAGATAGTTTTTTTAATGAGTAAAAACCTTCTTTGCAGAAATTGCTCTCCCTCAAACACACTGACTAGTGAAGCTACTCCTAATATAAAAAATGAAAGACCACTCACGCAATTCTTACTCCACTTCTGTTCTTAGATCTTCTTGTACTTAAAATGAAATGTACCGCAAATGAAATTGTCAAGAACTAAAGATTGAAAATCAACCTCAGATCAGATCTGCGATTGGTGCACCTCTACTATCAGGTGAAGATAATATGACATAATGCAAGAAATGTCACGTTTGAGCCTGGTATCACACAGGATATATGTTAGCACAATAGGCAACAGTTAAAAGTAACACTTCAAGTGGAACATGCAAAACTATCCGGTAAAAAAAATCTATTTGATTTAATTTACTCTTTTATTACTTTCTAGGTACATGGATTTAATTTATTTTGTTTAGTAACAGAACACTGAGTATTTAAGGTGGAAAGGATGAAGGACTTGCATCTGTATGACAAAAATACTAAACAAGTTACTTCTTTCTTCGAAGCCATCAGAAAGCCTTTTGTTAGGACCCTCCTACAGTCCGATCTCGCCTTGTTAGATCACACAATTAGTCGGTTTCAATTCAGCTGTAAGCCTTGAAATGTTTGGTCCTACAGAGGGTAGTAACAATAACAACCCATCAGGCAGAGGGACATAAGGACATCCTTTAGTGTTTGGCACACTGAAACCAATTGTAAAAGAAAGGATGTCTGAACAAACCTTTAGGGGAATGGTAATCTTATAAATTACTAATGCACTATAACAAAACCATTCCATTATTCTAAACTGATAACATATTCTTTAGATTAACAATGAGCCTAGATCCTTTTCTTACTTCTCCAATCCCCACTTTCTCTCACCAAACCACCTGCCACCTCTCTACACTTGGAGTAAGAGTTCTCCCATCATGCTCTTGGTTTGTGTGCTGTAAACGAGTAGTAATAAGATCGCAGAGAGAGAGTGTGAGAGTGAGGCAAAATGTGCTGTGTGTGTATGCTCAGACACCAGGAGGAGCTGACAGATCTGGCCCGGGGGGTTGTAAAGAGCTGTGTGCTTGCAGCAAAGTGTGCCGACAAGGAGCGGCACCCAGAAGACGTCCCCCCTAACCTGGATGGCCTGTTTGGTGTTTGCACAGCACGTTCGCCTGAGTTGGAAATCCTGCTGGGGATCAACAAGCCTAACAAGAAGGCGAAAGCTCGAGGCAAAGAAAAAAAGTGTGGACCCAGAGTGTGTACTTTGAGTTCTTAAATCAAAAAGCTTGGGCCAAGACTAACTGAATGACAGTATATAGTGGCTAGTAAAAGCATTCACAAGTTTCAAAAAATTTTAATCTTCATATTAATATGCTTTGAAATATCATTTTTTGGGAAATACATGACCGTTTCCAAATATATATATGTGTGTATATATGTGTACGTGTTGGTGTGTATAAATGTATAAATATTAGTGCTGTCAATCGATTAAAATTTTTTAATCGCGATTAATCGCATCAATGCCTAAGTTAATTCACGATTAATCACATTTTAATCGCACATTTTTTTTCTGAATGAAAATCATTTAAATACTCTCGATGACATACAAAAAATACATACAGGCTAGGTTTGTGCAAATGTTCTTTTTTTTTAAATGAAAACAGGTCACAGACACTGATTTATGCCATAGAAACATATGGCAAGAAGATGGGGAGGCATGTAGCAAAAAATAACAAATATGTAGCCAAAAAAAGGCCCTGAAAACAGGCTGATGTAAAAGACAGTCTTTACAGTCAATACAGGCTTTTGAACAAAGACAAGCATTTTGCCCTATTGCTATAAAATGTAGTAGAGTTAACATTAGATGTTAATTAACCAAGATAATAATGAACAATTTTCAATCAATACATCAAAATCAATAGACCGACATCACTAGATGGAGGTAGTCTATGCTCTAGAAAGTTACTTTTCAGCCTCTTAACAAAAATGAGAACGCACACACACACACACACCCACACACACAATACTGACCTGTGGCGTACACAGACAGCAAGAGTGCCGTAGCAGATTCCATTTCACCTCAGTAATCTGTTTTCTCAGCGTATTTCAGGTTGCTATTAGGCACCAGACACTCAACTTGTTTGTTGGTGGTGGGGCTTAAAGAAAATGCACTAGCGCCACCCAGTGTATGAGCGTCTTTTTCCCTTGAGGAGCTCCGTTCTCGAAGCCTATGGAAAATGCATAGACTGGGGGAAAATAGCCCCGCCTTCCCGCAGGCTGCAGCGGGATGTACTTGGAAAATTGTACCATAAACCACATAGCGTTAATCTCACGTTAAAAAAATTATCGCCATTAAAATGGCCTCGCGTTAACGCGATAATAACGCGATAATTTTGACAGCACTAATAAATATATATATATATATATATATATACACTATATTGCCAAAAGTATTTGCTCACCTGCCTTGACTCACATATGAGCTTAAGTGACATCCCGTTCCTAATCCATAGGGTTCAATATGACGTCGGTCCACCCTTTGCAGCTAGAACAGCTTCAACTCTTCTGGGAAGGCTGTCCACAAGGTTTAGGAGTGTGTTTATGGGAATTTTTGACCATTCTTCCAGAAGCGCATTTGTGAGGTCGCACACTGATGTTGGACGAGAAGGCCTGGCTCTCAGTCTCCGCTCTAATTCATCCCAAAGGTGTTCTATCGGGTTGAGGTCAGGACTCTGTGCAGGCCAGTCAAGTTCATCCACACCAGACTCTGTCATCCATGTCTTTATGGACCTTGCTTTGTGCACTGGTGCACAGTCATGTTGGAAGAGGAAGGGGCCAGCTCCAAACTGTTCCCACAAAGTTGGGAGCATGGAATTGTCCAAAATGTCTTGGTATGCTGAAGCATTCAGAGTTCCTTTCACTGGAACTAAGGGGCCAAGCCCAGCTCCTGAAAAACAACCCCACACCATAATCCCCCCTCCATCAAACTTTACACTTGGCACAATGCAGTCAGACAAGTACCGTTCTCCTGGCAACCGCCAAACCCAGACCCGTCCATCAGATTGCCAGATGGAGAAGCGCGATTCGTCACTCCAGAGAACGCGTCTCCACTGCTCTAGAGTCCAGTGGCGGCGTGCTTTACACCACCGCATCCGACGCTTTGCATTGCACTTGGTTATGTATGGCTTGGATGCAGCTGCTCGACCATGGAAACCCATTCCATGAAGCTCTCTGCGCACTGTTCTTGAGCTAATCTGAAGGCCACATGAAGTTTGGAGGTCTGTAGTGATTGACTCTGCAGAAAGTTGGCGACCTCTTCGCACTATGCGCTTCAGCATCCGCTGACCCCGCTCCGTCAGTTTACGTGGCCTACCACTTCGTGGCTGAGTTGCTGTCGTTCCCAAACACTTCCATTTTCTTATAATACAGCTGACAGTTGACTGTGGAATATTTAGGAGCGAGGAAATTTCACGACTGGATTTGTTGCACAGGTGGCATCCTATCACAGTTCCACGCTGGAATTCACTGAGCTCCTGAGAGCGACCCATTCTTTCACAAATGTTTGTAAAAACAGTCTGCATGCCTAGGTGCTTGAATTTATACACCTGTGGCCATGGAAGTGATTGGAACACCTGATTCCAATAATTTGGATGGGTGAGCAAATACTTTTGGCAATATAGTGTATATATATATATATATATATTTATATATATATATATATATATATATATATATATATATGTGTGTGTCTGTTTTTTTACCCTAAACTTAAAGGGCAGGGTATAGGTAACTTTAGATCACAGATAACAAAAATTACATGTGGCATCCTCAAGGGTCCGTCTTATGGCCCCTTTGATTCAATATCTACATGCTTCCCCTAATTTAGATCTTAGTTAACAACAACCTAAGTTTTCATTACTATGCAGACGACACACAGCTGTACATTACAATGAGACCAAACCCAGCACTGCAGCGTAGATGTATAGATGAAATCACTGATCACTGTAAAATTTTCTTCTGCTGAATCTGAAGCATAATTGAAGTAATAGTGTTTATACCAGAGAAATAGCTTTAATAAGTTTGCTAACCACTTATGTTCATACAGCTTGAAACCACCAATGATGCACTAAATCTTGTTGTCATGATCGACTCAGATATAGATAGTGACAAAGTCAGCCTTCTATCACCTAAGGTCATGATCTTGCCGCTTATGATTGGCCTGATTACTCATTTCACCCACTTTCCTAGATTCTCCCAGTTCTCATTACAGTTCATCTGATCCACCCACTTCAGGCTCTATTTAATTAGCCTTAAACTAGTCATTAGTGCTAGATTATTCAAACCTGTGATGAGAGTTCTCTAGCGTACCTGATCATGTTATTATTGTTTGATCCTGACCGGTTCTGCCTCTGGACCTCTGAGCCTGCCTGTTCCTATTCTGATCTGTTTGGCTGACCCGTCTTCGGACTCCTGCTGGATTCTGCCTGTATACCAAACCAGGAACTGATTCCTGACACTGTTCTGGATTTCCTTTCAGTACCTCTTTGGATCTCTTATCTTCAGGCTCTGACTCCTGAGCCCATCCTGGACGGCTTTGGGTTTGCCTTCGCACTCTGGATCATCTTGCCTTCCTTTGTCTACTCAGTTCTGATCTCCTGCTTGTTCTCTGGCCTCCAGGACTTCAGCGTCTGGGGCTCTCTGGACAGCGCCCACCGTATCTTGTTGGCAGCTGACAGGTTAGAAACAACCTCATCCTCTGGGTACGGCTGAACTTTACGACCAGGTAGTGACTCACATGTTCATTATCATCCTCTGCCAAATAGATGTGGTCACTAACCTGTATTCTCCTCCTGCAGAGGTTCCTGCCGTAGACGTTGTTCTCTACAGTTCCAACTTAAATAAAAAAATTTTGAAACCTAAATGTCTCACTGCCTCAAAAACTGGGTCCTTTTGTTCGGAGCCTGACACCTAAAGAACATTTCCAGGATTATATGACTAATGTCACTGCAGGACATTGAAAAAGGTATTCATATTTAGTATAATTGATTATTGCAATGGTCTGTCTTCACAGGTCTGTCTAGAAAGTTGATCAGTCGATTATCTTTATTTTTATATATCCACTTATTTTAATTGGTCACTTTTATTCTCTTTACCTATTTGTGTTGCTTCTATGCCACTGCAGTGAATTTTTCCTTTTTTCTCATTTACAGCACTTTGAATTGTCCTACCACTGAAATGTGCTGTATAAACAAAATGTCCTTTCTTTTTTTGGTAATAATCTTCCAAACCCTTTAAAGAATAAATATCTTTTCAGCAAATTCTAGAGCTTAGACTGTAAAATTTAGAGTGAGACTTCCTTCCTTCATTCCTTTAATAGACTGAAGTTTTCATCAAATGTTTTTAAAAAACAGTTTACTTGATTTTCGTATAATACACCGACACAAGGAACTACAGAGTTGACAGAGTTAATGAATAATACATAAGCTTACGTTTCTGAAATGAGCCAAAAAACACATTAATCATTTTCACAATATGCCCAAGTTTTGAGATGAACCTCCAATCATTGAACTGTGAAATTTTGCCGAGCTAATTCTAATAAAAATACCAAATATAAAACACTTTTTCAACAAAGAAAATGATCTAATTATTAAAGCTGTGGCGACAGCACAAAGGTTTGGCCTTTTAGAGATGCTGCCATACTTTCAGTATATATGTAATATACAAGGATGGGGTTCGGTCAACTGCTCATTTATGTAGACGTAAGTAACAGAGAAAAGGTCTTAAAGTTAGTGAGTGATTGAACAACACATAGCGTGCCATATCCAGCTAGATAAGTCATTCCCTATTTCAGTCTTTAATAAAACTAAAAGGCTGATACAGAAATTAAATGGTAAACAAAATGGCTGAGCAAACAGCTAAATCAATATCCCAGAGGTTTGTGAGAAAATGTGGACAATTCAGTCTGAAGAATATGAAGCAGTTTTGCTTTAAAGTACAGTATCTCCAATACATGCTGAATGTAGAGGCATACCAAAGTAGACTCATAGCTGTAATTGAGGCTGAAGGAGTTCTACAAAGTGCTGACTTGGTGGAGTAAATACTTAAGCACAAATCAGGTTTTCATTTTCACAAACAAAAATTAATTTTAAATAAATGTAGTGACATAGATAGCTAAAATAAAATAAAATCTTCTGTAAGACACCAGAAATTCAAATTTTTATACTTGAAACTGAAGGTTTGTAATATGTCCACTTTCACGAATAATTCGTTTTAATCATGTGGGAAAATCAAAGCAATAACCAGCCATCCAAAGCAGTCTTATCTAAGTGCATAAAAAAAAAGAAACATCTAAGTTGCACTTCATTAGAAGTAATTGAATTATTGACTTCCAAAAAATGCAATGCAATGTTTTGTTTACAGAAAATATTTTTTTCTCAGGCTGCAATATTAAGCTGCCAAAAGCACCCAGAATATACTCACAAAACAGATGCCTATTTGGCACAAATAAGACCAGCTGGTTATAGATAATGCCTTTTCAGTTGGTACATTGTCTGTAGCTAAAACTTGCTTTGTTTAAATCTGTATTCCTTGCCAGGGGAAAAAAGGAAGAAACAAAAAGCTCCAGACATTTTCTTTTTTCTGTCATTTTCTGTTGCAGCATTACACGTGTACTTTATTAAAAAAATGTATCACCAACATGTGCCACCTTGGATTTAGTCTACAAAAAGGACATCTCAGGACAGGATTGCACAAATTGTTTCTTTATATCCACAGTTAAAGTAGACAGACAACATTGACGCAACAATAACCAGAGTTTGTGTTATCATTAAACAGTTTAGTTATTTCTTACAGTGGTAGGAACGTTAGAAAACCCAGAACACACAACAAATAGCTGAAAGTGAAAGGTAAATTGTGCTCTGGAAGGCTGACAGACACCTCAATACACATCCACACTGAATATTGTCAAAACAACGGAGAGTGCTTACTTTTTATATAGGGTTAGATAGGTTGGACAGGCTTTTTTTTTCTCTAAATAATGAAATCCTGATGTAAAAACTGTTTTTTGTATTAACTTTATCTATTATTTAAGTTTTTCTAAGATCCAAACCATGTAAGTGTAACACAAAACTACCCAAGTATCAAAGGCTGTATGGCAGGACATGATTAAAGGATTCATTTTATGGTCCAGAATGTAGGGGCTATATTGAAGGCAAGAGGGTCGCTGATGCAAAATGCTGCGGCTGATAACTCAACTCTAATCTGTGAGTCTGAGCATGACTCAGAGACATCATGACAACTTGCTGCCTCTTTTAAAATCCTTGTATTTCTCACACTCAAACAATTTCCACCAAGTCATACCAATCCAATTCCAGAAATCGTTTTGAAGTTATATTGCATCTGTCACGCTCCTACTTTCTCAACTTTTGTACAGTTTGATGTTTGATTTAAGCTTATAAATGTAGCTTTTAAATGCACAAAAAAGTAAGTAAAGCTTGATTCCTATCTTCTCAAATTCTCCTCACACCTCATTCTAAATGTTTATATTTGACATCTAAAAACACACATGGAAAAAAAAAACTGCATCCAGTCTTTGGATGCTTAACTGCACAGATATTCACAAATAATTTCAAATTAAGTCTGTAAAGAGTGAAAAACATTTTCACTCTGGGTTCATATCTATTTGCCCTAAACACTGGATTGCTGTAGGTTATGATCACTAAATAAATTTTGAATATTCTTTTTTATCATAAATGTGAAGTCAGCATGTATTCAATAAATGCAAAGGTAAAATAATCAACTGATTGTAAATGTAAATATGCATTTGTTGTTAATAAAAACACTAGTTAATGTTGAATTTCTGAATAGATCACAAACTTTTCTTTTAAGAAACATGTTTAACTTTTGTTTATCCTTCATACCGCATATGTACTACAAATCTTTCAGTTTATGGTAATTGTAAGAAGAGAAACATTAAAACACTTCAAGGAATCACATTCAGTAAAATATTTTAATAGTCATAATAACAGGACTGAAAATTACTGTACAACCTCCCCAAGCACAAGATTGTAAGTTTAGACTTAAACTTATTTTGATTGTTGTATACACAAATGTAAACAAAAAGAAATTTCATTTAAAATTTAAGTTTAATTAAGTTGGGGAGAAAGTAAGAATGGGGAGTGTTGGCCTAGTGGTTAGAGCAGTGTGCTTTTGTTCTGAAAAGTTTGTAAGTACCAAGTTCAATCGCTACAGTCTGCACTCTGAGTCCCTGAGCAAGACCCTTAACTCCACACTGTTCCCTGCAGAGGAGAATTTCTCCAGTCTGAGATCAAGAAAAAAGTTAATTTAAGTCAAACAATTTGCATGCTTAACATGAAGACAATACAAACAGAGAGTATTTCACACAAATATTTCTGTTATCTGTTATTTCTTCTATCTATCTGTTATACTAAATAATAATAATAAGTTAGAGTCTATTACGTGATTTTTTTTTTTATCTGAAGAGGGAATTTTAGCTGGGAGAAACTTACAGCTGTTGATTTAAACAATCAATCACATCTATTTTTAAGGTCACTAAATTAGTAAAAAAGGTTTTTATACTTTTATTAGCTTAATAGAAAAATCAAAATTTCATCTCAGCAAATAGTATTGGAAGCAATAGCAGCTAACATTGCAATAAGGTGTGAAGGATACAAAATTAAAAACTCAATATCAGAGGCTTTAGAGAAGAATTTCAATTAAACTGAATGACAGGGTGCAGTTAAAAGGGCAAGATCAAGATCATGACAAGGAATCCAATGAAGTAAGGCAGCTCAATTTGACTCAATTATATTCACCACTCTGAAAATATCACAGTATGAAATAATGTAGGGGAAGATCACATCATTGTGTATTAATGTGGATCAAAGTCTCTTTTTTTTTCAAATAAAGAGAACTAAAGTTTTGTTTGTTTAATTAAACAAAGCAGCTCTGTTTTTTAAAATCCCCAGAGGCTCCATTCTCTGTGAACACGAAGACCAATATAGACGAGGCTTTACCCAGGTGTCCTATTGGACCCGAGTCAACATACATAGCATGAAGGACAAACAGTGTGTAGAAACATTTAAAACATATTTACATCGTTGACAAAAAGAGCTGAGGTGCTGTGAGAAAAGTTTAAATAGTAACTTGATAAATTATCTCCGTTTTACATAAGACTTGAATTTAATGAGTACCTATATATTACTTGCCTTAAATGCTAATAAAACCCACAAGATCTCTCATAAAAAATTGGAAATTTTGTTTATTCAGCACATTTTTAGCTAAATATATTTAATTAGATGTTATGTTCAACTGAAAAAAAATTAACTACTCATTAAATTAACTTTTACATTTTTTTTACTTGAGAAAAATAACATTTATTGAGCATTTGTCTATCGATGCACTGGAGAATATACATAGAAAAAGAAATATGGACAGATTGGGACCAGAGTGGGTCTTGGGAATAGAGATATACCGGTATGGGTGTACATTTTGGGTCTTGGCAGGAATGGGGGTCATTTGTGTGTAAAGTGTGCCACTCTGTCTGGAGCTGTAATATCTATTCCATGCCATTAGCTACTAAATGAAGCTAGATCAATCAGACTTCACTCTGCTGTACAGACGTGTTTGAGCTTTTCTAAACCTCAAAGCATAGGAGGTGCTTACAGAATTATTAGTGTTTAATTCAATTCAGTTTCTTCATATAGCGCCTCAAGGCACTTTACAGTTCAACCAGATCATACAGTCAAACTGATTCAAAGTTTTCCATGTAAGCCAAACCATTTGATTGTATCAGCTCATTGACTTGGAGGCAATCCCTCACAGAAGCATGCTTGTAGCGACAGTGGAGAGGAAAAACTCCCTTTTAACAGTAAGAAACCTCCAGCAGAAAGAGTCTCAGTGTGAGCAGCCATCTGCTATGGCCGACTGGGGTTTTAAGGAGACAGAAGCAGAGATACAGAATGGAAATGGATTAAATCTAGAACATAATGCCCCAAAAGCCTTACAGCTATGGTTCTAGCATTGAGGAAACTTAAAAAATATAGAAACCTATAGCAAAGCACTCCAAATCTTTACTACTATCAGGCAAAAAAAAGATTATTGTTTTGGAGACATGAATCTTACTGTGATTAACAGATCCGTCTTTGTTGATGGTTGCTAAGACACAAGGAAGCGCCTCACTAGCTCTGTGCCGAACCTTATCGCTGGTCACCAGCCTCAGTTGCTGGGAAGTCACAGGAGGGAAGCGGTAAAACTGAAAGGTAACATAGATGTTGCAAGGCCAGTCACTTTCAACACCTCCTGAAGGTATCCTGCAAAAAAAAAGACAAATGTTTCCTCAACTTTTTAAAACATCGTTAATAATAGATATTCTAAACTACCCAATGATAGAAAGAACATAATTTTTTTAATCTAAATTGTATTAAAAAGCTGTATTTATAAAAGACAATTGGATTAAATTACATTTTAGATAATGGTTTAAATAAGAATACTTTTGAGGAAGAAACTGTTAATTAAATTGGCTTTAAAATCTTTTTAATGTAAATCTTTGATGCAACATGTGGGAAAGAGGAAAAATTGTTTAAAACTGGTGAGTAAACACACCTTCATTCAACTTCAGACAAATTAAATCCTTCCTTTGTTTTAAAAAAAATCCCATTTGAGAGAAAAAAAACGGTCTATAAGAGCAAGAACATCCCAGCGGCTTGTATTGCTTTTCACACAAATGCCTCCCTCTGAGTGCAATTTCACACACTGTTTCAAACTTTCAATGCAACACTTCAATATTAAGATTTACTCCAAAAGACTCCCAGTGAGCTCACATAAAGGAACTTTAAGCAGTGAATTATTGAAAAGGAATACATTCAGAAGACGCTCAGCTGCTTCTTCCTAAACTGATAAAAAGAAAATAATTATGTTACTGAGTTCAAACAATCATTTCAGAAACAAGGAGGGAGCAGCACTCACATTATGCCCCTTTAAAAAGTCAGGGAGACATCGAAGGTTAAAGGGAATTTAATCCAGGAACACCTTAATGCTTCCTGCTAATAGAAAACATTTGTAATCATAATAGCTGAGAGGGGAAGAAATCTCACTATCCAGCCACAGCCTGCTAACTTGTCTCAGTGATACTGCAGCACATTGAAAACTAATTCCTGCCATACCTGTTTGTCATAATTATGTGGTGGCTAACCCACCCTCGCCCCACTCGTCGACAGAGAGCCACACAGATCTGCAATTAACTGCAAACTCCAGTGTGTGGGGGTTCAAGTAGCACTCCAGACCGTTTTACAAAAGAAGCTGAAGAAATAAATTAGCCTATCCTTCTTGCGCGTCATTAAATCTTAGAAAGAAATCCATACTTTGTGTTTGGTTGCAGGGTGCTCAGCTTTTTTTTTTTTTTGTGAAAGTGTTCTACCTTACCCACAGGCTTTAATCATTTGCTGTTTTACTCTAAAGATACAAGAATCAAACTTTCTCACCATCGGCCCTGCAGAGAGGATGTGATTAAATTGCGAGCCTTTATGGAATCTAAGCATAAGTTCCCTCACAACAACAGCAAAATAGGTTTTCTTTGAACTATAGAATAACCTTATACCAAATAACACGGCGCAACCATTCTCTGTATCAAGCATCAATATTTTTTTATTTCAGAACATTTCTGCTGTGAGCCTTACATAAAACTAAAGCTATGAAATAAAGCTATATCATACTTTTTCTTTATTAGGTGAATAAAGTTTACATTTTTACATAATCTAGAAATTGGAATACCATCAGCTGTTCAGCCGAGCTCTATGACTTTGCAGAAATCCACCATGGTTTGATTAATATTTTCTCCAAACTTTTGTGTTTATTTTATTTTTTTATTACCAATAGAAAGGTAAATAAGGTGTTATACAGTGGAAAAAGGAAAGACAGGCATTTTAACACATTTTCATTAAAAAAAAAGACATTTTAAAAGTATGACAAGGACTTGTATTAAGTTACCTTGAGAGAGGAATCTGTAGAAAAACTTTTCATTACAATTCCATGTAAGCATCTTTTAGAAGACATATCTACAAATTCTGTTTCACATAATATCATACAAATTGGATTTTTTGATAAAAAATAATTGTCGTCTGGCCCACAGGCTTGGAATTCAGCTCTGGACTTTGACCGGGTCATTCAAAGCAATTTGGAACTAAAAGAGCCAACTTTCCAATCTCAAGTTTTTTGCAGGTTTTCCAGGCTTACTCTATATTTACTGCTATATTTCCTCCCATAAACCCTGACTACAACATGATGCTGTCACCACCAGGTCTTAAAGTAGAGATGATGTATAGAAGCTCATTTGGCAAACTGGGCTTCTACTGACAAGGTCTTTGCTCTTGGCACCCTTCAAAAATGGTAAGAAGAGTGGAATGGGTGAAAACAGTTAGAATATGTGTATTTCCCTTTATTTTGAAGAGGTAAATAAGATTATCTGCTAATGAAAATAGTATTTTTAAAATAAGTTAATCAGATATTATGCAGTTAAAATTAGATATTGGGTTTCTTATATTTTTTACTATTTTGGACTTAAATTATCTTATTCCATTGACAAGCACTATTACCTTTCTGCTCAAGTCAAGACGAAATACACTTATTTCAAGAAAAACTATTTCACCTCTGTTCAGTATAGTAGTTTTCCTGTGAGAAATGTGGCTACCTAATTGCTGGATCCGGGAAATGGAGTTAACATTGGCATCTTGGCTACATTTAAGGATGTTTTGATATTTAAATGGCCTCAATAATAAAGCACTGGACATGTTTAAGATCTTAACCTATAGAATTTTGAAACCATGTATGATTTTCCAACTTCTTCAAAATAATTCAAAGTTCTCTCAGTCTGTCACATAAAATCCCCATTAAAGTTTGATATTAATTTTGAGAAAATGAAGAAAGTTTTATATTTCTGCAAGGTGCTATACACACTGTTTACGTATTATAAGCATAGATACTCTTATTGAGAGAAAGTTAGAAAGGGCAAAAAAGGTGCTGTTTCATATCTCTATTTGACATGGCATCTTAGTTTTTTCTATTCTGATTTTCATACTTTGATATAGTTAGTGCATACTGTAGCATGTATGTGATGTAACATGATCTATAGCTGAAGGTGAGACATTTTACTGATCTGAATATGACATTTTGAGACAAACAGAGTGCAGAAGCTGAAATAGGGCTGGATGATTTTAGAAAAAAAACTAAGATATATCTTCGTTTAATGAATGCTCCCTAGACTCTGTCACCTTTAGCAATTTTGGAAATATTGTTTGTGTCGGGTGTAAACATCTGTCCATCTGGCTAAATATCAGATCTGCATGTAAAATATAAGTTTATAAGTACCACTTGGAATAAATCAAAAACCAATTATTGCACTCCAGTCTTCTGCAAGGATGCACACCCTGATATTGGGATGATAAAATATTTGCAATATTGCGTGCAGCTCTACATAGAAAATCAAATGTAGCCCTAAATATAAATAATAAACATGGATATACGAGTCTGGTGTGATTTCCCCATCTGTCAATGATCCATAAGTACATGCTGTCAGATGGTAGTCCTGATTGAAACTGCTCCAAACAGAAACTGCATAATCTAAAGAGTCATAAATAAACACTGCAAATAGTTTCATGCATCAAGCATCTAAACGAGAAATTGCAGTTGAGTATTGAGATAAGTGTGAGGAGTTAGTGAAACGCTGATTAGTCAATGACAAACAAGACAAATGCAAAGGACTGCTGATGGGACAACAAAAAGTGGAGGCTTTTGTTGACATCCTTCAGCAGCCCCCTGTCACTGTCAGCTGTCTGACGGGATGACTACGCCATAGGTCTCTCTGATGGGACAATGACAGAGGTGTTATTCAGTTTGATTTGACAGGAAATATGTGCTTTTGTAGTGCAGACTGTACATACCATGAATATTTATGTAATTGATATGTGTGCAGAGGATGACTGGCAGGAATGTATTGCTCCCTCATGTAAACTAAAGTCTTTCTGTAAAAGAAAGAAGAAAAAAAAACTAAAGAAATAAATATGAAAGCTGTCTAGACAAGTCGCCAGCGATTATCCTTAAACATCAAGGACATATTTACTAGAATAAGCAGTCGTTTAATGTGTGGTAAAAGGTCAGCAGCTCCATCTACAGAGAAAAAAAATGTCAGAAGGTGTCAAATTAGTGCCTTATCAGATTTTCTCCCAATTCAACAATTCTGGCAGCGCTTAAGACAGATAAGCAATAATCTAGCCTGCAGTTTTACACTTAGTGGCCTAAGAAACATTCAACCCTTCAAATATTTTGTCACAATTTCAATAACAAAAAGTACTCAGTGTATTAATTAGATTGTGACATTTTATGTGATAGACCAGCACAAAGAAGTACATTTATAAAAGAGCAGTAAAGAAAAAAAATCTATCTTCTAATTAACATCCAAAAAGTGTGAATGAAGTGATTTTGTATTAAATCATCTTTATTCAGACGCCCCTTACTTTCTTTAGAAAGCATCTAATCTGAAGATGTCCAAAATTAGATAATGTTTTAGAGGTTTCTCTGCATTAACACACCAGGTTCAGATTATTACACTGCTAATCAGCTATAAATGGAAATCAGGTGAGGAGAAGAAGGAAAGCATCTTAAGCCCCTGTCAACTTGACGATTTAAAACAGCGTATGCCTGACGTACGGAAAAACTGGCAAAAACGCTGGCATATGTTGCATAAGTTATGGGTATGTTTTGTACAAGTTATGAGCACCCTGAAGCACGCCGAAGTATGCTGGCACACGTTGACATAAGGCAAGTATGTCGAGAAATTTTGAGCATACTCGAAATTTACTTACATATGCCAGCATATGCCATACGCTGGTAATATGCCATGTATACCAGGTATATATGGTAAGTTATGCCTGGTAAGTTATCTGATTGCTGACCTAAGTTAAGTGTAAGTTACTCATAAGTTGTGGTGTCTAGGTTATCCAAAACATATGAGTAACTTGTGCATAACTTATCAAGAACCAACGCATATCAACGTATCTGATGTGTTCCAGGCGACCTCTGAATGTTTTTCTAACTTATAGCTATTGGATAATGGCGTATTTGCAGAGTTTTGGTATAAAAGGGGGTTCACAGGAGGAAACCATCTGTACTCCTCGAGACTTAATCCTCATCATAAGGTGAGCGAGAAGGTGTGTGTGATGGATCCTCCCTGCGTTCACGCCCACGGCCACGACCAACTTCCTAACAGACATAACGCGGAATCCGCTGCGACTGCAAACCTTCTTTCTTTCCTTTTTCTTTTTCTTTATTCTTTTTTTGGGGGGTGGGCGGTAAACAGCAGCGAGGTTAATACTGTGATCAAAGAAATCTTTTATGGAGACCGGGCGCCTCTGGGCGCAGATTCACCTGAGGGGAGCAGATTTAACTGAGGCTGCGTGATGCCCATTAAATGATCATTGTGCATCATCATTTAATGGGTATTACACTGCTGTGCGTTATGCATAAGTTAGGCTGTCGTTGGACATAAGTTATTGACTCGTTATGAATACGCTATGTATACGCCCAAACTTCACAAAATACATAGAAAGTTTAGCATATGCCAGCATTTTAGGAGATTCTGGGACGTCTGGCTAAATCGGCAAGGTGTGACCGGGCCCTAAAGCATGCAAGACTTTGGCCATTAAGACTGGAAATGGAAATATCTGATTTAATCAGTAATTAAATTCCACCTGTGTGTAAATTATTCTAAATATGTGTACAGAGTATGGGTATGGGTATATGTAGAAATTCAGCTGAGCTCAACAAGTGGAATATTAATCTGAAAACCAGCCAAGACGGCCACATTTCAGATCAAATTATGAGCTATAAAATATAAACTATAATTATTTGCCCTGAATTCATTTGGTCTAAAGCAGTAGCAGATGACTCACTGTGAAACCAATAAATCACAGACTGGTATCAGCCCCTGCCCGGACCTCTTGTTATAAGGGGTAACAGTAAACATGTAGAAGACGGAGCTCTGGTCAGATGAGACTAATACTGAGTTATAAAAGCTTTGTTTAGCAGAAAACCAATACTGCTGATCACTCTAAGCAGACAACTCTCATGTTGAAACTTGCTGTGGTGATGCATTTCTTTTCTGCTGACAGTAAATATAGCCAGAGTTGGCGGAGAAATGGATAGAGCTGGATCCAGGATAATCATGAAGGAAAGAAAAATCTGTTGGAAGCTGCAAAACACTTGAGACTGGGGCAGAGCTTCCCTTTCCAGCAGGTCGGTACTAAACATTACAGCTAAAGTTACAGCAAAACGACTCAGATCCAAACACGTGTCAAAGTACAGACAGAAATCCATGAGAATCGGAGAGAAAACGTTGATTTGGATGGATGGATGGATGGATGGATGGATGGATGGATGGATGGATGGATGGATGGATGGATGGATGGATGGATGGATGGATGGACGTTGATACTTCACAAATAATCTTCATTTATTAAAACTGAGCTCAAGCAGAGCTTTTTTTGTAGCCTAAACCTAAAAGAAATTCAGATGTAACTGTTTAACTATCATTAACTTAGAGGAGATGAAGACAAATGGGCCGATTTTTATTTGGGGAAAAAAAAAAACTTTAATCCACATATTATTTTACCTCCATTTGACAAAAATGGGGACATTTGTGTTGGTCAATGGACTAAAATCCTTCTTAAATACAGTGAAGTTTCGTGGCGTTCTAATCTGACAAAATGTAAAAGCTTATTCCAAAAACTTCCAATTATTTAGAGCCAAGTCAGAGAATATGCAGTGTTTCATACTTTTTAAGACACATAATCAGAATGCTCACTAAGGCTCTATGTGTCACAGCAGAGCAGACCTTACCTGGTAAATGCCAGAAACTGAAAGACCAGCAGGTTTCCCTGTAAGAGGTCAGCCTCCTCCCGCTGAGGATCGAAGGGCACAGGTTCGGTCGGGTCCAGGACTTCCGCCACCTGCCCGCTGCTGTCCACGATTTCAGGAAAACCGGCCGAGAAGAGGTGTGCCAGGGAGCTTCTGGAGCTGACTGAGGAGGAACTGGAAAAAAAGCATGAAAGAAAAATGTCAGATCTGATGGAGCACAGCCCACAGACTTCTTCAAACATGTTCTTGATGCCTGACAAACAACAGGAGGTAATATGTCGATTCCCTGCTGCACAGGCCTCATTAAGGTGATTGGTTTGAAATGAGTCAGGAAAAATGAAGGGAAAAAAAATACCACAACACCTGTTTATAGATTCAGACCTTTCTCGCTTTATCCTGCATTCTCTCTGTAATCTGAGATGTTTATCGTTTGAGGGATAACATCAACTTTATCGCTTCATCCCGTTTAACTAAACGCAAGTTTCAATATCCGTCTGCACTAAACATAGATGTGATGAAACGATGATTAGAAGGCATACAGATGTCAGCATTATCCATCAAACAGCAGCTCCAGGGTAACAGTTACAGGGGAGGAAAGGGGGACGGGTGCCAAAGCGCTCCCTCAGGATCCTAAAGCATAATTTCCATTTATCGCTAATCATAGTGGCCACCTGTTTCAACAGAACTACACTAACATTCATAACTTTTACTTTTAAAACTCAGGATGCAATGGCTCTGTCTACTGCAGGATGCAGATGGCTGAATACAGTCCATGAATAAGAAAATAAGCCATAACAAGAAAGCAAAAAACAGAGGTCTATTCAGTAAATTGCTAAGCCAGTAATAAAGAATTTCTTATAGTGGCCTTGATCAAACTAATTATGGTGATGGCAGTGATGGGAGGGAATCTTTTTTTCCCTCTGCAGCTGGATCAATTTCATGCTTTTTTCATTTTCCCTTTCTCTCCTAATTTAGTCACTGGAATGATATTCCAGCCATCATCTGTGTTTCAGAAGGGGCTCCATCAGATATGCACAGCAACTTGGATTAAACCGCTTTTGACTTTATTGTTTTTCCCCAAAAAGTGGGTCATCTCACTCTGAAAACAGTCAAAAAGATGTTCTGGCTCTGAGTGAAGAGGCAAAGATGTTTCAGTTCACTGAACTGAACAACATGGTGTCTGGATCCAAAACGCTGGGATTGGGAAAATTGTTTCAGCGCCAGCTGCTAATTTACTGACGCCGCTCAACGATGCACGGCTTTGTTTCTCAGTGTCTGTGCTCGTTATTTGCAAAGTGTTGTTTTTTAATATAGGGAAGTAGCTCGACAGATATGGGAGTGTTTTTATTGAAACTCTATTGGTGAATTTTTAATTCAGATTAGTAAAGTAAGCTCTATTAAATTAAAGTTAAGTTATGCTGCTCACAGGTCTATTTAAAGATCAGTTTTCATATAAACAAACAATGTAATAAATAATTATTGTATTATTCACAGAACTGTTGAAGAAAAAAATAATACCTAAAAGGATATGGATACAGTTAAGAATATTATCTTAAAAATCAGACCTACATTCAAGTTCCTACTGTAAACCAAGCTGAAAATAAAATATCATTAGCTTCATTGGCTATAATGAACTGTATGAAATGTAGTAAAGAAAAAACAAACATAATCACCATTCATTTAATTTTACGTTGTTGTTTAACAACCGCTATGATTCTCCTCTAACATATATAATGTATATATCTTGCATTTTTGATAAGGTTATATTCTCATATTTACTTATAGTAGTTTTGGGTAGGAAAGGAAAACCCCCCACAGACGCTATGGCCTGCAGATAACCAAGAAATAAACATGGTATATCCAGACTTGACAACCCAACTGAAAACAATGTGTACTTTAATAGAAATAGTTTTATAGTGGGCTTTACACAGGTGTGGACTGGGCATCAGGAAAGGTGGGACAGTTCCTGGTTAACCGTCTGCTATCTGCTCAGTGTCAGTGTCTGCAAATCTTAGCGGACAATGGCCCTTTTTTGGGTCACACTTATCCGTGCTGTTCATTCATTTCAGTCAACACATAGTGAGCAGCAGACTCACACCCAAGCCTCATCCTTTCTGTTCCTAAGGCACAGGACAGATTGAGAATCCGCTGCATAAAACTTGGAGCAGGAGAGTCAGTGGAGAGGAAAGGAGAAGTCAAGGAAGGGAAAATAATGAATTGGCCGAAAAGTGCTGCAAAATAATGTGAGGGAGCAGGTAAGACATGGGCCGCAACTAAAAAGTATTTTGCTATTCGATTAATCTGTTGATTATTTTTCCCATTTATTGATCAATAATAGTTCCTCAAAGAAGAGCTTTTTTATGGAATTAAACCAGGTGAAACTAAAACTTTTCTCTTTGCGGATATCTCGGTAGAGCATATTGAAAGATAAAAATGTTGTTTTTTGTATGTTAAATGCCAACAATTTTTTTTTACTTTTATGTTTGATATAATTGCTGCTCCAAGTCAGCTAAAGCATATTCTAACAGGGTCTCTATATACTCCTGTTAATGATAAATCGTTACTTAGTTGACACACATATCAATTGATGATTATTTCAATTATCAATTAATCACAATTAATCTGATTGTTTCAGACCTAATAAACAGTAAAGTGAAAATGTTAGCATAGCCTATTCAGGCTACAACTTTATCAGGAGGTGAGATCATTTTGGATTAACTTAACATTGACTTTACAAAACAATCATTCTAAGTTTTTTTTCAAAGGAAGAAATGCAGGAAACAGGAAAGTGCTATAAACCTGCTGATTGGCTCTGCAGATTGTGTAGTTTCTTCTCTGACCTCAGAGGCTACAAAAGTTCATGGCTCTCCGTAAAGATGCTGTTGATGATCTTCTGGGTTCTATTAACCAAGGTTCTATTCAACCTTAGCAATTATAGATTATTTAGGATGTTAATGTCAGCTGGATAACAGATTTGTGTGGATTGGGTTGTGATGGCCTCAGCGTTTGAAAAAAAATTCTGCTCCTAGCTGCACAGTGATGCAGCTTGTGTTGGCATGCTCATGTTATTTATCATTTGGAATTTGCATCCATTTCTGTGTTATTCCATGACACTATTTTAGATTTCTGAACTATTTATTACAGGATTCTAACAAATGATGACAGCTTCCATCAATCCCTCTTGGGGACTTGGTGTGGGTTTAAATTCCTTTTGTTAAATGTGACAAACAACGTGAGCCGCTGACCTCGGCACATTCATTCCCAGATTAATGACAGGAGCATGGACAGGGGTGAAGGGCAGCTCTTGAAGTTGGTCTCCTTCAAAGTCCTTGGCGGTAACCTCTCCTCCTTCCCGCTGAAGGTCCATCTCCAGGTGGGTGATGCTGCTGACAGCTGAACAGGCCTACAAAAACAAACATAACATCAATGTATAGATAAAAGAATAAATAGGATTAAAACAGCTGAATTGCTGCAGTTCAGCAACCACCTGTTTTCCTTCAATGATAATTCTGACTGTTCCCCATTTTTAAGTTCTCCTTCATAGCCATCACTCAGAATGGCATAAAGCAAATTTTGCTATCTAATTACGAGCTGATCACATAGAAGTGTAGGCAAATATGCAGGAATCATAAAGGCTGACTCACTGCAGTACAATTAAAAGGACTGATTTTACTAAACACAGCTGAGAACTGGATGCATGGGAAGTGAAATTGGGTAATGAGACATGGATTAAAATAATGAGGCAATAAGTAAAAAAACTTGTAGTGGATTTGTCAAAACTGATTCCAGAAAGCACCTAATGCTCTGACTGCTCTGGCCCTGAGCTTACAGTGGAAATAAGTATCTTTCACACACAGCAGCCATGTGTCAAGAGGAGGTAAGGAGCTTACCCTGGTCTGGGTTTGCTCGGTCCGTCCAGTGTTTGCTCTGATTCAAATAACTTGTGTAGAATATATAAAAGTAAAGCTGCGCCACTCCGGCTTCTCTGATGTCTTTACCAGTTTTTGGTATATATAGAGTTTGATTTGCTGATTCAGAATGATACAGATTTTGAGGTTTCTATGCTCAGATTATCGTCTGAAACTCAAATCATTGAGGGATGTTGTTCTGCGGCTTTTAAACGTGTGCCCTCCCCTACCACCTGAATCAAATGGCAATACAGAACCGCATCACTAGCATGCGGTCAAGCTCCACAGAGCTCAGCAAATGAGCTAATATTCAAGTCTGGAGCATTGAAGCAGAGACACATCTAGATGTTGCAGGAGGCATAACCTTGAGACAGCAGCTTTGAAGACAGTTCAAAAAGTAGAAGTCATGAATGCAAAAAAAACAATTGAAATGTCAAGATTATTTCCATTTATGCATAAAAACTCCATATTTGGTTTCAGAGTTTGATTGAACAAAAGAGGCCTAAAATCATATGCTGAACAGCAATTAAGTTTGTCTTTTTCATGTGCAGCTGATCAAGGACAATTATCTAATTTCTCCCCCTGGATGATTTTTGTGTGGTCTATCTCTGAGTGCTAAACCTTAGCTTTGTTATATTTTAACTCTGACTGTTATCTTTATTAAGAAAGTGAGAGAAATTCACATGTTGTTAGAAATGATCAATTGTAGCATACATCTTGCATCCCACAGGTGATTATATGTGCAGTAATTAGGAATGAATGAAGCTGATTACAAGATTGTTCTAGATCGCACTATTTTCTGTTTATTTTTGCTGGATTTTGGGGCTGCACAGTGCAGCAGTGGGTAGCACTGCTGCCTTGCAGTAAGAAGGTTCCAGGTTCGAAGCCTGACCCGGGGTCTTTCTGCATTGAGTTTGCATGTTCTCCTGGCTTCCACCCACAATCCAAAAACATGACTGTTACGTTAATTGGCTTCTCTAAATTTTTCTATCATGTTTTCAAAGATCTCTTTTTAAAACATCCCAAAGCATCATTTTTTGGAGAAACAGCCATACCCTTTCAACTTTCTTATATATTTTATTATAAAACCTCAAAAAAGATGAGAATGGTTGAAAGAAAAATCAACATTAATAAATACATGTGCATGTCACATTTGTACTTAAAAAAGGCACTTTATGATGTTCCTGAACATATTCCATCAGAGGAGATAATATACTTGATAGATATATTAGCCTATGTAGCATACATTTTTAATACAGCGTGAATACGAAGAATGAATACCTGTCTCCACCTGTTTATAATTCCACTGCAAGCATTCAGCTCCACCTATCTCCTCTAGTTAACGTTCACAGTGACATCTTAATGAGGCTTTAAAAGACAGCAGGTGTTCTGGCAAAAACACCCATCCCATAAATCAGATGGACTATTCAGAGTGATTATTCCATATATAACTACACACTGAACACATCAGTGGTGCTGCTGCTCTCAGAAACAGTGGAGGCTCAATGGTGTTAATTGAATCCAAACGTCACGTATTGCGTAAACAAACGCTGAAACACATAAAACACATCATTACAACGGGTAAAAATAGCTGTTGTGAAGAGCTATGAAATAATAAACTTTAGAAATTACGGCAAGACTTCAGCTCAAGATGACTGTTCTGAATTAATGATCACTTTTCCCTCTCGACTCATGAGGAAAACCTCATCGCTGTCCGGCCAACGTCAGTCATAACTCCTTAAGTAAGTTTGTCAATCAGCATCAAGCAGCCAGCTTTACAATGCGCCCCTGCTTCATAGACCTTTAAGACGTTTAGCCTCAGTGGAAATGATGTATTTTGTCGTGTTATCCAATCAGGACTCAAAGAGGCTGACAGGCAGCATCCGCTGATTCCAGAGCGGAAGGGAGATTGCGTCTGAGAGTGGGCTCAGTGTGCAACATTCTCATGAAATCAGGCACATTTGAGCGCATATTTAATTCCCTTTAATGTATACATTTATGAAGTTTGACAATACATATTTTACCAATAATTTAACAAATTTTACTGGGAAGGTTTAGCCTCTCTAGTCAATGAGGAATCATCACTATTATAAATTTTCCCTTCATACTAATCATAAAGCTACCAATATTCCCAGAATATCCCAGAATTTGTCCATCTGTCCAAGCTTCTGTCCTCATACCAACTCTCTTCCAGAGACTACGGAAAATTTTAAATTAATAAAAGTGTATTTGATGAGGTCTACAATGCAACTTCTAGAACAACAGCCTTTGGAACCATGAAGTGTTGACATGATACGGCCATGGTTTATGTATTGTTTAGTGATGATTTTGGACATTGCTCAGCTATTAAATGAACACTAAGTTCTTTTCAACCTTCATAAAATAATTTCATAATTTTATTAATACGTCGACTTACAACTAGTTGAATCAGACCTCTTTCATGGCCCATGGGGGTCTGTATCGCTTTAATCTGCACTAAGCAACTGAGGAAGGTGGCAGTAACCCTGCCACACAAAACAACTACAAATCTGCAGACTTCTTTATGGAATTTGTCACCTCCCCCTTTCCCCATTTGTTACATATGGAGGTCGATCCCACAAAATTTCCCTGAGAGACTTTATTTGTGCAAATTGTGCAGCGTTAATATTCAGGCAATACAGTACCTTCCTGCTGGAATCTATACCTGTCTTTACTGTGAAATTATCAAATATACTATTATATTTATCTATATTCATATTTAACTTACACCTATAAATGACCCATATTCTCCTTAAGTCATTGAGGCCATGCCAACCTATTCATATTCATGCAATACATACAGACTGTTTTCCTTTAATATAATTATTTGCTAAATGGCACGATATATGCTGGTGAAGATTCTCAGTCATTCTGGTCATAGCCATTCCAAAAAAAAAAAAAATTGCATTAAAAACAATCCACTGGACATTGATTCCAAGTTTGCAGACAACTATTTTAAGAAAATAGGTGGTTTGAGAGCGGCGTGAAGGAAGCCATCTATGTTCAGAAACAAAAACCAACCTTAAACAGAGGAGGTTGACTCAGGTTTCAGCTTTCAAAAACCTACAATGCAGCAGTTGAGTTAATCCCTTTTCCGCTGTCATCGCAGCCCCGGCCCCTTAACAGGAGATCGGAAGACTTTGCCTATTCAGCCAGACCCACAATCCCCTTTAACGACTCCCCTTTCGGACACTTAGATGGGTATGGGGAATTGCAGGCTGATAAAAGAAGCCAAACGACTCCCATTCCAAAGGGCTGAACACCTTTTGTCCGTTTTAATTTGCATGTTTTTAAAACAAAAACAAGGTGTTCTGGGTTGCAGTATAAAACCTAGACCTCAACACTATTCCTGACGTTTTGAATTGAAAAAGCTTCTTGGATGGGAAGCGAAACGTCTTCAAACTTGGAAACAAAGTGAAGTGGATTGTTTTTAATTTCTTTTTTTTTTGGAATGGCACGGTATAACATATACATCTGTATGTATATTTATAACAAAATATTCTATAGCCCTGTATCCCTTCCACTCATGAGCCTTGGACTTTTCAAGTTACAATTGTTTCTATGTAGTTTATTTACTTTTCCAGGGGATTTGGTTAAACTCCCGATCTTTATTTCTTTCCCTGGGCGCGTTAAAGGGGTGGGGTTAAGTAGCTTGTAAACAGAGAGGAAGGGACACAGATCTAAACAAATACTGTACTAAGGTATTTTGGTTTCTTATTTGTTGTGTTAAAAAACACCAACTATTATCCACCGAGTGCTAATGATGGCAATATTTAGTGAAGCGTTTCCTTCTCTGTAGTTTATTTCCCCACCCTTTACACCTGTAGACATTTTGAAATTCATATTAGACGTCAAGTACAGCTGGATATTCTTGAACTTTTCATCATCATATCACCAATAACCTTGGCTAATATCCCGCTGCTGCATTTGCACAGGTACACATGTACAACATGTGATGAAACAGCCAGCGACATAATAGCCTCTGAGGTTGGCATGGTATGAAACGCTAGCTTTCAAAATGTTAAATGCTCCTAATAATTGATGCCTTTGCACTCGCTGCCATTAAGCTGCTGCGGTGTGATAACATATGGATGAGTGATTTTCATGGGGAGGTGTGTTCAGGTTTTATGGTTGCAAGGACAAATGGAGGTTTAAACAGTAAATTCTGCAAGCTAATTTACTGAAAGAAACTATCAACTGCGTTATTATTAGGACCTATTTTCAGAAAGAAGGGTAAGGGTCAAACCTTTCTTTTTGCTTCATTGACTGCTGCCATTTCAGACGCCGCCTTATATGGAAATCAAAGATAGGTTTGTAGAGTAAAAATCAGCTTTAAATAAAAATGAAACAAACAATTATAGTTAAACAATTAAAAAAATTGGCTTCTAGGCATGTATGGAGGAACTGTGGTTATTATTTTAGCTTCACAAAATAAAGGCCTTTGGGTAATCTATAGATGCATGTGGACAAAAAAGCAAAACAATCTAATAATGCAAAATAGACAAAAAACTTTTATCTGTCAGTGTAGTTACAGCGAAAAAGATAGACAGATAAGGTATTCTGGCTGTTTTCAGAGCACGACTTAGTCTGTGTGAGCCAAATTCAATTGTGTCTCTTCTTTGCAATATTGTGTTCCTGATTATGCCCTTATCTTCTGCAGGACTTAGACACAGTTCTTGGATTATTCAGGCAATATGATTCATAGCCTAAGCTGTATGGATTTCAAGCATAATAGATGGGAGAAACATAATAAAATAGCTGCTGTCTAGTTAGAAACCCATTTCAAGCTGTACTGCAGCACAGCAATACGGCTTTTACAATCTGCTGTAAAGCGAAAAAGGGGAAAAAAATGGAAACAGTTTTTTTATGTTTAATATCTATGAGATAAAAATGTATTTTGCTTATGGTAGAAATCTACTTGCCTACTCAAAATGGGAGCCCTACCCCCATCTGAATAAAAATGAGGGTCACACAGCTAATTAAAAGGACTGGTTGTAAAGAAAAGAAACAACCTGAAAATGATGGATCAGCTATGATTATCTAGATCTATTTGATATATTTATGTCAACACTTAATGCTTTAGTTCCATGCAGCTTTGAAGCCTTAATATATAGACAGTAAGTGCTTCTGAAACCTTGGAAATGGATCTCAAGGCAGAACATGTAAACACTGTAAAATTGGGGAATAAATCTTCAGAGTTTTCTACTTTTTTTAAGAGCTATTTGTTAGATAACATGTTCTGACAGCTCTATCAGAAAGTGTTCAACAATTGCTACACCTTGAAAAAGGCGTTCTGATTATTCCGGTATCAGATGAAAAACATTGAGGTTGAAACAACAATCTGGGAATTAAAAGGAAGGAAAAACACCAGAGTTTAAAACAAAATTTGTTTCCTTTTCACCATGTAAAGGACACAGCGGTACTCACTTCCTAAAAAAATACCATCACCATGGTGAAACATGGTGGTAACACCGTAACGTGTTTTTGCATTTGTTAGCAAAGACAGAAAAACCTGCTCTGAAAAGATTAGAAAATAAATAAACGGCTCTCCTTCTCCATCCATTTCAAAAATATGCAGTACTTTGTGTTGATCTGTTGCATAACATTCTAGAATAACATATTTTAAACACGTTTTGTGCACTGTGCTGTCTGTTAACTAATGGATGGATATGTATTTCATGGTGGTGCAACCATTTTGGTAAGCTGTCTGACTTTTTTATTTTTTTTTTAAACAGGGAAGAATCCTTAAAAAGCCAGTTACTCCTTTTTGAGAAGTCATAGTTAGTAAAACATGATGAACATGTCTGCTTAGAGTGGTTTTCTTCTTGCTGCTCTTCCACGAAGCCCAGATTTTTCTGGTCACTCAAGTCACTAAAAGTTGTCCTCCCATCAGGTGCTTATTTGGATTGAATAGAGGTTCTGTTAACCTGCCATGATAGTGCAGGTTTGTAGTACAACCACATTTAACAAAATTATGGATTGAACAGCACTCTGTGAAATCTTTACCTTTCTAGTTGAGGATGTTTCTCCCCTAATGTTCTCTGATTCTTTTCACAGAACAGCAGTTATTTACTGCACACACACAAGCCTCCCCTCACTGTGTGGGATTGCACCACTGTTTCTAATGTGCCCTGAACCAATTCCCAAATATATGCCTCGCTATAGAAGAACATGGTTTAATTTAGCAAAGACAAGGCAGCTTTCACATGCAAAATGAGTGCCAGCTAATTCTCAGCAGCAAACACCCACAACAGCGGGGAGCAGGTTACTCCTGCATCGTTTCAGAAAATTATTCACCAGAGGTATTAAAATCTGCAAACTAAAGCCAACTTGCTCCACTTTGCAAAACTATATGCAATGATTTTAACGGTTGGATCCCCAAATTCTAGTTTATATACACTTTAATGTTGTTCACTGTATATATCATTGATCTTAACATTAAAAATGAATGTATCAGCGTCACAAAATTGGCTTAAATTTATAGACTTAAGTTGGAACAGATGCAAGATAGCAATTATAGCATATTATATAAAATAATTCAAATAAGACAGAATAATTTTTATTGTGAGAGTTAATCTGAAACAAATACTTATTCAAAAGACCAAACCAGTCAGGTAAAAAGCTGTCGAAAAGTTTAAAGGAGGGTTTTTTTATAGAAGAAAAAAATATCCCACTTTTAACATGATCAGTGTACTCCACACATCACTTTGGGAATTGTTTTCTTTGGCATAAACAGGGACAACGGTTCAGAGATTATGGGAGGATGATGCAGCCAAATACATTACTGCATTAAAACTCTTAAGAAACAAGAAGGGGTTTAACTTCCATCAGGGAAAGGAAACCATAATACAGCCGGGGCTACATCAGAACTTCTTAAAACAAAGCATATTTAGGTGTGAAATAAAGGATTTATGTCAAGACGACATTTCTGTTCAAAGATACTTTTCAACCAATCTGACTACACTTGAGGCTAAAAACCTTTAGTCTCAAGGAACAAAGGGAATAAAAACATACCCTAAAAACTTACAGCTGTAATTGTGGTCTGTCTCATCAAAGTTTTATGGTTGTAACCTGACAAAATATGGAAAATGTCAAGGTGTAGAAACACTTCTGCCAAGCTTGGTATGCTTGAACTAAATCATTGCCTGCATTGTCTTGAGGATATATAAACCACTTAGCTTATTTTGTGTAGAAATGTCAGTCTTGTAAATGCTTGTCTTTGTTAAACGCTTGTATATTTTATTTGGCATGAATGTGAAGTTTGAGTGTGAGACCATGACTGGGTGTATTTGTGTGTGTAAGCGAACGGGGGTGGAAGTCTTACGACATGTGACAGCTGGTGGGCCGATGCCAACGGGGAAGGATGGAGCAGAGAAGGAAATGACTGTTGCCACGGTAACGCCGAGCTGCAGTGGCTGATGGTCGGGTAGCGTGAAGTAGCTGCCAGCTGAGACATTGAGAGCTGCGGAGAAACAATGCAAACGACTTGCTGTTATTATTATGATTACCAACAGCAGTGCTAAGAAATATGCTTTCTGCCGGAGAGACAAGTGCCGCCTCAGATCACAACAGCCCATTACTCTTTAACACTTAGAACCCCCTCATACTCCCTCTAGCTTCCTCTAGCTTTGCAGCACTAAGATGCATTGTATGTTAACTACGCCAATAACATTTCTGTACCTTTAGAGAATTATCTTCAAGAGCTGATGCCCCACTGTCAGGCAGCTCTTTAACTGCTTCAGTGATTTCCGGCTTGGTGATGGACCCACCTTCACCTGCATCCTTAGATTGCCTCTTATTAAGGACATCCTAAACATACTCATCCTCCCCCCAACAATATCCTTCATCTGGGTTTGTAGTTCCCTCTCAAACTAAGCCACTACTTCTGCCAAGCCACAAGGGACCTTTTCTTAGTAATATCTGCCATGATGATGGAGTTAGAGCCCTTAGGCTTTGCCTTCCAAACTAAGAAATTTGTGACTTAATTAAAGAAATCCTCAAAGTTTGTTCCCCATTTCCTAAAAGTACTGTGGGTACCTAAAATCTAACAGCCCACCATGGACCATGTTCTCCTTTTTTAAATCTTCAAATGGTTGGCCACAATGGTTGGGCTTGGGTAATAAGTTCCAGACTTATTTTCAGTCTGTCGACTGCGCAGACATCTCAGGTCTTGTGGCTTAAATCTACTCTGCATATCCAGAACCAGAACCAGAAAAAAGCTTTTAGTTCTCACGCTCCACTAATCTGAAATAAAGTCCCAGAAAACGAAAGGCACTGCAACCCAAAGGTACTGTAATTTATTTTAGAGTAGCTTTTGACTATTCTGTCTAAAATATATATATTTGTATATAATTCAATATATAATTCTATTTTAAAATTTGTGCCACTGCAATGTACTTTTCCTTTTTTTCCCATCATGTACAACACTTTCACATGCCTTGCTATTGACATGTACTATAGAAATAAACTTTCCTTTAAGGTCTGGGCTAGTAGTCTAACAGACAAAAAGCTGATTTTTTTGCCACAGTTAAAAGTGGAGTTTCAACCACCACAATTTTCAATCACTGAGGGAAAAGGCATTTATTATTTTTACTTTAGACTAACAAAAAGACACAGTAAAATAACTAAGCAAAAATAACAATGGAACTAAAAACATGTGTCAACAGACCTTTAATAATGCTCTATGCCTGCAATGTTGCTTTAAGTGGAGGACAAACAAAGTTCTGGGGATAAAGTCGATGTATCTACCAAGGTGCTATCTACCTATAGACCTATACACCCACAGATCGACCTACCTTCATCCTGTCTCAAAAAAGTGAAATGCTCTATTAAACTGAGATTGTCTGTGGAGAGTTATAATAAAGTACAAACCTTAACCTTTGTAAGAAAAGAATTCTCTGCTCCACAGACCAAATTTAACATTTAAAAGGAACAGCTTCCAGGACAGACATAAGATGCTGCATCACAGTAAGCCCCTTTTACAGATTTACCTTCTCTTCATGGCCTGGCTTAGGGGAAACTCTTTTGTTTTATAACATGGTGCTTAGCAACACAACCATTGTCAACAATAAAGATGATGTACTTACAGAGCACATTAGGTTTGACAGTTTTCACACATTCCCTCTATTCTGAATGACTGTTTAAGGACTAAAGAATCATTTAGTTTATCTTTAATCAATAATGCTGCAATTAATACATTTTCAACATTTAATGCAATCATCAGTTTTAAGTGTAAACACACAGACATAAGTTTGTCTGCAAAATAAGACAAGCTTTCTGACAGCCCATTTGAAGAAAATGCACAACCTGAGCTCATAATATTTGATGCTGAGAAAAGGTATGCTTAGAAAATAATAACAAACCATAGCAGTACGCAAGTTTCAGAGCTGCTGGACTCTATACTTTCAACTCCTCTGCAAGGTAACCAATTTAAATGCTTTCTAAGTGAGGTGTGAAGTTAAATTAAACCAATTTTCCATGACAGAATGGAAAAAGGCAGGGATGTCTATTAAAACAGCAGGTGTCTGAAATGACAGCACCGATGTACATTGGTAAAATTGATTTTCAAACAGTGACTACTTTCAAAAGACCTCTGTAATAAAGGTGACACAGTAACAGACACTGCATGTCATTTCTGTAAGTTTCAGTTTGTAGAAATGTTTTATGTTTTTTTTTCCACATATTAAGTCAATTATGATGTGAATTTAAGATGTATATTAATGACAATACATAAGTTTAAAAAAAATTTACAAAATACTATTCTTATTGCAGTTAGGAACACATATATAATGCTGATGCACTCAAAATGTATGCATTTTATCCTAACTGTAGACAGTAAGAATCATTCTGAGTATTTTTATGTCTGTGAAGTTAATGTATGTGCAACTTTAAAAAGTAACTGAATACAGTTTAAGTAATTTGATGTAATATCTAAACTTCATTTTTACTTTGAAGAATTTCTATGAGGCTATTTAATGGGGATTAGGTATGGGGAGGACAAGCTGTTTTGTGAAGTCCAAACTCTTATTGCATTTCTACAAATAAATACCTTCAACATTTTAGTTTAAGATATATATATAAATAGCGATAGAACCAGTTTTATGTTAAAGTTCCTTAGTTCTGTCTAAAGGGTTTTTTTGAATAAATGGGTTTGAAACAAAATAAATCCACAAGGAAATACATTGAAGTTTGTAGTTCTAATAGTTCAAGAGATTTTGACAATTTTCTTTGCTTCTGTTTTATCTAGAAATATACAAGAAACAAAACTAAAAATAAAAGTTAGCCTTTTATAGATAGCTAACAATGCTAATATTAATGATCTGGCAATGCTAGCGGTCCTTCTAACCAGAGGGCAACAGAGAAAAGCAGGCAGCAACGGGTCAACAACAGGTTTTAGACCCCTTGTATTCCCACACATCGACAGAGATTTGAATTCTTGTCATTTTTAGTCTTTGAAAACAAATTTTTTTAGATTAAAATGTCAATTTCATAAAGAACAAGACACAGATTTTAAACCAAAGTAATTTAACACAAGGTGAATCTTTATATAAAACTGCTGCCCACTCCACCGTAAGAATGACGGGAACGCCACACTTCCACAATTATTTACTCACATTATTACTCAATAACTTTTTCTTTTATCATTTCCAATTCTTTTCCCACCTCCAGATTAAGCTGAATGTTTCTTCACTTCTTGCGAGCTTAGAAATGCGAGGCACAAACCTGAAACAGTAAAGCTCTTAATCTGAAAATGCAACCTTTTACACCTTTCACTTCAGGAAAGATAGATCAATATCAATATGGATACCTTGTATCTTTGAAGGAAATCACAATAAAAAGAAGAGAATAAAATGTGAAGTGTGATATAGATATAAGATTTAGAATCTATGCAGTGTTGTAATGAATAGACATTATGTTTGTAGCTGTATATATGGGGACCTCATGCCAAATCTAAGCCAACGGACCATGAAGTCTACCTTGAATGTAGACTTTATAGCTTGGATATTAATGGGTAACGTACATGCATAGATTTTACTCCATTAAAGTCATAACCAAGTGGTATGGTTATACAATATTCATATTTTGCTGTAACCGATTCAGTGCTGAAACGATTAATGTAAACAAGGGTTAATGAAAATGAAGCAGCAAAATATCAAAGCCAAAGAAACGGAAAACAGCTATTAAAGGAAAAACAAAATTACTAAATCTACAATGAAGTAGAACATCTGTGAAAAATTAGATATCATTGAGAAAACAATGTTTTATATTGTCACATTTAGTATTTGATTGCATGAAAACATTTATCCATCTGTTTGGATTCTCTTCTTATTTTAGAGAATTAGCGTTTTTAACCGCCTTTCATTCCATGCTTCACAGCTGTGTAGGCACAGATCTAAAATGAGCTGTTTTGGTTGCTGGGCTGATGGTCAAAACAACCACACATCTCAAAATACCGAAAGTGTGAAGGCCAGGGGAATGTCAGAAGTCAGGCCCTGCAAGTACTGCTGGGCCAAATCACATTTTACACACACATGCATGTGAGTCATCACGCTCTGCACATTGAGGGTGTGAAAGACACAAGATAGACCAAGAATGAGAGGATCTCATGCACACACATATGCACACACAGCGACATGAAGATAATGTGAAGCCAGAATGTGAGCAGATGATCTGCTTGGCTGTCAGGGCAAACAGGCTGAGCTCAGAACTTTGCCATTCAACCTTATGCCACAGCTCAACGCTGCACTCAACCCATAAGAGGCAGAGCAAGCAAGCTGAGCCAATTCCTGTTGCTAACAGATTCTAAATGGTGCCTGTGGAAATGTCCAGCTTGGTAGGCAAGGTTCTTATATTGCACTGTTCAAGAAACACCTCTGCCACAAGTTATTTATATAGATTTAGGTTTGAATAACTTCCAAATTTTACAAAAATGTCTCGTCTGGTTCGAAACAATATCAACATATTGAACATCAATATTCAAAGATTAAAGTAATGCCAAGAGGTCTTCCAATCTTAAATAGCTGGAGCTCATCACCTAAGATAAACTTTCAAAATACCAGTACAATAGGCTTAAAAAAAGCCATTTGCTAATAAAATGTTAATAGGTCTTATTTTTCTCCAAAATATGATTTTCTTTTTTCAGTGTTTCATTACCTTCTGAAAGCTGAATTTCTTATTTCAAATTCTAAAAAAGGAATTGTGGTGAAAAGAAAAATAATCTTGACTCGATAAATAATTTACCAATAGAGAAACAGGTTTAAGCTTAATTATAAAATTCCTTTTCAGATGAAACAGAAGCTTTCAACACACAGTCGCAAAAGAGGCAAAATATGGTTTCTCTCCTCTAACTTATGGCATAATTGGTAAAACCCTGTCAGACTCTTTTTAAATATTAATAAAGGGTATCTAAATACTTTAAATATGCTACTCAAATGTTGAGCTTTCAAATTGAAACCCCCCCTGAGACAGACCGGAACTAAGATGGGTGTAAATATGCCAACATCTACAGCTCAAAGGTGTTTATTTAAGGCTGAGCTTGGAAAATAAATGCTGACAGTCAAAAACAACTGCCAAAATTGAAACTATAGGAGCCAAAAAAGCAGTGGCAAGACTTCTCTGTAGTGTGTTACTGTATGTATAAGAGTTTAATGGAAGGAAATATATGTGAAAAAAGCTCTAAGCAGAGGTCAGACTAAGTCATTGCTTTGGAAGTAACATTTAAGCCTGTCTTCTTACTAAAGCCGAGGTTAAAGTACCAAGTTAGGGCAAGGAAATCTTAAGTCAAGTCATTAGCTTTTGATTTTCAGTCATAAACATGTGATTTACAAATGACTTGGAATAGAGCAACCACCAAGAAGAAGCAAACTAAAAAAAAAGAGAAATATTACCTGTGAGACATGCAGTGAATGAGGTGAATAATGGTGAAACATCCGTGATAAAATATCCAGAATTCTACATGAAATAATATCTTTATGTTAACCAACTGCACCAGTCTGGGTTTTGCAGCAGGCTTTACAACTCAGCTGTCGCTCAGTCCTAAAACTGAGCGACAGCTGAGTTGAAGTGCTCAGCTGCTCGTAAGAGTGATTAATTTCACTAGTGTGGAAACATGTTTATCTCTGCAGTAACATTGTTGATTTTTAATGTGGAAGGGGAGTTCTCAGCCTTTCTCAAATGTCCATTTAAGAAACTGCAGCTTGTGGCATTTTTATACTGGTTTCATTTTTCACCTGGGGGAACTGCTACATGGTCAGCATTGGTGCAGGACAGGACAGGGGGAGAAGGAAGGATATTGGATTTGGGCTTTTAATGATTAACATTTTCTTATAGGCTGAAACCTATGAGAAGTGGAAAACATTGAGTGGTACGAAGTTAGAGAAACTGAAAATTTTAAAGTACTACCGGGCCTGCTGCGGAGAATATTGGAAAAAACAGCGATAATTGCTTATTTGGAGAGGATGTTAAGCCATAAACTGAGAAGCTCTCAGAATTAGTTTGTAGCTCTCTAATGTTCCAGCTGTAGCATCATGACTTCCTCTGTCTAAAATGTTTGTCATAAACCACCTCATTTATTTTTTTCTTTTCATTCTTCCCAGAACATCTGCATAAGAGGAAGTCAGAGATGAGCCGAACATGAAGTCAGGGTTTTAACAAGGGATCCCAGAGAAAGACAAACCAATTAAAAGAGGGATCTACTCAGAATCAAAGACAAAAAACAATAAAAAAGAAAATGAGTGTTATTGTGACGTAGTATCATGTTATAGTGTGAACCATGGGGGTAAATCTTGCGTATGAGAGTGTGAGGAGAGAAAAATGTGCCATCTTGCTAACGTGAGTGAAATGTCAAAGTATCTCCAGCTGCAGCAAACAAAGTCCAGAAAACGTGCCGGTTTAATGATAGGAGCATTAATCACCACAGTAAGAGAAATATCATTATCTGTATCATTGAGCAACAGCCACAATTTCTATTCTCGTTGAGCATATTTTTTCTGGCAAACTCTTTTAATGTTTGTTTGTGTTCTTTTTTGTTTTCTAACCACCCACCACTCCAGGCAGATGGCCGCCCTTCCTGAGTCTGTTTTTTCTTGAGGTCTCTTCCTGTAAGAAGGGAGTTTCGTCTGCTATCACCCGCAGAATAATGCACGGACGGGATGGGGGGTATGGTGAAATTAATAAAAGAAGAAAACGTTGGGCTCCTTTGCCAGGCTACTTTCTCTAAACAATGATTTACTGAAAATGTAATGTGCTAAACAAAAAAGGAACAAATACATATAATCCTAAATTAGGTGGATTCTAAATTATATCCTTCTAAACTTGTCTAAAGTTAAAACACATTAAAATAAGCTGTACTGAATTACTCTGAGTTTTTTATTTTAAAATTCACCTTTAATATATTTAGCAAACAGAAAATCTAATTTAAAACAACATGATGCTTACTATTATAGCTCTGTACCATGCTGTTATCCTAGTTGTATTGATCACACTTTAAACACACTTAAAATAAATCATGCTTTTTAAGTTTTTAATAAAATATTCACTTTTTAAAATAGAATAGCTTGAACAATAGGCTACTTTACAGCAAAGTAAAATAGATTAAAAAAAAGTAGGAATTGCAATTTTTCTTATTTAGTCATACTATTTGGGTACTGATGTGATAGGTCAACAAGAAATATTGGTTAATGGATATGTGAAAGAAACTTATATATGGCCTTTGAATTGTTTGTTTTGGGTGGTTTTGTTGGTCTGTTAAGACCTCAAATGATCTCAAATGGCATTTGAGAACAAACAGCATCATGAAGATGAAGGAAAATAGCAGACAGGTCAGAAAGCTTCGGAGCATTGTTCAATCCATCACCTTTAATTGGAAGCATCCAGCTAAACTGACAGACAGGTCAAGGAAAGCATTAATAAGAGAGTCAGGAGATTCTAATAATTTACACAGTAAAATCTTTAACCCCTGAACAGTGGTCTGAAGAACATTATTATCTAAATAAAAGCCATAAAAGGTTTTGGAAAGTTATGTAGCGGCCCATTCAGAGACAAAGGCTGTGGCACATTAACCTGACTCCGCCAGATGGATTTGTCCGCATATCCATCTGGAAACCTTCCGTTGAAGTAATTTTGGGAAGGGGCGAAAATACTGGTCAGCTGATTGGCCTACAGTATGTTGGTGATAGACGGGCCAAATAAACCAATCAGATCAACGAAGCATATGACGTACTAACAGAGCGACAACGAAAACACAACCACAAGCCAGGCACAAGCCAATTGACTCTTGCCGAAACCAGTCGGGAGAAGAGCAAAAACATCTTTTCCTCTGAGAAAAGCCTCCAGAGCAGTGTTTTGCTCTTCTTTCAGTGAAGAAATACTCTGTAATTCCGATAAAACATGCTCAATAGCCACGCTAACGCTAGTTTCATCGGCTGAAGCCGCCATGTTCTTTAGACTGAGCTGTCGCGCTTCTCGTTGCGTCACACCTCAACCCGCCTCAAAGCCAACGCTGATTGGACGTTTGTTTGGTGAACTGCTCCAAATTTTCTTTAACGAAGAGTAGCAAGACTGATCTGCGAGTGAAACCTTGAAAGCTCGCGAGATCAGGATGGTCTCACGAGGCTAGTGGCACATGGTCTGTATGTGAAAACTGTGTGCGCAGCATATTACACATGGTGTAACGCATGGTGGTGGCTGCATCAGGCTGTGGAGATACTCTGGAAGAACAGTTATTAGTGGCATTAAAAGGCAATTAAGGCAAAGGTCCACCTTTAAGGGCTAAATCTGGTTAGGAATCATTTTGTAGGACTAAATTAAAAGCATGCTGGCAGATGTTTTCTATCTAATCTGACTGAGCTTGAGCTATTCCATGAAAAAAGCCTGGAAATTTAGTTTAGACATACAAAGCTGACCCTATGAAGTATTGACCCAGGGGGCTGAATTTAGACTCATTTTTATTCAATTTTTTTAATTCTTATTTCATACTTCTTAGTTTTCCCACATATCACATGGATTCTTAATGGAATACAGACACAGATTTTTGGCTATAATATAAGGAATTGGAGGAATTCAAGGCAACTCAACAAAAAAGTTAATTTTTATAGCTGATGGCCATAAAATAAAATAAGTTTTATACTTCATTTATGAGAAAGAATGATGTAATAATGAAACACAACTCTAAAAAGTGGACAAAAAAAATCTTTGGCTGAGGTAAAAGTTTTTTTTTTTATCCAGTTTAGTCGTTGTTCTCTTTAATATTACATTGTACCTCTAAAAATGAAATATACCTGAAAACTATGATTCCAACTCTTTTAGACTAAGAGATAAAGACTGGAAAGGAGTCAAATTTGCATAAAAAGCACAGCAAACAGCACAGCTACTCATTTTTATGTATTAAAAGAACAAAAGCAGCACAACCCTTCTCTGCGAAAGAGATGAGCTGAAATTAGGCTGCATGAAGCCAGTGCCAGTTCCCAAACAAGCCCATTGCCAAGTAACGAAGCAGAACACGGCTTCACCTTCAGCCCACTGACTACAAGACCTGGTTTGGCAGAACATGAATGCGACCCTGAAGCATGATCGCTGCCCAATGTTAGAACTCATGAGAGAAACAATCATCGACAGGGGCAAACAAATGGATCTGCCATTCTAAACGCAGCCTATAAATAACAGCGAATCTTTAGCGCCGTGCGCTGTGGCAAATGGAGAGCATCAAGGATCAATAATTTATGCAAGCAAGAAGAGAGTCATCAGGTCCAACAATCCCAGCAAACAGACGTGGGGCCTGCAGCTTGTTTGCAGAGCCATTTCAGAGCAGGACGCTACAGATTAATCAGAGTTTGACATCCACTTTGAAAGGGAAGGTGGGGAGTGTTATAAAGGGGGATCACTTTTGAAATGCCCTTTCTATGTTAGACCTTTTTTAAAGACTAGAGGAAAACTGGTGATCAACAGCATTGCTCAGAGGTTCTGGAAGGCCAACAAAATAAACCGTCTATTATATTAAGCAATGGAGGCACGAATGATTGCTGCTTCAAATCCTTATTCACTCATAAATGTCCATATTCAAAAGATTTAAGGTGAAAGGATTGTGATGTTTCAAATTGGCTGAAAGCTGAAAAGCTCAATATCCTTAAATACCTTTCTAATATGACAAAGTAGTTGCAAAACAGTTGCTTCTTTTCACATTTAACTCTAAATTCCATTAGTATGGAGAGATGTTTTTGAAAAGCCTATCATGTAAAAAAAAAATTATTATTATTTAGCAAGAAGATATTTGAAACACTGCCAAAAATGAAATCTAAATGAGTCATTTTTTCTTAAAATAAGTGCATTGTTTCTTGAATTAAGGATTTAAGTGAGACACTTTGCCAATGGAACAAGACAATTTACACTTAAAATAAGAAAAAAACAATTGCATTGTCTTATTTCAAGTGCATAATATCTAGATACCTTATTTTAAGAGTAAAAATACTCATTCCATTGGCAAATCATCTTATTTACCTGCTCAAACTAAGGGTAAATACCCTTAATTTAAGACATTTTTACTACTTTTGAGATCTTTTTTGCAGTGTAATCCGTACCTTCACTGCTAAAACATTCTGAAAATGAGTAAAAAAAATTCTTAAAATAAGTGTATTTAACCTTCATTTGAGTAAGAAAATAAGATAAAATGCCAATGGAATTAACCTTTTTATTCTTAGAATAAGATATATAGATATTATGCATTTGAATAAGAGACAATGCTTATTTTAAATGTAAGTTGTCTTGTTGCATTGGCAAAGTCTCTCACTTACCTCCTCAATTGAACAAAAAATGCTCTTAGATTTACATTTTTTGCAGTGTGTGAGATCAGTTATAAAACAGTTTTTTGATTCTCTTAAGAAAGATGAAAGGAAAAACTGAGTTAAAAGAATTAAAATGGTGATGCTGAAAAAAATAATAATAATAATGCAACTGAAAAAAAGCAGAATAGGACTTTAAATGACAGTCAAGGAAACTTTAATCCCAACCTACTTTAACCTGTTGAAGCTGAAATCTGCTAACGCTTTGTACAACTGGCTGCTAATGATGCTGTTTTTAAATTCAGCGTGTGATTATCCAGAAATTGTCTCTGAAATTGGCAGAAGTATATTCTCTAATTTTTCTTTTTTTTACAAAAAGAAATTTGTATTATTAACAGCTTATTAAATCCAACATGTCTTTGTCTTTCATGACGTGAGATTTCCTTCTGAGGCAAACTTAATTGCTTCTTTTGGGAATTAGCAGCTGAACTTTAACCCTAAACGCTGAAAATGTGCTGTACTGCAAAGGATCCTGTTAGATGCAGAGGGAAAAACCAGAATGGGATGAAAGAATTAAAAAGAAAAAAAAAAACGTTTTTTCTCACATACATATCATTTAAGCCAGTACATTGGAAAAGGATTCGGTGGGAATTAAGTGTGAAAAATGAGATCCTCTTGAGAGTGATGTGTAAAAGAGTATATTTAGTTAAGCACCTTCTCTTAATGCTGTTACCAAAGAGCTGCCCAGTGCGACCACAGACGTCTGTTCTCTGCTACTGGGAGCTTCCCACTTGTATGATCCTACCGCCCTGCCAGCTTAATCAAAATAAGGTTGATTTGTAGAGTTCAGGGGCGCAGCGCTCCTGTAGCTCAAAGCCCCTGCTGGCTCAATTTAAAACGAGTCGACAAACCAACCCACTTTTTGCCCATTGAAACAGAGCTGATATCTCCTCTCCCTCCTTTCCTTGGACTCAAATATGTTACTGTGTGCACGCCTGTGTCCTCAGCTTCATCCTCGTGGAGAGAGCACCATTTATCACCACTCCCAGTCCCCATTGGCACTTCCACTCAGGCTGAAGGATGATGGTTACGCCCTGCAGCTCAGCTCAGTCCAGCTCAGCTCAGCCAGGACACACAATATACACAATCAGCAGCACATATGTTCGGCACATATGTCTGGTGTATCTTTCCTGCTCTGAAATGCGTATAAGCCTTTCTCACTCACAATCTATGACGTGGAAGTCTAATCAGGGAACAATTAAATATATTACAAAGTAAAAGAGGGATTGATCAGTACTATATTAGCAGCCTGTGGGAAGCCTCTGACATAAACAGATGCTAATGTGACATTTTATCTGATTGGATGCAACTAGGCGTGATTATCTTCATCAGTAATTCCCCTCCTTGCAAGGTTTCCGAGGTGATTCAAGTGTTCTGTGACTGACACAAACAGACTTTTTGCTGTCTTTCATCAGGAATATCACTTCCAACACACATGCGCCCACACACTTCCATTATTTCCCTCTTTGCTGTGTGACTTCTGAGTTTTTTCCTGCAAAGCTCTGCTGGATATTTTAGGAGAAGAGGAACATTATTCTAAGAGCTTATAAAAGTGGCAAATACATAAGAAAGGAGGACAAAAACAATCGTAAACAAGTCTGTGCTTAATTTTACCATTAACTTACAATGTTGGAAAAACTGAAGCCAATAAACCTTTTCTGCAAATGTTTATCATAGTATATATACTTGATCTATTTTATTTGGGGACAACATGACAATCTAACCACCATCAAGAAGTAATTATCTTAAAAACAATCGATTAGTAAAGTTTGTTGTTCATGTTTTAAACTACCCCACATAGCTTAATGTCTGATGAAGTTACCATTATATCTTTCTGGTTACATTTGAGAGTATTTTCAGAAAAGAGGAAGGTGCCTGAGGAAGATGTTAAGATGAGGTTAGATAGTGATGATCAATGTTCTTTACTGTGATGCGGTTCCCTCATGTTCTGAGGAATATAAAGATGCATAGTGATCTATAGGACACTTTATTTTAGGTTAGATAAACTAAAAAATCTCAGTCAAATTTCAGACAAAAGGCCTTCTGTCCTTCATCTGTTTATTTGAGCCCCCTTAAATTGAACTGCTAAAGTTACCAGAATGGCAGCATTCATGTTTAGCAAAATATAGTATACTTGAAGTAAATTCTATTAAGAATACTTAAGTATAAGTATAAGTTTAGAAAGTATACCGAACAATGTACTTTTAGTGTACTTGAGGTATTACTAAAGTAATACTTCTTCGAACTAAATTGGGACATTTTTAAGTTTACTAAAGTATACTTAAATATAGTATACTTTAGTAAACAATAAAGTAAACAGTAGTATAGTCAAGTACACTTGACTATACTTTTGTTAAGTATATGAAATATAGTTTAGAATAAGTAAACTCTAAGTGCACTGCCTGATTTTAAGTATGAAGTTAGTGCACTTTTAGTATACTTGAATAAACTACTTTTTGCTAAGAGAAAGCTTCCATACATTTTATCTGTAACAGATAATATTGGGAAAGGAGAACAGGAAGTCTGGGGAAATACTAGCTAATAAAGGCCGATTCCGGAACCTCTGGATATTGTGGATGACCTTCAGACCCTCAGTTACATCTTCATGAGAAACTGTCATACTGCTATGACCAATAAAGCCACATAGGCTCAGGAGAACCTCCAGGTTTTGTGACTTAAGGTCAACAAAGTCTATAGCTGGCTCTAAAGTTACCCCCTGAACCTGTATTGCACAAAGAGGAACCGATGCATCAACTATGAGCAGCAGAAGCTCTAGTTATAAATCATAAGGTCACCTTAGGTGGACACAGAAAGAATGGGCGAGCATTAAAAATCCCCTTTCATTTCAACTTAGAAAAACAAATTGATCTTTTTCAAGGTGCTAAGACAACAAAAACCCTCTAAGCAAGACACATGTCAGCACATGTATATATTTATCTCTTATATTTGTTTTCCTACTTGGTCTGTGGTTTCAATGCAGAAATATTTCTTTGTCTAAATAACTTAAGTGTTCAGGTATTTATCATCAAAAACATCATGCAGCTCAGGAAGAGAATTGGCCTATTTAGAAGTAAACGATTCCCTCTTAAATAAATAAATTTATATTTCTACCATGATATGCATGAAACCTATCAGTTAATTTACTCAACAGATTAATCCTCTAAGGTGTCACATATTGTTCTTGGGGATATACATGTATATATATATGCATATACATGTAGCATTAGAGGAGAAGTAACACTGCAAAAAAAAAAAAACTGTTACCTGTTTGGGATTCAAAGTATAACTTCTGTATGTTTTGTTAATGCTTCAATAAAAATTGAAAAAAAGGCCAATGTTTTTTTCTCTTTTTATTTATGGAAGCAGTAAACAAAAAAACGTTTCCAATCTCTGAAATGAGTTAGATGTATTATTATTTCAAAATAAATAACTATTATGTGTCTTTATTTAGGAATAAAAGTTAAAACATATTTAAATTACTTAGCATAAGAGCAAATAATAAAAACAGTATTACAGCAGTCATTGCATATGTTGCTGACAGATCTATCAATCAACCTACAACAAATAATATTTTGTAAAACTAATTTTCCCTATAAAAGTGTTTATATACCTCAAAGTTTGTTTGCCAAAAACTTCAATATATTCTATTTGGATTGACCACAAAGTAAAGCATTGTATTTCAGTGCAAGGAGAGCTGTTTGGTGTGCATCTGGTTCAGTCCCTGTGGATACAATCCCTTATAGAGTGAACTTTTGCAATTTTTGCAGGAAAATCTTTATCAGGTTTGCATATTTAGAAATGTAAGATTTTATCATATTTCTTCAAGAAAAAGGCTCTATCTCTATCAGACAGGATGAACTGTGTCAGAAAATCATCAATTTTATCTTCTAGAATAAAGATTTATATTCAGTTCTGGATTTTTTTCACAGAGACGTGTCACCTGTCATCAAACTTATTTCCCATAAGGATTTCCCAGCATTTAGCTTTATAAATCATTTTATTAATTCTGACCAATTTTCCTCTATGATACAGAAATGCATTTCCTGAATGATGGAAAGCTGTAAATAAGGCAGCTGCAAAACCATATAGAAATAAATAAAAATTACTTAAATTAAGTGTATCTACCCTTAATTTGAGTAGTTAAATGATTTGCCATTGTAATTAATATATTTACTCTTAAAATTAGATAATAAGGTTATAAGAACTTGAAATAAGACAAAGCAATTGTTTTTTTCTTATTTTAAAGGTACCTAGTCTTAGTCAATTGTCAAAGTGTCTCACTTACCTCCTCAGTTCAAGAAAAAATGCACTTATTTTAAGAAAACATGACTAATTTAGATTATATTTTCTGCAGTGATAAATGCCAAATTTCTGATAACTTACATAGGGTCTGTTAATGGATTCTTGCACCTGATCAGTTGTTCTCTGCAGCTCATTCAAGGTATGGGGACACGGTTTACATGTTTCGCTTTTCGTTGCTTTAAATAAATGCTGTTTTGGTGAATTATGCAGTTGTACTATAATAATAATTTTTGGATAAAGGACTGAGCAGAACATCATGAAAAGTTCAAAGCTTTTTTTCCTGGTACCCCTTGCTCTACTTCATTGTCTTCATGACAAAGGGATGATTAGAGACATTAAATTACACACTTGTGGAATCTACCTAATAATAAAGTGACCTTTTTACACAACCGCTGGGCTGGATGGGACCGAACAAATGGTGCATGACATAGATTTCTGTTTGTCAAAGAAAATTTGAAATCATGTGTCATTCAACTAATATCTGTGTCTCTATTACATAATATCCCAATAAAATAAAGATGAATTTATGATTGGAGTGTAAGAGGAGGTGAAAAGTTCAAGCAAAACAAAAAAAATGTATTTCTTTTAAAAAATAAGAAATAGAATTTCAGGTAGTCTTAAACTATCAGATTTGAAAATAAGGGTGATAAGGCGTCTTACCCCGGGGCCTTGAGGGGAATCAAGAAGAGAGTAGGAAGGGACCTGTTTTTCACCTGCAAAGAAAAAAAAAACAACTTAGAAACTTAAAAAAATGAAGCCAAGGAATCTTATTTACAATATGCTTATAAAAATGATTTATTTCTTCTTGTATTCCTGCATTTATAAGTAATTTGGCAGCAAACTAACTTCTCCACCTCAGAGTTTAACAAGCTTAAATAATGCCCCCTTATTATCCTATGCATGGTTATATGGCAGGGGTTAATTTTATAGTTTAATTAAACATTTAATGCAATATGAGCTTTTGAGGAGAGAATAGAAAAGGTGCAAAATGTCATCCTTTAGAAATCATTCCCCTATTTATTGGATATAAAGCAATCTGGCATCCTGGGTTACAAGAATAAGCCGTAACATGTACTGAATAACTCCAGCAAAGTAAATAACCCCCCAAACACTGGAATCCCTTAACGAGTTACAAACATGACAAATCTATCCAATTTCACACAGATCAACAGCCAGAGTTAGATTTAGAAAGCTAGCTGGATTTAAACTGTAGCAATGTTTTCTTGAGATTTTTTGGAAGGTAGCCATGGCAATGCTGAAAAGAAAGCCATTCCAGCATCTTTTTGTCCTCCTCCAACTCTGCCTCACTCTTTATGCCGGGCTTGACTGGCCTTTTGGAAATTGCTTCAGTTGCCTGCGGTGTATTGCTGTAGCTCCCATCTGCTCAGACTGCATGCATACAGAGTGGACATGTTATGGGGCTGGCCGGCTTTCTCTCACAAATTCACTCTGGCATCACCCCCCGGGCAACTATTTTCTTTTTAGGGCTTGCTGTTTTCTCACTTTTATACTCTCGGAGCCCACAGAGAATTTGATTCACCTCATTAGAAGGACTGATGTGCAATTGGCCGTTTGTTTGGGATCAATGAGTGGCCATCTTGACAGCTGAACAAACAGCTCCCCAGCCAGAGTTGGACACCTGTTTGTTTTAGGAAAGGTGGGCTGCATGGGGGGCAACCTAACATACAAGGAATGCATTTACATGCATTTAACCCCTTCCATGTTTAGGGTGTTAAAATCGATCGTCTCAATGTGTCCTTTGGGACTTTACCAACAGACACTAAGTTGTGGATGATTGCACATAGTTAGGAAAAGATAGATGGTTTTCTAGCTTTCATTTTACAAATGAGTTGTCAAAGAAATTTTAGCATACGACTATAAAAGTATGGCATCAGTGAAAACCCATCGAGAGAAACTGAACAAGAAGCTAATCCTTTATAAAAGCGGCCAAGAGACAGGTGGGAACTGCAACAGAGATCCACAGCTCAGGTGGGATACTCTGTAAACTGAATCAGTATTACTTTTGCACCCCCCATGTCTAGAGGGAACCACTGACCTGCACATCACCCAGACCACACATCCTTCTAAAGGCTATATATACTATACTTATACTCTGAAAGCAGGTCGTCTGCACATTTGTCGAAGTGAATGCAACTGTGCCCCCGACCCTGACACTCTGCTGCACCTCTCCAAAATTGTAGGTGATCGCAGACAGTGCCGCAGACAAGATGCATCTTATTGGTCAAATTTACACCTGCTCTACACTATGCGTATTTTCTGTTTGGTACCTTACCGGCTTGTTTTGTTTGTATGACCACCATTGTGAAAAATAACTCATGAAGTTGGACCAGCTAGAAGAGTGAGGTGCGTAAGATCACTGGGACCTTTTTCCCACCTGGATCCCTGCTCTTTTTCACCCTCATGTCCCTCTGCTGTCACACAAACTTACCCCCACTTCCTCACCGCCTCGGCCGTATCTAGACCCACAGCTAGTTCGTGATTGTCCCTCTTGCGTTTTGGCGTGGACTAACATAGCGCAGACCAAGCTTCAATATTGGGCAAAATCAAAAGTATCTGCGACAAGCTCACTGGGACACACTGCTTCGGGGATTATAACCAGCCCTTAAACTGACAGGACCCGAAGTATTTACAGAATCAGAAAGGACGCTCAAAGTAGAACAGGGAAAAACACTAAACCTTTCTAAGGACTTTGAATCTACTGTGCTCTGGAGGAGCTACAGACACCCACAGCTTAGTTGGGGGAATTTATCTCAAGCTTTGGGGAAAAAGGAGACTGAATACAAAGCTTTCCAGATTTATATTGGTTAAGACAAAACTGCTAATAGCCATCCCCTACTTCTGAATAATATTGTACTTTGTGATAGTCTATTACAACAAATCTCAACATGAAGCATTGACATTTGTTGTTGTCATGGGATAAACTGTGAAAAGGTCCAAACAGAATCCTAACTTTACAGACTATGGGTCTGATCTTCAACATTCCAAATAAGCACTGAACTGTATCTACATACTTTAATGTACTTTTTTTAGGCACAATAGGCGGACATGTTGAGGGTGATCTACAGTACAAGGTTTACTGTGCAAACGTTGAGACGTACAAACCATTTTGGCTCCATCCATTAAAATGAGTATATAGCATGTTCTGCTAGCAGTTTGAGAGTGGTTATAAAAAACAAAGAGCGTTCAAAGTGATAGATATTGTTGTAATAATACTAATAATATAATGATAATGCTAGTGTATCTATTATCGCATCTCAAAGTGCTACGAACAAAAATGAAAGAAAATAAAACATAACAGTGCTCCCTACATGTTGGGAAGAGATGCACACTTTCGAATTGATCAAAACAAAGCTATACTCCAAGCTTTTCTGCCTCTCGACTTGTTGAACTTATAGGAAACACATGAATAAGAAATTGAACTATTGATGGAAATGTAAGGAGTTGAGTGGAATATTCAATCCTCCTATTGGATGTAACAAAGATGCCCATTATAAATAACTCAGAGACTCAATCTGAAGTTGGCTGAATATCCCTTTGAAGGCAGGATGGATGATGAGATATTTCAACATAAAATATCAAAATCATATACAAACAACTGTTCATCTAAAATTAGGGGGGGGGGGGGGGGGGGCCTTAAAAATCACCATTTCAGGAAAAAAGAAGCCTGAAATGAAGTGTGAACTGAATGTAACATAACCTGATTAATCAGCAGAGGGCTGTGACATAGTTCTATTACGCAACGATCAGAGGCAGACCAGAATAAATCCATCAAAGATCAGCTACATCCATCAGATGCTGAAATCAAAAAGAAAGATATCCATGATATCACTCTCACCGAAAACAACCATCACCACTCTGTAAAAGCTCTTAAACACTGATTAAGAGGTCATCAATAGATGCAGCCAAACGCCTTCTGTGCACTCTTGTGACGTAGGTCCTGATCAGCCCTATTCTTCTCTCTATGTTAAGTAAACATTCTCATTAGGAAGGAAATAATCAATTATGCAACCAGGGTGGACTGGAGTTCCTCATCGCCGGGATTGAGTGGCTACGTTACTACACTTTAAATCAATTCACCATCAGCCTCACAACAAATCAGAGGTATGGTTCGATTAGACATGCAGACAGTGGCACATCATTTATCCACGGCTATGAGCTGCAGCAGAATATTTGATCAGTCCCTGGTTTAGCAGGATACTTGCCTAATACTTGGCAAGAATGTTGTCGAAACGTCGAGTTTAATTCATCGGGGCAGAATAACAAACGTCTGTAAAGTAAATTTTACAGAGCAGCGTTTACCGATAAAACCTTTAAAAATCCCTCTCCCTGCCACAGCTTTGCTAAACACTAAAAATAAAACATGGATGTGGCCCATGTTTAGTTTACTTTCAGATCTCTTCACTTGGAGAGAAGAAGAGCCAAATTACACATTAGCCTCAGAGGTAAATATACCATGCTACACATCTGCACATTGAAGCTATTTCATCATGGTAGACAAAAAGGTAATAATCCCCTTAGTTTAGTGCTTTACATATTCTGAAATGAAAAAAAGAATTGAATAAAATTGTTTGTGTTGTTAAATAAATTATTACCAGAAGACTGTACCAGAAGGAAGAAGTGGTCATCTCCTCAACATGGATGCATTTTATACTAAGAGTGTTGCAGCTTGGGAATAGAGTCATGTTGTATTCTATGCCCATGGCACATGAACCACTTCTCCCTCTGCTGCAGGCTATGGTTGGACCAGCCACAGTCTCCAGAACACTCTCAGTGGAAGTGGAGGTCAAGTCCCACCATAAGATGAGGGCAGCAGATTAGTAACCTTATTGTTTGTAAAAAGGAACACCGAGGGAAGGACTCACTTGCCACCGTTATTGACAAAATAGGGTCAGTGGCTGTTAGTAAATATAGATGGATGAACTTTATCATATCATCAAGATAAACAAAATATTTAAAAGTAATAATTTGAACTGGATTATTATAGGTAGATAATTGGTCATTTGAATATAATAAAAATGAAATGGTAAGAGAGGAAAATTAAAACTGGATTAAAAAAAAAAAAAGTCACAGAATTCTGGGAAGTAGCTTTACAAATAAATATATCTTGATATGAATAAAAATAAAGAAAGATAAAAATGTTGTTTGAAATATTAATTTAGTTAAACCTCATGTTTACATTTATTTATTTCATAGAATATTTATTAATAATTTATCAATAGCCACATTTATTTATTCATGTATTCATTGATTTGTTGAATTGGCCCTCGATAGGTTTCCTGCCATAATTTTCTTTTCTTTTCTTTTTGGCAATTTACTGACCAATTTTAGCTCTTCAGTTTACAGGTAGACGTCATTCTTTTAGCCCATTTTTAACATCAACCCAGTATGTCGTCTGATTTAGCATGATAAAATCCATACACATATAAAAGCGCACTTATTGCAGTTTTAGGCAGATAAATGATCTGGACATTATTGTTTTTCTTATAACCGACACTGGCTGGGGTTATAAGGTCACAATACACCTTCAATGTTCCAATCGTATTGCTTAAAAAAAATAAAAAAAACATTTAGCCATAATAAAACAATACAAACTTGTTTTAACTTTTCTTGTGTATAAATGAAAAGTTTATGCATTGAAAGTGGATGTTTTTTAGAAGTAGTGAGGATCAGTGGATAAAATCGGCTTCATGTGTAAATTTCGCCGATCGCCTGTGCAACCCAAAGAATGTGGGTTCAGTGAGGAAAAGTATTTCAACACCCTGCTATTTTGCAAGTTCTCCCAACGTAGAAATTACATAGGGGACTGAAATTGTCATTGTAGGTGCATTGAAGATTGGTGGAGGCTGGATCATCCAACATGACAATGACCCAAAGCACACAGCCAGGATAACCAAGGAGTGGCTCTGTAAGAGGCATATCAAGGTTCTGGCATGAGCGAGCTAGTCTCCAGACCTAAACACCAATAGAGAATCTTTGGAGGGAGCTCAAACTCCATGTTTCTTAGCAACAGCCCAGAAACGTAGCTGATCTAGAGAACATCTGTGTGGAGGAGTGGGCCAAAATCCCTCCTGCAGTGTGCGGAAATATGGTGAAAAACTACAGGAAACCATGACCTCCGTAATTGAAAACAAAGGCTAAAGTACCAAATATTAACATTGATTTTCTCAGGTGTTCTAATACTTATTTGCAACTGCATATTAAAAATAGTTTTAAAAAAATTCTACATTGTGATTTCTAGATTATGTCTCTCACAGTCGACATGAACCTACGATGACAATATCTGACCCCCCCATGATTTCTAAGTGGGAGAACTTGCAAAATAGCAGGGTGTTCAAATTTTCCTTACTGTATGTACGACTGTATCTGTTGATGAAGCGGGCATCAGAAAGCTGAGGATGCATCGATTGGATCTGTGAACAAGAAGAACATTTTAAACTGCCTGAAGTCTGCTGAGGTTTTAGTTCAGTGGTCGGTGGCTGTTGGGTTAAAGGAGTTATTGCTTCTGTAAAGAAGTTGACTTTTACTGAACATTTAATTACATTATTAATGGAGTTTTTGGGGCTTCATTTTTGGAAAATAGTCAAGGGCTCTTACTGTTTAAAAAATTAAACAAGCATTTTTTACTTTTTTAGTGTTGTTTGGTTAAGTTCATGCCTAACATGAGGTGTATAAAGAGTATTTGAATCTTCTAATCATTCTAAGAAGGCCAAAAGAAATAGACAAAAACACCTTAAAAATAACCTAATCTTGGTTATTTTCTTGTAGATTTACAATATCAGAAAACTAAAAGCTCCCTGTTTTAATTACTTTCTGTTGTATGGTCACATTTTAGGACATTCCTTTTATTATGATTCAAACAAATGCTTCATAGCAAAGCCTTAAAAATGGAATCAACAAACACATTTTTTAGTTTGGTAGTTTTAAATGTGGGAAAATACCAAATATTTTATTATCATTATCAGTAATGTGTTTAATGACTTTTTTTTTAAAGTGCTTTCTGTGATATTGAGAGGCATGCTTGCTGTTGAATTGGCACCAAGAAAAGAAAGAAGAGCAAAATCTCCACTCTGATGGGAAGAGAAGCAGAAACTGCTGTTAGTAAACCTACATGCACCAATCAAAAAGACAAAAAGATAATAGAGACAGTTTAAAATGGGAACTGTTATAATTTTGTCTGTTTTAAAAGAAATGTGTGATGTCACCTCTAATTAATCACCACTGACAGAATAAAGGCAACAGGGAAATATGTTAAATGCTGTTCTTATAATTCTTTGAGAGAAATCGGCTGATTTCTTATATTTTACTATCGTCCACATGCGAATAATGGAAAAAAGATACTATGCAGTAAGTGGTTATTGCCACTAGGCTCATATAATGTGATATTTTAAAATTGTTAGTTGATTTTCTAAACACAGAAAAAAATCACAGATAAAAGGGGTTTAGTCCCACACCACAGATTTCATTCAGTGGGGAAAAAATCTGATGTTAGATGGGAAATCTCTTGAAACTTCTTGGGATCAAACATAAGTTCAGAGTAAATAAAATTGACCGTCGAGGAAATGCAATGGAGATTCTTTATGGACTGATATTGACAGAAAAAAAAACATCTTAATAAGTGAAGGGATTAGTTAAGGAGTGAAGACAGCAGAGGCAGGGGCTCTACTTCACTTCACTGGTGAGTTGTTGCACTTTTTCCCCTCTGGAAATGCTTCCTGATTGAGAATATGTCACATTTAATAGAGTGGTTCTTTGTCTAGGGAACACCACACATGCTAGGATATTCGATCTGAGCTGTTAACTCTTAACACAGGAATTCCCCGTAAGATTATCTTTAGAGCCATTCTGATAAATGGAACAAGATAATCAGGGCTAAACCAGCATGATTATCTTGCCATATGAATCAGACATTTGTTGAATATCAGAAGTTTAACTACCTAAACTTTAAATTGATCTAAACCAGCACTAGCTGTGCAATCACCAGAAGCATCAGACTCAGCCTAAATCAATACATAAACTGTAATGTTTACTTTGTATAGGTGAAGCTCTCTCATGTGTCACATCCTCCCGCTTAGTTTTTAGAGATGCCTTTGGACTGGATGGCTTCTTTTCCACACTGGACTGAAGCCAAAATCTCATCAGATCCTTCTCCTGTGAGGGAGAAAGCAGAATACATGTCAGAGCCCTGAAAAAGAAACATTAAAAGAACCCTTTAACCCCCGTTAAAAGGAGCAGCTGGGCTTCTGGAGGGAAGGGTCAGAAGTATAATCATTGAAACAGCAGCCAGAGGAGGGGATGACACAGAACAGAAAGTGCTGGTGAAAACAGTAATGACTAAAACTGTGAGACAATTTACAGCAAAGGTGTGAATCGGAGCACCCTCACCTCTCTGGACACTAGGTCTAAAAAGGTACAATTTGCAGCCAATTACTCGTCAGTGTGAATGCTAAGAACATTAACTATAGTGTATGGAACAGTAGGGGCGGGGCTTTGTCCTGTTTTGTCCAGCTTTAAAGTTAGTCAAAAACAATAGAATATTTAATTTCTTTCTAAACCTTGTATAAAGAGTTTCTAAAATGTGTCACCAGTTGTTTCTGTGAATGGAATGTTTGGTTTTACAGCATTCTAAACACAGGAGATGGCATTTAACTGTCTGTCAGAAATGTTTGACTCTCGGAAAAATGCTTCACTACGGAGACATTCTCCACCTAATCCCCACATGGCTAGCATTGTTGGAAACTAGAGCCCCAGCCTTTCCAACAAGGTATAGTATGTCTTTTTTAATGTGTTCTGTTGATGTAATTTCTTGTGTATTAGAGAATTTAAAAGACCTGACCACATCGGCTTTGCACATGGGAACCTTTATGCACGCAGCAGACGCAGTCGGTTTGTTTTTTTCTGGTTTGTCTCTTTGGCGGTGTGGATTTTTAGCGAACACCTGTAGTCGTAATGGCACAGAGGAGAAACTAACCAAATGAAATGGGGGACAGAGATGCCGGGATAGAAATATATTCAGAGTCTTGCTCGGATTTTGAAAAAGAACAGTAGCTAATTCAGGACCCGGTTTAAGAAGATCATTAAGTTACTTTTTATTTCCAGCAGCTTTAGTTATATATTGACTACTGTTAGTTAGTTAGAAAATGATGGTCATTTTATGGTATTTTGCCATTTTCCTAAGAATGTATGTAATAAATGATGGTGTTGTGATCAGAAGTCTTTGCCCCCCTTTTTAGATAATTCAACCTAGAGTAAAAGATTTGCTTTTACTCTAGGTTGAATTATCTAAAAAGCATTTTATTGAGTATTTACATAATTTACATTTCTTTTTTTTTTCATTTCTTTTTTTCACTCTTCTCTAAAGTTTTGGTTTTGTGAATTTGGTTTCATGAGTGTTATATAGATATATTGATATTTGGCAACGGCATATTTGTCTAAAAGATGTAATTTTGTATTTTCATATCCTTGATTGGTTAAGGATCATTTTGTTTTGCTCATAGGATTTTAATTTATAGATGTTTATATATATATATATATATATATATATATATATATATATATATATATATATATATATATATATATATATATATATATATATATATATATATATATTTATTTTTATTTTTGTTTTTGCTGTTTTAGACTCATTTTCTCCTCCCTTTGTTGATATTATGCTGTACCCAATGGTACAAAATGGAGGTAACTCTTATCTACAAAAAACAGCAGAAGGGGCAGTATGATGGATATCAGAGTTTGTGTTTGACATTTTGCAAAGTTTTGTTTTTTTTATTAGCAGAAAATTATAGGTACTGGCGCACTGCCACTAAAACCTTTATGGATCAAATGTCTTCCAACGATTCAGTCCAGATTTGTTTCAGTTATTGTCAAGAAGTGGATCTAGAAATTCAGAGGATCTTAGTTTCAAATGGGTTTACATGGTATTATGCTGTTTTATTTTGGAAATAATTGAAGCCAGGCACAAAAATGTAGATGTTTGCTCTGTTTTTTAAAGCTACAAATCAAACCTGGTGCCTGGTGGAGATCGGCCTCTTTTCCAGTGTTGTCCTGTTTCACTAACCGTGACTGGCTGGATGTGCTCTCTTCATCCTCTGACATGGGAGCTGGCTCGGAGCTCGTCTGCCTGGCTGTGTGTTTACTGGACAGGGCTGCCTTTTACAGTTACCTTTTGTATCTCTCCCTCTGTCTTGGCCTCAGCAGATGGCCGCTCACACTGAGCCGGGTTCTATTGGAGGATTCTTCCTGTTAAAAGGGAGTTTTTCCTCACCACTGTTGCTACAAGCATGCTTAGTGCGAGCTATTGCCTTCGAGTCAATGAGTCAATGCAATTAATGGTTTTCCTTAGATAGAAAACATTGAATCAATTTAACTGTATGATTTGGTGAACTGTAAAGTGCCTTAAGATGAAATGTGTTGTAAGCTGGCGCTATAAAAATAAACTGAATTGAATTGAATTAACAATAATGGTTCCAGTTAAAAATTCTTTTAGTTATAACTTTTACCTTCACACTTTATAACCTTAGGGCTGTACTTGATTTATATCAGATCGGAACTTTAAGGCAGAAATTGCTCCTAAAACCCTCAAGGCTTAAGATTTTTTTCTACTTTCTTGCCCATGCATACAGTTGTTTTTTTCCCTCAGACAAGACAATACTTCTCAGCTTTTGTGTTACCTGAACTGTGCTTGGAGCAGAAACTGCCACTGGGCTAGGAGCTTGGACAGATGTCTCTGTGCTGTAGACCATCACTCCAAAGGGGTTCGGCTGTGCGCCTCCTTGCAGAACAAGCTTCACCTCTTTGCCTTTCCAGTCAGCTAGGTCCTGGAAGGGGCACCAAACTCCCCAGCGAAGGCACTGCAAGAAGGCAGCTCTGGATGTGGAGGTAGCAGACAGCTATGAGAGATGGGAAGAAAAAAACAATGAGGAAATTCTGCTTTTTTAAGGGATGCTTTCATTTTTATTTTTTGTAAAAGAGCAATGGTAAACAAATAAATAAGCTGTAAAATGTTCATAAATGAACTTAGTAAAAAGTAGCAATACAATTAAAAATGGATTAGTGTGTGAAATAAACTCATAATTTGGAACTAGACAGCACAATACATTGAATCCCAATCATCACCACAAAATCAGTCTGTGTAACATTGCAATATTGCAAAGAAATGCTTTAAGTAATATTTAAAGGCCACAGAGTTTCTAACAGACACTGCTTCAAATCACATATTTTGTGATCAAGATTATTTTTTGCTGTTTCTAATGCTGATGTCTAAAGCAGATATCAATCACCAAGACAACAGACATTTTGAGTAGTTTCGTATGATTAAAAAAGGAGAATACAGATAAAATGTCATCACAGTATTTACCAATAATGTCTTCACTCCATGTTTTTCCAAAATGCTGCAGCGCTATTTGACTGCTAAAAAAAAGCTTTAAAAATTACTTTTTGACCATGATAGAGGAGAAACATTTTATAGTTTAAAGCTTCCTTACGGTCTATAAACCTGCTTTACAATGAAAACCCTTACATTTCAGACAGAGAGCAGAACAGAGAGCCTTGTGCTTTAAATCATCCACAGCAGGAACCTGGGATTGCTCTGAATCGATTAATAAACTGAGCCTTAAACTATTACAATCAATCAAACGTGAAACAGGTTATATATATAACATACAGCTGTACCTGCAAGTCATTATTATTTCAAGAGAAAGCAAAGCAGCACAGTTTTACTGAGGGAGTACAGTTCTCCTGGTCACAACCTTTATAAGTCATACAGAAATCCCATACAGCAGATCATTACTCTCATAAATAAAATCTTTTATCTAAAGGTCATATGAAACCTTTAACTGGATGTATTATGAAAAAACAAGAAGTGGGAGTAATATTATAGAAGCAGTTGTTTCCATTTTAAACTATGGCAATGGAGAAACAAGCAAAAGTAAATTATTATTATTAACCTCAGAAATGATGATGATTAAGTGTAAAATGAATTTATTGGAGAAAAGAAAAAAAAGATTGTACTCCTTTATACCAAGGTCAAAAATTGCACATTTAAACTCTTCAAAAATTAGATTTGGGAATATCACATCTATTAATGTGTATGCTAATGTTTATAAAGCACTTCAGCTTCATGACCCAAACATCTTTACATAATATCCTCCCTATAGTAGGTCAAGTCTTTTTAATCCAATTTCACAGTAAGTTTCCATCAGGCTCCCAACGCCAATCTCCATGTGATCATCTGGCGAGGCTGAGGAACTAATACTACCACACAAGAACTGTTAGCATTGGTGGCCCTCAGGGCTGTTTTCTCTACCTGCTAAAATTTCCTTTTACACACATGACTAAACCTCATGGAACATGCCTATAAAACTCCTGAAGTTTGGAGTGGTGGCCTAGTGGTTGGAGCATTACACTTGGGGCCCGGGGGTTCTGACTGCCACTCTGGGTCCCTGAGCAATACACTTAACCCCAGACTGCTCCCCAGGCGCTGCACAGTAGCAGCCAGCAGTGGTGTATACAGTTCAATGCAGTGAGGAATGCTCTGATCTTTATATTGGAGAAACCAAACAACCTCTCCACAGATGCATGGCTCAACACAGGAGAGCTACCTCCTCTGGACACGAATCAGCTGTATATCTACACCTTATGGACAAACGACACTCTTTTGAGGATCAGAATGTTCACATTTTGGACAAAGAAGACAGATGGTTTGAAAGGGGTGTGAAGGAAGCCATTTATGTTAAGAGAAAAAAGCCAACCTTTAACAGAGGGGGCAGACTCAGGTTTCAGCTCTCAAAAACCTTCAACGCAGCAATAGAGTTGATCCCTTCCCGCTATCATAATCCTCATGGCCATGCAGGGTACCAAGACAACTTGCCCGTTCAGCCTGGCCATTCCTGAGGGGCAGGCCTGTTCTTCCTCTCCAATTTGCATGTCTAAACAAGGCTTTGTTTCGGGCCACTCTATCAAGCTTAGAAATCAACTCTAATTCTGACAAGTTGAATTGAAAAAAAGCTTCCTGGATGGAAAGCAAAACTTCTTCAAACTTGGAAAACAAAGTCAAGTGGATTGTTTTTTAACAATTTTGTAATGACTATGACCTGGATGGCTGGAATATTCACCAGCATACAGCTCTCAAGGCAGCAAGTATGGAAACAAAAATGTTTGCAGCCATAACATTTACAAACTTATGTGCCTGGATAGCACTTTCCACACAAATTTCAATGAGAGCCTCAGTCTTGGCATCATCCCAGGTCGCACCACGCTCTTTTGATGACTGAATGTTATAAGCTGAGAAGAAGTTCGTGTTGTAAACAGGCGAAGAGATCTCTTCATATTAAAGCCGTCTATGCCGTAAAACCCGCAAAATGAGTCGGATGACTGTGAATAGAAGATAAGGTGGTCTGCTCATGCCCTCGTTATCAGAGAACCGAGCCACAACTGAACAGAGTCCTACTGTTGAACTAGTACTAGATTTAGCGCAGTTCAGTTGTGTCTGGCACTGTCCAATTAAGTTGCGTTTGCTCGGACCGTTCTTGCCCAGGTTTCAAAAGGGTAGTGTAAATGGAGCTTTTGTTCAGACAAAGGCTCAGCAAAGACTGTACTTGCCAACTTCCCTCCATCCAGGATCTGTACAGATCTAAAGTCAGGAAAGGAGCAGCTAAATACAGGATCATGTTGAGTCACAGCAGTGATAACCAGCGGCAGTAAAAAAAAAAATCTCCTAATGGTTGATTTCCACTGAACTTCATGTGAAGATGTCCAATTTAAAACAACAATCTTGCCTTTACTTGACCATTTAATCAATTTCCTCACAGTTCTATATCCCCACACTGAGCCAGAGAGTTTTTTTATCAGTCATGTCTGATATAGCCTTTCACTGGCAGTTCACCACAGGAGAGCCGGAGCGGTCTGCGACACCAGAAGCTGCAAATGAAGGGAAGACAGAACTGCCAGAGGAACACAGATGTTTGAGAAGAGGCTTACCAAAGAGTTCAGAAAAAAAGCTCACATCAGCTGCGTGTTACCAAAGAACAGAGTTATTCCCATCTCATTGTTTTAATGATAAACAACATTTCTGACTCATTTCAGAATTCATTGATTATGTAACCAGGCTTCAGGCTTAGAGACAAGAAAATTTTATTTTAATCATTTGTCAGTAAGCAGAGTGGTAAAAAAAAAAAGGAAAACATCAGGATAGCTAGTTGACTAGATTGATTAATGAATGTGCACAATTGGATGAGGCATCCCCAAAACAGTGTTGCACACAAGTAAAGGTTTTCTTTAATATACTCCCACATGAAAGATTAGCTGTCCTGAAGGGAAATTTATTTTTTTATGAATTTGTAACTATTTGTTAATCATTCCACCAGCAGATTTGAAAAATAGGACTGATAGGGCTGAAAAGCTTAGTAAGAAATACCTGCCACTCAATTCTATCTGCTTCTAAGAGATTTTAGAGAAACGACTACCTCGGATATATATGGCTTTTAAATGTCTATGTTAAGATATCTTACATAATTGAGTTAAGTACATTATAAAGTACTTCTATGGAAAAAATATTTCAAGGCAGGCTACTTCACTGCAGAGGCGTAACAAAAAATATTTATATGGGTAGCCAGCTAGGAACCAATGTGCACTGAGAAGTGACCAGAAACGGATAGTAGCCAGAACCTAAGATGCATTTAACACTGTTCAAACGAGAAATCAACAAGCACAAATTCCTAAATAAAGACGAACTATATTTTCCTAAAGACCTTGCTAAGAAATAGCAACATATATTTACATGTCCTAAATTAAAGTCTAAATTAAATGTATAGTGGAGAATCATTTAGCTTTGACCTCTCTGGGACACCTTATCCAGTGTAATTTTGTACCTACCGTTATTTATTTGTGATTACACTAAAGACTGCCTAGCAGAGGCACATGAATTCTGTATTTACCATCTTAATGTCAGTATATTGATGTGAGCTTTTTCAGTTTAACGTTAATACATTAAATGTTAAAATTTAAAATTAGTAAGAGTATTACATTTAAGGGTATTACTGCTACCACAATTGTTTTAAAGGGAAAATGTGTGTAAATTATGTCCACATGGGATCGTCTAGTAAGGATGGCCAATGATTGGCTAAGTGTGGCCATGGTCTCCCCTGGCCCCATACCTAGTTCTGCCCCTGCTCCAGGGTGCAAATATACAGGGTCTTTTGCCTTTGATCATAATAAAAAATAAAAAATAAAAATCCGGCAAGTAACCGGGCAGATTGCTTCAAGTCTTGAACTCCTGAATGTCAGGAATCCAGTTTGTGTGGTCTGTTTTGTGTCTGTCTCTCCCTCCACCACCAGGTGGTGCCCTGCCATTGTTTGTCCTCCCTGCACACCTGCGGCTCTTTGGATCATTATCTGGAGGAGTACTTAAGCAGTGGACTGTCACTACCTCGACGCCAGTGTTAGCCAGTCTTGGGTACTATAGCCATGCTTAGATTAGCTAAGTCTAACCTGAGTCTTTGTTTCACTGAGTCAAACTGAGTCTTTGTTTCTCTGAGTCTAACCTTTTTTTTATCTTTGCCTTTGGCAGGAAGTCCTCCTCCGTACTGGAAGTTTGGTCTTCTTCCCCTGGAAGGATTGTTTTCTGAGTTCACACTGAGCAGTGGAGAAACCCCCACATGTACCGTTGGACTGTTTACCGAGTTCAAACTGAGAAGGGGAGAAACCTCCACATGTGCCGTTCAAGTCCCTCACGGAAATTCAAGTGACAGTCTGCTTCAGTGCTCCTCCGGGTCCAAAGAATGTCTACCTGTCCACTCTTCAACATGTCTCCTCTTCTCTGCATCAACCCACACAGATGCAAAGTGAGAGAAGAACCCCCCCCCAAACCTGAGTCCCTCACTAGCATTTTCCTTACGGCATTCAAGATTCCCACGGTCCCTGAATTAACTGTTTTGATATCCCCTCTAGACTTCCTAGTTCCTGTTCACCAGCTCCCTGAGTGCCAGATCATACCCCCCTTCTACCCTTACCTCAATAAACCTGTTAAACCTTTGCCTTGCTCTCTGAGTTTTCTGCAGTTTGGGTCAGACCTCTAAAACACATCAAGACACTGAATTGAATTGTAGGTTTTCCTCATACTGAGCATGCAGGTGTCTCTATTGTAAAGGAAAACTTTCTCACAAGGAAGTGCATGATATAATTTTATAAATGATTTATAAAATTGTCATTCACACCAGTGCATACAGCACCACTAAGGATGCTGTAGGTGAATTACTGTTTCTCTACTGACACTGTGACACTGCCATGGAAACAGATAAAAACTGTCAGCAAGAAACAGCCAGCATTGGTAGACAACTTAGACATGGCAAATGCAGCAACATGGCGATAAAGAAGTAAGTGCACCTTACAGCGGAATATATGGGATTTAGCTTTTTTTTATATTTTATTATTGTTGCTGTTGAGGGTTTTATCCGGTAGCAGCAGATTTAACCTACGTGACAAAGATGAGCGGAGCGGAGTTTCACAGTTTTCTTCTTTTATTAATATCACGGAGTTGAACTTAAACATGGCATCTCCCTATTATCGCCTGAGCCGAACTGCACGTCCCGTTGCACTTGCTTCCATCCGCCAATTCCACCGAATGGGTGCTCGGCTGAAATGAATGGTTGAAGCTCTCGAACTTGCTGATATCGTTGATGATGTGGGAAGTCGCCCCCGCGTCCACCATGATCCCCTTCCTGTTCACGTTACCCAGTGGTCTCTCTCGCTGAACGTTGTTGGCCATGAAGAGGGAATCGTCAGCTCCATCTTGCTTCTCCGTGAATTTTCTGGCACCATCTCGTTCCTGCTTCTTCTTCCAGATGGACTCCGCGTGCGTGGCGTTTCTGCAATGGCCGCACAAGACTCGCTTGTAGCATTTTCGCGCTCTGTGTCCCTTTATTCCACACTTGTAGCACGTCATGTCTCCATCGTCACTTTTTCTGCTATTTTCTGCTCTGCTTTGCCCTTTGCCTGATCTCGCATGGGTCTTCATCACATTGTCTGCATTTTGTTCTGCCATTTTCATTTTCTCAGACTCTTCGTAAACGCGCAGCCTTCGCTTGAAGTCGGCGAACGTGACATTGTCCTCATTCTGTGTCACATGCACCGCTAACGGCTTGAACGCCTCTGGTAGCCCGCCTAGCACCATGGCCACGATCAGTCCATCACTGAGGGTTTCCCCTGCTTCTCTTAACGATGTGATAATGCTCTCTGCCCTTATCAGATAATCAGTAACAGTCTCTTTTTCATTCATTTGCAATCTTGTCAGCGACGTATACATGTTAATAATTCTAGGCTTTCTTTTACCGGCGTAATGTTCCCGCAGTATCTTCAGTGCCTTTCTGCCATCATCAGCCGCCTCATGCCTGATTAGCGACAGTCTTTTGTCGTCGATTAGCCTCACCAGCTCGGCGTAGCAGTCGGCATTCTTTCGACGGTCGTCGTCGCTCAGTTGTTCTGGTTCATCTCCTAAAATTGTCCCTTTTAGCTTCAGGATGTGAAGGCAGCTCAAAAACCTTGTTTCCCACAGGTCGTATTTTTCTTCTGACCCGTCGAACAGCAACTGTGGTGGCCATTGTCACCACGAGTCCGCCAAAACTTCTCCTCAGCTCCAAACACTGAACGTTACCGCGTAATACGTCGCGTTTAACTAAGACTACTCACGCTCGCTGTCTTCGGCCCTGGGCCCATAACCTGTTGAGGGTTTTATCCGGTAGCAGCAGATTTAACCTACGTGACAAAGATGAGCGGAGCGGAGTTTCACAGTTTTCTTCTTTTATTAATATCACAGAGTTGAACTTAAACATGGCATCTCCCTATTATCGCCTGAGCCGAACTGCACGTCTTGCGTGCTTACATCACACGTCTTATCACATACAAGTGATTGATTTGCTGAACCTACACAACATTCCCTGTCAATATAAGAGCGTCACATATTAACATTTAACAGTTGCAAACAAAGAATATGTTTTGTAAAAGAAAATTTAAAAAAAATGCAACCCAAGCATTAAGCTTTGACAAACCTCTTAATCAAATATGGTTTTGAGAGTAAATTTGCTTTTTTCTCTGATTATACTTTTTCAAGTATTATCTATTTCACGTTTCATTAAAAAAAATTACAATTTTTTCTACATATATATAATTTTAAATGTATGTTTCCTTTTCAGATTAAATTTCAAGAACTGCATTCTTTTTAAACTGCGTTTATATTATTTATATTTATATATTTATATTCAGATTATATTCTTCAATTCAAGACAAAAATGTTGTTGCATGTCCATTAAGACCAATAGAAATGCAATGTGGCTTCTCACTCCAGAGGACAGCCTTCACCCAAGAGAATGTGATTCATAAAACACAACTTCAAAGGAATGCAATTTTAAAACTTAATCTGAAAGAGAAACAATTGAAAAATAAAATGTCAAAAAATATAAAATCTGTTAATAAGATAAACAAATATTAAAATGCAATATCTGTATTTTATATATCTGCATATTATGAAACAATCAAAAATGAAAAAAAAAATGTAATCTGAGAAAAATGCAGTTACTCTCAAAATTTATATAATTTTTTATAATTTTTAGATTGCATTTTAGTCCATTTACAAAAATATGTTCTTTGCTTTCAAAAAGAATGAAGCAGTTGTCAAATAATAATAAAAAACCTCATAGAGGTGAAACTAAAATGTCATTGCTTCAAAAGACATAGGTCACAAGCGAACATGAAAACCAGTAAAACCAGTTTTTTTTTTATTTCACTGAGGCCCTGTTTAAAAAAATATTACTATGTCTACCAAAATTTAAGATTTATGTGGATCAACCACATAAAAATATATTTATAAATTATTTTTAATGAGTATACATGACTTTGCACAGTATTCTGATAATCAATTAGAAAAACTGCCCCTCTAATTCAGTTTTAAATCAGCTTTTTAAACTTTTTTTTTTTTTAAGAAATAATAACTTTACCAATAATAACTTTAAAGAATACATGACTATCGGTCTCCATCTGAAAGCATGGTGCTGAATAACATACATAACACTGATGCAACCACTACTTTTAAACTTTAAAAACATGCTTTTGTCTGATTTTCATGTTTACTTTAGGTATACGTAGTGGTAAAATTGTTAATTTTGGGCTCTTTTTTGCTGGTAAAATTCAACTATCCCAAAAATGTAACTGCACCAGACTCTAATTCGGAAAAGACTCTGGATAAAGGAATATACAGCTTGTTTAAAATTAATAAGGTGAACAGAACGATTTCTCTAAGAGGAGGACATCTCTCTCTCTCTCAATTCTTTTTACAGTTCACAATATTCTAAAGACATTTGATAACCTCAGAAAGGGGAAACTTTTGCCACTGATAACCTTTAACCAAATCCAGATTATGATCATTTATATTGAAGGCAGTAAAATAAACTCTAGCAGAAGTGACTCCAGTGAGAGTATACACTTACTTTTAGGTTCACCGCAGAACAAAATAATGCCTATTAAATTAAAATATTCATGAGCATGCTAATTGAATATAGATCTTGACCTGATTACACCACTCCTATTTGATTTTATGACACTCAGAGGTGGACTTGATGGTGTGAATATGAATATTAATGTTTTATATATATATATATATATATATATATATATATATATATATATATATAAAACCAAAGTGCTTTTGAGCCTGACTCCAGGAAGCGATAGCAGGATTTTTTCCTTCCAGCCAATCAGAAAGACTTGCTTTAACCTGCTTTAACCTAATGTAACCCACATGGTTACTAGACCCACGTATGTTATTTGAGAACACAGCGGTAGTTATGACCTCCGCCACATGGTGGCGCATTGGATTAGGTTCCTGCCACTGAGCATGTTAAATCACACTGATGGACCAAGCTACACTCACTGCCGATACACGAACTGAGAAAATAATCTGTTGAGCTAATAACCGGACAAAGAAAATTTTATGAGCCTTGAGGAAGAGAGAGGAGCTACTTCAACCACATCTAAGCCCTCTGAACTCCGGTAAGAGTTAGGCTAAGTGATAGGATGCTAGGCTTCGGTTATTAGCTTGTTGGAGTTAGGACATGTGAAGATGTTGTTGCTGAGACAGTTCCATAAAACCAGTCGGAGTTTTTTTATTCAATGTGTGACCCATCATGGTACTGTGTATCATCTTGTTAGGTGAAAGAATAACTAAAGAGATAGCTAATTAGCGTGCTAACGCTAATCGCGGGTAGCTGCTATGCTAGCACAGGTAGCCTCCTCTGCTACTATGTCATTAGACAAAGAGAGAGAGATAAATGTGAATAAAAGTTCTTAATGTTTAATTGTGTTAACATAACACTACTTATGTTGTAGACCAATACTTACAATTAATTGGCTATGACAATGCAGAGAATCAGAGTAAGAGTAGTAGATGAACATAGTATTAATGGAAGTATCTTTCTACACCATGTGTGTAGATTGGTTTTATTTTTCTGCTGGATCAGGAGTCGATCTGCATGAATTCTGAACCTTCTGTGGTTCAGTGGCGAGCCAAGCGACAGGAAGCGGAGAACGGGATCCACTCCAAGAGGACTACAGAAATCTACCAACTTCTCTCATACAGATAAGCGCGCTCAATAGAAACAATTAAAAAACTACCCGGGTAGTAGAAGAATATATAAACAGACAGACACACACACACCACAAGGATCTAAGCTTTTTCTTCTGATACAGAAGAAAAGGACACTTTCATTTTAACTTTTTTTTTCTATTTTTGTTTTGTTATCAAAGAGCTCTATTTTGTTGGGTTTTTTTCCCCCTAATTCTTTGTATAAAAAGAAGTTATAATACCTGTTGGGTGCAATAAATAATCATTGTTCAACTTCCACTCAGAGTCCAACTTTCTGAACCTAGAGAATGCGGTTTCTTTCTTACATTTAGGTTAAGAGTGCTACATTAAACTTGGCGAGCCAGCCAGGAGTTGGTTAAATCCTTTTAACAGGAAGTTGAGCAGTGTGACATTTTTGCATTTTTTTGTGAACATTAATATAATTTAACTTTCATATATTTCCATTGTGGTACAAATACAAACATGGATACAGTTGCATCTGAAAATGTTAAAGTGCCTAACTCATTACTAGTAAGTGGTGTAACTGGTAGTGATGTAGACAATGAAGTATTTGATTATTTGGGACAGTATGGTAAGATTGAAAGAGTAATTAATGTTACGAGCAGTCAGGCTAGGTTCCAACACACAGCTATAGTGGAATACAGCTCAGGGCTAACTATAGAGTATCTTAAAGATACCTTACCTGTTGATAGGCCCTCCAGTAACCCAGACGTTGTCCACCACATTCAGCTCTTGTCCGAGCTCTACACAGCAGACAGGTTCTACCTTAACTCAGACTTACTTAACTGAACTAAGGGATGTTGCTCAGTTGAGTGGAGCAGATTTTGAGAAGGTTTTACTAGATGAACTAGCTAGGATTCAAGCATCCATTAGAACTAGCAAAGCTGAACCAGATGCATCAGCGGTTAGACATGAACATCAGCATGTTAGTGCTGTGGACATAGCTGACAGAACTCCCCTGAATGTAGGTGACAACCTGATGCTTTCCCCTGAGCCTGATGCACCCCCACGCCAGGAAGTTGAAGCAGTGACATCCCCATGTAGTAACCGGACTCAGAACTTATCTCCCAAGCATCTCTCAACCCCAGAAATACAAAGAGTAGTGGTTGAGCATGTCATTAAGAACAGTGATCTTCCTTTGCACTATCATGGCAGCAATCGACTCAGACCCTTTTCAGGAAGAATTTCCTGTCCCAATTCAGAATCTGATTATGACATGTGGCGCAACAATGTTGAGTTTTTCCTTGCAGACCCTGCTATGTCTGCCACACATGTAACCAAGAAAATAGTTGAGAGTCTCTTTCCACCTGCGGCCACCATTGTGAAACATCTCGGGCCCAATGCTTCTCCCCATGAATATCTTGCCCTTCTGGACTCTGCTTATGGCATCATTGATGACGGTGATGAGCTTTTTGCAAAGTTCTTGAACACAAATCAAGACCCTGGAGAAAAGCCTTCTGGCTATTTGCAGCGCTTGCAGACAATCCTGAGTAAGGTTATCAAAAGAAATGGGTTAGCTGCTGGTGATTCAGACCGCCAGCTGCTTAAGCAGTTCTGTAGAGGCTGCTGGAATAACAGTCTACTTACCAGCCTTCAACTTGAACAGAGGAAGAATAATCCTCCCCCCTTTTCAGAGTTACTGCTTTCGGTACGTTCTGAGGAGGACAGACAAGCTGCTAAGTCCAGCAGGATGAAGCAGCATCTTGGAGCAAACAGAATAAAAGTCCAGTCAAACAGTCTCAGTGGAGGACTACACCACTGATGATGATGATGAAATAAAGGCTGCCCCATCTGACCCACGGAAACTTGGAATACAAATGGCGAAACTACAAGCTCAAATAGCTTCTCTTAAAGCGTCTCTAAGTTCAAACCAATTGGTTGCAAAATCAGGTAAGAAACAAAAGGCTAAGCCCAAAGTCCCTTCCGAAGGAAATCCTTTGCTTTCTTCAGAACCGAAGCTGGTCAACAAGAAGCCTCACCCATGGTACTGTTTCAGGTGTGGCGAGGACGGCCACATTGCGCCTTCCTGCAACAATGAGCCAAATCCCGAATTAGTTGAAAAGAAACGCAGAGAGCTAAAGCAAAAACAAGAATCCTGGGAGCGGAGTTTAAACTAAACGCAGTTCCTGCTGCAGGACGACCAGGAGCTGGAATTGAAAATGACAGTCCCAACCCAAAGCATACAACAAAAACAATTATTCAATCACACAAAGTAGACCCCCAAATTAAGCTTCCCCGAGGTCTTGTGGGCCAGAAATGTGTTGCCGATGTCAGTGTGTCAGGAGTTAACACAAGTTGTCTCCTTGACTCAGGGTCCCAGGTTACCACAGTAACTGCGTCTTTTTCAAGAACCCACTTGTCAGAACACCCCATCCAGCCCTTCCAGGGCCTGGATGTTGAAGGGGCTAATGGCCAAAAGGTGCCTTATTTAGGCTATGTACCTATCACACTCAAGTTCCCCAGAGAATTTGTTGAAGCTGAGCCTGAAATCACAACCCTAGCCCTAGTAGTACCAGACCGCCATAGTAACTGTGACTTACCTGTACTCATTGGCACAAATGCTCTAGATACCTTGTATGAAGAACATTGTATTGATAAAGACTTGAATGACTTGTCCTCTGTATATGGTTACAGGCAGATTATTCGTGTACTCAGGCTCAGAAACAAAGTTAACTCTACGGGAAGAATAGGGTTAGCTACTCTAAAAGATAAAGTGCAGCAAATCTTACCTGCTAAAACAAGAGTCTGTGTAGAAGGATATGTGAATGCCAACATCCCAGGTGCCTGTGCCATAGTTGAGCAGCCTCAGTCTTCTGCCTTACCTGGTGGAGTGTTTGTAGAATGCTGCCTTATCACTCTGCCCAGACACTGTCCCCACAGACTACCCGTGTGGGTCAGAAATGAGAATGAGCACAATATCACACTCCCCTCAAATTGTGTCATTGCTGAACTTCATACTCCTGAACAGGTCTACGTTAACTTACCCGACTCAGACAAACCAACTAACCCTGTGAAATGTTGTGCTGGCACTTCCAAACCAGCCAAAAGACCAGACCAGTCTGACTTTAGTATTGACTTTGGTGACTCTCCCCTTTCAAAAGAGTGGAGAGATAGAGTGACATGCAATTTGAATGAGTATCGTGATGTTTTTGCCTGTGATGAGAATGATTTTGGGCATGCAACCAAAGTAAAGCACCATATAAATCTAAAAGATGACTCCCCATTTAAACAAAGGCCCCGACCAATCCACCCAAACGACTATGAGGCTGTCAGAAAACATTTGCAAACACTGCTAGATGCAGGGGTGATTCGCGAGTCAGAGTCCCCTTACGCTTCCCCAATAGTGGTAGTCCGTAAAAAGAATGGGGAGGTCCGTCTTTGCATCGACTACCGCAAACTCAATTCACTGACAATCAAGGATGCATACGCATTGCCAAATCCTGAGGAAGTTTTTTCAGTTCTTGCTGGATCCAAATGGTTCTCAGTAATGGACTTAAAATCAGGATATTAACAGATTGAGATGGAGGAACGCGATAAGCACAAGCCCGCTTTCGTGTGTCCCTTGGGGTTCTATGAATTCAACCGCATGCCCCAAGGCATCACAAATGACCCCAGTACCTTCCAACGACTGATGGAACGAGTCATGGGGAGCCTCAATCTGAAGGAAGTACTGGTGTTTTTGGATGACATCATCATCTTTTCTGACACGTTAGAAGAGCATGAAATTAGGCTTAAACACGTCCTCCAGCTACTAAGAGAAAATGGCTTGAAACTCTCTCCCAAAAAATGCCAATTCTTCCAGAGCTCTGTACGTTATTTAGGACACATTGTTTCTAGCAGAGGAGTAGAGACTGACCCGGATAAGGTCAGTGCTCTCCGCACCTGGCCTAGGCCCCAAATACTTGGTGATCTCAAGTCTTTTTTAGGCTTTGCGGGGTACTACCGCCGCTTTGTCAGAGACTATTCTAAAATAGTCAAACCCCTGAATGATCTTACCAGCGGCTACCCACCTTACCGAAAGGGCCAAAAGACATCTAGCCCTGGAGCGTACTTCAACCCCAAAGAGCCCTTTAATGAGCGCTGGACTCCTGAATGTCAAAAAGCATTCGACCTGATCATAGAAACACTGACATCTGCACCTGTCCTTGGTTTTGCTGACCCAAAACTACAATATGTGCTCCATACGGATGCCAGCACTTCAGGTCTAGGGGCTGCCCTGTACCAAGAACAGGATGGTGAAATGCGAGTCATTGCTTATGCGAGCAGAGGCCTTTCATCCAGTGAAAAACGTTATCCCGCGCATAAGCTAGAATTCCTAGCTCTTAAATGGTCGATTGTTGAAAAGTTTCATGATTACCTTTATGGTAATACGTTCACTGTCATAACGGATAACAATCCTTTGACCTATATACTAAAGTCAGCCAAACTAGATGCTGCCAGTTATCGCTGGCTAGCAGCTCTTTCGACCTTCAACTTTGACATAAAATACCGTGCTGGGAAGAGCAACCAGGATGCCGATGGTCTTTCTAGACGGCCGCATGACAATATAGCAGATGATCATGCATCCCTTGAAGAGAAGGAGCGAATCAAAAAGTTTGCTTCTCACCATCTTTCTTCATCTCCAGATCAACAAAGCTTGCCCGTAGATGCAGTTGCTGTCTTATGTCAACACCGTCTTTTACCTCAGGTAGTTGATGACCTACCTTCCATCACATTGGTTGAATCCCTTGCCATCCATCCAGACGCGATTCCAGACACTTATGGAAATGAAAACATATTAGGTTGCTCTACCATACCCACCTACAGTACAGAAGAGCTCCAGCAAAATCAAAGGGCTGACCCAATCATTGGACAGGTTCTCCAAGTCTTGGAAGGAGGGGATGAGGCCAACCTCTCTCCTGAGTCCTTAGAGCTCAAGCTGATGCTCAAGGGAAGGAAAAGGTTGGAGATGAGAAATGGTCTTTTGTATAGAACGCGTCAAACAAGAGATGATGTTACTTACCAGTTTGTTGCTCCCAAGTCTCTTCGTGCTTCAATTCTCAAGTCCTTACATGAGGATATGGGACATATGGGTTTCGATAGAACCCTTGACTTGGTTAGAACAAGTTTCTACTGGCCTAAATTGGCTGCAGATGTGGAAAAAAAGATCAAGTCATGTGGGCGTTGTGTCCGAAGGAAGAAAAAGCCAGAAAGGTCAGCACCCCTTGTGAATATCCACACAACTCGCCCCATGGAGTTGGTGTGCATTGACTACTTGTCACTAGAACCGGACAGCCACAATACCAAGGATATCTTGGTCATTACAGATCATTTTACCAAGTATGCGGTTGCTATACCGACAAAAGACCAGAAGGCTACAACAGTCGCCAAAACCCTTTGGGAGCAGTTCTTCGTGCACTACGGGATCCCTGAGCGTCTGCTGAGTGATCAGGGCCGGGATTTTGAATCCCAACTCATCAAAGAACTCTGTGCTGTAGCAGGCATCACAAAGGTGCGTACCACGCCCTATCACCCACGAGGAAACCCTGTAGAGAGGTTCAATCGAACCCTGTTAGGCATGTTGGGAACCTTAAAAGATAAGGAGAAAAGCCACTGGCGAGATTATGTAAAACCACTCACCCATGCCTATAACTGCACCAGGAACGATGTCATGGGGTTCAGCCCGTATGAATTGATGTTTGGACGTCAACCTCGGTTACCAATAGACATTGCCTTCTGCTTACCGGTGAAAGATGGCTCTCCCAAATCCCATTCTCAGTACGTGAAACATCTGAAAGCACGCCTTGAGGAGAGTTATCAGATTGCCACCAGGAACTCAAAAAAGGTTGCTGATCGGAACAAAGGCTATTTTGACAAGGGAGTACGAGAGTCAACGCTAGAGAAAGGGGATCAAGTGTTAGTGAAAAACCTGAGGTTCCGAAGTAAACACAAGCTTGCAGACAAGTGGGAGTCCGGTATGTACAACGTTCTTGAAAAAGTTGGAGACTTACCAGTGTACAAAGTACAGTCAGTAGAGGGTGATGGTCCCATCCGGACTCTACATAGGAACTTGCCGCTTCCTTGTGGTGACCTATCTGAAGCCGAGGAAACTGAACCAGTCAAACCTCAGGTCAGCAGGCCAAGAACTAGGCAGAATCATCCACAAATCCTGGAGGAACTCTCGGAATCTGAGGATGACTTGGTTATCTATCCAAGCCTGTCCTCAGTTTCTCCTGAAGAACAATTCACACAGGTGTGTGGAATTCCAAGGAGACAGCAACCCAATTCAAACCTAGAGCATGGAGGGTTGCTGGCTGTGCCATCGGTTCCCTCGACATCCCAGCCTCAGAATTATCCTGAAGACAACAATTCCACTGCTAAAACTGTTGGAACACCTTCTGAGCTGGTAGAAGGAGATGAGCCTGAGGTCATGGTTGCGCAGTCCTCTGCTGGAGGGGGCTGTGCACAACTGGATGAGACACAAGAAAATGAGATGGATATGACAAATGAAAAGAATGTGATGAATGGACAGGAACGGCATAAAATGAATGGAATTGGAGAGAGCCCTGCAGATGCAGGGACTGCAGAGATTCCACAAGAAGCTGGGCCAAATCACCCTGAAACATCTGATAAAGAAACTGAAAGTGAAACAGGAAGAAACACACCTGACCCCACAAGGAGGTCAGAAAGGTCCCGAAAACCCCCTGAACGGTTCCACTACATTCAGTTAGGGAAACCTTTAATGTCCTTTGCACAGAGTATTTTAGAGAGCTTTAATCAAGCACTGGACACTCTTAATAGCTGCGACAACCCCCATGTGAATCAGAGATCAGCTCATGAAGGGACTCATGTTGATTCAAGAGGGGAGGGTGTAACCCACATGGTTACTAGACCCACGTATGTTATTTGAGAACACAGCGGTAGTTATGACCTCCGCCACATGGTGGCGCATTGGATTAGGTTCCTGCCACTGAGCATGTGAAATCACACTGATGGACCAAGCTACACTCACTGCCGATACACGAACTGAGAAAAAAATCATCTGTTGAGCTAATAAACCGGATAAAGAAGATTTTATGAGCCTTGAGGAAGAGAGAGGAGCTACTTCAACCACATCTAAGCCCTCTGAACTCCGGTAAGAGTTAGGCTAAGTGATAGGATGCTAGGCTTCGGTTATTAGCTTGTTGGAGTTAGGACATGTGAAGATATTGTTGCTGAGACAGTTCCATAAAACCAGACGGAGTTTTTTTATCCAATGCGTGACCTACCATGGTACTGTGTATCATTTTGTTAGGTGAAAGAATAACTAAAGAGATAGCTAATTAGCGTGCTAACGCTAATCGCGGGTAGCTGCTATGCTAGCACAGGTAGCCTCCTCTGCTAGTATGTCATTAGACAAAGAGAGAGAGATAAATGTGATAGTGAGATGTAAGAAATTGTTCTAATGTACTGTTTCGTGTACATAATGCTATCTATTTCATTGTGGTTGTTCAAACTCAAAGATTTAGTAAAAAAATAAATATTGATTTAAAGGCTGGGTATTGATATAAATACTGCTTTAAAAAAAGATGAAGAAGTTCATTTATATTAAGAATAAAAGTTCTTAATGTTTAATTGTGTTAACATAACACTACTTATGTTGTAGATCAATATTTACAATTAATTGGCTATGACAATGCAGAGAATCAGAGTAGGAGTAGTAGATGAACATAGTATTAATGCAAGTATCTTTCTACACCATGTGTGTAGATTGGTTTTATTTTTCTGCTGGATCAGGAGTCGATCTGCATGAATTCTGAACCTTCTGTGGTTCAGTGGCGAGCCAAGCGACAGGAAGCGGAGAACGGGATCCACTCCACGAGGACTACAGAAATCTACCAACTTCTCTGGTACAGATAAGCGCGCTCAATAGAAACAGTTAAAAAACTACCTGGGTAGTAGAAGAATATATAAACAGACAGACACACACACACCACAAGGATCTAAGCTTTTTCTTCTGATACAGAAGAAAAGGACACTTTCATTTTAACTTTTTTTTCTATTTTTGTTTTGTTATCAAAGAGCTCTATTTTGTTGGGGTTTTTCCCCCTAATTCTTTGTATAAAAAGAAGTTATAATACCAGTTGGGTGCAATAAATAATCATTGTTCAACTTCCACTCAGAGTCCAACTTTCTGAACCTAGAGAATGTGGTTTCTTTCTTACATTTAGGTTAAGAGTGCTACACTAAGTTATTACTTTGAAGTTGCTGGCCCCTCAGCATTTTTCTCTCAATTGTTAGAACTACGTGGGAAACTGCCCAGAACTGAAAATATATATATATTTTTCCGAAATTCCTGAAGATTCCTCTGAGGAGAGCCGCGCCGGGGCCTACACAGCTCGTACTCTTGCGGGTGTGAGCGGCTGAGATGATAAAGAAAAATTGGTTGTGTTATCAGACTTCATTTTCACTGGTTCCCAACAGATTTTACAGATGACTGTGTTTTGTTTTTTGTCCGACTTGCCATGACCGAAATACTGCCAAACTGGCGAACTACAAAAACCCTTCTTTGGAACAATTTCCTCCACCTCTCCTTGCTGCGACATCTTCATGTGCTCTGTGTTGTGGTTTGAGAGGGCGGCGCTTGGTGACGGTGTGCCTGGGTCCGCGATTGTGATTGGTTGGGAGGAAGTAGTGACTAGCATAAACCTACATGATAGGCTACAATGAGAAGGAAGGAAAACTGCGTTTCTTTATCGAACTTTTATTGACTCTCTTTTTTTCTATTGCGCCACACGTCTATCGATCGATATATATATCGTTATTGAATTATCTCCCAGCCCTATATATATATATATATATAACTCCTGTGCAGTTTCCCATTGCTGGTTTCTTGTCGCTATTTTGCTCCTCATGTGTGTTTTCCCCTGATGTCTCCTGGTTTTTGGTTTCCTGTATTTTGTGCTTGGATTTCGTTTCTGTTGCCTTTATTTTTTTATTAAATCAGCAAACACTCATCTCAGCCTCCTTCTACTCTATGTTTTGGTCCACAACAGTCAGCTAAGGCCCAGTCCACAGGAAGATGAACACAGTATACTTTCTACAACTTTGAAGATAGTTGAGTCCACACAAAGCTCCAATAGATATGTTGCAGTACATGTCCTGGGCCATACGGTGGTGGTGTGACAAAGAATCACACCCAACCAGCTGACTAAAACACTGGGCCTGTGCAGACAGCTCATGCAAGGTGAACACAGCCATAAGGAGGTACATGCGGGTTACAGAGGTAAGCTGAGCTACATCCTCTAAAAGACGAAGATGAGGCTCTTGGATTCACACTGAATCATGAAAGGTTTGGGTTTGTTGAAGCAGGTGTATGAGGGCATCTTCAATTCCAACTCCACAACAGTAGGTTGTTTACTCAGATGGGGCAACAGCAGCATGTCAGAGCAACAGGTTTCCAGTCATTGAAGAGTGTCGGATGTGTTTCCAGAACAAGGAGTTTTTCCTCATGACTGGATTTGTCTCCTGGCTCAGGCTGTGGATAAGGAGGGACTGGAGATTACACCAGATTCTGCACAGACCATCAGAACTCTGCTACTGACACAATGTTGATGTGCAGCCGTAATGTGACTATATCTCTCCTGCTGGATGTTCACTTTTAGAGACAGATAGATGGAATGGGGAGGCACTGGGACCAGTACCATGTTCTGATTCTGTTGAGAACAAAGGAGGTTGTGATGTCTGTTTGACTGAGAGCAGGGGAGAAGGATGCAGAGCTTGTTCCTCCAACTTCTTGTTTCTCCCAGCAGATTGCTCACCAAATGGCACGCTGCTGCCTTTCACTGGGGGAGACAGCATGTTACACTACTCTCAAAAGTCTTAAATTAAGTCCCGTTAAAATAAAAATCAGAAGGGCTTTGCACAGATCTTGCTGGTAAGGTGTTGTACCAAGTAGGTTTTAATTTGCACAGATCTCAATCGCAGATCAATCATCTGAGGAAAGAGAGTTTATTTTGTAATTATACGCTTGTATGTAATGTAATAATAATAATAATACCTCCTCTCTACTCAGCATCTCACTCCCCTATGAAGGTGTTCTTCTTAATAAGATTTTGGACTTTAGAAAAAGTCAAAGTCACCTCAGTGTCTACACTGTTGCATCCCATTGCTTCTTTGGCAATCAGGTCAGTATGTTCATTTCCTACCAGCCCAACACATTCAGAACACATAGAAAGCCCACATTGACTCCACTGCACTCTATCCAACAAAGCAATGCCTGAGCCAGAACAAACGACCATATTTCCTGCCTTTACTTTGAAACCCTAAAATAGCCAGAATCTCCAATTCAAAAACATATGTTCCATCTGTAAGCCATCTGCCCTGACTTAGGGACAACAATGGGATATAAACAGAAATCTCTTATTGAAAAGATCAACAGATCCATCAGTAAAGAGCCTGTTTCTTAACTGAACCTCCTGAAGATTTTATTGAGTATATTGGCTCTGTCCAGACTTTCATCTGTCTGATCCCCCTTCTACCTGAAGCTTGTGATCTTCTTCATTGTTTATCGAACATCTCTGATTCTGTCCAGCTGGAGCCTGCTCTCGAGCTTCTTCATTAAACAAGCTTAAGATATTGTTTGCTCTGTAGAGAAACTAAAAGAAAGCTTGTTAACTTGGAAGTGTAGCAAAGAAGCATGACTAAAATCACCATTTATTAACACAAGTTCCTTTCTCAGAATTATCTGTTTCTAGTTTTTTTAGTTTGAGCTGTTTTTCTAAAATCTTTTAGCCTACTTTATGTTGTCAGACAAGTTAAATATAAGCAGGCCTTAGATTCAGGAGAGAAGGCAGAAATAAGTGTGGCCATCTAATTCAACCAGGTGGTTCTTGTCTAATGATCCAAGGTTTCTCAGGGGAGTATTTTTTTTCTGATAGGACAATGTTGCTCTAGATAGGCAAAAGACTTAAAAAACATGTTTTTGTATTTACTTTGGTGACCTTTGTTTAACTTTGAGACTAGTTTGTTGATCTGAAACAAATAAGTTCAATTAAAATTAAGGAAAAAATGAAATCTGTAACGAAAATGTATTTTTTACAGCAGTCCAAGTCCTCTGAAGTTTGTTTTCTTTTTAACAAAAAAACTTTCATTCCCTTTTAAAATCAAACATCCCCAATGTTTGTTCTTGACAACAAGAGTTACAATTAAACGTAACCTCAAGAGGTATTTATGAGCTAAACAAAAGCGGCAATCATTTTGTTCATCACTGTGAATAAAGACGAGTGCAATCTCTTCTAAGGGCAGATTCAAAATGTCAATTTATTTTGCATTATGCAAAATGCTGACCAATTAACAAAACCCAAAGTCGAGTGCCTGGATAGGTTAATGGGGCTGACATTTTGAACAGTGCAAGAAATACGGCACTCCAGCAGGGACAGAGTGTTCAAAATTTAAAGGTTAAAGAGATCTGAAAAGTCCCTTTTTATTATTCTGTAAACAAGCACCTTATATGAAGCCTGTAACACTTCATGTGATTGTGTTTGTCATTCCCCTTAGTTTTATCTGAATTCACCAATCTCCTAAACAACGGCATTGTGTGTTTGATTTATGGTTCTGATGAAAACAGTTTTATTACTCATTTTTATGCAGTCAAGAGATACTTTAGGCCAAAATAAGCTATGTCTTCCTGGTGTTATTAATCATATAATACAAATATAATGACGCTCGAATGTTTAATGTTGCCTCAGAAGTTGATCAATAACAAATTTCTCCAGAAGTGGAGCTGTCTTAAAACTATAATTTTAGCAGAAAGTTGCACGGATATTAACAGCTTTTCCTCTAAACTGGAACTCCAGAAATATATGGCAGCCATTAAATAGATAGATGTGTAATTCCTCCCGAGACATTGCTGTTTTTCCATCTCATGAGGCCAAATGAATAAAATGCTTTATGTGAAACATTAAATCAAACTAGTCTAGTTTTAAAGTTATGATAAAATGATCCAATAAGCCAAAGATCTTTTTATGGCCCAGGAAGTAGCCAGTAGAAATTGTGAGGCAATTTATTGAATGCTTTCCTTCCTTCATCATCTAACACACACACACTTTGTCTATAAAATGTATGCATTCCTACAGAACATGACTAAAAAGGGCAAAATGAGTGTTCACCAGATGATATAAAACTCATTTCTTATATTTTTCATTTAATTCATTGCGGGAGTGATTCAGGAGCAGAAGGATGGCTGAGCTGTGAGAGAAAAGGAGAGACAAAAGACCAATCAAGGGGCCATTTCTTCTGGGACGCTCTCAGCCTTTTATCTGCCCTACACTCAGTTCTTATCACACGCTTTCAGTCTTCCAGTCTCAGGAAACTATGAATGACTTTTTCTTTAAAAGGGTTCAAAATAAGTATAAGTAAGGACAGAGAGACAAGAAAAAGCTGGAGTAAACATCAACTAAAACAACATTTATGTCCAATGGATAAAACCAGAAGATAAACTTAAAGTAATAATAATAATGTGTGCGTGTCAAACAGTGTGGTGGCTATGGCTGCACTGCAAAGCTCATATTTGCTACAAAAGATGGATTGATTTTCCTCCAGTTGCATAATTACCACTAACAATACTTTATAGACAGCAGACTAATGGTTCAAGTGGGCTGGCAAAAAAAAATAAAATAAAAAATTGGGAGGTGGACCCAGGATTGGCCAGACAAAAATAACAGTAATATAAAAGCTCTTGGTCAGAATGGTCGTATTCCAATTTATATCCAAACATTGCACATTTTGTCCTTTCCCACACTTATTTCAAGCCTATGAAAAAAACATTTTGCAATAATTTTCTTTACAACACTGTGTGTCAGATCATTCCTCTAAGAAATTAAAAATTCTGGATGGTTACAAAAGCTATAAAATATAACAAAAAACTGCAAAGTAGCAATAAAATGACTTACATTTCATGATTTAGTTTCATTTTGCATTATCTTCAGAATAATTCCACCTCTTGGATAAGTTAATCATTAAAAGACATGATGGATCAAAAAAAAAAGAAAAACATCCCTGTGTGTCTCTCCGTAAAAATTCAAAAAATATCCACTGGACTTGGTTTTCAAGATTTGAAATATGGTTGAGATAATCTGGAAGTTTCCAGATTATCTCAACCATATTTCAAATCTTGAAAACCAAGTCCAGTGGATATTTTTTGAATTTTTACGGAATGACTATGACCTGGATGACTGAGAACCTTCATCAGCATCCCTGTGTGTCCTCCTGGTCCCCGATGTTCTTTATAGACTTTACTTACTGTAAATTACTGACATCTGTATGAAACATCGCACTTTCAGGTAAAAACGAAAGCATCATCTGTACAAAACCTCTCCTCTAAAATTGCTCCATTTCATTTATTTTTGTAAATTTCAAACACCTGTGGGTGGGTATGCCTTGTTGATGCCAGAGGTCAGAGGAGAATGGCCAGACTGGTTCGAGCTGATAGAAGGGCAACAGTGACTCAAATAACCACCTGTTACAACCAAGGTGGGCAGAAGAGCATCTCTGAACGCACAGTACGTCGAACTTTGAGGCAGATGGGCTACAGCAGCAGAAGACTCCTTTCAGCTAAGAACAGGAAACTGAGGCTACAATTTGCACAAGCTCATCGAAATTGGACAATAGAAGATTGGAAAAACGTTGCCTGGTCTGATGTGGTGGTGGTGTCATGGTGTGGGGAATATTTTCTTGGCACTCTTTGGGCCCCTTGGTACCAATTGAGCATTGTTGCATCGCCACAGCCTACCTGAGTATTGTTGCTGACCATGTCCATCCCTTTACGACCACAATGTAACCAACTTCTGATGGCTACTTTCAGCAGGATAATGCGCCATGTCATAAAGCTGGAATCATCTCAGACTGGTTTCTTGAACATGACAATGAGTTCATTGTACTCAAATGGCCTCCACAGTCACCAGATCTCAATCCAATAGAGCATATTTGGGATGTGGTGGAACGGGAGATTCGCATCATGGATGTGCAGCCGACAAATCTGCGGCAACTGTGTGATGCCATCATGTCAATATGGACCAGAGTCCCTGAGGAATGCTTCCAGCACCTTGTTGAATCTATGCCACGAAGAATTGAGGCAGTTCTGAAGGCAAAAGGGGGTCAAACCTGTTACTAGCATGGTGTACCTAATAAAGTGGCCGGTGAGTGTATATGTTGCACTAAAATGAAAAATGTAGCAGCTCCCTGCAAAATTGAAAACTGGATGAATCCCTGTCGTGATCTCAGTGTGGGGGTCCTTCAAAGTAATTTGCGAGCGCGAGATCTACCAATAAATAGCATGAAATGTTGACAGCTTGGGTTGACAAACAACATGACAGGTGATGTCACAGACTCTTAAAAGAAGTTTTAAAAATTAAATATTATTATAACACCAATCAGAAACGGGTAAAACATTTCTATTATGCATCTTGCAACTCCGAACAGTCCTTAGCGTTTAGAACCACGAACAATGAAACTGCAGCAGCAAACCCTTTGATTATAACACAGCAGAAATCAATGTCACGTCCACATGCAGGAACAAGACCTTTAATGGCTCTGTGCAAAAATGAGAGCACAGTAGGAGGTAGTTAGCTGATGTATGCATAGGTTGAAGATTTTTATTGAGGACAAAAATGTAAAAGAAAGGTCAGTAAAATCGACCAATCCTGAGCACCACTGTAACACACTGAGACTTAATCAATTGCATGCTGGCTGGTGACAGCAAGAGAGACAGCAAATCAATTCCATTATATTTTTTAGAGGAAGTAAAGTATAACTTTTTATACTTTGTGTATTATGGACGGGAAAAAAAACACATTTGAATTAATCACAGATTTTGTCCTTTGAATTAAAAGTTTGTTGAAGGCCTGGCTATTATGCCAGAACAGGCAGAATGATCAATAGGCTATTTCCCCTAAGTGTGATTACACTGCTGATTTGAGTGTTAAAGGCTATATTCAAAACAAGCCATTAGGTTTCAGTCTGAAAGCAAGCAAGCACTTGTTTTCATGGTTCGCTCTGGAAATAAAAAATAAAAAACGAGGGCCTAAGGCACAAACAAGGAGGGAGGAAACTTTTTCATAAAGTTTGACTGAAAACAATAACAGACAATGTCACCGCACACATAATTGCTCCAAGTAGCAAAACCTTTTCTAAGGGGAGAATCCATCAGCAGGGTTTAGAAGTGTAATGCTGAATTGTTTCCAGACAAAATAATAAAAGATTGTCTGTTTCAAACATTTTACCGGTAGAGACAAAGGCTCCATGACTATGACCCGAAGCAGGAAAGGGTAATCATCAAACTTCTGCAGGGCATCAAATAGATGTGGGAGATGGGAATATTATCTAACTGTGACAGAGGACAAGTTCTGCACGTCAAAGACAGCTGGAAACGCCTCCCTACTGACAAGAAGGACTTAAGTCAGAGACGCTACATAGGCCTGATGCCCCAAAACATCAGCAATCATGGAAACAGCCACACAGCCAGATATGTAACTGCTGTGCTAGCCTGATTTCCCAGAATATGTCTGGATTTAGAGGGGAAAAAAGGGGAAATCTTGCAATAAGCTGAGATAAAGCACTTTGCAGCGATATATCTTTAGAGAAACTCAAAGAAACTGGATATTCAGTGACTCATGGCTTTCCAGAGAGAAGCAGGAATAATTCCTAAATTAGGAGGATGTGGGCATTGATGGGAGACAAAGTCTGACGGTTATTACCATTACTGCAGTCTGTTGGGCTGCTCAAGTCATTATTTTAGCCAAGACCCTGTGACAACCACCAGCCCATAGCTTCCTCTACTTAAACTTCAAATGGAGAAGCCTTACAGCACTGAGAGAACATGCATCAAGATAATTATCCTAAAAGCTCTGGACGGCCCACGTTTAATAAAGCAACGCACACAGTCTAGGTGATTCTTAATACCTTTGAGCTCTGTCTGTCAAAAAAGAAAGAAATATTCATATCATTATCAGAACTGCTAAGTCAGAAAAATATTAAGATTTACTATAAAGTTCATTATTAGGTTAAGGTTTATACATTTAATTAATCATTTTGATGCACCATAACTGAAGGTTTCTGATCTAATGCAACATCTTCAGGTTTTTACTTTTAGCTTGAAGCATTGCCTGATCCAGATCATTTTCAAGACATAGAAGTGTTTATGTGGGGCTGGAAGGTTGACTAATTTTATTGATTTATTGAATTTGTTGTTTGTATGATTTAATTCATGAAAAGGGTTAATGCCACTGGCTGCAAACATTTATTTATATTTTCATTGTTTCCAATGACACCATCTTGTTTAACAAGTATGTTTCACAGCTTTTTGTTAAGTTGAACTTAAAATTAATGTAATCTCCAAGAATAGATGATTATAATAAAACGAAGTACCTTAAACAAAATGTTTGTTTAAATATAAGAAAAAAGGAGGGAAAAACTAAAAACATCTGAGATTTCATTTTATTTTTCCCAGTCCTATGTTTATACAAAGGTAGGGGTAAATATAGCACTGCAGAAATTTCAGCTAGGCTAAGAAGATAATTAACAAGTTTCACAAAAAAGTCACTGTAGTACAAAACATAACAGCAGATACAAAAATACTAAAAACAAAACAATTTTTTATTAAAAAGAACTAGGACTGTGTTTTAAACCCTACGTTTAATTATTACAAGAAAAAAACCAAAATGTTCAAATTCCATCATAGAGTCTAACTGGTTACCAAATGGATTATTACTTTCTGCATGATGTCCTACAAATAGCTCTGCTGTGATGTCTGACCTTAACTCTCAGCCAATAAATGGAACCTCGAATTCAGTCGAGATAGACGAAAAGTGACCCTCTTTTAATGACTTGGACCCCATCAAAAGAAGTGAAATTAATTTGGATCCATTATAATAATAATAACTGTGCATTTCAATTTCATTATTATTTTTAGCATTACATATTCTTTAATTATAATTTTTGATTGAAGACAAATGTTAGAACCTTTCAGGCTTTCCTTAAGAGTCTCTGCATAGATTAAGTAAAGCACTCCTGTGAAAGTGGTTACTTTTAAGTGGAATGTACATCAGGGGCAACCCAATACGTCTCACAAATAGAGAGGTGTTAACTGCTGAATTTTAAACACACGCATGATGTCTTATGATGGAGTTACAAGACAGAGCAGATAACTGGACCTTAGTTTTATTAGAATCACTGATGAAGTATAAAAAAAAGATTAAAAAAAACAAATACATTCCTGTACGTTTGTCTTTAGACCTTCAACAGATGCCAGACGCCATCAATTTTATTTATTTATATGTTTATTTGCTGCCACCTCCTTTTTGTCACCCTTTTAGTTTTTGGGTGGCCTCGGTTTTTCATAAAAAACCTGTTCAAATTCTTACAAACAAGGAGGAGTTGAGCTTAAAACTGAGAAGACTAGAATTAAAAACAATAAACAAAAAACTAGAGGTACTTAATTAATAATAATTTCATTTAAAGAAAAATTGAAAAGTACAAACACAAAAAACTCAGCCTTCAATAAGCTTATCTTAGGTTTAAGAACAGAGGCATCATTTCAACATTAAAGCATGAAAAGATGATGCCACCTGAGACATTTAGTTTGCAACCCAGCATAGAAGGTTAGGTAATTCTTTTAAAGGAACGGTAAAGCTGAGAGGTTTCAAACTTTATACAGCTATAAAGACAATTTGCAGCAGGTCCATTAAGTCCCCTCTACTGGTGTACTGGAAACACTTGCATCAAATCTCACTTAACATATTTTCAAAGAGATATACAATATTCATTTATCATTTACTCCCCTTTTACCTTTTTACCCCCACCATGGACATTGGTGCCGAATGTCTCAATCTATAGGACCCAATGGCACTTGGCCAAAAGCATTTAGTGATATCAAGAGGTGGCAGTTGGTTGAATATAAAAGTTTGCAGCGATATACTGCCTGCTTACATGACTTGGCAACAATTAGTTTCCCTTAAGAGACCAGAAGAATGATGATTTCAAACATACTGCAGAGAGTTTACGTAAGCAAAACGACTTGTGGGGGGGGAGTAAATGTATAATTGCTTAGTTGATCTGTTGTTCCTTACCCGACTAAGATGCACTCTATTTGCTGAAGGCACACTAAAAACAGAAAACTCCACAAAGAGCAACTCACCAGAGGCACCATTAGTAAAGACCTTTCAAACTTCACTGAAGAACGTTAGAGACTTCAGGCAGTGAGTGCCTGCAAACCATTCCAAACGACTTGATGTCTCAATTTATCATTTAGCTGCAAGACACTAAAAAACTTTAGAAATGGGAGAGCATTCTGACTTAAGGACCCATATCTGAATGTGAACAACCGAAAATAACATTTTATGAACTTCCATTCAATATCATAACTCTTTTAAATCTGTTTTCTTCAGCTACTGGTGCAGTTGCAGTGAGTCTGTGAGTTCATCTGATGTACTTCACTCGCCCTTAGTTTATTGTAGAGGCAGCTATTCAACCGAGTGGCTGCACTGAAATAAACTTTAATACAAGGCTTCATGGATCCTTAGGTTTTTTTACACTCAGCCGCTGGTAATGTGAAGTGAAGTCATGCAATCTAAGATATATATTTCTGTTGTTTAGGGGCTGAACTTAAGGAACCCCAGGAAGTATTTAATGGTTTCTAATCCTAATTATTAGTTAAACAATAATTATCCCACACATAAGAGAAACATTGTCTAACAGGAGCCTAAAAACAGGGCTACAATATAATGGTTTAAATTGAAGCACTGTATTGTTTTAGAATGACAGAATCATTAATAACAATAATCTTGCAAAGGGTTCTGCACATTTTCCTAATTTCATACACTCACAAGGACTTAACTATTAAATGTAATGCGCTATGTGTTTTCTTATGTGCTACTAAATCCGACTGTTTAATCAAAACCCTTCAATTCCCAGCTGAAGCTGCTTTACATATACAGCAGGGTCTAAGTTTGAGGCTGAAGTCACAAGACAACGATTAGATGTTCAAACATCATCGCCAATGCCTCTCCAGTTGCCAGGGTGCCACATCCATCTGGAAAAGGATGGCAATGCTGGCAGGCACCGACAGGCTAAGACTCACCCACGGCCTACCATGAGGGGGAGATTGATGTACTTCTCAGCGGGGGAAGAACTGACATTCATTTTAATTAGGCAGGGAAAATAATGTGTCTGTGGCACGTCGCTTCCCTTGCCTCATCTTCTTCTGTAGAGAAGGGATAAAGTGTCTCCAGGGAGGAATGAACTCCAGAAAAGGCCACCAATCAGACAGTATATACATCACTTCTAAGTCCTGATGACATTCTTCTTTGTTTCTTACGATGTTTGATTAACATTTAATTAACATTTGTATGACATTTCATATTGGAACAAAAACAAATATTTAACTGGTTTGCTTAAAAGTGAGCTTCATACCAATGCTGTTGCTCGTGTAATATGTCATACAATGAAGGTAGCACCAATTACCATAGCAGCACCAAACGTCAAGGGATGGTTCTTGTGTGTTCTGGGGATAGTTTCACTGCGACAAAAACATTTTAATGAGCATTTGATTGGTAAAAGCTGCAGTAGATTACACAGCTAAACTGAGGAGGGAAAGACCCACAAAGAAAAATACACAAACACATACAGGCATATAGGGGAAAAACACACAGCGATCTATACATGTACATCTATGAGCCAATTAAAACCCAAACACGAGTCTATATGGCACCAAGAAGAGCCGATACAGACACCTTTAATAAACTCAACTGTTTCCAGCCATGTTCCTGCTTTTTGCTCCCAACTGTTACTCTTTCATCCAGGTGAACAGACATCTTAGATAGAGAAATAATAAGATGTACGAGTGATTTCTTCCTAAAGCATTTTTCTCCATCTTATATCTTCCTAACTATCAACAGTGGCTTCCAGTTTAAGAACCGCAGACATTTAGGTAAGCTCTGAGATGCTCTACATTTGTAAATGTAGAGAATGCCATTTTTTTTTTGTTCCTGGAGCTTAAACTTCTTATTAGCAGTGTTTTAATTAGCAGCTGTTCGGGCAGACACGGTGGAACGAAGATTCTGATTACACAACAGGCCCATCAAGATTTGGTTTTTCTGTGTGTTTGGGATGGCAGCTGAAGCTTTACTACAAAGGTGTGAAAAAAACAAAACAAAAACAAGTTGTATTAAACAAACACTGGTCAAAATGTATTCTTAACATTTCAAGGTGGCCTTAGACAATTAAATAAAAAACTATCACATTATTAATTCTTCTTTTAGGAGAAAAGAACAGCAATTCTTACCGCCAGTGGCGGCTGGCCAATAGAGGGTGCTAGGGCACCGCCCCACCCACCCAATGGCCTTGATTAAGACATTAAAAATAAAAATTAAATTCTAAAATTAAAATGTTTAAAATATATTCATATATTTTTAGATGTGCAAGATAAATATCTAATCTTTAATAAAGAGCAGAGCTGTTTCGTCCGTTGTCAGATTGATGACAAATTTCCACCCTAGGGCACAAAATCTTTGCCCATTGACTCTTGATAAAAGTTGTACACGCGTATGCTGATGAAGGTTCTCAGTCATCCAGGTCATAGTCATTAGTTCCATCGATGGAACTAAACAACCCATTCATCGGTTACCATTTGCATGTTTCCAAGCAATACAAGGCCTTGTCCATATAAGACTCAAACTCACTGCGGATCCAGACATTTGAATTGAGAAAGCTTCAAATCTTGAAAACCAAGTCCAGTGGATATTTTTTGAATTTTTACGGAATTGTACACGCGTAGTAGCTGCTCTGCAATGCAAAAATATAGAAGAGCTTGGGGCGGGTTGAGTTGCGGAAGTTGGAGACAACAAGAGAGAGAGAGAGAGAGAGAAATGGTGCAACAAAAATTAAGTTAAGTGAAGTCCATTAAAGCAAATACCAAGAGAAACTGGAGGTGAAACCATTTGGACCTGATCAGCCAAACATTAAATTAATCAGCAGTCCAAAGACAGATGAAGATGGTCCTCTGTTTTTCCAGGAGCTGGTTTAGCTACAAGGCTTGGCTAGCTGCATGCAGCAAGACTAAAGCTTTATTGTGCTTTCCCTGTCTCTATTTTCAATGTCAGGATTTTACCCAGCATGGATAAAGTAAGGTAGGACTGATTTAAAGCACATTCTAGAAAAGGCAAAGAAGCATGAACAATCTGGGATTCATATGGAGAAAAATATAATATAGTGTACTTTTTCTAGATGTTTGTTAATTTGAATAGTTGCTCTTAAATAAACACATTCTCAGAAAAAAAAAATGTTTCATATATTAAAAAAATATAAAACTGACTAATTGTTTCACCATTATTAAACACAGACATTAGTTTGTGACACCATATTGGACCATGTAAAACACAGATATGCCTTCATAAAGTCTCAGAAGGGAAAGATTTATGCACAAAATGTAAACATGTACATTAAATTATTTGTTTTTATAATATTTAGACAAAACATATTTTCTTCTTCCTGTTTTCAATAATCAATGCCTTATAGGGTCCACCGTTTGTAAACTTGCATTTTACATTTTACACCTTTTTTTTGTCTTGGTTGCTGGAATCTAGGGATTACAATGATGATTATAGTGAAAATTGCTCCATCTGATAAACTTAGATTCCTAGAAAGCTCACTAAGAACAGGGAGCTGTAACAATTATTTTTCATTTTATCATTGTTCAAAGATTCTGACTATCTGTAAAGTCTATCATCATGTGAATAACTAGAACAATAGTGAAAAATGTTATGACTCAAAATTATCATTCAATGAAAGAATCGGCTATGAATGTTTTCTGACTTTATGTTGATTTGTTTGCCTTATTAAATGCAATATGTTTGAAATTGTCTGAAAGGAAGACACTTCCAAAATGTTCCACTTTAGAAATGCCACATATGGTGTGCAGAATGAACATTCAAACACCTAAAGTACAAATTCTGTTCAAGATGTTCTCGTTTTAAACAAAACAAGCTGAAAAAAAATTCTTTACAAATGTAAAATCCTGTGAAGCAAACATGAGCTTACAAGACGACTTCAGATGATAAAATCTGACAGCAACACTTACATCAAACTTGACAACTGCAAGCCAAAGAAACAGAGACCTATTTTTGCCCTACTAGGTCTTTGAACATTCGCTAAGCGAGCAGCACTTCAGTCCCCAGCAAAACAAGTATGAGTGGGAAAATACAATGAGAAGGGCTTGGACCTCGGTGCAGATTAAACCATATACTGCCCACTTTACAGATCAGGCACTGTCTCAACAGTCATCATACAAATCTGGATTCCAGGTCAATTTTACCATTACAGAAGCATGAAAGGGGAAAATAAATCTTTTATTCTTAAACCAGAGAAAGATAAGCTGAGGGAATACTGTATGTTGTTTGCAATCAATGATTTTATACAGTAATGGTTCAAAAATACCCACTTAAATGTAACATGTCTAACAATGTTGAGCAGGCTAAATGGTCTAACACGTCCTGATTTATTCAAGAAAATCGTTACAAATCATGTTTTCTAAAGGTGAGTTCAGACCGAACGCTGTGTCCGTGGTAGAGACTGACACGGGAGTGGATTTTCACTCCTGTCCCGTCCCACTCCCACAGAAAAAAATTGTGTCCCGTCCCGATCCCAGGCCAGAGTAGAAATCTAAATCCTGTCCCGTCCCACTCCTGGTGAAATTACTCCCACTCCCATCCCGCTCCCATTCAGAATGACTCCCGCTCCAGCACCACTCCCATGCTCTGTTCGAAAACCTAGGACGCGTCCTTAGAAGGCCAGATTCGAAGTACGATTACGTCATAGTGCGGCGCTGAGGTCTGGTCGGATTCCAAGAGTCCTCGTTATGCGGCCTTAAAATGCGTCCTTCTTTTAGCCCAATTTGAAGGACGGGTGTCGATGTATCCTCGGTATCCTTGGTTTACCCAGGATTCATTGCGAGACCAAGCAAGCCGTGATCAGAGGAAAGGTTACAGCGCCGAACAGTGGTGAAAATTGGAAGTTCAGTTTAATATAATCCAGTCTGTGAATAGTTTCATCTGAAATTAATGAAAATAGTTGTTTTAATGGTTATTGAGTCAGATATGTGGTGGTAATGTTTGATTTATCTAAAGGTTTTAATCTGTTACTGTGTAAATGGGTTTGGCTGGGATTTAAGGACAGATTCTAATAGATCTGCAGAGAGGGGACTATAAATCTGATAGGAGTTTTATCTTTTTATTGCTGTTTTGCACAATAGGCTTAACTAAGATTTTTTTCTTGTTTAATATTAGAGATTTTGCAGATATGTTTTAATACATACATTGTTTAGATTTACTTATATATTTCTACCCCTTTTATAGAATAGAATAGAAAATCCCTTTATTGTCCCACAATGGGGAAATTTACAGCAGCAGAAAGATTATTGAAAATGGTCACACAAATGTGGACCTTAGAAAAATGTATAAGAATAACATAATAGGGAAGAGTTAAAAAATAAAAAAATAAAAAAAAAATACAATTCTGTAAAGTGTTTTAACAATATAAAACTGGAGAATTAATAACCAATATGCAGCTATGGACATTTTTACAGTGATGGATATTTGAAAATAGCAGCAACATCAGATATGTGCAGAATGACAGCAGCAGGTTATTTAACTGACTAAGGTTTCTATCATCAAGTGGGAATGCTTATAAATTCCCACTTATTGTTTTTCTGTTTCTCTTTATTATTATTATTATTATTATTATACTTTCCGTACGTTTTTCCGTCTCTAACTAGTTCAACATACTTCAGCCGATTTCAATTTGGTATCAAAACGTTCAGCTTCTTCTGGTCCATCCTGCTGTATCTTGTGGTAACTTCAGCTATTATACTTTTTTAAATATTTAGCTTTTTATGACTTTTTCTGTCCCATTGAAATACATGTAAAACTTCAAAAATTCCACTGAAACTTCAGCTACTTTGCCCTTTAACTACTTCAGCATACTTTCAGCTAGAAACACCATTCAACTTTTAAAATGTTTCCGTATCTTTCTGCTATTACTATTTATCTCAGCTTTTTGCTAACTTTTACAGTTTTGCTTCAGTGAAGTTTCAAACTTTAAAAGAAATTTTAAAGATTTTCAGATTTATAATGGAAGTCTATGGATGGAATTCTTCAACTGCTAGAGTGCGTGCTCTAGCTTTTGAGCTGTTCTGGTTTTTCCGAACAAATTGTTCTCAGTCCCTCATTTTTCACTCAGTTGAAATAAATTATACATCAAAACGTAGGGATTTTTGTCAGGATTCAGGAAATATAACCCTCATTTGTGTGGCGTTTACGGTTTTCCGACAGTTTGGCCCAGACCACGAAGAACTCCACACTTCTCCAATAGAAATCCAATGAGAGCTCTCTGAAAATCCGAACTGAAAATTCAAAAAAACAGACTTTTTCGTATCGCTCCCATTCGGGAACCGTTCGACGTAGCAACATGAGCCTTGTGGAAGTTGTTCCTCAGACCTTCCTAGCACTCACATTGAAGGAAGTGTGTCGATATCTTTTATCGTTTAGCTAGGAAAAAGGTTTGTTCGGGGGTAACAAATCTGTCCGAACCCCAAAATCAAGATATTGACAATTATACACTTTTTTACATCGTCACCACGCCTAGACCAAATATTGTAGAAATATGAAAGTTACACCAGTTGTAGTCCAAAGATGGCTGACGCTCACGGTGAAAGAATTTTTTGAATACCTAATACGGTTTTGGCTCACCGCTCGTTTGTTCGGAGGGAAAGTTTTGATTTTGAGAGTTCTGCTCTACCATTGAGCTGCATGTTATTCAATGAGACCAGCAGGACCCTCAAACCTTTATATTCCTCCTTCCCATTAAGGTTGTGAATGAGCTACAGCCATGAAAGTTACCCCAATTGGAGAAAAAGGATAGCTGTCGCTTAGACTGAAAGAATTTTTTAGATACCATTTACGGTTTGTCTTCAGCACTTGTTTGTTCGGAGTTGATATTCACATTCAAAAAAGCCTGAGAACAAAGGAACGAAAGTGAAGCGCATGTCTCTCTGTCACTGACAGGCTCGTTAACGTCGTCAAGGTAACCGTGCTTCAAAGAGATTTTACCTCCACCACTTTAAACAGCACATTTTAATCTAATGGAGGGAGACAACACTGATTTAACATTAGGAAGTGGATACAATATGACTACTGGCCATGACCCTTCCCTTCACACGCAACCCTGATAGACTTTCAAAATAAGACTCCGGGGACCCTTCAAAATAAAAGCTCCTACATTAAACTCATATTTTTTTCCCAGCATATGGCTCAACTATATGACCCAAACTCAACCACTTTTTTTTAAAATGAGACTCTAGGGGTTTTTCAAAACACACCCCACAGCAAATTTCAAAATAAAAGCCTCCCATTGGCACTTCATCTACTGCCCTAATAACAGGGGAAAGAGTGATTTAACGATTGGAAAGTCATCAAGTATCACTGCTGGGTCTGACCCTTTTCTAAACACACAACCCTGATAGACTTTCAAAATAAGACTCCATCGACCCTACACAATAAAAGCCTCTATATTATACTCGCGTATTGATTGATGCAAATGGCTCAGAATTATGACCCAAACTCTACCAGCTTGTTTCTATTAGACTCTAGGGACCTTTTCAAAACATACCCCAAAGCAAATTTCAAAATAAAAGCCTCCCACTGGCACTTCATCTACTGCCCTAATAACAGGGAAAAGAGTGATTTAATGATTGGAAAGTCATCAAGTATCACTGCTGGTTCTGACCCTTTTCTCAACACACAACCCTGATAGACTTTCAAAATAAGACTCCAGTGACCCTACACAATAAAAGCCTCTATATTATACTCGCGTATTAATTGATGCAAATGGCTCAGAATTATGACCCAAACTCTACCAGCTTGTTTCTATTAGACTCTAGGGACCTTTTCAAAACATACCCCAGAGCAAATTTCAAAATAAAAGCCTCCCATTGCTACTTCATCTACTGCCCTAATAACAAGGAAAAGAGTGATTTAACGATTAGAAAGTCATCAAGTATCACTGCTGGGTCTGACCCTTTTCTCAACACACAACCCTGCTAGATTTTCAAAATAAGACTCCAGTGACTTTTCAAAATAAAAGCCTCCGTATTTTACTCGTGTATTAATTGATGCAAATGGCCCAGCATTATGACCCAAACTCTACCAGCTTGTTTCTATTAGACTCTAGGGACCTTTTCAAAACATACCTCAGAGCAAATTTCACAATAAAAGTCTCCCATTTACACTCTAATACATCATCTATTCACCCAATAACATGGAAAACCAGTGATTTCATATTTAGAAATGAATTCTATATCACTGCTGGCCATGACCCTTCCCTTGACACACATCCATGATAGACTTTCAAAATAAGACTAAAGAGACTCTACAAAATAAAAGCCTCTTCCTTACACACACTCATTCATTGTGCCGTATGGCTCGTAGCTATGACCCAAACTCAACCAATTTCTTCAAATTACACTACCAATGCCTGTTGACCACACACCTCAGTGCATATTTCTTAATCAGGTTCTAAGATTTACACTGTAATAAAGCATCTGCTAACCTCTTAACATGCAGCCTAAGCCTGCCAACAGTGCTTTCATCACACCAGCGGCTCGTAACATGCAGGTTAGTTTTTTTGATAAATTCAGCTCCTTAAGTGGTATTAGCTCTTTCTATAAGCTTCTCTCTTTGTCCTTCCTCTGTTTCCCATGGTCAGTCTTGCACATGGGTTTGTAGATTTTCAATCCTCTAAGGATGACACTGTTTTCTTTATGCTGATCAACTGACACAATTTAAATCATTTCAAATTGTTTTGCCAAGTCTTGACATTTTCACATATGATTTCAAAATTTTGATACTTATTCAATACCATCTTCCTCAACATTTTACTTCCCATCCTTAAGCTGCTAATTTTTTCTTCAACCAGATAAGATTCAAGTTTTTCTTTGTAATTTCTTTTCTGATTCAGCTAATTTAATACTTTTCAGCCTATGCTGTTAACTTTGGCTTCATTCTGCTCTCTTTCTGGACAGGAATTAAGCTTTTTTGTTTGCTGCTAATTCATAGCATGACTGACATATTTCTGGGCAGTAGTTGGCCCCCCTTCAAAATTTCTTTATACATTTTTCTAGAAACTTTGGAGACATTATAATAAGACCATTCTAGCGCCCATATTCAAGACATTTTTTGATATCATGTATGGTTTGGCTGTGCAGCTTTTAAGATGAGTTTGTTTCTGCCATTTTATTGCCAAATGATTCTACCCTACAAAATCTTCAGATGATTCAATTGTTTTCTGCAGTTTGAAGTTTCGGATGACTTCCTATCACCTTTTCATATGTTCTTCAGGTAATTTCAGCTTTTTTCATTCAGCAAAAGCATTCCCACTTTGATGTTTCTCTGAAACAGCTTTTTCTAGTTACATTTGATTTTATTTGTTCCTGCTCCCGCTGGTTGGAACCTTTATTCCACTCTGGATTCTCATCAGTCTTTGTTCACTTTACAATAAAAAAGAAATAAATAAACAAACAGTTTTGGAAACTTCGGTTTTCATTCTTTTCCTGCTTTGTGTGTCAACTTTCGCGGTTGCTAAGCAACAGACCGTACGGCGATAAAACCCGCTGAAGGGTAGACCTGGTCGAATTCACAGCCAAAACTCTTCCGGTCTCCTTATTTTCACGCGTAGACCGCGTCCTTGGAGGATGCAGCCCCATTCTTGTTTTTGAGCGCAGGTGAAAAACTCAGAGCGGAATCACTGTTGGTTTTTGGGTCGTGTAGTTTTTTTGACTCGCATTATAGTGTAGGCTTAAAGGAAAAAAAACTGCAAAATGGCGGCGCTGCGCCAGTACTGGATTTTTCTTTCTTTCCATTTTATTTTATTTTTTGGCATTGATCCTAGTTTTTTTTTTTAGTTATTATCGGTTTGCTCCCGCTCCCGTCTGCTCCCGTTAATGTTTAATCCTGTACCGTCCCAATCACGTGATCGTTACTAATACTGACTCCCATCCCACGGGAATCCCATGACCCATGGGATTCCCGAAAAAATGTCAGTCTCTAGTCCGTGGTGATATTCGTGAGCACTGTTGGGAGATCAATGGTCTGCATTTCAGATGCAAAGAGTTTACACCCTGAACTATGTCATCAAATAGAAGGACTTTCAGCTTCATTAATCTGAAACCCCACCCACATGAAAACAATCAGCCAAGACACTGAACGGTTATTGTTTCTTTAGTGCTATTGTTTCTTCAGGTATGTGCACTTAAAATTGTCATTTGTAAAGAATAAAAACAACAGAAAAAACACCCAACAGCTAAGAAAGGAACCAAAAAAAGCATCTGAAGCTCAGCAGGAGTTTCTATTATCTTTTAAAATCAGTGTTCATGATTAAACATGTAGAAACATGGGGGAAAATTTAGATCCATGGGAAATCTTCACATCCAACACCTCTGTTGGCCAAAACAAATAGAGACCGAACTTGCATTTGTCAACAAACATCTGAAAAAATGCTCCAATTTATAGTCACTGATCTGTCATTACCCTATTTTACTCTGAAAAACCGTATCTTCTCGATGTTCATTTTAATGCTTGCTATGATTGTAATTGAGGATCTTGACCTGGCCAGATTCCAACCGACCAGAGTGTAGCAAAAACTAGCTTTACTTTGCATTTTGCCAATGAAGGACGGAGGACATAAACGTGGTAGGTGGCGTTCAGAGGAGTCACGGTGGATGTGGAATAGTTCTCATTGATTAACAAGACTGCACAAGAGGAGATATGAGTTTGAGACCAATGGATTAGATTAAACATGGAATGACGAGGCTAGTTGTTGTAGAGTGAAGGTTTTACACTAATAGAGTTTCGTTCTCCTTTAGGACAGTAATCTGAAACATACTAGCAAGTAGAGGTGAGTATTGGCATGAGTGTTGCGATTCGATACATGTCGCGATACTTGGGTCACGATACGATATTATCACGATATTACAGTATCACTATATATTGCCATATTTTCCCCAGCTATCAAAATCAAATGATGAGATAAAACAGCAAGTGCTGTATATTTTCATCAGAAAATATTGATTAGGTATTATTATCCATGTTGTTTGGGGTTTTTCTTCCACTGTGACTGCCTCAAATACACAGTTAAAGGGCTCCACAGCGCTTTCTGCCAGAGTGGTGGTGCAGAGGTAGCCCATTTTCCCATCAATGTTTTATGTAACCATTTTTTTTTTTTGAAAATCGATACTAAGAAGTGAAAGATCAATATTATATTGGGCAGCCGAATATCACAATATATCGCCAAAACGATTATTTCCCACACCCCTACTAGCAAGTACAGCTTTAATATAAGTAAATAAATTAGGATTTTTGGTGTGACCTGATCAAAGTTCATCAGGTCAGCGAAATCAGTCACGTAATCTTTGTGATGATAACATTTGTATAATGAACTGGAATGTTCAAGTGTGGAAAAACAGAAAATCATTCAAATCGGGGAAAAAATAATAATTATTGCATATGTTGGGATTATATATTTCAAAGGTGTTGTTCCATCAGTTCAGTGGATCAGTTAAGAGTTAATAATCTACAAAGCTCTTCTTAATATTGCAGTGATTGTATTTAAGAATTAAAAGCTTTAATTTTTATTAGAAGACATATAAAGCAAACACCAGTGATTTGCTTGATTTTTAGTTCAGCCTGCGCTGTGTAAATCAAGCATGTGTTACCTAAAAGTCTTCAGTCTGTTTATTGCTCTATAAATGACCTTACTGTCCACATTCAAAGAAATATGCTCTCTCCTGGCTCACTTTCTCTCAAGACATAATTAAGATTGTAGTGTGGCCAGCTGCTCATCACCTCTGTTCGTCAACCTGAGCTGTTGGCCAAAAGCAACACTACATCTCTGTCCTCATCTTTCTCTTTTTCTTCTTTTCACTACTGATAAGGCAAGCAGTGGGCTCTTAAAATATAGAACAAAATGTTATGAAATGTTCCCAGATAGAGGATAGTACTATGATTGTTCCAGAAAGTTTTATAAAAAAAAACAGAAAACAATAAATAAAATAACGTTTTGTGTATCTTTTTTTTTTTTAAACAGAATATAGATTTTTTTTTTAAGATATATGTAAAGGAAAGACGTCAAAGGCTCAGCTTTAATAATGATGCCAAATATTTTAAAAAAAGAACAGATCGTTTTGACAACTGGGTGTCCCTACTAATAAATTTAAACAAATTTTGACAAATATATTCCCTTGGCTAAACCCTGTAATTATGCATTAGTGGAAGATTTAAATGCAGGTCAATTAAACTCAACCAACAGCTATCTGGCAGTTTCTCTAAAGGGTAAAATACCTTATACACACTCTAAGCGATTTTGTTAGACAATATAATCCATACAAAGCATAATCATATATTAATTATCAAAATAAAAGGAAAATAATGTCTTAATTGTACCTTTCTGTTAACAGTATAAAATGCTACACAAACCTAAAGATTTTAGTCTCTATATCACAATGTGCCATGTAGTAACTGTTCCGTTTATTCAGAACAATAAAAACCAGGACAACATTTAAAATTATTTTTACTTCCTTCAATCTAACTGTATTAATTCATCCAAATAATATTTTCTTATTTTTCTCTTTGAAAAAGGCTGCATTTTTGGATGTAATATCCTTCCACTGTTATTCTGATTTTGATTCACTAATTGTACAGCCCTGACGGCTATGCAGCGTGAAAAACTGTTGAAGAGTCAGAAATAGAACGTGGATTGGGGTGCAGTTTAGTGCTAAAATGAAATCATGATCCCAGCCTGAGGACTTTCTGCATGAATCAGTTTTTAAGGTTTTGGTATTGAAATGTATCCAGAAATATTAAATAGACTTCACCTACAGTAAACTCTTGGTTTTTTATAGCTAAAGAAATAAGTTACACTTTACTGATAACATTTGGGTAATTCTACTCAACCAACCAAAGAACATATAGTTACCTTGTCTTTCTAGGTGAATACAATAGGTTGCTTTTTATTAATAAAATCAGGGGGCTTTATAAACATTTAGTTATTCATTTAGTTATTTATCCACTGATGGAGGCAAACTACCTAGCAGCTACAGCTTTCCATCGCTGCCTTAACACCAGGCATACTAGACCACTGTTGCCCTGATGTTCCCAACATATACCTCAATACACTGAAACTATCCCATCTACAAAATAACATCTATTCTACTGAATCCATGCTTATAAATAGAATCTTAGTTATAAAACAATGCAGTCAAGTTCAGTTTATTACTCCTAATCAGTGATGGGACTAACGGCGTTGAAAGTAACAGCGTTACTAACGCCGTTACCTTGTTTTAGTAACGAGTAATCTAACTAATTACTTTGACTGTAACTATAACGCAGTTACCATTGCAGACACCCCGTTACTGCGCGTTACTCAGGTCACACAATGAACCTTTTTTCATGATAGGACTCGTGCGCAGCTGCGTGAAGCTGACACCCCACCCACGTCAAAAAACTCTGCAAATAGACTGAATGGTTAGTACAACGTTAGTGCAGATTTGTGCAGAAAAAAATATTGTTTGTGCTACTTTTGTTTAAGAGATATTAAAGATTATTTTTTAGGTCACCCAGAGGTGCGCGCCTTGTCATGAGAGAGGGGAGGATGAGAATGGCTGATGTATAGTGAGATTCCGTCTGTCAGTTGGGTAGGTGGGTGTTTCTGCTGGCGGGTGTTAACGTACAGCACACACAGAGAGATGGAGAGTGAGGATGACTCCAGCAGCAAAACAGCGTTTTCCTGATGGAAATACAGGTGTTACGTCGAGCTGCGTTTCCCCATCACATACGGTTTCCTCTGCATCTCCGCACAGCGTAGGCAGCACGAGTCACCGCCAAAGCGACAGGAAACGCGCATGCTCGCTAAAGGCGCGCACCAGTCGCCCTGTGTTCGCGCCACAGGGGAACTATGGAGAGCGTGAACGATCAAATGAAAGGGACAAATCTGGATGGATGGATGGATGGATGGATGGATGGATGGATGGATGGATGGATGGATGGATGGATGGATGGATGGATGGATACTCTGCCTTCTCAACCTACTGTATTTTTTATTTTAAACATTATTTGATGGCCTTTGTGGCAGGGATGGAGATCCATATTTTATGTCACACACAGAGTATACATCTAGATAGATAGATGGATAGATAGATGTTGCCGTATCTATAACAACCCAAACACACAGGATTTCAGAATTAGACATCCCCAGTTATTAATTTCACCAGATCTGAATGCCCTGTTAAAAAACTTCACATGGCGTTCCCCCCTGATGTCATTTACATTGAGTAGCAATAAATGCTAAACTCTCTGCAGGTTCTTGTCTTTGTCGTCCTCTCTATTCAGCTGGCTTTGGAAACACACCGCGAGAAGGTGGGGGCTGGGTGGTGAGGGTTACAGGGCGAGAAACGCAAAAGTAACGCAATAGTTACTTTTACTAGTAACTAGTTACTTTTATTGTGGAGTAACTCAGTCAGTAACTCAGTTACTTTTTGGGAGAAGTAACTAGTAACTATAACTAATTACTTTTTCAAAGTAACGTGCCCAACACTGCACCTAATATTCCTCACTGTAATCAACCTGTTATTCATACAGATCATACTAAACATCAGAGATTTTAAAGTGTTTTGAAAACAGCTTGTATTTGGAATAGACTGACACTGATGCTACCTTAAAAAACAACAAATCTAATTAATGTACACATTGAAATACATTTTATATGATAGATTGAAATAAATCAAATCACACTAAATATACTGTAAACATAGGGCAATTAAAATGAACATTATGCATCAGATTTCCTTTCCTACAGATGAGGCTGTTTACTTTAGAAAACTGTAAAATCATTTTTAGAGAGCAGAGAACGAGCTTGCTGCCAGATTCAGTTGTGCCTCTGCATATATCCAGATGAGAGCTCAGTAAAGGGCAAAACGGTGAGTTTGTTTAAAGGTCAAGCATTAATGGTTACACTTCCTCAGACGCTCAGTAATCAACTGTGCCAGTCACCAAGCCGAGTCAGGGTTAAAGGTGGCACAACATGAAGAAAAATGAGGCAGGCGAGGCTTTCATCAGCTGTCCGATGTTGGTCCAGGAACACAAACGAGAACCTAATCCAGTACATGACGCATATCAAAACTGTCGACTTCCTTTTTCGATGATTTAGGATTGGTATCATGTAACCGCTGGGAAGGGCTTCCAATTACCATTACAGGAAGGTGACTCACATCTAACAGTGTCTCTGGAGTAAGAGCAGAAGATAGTGGACACATAAAGCTTCCCCTCCATCCTTTTGCTGTGTGTCTTTTGAGATGCTGTGACCCAAGAACAGTCACTCCATCCTCATATCAGTGTGTTTTGTTGCTTTCTCTACCATCATGACAGATTGCATCCAGGAAAAAAGGACAAACTCACTCAGGCCACCAGCACCTTCACCTTCAGTTTCCCTGGACCAGCCCACACATTAGTGATGAGCTAGTGCTTGTCAGCAGAAGAAGGCAGGCAACATTATGCCTCATTGGGCTGAATTAAGTTGTACAGTATGTGACTGCATCTGATGGCTCAGAAGATGAACAGCGGCAGCTTACAGTGGCTGAGGATAGATAAACACCAAGCAGCAGGGGCGAGATGTCTCTGAGGAAGTAAAGGTGCGGACAAACTGATGCTGATAGGATGTAATTAGGAGAGTTGCTGGATGTTCTGCAACATCACTTGTCAGTGACTCAAGTCTCGTCACAAAGCATCTCATCTGAGAAGTTTTCTTCCAAATTTTTTGGCTAAATAAAGAGCTAAAAGAAAGTTATTTAAAGGATTGTGAGAGTACTCAGACAGGGTAATGAGAAAAGCTTAGTGGACTACATGGTTCAATATCTCGCAGAACCCCCATCAGGAAGAGCAACAAAGTAGTTATTTTCTGAGAGTTTATACAGCCACTTACAAAGAAACTTATCCCTCTAGGCTGCATTTTGTGCTTCCGAAATTCACAGAATCAAAAAAGGCATCAAGGTAAATACAACAACGGTGATATACATTAGTATGCATACATTTTTTTTTTGGGGGGGAACCTGTATAACTTATGAAATGAATATTAAGGATACTCGAAACAACCTCGGATTCATTCTATCTTCAAGTCTCACTACTACTGAAGAAACTATCCTTGGTGGAAGTGATCTGTTCTATCTCATTGCACTTCAGAACTTAGCTTCTCCCGCATTTTACTTGTAAAAATGACATGTTAAATGATATGTTGCACTACGGCAGTCCAAGTGTGGGTTTTTTCTTACATCTCCTGGCATGCCGGTCATACTGACCATTGCTTTATATCCTATATCCTATATTCTATACCGGAGGTCTTCAACAGGGGGTGTGAAACCCCTAAGGGTCCATGAAGGTCCTGGATGGCGTTCATTCACAACACCTGTCCCATCGACTAGGAATTAGAATCAGAAATACTTTAATAATCCCAGAGAGGAATTATTTTTGTTACATACCTACTTTTGACTCCATCTGTAATAGAGTCACTATAGGACCAGTTTGATATAACAGAATTTCATACAATATATATCATCAGGGGGGTCCCCGCTCCATCCCACCATCAGTTTGAGGGTCCTTGGCCTGGAAAACATTGAGAATCCCTGTTCTATACTATAGTAGGGGGGGTCACACACCAGTCCTGAAGCACTGATGTTCTGCAGCTCCAGGTCAATAAAGATTAACCAAATAACTGAATCATTCAAATAGAAATAAATGGATGAGTAGATAATTCACAGACTGGTCACATCACAAAATACAGTCACAGAGACAGCATGCTTTATTCAAGCATAGAGTTACCATTTTGCAAATAATAATTCCTGACATTAATCCCAATTCAACTTTTTAAACCACCGGGGCTTTTTAGTCGATGTTACTGCAACACTTTTCACTTCACTAAAACTTTGTAAGTCTTTTTCTAAATGTAATTTGAAATGTAGAGTTAACTGATGTAATTCTATATCTTCTAGCAACTTCCCCATACGTTGCTTAGTGGTAGGTTGCGGTGTGTTTGCTGGGTGTTGCATTTTTGTAAGGATTGGAAACTTTCTAAATGTTTTCTATTCATGATAAGTCTTTCTCACTACAGAGTAAAGGGATAAAAATTGTTTATAATGATATTCAAAGGTGATATATACGGAAGAGGATTAGCGACACTGAAAAAAAAAGTAAACTGATTATTAAATTTTATTTCTGTTTAGTATGGGAAAAAAGTCAGAATTCTGACTTTAATCTCAGAATTCTGACTTTTTTCTCAGAATTCTGACTTTAATCTCAGAATTCCAACATTTTTCTCAGAATTCTTACTTTAATCTCAGAATTCCAACTTTTTTCTCAGAATTCTGACTTTTTTCTCAGAATTCTGACTGAGATTAAAGTCAGAATTCTAAGAAAAAAGTCAGAATTCTGACTTTTTCCTCATACTAAACTGAAATAAAATTTAAAAATCAGTTAACTTTTCTTTTTTTTTAGTGGCCCTAATCCTCTTCTGTAGATATAAGAAAAAGAACCTGTAAATATATGCTGACTGAAGAGCAATTTGCTACCTTTTTTATTTTATGTAAGCAGTAAGGGGCTCCCATGACTGTCTGAATCGACATACGAAGTCAACCTCCAGTGACTGCATATTTACACTCATCAGTGCTGGTGTAACTTATTTTAACGAGAGTACTATCCAGCAATTTATGACTTTGACCATATAACACATCCTGAATAAATATTCATAGTGGTTAAATAGTGAAACATTTTCCATCAATATAAATGGGTAATATTTTCTTCTTTGCACATACCTTGGCATCTTAATATAGAGGGCATGCAGGCAAGACGGATATCTGTTTGATTTATGTAGAATATACAGTTTCCTGAACAAAGCGCTGCAGTTAAAGGTGAAGGACAAAGAGCCCAAATTATCTAGTTAGAAGCAACCGGAGGTCTGCAGCTCAGTACAATAGAACTGTTGATAAGAAAAGGATAAGAAAAGAAGTTAAATACCAGATCACAAAGAAGAGTAACACTGAGAGGCTGAAAGGCAGGAAGTGGACATAATGCATTTGATTGCAAGAGAATTTGATTATTTTAAGTTCATCACACTCTGGGAGCAGCCGATGAGAAATATTCCCCGTTCTTTTTTTTTCTCTCTCCCCAGCATACTTTATTAAAATCTTATCTTCATCTCGCTTAGCGCTGCAAGAAACTTGAAATAAAAGTATTGCTTAAAGATTTCTAAAACAGCAAGGGTGTCACTGAGACACAACAGAATGAAAGTGCTAAGTCAATTCAAAAATGCAAAAGAAGAACAATGATGAAACTACAAGAGTTTCTTTCCTCATAACCTCAGGCAACAATGGCAAAACTATTTTGTAAAAATGGGGCCATCCTTGTTCTTTACTTTACAGGGAAAGGCTGGCTGGCTTTCAACGCAACACGGACAAGGCACCCAGGCAGTCAGAGCATGGGGTGATTGCCTCTGTATTGCAGGTAATATTTTGAAAGTGAGAGGGGAATTCAAACCCCTTTCCCTCTCTTCATAGCCACCTTAGCCCCCTAAGAAAACATCAAAACACATAAGTTTATTTAATCTATGGAGAGAGAAAAAACAAGGCAGCTTGTATGGTACTGCCATTCCACCACAGTCCTAAAACAGAGCATCGATGTTGCACCAAACAGCACCATCTAGTGTTAAAGTTAATATTGAAAGTCATAGCAGCATTGGAATGGAATATATTCAAAGCCATATAAATACAATGTACAGACTTTTAAGTTTAGTCCATTTTCTTTTCTCTATTTAAGATAATTAAATTGGCTTAAAAAAAGAAAAGAAACATAGGTAATTAAAATAACATTCAAAGCGGAGATAAAAAATAGTAAAGAGTAGGCAGTACATAAAAACAAGCATCAAGATGCTAATTTCAGCAGAGGGCTTAAATATAATAAGATACATGTTTATACACCTGTATATAGTTAGTATAGTATACTAACTATATAGAGGTAAATAAATATATACTAATAGTATTTTCTCCCCCTTCTATCAGACCATCCTCCTCACTGTCCATTTTTAAAACTGGTCTTAAAACCTATTTTTATTCTTTCGATTTCAGAACAGTATGAAACTCTTTTCTCTCTGTGGTTTGTTTTATTTGTTGGTTTTTATTTGTTTTTTCATCCATCCATCAATCCATCCATCTTCTTCCACTTATCCGGGGTCGGGTCGCGGGGGTAGCAGCTTCAGTAGGGAGGTCCAGACGTTCCTCTCCCCAGCCACTTGGGCCAGCTCCTCTGGGGGAATCCTAAGACTCTCCCAGGCCTGCCGAGAAACATAGTCCCTCCAGCGTGTCCTGGGTCTCGACCCTGGGCCTCCTCCCTGTGGGACGTGCCACAAACACCTCACCAGGGAGACGTCCAGGAGGCATCCTAACCAGATGCCTGAGCCACCTCAACTTGCTCCTCTCGATGTGGAGGAGCAGCGGCTCCACTCTGAGTCCTCCCAGGATGACTGAGCTCCTCACCCTATCTCTGAGGGAAAGCCCAGACAAACTACGGAGAAACCTCATTTCAGCCGCTGGTATCCGGGATCTCGTTCTTTCGGTCATGACCCAAAGCTCATGACCATAGATGAGGGTAAGAACATAGATCGACCGGTAAATCGAGAGCTTTGCTTTTTGGCTCAGCTCTCTCTTCACCACAGCAGACCGGTACAGCGCACGCTTCACAGCAGATCTCCCGCTCCATCTTCCCCTCATTCGTGAACAAGATACTAAACTCCTCCACTAGGGGCAGTACATTCCCCAACCCGGAGAAGGCACTCTACCCTTTTCCCTCTCAGGACCACGGTCTCGGATTATTTGTTTTTATCCATTTTATTTTAATTATATTTATTCATTTTAATTGATTTATTTTTTTAAACTGTTGGTTTTATATCCTTTTTTATGTCTATGGTATGTACAGCACTTTGAGGCAGCTGTGGTGATTTTAAAGGGCTTTATAAATAAAGTTGAGCTGAGCTCAGTAGCATAAAAATGCAGTTACAACTTGTGTTAGGCTTGGTTCTGGGAAAAGGTTTCTAATAAACTCTGGGTTTTTTCTATTTCATATATGACCAGTGCCTTTGAAGGAGAATATTTAGACCGACACCTTTCAATGCATGTAGGAAAGATTTACCTCATTTTCTATATAAAAGAGAGCAATGCAGCAATTTTCTTGATGTTGGGTAGAACTCCAGACAAAGCATCTTTGAGGAGATGGATTTTTGAGCCCTCTATAGATGTCATTACATCATAATAATCTAACCTGCGTAATTTAGTTGGAGTTTTTTTCTGCTTTGACAGGAAACGCAGCATATCGGTGATGTGTTGAAAGCTGATTTGGTTAAAAAAAAAAAGTACATACATTCTTGCATGTACTGTGGTCTTTAGCTTCACTTAGTCAAGTAGACTGCTGACCTCTAACCTTTCTGATTTTGGACCAAAAATAAAAGAGTCCTTTTAAAAATAAATAAATAAATACTACCATTTCAAAATCAATATTGATATTTGATAAAATATTCTATATATATATATAAAAAAAAACAATTTCTAAAGCATGAAAAAGAATAACTAGGAAAAACTCACCTTTTTTCAGTCTCACCATGAAACATACTTTCTCCACAAAAGCACAGATGTTAATGAAATAAATTTCTAAAACAAATAACCCTAAAATCTAAAACTAACTATAACGAAAGATATGTAAACAACACGTGTCTTTAGTGTGAATACCATACGAGATTAGTATTGATACTTATGACAACCCTACTTTCCATAGCTTTCCATCTCCAATCCGCTGGTCATCAAACAAAGAAACATTAGGTCTCCTGGATTACATTCATTCCTTTGAAAACCTAGAAATAATTTCAAAAAACTAAAACTAAAAAAAATAGATCATTATAACACTGTTTTTAGCAGAGAACATATAGTGATGTGTTCATAAAAAAACACAAATATAGGAATATGTATGTATTTTTGTTGAAAAAGTTAAAATTTTGTGAAAGATAACACACTGTACAACAAGATCAAAATCAAAGATCTTATTCCGAATTGTTGCAACTTTTTAAAAGACTGAATAAGCAAGTAAATGCCAATTTTGTGCTCCTTTGATTTCTAACTCGCCCCTTTTTGAATTTAGAAATACTCTAAAAGGATGACAAAGTCTTAGTAAAGTTTTTGATACCAATCCAGCATAATCATTCATGTTCGTTGACATGAAAAGGTCTAAAATCTTTTTGGCAGTGCACGCCTGACTTCACTGAAGGTGCACCTTTACTCAGTATCACTTCAACCGTTTTCAAGTGATGCATCCCTGACAGCTGAGACACTGCATGCAGAAGTATACAGACTCATCCTAGTCTTCTTGGTTGCCAGTCACAGAGTATGAAGCTGTACCCATCAGTTGATAATATCATACAGGATTCTTTACTGTGAGATGGAGCTGATAGCTGCAATTCTGTTTTTTAGGATGTATCATTAAAAAAAAAACTCATCAGGAAAAAGGAAAAACATTGTGATGTATCACGCACGAAGAACACCCACACAGCATCCCCACAAATAGACAAAGATTATTCTCCATTTTCTTAATATCTCTCATTTCATCAAACATTCAGAATTTAATGGTACAGAAGGTGATGTGTCGGAGTAGAGAGTGGGTGAAGATCTGTTGCTATTCTGAGATGATCTAGATGGCAACTGGATTGTTCTAACAGTTACACTAGGATTTCTAAACTTGGATGAACTTTACAAGAACTTGACGAATAATAAAAAACAACTTTGAAGGCATAACTATGCTTTATATTGAATTGCATTTGTCGTAATTTGATAGCATAAGGAGCCTAAAATGTTAGCAGTTTATGCTCATTGAACCATGAGGATCATAAACACCCACTGCAAAGCTAATGAGAATTGTCCGGTGCAAGGTGAAAAAATTATATTTAAAAATCAAACTAAATCAGAGATTATGGAACCTGTGGCAGCACAACTTAAGGTAGTTACATTTTAGTGTTTCAATAACTTTTGACCAGCTTTTAAAACCGATGGACTGCTGTAGGTTTAGGATCAGATATCTGTATCCTCCTCCACTTCATCGGTTGGTCAACATCAGGTTCTAAGTATGAGAAAAAACTAACGCTGCACTTAGTTGCATTTGGACACAACCCAGAGAATATTTGCATATTAAACATACCTGGTAAGAGTGGGATGAAAAATACACTAATTGTGGGGCTTGTGTTCTCCCATAGAATTCATAATAATTGTCTGTTTAGGTTTTATGCAGGAAACATACATGTGAATTTGGGATCATGCAGGCCCTGGGTGTGTTGAATAGCTTGTAATAAGTGTTTCAATTAATCAATAAAATCAGCTAAGTCACGTCGTAACTCAAACTGTTTTTTTTTTTTGTCAAGCACTAGCATAAATGAGTATGTGCTGTATAACTATCTCCCTTTCGTCCAAATCCTTATCTGCTGTGTCAACAACTTCACTAATGTGAATATGGTGAAACAAGTAAAAAATAAATGAATATATGCAAAACTGTCCATTATTTTTCCCGTTAACAGGTTGTTATGGTAAAAAAGGGATGAGATATTACATTAATGTAGATGTACTATGTCATCCAAGTGATATTGTGACTGCTTGTTTTTCTGCTGCTGATAATTGCTGTTCTGTTGACCCTGATTTTATACAGGACTGTACTCAGTAAAACAGTAGGAGCTCAGCCTTGGCGTGTGTAAAGTGTTCAGGGCTCACCAACACACCCACATACATAATTACCTGTCTTTTTCAGTAATTTCTAAAGCTTGGGACTGCTGTTGTGAGGTACAGCTTTGGTTTGGACTTTCTCTACCTAGACTTGTTCAAGTAAGAGTTTTGTCCAAGTTTTGGTCAGCTATGACCATAGAGAGATAGACATATAAAAACATAGTTAATGTATATAAAATGCAAGAAGCCTTACTTCAGTTTGAAGGCAAACAAAAGACTTGCATTCTCAGCAATTCACATGCAAATTGAAACCGACTAAAGGTTCCAGCCCACCGTTTCAATTTGCATGTTTTCTAAACAAAAACAGCTTTATTGGGCTACTGTATAAAACATCAAACTCCATGCTATTTCTGACATTCTGAATTGAAAAAGCTTCCTTGATGGGAAGCAAAACGTCTTCAAACTTGGAAACAAAGTCCAGTGGATTATCTTTTTACTTATTTTCAAATGACTATGACCAGCATATCTCAAGAGAGCAGAAATTATATTTCTATTTCATCCCTACTGACCGCCAGAGGCGGTGCTTCAAGCACTGAATGATCATTCTTGCGCATGCGCAAGTCGAGTACTAATGACAACAAAGTCACCTGTGACCTGCACGTGACTCTATATAGTCACGTGGCACCCGGCAATCAATCCCTTTTGTTCTTCTCGCGCGCAGGTGTGTTGAGTACAGGAGTGTGGTCGTGTGAAACTGGTTGATTCTGTGTATACAACTATTTTCGTAGCTGCTTGTTGCTTGTAGCCCCGTGACCAGGTTTGGTCGGAGCTGCGGGTAAGTCTCGCCCTCCAGGGGCTTCACAAGCTGCTTTCACCTTACCAGATCTGCAGTGACTGGTAAGTTTTCTTTCTTTTCTCAGCAGTAGTTTACTGTTCGCTTTGATTTGCCATGTTAATTTTTGTGGCTCTTTTGACTCACGGTAGCGTTTCTGCTCACGCTGAGTTGTTTTCAGTTTGTTTATCTAAACTCACCAATAGCGTCTGCCCGCGTTGAGTTGTTACCTGAATTCAGCAGTAGCGTTTCTGCTCGCGTTGGGTTCTTCTATAGTTTGTTTGCCTAAACCCACCAGTAGCGTTTCTGCTCGCGTTGGGTTCTTCTATAGTTTGTTTGCCTAAACCCACCAGTAGCGTTTCTGCTCGCGTTGGGTTCTTCTATAGCTTGTTTGCCTGAACTCACCGGTAGCGTCTCTGCTCACGTTGAGTTCTTCTACAGTTTGTTTATCTACACTCACCAGTGGCGTCTCTGCTCGTGCTGAGTTCATCTTTGGTTGATGATCGATTTGCTAGTGGCGTTTCTGCTCACGCAGAGTTTGGAACCTCTACGGGGGTTTTCCTACAACGGAGTCGCCAGTAGCGTTTTCTGCTCGTGTTGACTTGTTGTTGGTGGCGGGCTAATCACGGCTTTCAGCAGTATGATGCTGGATAATTTATGCTGCTCGACCTGTCTGGCTCCACTTCAGCCCGACGACGGGCATGACTTGTGTCCCTCCTGCCTCGGTGTGGAACATCTCCGGGAGGCGCTGTCACATAACGCTTGCCCCAACTGTCGTGTCATGCCCCGGTCAGTCAGACTGGATCGGTTGGCTGCACTGGAACAGCCTACCGACTGGGCGGGCGCTGCGCCGCATACTCATTTGCCGATGGAGAAAGCGTTGTGCAAACGGTCTACTGTGGATGCACCTTTGGTACCGACAAAGCGTGCCAGACGGACCAATGCAGGGAGGTTGTCCACGAGAGTGGATCATCTCACTACTGAGCTGGCCCAAAAGAAAGCCCTCCTCCAGTCCTTTCAGACTGATGATGATCACGGCGCGGCTCTCCCTCCCGAGCAGGATGAAACATCAGTCAATGACGACGATGCTGTTTCTGTGGCAGCCTCTGGCACCCATTTCTGTGAGGACTTTCCGGAGCTGGGCTCCGGGGCCTCTGGTTCGGACTCCATTGCCTCCCAGGAGGATACGGGGGAGTCTGTGACATCCGCTATTCGAACGGCTCTTGCCCGTTTACAGATTAGTGTTCCTCAGGCCCAGCCTACGGCTTCCAGCACCTTCTTTAGGCGCAGTAGGTCAGAGACTGCCTTTGTGGTTCCTTCCTCGGCGGAGTATGTGCCGGAACTACATGCTTGCTGGTCAGACACCAAGGCGCTTTCACGTCTGACAACGGATGGCAGGGTCCTGGCAGCTATGCAGGAGGCACCCAAGGTTGGCCTGGGGCAGATGCCAGCAGTGGAACCGGGCATTGCCTCTCTTATTATCCCGCCTGATGAGGCTTTGCGGCCCAATGCCTGTTGTCCGTGTCTTCAGTGCCGTATTACAGACGACCTTCTCTGCAAGGCCTATGACTCTGGGGCCCGCATGGGCCGGATTGGGAACTCTCTCTCCCATCTTATGCTGGCCCTGTCTTCCTCCTTGGAATCTGTTCCACTGGATCAGGCCACGCAAGGCCTGGTTGATGCATCTCTGCAGGCCTTTGCTCTTATGACGAGGGAACTTGGACGCACACTCTCCACACTGGTTCACGCTCGCCGCCAGGTCTGGTTGGCGCAGTCACCACTTACTGAGCCTTGTAGGAGGACCCTCCGGGCCCTGCCTGTGGTCCCGGGGGAGCTTTTTGGTTCTGCGGCACTGGACGCCTTGGACTGTACAGCTCAGGCCTCTAGAACGAGGCAACAGCTGGCAGGGCTTCACAGACGTGATCGCCAGCCAGTCAGCACCTGGGCAGCTGCGGGTCCTTCACGGAGGTCCTCAGTGCCTTCTCCTTTTTCCACTGAGCCCCAGGGTCTGGTACCAGGTCAGAGATCGGTCCAGAGACCTGCTCCAGATGGGAGAAACAGAGCTCGAGACCAGGCTGGGACAAGGTCCTTTCATCCCTTTCAAGCCGCGCAGTCTGGCCGGTGTCCTCTCGGGCCTTCGAAGGGCCGGGGGGCCCGCAGATGATGCCTTAGGGTCGGCGGTCGGTTATTTTTCCCGGGGACAGCTCAGCTTCTGGGCTGCCCACACCCCGGACTTGTGGGTGTTGTCCACCCTGTCCCGGGGGTCCGTCTTCAATTCCGCCGCTGGCCACCTATCCCTGGCCGGGTCAGGATGACTGTGATCCGCGACCCGGTGAAGGCACAGGCACTGAACCAAGAAATATGCACCTCCAGGGGGCTTTTATTCCATGTATTTTCTGGTTCCGAAGAAGAACGGGGGCCTGCGTCCAGTCTTGGACCTCAGAGGCCTGAATGTGTACTTGAAGGCCATGCCCTTATATATGCTGACCACCAAGGAAGTGTTGCAGGCAATTTCCCGGGCGATTGGTTCACTTCCAATCGATCTCAGGGACGCTTATTTTCACGTTCCGATCGCTCCGCCCCATTGGCGGTTTCTTCATTTTGCTTTTCAGGGGAGGCATTTCCAGTTCAGGATCCTCCCGTTCGGACTTTCACTGTCTCCCAGGGTGTTCACCCGATGTGTTGCAGCGGCCCTCTCTCCTCTGCAGGCACAGGGATTAAGGATCCTCCCATATCTGGACGACTGGCTCATTTGTGCCGCGACGTGGGACCAGGCGGTTCAAGATACTCGGTTAGTGCTCCATCATGTGGGATGCTTGGGCTTGCAGGTTAACATGGAGAAAAGCAGTCTGACTCCCTCACAGGAGACTGTCTTCCTGGGTATTGCCATGGATTCCATCTCAATGACTGCTTGCCCGTCACCCCAGCGGGTGGACAGTATATTGAGCGTGCTCCCGGAATTCAGGCGCGGCATGGCACTGCCTCTTGCGCGGTATCTTCGACTCTTGGGCATGCTTACAGCTGCGTCCGCCGTACTTCCCTTGGGGCTGCTGTCATTGCGGCCCCTCCAGATGTGGTTGAACAGCTTGAATCTGGATCCCACACGGAACACTCATCGTCTCCGAAGACTTCAGTGGGGCCTCAGTGTCTTCACTCTCTGTCCCAATGGAGGGTGAGGTTGTTTATGACCACAGGGGTCCCGCTCGGTTCCCTCCGGTGTCGTCGGGAAGTTGTGTTTACGGATGCATCCTCCACGGGCTGGGGTGCAACCTGGCGGGGTCAAATGGCACAGGGGACATGGTCCCAGTGGCAGAGCAGGAAACACATAAATGTCCTGGAGTTACAGGCTGTACTTCTGGCTCTTCAGAGCTTTCTTCCAGGCTTGCGGGGGAAGCACATGCTGGTGAGGTCAGACAACACCACAGTGGTTTTTCACATCAACCACCAGGGGGGAACAAGTTCAAGGAAACTGTTGTGCTTGACTCGACGGCTTTTGACCTGGGCAGCCCCACGCATAGCCAGCCTCAGAGCAGCCTACATCCCAGGGCTGGAGAACGTGCCAGCAGATTTCCTATCCCGTCGGAAGCCGCTTCCAAGGGAGTGGAAGCTTCACCGAGAGGTAGTGGAGTGCATCTGGAAGGTCTTTGGCAGGGCGGACGTGGACCTCTTTGCCTCAAGGGACGCGAATTTAACTGTCCTCTTTGGTTCTCATTGGACAACAGCAGCCCTCTGGGCCACGATGCTCTGGCACACGACTGGCCCTGGACCCTCCTTTATGCCTTTCGGCCATTCAGCCTACTTTTTCAGACTCTCCTCAGGGTGCGTCAGGAGAGGCACAGGGTTCTGCTGGTGGCCCCCTACTGGCCAGCGAGGACTTGGTTTCCTCTACTATGCAAGCTCAGCTCCGGCTCGCCAATGCGTCTCCCCTCCAGGAGAGATCTTCTTTCCCAGATGGGGGGTCAGATTTTGCACCCCGAACCGGATCGGCTCCAGCTCTGGATTTGGCCCCTGCAAGGCCGGGGTCCACTTTCCCAAGAAACACTGGGTCCATAGGGCATACAATGGCTAATGCATGGGCACCGTCCACGCAAGCTGTCTATGCTAACAAGTGGACGGTCTTTGCGACCTGGTGCTGTGATAGAGGGCAGGACCCGTTGCAGTGTTCAGTTTCTGACATACTGACCTTCCTGCAGGCATTACTGGATCAAGGACGGTCTCCATCTACCTTAAAGGTGTATGTGGCTGCCATCTTCAGTTGGCATGTCGGGCTGAATGGTTGTTCTGTGGGCCGAGACAAGGATGTTGTACTGTTTTTAAGGGGTGCTCGGCGTTTGCACCCACCCAACCGCCCTTTGGCACCGGCGTGGGACCTTTCTCTTGTGCTTGAGGCTCTTCGGTCCCTCCCATTTGAGCCCCTGTTTTCGGCAGACCTCAAATGGCTCTCACTGAAGACTGCATTCCATTTAGCTATGGTTTCCGCAAAACATTTTGGGGAATTACAGGCTCTCTCGATAGCTGAGCCCTGCTGCCGGTGGAATCCTGATGGCTCAGGCGTTACACTGTGGTCTGACGTAGCATTTATTCCTAAGGTATCACTGCCGGCAGGCAGTACCCAGCCGCTCCATCTTGCCCGGTTTGACACCGGAAGCCCCTCTGAACCACTGTGTCCTGTTCGTGCCCTTGAGACATATATCAATGCCACGGCATCCTTCCGAAAGACAAATAGCCTTTTTGTTTGCTACGCTGGCTCACGGAAAGGTCAGGCACTTTCTAAGCAGCGACTTGCACACTGGGTTGTGGATTTGATCTCCAAGGCTTATGCCTTGCAGGACCGGCCACTGCCAGCAGGAGTGAAGTGCCACTCTACAAGGGGCATGTCGACGTTGTTTGCTGCCATGACTGGTGTGCCATTGGATGTTATATGCCGTGCGGCCTCCTGGAAATCACCTAGTACCTTTACTCGGTTTTACAGGGTGAATGTGGCTGCAACCCATCCGCTTCAATGAATCCTGGAGCAGCATGCCTCTACATCACATTAGGTGGGTGGTGTAGTCGTTGTTCCTTGAATGTTGCTGATTCCCTGTGACCTTGTTGATATGAGTCATCCAGTGCTTGAAGCACCGCCTCGGGCGGTCAGTAGGGATGAAATTAGTGCTGTCAATCGATTAAATTTTTTTAATCGATTGACAGCATCAATGTCTAAGTTAACTCGCGATTAATCGCATTTTAATCGCACATTTTTTTTCTGATTGAAAATCATTTAAATACTCTCGATGACATACAAAAAATACATACAGGCTAGGTTTGTGCCAATGTTCTTTTTTTAAATGAAAACAGGTCACAGACACTGATTTATGCCATAGAAACATATGGCAAGAAGATGGGGAGGCATGTAGCAAAAAATAACAAATATGTAGCCAAAAAAAAGGCCCTGAAAACAGGCTGATGTAAAAGACAGTCTTTACAGTCAATACAGTCTTTTGAAAAAAGACAAGCATTTTACCCTACTGCTATAAAATGTAGTAGAGTTAACATTAGATGTTAATTAACCAAGATAATAATGAACAATTTTCAATCAATATATCAAAATCAATAGACCGACATCACTAGATGGAGGTAGTCTATGCTCTAGAAAGTTATTTTTTCAGCCTCTTAACAAAAATGAGAACACACACACACACACACACACACACGATACTGACCTGTGGCGTACACAGACAGCAAGAGTGCCGTAGCAGATTCCATTTCACCTCAGTAATCTGTTTTCTCAGCGTATTTCAGGTTGCTACTAGGCACCAGACACTCAACTTGTTTGTTGGTGGTGGGGCTTAAAGAAAAGGCACTAGCGCTACCCCAGTGTATGAGCGTCTTTTTCCCTTGAGGGGCTCCGCTCTCGAAGCCTATGGAAAATGCATAGACTGGGGGAAAATAGCCCCGCCTTCCCGCAGGCTGCAGCGGGATGTACTTGGAAAATTGTACCATAAAACCACATAGCGTTAATCTCACGTCAAAAAAATTATCGCCATTAAAATGGCCTCGCGTTAACGCGATAATAACGCGATAATTTTGACAGCACTAGATGAAATAGAACGAAAGTTACTACCGTAACTACGGTTCTATGAATCCCGGATGACCGCCAGAGTGCTTGGTCCCTCGGAATCTCTGCTTTCGCGAGAAGATTGAGGGATTGATTGCCGGGTGCCACGTGACTATATAGAGTCACGTGGGTCCCCGGCAGGTCACAGGTGACTTTGTTGTCATTAGTACTCGACCTGCGCATGCGCAAGAATGATCATTCAGTGCTTGAAGCACCGCCTCTGGCGGTCATCCGGGATTCATAGAACCGTAGTTACGGTAGTAACTTTCGATATATATATTTTTTTTTGTTCTGTGGAAATTATGTTCACAGCAAAGTTCAACATTGTTCTCACTAACTGTATCCTTTGTGAATGTCTTGGTTAGTGCAGTCAAACGGAATCAGTATCAGGCGGGGCCCCGATCCAGCACTAAAATGGTGATATCTGTATCACGGAGTACCAACAAATAGGGCACCGATACCATTTCGAGAGCCAAAAGTTTATTCTACTATTGTCACTCATTCCAGGTAGGCAATAAAAAGTTCTACTGTAAAGGATTCACTGTTTAATAGTCTTTTTCCTGCTTCACAAAGGCAGGCAGCAGCTTGACAAAGCCATGATGACAATTATTTTACATCCAAGTAGTATACAGTTCTTCATATATACACACACACATTAATTTCAAACAGATGGTATCGGTATTGTATCGGTATCGGCTGATACTGCACAGACAGGTATCAGGTATCGGTATCGGGGCCTAAAAAATGGCATTGGCGCAACACTACTGTTAACCAAAATAACCTTCCTATGGTTTTGGTTTCTACAGTATGGAGTTGTGCGTTCCTCTGTCCCAGCTAAAGGCCTTATTACGGGGGGAGGGCCCTGTACACCCAGCCTGTAAAATCATTTGTAGAGATATATGTGGTTACAGCCAGAGTGCTGACAGAAACCCCTGGCAGAGCAGCTCCATAAAAAGATACAAGAAATTGGGATAAATTGAGTGCAACTGACTCAGTGCATTAGTGATTCAGATTTAGTATTTCACAGAAAGCCAGGAGGGTCAATCCTTCAAAAATCCCTGACAACCAAGTCATACAGGTGCAAATGTCATGGATAAGCTGTCACTGCAGGCGGTTCTTAGCAGGAAGAAAGTTCTTACCTGGATTGTCAAAAATGAATAGAGAAACCATTTAATCTGCCATTTTTCAACTCAAATGTTCACTGCTTCTCTGGATATTATTTGGTCAAAAACGTCTAGAATTCAAACTCAAACAGGTAGAATAAAGGATTGTTAAAGTCCGAGTATATCTTTATGCATGCATTGAAGAAAATATGTCTGACATTTATTTTTCTTTTCTTTCCATTCAAGTGGAGATCTTTTCTATAAAGACTTCTAGGCTTATGCTTTCTTCAGGAAAGGGTTTATACAAAGCCATGATCTGGATTTGGGATTAACCCACTCTATAATACATGTTTGTGCCTCTTACCATAGTCTCTCGGCCTATGGGAGCGGAGAAAACATACTCTAGCTGAAAGACGATTGCCAAAGCCTGATTATTGGCCAGTGTTATCTCCAAGCTGCTCCGAAGGCCCAGCATCTGAGGACGCGGCGATGTTGCTGAGCTAAAGAGAAAGCAAAAAGAAATCAATGTGTAATATAGGCGTGAAAAATGTGAAGGCGGTAATAAAAACAATACAATGCTTTTCCAAAATGTGAAAGGCTTTAATATATCTCCTCCTGTATCTGTATTTTCTATTAAAAGTGAAACAAAATCAATGCGCTGGGAGATTTACAATCCCTTACTAAATATTTCCTGGCAAGCATTAGCCTCCTGTGTGAGAAATGAAACAGCTTTCTACGTATTCGTCATTCACAGTTTGCATACACCAGAGGCGGGAGCATACTGTGTAGTATTCGCGTGTCACGAGGTGGGGCCGAGTGTCTTTTTCTTCCTTCCTTGCACAGAGTCTCTTGAGTCAGTTTTCCCCTTTTCTTTCTCTGGTTTCTAAAATCATCCAGCATAACACAAGCTAGACAGACTGTCAGCTATCACTGACAGCACCAGTGAGAGTCAAACACCATAATTACTGCCTACAGTGTAATGCTATATCAAACCATATTTGCAATAGACTTTTCCCTCCTCAGCAAAATGAAAAAAAGTGCAAAGCATGTGTTATTATGGCGATGGTGTTAATGATTATTGTGGTCATATAACATGGGTAATCAGGCTCAGATTGTGGGTAAGCGTCTTGATGTGTTTGCTGTACAGTTGCGTGCTTGTGTGTACCTCCATGTCATGGCAGAAGACCCATGTAATTACACATAATCACGATTTCTCCCAGGGTCTCATTTGAAAAATACATTTTTATTTGGACGCCCATTTCCAGAATTTCTGTGCCATGTTTTGAGTTCCACAGCCAATTTTGCCGTTCCGGCTTTCTTCACCTTTTTTAAATGGATTTATTTCATCCTTCACACAAATGCTTTGTGCATTATTATTTCATAAAACCTCATAAAATATTTCAGCCAATTACCCTGACAGCCGCGGCTTAAATAAGAGTGCTCACACTGACAGCAACGTGTGGAAAAATGTCAGAACACACACTCAGTGCATACAGTGGTTTCTAGTAAGGTTGTCCAGTGACAGCGTGTGGGCGAACAGTATTATGGTTTCAAGCAATTAGGTATTTTGGAGACAGTGCTGTCAGCCAAGCACATTTCCTAATGCCATTCACAGCGGGGATCATTAAGAAAGGACAAACCGAGAGCAATGAAAGACAACAAAAATGGGACATTACATTAAAAACTGGAAACTTTGTTTGTAACAGTAGGTAGAACATCAGATGACCTTAAGTTCTGCTTTGAAACAAAGCTTCTACCAAAACTTTTTTAATGTAAGTTATTTGAAAAAGAGGCTTTTTCAGAAAAAAAAAATTGTGCTCTGCAAAAAATATCTAGCATTAAGTAAAAATGCCTTAAAAGAACCCTTAATTTCATTAGGTATATAAAATTATCTGCCAGTTGAATGAGTATTTTTAACCTTAAAATAAATATTTATATTATTATTTACATGAAATAGGAAAATTAAATTGTTTTTTGTTTTTATGTAAATTGTCTCATTCCATTGGCAAAGTTACTCACTTACCTGCTTAAGTCAAGAAAAAATACATCTTTTAAGAAAAAATTGAACAAGATTTAATTTTTTTAACAGTGTGGTAAAAACATTTTGAATAGTCTTCCAAAATATTTCTAAAATAAAGCATAAAAAAATTATTTCAATCAACATCGGTCCTGCTGTTTAATGGCCCAATGATGCACCAACACAACTCATTAATTGAAACTGCAGGCTGCTGATCAGGGTTGTGCCGTCACCATAGCTGCAACAGTGGCTTCCCGGGGACAGCTGCTGTACTCTGAACGGAGTGAGATGAAATGCAAAACATATCAGCAGAGATGGGCTGGTGGAAACTGATTTCATATGTGCATTGACACATACATGCACATGAGTGAACTCATGACCCCATATGATTTTTAAATGTTTAATTTCACATGCATAAATCAGAGTAGTCAGTGTTTGCTAAATGAGGAGGTCAGTAAGCAGATTAACTGTTGTCTTTAAATGGTAGGTGAGTTATAGGAAACATGGTGAAATATGTTCTGTTGTACGTCAAAATGCTTTTGGAAAACTCTAATGCTGTAATGGGGGAAACACATGTAAATTCCCCCCCTATGAAAATCTACTATATAACATAACTCATATGTGAATTCTCATGTAGATTTACTGAACTTGTTTGACATTTTGGGGAGATCTTGTCGATATCATAAAATGTTCCTAACATGCTATTTACATTCGGACTATTTTTTTTTTTTTTTTTAAGTTTGTAAAGAAAGTTATAAATCTAACCAACTACGGTAAAAAATAAAATAAAAAGTGACAAAAAATTAAACCTAAAACAGTTATTAGATTTTAAATGCCATTTTTGTTCTGCTGACAGAGGTCCGATTTGCTTTCATCACGCTGATTGATGAGCTTCCAACACATCATCCCGCTTAAAAAAGCTTGGAAAAGGTTGACATTGACTTTTTAGCTGTCTCAATAAGACTCAAAGGTCACAACATTCTTTTGAACTGTTATGCAATTATCAGAAAACATTGGTGCTTCTAATATAGTTGTTTGATGTAGGTGAAAACCTGGACGATACAGACTGGCATACTTTATTAAAAAAGGGGGAAAAAATCAATCAACTATAAAGCTGTAAGATTTTTTTGTCAGTAGCAACAGATTTCTTATTTGAACAGTTTTAATGCTGAATTCATCATATTACACATAAATAATAAAGTAAGGCTCAGTTTTAATATGGCATTGCTCTTCTTTGTGCAAAGTTATGCTGTGGCACAAAAAAAATACTTACGTAGCATTTAATAATGAATTAAAATGCAAAGTAAATAGCTAAAAATGTGTGGACACAAGGAATTATTGCACATGAATTACATAAATATTCTCCTGTTTTTCCCTTTAATATGGCAAATTTGGTCAGGCATTTACCTGAATAAAAAATATATATATATAGCATGGGAGTTCACTACTAACTGCGGTGTTATTTACCAGTGGAAATAAACCACATATCTTAAATTACGCCTTTGACACAGATGATATAGCTGCTGTGTGGAGGAGCAGCAGGTAATGAGCAACCCTGGCTGGAGGAGAGAGTGTGTAAACAGAGGGATTCTTCATTTATGCAAATTTTATTTGGAATGCAAGGAGAAAACATTACAAGAATTTGCCAAGCCTCTTATCTGAGCTGAGCCACGCAGTTTGTTTGCAGACCTCTAAAATATTTCTTACATTTCTGCAGTTAGTCTTGTTTCATTTCAATGGATTTAGGGAAACTTCTGCTGATTGGATTTCACAACTCGTTTTCTTTGGGGGAAGAAAATGGTGTTCATTAGCTGAAGTCAGAAATTTAAAAATTTATGCATTCCTGCATCGCAGCGACGGAATAGCACGCTTTTATTGGCTGTCAAACTCTACAATAATAGCTGTTAAGGTGATCCCTGGGTTTGACGGTAGGCAGCACTAAAAGCTGTCGTTTGAACAAATCGTTACAGTTTCCACTATTGCAACAACATAGTTCAATTTAGGAACATTAAAAACATCAACAAGATAAATCTGGTTAAACAGAGGCAATGTTTTAAGAGATTAATGGGAAAATAAGACGCTTCCGACTTAATAAGCAGCGTTGCTTTCATTTGAACCATCTTGCATCTAGAAATAAAATGTGAGTCTTCCGCTCCTGATCGCAAACACAACTACTTGTTAGTGACGTGACTTCATGCTAATCTACACCAGTCTTTCTAACGGCACTGATCTATACTATAGTTATTGTTGGGGAGCCCTGCCTTCACCTGGGCTTTTATATCGGCCCCTTTGGACCATCACACGCAGAATTTAAGTCTCACATCTGGTTTTGCTACTATAATTCATTGATCCACTCAATGTATTCATCTCATTAATAGCATCATCTATTCCATTGTAAAAGTTTTCTTTCTCTTTCATAGAATTTGCAACTTCAGTGTATTTTCCTGCCATCCTAGATGATAAATCAACATGAAGCAGCAGCTAATCATGAGATGGAGAAAATATTAAACATGGTTTTCAAAATGTTTTTCATAAAAGATACCTGAAACGTGCCACACTCATTCGTCTTCCATCCCCTTAAATAAAACTAGTGACTACATTTCAGTGCAACCAACTGTCCTCAGATGACACCTGCTTAATAATGAGAATCCACATGTTAAATGTATTCCTGCTATAAATCTAGCTTCTCTGTGAAGGACTCAGAGGGAGAAAGTTGTGGAGAAGTTTAATGCTGGTTTCTAGCATTATAACCCAAGCTTTGAACATCTCTCTGAACTTTTATTGTATATTCTACATCCGTCTCACTGAAAGCCTTAATCATGGAAGGAGGGGAATGGGTGAGAAGACCCAATGGGTAATTATCCATCCATCCATCAATTTTCCGTCACGCTTAATGGGGTCGCGATGGGTGCTGGTGCGTATCTCCTGCTGTCTAAGGGCGAGGTACACCCTAGACAGGTCGCCAGTCCATCGCAGGGAAACACAGAGACAAAAAGGTCAAACAACCATTCACACATACAGTAACACCTAAGCACAATTTTAGAGAAGCCAATTAACCTAACAGTCATAGTTCACGCACGAACGCTCAGGGATAACTTGCAAACTCAATGCAGAAAGCCCCAGGGGCGGGAATCAAACCCTGAACCTTCTTGCTGCAAGGCAGCAGTGCTACCCACTGCTCCACTGAAGAGCCCTGAATGGGTTGAATCCTGCAATTCAACAAAATAGAATATTTAAAGGTGAAAAGAAGAAATACACACACAGTTCCAATAACAGCTGAATATACTTAAGAAGGTGCTTCAGTCAATTGACACCAGAAAATGCACTTTTGGAGCAAAGCTCATACATATATAAACAACATTTTGAAACAGTGATCCATGCATTTGTGACTACACGGCTGGATTACTGCAACTCACTTTATACAGGGGTCAGTGACTTGTATATTTCCCAACTACACGAAAATTCACATTTCCCCTGTTTTAGCTTCCTTACACTGGCTCCCAGTACATTTTAGGATTGATTTTAAAAAAAAAGTGTATTTGTTTTTAAAAATCTTAATGGCCTTGCCCCTCCTTATCTGTCTGAGCTGTTACATTCTTACACACCGTCCCGTTCCCTCAGGTCAGCTGATCAGTTGCTTCTGAGGGTCCCAAAGACAAAATGCAAGCTCAGAGGGGACCGTGCTTTTTCTGTGGCAGCTCCTAAGCTATGGAACAATCTGCCTTTGAGCATAAGACAGGCCTCCTCTCTTGCTATTTTTAAGTCCCATCTTAAGACTCATCTTTTTCCCTTGGCTTTTGGCATAGTATGAGAGGTTTTACTTTGTTTTATTCTGTTTGTATACTAATACGTATTTTATACTCGATCTTTTCTATTATATAATTGCATTGTATTTTATGATTGTGCAAAGCACTTTGGTCCTGTCCAGTGCATAAAGTGCTTCATAAATAAAGTTGGTATGGTATGGTATAGTAGTGGCAGCATAAGACATATAAGTAGGTTCACATCTTAGCAGGACAACAATCCACCAATAAACATAGAACCAAGAATACCATATCATCGGGAAAACTAACATTCACCTGACTTAAGCAGTGAGGGAGTGGGTAAAATATCAGCCTCCCCAAGATAGAGCCAGGCTGGACTGAACTAATCCAGAAAAGTAACCTTCTTTCTCTAACGTCCATTCTCCCTCTCCTCCTGTTGATGTGCGTTTTCAGTTCCAATGTTTCGAAATCTACTTTGAAATAAATTTGTGTTTCTGAGAGACTTCTGCTTATCTGGACATAGAGATGACATTCCTACATTGAACAACACAGGACCTTATTTCACTACATCTTTTTTTTTTTCATTTTAGTTCAACTAACATACAGAGTAATATATCTTTATGATTAGATTATAAGATTACAGTCTATAAAATGTCTTACTAACATTAGCCCAAAGTATAACAACTGTTGGAAATACTAAAAAAAAAAGAAAAGAAAATTCCAGACTCTCTTCATCCAATCTGAAATATGGGAAAGATTTTAGCTCAGTAGATTTGCAAAGCTACAATAAAGGTCTCAGCTATAATGGCTTTAAAATAGTGAAAATCCTGTACAATATTTCTTCCATTAAAAACTGCACCCTACTATGTGATAGTTTAATACTTAAAAGGGTCTAATGTCCCTATGCATAATCCCAATAATAAAATAGCCTTTAGTCCAAAAGGAATATATTTCCAAAAACATACCTTACCAGTCCTTCCACATATAGAAGGAATTTATGTAAAAAAACATGTACAATTACGTATAAGTTTTTAGTTTTGCCAGAGCAAAAAGAGAGACCAGAAATAACATTAAATAGCATAATACCAGTATTATAAACAAATGATATTAATGCCTAGCAGGCTTTCTTGGATGAATTTTCAATCCCTTCCTGATCTGCAAAAACAGTCATGCACAGAGAAGCTGATGAAATACCATAAAAATAAGTGCTCAGAAAAAAAAAAAATCTTTTACACACCTGCAGATCTTGTCTGACATTAGATTTCCTGTAGTTACAGCTCTGCTGTAGACACAGACACGTGTAACGTCTGCTCACCTGTCCTTTACCAGCAGGCTCTTCTTAGAGGCGCTGTCTGTTCGTCCTCTGACCCCTGAAGCAACGGGCTCCAGGACCACCACTTGGGGCTTATCAAGGAAACACCAGCCATTGTGCACTCCGACATGAAGCCTCCGTTCCTGGATGACAACCATCTTGTGCACATCCTCTGGATCGGGTTGTTTCTTAGAAAAAGAGAAGATCAGATTGGTTAGTCACACAAAAGGATTGTGCAATTTGCAGGAGTGTATTTTGAAATTCTGGTGTATAGTTTCAGTGATCTGCTTGTCAGTTTGAGCAAGGCTACTATATTGTAGAAGTTACACTGATACATAGGAAGGCCGATATATAACTATTTTCTTCCTTGTATCGGCATCAGGCAATATGTGCGTACGTAACAAATACATTAGTACGTTCAGCAGCCCATTGCCTCCATTTGCTATCTAACAATGTTTTGTTGATTTTCTTTGAAGATATGCATCTTTTTTGTTTAAATTGAGATTTACCTAAAATTTAATATTGTTAGATTTTGATCCTGTAACTGGTGGAAAAACAAGTATGATTATCAGCTTCAAGAATCAAACCCTGTTGCTTAAGCTGTCACTGTTGCCATCCTCTGGTTTATTGGGGATTGCTTGTTCATACTTAACGAGTCGCTTCGGTCAGTTGACACCATGAAATTAACTTTGGTGCAAATCTCATACATAGTAGTGGCAGCATAGACACAGACATAGAAGTAGGTTCACATCTTAGGAGGACAACAATCCACCCATAAAGATAGAGCCAAAAATACCATAGGATGGGGAAACTTACATTCAGCTGGCTTAAGAAGTGAAAGGACTGGGTAAAATATCAGCTCTAAAGATATGCATCCTAACATTTAATATAGTTGCATTTTGATTCTGTAACTGGAGGGAAAACGAGCAATATCACCTCAAGAATCAAACCCTGCTGCTTAAGCTGTGACTAGTCCCTGTTGCGACTCACAGACTCACAGCTCCACTCAAAAAGATTTTTTTTTTCATATATCTGAAGCTGGAAAGGGGAAAGGAAAAAACTAAATTCTTAGTTTCATGGGGGCAATCCAAAGAAACTGGTAACAGCATGTCCCAATCATCTCCTCATGCTCCTGTCAGGTTATTGTGTTCTCTACTCGATTGACTGTCAGAGGCCTGGCACGACTTCTGCACTCCATGACTTGCTACTACAGAGCTAGCAATTTTTGAGTTCTCTCTTCTGTGGACAAGAAAAAGTGTTTGCTTAAGCTTCAATTAATAATTTCAGCTTGACAAGAAAAAGAAGTAAATCTTACAAAGATGCAAAGATTTGTTAGAAATGTTTTCCAGTCTTCTGTTGTATACCGTTCATTAAATGTTCAGGTAGAAAGAATGAATAGCAGGGATAGGTAATAGCTGATTTTATTACACTATTTAGGACTGAGCTTAATTGATCCGCTTAAGCGTCCCTATTGACCAATGTTGGTACGTTTTCTTTTTACATCTCAGTAAAGATTCAATAAATAAAACCAGGCCAACATTAATGTATACCATAAGTGGGTGGAAGTTGGCAGGATTGCAGGGTGTTTCACTGAAGCAGTAGCTTTTTATTTTTATTTTCTATTTTTTTTAAGGTGTTGAAAGGGTAGGGAAATGTATACGATATGAATATATACATAGTATTGGATGTCGATATTGGCAAAAAATCTAAATATCTACACTTCAAAAATTGAAATCTAATCATTGCCTAATCAAATCATATTAACATCTAACGTCATTTTTTTTTTAAATAAGTGGATATTTTTTATTGAATTGAGGAGGTAAGTGAGACACTTTCCCAATGAAACAAGACAATTTACGTTTAGAATACGAAAAAACTATTGCATTGTCTTATTTCAAGTATATATTATCTAATTATATTGTCAAATAATCTTATTTACCTGCTCAAATTAAGGCTAAACACACTTTAAGAAAATTTTACTTATTTCTAGATCATTGCAGTGTAGGCATTAGTAGATTGGATTATGGCACACTAAAATGAATTGAACTGAATGATATAAAGTAAAAAATTGTTTAACTGGACTAAGGGTTCGGTTAGAACAACTTCAGCTTCACAGTTTAAGAAACAAAGAAATCTTTTTAAAACACAAACCTGAAGGACTGAAAACAACAGTCAGATTATAACAGGGACTAAAGGCATGTATTTCATTAGGAAATAATAAACTTTAACAGACTGCTCAAACAAATGGCAGCCCACACACTCTGCAGCCCTGTTTTTTTTTTTTTTTTTTTTTGTATAGGGTTGCTTTTAGAGAGTGTTTAGAGTGACCAGGGGTTGTTTTGCACATCTATTTAGTAAATCCACAAGGTATTCATGGGGTCTCAGTCTGAACTTTCAGCAGATCAAAGAATAAACTGCACTGTGGTTCTTGCACGATATTTCCAAGAAATGTAGGCCTACATCAAGACTTTATCGACTCATCTCAGATACATTAATAATAATGCATTTCACATATGTTAATTACCACATATAAAAAACATATTTCAAAGAAAATATACCTAAAATGTATTCTTGCCATATTTCTGTAAGATTGAAAACAAGGATCTGCCTGCTAACAACACCATGCTGATGCAGTATACAGAAAAACCAATCACTGCATTTATCCTAAACTCCTTTTTATTCTGGTTTAATCAAATTGTTTCCAACCCTCGTATTCATAGTCCAATATAGGAATCAAAATCAACTATACAGTAATTACCAAAGTTAGAGTGCAAAACCCAGGACTTTATCTTCTGTTTCCCATTGATCACATAAGAATCAACAACACAAACAAGCGCACTATCCTGAAATCAATTTAAAAGGAAATAAAAGCACAAAATAAAAAAAGCAAAGGTAACAAATATTACCCCAAGATCATATGATGGCCAAAATGTTCATAAAAAAAAGACATTTGACTGGACAGTTACCCAGCAGTCAGTCCTGTATACCCTCAGTAAGAGAATATGCACAAAGGGTTTTTGATTAAAAGCAGAAAATACGTTTTGCTTTATTCTACTGCTAATCTACACCTAAAATTCCCAGGATGTTTAACTTTTGTTGAAACACCCTGCTTAATACGTATAATCAGTAACCAGATAGAAAGAAAAAATTACTTAGAGGAGATAAAAAATGACATTGACATTGACTTTTCGTTCTTATAAACTGTTTAAATGAAAGTCTTTTAATTCTGTCCACAAGTCCCAGACATTATTTTGACATTTTACAGATGTTTTCCTGGATTTCAGTATAACCTCCGTGGTCTTACTGCTCGGGATGAGGTTGTTCATGGAGCACCGCTCTGGCAGCTCCTGGACCTCTTCTTTGTAGTCGGACTCCTTGTTGTTAGATACGAAATTTCTGCAAACTTTAAAACCATGTTTGCTTTGTGCATAACATAGCAGTCCTGATGAAAGACAGCTAAGAAGGCAAAGCTGAGAGCACAGCCCTGTGGAGCGCAGGTTTTGAGCATAACTGAACGGTAGAGTTGAGTTGCCTTCTCCTAAAATCTACACTCTATAATTAACAAAATGACTTTGTTTTACAAATTAATTCGTTTAAGGAATACTTTTTAACGAAATGTTATTTTTTCCACTTTCAGCTTTTAAGAAGGAAAGTTTGACATTAAAGTCAGTTTTTATTGCTAAAAGACAAACTACAATTGGAGCCCTGTCACTGTGTCGATGCCATCTGCTGATAATTCAAGTGTGCAGAGAATATGTAAATCACAAAGTGATTCTGAGAGGAGCCAATGTTTCAAGTAATTGTAGAGGGGTACTGCCTACATGTATTGCTTGCTGCTATTGCCTAGCTGAGTGACAGTTGTTCACCGACCGACTGTAAACTGTCTAACCCTGAAATGCTAAGCTGGTAAGCTCGCCTCTTATTCCCACTTCTTCCCATTTGTTTCATTTCAGTGTTCTTCTTCTCCCTATAATGTCTCCTACACCCACTTGCTTTTTCTCTTTCCTCTCCGTTTTCATTGTCATTCTCGCTCTCGGTCCCCCTAGCAGCTTAAAACCTTCTCCATATCCACCCACACCTTCTCAATCAAATTAGCATATCAATTCAGACAGGGGATTTCTTTTAAAGCAGCAACAGCAGGAGCAGCAGCCTAGCTTGCCTGGATACCAAACAACACACATGCCTGACTACTTGCTGCTTTTCTCAGGTTTTATTTTATGCAATGCCTGACTTTATCCTCATCTCATCCTTTTTACATCTTACCCACCTTTTATATTTATATTTCGTCTAAAGCCAAGCTCAACAAATTCTCTACAATGTTTGATGTTTTACATTTGGTTATGGAAGATCAAAGCTATTGTCAATTCTTAAAGCCTCATAACTCTCCTTTTTCAAAATAAAATTATAAAAAAGTAATTGTGTGATATTTTGTTTTAGGAAATTAAATTTTGGTAGCATATTTATCAATACTGTCAAATATTCCAATTTTAGTGTCTGTTTAAGGTGCCTTTTGAAACTTTACTTGACTAGTAAAGCAAGAGGCTGTTTCTTAATTCAGCAGCATTCCTGATCCATTCTGATTTATTCTGCCTTTTTTTGTTTTTGTTTTTTTACTTCAGGGAAGATTATACAACTGTTTAGCCTTTTCTTAATCCTTAAAAACACCCCACATAAGAGTATCAGCAAGCACAGCTGTAGTGACCTGCTTAGATTGTGAGCAAAAAAAAAAAAAAAAAGAAAATTTTGTCAAAACAAACCATTAAAATTTCTCATTAAAATGAGATTTTACTCCAAAGCTGAGAATTTTGATTAAACAAACCCTATAAAAATGTTTTCCTCCTTTTATATTTGGCCTCATAAAACCTTTCCCTTCAACTTTAATCAGTTTTTTTCTATTCGAATTGCTCAGACTCAGATAAGAGCCACAAATCTCTAACCCCTGCATTTCTAAATTAAAAAAAGCCCTAACTGAAACTTTTGAGCCTCATCTAGTTTCTTATTATCATTTAGCTCCAAAGAGACCAACATTAATAGTCTTGAAGAGGAAACCGGTACAGGCATTACAAGGATTTCTAAAAAAAAAAAACTAAAGGTTTTTAAAAGTCTTTAACAAATGCCTGCAGTTCTTTTTTGATAATTACTTAGCATCAAGAACAGAAATAAGACTTTTGCTTGTTTTTCAAGTTAAAAAAGTAAAATTTATTTCAATGTAAAACATTTTGTTGAGATAAATTGGACATTGTTTTGTGTCATAGATGATATGGTTTTGGCATTTAAGAACATCCATCTGTTGTTCTTGACTTACATCTATCCTTCGTTTTGTCATCTATATATATTTTCAGAATATGAAACATAGAGAATGGCAATGTGTTATGTATACAAAACACCTTGTGCAGGGAGCAGAAAGTAAACCTCACCTTATCCTTGGATATGTCAGATGGTGTTTCTTTTTGCATCATGCAGCTGATGTAACAATGCTTTACTGTTATGATGTTACACTGCCTTTAGTCTCACCATGACAGAGTTGCAGCTATCAGCACAGGTGTGACAGGAAATCTGTAAATAATTGCTTTCGGTGACATTCACATCATAATGATGGTGTATATTTCCACAGATTGTCTGCGTTCACCGTTTCCCTTCACTGCAGCCTGTGAAGGATGACAGGAAAATGGCTTTGTCTTTTGTTGGACAGGTCTGCCATGAAGTGTGTGAGAGAGAAAATGAAAGAAAGAGAAAAAGTTGTTTAGAAGACAGCATCAGTTAAAGTGCCGCTTTCTGCTCCGTCTATCCTTCCCATCTTGAAAGTTCCTTTTTCATTTATTTCATTGCTTGAAAGTTCCTTTTTCATTTATTTCATTGCTTCCTTTTTTCCTCACTCTGTCAGTTTTCCTCTCTCTCTACCTATCTTACACACTTTCCTCTTTCTCACCCTTCTTGCCTCTGTCTGCTGCCGTCAGAGATTTCTTCCTCCCTGGCCTGGAATATGAATATTTTAGAGCTAAGAAGCTTACAGGAACAATGAAATGGCCCCAAAGTTAAATAGTCACAGAAGAGGGACCTCTCTGAGTGATGAGCACACCGGTGGTTAATGGGCGTGCCCCTCCTTTTTTCTTGTTCAAACAGTTTTTTCTTATGTGTTTAATATTTGTCAGTAAGTACAACTTAAACTACTCAACCTAGTCAACAGCCTGGTGTTTCTTTTATTTGATATCTGTACAAATCTTGACCACTAACAGCAGCAAGACTAAACAAAAATACTCCCAATATCTATCTAATTTCCATCAAGCTATATTCCAGTTGGGAATGCGAGGGGTGATGGTGCCTATCTCAAGCTGTCTACGGGCGAGAGGCGGGGTACACCCTGGACAGGTCGGCAGTCCATCGCAGATAAACTGGATTATTGATGGAATGCAAAGGTGGACTTTTCAATCCCCTTGTAATATACCCATTATAGTAATACTCAGTAACAAGTGAGTAACACTGTCATGATCTTGGCACTGGTGACTGGCCTGATTACTCATTTCATTCACCTGCCTATCTCCGCCCAGTTCTCATAATCCCTCATCTGATCCACTTGCTTTGGCCTCTATTTAACCAGCCTTCAACCAGTCATCAATGCCAGATTATTGGAGCCTTTGGTGAGAACTCTCTAGCATACCTGTGTTTTATGATTGACTGATCCTGACCCGTTCCGCCTCTGGACCTCTCCTTGGACACCTGCTGGATTTTTGCTTATCTATTCAATTCAATTTCAATTCAGTTTATTTATATAGCGCCAAATTCACAACACATGTCATCTCAAGGCACTTTACAGTTCAACCAGATCATACAGTCAAATTGATACAAAGTTTTCTATCTAAGGAAAACCAGTTGATTGCATTGACTCATTGACTCAAATACAATCCCTCACACTAAGCATGCTTGCAGCGACAGTGGAGAGGAAAAACTCCCTTTTAACAGGAAGAAACCTCCAGCAGAACCAGGCTCAGTGTGAGCGGCCATCTGCCGAGGCCGACTGGGGTTCAAGGAGACAGAAGCAGAGATACAAAAAGCAGCTGTAAAAGGCGGCCCCGTCCAGGAAACACACAGCCAGGCAAACAAGCTCCAAGGCAGCTCCCATGCCAGAGGACGAAGAGAGCACATCCACCCAGTCACAGGACCACACTGGAAAACAGGCCGATCTCCAACATCTACAAACAAGGGTGTTGATGGAAGCAGCACAGCTGATGTTTCTTTCCTGGATGACGTCACAGCCAAACAGGAACAGACGAGGCAAAGCTACTCTGAGGAAAAGCAGAGAGAGCAGAACGTTAGAGATTGAACTAACAGATTCTGCAGAATAGGAGAACAGAGAGAGAATGAAGCAGAAAGATGAAATGGGGGTCCCTATGTCCTCCAAAAGTCTAAGCCTATAGCAGCATAACTTTAAAGACAGCTCAGGATAACCTGAGCCACCCTATCTATAAGCTTTATCAAAAAGGAAAGTTTTAAGCCTAGTCTTAAAAGTAGACAGAGTGTCTGCCTCACGGACTAAAACTGGTAGTTGGTTCCACAGGAGAGGAGCCTGATAACTAAAAGATCTGCCTCCCATTCTACTTTTAGAAATTCTAGGAACCACTAGTAAACCTGCAGATTGAGAGCGAAGTGCTCTGTTAGGAACATAAGGAACAATCAGATCTCTGATATAAGATGGAGCTTGGCCATTTAAGGCTTTATATGTGAGAAGGAGGATTTTAAATTCAATTCTTGATTTAACAGGAAGCCAATGACGAGAAGCCAGGATAGGAGAGATATGATCTCTCTTTTTAATTTTCATCAGAACTCTGGCTGCAGCATTTTGGATCAGCTGAAGGCTTTTAACTACAGTTTGTGGACTTCCTGATAGTAAAGAATTACAATAGTCCAGCCTTGAAGTAACAAATGCATGGACTAGTTTCTCAGCATCACCCCTGGACAGGAGATTTCTAATTTTTGCAATATTCCTCAGATGAAAGAAGGAAATTCTAGAAACCTCTTTGATCTGGGATTTAAATGACAGGTCCTGATCAAAAATAACACCAAGATTTTTTACTTTATTATCTGAAATCAGTTTAATCCCATCCAAATGAAGTGACTGGCTAATCAGCTTCTTTTTCAGAGACTCTGGTCCAAAGACTATAACTTCTGTTTTGTCTGCATTCAGAAGCAGAAAGTTAAGAGTCATCCAGGTTTTTATGTCTTCAAGACATGCCTGTAATCTATGTAATGGGTTAGCTTCATCTGGATTTATAGACAGATATAGCTGGGTATCATCAGCATAACAGTGGAAATAAATCCCATGCTGTCTAATAACTCTACCAATTGGGAGCATGTATAAAGTAAAGAGAATTGGTCCTAGCACTGATCCCTGTGGTACTCCACAGGTAACCTTTAAGCGTGTTGAAGATCTATCATTAACATAAACAAACTGAATTCGATCAGATAGATAAGATTTAAACCAGTCTAGTGCTGTTCCTTTAATTCCAACAAAATATTCAAGTCTTTCTAAAAGAATATTATGGTCAACTGTATCAAATGCAGCACTAAGATCCAACAGGACGAGCACAGATACGAGTCCATTATCTGAGGCCATGAGAATATCATTAGTGACTTTCACCAGAGCTGTTTCAGTGCTATGATGAGCTCTAAAGCCAGACTGAAACTCTTCAAAAAGTTCATTATGGTGTAAGTGGTCGCAAACTTGTTTGGCAACTACTTTCTCAAGAATTTTGGATAAGAAAGGAAGATTGGATATAGGTTTATAATTAACCAAGTCATCTGGGTCAAGAGACGGTTTCTTAAGCAGAGGTTTAATTACAGCAACCTTAAAAGCTTTAGGTACATATCCCTGTAACAGAGATAGATTAATCACATCTAAAATGGAGGAGGAGATCAAAGGGAATACCTCCTTAAATAACCTGGTTGGAACTGGATCTAACATACAAGTTGAAGGCTTAGATGAAGACAATAATTTTGCTAATTCAGAAAGTTCAACTGGATCAAAGCAGTCTAAACCCGGTTCAGATTCCATGACTACCTCAGGTACAATCGCGGATAGAGGAGTGCTTATGATCTTATTTTTAATAAGATCAATCTTATTTATAAAGAATCCCATAAAATCATTGCTGCTAAGAGCAGGTGGAATGGACGGTTCAACAGAGCTTTGGCTCTGGGTGAGTTTGGCAACTGTATTAAAAAGAAATCTAGGATTATTCTTATTCTCCTCTATTAATGAGGAGAAGTATGCTGCTCTTGCTTTACAAAGGGTCCTCTTATACAGCAGTAAACCATTTTTCCAGACTAGGAAGGACTCCCGCAGGCCTGTGGAGCGATATTTTCTCTCCAGTTTCCTAGCATTTTGCTTCAAAGTACGCAGCTCTGCATTAAACCAAGGAGCAAGCTTTCTATTTTCAACGGTTTTCATTTTCAAGGGAGCTGCGTTGTCTAAGGCAGTACGCAGAGAACTAGCAACCCCATCAACAAAATCATCAACCTGTGAAGGGGAATAAGCTATGCTTTTGCACTCTGCAGCACTGCTCAGCGACACAGAGGAGAGAGAAAGTGAAGCATCTATGGACCAAAGTTGGAACTGCCTCCAAAAACGTTCTGGATTTCCCTTCAGTACCTCTTTAGACCTCTGATCCCCTGGCTCTGACCAACAAGCACCTCTTTGACACCAGCTTTGGCTTTGTCTTCTGGATTATCCTGCTTACCTTTGTTTGCTTGGTTCTGATGTCCTGCCTGTTCTCCAACCTCCAAGACATCAGTGTCTGGGAGTCTGTGGGAGGTGCCTGCCAAGTCTCGTTGGCAGCCTACCGGCTTGAGCCAAACTCATCCTCAGGGCACAGACTGAACTATAAGACCAGGGTAGTGACTCACATGTTCATTATCATCCTCTGCCAGATAGATGTGTTTACAAACCGGTTGTCTCCTCCTGCAGAGGTTCCTGCCATAGACGCAGACTATGTTTTTTGCAGTTCCATCTTAAACAAACATTTTATTAAACTTGTCTCTCTGCCTCAAATACTGGGTCCTTTTGTTCTGAGCCTCAAAATTACCAGACATGTAACAATGACTTTCAGGTTAAGTTCTTCTGAAAACAACTGGTGACAACATACTGTCACAAAATTAAATGGTCTCCCATGGCGTCACTATTAAAAAAACAAGGCCACATTTACCCCACTAGATGAAATTCCACAGAACCAGAAACATGTCTGATCAGGTAAGTGCCATATCTGTTTTTTTGAAAAATGACGAAAAAGGTTATTGATGAGTTCAGCCAAAATTATTGTGTTTGGTTCATCTCTAATACTGATTGAAGTGAAAAAACTGGGAGGACTGAAATTGTGTATTACCAACAAAGCTTCTTTTAATTTACCAATTCAGCTGCTAGGTTGTGTGGGTGGAAGAAAGAACAGTGAGGATAAAATAGTAACAAAAGTGCTTTAAAGAGAAACAAAAGATACACTAGAGAGAGAGTAAACTATATTTTTAGAAAATTTCAGAAAAAGGTTATTATTTTTTTCAATTGGGATGAATTAATGAGTGAAATTTATCTAAAAAGCTCCCATTAGAGACAAAAAAGGCTGAAGACAAGAGATTGGTTTGACCAACTCACAACTAGGGTCCAATAGCCCTGCTATAATTTCATCATGATCAAATTACAGTTAATAACATGGGTTGTAAGGTATTAAAATTATATAAGACTTAACTTCAGTCTAAAAACTATAGCGATCTCCTGCCTGTTTCATATATTCTCAAAGTTGGAGAAGTGACCCAACCATTCAGGGATCCAAATAAGAGACAGTGAGCAATTTGACCCTCTGCATCTCTAAAGAGCAAGTGGCACTGCTAGAGCCTTTGGCTGGTGAAGAGGCTTCATTATCCTAATTATCCACGCTATTTATCCACACCTGTGTATGAATGGAAGCTGGTCATGGAGAGGTGAGCAGGAAGATCCAAACTCTTGTTTTTGCAGACTCTGTGCTTGTTTTTGCAGTAAAGATTCTTCCCTTTCTAAACCTCCCATTACACCCATTTTAATATCTCTACATCTATACCAATACATCTTAGTGTTCATTTTGTAAATGTATGTCTACTTTAAAAGCCCAGAGTGGTTAAGCTCCTGCCTTAAATTACCAGTCTTATAACCGTATTCCTCTTCCTCAGGCCAAAAACTGTTAACCTTTCCTCAAACTAATTTCAGGATTTTTTCTTTTTCTTTTATTCTGCGTTGTTTAATGCATTTTTTTGTTTCTTTTTTAATGCGAAGACTTTGTGGGGTTTTTTGAAACATTTTTTATCACAGTGCATAGTCAAAGAAAATGTAGCCATCAGAAACTCAGTGCACAGACATCCTAAAGGTTTGAATATGGTCATTTACAATACTAGTATAGGTTTTGGCACTACACAAATGCTTAGTCGTTTCAGTAATGCAGGTGAGCCTCTGTTAATATTAGCAAAGTCTTTGTTTTTTTGGTCTTAGCTCACAAATGCGGCATCTGTTGTGGTCCTTTGCTGCTGTAGCCAATTTATTTCAAGGTTTGAGGTGTTGCTGGGTTCAAAGATGTTATTCTGTCGACCCTGGATGTAATTTGAGCAACTGTTGCCTTTTTATGATCTCAAAGAAGTTTGGCCCTTCTCCTCTGACCTCTGACATTAGCAAGGCTTTTTGGTCCACAAAACAGCACTCAGGATATTTTCGCTTTAAAAAAAACAAAACAGAGATTTCTGTGAAAATCCCATAAGAGCAGCAGTTTCTGAAATAGTCTAGCCGGTCTGTGTGGCACGAATAAACATGCAACCTCCATCTGTAATAACCGATTAAATGCATTTATTTTTTATTTCCTGTTCTTTTGGTCCATCATGGTTTAAAGGTTTTAACTTCAAATTTTCCAATATACCCCTCCTCTGCTTAGAATTAATTTCAACACATGCATATACATTTTTAATCAAGATTATAATAACATGGTATTTCATTTGAACCATGCCAACTTGTGCCTAACAATATGGCTACTCATTTTACTGCTGCCCCCGATTCTCTGCCTTATCAGAGGAGTAAATCAAATGTGAGCTCAGAATCTGAACTGCAAAATAGTGTAACTATGTTAAAGCACCAAATCTGTGGATTCATTTTAAATTAGAACACAGTGAAAATAAGCACACATTTATGAATAAACCATGTTCATAAAAAAAAAAAAAACTCAGAGATTACAGAGGAGGGTTAATGATAGGTATAGAAGCTAATTTCCAGACAGGCTCGCCTCCGTTCACAGCTTTTATTATGGAAAAACTAAATGGGCTTAAGAGCCACATAAAGAATAAAAGTAGCAGCTTCGGTTTGTAGACTCGTCGGAAAAAAACCTGACATGAGGTTCGAGGTGCAGGTCTCAGCCACTCAACCATCATATATGGCTCCACAGTGGGCAGAATTCATCAGATGACCTATTATCAGGAAACTATTCTAAATTACTCTATGATTAATATACTAATTGCATTTTTATAGCTTTAAAGAGCTATATGATAGTCCTACGTGACTCAAAGTAATGTGTATAATCATCAATGACACATTTTAAAGAATATTCAGATGCGAGTAACAATAATCTGGAGGAGGAACACAAAGAATATATGAATTTCAAGATTTATTATGCTTTCCAACAAAAGAAAGTGATGGATGACAACTGATAAACTGTGATTTTGGCTCAAAAAGGTACCTTCCATGCAGCCTGCTTCTGTTTGTTTTTTGGCTGGGTGTCTGCTTGCCAATCTCGGCTATGCTCTGTTAATTAGAGTGAGCAGATGTGCCTAACTGTCTCCTGATCACCTTCCTTCTTGTTTTTCTGCCAATTTAAACCTCCCTATCACAGTCATTCTCCACCAGACTGTCTCCTTGCCTGCATTAGGTTTGTTCAAGTGCTTGTTTCCCTTCTTGTGTTCCTGCACTCATCCTGCCCTCACTGGATTCTCATCAGCTTCTGACTCTGGTCATTACAAGGTCTGCCTCTGTCTGCCATCAGCCCATTCAGCCTGTCCTGAGCTTAGTCATCTGTCTTCTGTTCTCTGAAGCCAGCTACAAGCCTGTCACAAGTCTTTCCAACCTTTCACCAGCCAGTTTGCCAACAACTTCAGTTCATGCCATCATCCTAAGAAATTTTCAATAAAGCAAAACAATGTCCGGCTGCAGGTCGAGTTCTCAGTCAATATTGTCAATTATTGCTTAACAATATGGACTAATAAAAATAAGAACAAGGGAAACAATTTAAAATGCAACCACTAACCATATTTAAACATACGCTTTAAAAAGATGTGAGCATTACCACAGACCTTGCTTATTTTGGCTATGAGAGGTCAAGAGGCCAAAGCGTTCCACAATTTATATCCTCCAGAATACAATGTGGGTCTGTAACAGAGTTCAGTGGACTTATCAAAAAATTTAATCGAAAGTATTCTTTGATGATATTGTCCCAGTGTCTATTGTGATTTATTCTGATACTGATTTATTACTAAGCCCCACTAAAAACACACAAAAAATGCTTAAATAAATTAATGTGGCAGCTTGTTTTCCTCTATTCTAAATTTGTATCGGTACATCATTAAACCTTAATTGTGTTAGTGGTAATATGAAAAGTATAAGATTGCTATATCATATAAAACTGGTGACCTTAAGGGGCCTTGTCATGTAATGTGACTGTAGAACCTCCCCAAACCCCCCCCCCAAAAATTATATTCATCTTCAAATTAAACAACATACACCAAGCATTCGCCCTGATAGTTTTTACCTTGCACTTTTAGTGCATTTAAAGATTTTTTGCATCAGCAGACGTACACATGCGTCTTCTGCATGTGGCTTATATTACCGAAATGGAAACCTGGGGTAAGGAATACCATTGTTTTTATTTGGTATACTTATGCATCCATCAACTTGCTTACACATCTTTAAAAGACATAGATTATCCATTGCGATGTAATAAATCAATCCAAAGGCCTTGGTACCCAGGGAGAGTTCAGAGTTGTGTGTAGCGGTGTAGAAATTCATATAATCATATTACATTTTAGGCTTGTTTTAATATGTGAGGTTCTGGTTTATAAAAATCTATTGAATGTGGTAGTAAAAGTGCTATAAAATTATTTTTAAAGATGGGTGCATTGATTATTGCACTATTGCACAGATATGAATCTTACTTTGTTGCATCTTTATAAGAATTTTCCTTTATTGAAAAATTGTACCCTGCTGTTTTCAACATTAGCTAAAAAACATGCTAAATAGCGGTTAGTAATAATTTTGTAGACACTGGGATTTTCCTTTACAGTGATAATTCATATTCAAAAATACTTTGTTGATCCCAAAAAAATACAATCAATGAAAAACACCTTCACTTATTTAGACTGCCCTGATAAAGTGGCAAAAGCAACCCATGGGTGTAACAAGGCTCTCGCCCAATGAACACAACAGATCAGCACAAGTCACCTCCAGGGACTCTACAAGGCTAAGCATGGATATACTGTACAAGAGATGAATGGATATCAGTAAAACAGAGAGATCAGCATAACTTAAAGAAGCTAAAAAATATTTAAAAGGTTGTTGAAAAAAACAATCCGGTGATGAAAATCAAAGAGCTTTTAGCAAATAGTTCTTTTTACCATTGGAAGCTGTCTTTTTTTTTTTTTTAAGTGAGTTGCCTGTCCGTGGTTTGTGAAATCACTGTGTAGGCTGAGGTAGAAAGTAGTAATAACTCTACAGATGGAAACTGTCATCTCAAGAGGAGCGTGTCAGTGCGAGAGAGAGCGAGAAAGTAAGAAAATGTGAGGGAGGGAAAGCAGGTAAAATCATGTCCCACGTGGGTTTTGCATAAGCCAATTACCAAGGTAGTTTTAGATAATAAGTTGCTATCTCATCTTAAAACCACTGAACAAATCCCAGGATTCCTTCTCATATAATCTAGGAAACAAATTCTGACCTTGACAATATCTTCTTCCACAAACTAATCAATTTAAACCACACTGGCGAGGCCAATGATGTCTAAATAGATGATTTTCTTTCTTTTTTTGCCCATCTGGAGCAGTGTCCTTACTGTCACCATGACAATGAGAGTGTGAGTTGGTGAGAGACAGAGTGAGTCGCTCCTCACACATTAGATATTAGCTCCCCCGTATTGAGCCTGAGTCATCTACTGCAAGAAACAGTTGCGGCATCATTAGCAGGCGGCTCTCATCCTACCCCCCCCCCCTCCATAGCAAATTTTAACTGGCACTGAGTTTTCAACAATTAATCATTGCCGCCCTGCTGCCGAAAACACACGATTCAAAACCCCAAATTATGAAGTCAAATGCACCCATGCTGTGGCCAGGCTGTTCCCCGTCCAGTTTCAGAACATTTGCTCTTGACCAACACTGTGATACACAGAATATCTAAAGCAACACTGCAGTAGAGAACGGCTGAGTTGGTTCCAGAAAAAGAAACTTCTAATGGTGGGTCCCAATCATGTGTGCTGAATTTATCTTTTTAAAATGAAAGGGGCTATAAGGTTCAAAAACTGATCTGGTTTTTTTTTGGGAAAGAATTATTCTGTTTTGTACTTTGTCTGATATCTACTGTAATCCAACAGAGAAAAAAAGCAATTATTTTTGTTGCCGTTGTTTTATTTTATTTAATTTTATTCAGCAGGTTCAACATATAAACACAGGATAGAGCTTCCTGAGAAGAGAAAACCTCATAGAGAAGAAAGCCTGTCCCATTGGGGGTCTGTTTCTACATGAAACTCTCTACCTCTTTACTACTCCCAACTTGGTTTACCACATATCTTTGGTGATGAAACCTGTAAAATCCCGTCTGCACCAGCACTGCTCCCAGATCCTTTACACGTAGAAGCTATACTGCAGATGTGCAAAACACAAATCCACAAATACAAATGGAGGTTCTGAAAAGTACCAGAATAAGATAATTTATGGTGTCATTGGAAGAAGCAAAGGATTTTCCATCCACCCTTCCATTTTTCATCACGTTTAACTCTACTGGGGTCACAAGGGGTGCTGGTGCCTATCTCCAGCTGTCAATGGGCAAGAAGCGAGGTACAACCTTGACAGGTCACCAGTCCATCACAGGGCAACACAGAAACAAACAACCATACACACACACACTCATACCTAAGGAGGATTTAGAAAAGCCAGTTAACCTAACAGTCGTGTTTTTGGACTGTGGGACAAAGCCGGAGTACCCGAAGAGAACCCATGCATGCACAGGGAGAACATGCAAACTCCCTGCAGAAAGACCCCGTGCTGGGAATCGAACCCTTCTTGATTGCTTGATTAACTTTACTGATCTCACAGTGGAGAACTTTAAAATAAGGCAGCACTGCTACACGCTTAGCTACCGTGCAGCCGCAAAGGATTTTATGGAAAGTAAATGTTTATGACAAACAGAAAACAATTAACAACAAAATACCAGAAACTGATCATAGACTTGACAACTGTGTTTTGATTTACAGCATCCAGAGTGCTGTATATCCACTTGGTTGGACTATGTGGTGAAAAAAAGCTGAATGTATTAACAAGATGTGAAAATGTTGCCCTGCAGCTAACATTATTTCACAGCCATTTAAGTGGATTGCATCAGGACAAAGTTAAACCACATTTTTTTAAATAATCAAAGCACATGGCTCTGGAGCTTACTAAAGCTGAAGACATACAAGAATATATTTTATTTTATTTTAAGCTTCAAAACTAGAAAAGTCTTGAAAGCTTACAAACAATAATGGTGCCTCTGAAGACAAAAAAAAAAACAAGCCCATTAAGCAAGAAGCCATTTCCCACATTCATAAATTATTTTTTTAAACTAAATTAAACCTATGAATGCTTTAATTCATGTGGAATAGCTAGATAGAATTTTTTTTAAATAATATTTTGGGATTCAAGTTCACAAGGAAAGGAAGAGGTTAGAAGTTTTGTTTATGTGATAAATATTTGATCTTATCAGATTTCATTTGAACCTACATTTCATGCCCTTAAAGTCTGTCTTTCTGCTGCCTTTGATGTTTGGGGAACTGACTGAAGTTAAATTTAGTGCTCCTGACATTACCTGCAATTTCACTATAACCCAGGAAGTAAAGATATGTGAGAGCTCATGTTTAACTTGTTCTGGAGGAATCCTACTGAGTCTCTCAGATTAAAATAGATCCAGTGTCAATTACATCGATTGTCCAGTTTTAACCAGAAGCATCTCTGCCTGGCATCCCGTTGAAAATTTCACAAGGGGATAAAGTTTTTTAAACTAAGTTGACAATATTAGTTAGGCTTGATATCTTGTTTAATACCAGTTTGACATTTGTACAGTGGGGGGGAGGAAATCCCTGTATTAAAGGAGATAAAAACTTTCATCATGACCCAAAAAATGTTCCCCTGCCGTGGGACTGACAACTAGGAGGCTTATTTATTTCTGCATATTGCAATTAATTCTATATGATTATGGTAACAAAAACACACAATTTCAATATTAAAATGGCGCACTTTACCTCATTAATAAACCTCCTATCATGTAGAAATCATTATTTATACCTGCAAGGACTTTTGGGGCCAGCTGGATGCAAAACTCGATGCAAACTTCTCCAGGACACATATAAGGGCACAGAAGCGCATGTACTTCTTGCAGAGGATGAAGGGAGCCCACCTGCCCCCACCCATCCTCACCACTTTCTACAGAAGCACCATAGAGAGCATTCTGACCAGCTGTCTCACTGTGTGGTGTGGAGGCTGCAGCACCTCAGACTGGAAGAAGGTGATAAGAGTGGTGAGAGCAGCAGAGAAGATCACTGGGGCTCCTCTTCCCTCCAGAAAAGACATTTGATCTCAGCGCTGCGTGTCCCGAGCCCGTAACATCATAAATGACCTCTCACACCCCCACCATGGACTGTTCTCCCTGCTGCTCTCGGGGAAGAGACTTCGAAGTATTGGATGCAGGTTCAGAAGATTCCATAACAGTTTCCTCCCAACTGCCATTAGACTGCTAAATGTTGTGCAAAATTGGTTATTTTATTTATAAAAAATAAACATTTAATATACAGTCATATGTTTATATTACTATTTTTTTAATGTTTTTATTACTGTTTTCAAGGCTGGACTTGGATGAAATTGTCTAGAGCTATTCTAAATGAAATTTTTTGTTTACACCCATGTATACATAATGACAAATAAATCTGTCTAAGTCTAAGTTATTTACAATAAATGCCATCAAAAGAGCGTGGGATGATGCCGAGGTTGATGTTCTCATTTAAATTTGGGCAGAGGAGGCTATCCAGGTACATGGGTTCCTGAATGTTATGGGGGCCGCCACTTCTGTTTGCGTAATTTCTCCTTGACAGCTGTAGTATTGGGGACCACTAATAGGAGGCAAGGAACCCTGCTAGCGTGATGTGTAAATGGTCGTAAGAACCAAGCTGGGCACAGATCGGTTTCAAAAGGCTAGTGTAAATGGGGCATATGTCTAAAACTACCTCCTCTGTTGAGTGTTGGTTTTTCCAGGTTTTTCCTCTTGGATGAGAGGCCAAACATCTTCTAGAAAACTTAGCATTTCAAGCTTAAAAATCAAATAGTATTTATGGTATGGATGTGAGTGGTCTCATCATCTGAGTGTCCCAAGATAAAATGTCACTTAGGGCCTGATGGAGGCTCGGTCTGTCAGTTGCACTTCACCAGAAAAAAATAAATACAAAAAACACACATTTAAAACTACTGCTAAATTTTGAGGATGTTTTTTTCCATAGTTTTGTTTAATTCTAACATCACTGTAACTAAAATAGTTGATGTCCTCTGTTTTTTGTAGAAGTAGGAATAATGAATTATAAAATATCGCAAATATTCCTCTTTTTCTTTTAGATTTTAAGTGAATACTTTAATACTGCAGTATTCCTCTTAGAGGGATCGTACTGTTTAATGTCAAACAGGCTTATTGAATCTCTAAAACCAGCATGCCTAAATTAAGCATAGATTACAACCATAATTTTCAAGTTATCAAATCAAGACCTCAAAAGATCTTCCTCTAAAGAAGGTTCAGGAACTCTAAATAATATAACTTACCCCATCATAGACAGTTGCATAAAGGGTTTAAAAGTGCATAAATGGATTTTTCCCTATCTGCAGTGAATCCTCAGTCTTGTCCAGTTTATAGGAACTATGATAATTTGTCATTACAAAGACCTACATCCCATGAATATGTGATGTGAGCTATGCCATTAGGGCCGCATCGGTTACAGCGGTGACCAGCCGGCAGCCAAACTGTCCTCTGAGAACAATGTGTGGGATGCCTCCTATTTCAAAATGCTCAACCTCCTTTGTATTTTTCATAGTGGTACGTCCACAGGGGCAGTCCCACTTTAAGTGATTTTTGTTCTTTCAGTACAACTGAAAACTTCCTGGAGCTTCGTTGCCAAACTCTTTCTCTATTCATTAAATCAGCCTAAGGCGCTTTGTTCTGCCTGCAGCCTGGCACTGGTCCTTGCCTGTTCCCCTCCTTTTTTGCATACACTTCTGATCTATCTGCTTTTTGAGACAAAAGCTACAAGGCTATAAACAACATCTCTGGCCATCTCATGAAGAGAAATATTGGAGCTGAAGGTTAGTGCTTCTGCTCTAAGACATTTAAGGTAATAAAGCCTTTGGCTGTGCTTGAACTAGTGCAGGAGGGCATGCTTTTTCATGCAACCCTGGAGGTGAGTAGTGTCTGTTTTTGACAAGAGGCTAGAGGGTGGAGAGCTTAAGGACCACCGTTTATCTTAGTCATCAAGGTGTGCTAAAAATTGGTGGAAAGTAGCTAAAGTAGTTCACATTACAGACCTGTAAGCTTCCACTGCGGCTGTAAAATATAAGGGAAAGTGGATTGTAAAAGAAGCTGGATTGGTCGGTGGAGTTTAAAAATAGCAATACTTAGAGATTATGTGAAGACTGTCTGAGTTACAGCTAACATGAAGGATTCGTCACATGCTGTGCTGTGCAGTCATTTGCCTCCTCTTTTCAGTTTCATTTTTTTTCTTTCCCCTCATTCCCATTCCTGTCTCATCATCAGTTTAAGCACATACGTTGGTATCAAACACACGCATGGACATTCTCCCCTGCTGCAGGAAAACTGAGTCGACGGGTTAGGTGTCAGCATCACCTCATAGACAGCTTGATGACAATCCAGACGAAGTCACACGTTTAAAGGTCACGCAGATATGGCACACACACCCTTTTTTTTCCTTTCTCAAATTATTTCTGTCACACACACACATTTTAATTAAAAGCTGTAATCAAGCTGACTTCTGCATGTATTAACACTTCTCACAGACGTGCAAATGTCGTCATTCAGCAGAAGTTATAAAGAAGAGGGGAGAAAAGAACTGTGCACACCGAAAAGAGAACATTATTCACACTAACATGTCACTTAGCTCTCAGAGGGAAACTTGTAGTTGACTTTTCATTGTTTGCACTTTGTACTGTATATAGGGGAAGTGTTACATACGCAAGCACAGTAGAACTTGACTGCATACATAAGGATAAAAGCCAGGCTGGCAGAGTTTCAGCAACTTAATCCTTGAAAATAAGGTCAGCTGCTCAAAAGACTGATAGCTCACTTTACATTTTGATGTTAATGTGTATTTTACTTTGAGACACATTTATACAACAGAGGCAGCCAAATTGAAAGAATTTAAATCTTTTACCAAGTTTGAGCTCTATTGGTGCTTCAACAGATCTTGACTAATTGTAGCAGTGGTGCAATAAATCTTTATTTGCACAATCTGAGCTTTAGCATCTGCTCATGCCTTAAAGTGTCTGAGAGTAGCCCAGAATGCAGCCCATTAGTAACAGGCTAGAACTTAGAAAAAAAAACACAAAAGATCGAAAATAATACATGATCACTGTTTATTTGATGTTTGATTTCTGAAGAACCATTTTCTTTTTATCCCTAAAAATCTTTGTAGCAAATGTTCAAATATTATGTCAACAGTTTCTTTTGAAAATACTGCGGGAATACAGTCTTAAGCGAAGCAAATTGCTTCTCTTCGAGGCTTCTGCTCAAACTGTTGTTTTTTTTAGTTTAAAAAAAAACATTGGTTTAAGTTGTCATGTCCGTTAATGTTTTTAACATCTTGTCATACACCTGACACAGATGTACATTGTATTGTATTGTATTGTATGTATGTTTTCAGAATTTTGTTTCTGTTGATGCTGTGTTCATTTGAATTCAGCATTTTGAGTTGATATGTTGCAGGATGAGGTTTCATTGCAATTAGAGCAACAATCAGCTTTGCACATCTATAGAAACATTTTTATAAAAAACACAGCATCAATAAAATAAGCCAAATATTCTTAAACATTATGGAATTTTCTTGTTTTACGAAAAAAATACAAATATTATGAGCCAAAGTTGCGTATCTAAAATTCATAATTCCTAAATGAATATAAATCAAAATGCTGGTTCAGCGGCCTTACTTCTAAAATAGCAGACATTTAGTTATTAATTATGGAATTTCAACCAACAATTGTCATACCTTATGATTGGTTGACAAAGCTACAGATGAGCTGAATTATCCCATAAAGAAAAGGTTAGGTATATGTTCTGAAAATATGCATATTTATTATGTAAAACTTGCTAGTTAAAGGAAGTTTTATTTTTAAACTTAAGTTAAGTTAATGTCCATAGACATTTTTTTTAGACCTTCAAGTAATTCAAAAGATTTTGGGATCCTAAAGGTTTTCTTTTCTTCTAACCACCTTTCCTGTGCCTGTTGAAGAAAAGCATCCCTACAGCATGATGCTTCCACCATCATGTTTCAAACCTTTGTTGTGACTGTATTGGTGTATCACGCAGACTGTCCTGATGTAAAGTAGGTTCGAATCCCACTGCCTCCACTCTGAGCAAGACCCTTAACCCCCAATTGCTCCCCAGGAACCTCACAATGGCAGCCCACTGCTCCCCAAGAGGATGGGTTATATGCAGAGGTAAATTTCTCCAATGTGAGATCAATAAAGTTAAATTATTTATTATTATTATAAAGTACTTTTACTGATTATCCACATTCAGAAGATAAATCTTGCAGCCTACAAGCATAAGCTAAATACACACATTTGTTGCTTATTCTTTCACTCATTTAATAAAAGTTATTCATATATATATATAAAGGAAAAGACAGACAAGTAATAACTACTTGATCGAGTAACTTTATGACGCAAGTTATCCATTTATTTACTGCAGTGCAGTAGACTCCTTTTCATTTGCAGCAGTTGTGGAGACCTCTTTCAAAGTAGCCATATTTGGGGAATTGCTTTGCAGTTGCTGCTAAATTTAACGACAAAAGATGTTGGTCAAAGGGCAGAACCTTTCGGAAAGTCTTTGGGGGTGTTCCCAGATTACATTTTCAGAAAATTAAAGAAAGAAACCCTGAAATACTTTAAATAAACTATTCAAGTTTTGCTTAAATTATGTTTGTAAGCCATGAATTGAAAATAAATGTAGATTAAATTAACCAAAAAGTATAGGGCCAGTTTTTCTTCTTTCCTTTTTTTGAAAAAAAAAAAAAAAAAAGGATTATCCTACCACAGACTTTTTTTTGCATTAATTTATCAGGTGCTGGTCCAGTGGTGACTATACGCTTAACATAATCAACTCACAGTGCCCCGTGTTTGACTTTGAAGATCCGAGCCCGGGAGAAGCAAACAGCAGTGAGATGGTTACAGTGATGGACAGCGTTGTCATAACAATTCTCATCCCTCCCAAGGACACATCTCATTTAAGCGCAAGTGAACAGATAGTGTGCAGCCACTTTACATATATTGGTAGTCCGAAGCTGCAGCTGTCAAATAAGGTTAACCATCAGGGTTGCTATAGACAAGAAAAAAGGGAAGAAAAAAGATAAGCTCCATCTACTTTGCAAAGGATATGGCCTACATTGCAGTGGCAGCTGCAAAGTGGGCCAGTGCTTGTACACCAAAGAAATGGAACGTGGGATCAAGGAAATCATCAAGCTGAAGAAAACATTGTTGGCAAAGGTGTGTCAATGCCATCGTGGCTATCTGTAACTTTGAGAAGTGAGGAAAACCGTAATCTCAGAGTGATGAATTGTAAGCAAGATAATATTCATGCATGGAGCATGTACCTAGATAGAAGTAAGGCAGGACTATTTACTCTTTGTATAAGGGTTTCGTTTCTCCCTTGTAAACACATTTTGTATAATATGCATGAAGATGCTGTAGGATGTAAGATAAGGTAAAAGACAAACTGCTTTAGGAGTAAAGATAAACTGGAATTCATTCCTCAGTCTGTAGCAGGAAATGTTTTTTCTTCCTGCATCTCTATTCAGTTGTAAAAGTATTCAGCTGTCAAAGCTGTGGCATGCTGCAAGATTTTATAGTTAGTAAAAATCCTGAGATAGAATTGCATAACTCTCCGCAACAAACTTTTTTTTTTATTGCTGCACGAAATGTGTCACATGCATATAAAACAGAAAAGATTGTGCTAGTTGTGAAGACTTGGCCTTACTGTGTTTTGGCAGTCAGCATTGATGAGCTGCAACAGAAGGCTCTCAAACTTCTCCAGGGAAGGCTGGAGGGAAATGGTCAGTCTATCCAGGGTGAAGGACGTCATCTTGAGCAGCTGAGGCCTCAGCAGAGAATCTCCTGAGAAAAGTGAGAGTGTGGCATCATAATGTACATATACATGACTCTCTTCAATCACCCCTAGAGTCTCCACTGCTCAGAAAAGGGTTTCATCCTTTAGCCTGCTGAATAGGTGACATTCTGCCAAAAAAAAAAAAAAAGATTCTGTTCCTTTGGGGGTAATAAAAGGGTAGGGAATAACGGACACAATATAAATAACATTTTCTAGTTTTTGGCTAATTTATATATTAATAGGAAATTTGTTTATAGTTCTCCACAAATTATTCTAACATTAAAATATGTCTGGAAACCTGAATTAGTGGTTACTGCATCTATCGAAGAAGCAAAAACAGGTATTGTTTGAGGGTTTATTAACTTTTGACAACTAATTTGTTGATTTTCAGCTTGTTAATCATCAATGATCAATTAGTAGCCAGTTAGAAAGTTAAAAATTAGATCTATTTTTATCAGTAAAAGCACGGTCAAGTGAGCTTCCAGGGCATGCCCAGGTCATCCTCTCCTTTATACAGTGCGGTCGCCCTGTCCCATTTGCAGAAAAACGTCCCCAAAGGGACGTTTTATGATGCTACAACCCCCATGTTTCACATTAAGGATGGTGTACTTGGGATGGTACTCATCATCTTTCTTCCTCCAATCACAGTTAGGGGAATTAAGAGCAAAAAGGTATTTTGTGGTCTCATCTTACCACATGAGTTTCTCCCATGACTTCTCCGGATCATCCAAATGGTCATTGGAAAACTTCGACGGGCTAGTGCCAGTTTAAGCAGAGGGGACTTCTGTACCATGCATGATTTCAAACAGTGATGTCTTAGTGTATTACCACCAGTAACCTTGGAAAATCTGGTCCCAGCTCTTATCAGGTCATTGACCAGCTCCTTTCCTGTAGTTCTGGGCTGATTTCTCACCTTTCTTAGGATTATTGAGACCTCACAAGGAGAGATCTTACATGGAGCCCCAATCTGAAGGAGATTGACAGTCAACATTGACATTGACAGTGTTTAGCTTCCTCCATTTTCAAATGATTTCTCCAAAAGTGGACCTTTTTGCACCAAGCTGCTTGGCAATTTCGCGTAGCCCTTTCCAGCCTTGAGGAGGTCAACAATTTAGTCATTAGTGTCTTTGGACATCTCTTTGGTCTTGGCCATGTTAGTAGTTGGATCTTACTGATTGTATGGGGTGGACAGGTGTCTTTATGCAGCAAACAACATCAAACAGGTGCATCTAATTAAGGATAATAAGTGGAGTGGACGTGGAAATTTTGAAGCCAGACTAACAGGTCTTTGAGGGTCAGAATTCTAGTTGATAGACAGGTTTTCAAATACCTATTTGTAGCGCCACTTATCTGGAACAAACTCTCAGAGGCCTTTACAACTGCTGAAAGCCTAAGTTATTTTAACTCAAAGTTCAAAGATAAGGAAGACACAAAAAACTGGGGACACAACATTTGGACCTGGTCTGGGATTTGGCCTAATTTAATTTTTATTGTGGCATGGTGAATCATTGGGCATGAACCTCTTTGGCAGGATCAGCCTTGTGTCAAAATCAGCCTGATGCTTCCCTGCCCGAGACACTCTTGTTGAATTCCTTTTTTTTCTGTTAAGAAATGTGATTTATTGGAGACGCACGCTTGTAGTATTTTTTAATGGTGTGTCTTGTTTTTTTTGTCTGGTCTGTGGCTAAATTTTCTGCTTGGCAAACACAACAAACTAATATGCCAGGCAGAGGGCTTTGCTTTGGCAAAGGGAATATCAAGGATTTTTACTATAAAGAAATGATGAAAACTATACCCAGGGGACTGCATAATTTTTCAGAGGCTGAATATTAAGCTGTTGTCTACACAGGTGTATGAGTGCATCAAAACCAGGAAAAGAGAGCTGACCCAGCAGCCAAAAGAGCAGCTTAATCCCAATAGCCAAGATTAACTGTGTTGTAGATAACAGCATTTTTATTTTTTGTGACATGAATGTCAGAGCATCTAAGGTATTTATGAAATGCTCAAAAAGTGTCTTATGACAGCAGACCTCATAGGACTGAGCTAAGAAGGATGTTTTTCCTACGGTGTTTATTTCAATAAGACAGACTGAAGCAACAACAGACATATTAATCAGTAATATGATTATTAGCCAGCGAGTTAAGTCCAAAGTTACGTTTTGGGTTTTCTTAATATTTTTTGCTGCTATTACAGCTCTGGGCCATTCTGCCCACCTTCCTTTGCTAATCAATGTTCATTTTGAGGAGAAAAGGCAGGATTGTTTATGTCTTTTTTGGGCACAAGAAACCGGAACAATTAAAGTTTTTGTAATGAGGAAAAGTCCAAAAATTCAACAAGAGAGGTATGAAAACCAATGAACTTGCAGAAAAAGGTTTCTCCATCGTGTGTTTGGGATAATTTTAATTAAATATATAGAGACCTGTGGGGTAAAATACTAAGGTTGTTAAATATAATAGACATGCATGATCATTTTCCTACTCATGTAAGGCTATAAGGTGTAAGTTCTAAAACTGTAATGTATCTCAACGTAGAATTGGTTGAAGTAGATAGCACTTTTTATTAGAAAAAAGCTAATCGTTTTAAGTGACATAAGTTACAAGGTTAAACTTGCTAAGGGTTGTTACGGCTGGAGAAAGTGGTTTGAATGGAGAGATACTGGGCAGACACTATGTCTGAGACATTTATTCTATCCAGAAATAGGCTTAATAAGCAAAACAAAAATATCTGTGAACAGGCTTGAAGAAGCTATGGCACACTTAAAGACGACATTTGATAATTTAACTAAATCTATCAGATATTAGCCAGTGATGTAACACATTGCTGTTTACATTTACTGATAACGTGTGGTTTGCTGCAACCTCACTATTTTCTGAACAACTTGGATCAAATCAAATATTTGCATGTGACTGATTATTTAGAATATAATAGTAAAAGTTGGTATAAACCTAGCTTATATAATAATTGGCAATTATCACTCAAAGCCATAAAGAGATTTAAATAAAGACTGAAACTGTATTGAGCGTTAATATATCTGTTCAATATTGGCAGCTGGCAAAAAGCCAATTTCAAGGAGTTGGTTTAAAATGAATCAACTGGTTGAAAATATTTACTAAAACACTTATCTAACAAGTATTAGCCTACAGAACAGGGATTTAGGAAGAAATCTGTCAAAAGAAATACACAAACATTAAATATTTGCAGGAAGATGACAAGACACAAGTGCTACTTAGTATAGATATTGTATGGTGATGTCTCTCCAGGCTGTTTACTTAGCTTTTTGTTTCGCTGCTTCTTTGTTCTGTGTGCTTTTAATAATGAAAAACCGAACTAAAGAAGGGAGGGAGGGCATAAAAGGAATGGTTCCTATTCAAATATTTGATATAAATTAAATCAGAATTGATTAAAAGGAAGTATTTAAGCTAATGGATGAAGTCTGAAAATCTGACATCCAGACACAGCAAATGGAAAACGGACAGTTTGATTGTATTTGACTAAAGAGTAATGCCTCCATCCAGTGTTTCATTGCAGCCCTCTGTCTCTGTAGCACAGAGTCTAGCTATTCTAAATGCTGAGCCAATATCAAGCTGATGGCTGTGGTCTTAAAAGGCAGCTTAGGTCTCTGCTGCTCACAGCCCCAGAACATGAAGAGGATTAGTTTGCTACCATACCTCCCACTGACTCCCAATGATTATAGCTTTGCACTGTCAGACTTCATTACGTTCCCCCCTTAGAAACTTACTTTCTAAGTACTGCAGACATTTTAACTTCTGGTGGAACAAAGTTTCCAAAAAAAGAACCACTGTGATAAATGTCCTGTATGTTATGTGACAGCTGGGGGAGGATGAGTGTGCAGTTTTGAATGCAATAATGGATTGTTCTTGATGTACCAAATGTGATAAGTTGAACCAAAGCACATAATTCTTTGTTAAATTCAAAAGATTCAAAAGTATTAAGCTAGTTTCCTTCTTTGTGTAGCCAATGGAGCAAGAGCCTCAGGAATAGGCTGCAGAATCTGTAGCTCTGGCATTTTGAGGTGTTTTTGTACATTTTTGTGAAGAAAACATATTTTGTTCTCATACTGTGTTGAATACAGAGGTCCCGACATCCTGCAAGAATACAAAATATGTTACTTAAAAGATTCTGCTTCAGTATGTTTCAACAAAAAAAAAGAAAGTAAACTATTGAAGAGAGGGAACAGGGACTGAAATTAACTGCTAAGCTATACATTTGGGTTTACTGGGGAAAAAGAATTGAACAAAGGGGCAAAAAAAAAAAACTATAATATATATATATATATATATAAATATATATAATTTTTTTTTATTATTATTATTTTTTTCTTTTATTTATTTATTTTTTTTATTTATATTGGCTGCTCAGTGGGGCAGTGGGTAGCACTGCTGCCTTGCAGCAAGAAGGTTCTGGGTGCGATTCCCAGCCCGGGTTCTATCTGTATGGAGCTTGGATGTTCTCCCTGAGCATGCGTGGGTTCTCTCCGGGTACTCCAGCTTCCTCCCACAGTCCAAAAACATGACTGTTAGGTTAATTGGCTTCTTTACAGTCCCCGTAGATATGAGTGTGTGCATGAATGGTTGTTTGTCTGTCTCTGTGTTGCGATGGACTGGCGACCTTTCCAGGGTGTACCCCGCCTCTCGCCCATTGACTGCTGGAGATAGGCACCAGCACCCCTCACGACCCCACTCGGGATAAGCCTGTTAGAAAATGGAGGGATGGATGTATATTTATTTTAAGAATCACATAAATTTAAGATTACCTCCTTTTACAGATATTTACATGAGAAAATAATACTATGTTATTTTTTTGGATGATCCATGTAATTAAATGTTACTGCAAATCTCTCTAGTGTTTTACTACCTTAACCAACTCTTCATTACTTGTGCTAATGCAGAACTTTGATATCCAAGTGTTATTGCAGGACAGCAGTGTCCACTTGCCACTAGACCGCAGGTTGAAAAGTTTTTCCAAAGCCATTAGAAACTGCATTAATGAAGGTTATTAGCAATCCTTTTTTTGGTGAGGCGAGCAAATATGGGAATATTTAATTGGACCAAAACTTTAGTCTGAGTCTTTCCGGGAGGTCCAGCTAAACCCTTCCCTGTTTGTGATGCGAGCTGATTGATGTTTCAGATCATAGGCCAATCATCGCCACACATTTCTATGTGTTATAGTAGAAGGCAGCTGTAGTGAAGCTTAGATTCAGCACATTTCAAACAGGAGAGAAGGGAAGGACCAGTAACTGGCATATAAGCAAATACAAAGGATTGGAAAAATCAATAAAAGCCACTAAAATGATCTGTTTTACCATTCCTATACTTGTAACAACAATCCAGCAAAAGTGTCAGACTATCTGTACTTTAAATAAGATTTGTAAAAAATAGAAAGCAAAAAAGAAAAGCTAGCTGAAAGCAATGCACTACAATCTTTTAACATATTGGGTTGTTTGTTAATACTGAATGTCTGATAGCAAAAAAACACAGACGGTTGTAATGTGAAAACTAAATTCACAGTCAATAAGTGAACAATATCTAAAAACCAAAGTTGCCAAGCCAACAGGAGAATGCAGGCTGGCTATGCAGGCTGAGAACTCAACTAATTAAAACCAGCTAATATCAGTTTGTTATCCTCATCAAAAAGCTAAAAAGCAAAATGATTCATTCCACTGTTTCAGCAGCAATAAGAATAACTGCTTTTTATTATTTTACACCAGGAATAACATCCTCAGACATTTTTTTGAGAAATGCTTTTAAATCATGGTGTTTTAAAAAAGGTAACCAGAAAGCGATAAAACTCAGATCAATGCCAAGTAGGAAGATGTATTCCTGGTGCAGACAGAGATGGCTGGTCAACAAAAAACATACGTAATGAGAATAACTATAAGGCAGTCACATTCATTCAGATCTTCTCACTACGTCCTTATTTTCTGCAATCATCATAGAATTTGCACCACAGAATAGTCTGAGTCCACAAATAGTTAGCAAGGTTTAGAAGGATGGAATGTTACATCTATTAGCCAACAGAATATTGAAACCAGTCAGTACTTTCTGGTTGAAACATTGCTCATAGTTACAAGTGAAACGATATGCTTTAATGTACTGTACTGCTCTATGGTAAATGATATTCAAAAAAGAAACAAAACAACAGCTGAAATCTCAATGGAAAGTCAGGGCTTATATTTGGAGAAAGAATCTGTTCTCACATAGATGTTGAAAACCATGATCTGTGTGAGAACAGATTAGCTCTAAGTGTGAGCGGCAGATGGTTCTGGAGTTTGCCTCTCCACTGTCGCTACAAGCATGCCTGGTGTGAGATTACCTTCAAGTCAATTAGTCTTGTAATCAACTGGTTTTCCTTAGATAGAAAACTTTGAACCAACCTGCCTGCATGATCTTGTTGAATTGTCTCTGTAAAGTTCCTTGAGATGACATCTGTTGTGGTGTTATATAAATAAACTGAATAGAATTGAATTTGAAACAAATAAAAGTCTATTTTAATGTCTTTCATTTCAACATTTGTAATTATTTAGCAAAAGGACATTTAAAAAACATCACAAAACCATCAGTGTTTGTTTACTAAACTGAGGTCTCAAAGCAAGTGTGAAAAACGTACCTGTTGGAGAAAGGATGAGCCCAGGTATGTTGTCCTTTCCCGAAAACAGAGCATTCTCAGGAAGGAGGTGCATTGCACAATTCAGGGAAGGATGTGTTTTTACCACACAATCCAAATGTGCTCCATCAATTACCTTCAAAATATTGCCATCTGCGAAGAGATAACAAATATGATTTCATGACAAACAAGCAAATTTGTTTTCAAGAATACAAATGAGTTCAATATGATATTTCAACCTGGCCATTAGCAGAGGCCCATCCAGACAAATGTTATCCATCTCTTCACTGTCATGTTCTAATATCCTCCACCAGAAGCAGGGAAGCCACCTGGCAACATGGCGTCCCAAATGCACACAATTTTTCAATTTTTCATTTTGGCCATTTGTGACGTAGCTGCAATGTTCCGCTACGCTGCGGGCATCATTTTCCCCGGACTAAAGCTGAAATGACAGCCATTCAGCTCCAAACCCAAAGAACCGACGCGGTGTAGATGAGGCGCGAGACATGAGCAATGTGTGAGACATTGTCATCTTTCAGGGAGGTCATTCAGAAACAAGAGGCAACCCACAACTCCTGCCATCAACACAAAGCAAAGATCATTTGGATGGTGAGTATAGTGGTGTTTGATAGGCTGCCGTGTGTTGGCTTCCCTCAAGCCTGACCTGCGTAACAATCTCTCAGTGTGGCAGGGTTAATGATTGGACCTTTAACAGCACTGGTTACAAAGGCTCCTCCACACTCAGGAGTTGCTCAACAAGTTGGTGCAGAGCAACCTGAAGGAAAGTCATTATAGTCAGAGAAATGATGCTGCTATCGTAGCCCAACATTTTGTTTTCTAATTATCATAACTCAGCTATTTGCTTTATTTTCCTGTCAGCGCTGCTGAAAAACTGTCGTCACACTTGTAGACTTTTAGACCCATTACTTTAGTCAAACCCATTTCTTTCTATTATATGCAGCCACCTGCTCCCTTTAGCTGCACTCGTATGCAAACCTAAAACACAGTTCATCAATGGAGACTAAGCAGAGTGGTAAACATTTAGGGTCTAAAAGCACTCTTGGACTAATAGACTGTCTGCAGAAAGAGATCTATTGTGTTTTAATGGGAAAGCTTAGAGTGAGAAAGAAAAAAAGCATCTGAACAAGACTTATACACAGGTTCATTGTGGATTTATGTGTGCCTTCTAAAGAGCGAGAACCAACAGCATTACTATAAACAGCCAATAAAAGGATGAATGTCTGACATGTAAATAAATGCAGACTGATTTAAAGGGTCTTAATTCAATGTACAGTTTCCCACCTTTCATATCAAACAATTGGACAAGAGAAAACACATATGAACCTGAATCAATGCTGTTCAATAGGCTCAGGGATTTAAGCGACAGTCAACATGACACTACTGAAACATCCAACGGAGGCTCAGGTTCTGTCCACTCCATTTTTAAATTATGGGTATCAAAGTCAAAAATGAAATCAACTCCTGATTCTTGCTGCATTTAGCATTCTTCCATTTTGATTTATAAAAGCTTGTCTCTGCAGCTACCTTCACTGGGGGGGCTGGACGACGACACCATTAGCAGAACATCTTAAATAGAAATGTAAACTTTGTGTTTGAGTTTTCCAACTGAAGCTCTGTTAGGGACAAAAAATCTGCCACTATCGAGAAAAACAGATAGGAGAAACCGCAGAGCAGAGTGGACATCATCACACAAACAATAAAAATAAAAAGGTAACCAATAGAATACTGATTTAATTACCGGTATGTCAGTTATTTACATTTTTGTAGCATTGAATTGAGGTTCATCAAATATGTTTAATAAGAGATAGGATTGGACAGGACATCACCAACCATAATGTTCACCTCACTGCTACAGTAAGAAAAAAAAAAAAAAATTGTAATGGATACAAAAATAAACAAAACCTTTTATGCTGGATAAAGATAGCGACACGTCTTGCTTCTCCTTTATAATAGAACAAAACCAAACCGTCAAGGTGTTCAAGGTGTTAGTTCTATTTTCTAAAAAAAGCTTTTACAAAGCTTTTGTAAAAGCTAACCCTCTGTAGTGTTGACACAAAGAATATTTTACAGACCCACACATATATATATATATATATATATATATATATATATATATATATATATATATATATATATATATATATGTGTATGTATACATACACATATATATATATATATATATATATATATATACTTTTCACTGCTAAACACTGCTAAACACTGCTAGACACATTACTTAAGCTCTAACGTAGTGCATTACTTTAACTCATTAATGAAAGAGACTTTGCAGACAGGGCAAAGAGGAGCAGGGAGTTGAGATGCTGAGATATGTGAAGGCGATTGGCCGAGGAGCCTTAACGTGGGCGTGTCTTGAAAACAGATTTAGAGGAAAGGCAATAGCGTAGAGCCGATTCATGTTTCGTTTCTTAAGTTGATAAATCAAACTTTTTCCAAATCGTGTCGGAAGAAAAAAGCAGACATCTTTGCGATGTAAAAATGCACAAAGTGCTTCTCTTTGCTCTTTTTTAAATGAGAAATTGTTGCTTTTTCAGCTAAAACCAAGTAAATTGCGGGATCGACAGGTGAATCCTCCAGCTCCATGTTTGTAATGACCCGGCAAGGCCCTTCTGACTGTCGACATTCCTACATCTCCCACCTGAAGAAACATTTCTGGCATGCCATTGGTAATACTCTCAGACCTCACAACAATCCAGCTTGCAGCAAAAGGTTAGATTTCACTTACACATTTTTTTTTTTTAATACAGAAATAATGGGCTTATAAATTCCTGCTCTTTTTTTTTGGAATAGTGTAACCTCTGTTTAATTCTTCAGCAAAATATATTTTATTTTTCTTAAATTGCTCGAAAAACATAATTTTTAAACCTAATTTATAGCAAGTTAAAGGCTGTCAACAACCAACAGTACACAACTGTAGTACATCTGTTTTTTAATAACAAAAAATGTAAAATCCCATCATCGAACCTTCCGTTTTAAAGTTCCAACAGTAAGAAAGTTAAATTCTAAAACATTTTAGATAGGAAAAAGTAACTGCAGTTACAAACTCGGTGACTTTTTGGAGAAGTAACTAATAATGTTGGGATCTGGAGCTGTACCACCTGTCTCCAGCAGAGTTCACTGTGGATCCTCCTGAGCTGAGCCTTCGACACACCTGAAACCCATCTCATCATCAGGAGGATCCTCCACCATATAAGCTGCCCTCAGACCTCGCATCAACGCCGCAGTGTTTATCCAGTTTGGTTAGCACCTGAGCCTCACTTCCTCTGTGAAATCTTTGTTGCCTCTAGTCTCCTAGCTGTCCTGTAAGCTCTGGATGAGCTTAACCTGTCGAGCCTGCCCTCAGAGCCAAACCTGAAGAACCTTCTCTGGATTTCCCATGCTGCTCTGGACTAAGAGCTGGAAAACCAAGGTCTGTCCTATCGTTAGATGCAAGACGCTGAATCTGAAACTGAACTCTGCTGAATCAAACAGTCTCTGGAACCAACAGTGCCTCTCTCAAAGCCAAACCCGGATTCTTCAAGGTAGATCTCTGAAGATAACATTTCCACATTCACCAGCTACGTGGCTAACTGAACTGTCTCTCTTCAAGTTGCCTGTGAACCAGATTCCCAGAAGTGAACCAGTTCCTGACTCTTTCATTGTACTATTGTTCAATAAACATTGTTAAACTTTTACTCCAGTTTCCGTCTCCGTGGTGTTCTGCATATTGGGTCTTCCTGAACCAATCATGACAGAACACTGCAGCCAAACACAAGGCCCAGCAGATCATCTCCTTCGTCGTTTGGAAGAGCAAGATGCTCAAATATATGGGAATGCTCAAGCCCTACGTGAGTTAAATACCCACATCGAAATGCAAAACCAAGTAATTCAAGGCCTCGCTATTAGTTTGAGTAATGCTAACGCCACGCCGCCAGCACAACCATTTCCGGGTCCAGTTCCTCCTCCGAGGTCACCGGCGGTGACGTCATCGTCAGAGTTCCGACCTAGTCTCCCTGAAAAGTTTTCAGGTAACATTTGTGACTGTAAAGGATTTTTATTTTAATGTCGATTAATCTTCAAAAATTCCCCTGGCAGTTTTCCCACCGATTATAAGAAGATATCATTTATTTTGTCTCAATTGACCGGAAGAGCCCTGGAATGGGCACAGGCTAGGTTTTCTTCCGACGAAAGCCTTAGCTGCCAGTACTCCGACTTTATCTCTGAGTTTTCACAAGTCTTCAACCAGGAAACTGATCAAACTGTTGATTCTCGAGCTCTTTTGAAACTAAGACAAGGAAATCCTTCTGTAGCTGAATTCTCCATTAACTTCCGGGTTAAAGCCGCAGCTTCCGGTTGGAACCAATGTGCTCTTAAGACAGCATTTTTTGAGGCTCTCAATGAAAACATAAAGGATGAGCTTGCTACCCTTGACGAACCCGCCACTCTTGAGGAGTTAATTCGCCTGACAATCAGGCTGGATAATAGGATTCGAGCCAGAAATAGCTCTAAACCAAGGAATCATGGTCCTTTAAGTTCTGTTTCAGCCTCTATCATTGCACCTGCCTTCTCCTCTTCCACAGAACCTTTTCCTAAGCCAAGAACTAAGATCCAATCTCTCCCGTTGCCAGTTCAGGCCTCTCATGCGGTTGAAGTGGAGGTCGAACCCATGCAGGTTGGACATACGAGGCTAACTCCAGAGGAAAGGTTAAGGCGTGTCAGGAGCAAGCTGTGCATCTACTGTGGTGAGAGTGGCCATTTCATTGCCTCATGCCCAGCTAAATCAAAAGCCGGGGCCCGTCAGAGGATCTGAGGAGTCTGACGGGCCATGTTATTTCTAAAAGATCTCCTCGCCTATTACTTCCAGCCACGCTGATTTTTGCTGACCAAAACCTCACTTTATCTGCATTCATTGATTCAGGCTGTGAAAGGAACCTGATTGACTCCAATTTAGTTGAACAACTACAGATTGAAACTGTTCCTCTAACCCAGCCTCTCTGTGTCTCTGCGATTGATGGAAAGAAGCTTCACCAAGTGACTCACCAGACACAACCCCTCGAACTGTTGGTTTCAGGTAACCATCGAGAAACCATATCTTTCTTTGTTTTTCCCTCTGCATGTTCTCCGTTGGTTTTGGGATTTGAGTGGCTGGAACGACATAACCCCCACATAAACTGGACCGATCATCATATTGAGTCTTGGTCGACCTCATGCCATGAGACGTGCCTTCGTTCAGCGGCCCCCGCTGTAAGATCTCCTAGAGGGGGGGGGAGATGGACTCTCCTGACCTTACTTCTGTTCCTCCTGAGTACCATGATCTAGCCCCTGTCTTCAGTAAGGTCAGTGCTACGTCCCTTCCACCTCACAGACCGTACGACTGTGCTATCGAGCTTTTACCAGGAGCTCCTCTACCCGGCAGTAGACTTTATAATATCTCCAAACCCGAACGGGAGACAATGGAGAAATACATAAATGAGTCACTAGCTGCTGGAATAATCCGCCCCTCTTCATCTCCTTTAGGAGCAGGTTTCTTTTTTGTGGGTAAGAAGGATGGATCTCTCAGACCATGTATTGACTACAGAGGTTTGAACCAAATTACTGTTAAGAATAAGTACCCACTTCCTCTACTCGCTTCAGCCTTCGAACCAGTTCAAGGGGCCACTGTTTTTACTAAGCTCGACTTAAGCAACGCCTATCACCTTCTCAGAATCAGAGATGGCGATGAATGGAAGACTGCCTTTAAGACCCCTCTGGGTCAATTCGAGTATTTAGTCATGCCTTTTGGTCTAACAAACGCTCCTGCGTGTTTTCAAGCCCTAGTCAACGACGTTCTCAGAGATTTTTTGAACGTGTTTGTTTTTGTCTACATTGATGATATACTCATTTACTCCAAAGACCTCACAGAACACAAGAAACATGTCCGCCTGGTCTTACAAAGACTCTTTGAGAATAAACTTTTCGTCAAAGCCGAAAAATGCGAGTTTCACCAACCTTCAGTCACCTTTTTGGGGTTTGTGCTCGAGGGCGGACAGGTTAAGCCATCTGAGGATAAGATAAAGGCAGTTTTGGAGTGGCCGGTTCCCGAAAACCGCAAACAGCTGCAGAGATTCCTGGGTTTTGCTAATTTTTATCGACGATTCATCAGGAATTATAGTCAGACAGCTCTACCTTTAACCTCTCTTACATCAGTCAAGAAAACCTTCCAATGGTCTCCCGAGGCTCAAACTGCTTTTGACAAATTAAAGATGTTGTTTTCCAGAGCTCCAGTGTTAATCCAGCCTGATTCATCGAAACAATTTATCCTCGAAGTCGACGCTTCCGACTCAGGAGTTGGTGCTGTCTTATCTCAGAGACTCGATTCAGACCAAAGAGTTCACCCATGTGCTTTTTTCTCCCGTAGACTCTCCTCTGCTGAGCAAAACTACAACGTTGGTGACCGCGAATTACTGGCCATCAAATTGGCATTAGAGGAATGGAGACACTGGCTTGAGGGAGCTGAACACCTGGTTCTTGTTTGGACAGATCATAAGAACCTTGCCTATATCCAGTCCGCCAAACAGGCCAATCCTCGACAGTCAAGGTGGTCACTATTTTTCTCACGATTCAATCTCATCATCTCTTACAGACCCGGATCCAAGAACATCAAACCCGATTCTCTCTCTCGTCTTTATTCCACTGATCAATCTGAGACTCCTGAGCCTGTTCTACCCGCTTCCTGCACTGTTGGGGTGGTTACCTGGGAGATCACCGATCTAATAAACTCTGCCCTCGCTTCAGAACCAGATCCAGGTAACGGCCCCCCAAACAAGACTTATGTACCTTCTTCTGTCAGGTCTCGCCTAATTCATTGGATGCACAATGCCAAATTTGCCGCTCACCCGGGGGTGAGTAGAACCATCAACCTCATTTCAAGACGTTTCTGGTGGCCCACTCTACACAGAGATGTTAAGGAGTATGTGCTGGCCTGTTCTACCTGCGCCAGAAACAAGTCCACACATCAACCTCCCTCTGGCCTGTTGCATCCACTTCCTATTCCTTCTCGTCCCTGGTCTCACATCGCAATCGACTTTGTTACTGGTCTTCCCATTTCTCGAGGTATGTCCACAATTCTCACCATTGTTGACCGATTTTCCAAGTCCTGCCATCTTGTACCCCTCAGGAAGCTTCCTACGGCTTTTCAGACCGCCCAGCTCCTTATTAAACACGTTTTCCACATTCCCCTCAAGGGGATGTCCCGTAAACTCTCTCCCAGATTCATTGGCCCCTACAGGATTTCCCACATCCCACGTCTCTCAGATCAAGCCCGTGATCTCCAGCCCTTTGCGCCCTCCGTCCGACTCCCCTCCACCCGCCCTGGAAGTCGATGGACATCCGGCTTTCACCGTCCGCCGGATCGTGGACTCCCGTCGGCGAGGTCGTGGCTGGCAGTACCTCGTCGACTGGGAGGGCTACGGTCCGGAGGATCGTCAGTGGGTTCCTGGTTCCTACATCCTCGACCCATCCCTCATCGAGGAGTACGAGCGATCCCTCCCATCGACGTCTTCTGGACCGCCAAGAGGCGGTCGTTGAGGGGGGGGTACTGTTGGGATCTGGAGCTGTACCACCTGTCTCCAGCAGAGTTCACTGTGGATCCTCCTGAGCTGAGCCTTCGACACACCTGAAACCCATCTCATCATCAGGAGGATCCTCCACCATATAAGCTGCCCTCAGACCTCGCATCAACGCCGCAGTGTTTATCCAGTTTGGTTAGCACCTGAGCCTCACTTCCTCTGTGAAATCTTTGTTGCCTCTAGTCTCCTAGCTGGTAACTAATTACCTTTGTCTCTGCCTACAGGAAACCTGTTTTTGTCCTGTAAGCTCTGGATGAGCTTAACCTGTCGAGCCTGCCCTCAGAGCCAAACCTGAAGAACCTTCTCTGGATTTCCCATGCTGCTCTGGACTAAGAGCTGGAAAACCAAGGTCTGTCCTATCGTTAGATGCAAGACGCTGAAGCTGAAACTGAACTCTGCTGAATCAAACAGTCTCTGGAACCAACAGTGCCTCTCTCAAAGCCAAACCCGGATTCTTCAAGGTAGATCTCTGAAGATAACATTTCCACATTCACCAGCTACGTGGCTAACTGAACTGTCTCTCTTCAAGTTGCCTGTGAACCAGATTCCCAGAAGTGAACCAGTTCCTGACTCTTTCATTGTACCATTGTTCAATAAACATTGTTAAACTTTTACTCCAGTTTCCGTCTCCGTGGTGTTCTGCATATTGGGTCTTCCTGAACCAATCATGACAAATAATGCCTCAAACACTGATCACTATAGTAACTTTGCAATAAACTCTAATATCAAGCAAATCTATAACATAGCACACAATTTTTCACAAATATTTGTATGTATAATCAGGCTTTTCCTTAAAATATTAAATAACATTAAACCATCCAAAGTTAACTTGATTAAAATTGCCCTTATAGAACTACCTCTTTTATTTCCAGCAATATAAACAAGATGAAAAAACATGGAAAGCTAATAGATTTTCTACAAGGCTGGCAAAAAGTCATTTTCTGCTATAAGAGGCTTTTTGACCGTTTTGAGGACAAAGCAACTGCCTTCATCTTTAAAGTCACTGCGGGGGAGATTGAGAGAAGGATGATGATGGACTGGATCCCTGTGTTTTGCTTCACTCCATGCTAGTGACTCATCTCTGTCACAAAGCTTTAACTCTCTCCTACAGCTCACTTACAACAAAGAAAGGTGCTTACTTCTAAAAATGAAAATGGGAACCTCGGTGGTTGCAGCACAGGTTAACCTCTTCGGCAAGCATTTTGAGTCACAAAAGCAGCTTTTTATTGAAAATGTGTTACTTATCATAACAAAAGAATAAATGAAAAATCTTAGAACTTTCTTGACACAGATGCCGCCCAGGTGTCAGATTCTTTCTCAACATTTACCTCTTGTTATTTATTATGCATCAGCCTTGAGTTTCCGTCAGATGCTGTGAATAGATTAGAAAGCTATTCCAAAACTTCCCTTACAGCAGTACCGGTGATGTGGTGCCTCAAAGCCACTTGAGGAGCGACTTGGCAAGAGATGTGAAAACAGAAACCTGGAAGGCTTCAGGAACAAAAAAAAATCCCTCAGAATCAGAAAAAAACAGAGACAGCAACTGGGGGAAAAACATCGAAAACTTCAGAAATAAGCGAGCCAGAAAGCCTGACAAGGTGATTTTACAACGCATCAAGATAAACGTTATGTATTGGCTGACAGAAGGATTTTAAATTAACTATTTTATTATGATCACATTTTATGATCACATGTTTAGCGCTAAATTAGGTTACACTATGAATAATTTCACACAGTCAGGTCCTGTGGAGAGCTGCATGTGATGATCGCTGCTAAAAACAACACCAAGTAGAAGCAAGTTAATACCGATTACATATCTGAGGCCTAAAGATAAATATTTCTGACTAGAAGTTGTTTTCAAATATTTAATAACAACATATTTTATCCAACTCTCTCTTGTCTTTTAGTTGGGTATTAAAATACAAGCAAGGATGCAGGTAATTCTCTCTCATGTTGAACATTTCTGTAGGAAATCTGCAGCCCTGCAGAGATTTGATAATATAATAATTAGGGCTGGGCGATAATTCAATAATGATATATATCGATCGATAGACGTGTGGCGCAATAGAAAAAAAGAGGGTCGATAAAAGTTCGATAAAAAAACGCAGTTTTCCTTCCTTCTCATTGTAGCCTATAATGTAGGTTTATGCTAGTCACTACTTCCTCAATCGCGGACCCAGGCACGCAGTCACAAAGCGCCGCCCTCTCAAACCACAACACAGAGCACATGAAGATGTCGCAGCAAGGAGAGGCGGAGGAAATTGTTCCAAAGAAGGGTTTTTGTAGTTCGCCAGTTTGGCAGTATTTCGGTCATGGCAAGTCGGACAAAAAACAAACCACAGTCATCTGTAAAATGTGTCGGGAACCAGTGAAAATGAAGTCTGATAACACAACCAACTTTTTTTTATCATCTCAGCCGCTCACACCCGCAGGAGTACGAGCTGTGTATGCCATGGCGCGCATCTGCGTCGTCCTCCGAGGAATCTTCCGGAATTTCGGGAAAATATATATATATTTTCAGTTCTGAGCAGTTTCCCACGTAGTTCTAACGAGTGAGAGAAAAATGCTGAGGGGCCAGCAACTTCAAAGTAACAACTCAGGTTGAAGCAGGAAACTAAGCCGAACCAGGTTCAGCTTAGAAGAATGCGGGGCGGCGGGGGGCGTCCATTTATTTATGTGTTATATTTATTTTGGTCACTTTTCTGGTCACTTTAGTTTATTCTTTGTCAGTGTTTTATAACATAACTCAGGTCTTTTAAGTTATTTTTCTTTAAAACAATTCTGTTATTGTTAAAAAAGTTGGTTAAATAAATATTTAATTGGAAGTCTGCGTTTGTGTTCTTTAGTAAGATTAAATCATTTAGCAATATCATAAAATGTCCAGGCAGAGCAGCACATAAAATATGGTTTCAAATCTTTTCAATAATTATCGATATCGATCAATATGCATTTTTTTTTTATCGATAAGCTTTTTTTCTATATCGCCCAGCCCTAATAATGATAATCTGAGATATAATGTAAACAGACAACAACGTTCAAATATACAGGTTTTTGTAAATAACAGGATACATATTAGCAAATACATATTTTTAGCATTATGGAGTCACATGCTCATGTCACAACCCGATCCGCAAAGCCCGATCTGTACTGGAAGCACGATCCGCACGATCAGCTCATTCACTTGAAAAAATCTAAATCTAGTGATTTTTTTCTTAAAATAAGTGTATTTGTTCTTGAATTGAGAAGGTAAAAAAGACATTCTACCAATGAAATATATATTCAAAATCAGAAAACACAATTGCATTGTCTTATTTCAAGAGCATTTTATCTAAATATCTTATTTTAAGAGTAAAAATACTAATTCCATTGGAAAATCATCTCTTTTACCTACTCAAATAAATACACTTAATTTAAGACATTTTTACTTATTTCTAGATAGTTTTTCCAGTGTTTGCACATGTGCAAGTACGTATTCATCCAGGTCGCCATAAATAATATAATTATGGTACTACAAGTATTTTTACCTATTCTCTTTTACCTACTCAAATAAATACACTTAATTTAAGACATTTTTACTTATTTCTAGATAGTTTTTCCAGTGTTTGCACATGTGCAAGTACGTATTCATCCAGGTCGCCATAAATAATATAATTATTGTACTACAAGTATTTTTTTCTATCCTTAAATGACTAAAGAATGCTACACTACATCTTTAAAAAAATTATTTTACGACTTTTCTGAGACAATTTGATTCTTTTTACATTTTCTCAGTTAAATTGCTCAGCTTAAGTCATCATCGGACATGAGCAGAGTAGAAAAGAATAGAATAGAAAATCCCTTTATTGTCCAACTAAGGGGAAACTGTGGTGTTACAGCAGCAAAATAGTCTGGCAAGAAATTATTACTCCACGTTTATCTGCATTTCAGTTGTTTCTTTCTTCAGATTACACACTATATTCAATAAGGTTAACATGAAAGGAAAAAATAAAACTAAAAAAGACTAGACTTATGTTTAAATCCAAAGCTGAAAAGTTCACTTCCGGAAGTAGCGTAGGATCCCATTTCCGGTACAGAGCGGGCAAAGAGGAGTGTTACAACAGAAAGGATTTAAATGCATTTATTTTCTAAGGATATACATTATTAACCATTAACACATTGTAGTTTAGTACGGTTACCATTTTTAAGGGGGAATGTACTGTAATTTAGGTATTTTTTTTACAAACTAAAATCGAGAGCAACCTGGATGTGTATCTGTAGCGCATGCACAAATAAGCTGATGGTAAGGATCGTGCTACCGGTACAGATCGGGTATGACAGCCCTGTCAACACCACTTAATGAATGAATGAAGGAATTCATGACAGGATGAATAATTATTCCAGATAATAAAATAAAATATATTTACACATTGAAGTTTCACTCAGATCTTTATGCCAACGGCTTTAAGTCTATTAAAAAGATGAAAAGTTTAGCTGATATTTAGTATAATTTAGTTAATCAAATATTCAAACACTTGGGGTTATTAATGGACCGACCATAGACGGCGTCACAGTATTGTCTCCAGTCTAGTTTGTTGTCCAAGTGAACACCAAGGTATTTATACTCGTCAAACACCTCCACTTCTTCTCCTTTGATGTTAATAGGATTCGGCTTGTTCCTGTTTCTTCTGAAATCTACAATCATCTCCCTTGCTTTGTTGACATTCAGGATCAGAAGATTGTTTACACTCCAGCTCCTTTGCTGCTCACTACTGGATTAGACAGTTGACAAGTCAGTGTAACAAACTGTGGTCTGTTTCTCAGGTAGTCCTTAAAACAGGTGATTGCTTATGCCTCTATCTGAGCATGACAAGGTGATTTTACAACGCATCAAGATAAACGTTATGTATTGTTATGTATTGTTATGTCTTCTGAAGTTTCTCACAAAGTAAGTCAGACTTAATAGCATTAAATCAGGCTGAACTGTATTAAATGCTAGCAGAGCTATTCTAACGTGCAACTAATAAGCAGAGCAATTCTAGAATCACAGTCATGATTTTGATCACAGTCAAAACAAAGCAGTTGAGTATTTTAAATATCAGGGCCTTACTTTGGACTCAACATTTAACTTTAAAAATTTGATCAAAAAGCCTCTGATAGTTTAAAATATTCAAAATACTGTTGGTTTTACGTAACATCTACAAAGCATTGAAATTTAACAGCACAAAAATGTACTTGGAAGGATTACTGTAAACAATATTGCACCACCGCCACTAAAAACCCTTTGTCCAGCTCTGCTCTGAGCTGACAAGCAGGAGTTTAATGTGAGTAGTTAGTAATGATTCCAGAAAACCGAAACATAGCTGAGCGATTCCACAGAGAGCCTTCTCATCAAAGGGCATTAAAGATTAGAACAAACTCCCAGAATGTATTAAACTATCCTCAGACCTGAAGGACTAGTGTCATAAAGTCAAGAAAATGTTGCCAGAGTTATGTCTCAGTGTTACCAGCAGTGATATTAATTTGTAATTATGGCATCCAACAATGTTTGATTTTGGTGATTTTATATGACTGTTAAGTGAATGGAACTGCGTAAGTAATAAATGATGCTTTACACCAGATTTATAGCATCTTTTATTAATGTTTTTTTTTCTCCATGTAATCCTTTTTATATAAACTATTAAACTAAACTAAACATATGTATCTATCTAGACTACTTGCTTTTACTTTCAGGAGCTACTTCTACTTATTTAATTTCCGATGCATATGACTACAATTAAAAGATTAGAAAATTACCCATTCATTTCTAACAGCCTGTTTTATCTTGGATGAATTTTAATCTGATTGGAGGATCTACACTTGATTATATAGATCATGCTTTTGCCCTGTTTATTCATTAAGTGCATTGGAGTAAAGCTGCTCAAAACACATAGGCAGCAGAAATAAAAGGATGTGCATCACAAGCATAGAAATGACCCTTTTAACGGGTACTTGGGGAAAAAAGGAACCTGTGGAGGCTAAATATAATTCACCACATTTAAGTTTTCAAACTTTTTTATGAGCAAGGTGTATCAGGAGACGTGCTTCAAACATGAACACTTGAAGAAAATTAAAGCTTACCAAACAGATGCCGATGTTCCCTTGACTTGCAATGTTAAATATTTTATCTTACAGCATATTGAAAGGGTATGGAAACCGTACTTCAGCAGACATGATGGCATTTCAGTGTCTAAAACACTGGAAAACATGCTGCATTAGAAGATATTTTCCATACCAACCATTCACAGTTTGTATATATTCTAAGTAATAATGCAAAGCATTGGTTGCAATATTAACTGTGTTCATATTTATTGTAATTTACGTTTTTGTTTTTGTTTTTGGAGTTTGCAAAATTGTCAGTAAAAAATCTTTTTTTTTTTTATTTTGAATTGAAGACACAGCACAAAATAAAATGTTGGAGATTAAAAAAACAAAAACAACTGGTTGAACAATGTTAGATTTACTGTGTTTTTTAAGCCACATATGGTCAAAAATATAAATAGTGTCCACAACATAAATACATAAACACACAACACTTAAATAAAAATACATATTCCTCAATATTTATGTCGTAATTCCAACTGATTAGTTGAGGGTGTTGCTGCTGTTAGCGTTCAATTTCAGAACGTAAATTCTCTTTTCTGTGACATCTCTAAGTTAGTCTAACTGTCAAAAGGCACTTTTAAACTCAGCTTCTAGTGCTGCCCTTTTCTGCAAGGCATTTGTCGCATTCACAGTTTTATTTCGGGTAATAAGACATAGCTAGTCTAGGCTAGCATTAGCTTAGAACTTCTAAGGCTTCTCTCTCCATCTTCCTTGACTCTTTCCCGACTCTAAATCTCATTCTCCTCTCTCTTCTCTCTGTATCAAATATTCAGTTATTCATCTGTCTCCTTTAACTTTAATGGTATGTGTAATATTTTTGTACGTTTGAGGCAAGGATGTCAGATTTAGAGTACAGGCTTTTGGCTGTGGAATATCAAGGTATTAGACCGAGCCCACTAGTTAACAACCTGGAGCCACTGAGACCAGGGACACGTCCACGTATTGGTCCTCCAACAGTTCCTGAGCAGCCTGAACGCGACTGGGTGACAGTACACAGAAAGCGTAGTCGTAGATCTCTGCCCGCCGGTCACCACCAAGCTGTCCATGTTTCTAATGGACTTTCCCTGCTTAGTGACGCACTTACTTGGAACCCCTCTCTGGTAATTGACAGCTCCACAGTAGGAAAGGTGGCGTTAGAGATACCAGGGACCATAATCGAATGTTTGTTAGGGGCCAGAATGGGCAACATCAAATCCTACCTGAAACTGCTGGTTAAGGATAAGGTTAAATACAGTAAGTTATACCCCTTTCCAAAAAAAGAATATTAAAAACAATCTACTGGACCTTGTTTCCAAGTTTGAAGATGTTTTGCTTCCCATCGAGGAAGTTTTTTTCAATTCAAAATGTCAAAAATAGCGTTGAGTTTGAGGTTTTAGCAATTTTTTTGCTCAGACTTAACCTTAAACCTCTTTTCGATGGTGAAAGTGTGAAGAGAATTTATCAATTAATTACTTTGAGAATTATACAAAAATACTGACAGAGAATTGTATTTGTATTTTTGAATACTTAAGTATCTTTCAATACATGAACTTTCGAATACTTAAGTATTTTCAAAAGTGAGTACTTCAATACTTTAATTTGATTAGATTATTGACCGAGTAACTTTTACTTGTAGTTGGGTAAGATTTGACTATGAGGATCAAAACTTTACTCAAGTACTACTGTTGAGTTTGTTGTACACCACTGCCAATAATTAGCAATAACTTCCAGTTCTAGTTATTTAATATATTCATAATCTTCTGGTAAAATTGAGCAACACCGCTGTTGTGGCTCTATCTCTCTTTTACTTCATCCAAAACAGTTAGGGTTTCCTGGGCGATTTTCTGCATGTGTGCTGCCTTATGTTTGGGCTGCTGGGTCACCTAAGGACCACATTTCATCATTCTGCTTCATTCTATCTATATTCTCCCACTCTGCAGGACTTGTCAAGTTCCACTCTTAACTTTATGCTCTCTCTGCTTTTTCACATCATAGTAGCTTCATTTGGTCTGTTCCTGTTTGGCTGCAACTCCATCCTGGATTGAAATATCAGCTGTGCTGCTGCAATCGACATCTCTGTGTAAAGATGTTGGAGCTTGGCCTGTTTCCACTATAGTCCAATTTCCATTACTGAGACTTGAAGAATTGGCTTAGAGCTCATCTTCCCTGCTGTGTCTTTACTGGACAAGGCATCCTGTGGAGCTAGTTAACAGTTAACTTTTGTTTATCTACTTCTTTCTTTGTGTCTGCTTCTATCTGTTTCTGGACCCCAGTTCTGCATTTAATACAATTAGATATCATAATAATAATATACTAATAATAATAATATACAACTATATAATTGAACTGTAAACTTAACCACAAACATGTTTGGTTTTAGGTAAGACTAAAGTTTAAATGTAATGTACAACACAAAATCTTTCACCATCCTGCCGCAAATATTATTCAGCTGATGATGAACATTTTTTCACAAAATCCGTTATGGGATCTTATTAGTAAATTGAACATTATCTCAAAGTATTAAAGAACATTTCTTTCCAGTATTCTTTGTATTTTCTTCTAAGCCTTCAAATGTTTTGTGGAGATAAAGCAAACCTGATAACCCTTACTGTAGTTGCCAGTGCTGAAATTTAAAAAAAAAAGTAGAGATTAAGGAAGTGCAGATGGAGTATTTCTTTGAAGTTCACTGAAAAAGTAGTAAGCTTTGTGTAGATGAAAAAGAGGTATGTATGATATCCATGTAAAAGGAGCAGAAATGTTTCTTCATCTTTATCACAGGGAAGTATTTTTGTTCATCAGAGACCAAAACTGTCACAACACTACCTTTCTTCCCCTATATACAAAGTGGATGCATCTTTCTATGGCTTCAGATGAAGATATGCTAATGTGAGCACAATGTACCATCTGTTAGTCACATTAAGAGGTCTCCACAGTTGCACCCCCATCCTTCTCATTGTCTCTTTTCTTTGCTCCTTCCCTTTCCTTACCAGTTGGTTAAAAAGATAAGCTTAGATCAAACCAATATGTTTACGCTTCTGTTTGCCCTTTCTTCTCCCTCCTTTTTTTGCATGCCAGGATGGATGCAAAAAAAGGAGTCTCCTCTTTGTCCCTTCATCCAGACACTTGTAACCAAAAACTGAAACTTGACTCGTCTGCCACCATTAATCGATGTTTTCTTCAAAGCAGTTTTAAAACAAAACAAGTTCAACTTTCTTCATACATGCTTGTCCAGGCCGTCTGTTTCTTACCAAGTCGTGTCAGACAGCTTAAACAAAGTGGATTCATGTAATAAACTTCATCTTAGGACATTTTATACTACTTATGTTTCTCTTCTCGTCTACAGTGCCTTCACTCAGATCATTTATTTGCCTTTAGTGTCACAGTCAGAGAAACAACATGAACATGTTTTTCTATGCAAAAATCATGACACTGCCTACCAGGAGGCAAAACATTCTCCTTTCTGACCTTTTCTTTCTGTCTGCTCTGCTGAACGTTGTGGCACTTTCTTGTGTGCTGTAATCACAAACGTTACATTTTATCCCAGACGGTGGATAAATGTCGACCTACCAGAAAGCTCCAGTGGATAGAGTCATATATTTGCCTTTGGGGAAGAAGAAGGCACCAAAAAGTAAGAAAAGATTATAATATTTATAAAATGAAAGCTCCTTATATGCAGTGCTTTAAAAAAGTACCCATAACTCTTGTACTTCTGAGACATTAGGTTGAATCTGGACCAAATTACCTTATATAGGTAGGTTTGGGCTACTGTGTTTGATGAATTGGAAATACTTTACCTAGCTATGCAATATTTTAATTTGGTCTAACATACAATAACGTTACTTTTCTGCTTTCCAGACATCACTAGTTATGAATATTCAGAGCGACATTGAAATGAGTGTGAGGTCCTGCAGGTCTATTTGGGGACAAAGCACTGTTGAAAGTACATGTTGCACAACAGGTTTTTTTTTTTTCTTTAAATGTCTTTCTTGGTCTGACACAGCCAAATCAAGGAATTAGATGATTAGCAGGACTCTAAAGAAACTGACTGCATATTAAGCAGAGAATCCAACCATTTGATTCAGGTGTGCTGGACCAAAACTTACAGAACACTGGCCCTCAAGAACTAATGATGCAGCTCATCCTTGCTTTAGGGGCTCCATATGAAGCTGGTGGGGCAGCTGTAACAATTTATCAGTCAATTACCTTTTTCTACACTAAATTTAAATGCATAATTTCTTGTCATTCCAATTCTTTTGTTTATATCACACAATGATTCACAATAACTTATTCCAAATGAATGACACGAGAGATTACAGTGAAATAATTGGTTTTCCATCCCATGAAAAAAAGGAAAACAATTAGTTCAACAAGAAAAGTGTGTTTTAAGTTTATTGCTGCAACAGCATAAAACAAGCATACCTAAATCTACATTGAAAATAAATCCCAAAACACAAGAAAATAGATTTTAAACTAATACTAGCAGGCTTCCACTGCTTCTAATGATCCTTCAACATGTGTAGGAAAAGCAGGGTAGTTTTTTTTTTCATCTGAAACTATTTCAGATTAATTTAGTAAACACATACTTCAGCAATGCTGCACGTTGGAGCAGTTTGTAGCACTGTTGCTTTTAAGCAAGAAGGTTCCGGGTTCGATTCCCAGCCCAGCATCTTTCTATGTGGAGTTTGCATGTTCTCCCCGTGCATGCATGGGTTCTCTCCAGGTACTTTGGCTTCCTTCCGCAGTCCATAAACTGTTAGGTCAATTGGCATCTCTAAATTATCCTTAGGTGTGAGTGTGTGTACATGGTCGTATGTCTTTGTGTGTTTCTGTGTTGCCATGCGGCAGACTTGCGACCTGTCCAGGATGTACCCTGCCTTACTCCTATAGACTGCTGGAGATAGATACCAGCCCCACCTTGAACCTGACAAAGACATCTCAGAAACACAGAAATATTTAAACATACTAATAATCACCAAAGCATATTTAAAAGAAAAAAAAATCAATGATTTTTATGAAGACCTTTTTTTCTGAATCTCTATTTTAGCACCGGTGATTTCAAAATAACCATTATAGCTTCCTGCAAAAGTGCCAGAGCATTAAAAAGAAACCAAGCTGGTCGATGTACCAGGAAAAGTGGGGAGTTATTATATTTGCTGTGGGCAAGAAGAGAAAAGGAAACTATAAATTAATCTTTGTTGGTAACCATGGTTTCTAAACCTGCAAACAGGGACAGGTATACTGTTCTGTTCTCACTATCACAACCACGAATATTGATAAAACCCAAGAGGCAATTCAAACACAGACATTAAGAAATAACATAATTTTCTGTTCTTCCCTCTTATATTTTCAAAAGTAAATGGAGAAAAACAAGTAAATAAAACAATATGTGTGTCAATAATTAAGCAAAGGTATATATCTTAAATACAGTATAAAAATCTATTTGCACTCAAATCTTACCATCGATTTTGTACTTGTAAAACTGGAGCTGCATACAGAAGCTAGCTTTTTTATTCTGTTGAAGCCAGTCATAAAGTTAGCTGAGGTCTGACTTGTTTTCAAATGTTCCCCAACAAAGGTTCTTTAAAATGATAATAAAAGAATTTATTGTTGCTGTCAACTGGCCAGCATACTGAAATGGATGATGAAAACACATTATAACTTAGTAATGAGGAAGTAATTTAATCGTCTGAAACTTTATATCAGAATTTAAGGTTGGTGGTTTTGGTTGAACGGTTTCTGAGGGCTGATTTCAGAACAGTTATGAACCAACTCACAGGCTAAAACCATAAATCTGGTTTCCTGAACATTACAGCATATTCCCAGTTCTCCAGTGGCCTCAACACTCATCAGATTTCAATCTATTAAAGCACCTTTGGGATGTGGTGAAATGACAGGTTGGTATCACAGCTGCAGTGTATCACTGTCGAGAGTGTCACATGTAAAACCTGTGTGTCCCAATCCCATTGTTCTAAAAACAGTGATTCCGAGAAGCTAGGAGTACCAATCCTGTTGTGGGCCAAAATTATATTTGGAGCTTTTTATTTATCATTTATTTTAATCCAGACTGGCACAATCCAAAAACCATACTGTACGCCATTATTACATCTCTCCCTCGACCCACAAGGCCTGTTTTGCCTTTCTGCATCTTAGCTAAAGCGAGTCTCTGACTACCTTGCTTAGTAGTTGTTATGGCAACATTTAATTCCCCTTTTGGGATCAATAAATAATTTTTCAACAGAATTTAATCAATTAATAGACAGGCGTACTGCAATCTTCTTAACAATTTGAGTCCTTTAACAAATAGGGGATGCAAGTCATACATCAATGAATTAATCTAAAGTTGACTGATCTTTTTCATTGATTAACAATCAATTGATAAGCGGTCATTTTCATAAAATTATGAGTTTTCTATCAAGAGGATTTTTCCATAACATTATCATAATTATATTAGAACTATTTTTTGTGCCAGCTAAATTACAAATTGCCTCAATAAACAAAAATTTTTGCTTACACATAATTAAACTTATTTATAAGATGCAGCAAAACAGAAGCCTATAAGGTTACTGAAAATAATAAAGATGAATGATATATGTAAAATAGAGAATCTTTCATTAAAATACAGATTATGTTGCTTTAACCTGCTGTCAGACTATTAGCCTGTTCCATTCAATGAAGTGAATGCTAACTGTGATATAGCTCTCTGTTTTTAGTGGAATCCAGCACTCAGTGTTGGGAAAGACTTTGTGCTCTTTGGCGGGTCATAAACTCTAAGATATTTTCAATCTTTCAATCTCAGCTACTGCTTAAACTGTATGATGACATCACAGTGTTTAAAAGGTTAAAACTTATTATGTATATTCTTACACTGTATAGCCCCACAATATGATGCGATCTAACTGCTCATGTTGCACGTCCAAAAGCCACACGTCGGACTCAGCGCCGAGATTGCACTGGTCAGACTGGAAGAAGAAGAAGAAGAACTCCCTTGTTTGCACATGCGCAGTATGTGAGGTTCTGGTAAATTTGCTCATAGATGCTCGTAGCTCTGATTCAACAGCAGGATTTGCCCATGAACACCTTACAAGGGTCGACTGAATTTCAAACACGTTTGATTTTCTTCTGACCTTATGATTGTATCTGGAGATGGTCGTGAAAGGCTATCCGCCCCTGTATACTACATGATGCAGGACACAGGTGAAGCTGAAATAATTTTTAAAATTCTCGCATGACTAAAGAATCGGCCCAAAAAACTGCAAAAAAAAAAAAAAAATCGCCCGTATGCCAGCCTTGGCAGCACTTTTAAATGAGACGGTTCTGGTGGCTCACAGAGGAATGTTAAAACTTTGCTCAATGAAGTGAACTAAATTACAAAAGTTACCCATCTAAATGCTTATCAAATATCTAGCATCATATTTTTCTCCCTTTTTCTATCATCACAACCTCAGCTACTGAACTCAGCAGAGAAGTTATGCTGCTCCACTCTTCAGCACAGGTAAAGGGCCACTATTTAGGTGATAACTTAAGAAATGTAAATATTCATATTTACAAACAGGACCACATAAACTGCAGTCTGAATCCTTGTTGCCATTAATTATTACCAATTAATCTGATAGAACATATTTTAATCGAATTAACCAATAATCAATGATTAATCCTCACAAAAAGTTCCTGATTCCATCTTGTGAAGTATTTTGTAAAAGGAGCTTCAGTAACTTTTTGTTAATTGTTAGACCAGCACCATGCTGTATGTAAATGATGGAGGAGGGTTGTGAGGTTTCATGCCAGCAGCACAAACCTCGATGAGCATCTGAGACTTAGTCACTCTACAGAATACGGTGAGGACAGGAGGCTGCCATCTGAAGAGGAAAGGAAAGGTGCCATATGTGCGACACCAACTTCAATCAGCTAGTGCTTTGGCAGAGACACTGGCACCAGCCTGGCTTTTTTCCCCCCAGTAAAACATGTTCTGTCTTTAATTTACTGGCTGTCAAGAGAGAACACGTCCTGTCGGTATAGTAACCATCCATGGTATGAATTGAAATCTGAGCATTAAAACTAAAGATAGTCTGTGAAGTCATATTAAAAAGTAAGGCCATGTTTGCATGAAAGAGTTAACCTAATGAGCTGCACATATGAACAGAATGTAATCTAGGATTTATCCATAATACAATTATAACATGTGTAAGGAATTAATAATACTTCAGAGGTAATGAAATGGGATGTAACTCAGTTTTGAAACACTTTTAAACTCACATGGAAGCTGCAGAAATTAAATAAACCCAGCGGAAAGCCTACTATGAACAGCTGTCAGAAACTAGGAAACAACATTAGCCCTCTTTGATACGCCAAAATGTCAATCAGGCGTGTCTGTATGTTCCCAGCATCTAAACCAAGTTAACCATGTTTTTGGACACAGTTCAGTGTTTAAAAACCAGTGCTGATTGGCTTTTAGAGGGAGATTAAGAAGTTAAGCCTGAAAGAAGGCATCCTGCATAAAAAGAATGACCATTTTATTCTTTAATGCAGCATGATGTTCACTTTAAAAATCATTCCTTGACCAAAACATTTTTATAAAGTCTGTGGGACAAATTTAAGCACTATAGTGATTATGTTAAACTGATGGAACTAAATTGCTTTTAAAAATTGCTTAACTGCATCTGCAGGTCATCGTGCATGATCTCCTTTTCTTCAAGTCCACAGCATTAGGGAAGAAATTGATGCATCATTTTGAATGTATTATAACTTAAGTAGATCAATAAAAAGTATTAATTCTGGGGAAATCTTCCCTTTTGAATTAGTTCACATATTTAGAGTAGAAAATGGCCGGTATGAAGATTGTTATTTCTCACTTTGGCATCAGGCACCTCTGTTACAATTCACAGTCCCCAGTCTTTCACAGTGAGAAGACAAAAAGTACCCCCCCTCTCCTCCTGTCAGAGGGAATGAAGGTTCAAGTGATGCAAAGAAATGAAAAAAGGGTTTCAACCATAAAATGGAAACAACAAGAGTGGCGGCAACATGGCTCGTAAAACAGAGGACCCACGTTCCACCGAACAACAGGCTTACATTGAATAATTCAGCGGGCATAAGAGTCCGTTTGAGAGCAGGCTTTCTAATATTCATGTGACATGATAGCCAAGACAGGAACTCTGGCTCTCGCTGGGCACAATGTTATTCGCACGGTAAAGTACAACAGTGTTTTGTTATTCATAGCCTTGGTTTTAAGCCGACTAAGGACATATTTAACTCAACCATGAGCCACAGCAGCAGCTCAATAATTGAAATAAAAAGTTTTCCAATTTTGAACTTATGTGTATCAAACATTCAAGGAGAAAAAACACCTTTCATTCAAATGCCTAAAACTAACCTTCCACTTTCAGAACAGAGACTGCATCAGCTTCGTCTCTCTAAGCAAAGCAAAGCTACAAAGCAGCAGGATGTTTAGAAATATGTGAAAAGCATGGATAGTCACTTATTCACTGACTCTAAACCTTCTTCGCTTGCCAAAGTCCCTCTTTTGTTTGTATTCTCTTTTAAATAGACATGTCTACAATACATTGATGGAATATTTTTGTGTTTGTAATTAAGCTGCCCCTCAAGCCCATTATTTCTAAAGAAAATCACTAGTTTGCCACTTGCATTTGTTAAGCAAAAGTGAGTTGTTCTAACATTTAATGTTATTGTAGAGGCCATTCATAATCACTCACGGCATAAAACATCATCTGTAGAGGATGATTCCCTATTTTAGGAAGTGTTGAGAACAAATGCTTTGAAATGAGTGTTTTTCATAAGTCACATTAACTTTTTAGAGGAAAACACGACAGACTTGAGCTACGCACAGCTCTCTCTGGCATCAATGATTGGACCTCCAGCCAGGAGTGAACAAAAGCTGCTTAACACAGCTTTAGGGGAAATTGTAGCTTTTTTATGCAGAACACAGCTGCAACATGTTCCTTAAAAAAACACACTGGCTGCTGTTTCTGTACTTGATGTGTGTGAGTAAGTTCAGTGCCCTGAATGATATAATGGCTACACACAGCCAAGCTGATTACGCTAGCATGTAATTGTTTGAGCGGATGAATGTGGCACATTTAGGCATCTGGAAATTGTATTTGAGTAAAATCCAGGAAGTAAACAATTATTTCCCTGATATTTCTGTAGAAGTTTACAAGAATTAAACATTTTGTCTACATTTTTTTGTTGTTTTCAACACGGAAGCTGTCTATGTTCAGGTGTTATCTTAGAAGAGACGCTTGTTTCTCCAAAAAATGTTAAAACCATTACATCATTTTTTTTGTATGCAAGACTCTTATATTATAAAAGGGAAATGATCGGCCTGTTTTTTTAGAGTAGTCCTGTTTCTCTAACTGGGACTGGATGGATGTGCTCTCTTTATCCTCTGACAATGGAGCTGGCTCAGAGATCATCTGCCAAACATAAAGATTTAGCATTAAATACACCAGGATAAGCAACAAATATATCTTCTTAGTCCAAAAGTGATATATAACTCCTAAAGACATGTGGATTCAAGAAAATCGAAAAAGGGAAGGGGTTCTATATGTTCTAGCTTCCAAAGAATAAGTCGGTGCTTTCTGACTTCTGCTTTTATTTCAGTTTTTTTACTGCGCTTTCTGAGCATGCTTCTCGGAGGACTCCACATCACAGCAAAGAGGAGCGCAGCAAGATGCACTCTATATTGGGAGTTGGTCTGATTTACTGTCAGACTGATGAAAAAAAAACATGAGCCATTTAACACAGCCTAAACATGTATTTGTTGCCACCGTATTGGATCCTGCAGCACGAAGGCAGTTAAGCTAGATGCACGTTTCAAATTTCGACAAAGATAAACTGAAAAATGAAGCTGCGTCTTTAAGCTTTTTGTCACCTCTCGTTTCTCCAATCACTGCATAGGTAAAGCCAAAATAACAACCAAGATTGATTGATTTTACAAAACAGAATTTAAAATGATTCAGTTGAAACAGAATCCGTTTGAAAAAAGGTGGGCGGAGGGGGAAACAATGCAGTTATCTATCTGGACAATACCTGAACAACAGTCTTAAAGGGCAAATTTCCTGTCAAAATCTTAAAGCTGTTTTGCCTTTCTGCCCTTTAAATGAGACTGGAGTCACAACACATAACAAAAAGTCAGATAGATTTGTCTTTTTCCAGTTCGGAAAACAGGAAAGCTTACTGCCCCGCAAAAATAGATCCCCTATGCATAACTCTAAAGTAAAACCTAATTATTCTTACAGTCAAGCGAGTCCTTCAATGAGGGGTGGAGGAGGCCTCTGGGTGATCCGTGGTACAGATTCAGCCTACAGGATAAAGCAGAACAGAACTTAAGAGCAGGTCTGCAGGTTTCAGTAAATCTGACTATCTTCATTTAGCATTTGACCCATTTTTAAGAGCATTTCACTGATTTGATTATTAAAAAAAGCAGGGAAAAATATAAAGGAAACATTTATAGGTTACCTTTGAGTTACTTCTCTGTATAATTAACCTTCAAACTTCTTATAATCCATCTCTAGAACATGTATTGAAATCTTTGAAAACCACCACATAGTAAATTCCAACCCTGCTCTAATTGCAGATGGTAAAAAGCAGGTTCATATGATGCGATGCAAAGGTAACGTAGGTTACCTGCTACACGGAGGCTTTGTCATTGGTATATATTTATGTATAAGGGTATTCTTGGTGTGCTTCCATCTTATTTATGTTCACTTCTTATGAAAAAAAGTACTGGTCATTACTCTCTCCGTTCTCAGGCTGTTGTCTTGTTTTCTGTCCCATGTGTCAGTACTGAGCTGGGTAAAAAGGCCTTTGCTTACTCTGCTCCCTTTACATGGAATTTGCTGCAAAATAACTTGAAACTTAGTAAATTGGTTCCTTTGAATACTTTTAAGCTGAGAATTAGATGTTTTGAGTTAGACTCCCTCACATGTCAATGTTTTAATTGAAATTTTATTGTAAGTGCATATTTGGCTTTTATGTGTGTGTCTTTGTACGTATGTAATGATGTGATGTAATTTTGATGCCTATCTTGGCCAGGTCTCCCTTGCAAAAGAGATTTTTGATCTCAATGGGTATTACCTGGTTAAATAAAGGATAAATAAAAAAAAATAAAATAAAAAAAGAGTACAAGGCAGGGAACCATTTTAGTCTGAATGTGGTGAAATGGCTGCTTTGACCAAACCGCCGTCTGATGGCAGACATCCCAAGTCTCCCGGAAGTTCCGGGAATCTCCCTGATAAAGATAGTTGTTCTCGGATGCCCACAAGTCGGATAAATTATCCCGGATTTTACAGTCTGAGAGGTGGTGTTTTTTTAATGCAAGTGAGAGCGGGCAGGCAATAATTCATACATCATGTGCGGGTTAGAACTACTTCGATAGCGCAGACAAGAGAGTGCAGGGTGTGGGGAGGAGGTTACTTGTGAAACCTGTGCAGTGTGTCTGTCCAAAGCGATGCTCTGTTCAACCAGTGTTCCAGGCGACTGGTTGATCAGAGAGCTGATTGGATCAGCCCGATAAGTTTCTCTGGGTTACTCTCTGACAGTCACCTAGTTACCACTCAAAGCTGTGCATCCTGTGAAACAGCAGAGGGTGAATCCTCTTGAATTTGTCGTGAAAAAAAAACATTTAGCAGATGATAACTGGGATCCTATCTCAGTACCACTGAAGCTATCACCTTATTGGTTTTGAATAATTAATAAAACAGAATTTGTAAAGAAAAAGAATGAAGTAGTTCCAAAGGACCTATCAGTAACCATTTCTGTTCCAGCGCATATCATCACTAGATTATCTGGCCCCCGTTTGCCCCCGTCTAGAACCGGCCATGGTGAGGAATGAGGACACCGTGGCGAGGTGCACTGTATGCTGAAGTCCCATGAAAAACAGAAAGCACAACCGATGTTCAAGGCTACAAAATTGAAAGTATTGAAAAATAAAATACCAATACTGTTCGGTTTTGTGTTTAAGAAATTACTGTTAGTTAATAAATAGTTGTTGAGAAGTTGCTGGCCTTAAGTGTGTATGTATGGGGCACGGTGCGAGTCCGTTCTACCCGGGGGGGTTAAGCATCTCCCTGAAATGAGTTTTTGGAACTTGGGATGTCTGTGATGGGGTGGATCTAAGGTCGGTTTGTCTAATAGGAGACTGACTGAAGAGGCAGCAGAATGACAGGAGGGACTATAAAAAGCAGAATCCTATCAAAAACTATTGTTAACAGAAACCAACATGGCTCACAGAATCAGACAGCAAGACAATGGAAACCATGATAAAAACAAAACAAGTACGACATAAAGACTCTCGCTTCTTTTAAAAACTATTAGTAGAAAAAATATGAAGCTAATCACTATGAATGAGCGCTAAAGAGTGTGAATCATGCTTCTACAATGAGATGTCTATCATTTTTGTTTTACACTAAGAACTGTCAGAAACTTCACTTGTAGTTCAACAAAAAATGCAGAGACAGTAAACATTATTAGGTCTACAAAAACAGGATTATATTTTAGCTGTTTTTCATATTTTATTTCCTTCAGGAAAACCAAGAATCACCCTATTTCTGTTTGTTCCAACTCCTCCGCTGACCTCTTTCAGTGATTTTATATGGCCTACCACTTCATAGACCAGTATCTATTGTCCACAATCCCTTTAACTTTGCTACCTTACCTCAAACAATCGACTGGGATGTTTGGAAGTGAGAAAAATTCATGACTGTACCCATTTCACAGGTGAGATCCCATTACAGAACCAAGCTAGATTTCACTGAGCTCCTGAGAATAACCCATTCTTTCCAAGATGTTTGTAAAAGCAGCCATACATTCCATGGATGTGATTAGAAACCCTGAATTCAATCATCTGGATGGGTGAATGAATACCTTAGGCAATAGTATTACCACTTTCTTACTTGTTAGCAACTAAAGCCTTTTCAAAGCAAAAAAAGTTATTCTTCTGTTTTGATAAACAAAGAAAGGGTTTCATAAAGCACAAATTGTGGTGTTTTTTTTTTTCTTTCAGATGTGGAGTCCAATTCAGGTTGGACTGGCTGGAAAACCTTAGAAACTGAGCTAAAAATGATCAAAAGCAGCCCCGATTCCCTTAAAGAATGTGAAATATCACTTTAGTTCCACACAATTAAAAAGCTAAAGGGAAACCGAGGTGGGGTCGCTGCGGTGCTTCTCATTAGATGGTCTGGCTGAATTGGCCTTTTTAACACATTTTGGACGTGTTGAGCTGAGCTGCACTGAGACAGAACAGATCACTGGACTCCAGCTGTGGATAGTTTTAGCAGAAGCACCGACACTTCTGGATGCAGCAGCTTCCGAAAGGATCGCTGAGCGACCAGATGCTGATGGAGCGAACTGTTGAATAGGAGCTTATAGAACAGCTTCTTTTTAAAGCGAACCTTCTGCTGATAATAATCCAGATGCAAATTATATATCATTAACCAGCTGGCATCTGTGGTAATATCTTCTCATAGCGCTTGGACCAGATACCCAGATAAAGCCGTATTAATGATGTTAAAGTCATGAGGGCAGCTTAGATCAGATTTTAAATCCATGTTTATCAACCCCATCCTCTAAACAGAGCAGCTATTTCTTAGTTAACTTTAAAACATGAGCCTTGATCAAAGTTAAGCGATAAGCTTAAGGCATGAATCATAATAAAAGCTTCATCTAATAGCCTAAGAATTCCCATGCTGTTGGCTGCATGACGCTTCAGGACTTTAGTTATTAACCTTCCCATTATTAAATGTTGTCATATAATTAAACTCGGCACCACAGCAGACTGAGGTGGCTTTAAAACAAAAAAGCATTTCTGTAGTGTATGCATAAATACAACAACTTTTCTACAATAAATAAAGAAAAACACACATTATGAGACCAAACAAGCTGACTGGTGAGAACACATCTATCTGCTTCATTAGAAATACACCTGTCCTTCATGTCCTAATGAGACGGCTCGTTAATCCCTGTATGTTGTAATTAAGAGTGCAGTAATCACCTTCTGCCTCCAGCAGTGCTTGGACCCTCTGGCCTGTTGGTGAAAAGCTCCAGGATAGTGAAGCCTTTCCCCAAAGCCAGATTGGAGCCGTCTGGTTTGGGGCACAAAGACGCAAACTCCACGACGGCCACAGTGCCGGGCAACATCAAGGATGTATGGAGGTACAGCACCTGGGGAGGGACACATGGAGCACAAAAAGAGACAAGAGAAGCTCAGAAAGATGATCTGATCTGTAAAATAAACTGGGTTTTACCTCCTGTCTAAGAACTTACATTTTAATTTATTCTGCAACTAAACATAGGAACAGTACAGTTTTATCCATCTCTTTTATTTATCATAAAATCATAAGGTAATTACCATACAGTGGAAAAGTTAGCTCTACCTCCTCACCGATAGTAAGGTAAAAGTTGGTGTATCATAAAAGGAAGTGCTAATTATGACAGTAAATATTTTTACATTAGCTTTATGTTTAAATTGCAGATAGTAGGAGGTTAAAGCGTGGTTTAAAGCAGCAGGGGCAGCTTCCTCCTCCATGTTCTGTCCTCTGTGTGTCTGACAAGACCTCAGGAGCAGTGAGAGCAAACAAGCAGGAGGTGGAAGAGCTGAGAGGCACAGTGAGATTCTTGCAAACTGAATAGATACAAAGGAACACCCGCATGTCGGGGTCATTACAGATAAAGGAAGAAAAGAAACTGTACAGAGGAAGCGGCTTATTTTATAAAATAACAAAACAAAAGAAGCTCGGACATTTATCAGACTTATTTGTGCCCAAGTATTATGAAACTTGCAATGTCTGTGATGCTGAACTGTTATTCATTTTTCATGAATCCTCATTTGTTTGACAACTAAATACATTTTTAACTGGAATAATAGTAAATTTGCACTTTAAACTCGGAGGATGTGAGTCTTTACAGTAAATTTCTCACCTTCCACAAAGGATTTTCTTGTTTTGTGTAAAGTAAGGCACTTGAACCTGAAAACAAAACTTTATCTAATTTTAAGCTTTAAAACATAAGAGGCTCAATGTAAAAAAAATATTATATTTGTTTGCGAATTTCAGAGATTTCTAATTTGAAATTTACTACATTTAGGTCCCAAACGTGTCTTCATTAGCCTTTCCTCCAAACGACCAAAAAAAAAAAAAAACACAAAAAAAAAACATCTTTGGATTAAGAATATTCAGCATTAAAGCTTTATTTTAATAAATAAAGCGGCCATGCTTTTGTGATATTTTTATAATGTAATAGTACCAGAAAGGTTTGGTCTAGAAGGCCACATATGTTGCTCTATAACATTAATGTCCTTATCTTCATTATTGTTGCTGTTACAGAGGAGTGGATTTGAATAGCCAAGGGTCCTGTTATGTTGTTTACCTGAGGAGGATATATTGCATTTTAGAAATAAAGGAAACAAGTTAGATCAGGCAAATGAGAATGAAGGAAGGGAACAAAAACAAACAAAAACTCCTAGTTTTCCTGGGGTCTGAGTGAGAGTAACCAAACCGATGAAAGAATCAAGATAAAGATGACGTAAAATAACAAATAATAATAAAACTAATTATGACCAATAAACAGCATGATGAAAATTACATGAGGGAAATTACCAATAAACAAGTACAGATGGTGCTCTGTCCCAAGGTGTTTAGTTTGGCTTGAAGCATCAACTGTTGCTGTCATCCAAACAGTGCGGGGACATTCAAAATAAAAATATTATACCCATGTAGCATTTGGAAGGTAATTCCAAATATCCTGAGGACGCTGCAAATCCAGCATTAGAATAACCTGAAAGCTGATGTGACTAACCTGCAGGGACATTGTTCTGATCAATTTCGTGTGCAAGAGAAAAACAAGTGATCCTTGCAACTCGAGTCGATTGATTTATCTCCATTCCAGTCATGTAGCTCACCACTTCATTAGGAGTATCCTTTTCTTAGAAAGATGAATTAATTAATTTTCAGCCAGCTGTTGCGCTGCTTTTGAGATGGCGGACAAAGCAACACGATCGCTGATCTCTCCCTGCTGGCGAGGAATCTAAAATAAAAATAAATTCATTCAGGAGGTGGATGCGCTGTGTTGTTCTGACCTGTTATTTCCGTATCAGCTCAGAGAGGATAAACCCTTTTGGGAGCCTTTTTGTAGTTCACGCCAGGTAGATGCAATTGTATGCGGGCTCTGATGTGCTCAAATTGAAAATAATAGCCTCGCTGTGCCAAAGCCTCCCTGTTTTATACAGCACAGAGGCCTGAATACCATAAAGAGACCCATAAATTCTGTCTGATCCATGGAGCACAACTCATGTTATTTTTTCTAAATCATAAAGAATAACATGATGACATCGTCAGAAAATAAAGAAGTCAATCTGAGCCACAGTAATATACAAACTAATTTTCCAGGCCCTTTGGATCAGAGCCTGATTATCTTCAGATGAAAAGGCCAATATATCCACTTTTAAAAGCTCTACAGATTTTCCTTTTTGGTCATTTAACACATTCTCTTATAGACAGTGTGTTATAACTAATAGTTTCACAAAACATACAAGTAAAAGAGGAAATTATAAAGGGTTGAAATTCTTCAAAAAGTCTCTGAGGGGATTTTTGTCAATTATTTACCTCTTCAGCATATTTCTGTGCAATAAAATATTATTAACTATACCAAATAAACCTGATATAAAAGCTGTAGGAATGTTTAATCAAACTCGTCGCCTTAAAAAACACAAACATGTGTGTTTGATAATGACTAAGTTCACTACATTTCAAAAGGCAACCATGTTAGTATTCATAACAAAATCAAGGACATCATTTTAGATTAATCTTTTTGGGACTCTACTGTATGGACTGATTTAGGAGGGAGGTCCAACATCTCATTTCATGCATATCAGTGATCTATGAACTGTTTTATGTATGCAGTTGCTTTTTATAAAATCTATTTGGCTTTTAATTTGTTTTGAATATTGCTTCTGTATGCATTGGTTTAGTTTTTGCTTGAGATCATTCCGATTCATGCACCAACATAAGATCTGAAAGGCTGGTGCAGTAAACCCTTCTTAAAGCCACCTCTGTTGGTCGCAAATCAACCTCAATTGAGGTCATATCTTGGCCAACCGATGGTCCCTTAATTCCCTAAAGATTATAGTGGAAGTGAGAAATATCCTTACAACTGTAAAGAAAGAAGGTTAAGTGGCTGCAAACCAAATCCTAAACAATCCTTTCTAACTACACATTTAGCGGAGGAATCAAGGTGTAAATACTGGTAATGTTATCAAATGTGTTGCTGCACATGCTGGACAAACTTCTCTACCTTAGTCTCTGGGGATTGTCCCATGATTCTTTGAGTAGGTTTAGATGCAGCTTTATGAACCCAACCTGTTCTGCCAAGGTGTTTTACGCAATAGTTGTTTTTTTTCTTGCATCATCCTTAAAATGTTCTGGTGGATGTTTTTTCTTTAGAAAGTGCTTCTGTTGTGTTTGTGACCCATAACTGTACTTTTATTCCCAGGTGTTTAAGATGGAAAGCAACATCATTTTTGAGTGGGGCTCTGCTGGAGATCTCTTTTTATCATAAGATATTTTTTTCTACACTATACCTTCATATGACCCCTATTCATGCCAATTGCTAATTAATCTAGCTATTTTATAGCTGTACAGTTTACTATGTAAAGTCTTGTGGACTCTAAAATGAAGCTTTTTAGTATTTCTATACAATGCAACCACCTGCAAAGATGGGACAACCTCTCCAAAAAACTCCGACCTTTGCCGTTTCCCACTTGCTCTGTCCAAAATGAAGAACCCCAGGTTGTTTGGTATAACAGACCGTGGTACAATCTTTTGCCTAACATCCCTAGTAGTTAGTCTTTACATTCTGCAGATTAGTATTGCTTTGTAATTGTATCGTCATTAACTTCATCTTTATTAAATTCAGCTCAGTTAAACAATGGCCAAAAGCTGCTTTAGATAAAAGATTTGGAATTTGCATCTTGGATGACTGGGTTACATAAGTCCCTAAATGAAGCTTCTCATCAAACCATTTCATCATAAGAAGGAGAGAAGAGTCTTTAGCCAAGTGTCAGGTTTCCACCACTGCGGCGGAAGCCGATAAAAAGCCATAATCAATGCAGAGACATTTGACTTGGTAATGAAAGCAGATTGTCTCCTTCAGTGTTCGGGACAAAAGTGTAATGCTTGATGGTTCTAAATGATGTTTAGTCTACTTTGAAAAAGGCTTTTAGAATAACTCTTTGCCTTTTCAAACAAACTCTCCTAACAGTGGTAACATCTGATTGCAACACAAAGAATTATTCATCCTTCAGTTGTCTGATCATAAATGTATTTGAGGGGTATTTACATGTGATGGGTTTAAAAACAGCATTTGTCAAACAGTAAACTGTGGAGCATTGGCTTACTTTGCATGAAAATAACATTCAAATCTCCATGTATTGAATTTAATTTATGTAAAAACAGATTATATCACAGTGGGATTGGATTACACTGTATGGAATTAGTAACTGTTTTATATGCATGTATATATGATCAGGCTATTGTTAGCAGATTAAATCTTAATTTCGATGAACCCCAAAAGCAAACTTTCTGCTGTGTCATCCAATCTATTTTTCCAAAGTCATAAAATGCCAAAAAGCAGGACTTTGTAAAAACTAATGAAGCTAAAACTTTTTCCCATTTTGCCTTTTTAAAACCAAATATTTGTGAGCTTTATTGGAATTGCATTAACTGACCAAGACAAAGAAGTTCATGCATGTGAGGTACATAAAAAGCCTCTGAGTCAGTACTATGTAGAACGATATTTAACTCCAATCACAGCAGGAAAACTTTTAGGTTCCCTACCAGCTTTGCACATCTAAACACTGAATGTTTTTGCCCATTTAAACCATATAAAATGTACCAGGCTAATTTTTTTCATGTCCGTGACCTGAGTGACTGTCATGCTTAGGGCAGAGTACAGTGTCAGTTTTCCTCCCTATATTTTGGGCATGTAGGCCAAAGGTAACATTTTGTTCTCATCTAAGATGTGAATCTCTGCACCTTGAGAGCTGTCTGTTGGCTTTGTTTTGATAAATGCACTCCTTGCTAAGCCTGCCAGTTAAGAAGGGCGGGTATGTCTTTTTAGGTTTGCAGTTGTGCTATTTTCTTTCCATGTCTGGATGATGGACTGAACAGTAGAGACTACCCCTCTTCCTAAATTTGCGGTGTATCCTGCTTTGTTCCCCAGCTCTCACTATGCTGTTTGTTCACTAGTGTTCTGCCTCTATGAAGCCTTCACAGAACTGCTGGATTTATACTGCAATCAAATTACAGACAATTTGCCTCCAAGTACCTAATAGAAGCATTATGAATGCAGTTAATTGCACTAGAGTTAATGTAGATGTCAGACTGAAAAGGACTGACAAAAATCCTCCAATAATTCAGTTAGAGTCATTTCAGTTTCGCATTAACCAAACGATCCAGTGACTGTTCAATGAAATTATTTCATCAATATTCAGTATTTTGTACTAAATGATAAAGTTTGGCAACCTTTATGTAATTCTTTCGGGGCAGCTTCCAAGATAAGAAGGTGATTAAAGAAAAACAGATCTTTATATTTTGCATTAAAAATTTGTGCTGAACTAAAGTCAGTTTGATCATCTAAGGCTCCATGTTCACCTCTATTACCAACGAGTTCTTAACTGAGCTGAACAATGAGCTAATACTGTGATCTCTTGTGAGATTTTCTTTAGAAAAACAGCTTGCATCTGCACCAACGCCAGGGTACATCTGGCCTAATGAGAGGTTATACTTTTAAGCAACTCCCACCAAAGAGGCAATTGATTCGTGCAGGGGTAAATATATAACTGTTATTATGTTAATAGGAGATGGAGGGGGAGCAATATGGTGGTAAATAAGACGTCATTAACATGGAGACAGGTTGTATGAAGTCACTGTCAACAAGCAACCTGTCAGCAGCTTTTTTTTAGCTTTATGCAAAGATCCGTTTGTGGATGACAGAGGACTGTGACAAGCAAGAGGCAAATGGAAGCCTGATGCAGCAGCAATGTGTGAATTTAAAGCACAACAACACAGATTAGGTAATATACGGACCTTTTATGGCTGAGGCAGATACGGTTCTGAGTCATTAGGATGTAGTTGTTCCTCTTCTTAACTGTAATAATGCATTTCCTTAAGGTTTAACATCACTTTATAGTCTCACATCAAAGTAAAGTGGTTTTATGTGATATACATGGAGAAATAAAATGCCTTTTCTTGGAAATGTGTACTACAGTATCCGTCTTTTGGTGCCAAATAACGCATTTAGGACAATTTCACAAAGCTATAACGCCCCAGAGATGGTCATTGAAAAGCTGTTTGCAAAATGTTCTAAATGATCAAAGGTAAAAGTAATTTCAAAATCTGGTTCCACTTGCCTCCAAGCTAAAAAATGACTCAATTGTTATGTCAAACACCGGTCAGCAGAAATATAAAGAGGTTAAAATGACATTTCAAAGCTTTTTTTATGAGCAACAGAGATCCCCATCTTCTATATAACAGTTAAAAGACTCTCGACACATGCATTAAATGGAAAAGTTGGGATAAAACAAAAACAAATGATGAATATTTGAAACCGCACCATGTGTGTATTGGTAACCCCAGTGAAATGACTAGGACATACCAAGACTATTTCAAATTCTGCAATAAACTGACAATACTGGATTATTGGGTCTTGATTGAGACAGAAACTGCTCACAAGACACAAAGTCAACCTTCTTTAATGGCAATCTGAGTTTCTGGAGCTATAATCTATAGAAAACATAGGCAAACAAGAAGAGTTTATCAAAGAGGTGGTGAAATCTAGATGGTATTACGACAAAAGCGAACGATGATAGATCCCCTTTCTGTTTCCTACATCATTGTGTTACGACCCAAGGCCTTTCCTGAGTCCTTAACATTCCTGTGTGGAGCTTCTAATTGGTGCTGAAGTGGAGGCAGCTGGCCAGACTGACGTCTTAAGGAGCACCAATCTTCCTCACCTGGGGGCCAAAACCAAGCTCCAAAGCCCAAGCTCCACTCCAGCCCAAGTCAGATGATCATCCCTGGCTGATAGCAGATCAGCTCAGACCGGACCAGCTTGGAGGAGCTCAGCTCGTTCTCTGCCACCTACTTCTCTCTTTCCCTCTCCTCTCCAACCATTTATGTTTTTTGTTAAATAAATCCCACTTTAAGTTATACCCACGTGTGGTTTCCCTTTAATTTGTTGTGGTCCAAGAGCCAGGTCATAATAATTGTTTTATATTTATTGGAGAGGACTAAATACTGATACACTGGGGATTGTTGACAGGAAGGATACCAATATTGATCCCACCAGTGATCTATGATTAACAATTGTTTCTTAAATATTTTTTTCCTTCTGAATTCCCTTGATTTTAAGTTATTAGATCATGTTCTACTCACCCATATGAGTTTTGTGTCATTAGGAGCTGTTCTGAAGATATTCCATTAGGTTATATCCAAGTAACGTCTTCCTATGGGCAACGACTTGAAGGCACAAACTAAACTGTTCATAATTTATCATTTATGGTACACCAGCATTCATAACATAGCATTCATAACATGTAGGCGAATCAAGCAGACATCCGCGGTTATATTTTTTATATTTATATCTTTTAAAAACAAAGCGGCGTGTGTATGACATCATCCGCTCGCGCCAGCTACCATTCACTCTTCCTGTCCACTGAACTGCTGCTAGTTTTACTCACATGCCTGGAGGATGTCTAGTGCTACTACCTCAGATGATCTCGCTCTTGAAATGGAATTGAACGATTCAGATTAGCTAGCTGAATGAATATAAGGGGTAGAGCGTAGCCGCCTCTGGCCCAGGCTGCTTGTCACAACTCCAGTCCGGCGCACGGATGACATCATACAGGCGCCGCTTTGTTTTAAAAAAATATAAATATAAAAAATATAACCGCGGATGTCTGGGGGACAGTGATTCGCCTACGAATGCTGGCGTACCATAAAGAATAAATTATGAACAGTTTAGTTTGTCCCTTGAAGTCGTTGCCCATAGGAAGACGTTACTTGGATATAACCTAATGGAATATCTTCAGAACAGCTCCAAATGGCACAAAACTCATATGGGTGAGTAGAACATGATCTAATAACTTAAAATCAAGGGCCATATGTAAAAAAAAAACGCTGTTCCCCTTTAAGTATGAGATTTACCCACTGCTAAAAAAACTGAGTCAATTTTAATGCTTTTCAAAGATCTTTAATTGTGCGTCAATGTGGGGACACAAACCACTCCAAGCCGCTATAAGGCCAAAACTACACAAAATAAAAAACATTTTGCATTTAGGATTTCAATATATGTTTCATCCAGAACTTCTTAAGTAGCATAGCTTTAACTTCCCTTGTTTTAATTTCTGTTAAAAAAAATACTTCCCATTAGCTATCAGATAATTAATCAGTTAAAAGAAAAAAAGTGAAAAGATTGGCAGAATAACTGTTAGTTGCAGCCTTACCTCCACATGTGCTCATAAGTTCCTGCTTGATAACTTTTAAGAGTAAAACATCTCAATAGACTCCACAATGGGACTCCGCTGCCAAGTATTCAAGTTGTTCATCTCAACTGAAAGATTAAGAAGTCAAGCAGACAAATGCTTTTGGCAGATTCTTGGCTGCATTGCTGTGATATCATAGGCTCTATATGAAGATCTTTGATACAAGTTTGGCAGCTGGATGAGAGCGAGGGAAAAAAAAGGAGGAGAGATTCGGCAAGTCATTTCACAGGCACAGAACCAGTGGGTATCAGCATTACAAATTCTTTTGGTGTGAAATTTTCTGACAGTCACAAGCAGAGTAGAGATGAGAGATGGCAGAGTAAATGATAGAGAGGCAAAGAAAAATGACAAGAATCTAGCCTTCGAGCTCTTTTATGACCAATGTGTCATTGGACTGGAGCTAGACAAAAGACTGGTATGCATACAGTACGTATGACAGGTGAGTCAAAGAGACTTTCAACAAGACACCCTCACAGGCACAAAACTTTGGGCAGCATGACATTTTTTTTTTCAAAACTACTGGCTGCTTCATTGTAAACATTATTTGCTCTCTGTATAGTAACACACCACTTGGAAACCTTTAGATATGCTGGAGATATCTAAAGCAACCAATAAGACACGACCCGATATCAGCAAAGGGATTCTTGGAGTTATTTTGATTGATTAATATGAAAAACGTTACAGGCACACCCTGTAACTTTTGGCTACTAGGGGGGGATAGACCTGTAACTTTCACATCTAGCACCGCAAATAAAAACAGTCAGGCTACCAGTAGGGGTGTAAATAATAATCGTTTTGTATCGATGCATCGATCCAACAGCCGACGATCCGATTCATCGCTATGTCCACAAGAGTATCTATTCATGTTTTGTTTTTTTTAAAGAGCGGAGATCCAGGTGGAAAAAGGGTCCCAGCGTTCTCGCGCACCTCGCTCTTATAGCGGGTCAAACCTCACGAGTTGTTTACCGCAATTTCGGTCATAAAAACAAAACAAGACGGCCTCCTGTCTGCGGCACTGTCTACGGTCAGCTACAATTTGGGAGAGGTGCAACGGAGCGTCTGTGGAGGGGGCGGGGACGTCTGGAGCCGAGGTATTGAATTGCACTCATTGCACTGATTTTGTGCAGTATTTTTAGACCTTTCAGAATCTATAAAGCAGGGGTATTATTATTTTTCAGTGAATGAGGTTCTGATAGGAATAGGTGGAGTGACACTTTTCTACTTCTGTTATTTGGTGGTGTTTCTCAAAAAAAATGCATAACAATATTACAGCTTTTATTGATTTATTTCAAATTTGAAACATCGTGTAGCCTGTAAGGTGTAAAAAAAAAAGGAACCAATTAATTGAATCGAATCGTGGTGTATTCTTGAGAATCGAAAATAATCGAATCGTTGGGTCAGGAAACCGATACTGAATCGAATCGCCATGATGGGTGTGATTTACACCCCGTAGCCTCTTGTGTCTTTTGATTGGGGACCACACTAGGTGTCTAGGTTCAGCTCGGAGGGTCTTGGAATGGATGTTTGCCTGGTAGCAAGGAGAAAAGGCTGGTAAAAATGTAAGCGTAAAGGAAATGAAAAGAATTAGCAACGGTGGCATAGAAACCAATATGTTGCATGTACGGAAAAAAAGTCTTCTTAAATAAAAAAAAAAAAAATCTTTCTTAAATTCCTTAACACAGAAACTTGGTGCGATTTAAAACACCAACACACTGCAGTCACAGCTATTTGAATGAAAAATCATTGAAAGACAATGGTTGAACATTGTTAGTGGAGCATATGCAATTCAGATACACTTTCTCAAGCTTATATCTATTTAATTCTGAAAAAATAAAAGGAGTCTGGAAAATGTTAAAAGATGGATGAAGGCTTGCAGCTGACCTCATGAACATTTAAAGGCAACAGTGATCAACATAACCACAAGCTCTTCTGTATGAAGTTAAAAAGAAGCAAATCTCTAACGCTTCTATTTTTTAGTACATCGTATGCTTACTGGTAAAATAAAAGATTGATGTTTCTGTTATATAAGATGCAACTTCTTGTAAAATACGTCTGGTCTTTGCTTGCTATAATAGGTTAATACCAAAGCAATTTCATGTTTTATAGGATGTGTAATCTGACTCATTGAACACAGCTTTTTTTCTTTTACAGCTGAAGTAACTTTGTGACCCTAATCATTCTTCCATTAGCTGCAGAAAATGTGCTTTTTTTATAGCTATAATTTCATATTATTAAAAAAAATCATAAGGCAAAAATGCCTCTCCAAATGCCCCGATTAGAAGGATAATCACTTTAGACTTCAGACTAAAGCCGCACGTTGTTTCAAATGCTGTTGTCACAACGATTTCAATATGTGTCATTTCACCATTCAAATACGATAATGTATTTGACAAGTCTGATGGACAGCTGTTATTTTGAGCCTATTATGTAGATTTTGTGTCCAAGACAGTAAAGCTCTGTGAAAAGGGTGATCACTTTGATGATGGAACGAAAAGGGCAAGTTTAGATTGAGAAAATAAAAAGCAATAATGAAAATAGGTATCGATATAATTATTGTAGTATTCATTCAAGTTCTTAAAATGATGATTAAGATCTTCAATATTCATTAACTCAACACTTCAAAAATATGAAAAAAATGATCAAAGTTTATTTTTGAGCTGCTATAAGGTGTTTCTTAAAGCTTAATTAGCTGGTCTCTCTGTAAGGGTGATCTATGGGGTTAAATGAAAGCGAACAGATTATTAAAAGGTTCAGTTTAAAAAAAACAACAGGAAACTGTCCAAAAAAAAAAAAAAAATAAGGATGATAGTCTTAAAATGTAGATATTTTGAAATGCCTAAAACCGTATCATGTAGACAATGGCACAGAAAATAATGGCTCAGGCTAATTAGTCAAACACTCTTTAAAAAGAAGATACAAATTATTTTGAACAACAGCCTAAAAGGGGCCTAAGAAAGAAAGAAGAATAAAAAACAAAAACAGAAAAACATATATTCCTCTTCAAATAAGATTATATACACTTTGTCCTGATATAGTTTACTTTGTTTGATTGTATACCAGTGTGATCAGCAGACATAAGAATCCTCTCGCAGCTTTAGCTCCTGCTTGAACTCCAAATGTTCATATTGTACTCAGAGAGCTGCTCATCTCTTAGCCCTCCTGGCATACAACATTTCTTTAGCTTTTTCACACTTGAGCTTGAACTTTTTCCTCTTTCTTTTTGCATGCTAATTCATTCATTCAAGTAGTTTAAGGAAAATGGCACAACAGAGTTCATTTAGCTTTTCCTTCTGCAGCAAAGCATCATAAATCGCCTCCCAGATGGCAAAAGTTCAAATTCACCGTTAAACACATGAGGGCTGCCTGTAGCCTGTTCTTTTTACTCATTGTGGATATTTGCATTATCCTACCTCTAGTATTTTTGCTATCCCAAAGACAGAAATGAAATATAGTAAGCCAACAGGGCGTGATAATTAATTGCAAAGCCTTTATATGGAACCAGAGTGAGCTACAGGCAGAAAAATTGTAAAGTCATAGTACGTGACTAGGCCCCTTAAATAGATATCAGCACCACCACTGGCTCCAGTTCCTAAAACAGAAAAAAAGGGAATATATAGTATAAGGGAATTCAGCAAACAAAGGAAAGTGTTGTGTAAGCACAAATATTAAACCCTTTTCCCCTTGCTGCACTTCATTTTTGTCTCAGTGTCCCTTATGTCCCAAGTTTTCCATCTGAATAGAGCAAAACTCCACAGAACCCACAGTTTTGCCAACAACAAACCTAAAAGCTTGCTGCGTAAAGCCTTACTTTGTCACAGAGGTTTTGGTCTCCTGACATTTCTTAAATCCTGAGTGAAATTTTCCTCAAACTTTAGGTGCCGCCTGCACGCTGGAGGTGCATCACAATGATGCAGGAATGCGCGAAATATACAACAATGAGGGGGTAAAAAATAAAAATAAAAACAGAGTCTCCGTGCCAGACTTTAGACACAAAGAGGCGAAGATGGAATTGACACGTCAAAGCCAGGAACAACAAAGTACAAGACAGCCAGAATCTCTTTCTTTCCCCCCTCAGTCTCAACACACGCCCACACAAACAGGCGGCGCAGACCCCAGGGAGAGCTGATAGCAGAAATATTGGGACGAGCTCTCTGTGTGGCTGCCTTGTGTGTGTGTGCGTCTTAGATCCGTGCGTGTTGATGCCACAGAGAGAGGGACATGAAGAGAGAAGATGGAGAAAGAACAGTCAAGCACAAAGCAAGCATGAACACCCAACACACACACAGCTAAAACCTCGAGGCTCTCATCTCTCTCCGTCACCTCAGCAGTAACTCTTGTGGCCCTTCAGTTCCTTTGATTGTGCACACACACACCCACAGCATATAGCTGTGTATTACGGGGATGTGCCACTCTACTGTGTAAAGCCGTTAAGCAGCAGCTGCTCCACGATATGTTTGGTCCCCGCGGTACTGAAATATCGATCAGCTCTCAAGCAAGCCGTGCAAGTCTTCGACCCCCATCGTACCCACGTATAAGTGGAGAGTATATCTCTTAGCGTGCAATGCACGCTGGGAGAAAGAATTAGGCACAGAGGTAGGCTGGAGATGGCTGCCTGCTGCCATGGAAGCTCCTATGACCATCAATCATACGACCTTTTGCGCAGATGGTTTTCATGCTCGGGGAAGCGCCATGAATTGTAAAGGAAAAGGGAAGAGAAAGGAGGACGTACTCGGATTCGATCTGGGTTGAAGATTTACAGATGAGACATTTTTCTGAGCACTTAGCAGCTCTGACGCTTCCAAAGTATTTTGGGCCAGTGAGCTCTGACACGGGACAAAAAGAAGTCCATAAATTTCATGAAAAGATGAAAAAATGAAACGGCTACCTTTTCTAATAAGATGAATTCCATGACCGACCCAGTTATTTCTCTCCCTTGATTGGAAGTGATGTTTTATTGGATGTTATCTGCTTTCACCTACAGGGAATTCCAGTACACAGCTCATGCACAAAGATGATGTTTAGATCATTTAGACTAAAGACGCAGAATAAATCAATTCACTACTGCCAACACATCCCTGTCTTTAAGACTGTGCTGAAGGAAAAATGTGGTTAAAACATGGACTAGTACGGCGTACCCACTGGAGCTGTAAGACTATGAGAAGCCATTTCCGACTCTCCGCACAGCAATAAAACAGACAATCGTGTCTCAGGGGACAAATAAAATTTTGTGACACTTTCACATGCTTCCTCGAGATCAAATTCGCATCTACCTCAGCTGCAGTAACAAGCTACACAGGAGACTTTAAAAAGCTCTGTGGTTTAAAGATGCCACAACAGGTTTAATGCACTAACAAAGTGCTCTGCTGTCGGCCATGTCCATTCAGGCAAAACTACAAACCTGTTAGAGCGCCCATCATTTAAAAACCCACTGAAAAACAGGTTAGTAGGAATGTATAACTTTTTGTTTTTTAATAATCAATGCTCAGGACACAAGACGTACTTAATACAATCTCTTGTTTCCATGGTTACAGCACCAGAATGAGCTGCTGAACCAATGTAGGGTGCAGAGCGGAAGCCAGGGAGGCAAGGAAAGCTAAAACAAACACCGTCCAGACAGCTACACTTACACCAATGAATGGAGTATTTTTTGAAATTCTCAAAGTCTATCAAAAACCAGTGTTGTACTGTTTTCAGTACTTTCTGGATGGCAGAGATAATAACTAAGATAAGGGCACTTAAGGTTACTGAGAGTATCAGTCTGAACCTGTGACTTTGGATCAAACAGACATAGGAGGTCAGGATGCAGACTTTTATCATTATAAAAGAAAATACTTACTACATTGAAAACCTGTCCTTGAGTGTTTGTTTAGATTGAAACATTTTGTTTTAACAAAAAACTCTAAACGTCTTTTCTTCATCTGACACACTGCAGCCAAAGGCGGCTTTTTCCTGACTCCAGAAGACGCCGACCGTCTTCATTTACTCCACCGGTTACTAAAGTCATGTGACAGTAGCTTTAAGTTGGCAGCATCTTCTTCCAGCAGATATATGATAGAAACTAGGGTGTGATTTAAATGGTTGGATGTTTTTGAAATAACATCAGCGGGTACTTCTAGCTGTGTTTGTATGCAGAAGAGGGGTGAAAGGTAAGCAGCAGTGAAGCAGTGTTGCTGTTAACATTAAAACCACTAAAGTGTTAAACAGCGTCTTTGGAAAAATGCCAGTCATTGATGATGCTTCAGGAGTGGAGGGAAAGTGGAGTGTTTGCCCAAAAAAACAGATAAGGCAATACATCTTGTGAAACACTAAACAGATATTTTATTGCAAAACCAGGTTAGATTTAGGAGAAATGAAGCGTTGCCCGTTCTGATACTTTTCCTCTATTATGATACCGATTCTGCTGGGATTAAGGATTAAAACTTAGACTGGCACCAGCTGCTGATTTGTTCATCAAAGAAAAACTTTTGAGCAATCAGCCTCTTCTGCATTTGAGAACTGATTAATAGTTTATGAAATTACTCATTGATGCACCCAGGATCATCCAGAGTTTGCTTTGGGGATGATGTTAGAAAGTTAGCTATGGTCCTGTTTGAATTCAAGGTAATACAGTTGATTAACTTTATAAAAAGAAAGAAAATGCATACTGTGCTTTACATAGGTATTCATAGCCTTTGAACTTGTTCACAATTTGTGTTACGCAACAAAAATCTTGTCTGGATTTAAGAAGTCAACTGTTATGTGGTGGTGATGAAGGTAAGAAACCATATTTTAATTTTTTGAACAAACAGAAAATAATAGTGTTGTATTGGGTTGTTAAATAAATGAAGACAGGGTTACTCTGTAGGAGCTGCAGAGCTCTACAGCTCAGGTTCATGTACAGTATCTGTTTAATATGTCATATTCTATAAATAGACTGCTGCTCAGAATTTGGCTTCTATCAGATTCAGAGTGTAAAGCCCCTGTGTAACCTTGACAATTTAGCCAGCGTATGCCTGACGTACGCAAAACCTGGCAAACATTGCTGGCATAAGTTCCAAGTTATGGGTCAGTTTTGTATAAGTTATGAGCAAGCTGAAGCACAGTGGCACATGTCAACATATGATATTTCTTGACGTATTCCAGCGTATGCAATACGTGGGGCATAAATTACAGGTAAGTTATCTGATAATTGACATAAGTTAAAGCTGAAGTCTGTAAGTTTTTAATAATCACTTTTTTGTCATATTGGCTAAAACTGTCCCTATGCCCAGACAGCAGTACATGTGATATGTAACCTGTGAAAAAAACTGCTTCAATTGGTCCTGCATACTGCCTGTATTTCATTCTGAAAAGAATAATTCTGGACGAGTCAAAACAACCAATCACAGCCAGAGGAGCGTCTGATGGAGTGTCAATCACAGCTCCCCCCCCACCGCTTAACCTATTAGTAAACCTATTAGTAACGTGTGCATAACTTATGTGCAACTTCTCAAGAACTTATCTCCAATGCACATCAACGTATTTGATGTGTTCCAGACGACCGCTGAAAGTCTTTCTGACTTACAACTGCTGAATAATGGTGTATTAGCAGCATCAGTTCTCCTCCAGACTTCATCTTCATGATAGGGTGAGCGAGAAGGTGAGTGCGATGGATCCTCCCTGGGTTCACGCCCACGGCCACGACCAACACACTTCCTGGCAGACATGAAGCTGAATCTGCTGTGACTGAAAACCTTTTGTCTTTCTTTTCATTTTTATTTTTTTGGCGGGCAGTAAACAGCACCTGGGTTAATACCATAATCAAAGAAATCTTTTTATGCAAGCCGTTTGCATTGCTGCCCACCTCAGGACGCATGCTTGTGACATTTCATGGGCATTACGCTGTCGCGTGTCACGTATAAGTTAAGCTGTTGTTCCACATAAGTTCAGGACTCGTTACGAATACTCTATGCATATGCCAAAATTTGAAAAAAAAATACATAGAAAGTTCCGTGTTTTAGAAGATTCTGGGACATCAGGCATACGCGGGCTAAATCGCCAACATGTGACAGGGGCCTAAGAAGAGAGCTGGAGATACCAGCTGGATGATGCAATTTAAATAAGAACTGGAGGAAGCGGAAGCTATGGAGTGGTGAGGAAGTACAGGTTAACGCCATCTAAATTTTGGTTAAATTAGTTATTATAATTTGGATGCAGTGACCTGGGGTGGAAATTGTTAGCAGAGTAACTCACGCAGACAACAGGGGATACTGTAGCACATCAACCAGTTTCCTTCAGACTGGTGCCCTGTTATTTAAACAAACACAGGTGCATTCATTCAGTCACTAATTAGGTCACATGACACTCTGCAATAGGATTGCTTGGTTCCAAAAATAAAGTAAAAATAAACAAATCAAATGAAAATGAGAGCACAATATTTATAAATCTCAACAGAAATAACAACCCACCACTTCCCAAATACGGGTAATTTTGGTCAGGGTTCATTTATATAAAGAGGAGCTCATTCAAAGTATATAAAGAGTCTTTCCAAAAAAAGTTAAGAAAACAATCCACTGTACTTTGTTTCCAAGTTTGAAGACGTTTCGCTTCCCATCCAGGAAGCTTTTTCAATTAAAAATGTCAGGAATAGCGTTAATTTTGGGGTTTTGGAAGGAAGCCCATCAATGACTATGATGAAATGACCATGACCTGGATGACTGAGAATCTTAACCAGCAGACAAAGAGGCAGTGGTGATTCCAGACCACATGATCACCAAACACAGAATGTAAAAAAAAAAAAAAAACAGGGCAATAGTTTATTCTTTGAAATATTAAGTGAACCAAAGAGCCATCTGCAGCTCTGCAGATTAAAACTGTGACCATATCCCAGTATGAATGAAGCTAAAAGTGCAACAATTAAATTTTTACATCATAAATAAAACCAAAGGACTGATAAGTTGGCACATCAAATTGTTATCGTCAAAAATGTATTCAGCGTTATTACTTTAGTAAAGGTGCCAGGATTAGCCTACAGGGGCTCTGGGCCCTGTCAGGAACCTGTCTAGAGCCGGCCATGCAAAAAGGAACGTCTGTTTTCAAGGGAGATATTCAGTTTTCTTGCTTTGAGGTCAGTTGCAAATCTTTTTATTGCCATCTGAAATCATTTTTAAGTTACTATTTCTATGATTATTTTTTAAGTTAAACTCTGACTTTAACTGTTTAACATCTCTGTGTTCATCATCAGAAGTATTTCACATTTTCTATGCATCTAACTTCCTTTCTATTCATAACCTTTATTAACATGTGTAAGTTTAATAATGTGTGAAGGAAAACTCATTTTTGGTTAATTCACTCTATTTAATCCAGCTTGCACACAAAATATCTAATTATAATGAGATTTCTCTTTTTTGTTATTCGTCATATAGTAAAAATGTATTTTAAGAAGCTCTTACACTTGTAGTTTGCCTTCAGGATATCTGTCTGTGAAAATTTAACATCTGTTAAATAAACAAGTTTTTCTGACTATACTTAGAGGACGATCAAGAGCACAGTTGAAATCCACCCTCCTGAAATGTGTTGTTCTTTTTTAATCCAAGGAGGGATACAAATCAAAAGTGTTTTTTCTATTATGTCTACTTTTTCCTCGTGGAATGAAACGCGGGTTCTACATGAGAATTTGATAATCACCTTTTCCCTAAACGCAGCAGTAAAAGGGCACAGTTCCTTCCTACGTAACAGCTGAATGTTCACGCTTGGCAAGCGGTAAAACACATGAGCAATCATACACGGTAGACTGCAAAACACAGTGTATCGAACACAAAAAGAAATGCAGCCGAGTTCAGAGAGATTGTCTTTTCTCCTTCAGCTGAACATGTCTTTGCTTTTAGAGCAGAAGGTGGAAAAAAGGGGGGAAAAATGAAGGCTTCTTCTGCTGGAGCTTTGTTACAGCAACAGCAGCTTAATTTTGACAACATGTGTGCCTTTAGAGAGCGGGAACTCATGCTTTAACAACACGACCAGAGACCCAATTTAAACTAGATGCTTATTGGTTTGGGTTTTTGTTTTTTGTTTTTTCTGGAAAGGCCATTGGCTTATGAAGAAAACCTGGAGAATTTACAGGAGTAAGGAAAATACTTTCCATCCAGTTAAAATCTGTCTTTTTCTCCCCTCTTTTAAGTCATGTATGAGCTGAATGTTATGTTACTGTGTGCAGGTGAAATTAAGAGTGTCTAATCGATCTTATCTGTATGTGAGACAGAAAACTCCACCATTACATGTTGAATTTTTAAAAAGGCATAATCCTGTTTTTCTCTCTCAATATTTTAACAAAAAACTTAAAAATTGAACATTTAGATGGACATGTTTGTCTTAACTTGAAGCATTTGGAGACCCAGATAAGCAGAGTTGGTCATGAACGGAGCGTGGCCTTTTCCTCCCAAGCGCAGCTGTCGGTCTGATAATGTTGCACATGTGAGAAGAAAACCACTGGTTCCCTGTAAAAAAAAGCTGGAGAACTCAACTGGAGTGATCGCAGGAGGAGACAATGCAAAAAAGATGCACAGTTCTCCCCCTGCTCCTCTGAGCGCATCTGTAGCGCAACATTGCCCTCTGCTGAAGATTCCTTTGCAGTGTAGAGAGGAGGCAAAACTGAAGTGGATTATTTTAACAAAATTTTAAGAATCTTTTTAAGTCATGATTTTAGAATGAATAAAAAAACAAAACAGCCTTATTTTCATAAATGCTTCTATTAAACCTCATTTACAAAATTATACAGACCTGCTATTGTGATTCTAAGTCATAAAGAGCTTGAACTGCTTATTCCCAGGCAATCTGTATAATCCCTGCATCTGTCCCGTAAAAAAGAGCAAATAATACTAAAATGACTGCAGCCTCAATAAAACTATGCTATATCTCATCTCAGCAGCAGTTTTGTTTAATTACTTATCAAAGCAGCTGAAACCTAAAACAACCAAGGCACCAGCACTATATGATGTCTTGGGACATGTTAAGGGGGGATTCAGTTGCAGCTCTCTCTCTCTTTCCTCTCTAATCACTGCACATCGTTGCTTTTCGGTAGATATTAAAACCAATCCATCATGGCCTCAGTGAGGAGGGAGGGTGCAAGTCCTTGTGCAGTTTTCACCATGTTAATGCAGTTTACGAGAGAATCGCGCCCCCCTCCTCCGCCGACATTATTTGGATATCAAACAGCAATTTGCCACTCATAAACGTGCGCATGAACGCGTGAGCAACGGGCCAAATCTAATATAAAAAAGCTGGTGCCGCTCTCGCTGCGCAGCAGAGAAGGGGGCCAGGCCTACTTTATCATCCTTACAGGATATGATGTGGTTTATATTATTATCCTGGATGGATAATGGGATTTGGATGCTGATTGGGATACCAAGTGGATTTTTATAGAGGCTACGACTATTGTGGTGGATCAAAGTGAGGCCATGCACTGCGAAAATGCTGGATCAAAAGAACATCAAGCAGATGGAGGGGGGAGAAAATGGGAGAAAACTGACAGAGGCAAAATGGAAATCCAAATGTGCCATAGCTCTGACTCATTTATGTCACTGCTAAAAGATTTATGCAACACTCTCCATTTAACAGCCAGCTACAGCTCACAGTTCCTGAATTTTGACAGAAAAAAAAAAATAAGATATTTTAGTGAAAGACTTGAACACAGCAAGGTGAGGGGGCTCAGTGGGTTTCAAATTTGGAAGCTACTGTGAGGCTCATCGTTGCTCCGATCCATTTATAAACCAGTGGGTGACTGGCCTCCAGCCTGGATTCACAGAGACGTTCAGATGTTTGATTGAGGGAGAACACAGGCGCCCAGCTGCTCCCCAGATATCGGCTCAAACAGAACAACGTGGAGCCTTCGGATGAATTTAAAAAAAAAGAAAAAGAGACCACACTGAGGTGCATTTTGTAGCTAATAACTGTGGGATCTAGAAAAACCCTCTGGCGGGTAATATTCAACTCTATTCAACTTTAGGATGTCAAAATACTGCCATCTGACTGCCTTCCACTGTCGCAGAAAAAAAAAAGATATCAGAGGAGCTAAACAGCTACTTCATAGCACGTCCCCAAAGGACCATGCTATAAAAATATTGTATATATGAACGTCTATTTCATGCATTTAGATGAAACTGTCTCTGTTCTCCAGTTGATCCATATCAGAGATAGAACCATACATCAGCTGATTGATACTTTTGGCCAATACAAGTGTTTTTTCCTGGAATTGTCTTTGTCGGATATGTGCATCCCTCGGTCCACTCATTTGTGCATGGCAGCCATGCCTTGAGATTATTTGAAAGACATGTTTGGCTACTCCCAGAGTCAGCAATTCATTGCTTTAGTTTGATTTGATTTGTTAATAGATGTGTATTTCTCTTTTTAAACTAGGACTTGTGTAACATTTGTAATCATCGTGTCACTTTATCTGGTATATGGAGCGAGAAAAACCAATATAGGCTCTAAGAATCGGCCCAAATGTATCATCAAGTATTGGGGATCGGTTCAACTGATGTTGATATAATCTGTTTTGGCATCAGCTTAAAAAGCCTGTATTGTTTGAAGTCTATTCCCCACTATATCACTATTTTTATGCTAAATGATCTAGCTCTAATCTGCTCACATCCCTTATAGCTAGGGGTGAGTATTGGCATAGGTGTTTAAATACAATATTTGTCACAATACTTCGGTCACAAAACAACATTGTCACAATGTCGCAATATAACTATATAGTGTACCATTTTTCTTAGTTATCAAAATTAAATGTATAGATAAAAAAGCAAGTGCTGTATATGTTCATCAGAAGATATTGATCATTTAGTTATTTTGGTATCCATGTTGTTTGGTGTTTGAGTCAGTCCGTGTCTTATGTGTCGCTGCGCCGCAAAGGTCTCCACAGCAGAGTAGTTGGTGCAGAGTTAGCCAATTTTCTCCAAATCGATTTTTTCCATCACCCCTAATTATCGCCCACCCTACATGTAGTCTTATAATCTGTAATCTGATTATAATACTTTGAAAGTAGACAGATAATGAACCTTAAGGATTAGCAATTTACCTTTAATCATTCATTACAAAGTTAACCTCAGATGATTGCTACAGACTGTCACTATTTTATCTCTGCTAGATACAATTCTGCTTCTTAGGAAAGTTGTCAAGACCGAAGTGTAAAACCATATCATCAGACTGACTTTGTTTGAGGAACTTGCAAAGTTTTGCTAAACTATTCACACCCTTTTAAATTTCATCAAATTTTGAAACAATCCAACCAAAAATGAGGGTTTGGTTTTCAAATCTGGCCCCAGATTCTATATTGTATTTAGGTCTGAATGTGAAGTAAACAGAAGCTATTCCACTGTAGCTCTGGCTATGGAAATCATGTGTAGTTTCTTCCTATCTATAAATCCCCACAGAACCATGCTGCCTCTACCATGGGACAGTATGTTAGGTTAAAAAAAAATCTGTTTCTTCTTTCTATACTGTGTCTCCAGTCTGTGGCTACTTCCAGTAACAAAAAGTAGAAGGAAAGGTGCAATTATGTAGAATGATGTAATTGCATAATTTCCCAATCTTTTCAATTTGCTCCCTCTGTCGACTGACTGATTTTTTTTTTTCATATGTGTTTAAGTACAAAGAAATATCTGTGATGTTAGCATGTCCACATTAGCAAGTTTTGAACAAAGTTGAGTTTAATCAACTTTATTAAATGTAGTAAAGTAACCAAATTGCTAAAAAGTATTTGTATTTGTGTTAAAGGAATAGTACACCCAAAACATGATTAGCCTTCATTTTCTACTCACTAAAAGCGCACCCCTGCAAAGTTCACGAGCCTACGGAAACCGCGGCAGACCAAAACAGATGAAAGTGCGCATTCAGCTCGGCAAAGAACTCATGCTCTTCCTCAACACTGAAGTCCTCAGACATTTTTCTTTCGTTGTTTCTTTCTTTGCACAGGTAAACAGCAAATTTCTTCTTCTACGCTTGCATTATCAAGAGCAGACGCTGAATGCGCACTTTCATCTGGCTTGGTCTGCCGCAGTTTCCGTAGGCTCGTGAACTCGCAGGCGCGCGCTTTTAGGAAATCCTATACACTACTGTTTATGCTCTAAAAACATTCTAAATGACTTAGTTTCGAGTAAATTATGGACGCTACCCACTCAGGACACTTGGAATACATTGGACGAGCAGTATGGAGGAATATTGACACGTTTTTTGTGGACTTTTATGGACCTTTCTGCCTCGGGCACCATAGACGTCCATTATTTGAATGTCAGCAGACAGCAAGAAGCCTCCCAGATCTCCAGATGCATTTGAGATATCAAAAAAGTACTCCAGAGTGTTGTTCAGGATGGGGGTGAGTAGAAAATGAAGGCTAATCATGTTTTGGGTGTACTATTCCTTTAAGTTTAAAAAAAAATATTTTTAATGTGTGATTATCTAATTTGGTGGTTTCTCTTTAGAGTACATATTTCTAGTCCAAGTTTGACGTGAAATTTAGTCCAGATTAAGTATCAGTATCACTCTGGATGGTCGGGAGCAAGTCGGTTTAGTGTCAGGCACAAAGATTTTTTTTCAGCGTTACAATCTGTTTAGTTATAGAGAGTAAAAATTTGGCTAAACTTATCGTAGGCTAGAGTACTTTAATGGTTGTCTTTTTTGAAAAGAGTCTACTTTTTTATCCCTCCCCTTGATTAAATGTAAGCAGAAAAGCATGTTAGATAAAACTATAAACAAAACTATATTCAGAGTAAAGCACACCATCTCATTGGCTTCTGATGAATGAAAATATAATTTCTAATATGATGGCTATACTGAGCAGCTAATATTAAATACAGAATTTAATGACCCAGTAAAGTTGTTTTTGTTCTCATCGCAGAGCATTTTGTATCACTACAATAAACATTCTGTTCACTAAAGTCCTTTTCCTCATGCAGTTCAGATTATTTGTGCAATGCATTTATAAATGGCCTCACATGTTTCTTTGAACAACATTTATCATTTTTTGGTTGCAAAGTACCAACCTGGAATAATATGCAGCCTCATGTTTTGTACTACACATCAGTAATCTGGTACTAATCCCAGATTGGGGAAAGGAGGGGCTTTCAGAAGAACACTTAAAGCTGATTGGTCAGAGCAACACCTAGTGTAAAGCCCTCCTAATGTGTTTGCTTTGGTTTTAGGTTAGACCTTCCTTTGATAAAAACCATAATTATGCATGTAAAGTATTAAACCAACAAATGGACACAGACTCATCTAAATGAACATCATCAGGAAAAATAACTCAGTTTCTCAAAGTTTTTCTCCAATAATAAAGCTTTTAATATTAACAATTCATCCTGAATACTGACTTATTTGGCAAATTGCTAATATTACTTTCTATACTTACAAATATTTGTACTCCAAGTCAGTTTCTATTATTTTCATTTGGGTTTACAAATCTTATTTTCAATGTTAAAAAATAAGTGAATAGGGGCATGCAGATGACGCAGTGGTTAGTGTGCACAACCCATGTACGGAGGCTTTAGTCCTAGACGCCACCAACCCGGGTTCGAATCTGACCTGTGGTCCTTTGCCGCATGTTTCTTCCCTTCTCTCAAACCCCCTTTCCTGTCAGCCTACTGTCAGAAAAACGAGCCACTAGTGCTGTAAAAAACAAAAAAACTAAGTAAATAGGCAGCATTTACACCACATAAGAAACAGTTGTGTCTGTCGCTGCAGGCTCTGTTCTGCGCATGCACCATCAGCTAATTTGCTCATGTGCATCCAGATATACATCCGGGTCGCCCTCGATTTGATTTTGTTAAAAAGACCTAAATTACTTTTTTCCCTCCCCAAAAATAGTAAGTGTACTACAATATAATATTTTAAAGGTCACTAATGTATTTCCTGAAAAAATAAATGCCTTAAAATCCTTTCTGATTTATCACTTGTCTGCACGATCTGCACCGAAAGTGCGATCCTACGCCTACGTCCGGTGGCTAACTTTTTCGGCTTTGTATTTAAACATAAATCTAGTCTTTCTGAGTTTCATGTTTTCATTTTATTTCAACCTTATGGTATACAGTGCGGGATCTAAAATGCAGATAAACATGGTTTAATCATATTTTGCCGGACTGCACTGAGCATGTCTGACGATCACGTCAGGGAAGCAGTTTTACGAACAAAATGCAAAAAGCATCAAAATTGCTTTAAAGTCATGTAACATTTTTGTATTAGCATTCTTTAGCGAGTTAAGGATATAAATAAGTAATTTTAGTACCATAATTACATTATTTATGGACACCGGGATGTATATCAGTTTGCGTATGCACAGGACGGATCGTGCTTCCTGGACATATCGGGTAGTGACAGTGTCTCCATTGCGTACTATTTCTGTATCAACAGAGGCATATATATGACTGTATTACTTGGTCTGATATTATAGAGGTAATCGAAGATCCTGCACAAGCTTAAGGTGAGCAAAACGTTTGACACCATCTGCTGTATCGGAAAATAGCCTTCTTCTTTATTAGAGGAATATAACTGATTTTAAAAGGAAGCTTCTAAAGGATGATATCATCTCTTTGTTCATTAATGTTGTCCCGTTCAGTTTTCTACTCATTTCTTCCATTCATAATAAAATAAATTCAGACTCATTGACCTTAAATATTATGTTTGATCGTTGTTTTTAGAATTCTGTACATAAAACAAGCCATCAAAGTAAAATAAGTTTTCAGAGAAACCTTTAAAGAAACCTGATGTGTTTCCGCAATTTCTTTCATTTTTTAGGGTTTTTTTTAATCTCTTACAACATCCTATTTAGCATTTTCAATAAGTGATGAGGAATTTCATCATCAAAGACCATCTTTCAAGGAGGACATCGCACAGCTTGACAGAAAAATGGTTTCTCTGTTTCCTTTCTCTAATGATGATTACAGAGTACAAAGGGGCAGAAGAAGGATGCCAGAGAAATGAGAGGAAATGAACAGAGGCAGGGCAGAGGCTGCCCAAAGATTAAAGCTGTGTGTTTCTGAAGATGGAGAGTTTAGACATCAGCAAAGACCAGCAGTCAGTGTTAACCCTGCAAAGCAGCATCACTGACATGAAGCTGTGGCTACAAGAGGCTCTGTCAAAGACTGAGTTATGCAGAAAACTCATTTCCATGTTGAGTGCTTGTCATTAGAACGAAGAAAGCATCGCTCCTTTCAGCGGCGTAATCAACACATCCACACTAACAAGAAGCGCAAAGTAATGAGTTGATTAATCAATTCAGCCAATCATCGGCAAATCACACCAGAAGTTGAGCTTCAAGCTTATAATGGGAAAATACTCCAGAGTTATTTAAAAGATCTCTGTCTACAAGAATGTTTTTCAAAGTTGGAAATATATGAACAAAGCAGCAGGAATGCCCTGATTAAAACCGGGGAAGGTCAGCAGCAGTAAGGTCTGCCAAAAAAAAAAAAAAATGCAAAAGTTAAGACAAAACTGTCCAGCAGCAAAGTTAATCTTCCTGCTGTCAGGATGTTTTACCCACAGGTTTTATTAATACGATTTAACCTCTTTTAGATTCTGATTCAAATCATAAAAACACCCCTTTATATCAGGTGCTTTTCCCTGTGACTTAAAAACAGCAATTATCAAACCTTTGTTGAAAAAGAGAAACATGGACAAATGAATCCTGCAGAACTACTGGCCTATCACAAACCTCCCTTTCAACAGTAATATTTATCATAATCATCATCATCACCTTTATTTGCATGGTACTTTAAAACAGCTACAGATCAAAAAGTGCTGAACACAATAACAAAACACAACAAAAGAATAAATACAAATAAACTTGCCTTGCCTGCCTTGCCTAAAGCAAAGTGATATTTTAGGACATACCGTAGGATTTGGCCCTATCCAAATTAGCAAACTATACCATTTCGGATATGATGTGTGCCTGCAGTGTCCAGCTGTAAACAGGAGCACTACAAAAACAGACCCCTGTTGCCCCTTATATGGAGCTTATTTTTACCCCTTTCCCACTGAACAATAAAACAGTTTAAACCAAAATACAGTCGGCTTATACTGGCAGTGGGAACAGCACACTGACCTGTGTCAAAAAACTTGGTGAGCAATTCGGGTTAAAATGGCCTTAGAAGAGCTCAGCTATGGTCGCCATAGAGTGGGAACAGTAGACTAGAGTTGACCTGCTCATTTATGTGATACCTTTAGGCACAATGAACATACAGCTTGCCAGGAGGGGGGTCAGACCCTTTTTTTTGCCAAAGGAAAGGGAGCCAAATGCTGAAAGTTAGCGAGTCATCCTGGAGTTGAAAAACTCACTTTAACCCACTAATATCAGTGGGAAAGCGACTTTAGTCTCAAAAAGGTTCAGAAAGTGTATAGCAACGTTTTTAAGTGTACAACAGCATTCATACATTTGTAGCACAAAATTATACGTGTATATGTTACCTACTTAGGACCGTTTTTGGTCTATTTACTAACCTTCTGAGGACCAACAGGCTCATGGGGAACAAAGACTGGACCTAATGTGGGGGGCCCCACATTCTCAATGCTATCTTAGAATCCCTTTCAGAATTCCGATTAGATATTTTTTTGTAACGATCTGGGCTGTTTTCTCTTTCTTGTGTCTAAGATTAACTCAGACAGACATGCAACAATGTTAAAAGTAAAAACATAATGAAAGATGTGCAAAAAAAGAAATAAAAAAACAATCTACTGGACTTTGTTTCCAAGTTTGAAGACGTTTCGCTTCCCATCCAGGAAGCTTTTTTCATTCAAAATGTCAGAATTAGCGTTGAGCTTGAAGCTTTATAGAGTGAACCAAAACAAAGCCTTGTTCTCAACACTAATTCTGACATTTTAAATTGAAAAAGCTTCCTGAATGGATTGTTTTATTCTTTTTTGGAATGACTATGCCCTGGATGCCTGAGAATCTTCACCAGCATAATGAGGGAGAGGTCACAACTGAGCATTATACCACATTTACACTACCCTTGAAAAACCGATCCATGCTGAGACCGGTCCGAGCTCGGATCACTTAACCAGGCCGAGCTCGGTTCTGACGACTGTTTACACATCACGCTATCTCGGTTCCTCGCCTCCTAGTGACGATCTGCTGTATTACTGCCAGTTTTGAAGGAGGAAATCAAGCAGTTGGTGGCGGTAATGCACCAAAAGTTGTTTGCCAACTGGCAAAAAACACAAGAAGAAGAAAGATGAAGAAGGAGGGAATCAAGCAAATGAAAATGGCGGCACTCGTCACATTCAGAAAGTTTTGCTCGATTATTATTGCTGTACTTCGGTGTTAATACTTAAAATGCTATTATTTTAAATGTTGCATGGAGAAGATTTCGATTGTTGTTTACAGTTGTTCTTCTTCTTCTGTTTTGTGTTGGTTGGCAAGCAACTTCCAGAGGGGCATTACCGCCAAATACTGGAATAGAGTGTGAATCGGGATGGGCAGCCAGACTCGAGATGACGCGTTCTGCTCATGCGCTCTTGATATCAGAGAAACGAGCCAGAGAAAAAACCGAGCTGAGCCCACCTCTGGAACTGGTCTGCAGTTATCGGTTCAGTTCAGTTTGCTTTCCATTTACACACGATAAGTTATCTCAGTTACTGAGCTCGGACCGGTCTCTGCACGGTTTTTCAAGGGTAGTGGAAATGGGGTATTAAGAGTAGAAGAACAGCCCCTCCCAACATTCTTCCACAAGCGATTTTGAAACATAGATAAAAGTGATAAGATCTGTTTTCTCTCCTTGTGAAAGTTTGAAATATGGGAGTTGTTCAAGGCCACTTAGAACACTTTTTGGTAATCACTTAAGTGATTGCTAAATTGTTTTGTTTTGTTTACGCTGATATCATTCTCCAGAGCACAGCAGAAGCCAGTACAACATAAGTGTTAATTTAAAGAAAGGTTGATTTTTCAAATGTTTTGAGTAGCATTTAATTAAATAATGGCAATGCTGAAATAGAACAATTAGGATCTGAATAGGGACTGATTTCACTAAATAATCATTGACTGAATCCTAATGAAGACAACAAGAGGGGAATTCATAATTGATCCTCAGAGACTTGTAGTTGATGAAAGCTTCGCACTTTGCAGCTGCATTTCTTATATCAGGGAAAACAAATAAAAAAAAATCAAAAGTCACCTCATTGAAGGAAATTTTGTTGCTTTTCCTTTTTTTGGGTAAACTCTTCCACGTTTTCCCGAAGAAGTGCTGCAGCTTTCTGTCGAAGAGAGTCACTCGCAGCTGGTAGGTCACATCTTCCTCAGCTGTCAGATCCTGCAGATCGACAAAAGAGGTTGGATAACCATCTAGAGCACATTGGGTGAGTTATAAATAAATCACGTGAATATGCAAAAAGTATGCAGCAGATACTGGGTCTAAATTGGCTCTAATAGCAGAAGACTAGGGCTGGGTATTTTCGCCAAAGTCCTGAATCAATTTGATTTTGATTCATTCAGTTCTAAATTGATTAATTTTGATTCATTCAGTTCTAAATCGATTAATTTTGATTCATTCAGTTCTAAATCGATTAATTTTGATTCATTCAGTTCTAAATCGATTAATTTTGATTCATTCAGTTCTAAATCGATTAATTTTGATTCAATCTGTTTTTACAACAATGAAAGTGGTTCAACTGTGTTTCAAAATACTCATGTATTTTACCTTTTCCTGTGACATTAAACACAAAGTGCAAACTTGTAAATTAGACAGTTTAAACCTGAGATGTGAACAGAACTGTCTCAAAAAAGCAAAGTTGTTTGTGAAAAGTGAAAAAGTCTCACATGAGCAAGCAGATGTGACACAGCAGACATGCATGAGCTGCATTATCTTCACTGCACAAAGCATATTGGCAGCATTGTCTGTAACAACTACAGGGTGTTTGCTGGTCAGCCCCCATTTGTTAATGTCTTCAGTCAACCTATTGGCTATATTTGCAGCTGTCTGGCTTGGAGTCATCTTGAGTGCATCTTTCCTGCTCATTTGAATGTGAACGTCGTGAATGTCACGTGCGTCACTATAAAACTAATCTATCTCATTCCCTACACATCGATTTTGCAAAAACGTAAAGGAATCGATTCAAAATCTATTAAATCGATGTTTTTTACCCAACCCTACAGAAGACTGACATTTTTCTTTCGTTTTTTTTCCTAGTCAACATCTTCTGGATCTGCATTAATCCACAGCATGCATACAGTGCCATGCACAAGTATTCATACCTCTTCTCATTTTTGGCAAATAGTAATATTTTTACCACAAACTTTGACGTAGTTTATTGTAATTTTACATGATTAGCCGATACAGATTATTGCATTTGTTTTATTCAACCTACAGGGATACCTTTTTTCTATAGGAAAACCTTCAATAAACTTTGAAGGTTTATAGAAGAACATTAGTGGAAAAACATGACTAAGACTAAGAAATACATTTTAGGGAGTAATCTCGAGTAATTCTAAGCATAATTAGGTTATTTATGAATATTCCAATATTTGAGCACCTTTATTATTATTTATGATTGTTTGTCTTATTTGCTTTTCAACAGGTGTCTTTTACAGTCTTCATTTGTGCATTTCTCCCACCTTGTATCTATTGCATGCAGCACTGCACAAATAAAATACATCTGATGTGCTGGATGTACCCACCCTGGTTTCAGTGGGACAAACCGTTCAGGTTTAGGTGGTGTGTTCTTATTCTCTGGATTAAAAATATGTAACCTATGCTCTATTTGGTATAGGCTTCACCCTTTAAGCTTATCATTAGTGGGTTAAAGAATGAGCAGAATTTAATCTACTGTGCCCAAACATAGCTGCTAAGAGAAATAACCTGTGGCTGAGATGATAATTGGTAGCTACTTCAGGGAATAATGATGATAAAAGTTTTGAACAACAAGAAAAACGCAATTTGGAGGTCCTGGATGAATTATATTACTTAATTTGGCAAAACAAAGCTTAAATTGAGCATATTATAGCTTTTTCTAATACAGGCTGTCGGAAGGTCACCTGCTGGAGGTGAGCTGCAGTGAGGCTGTTGAAGAGGAGCTGGAAGCCGCAAGCAGCGATGAGATGGTTCTCCTCAGCCTGGCGGACTGTTTGGCTGGACGGGGGAACCAGCCGGTTTTTCTCATACGCTTCTTCCCAGCCGTCTGCCACGCTGTTCCTCTCCTCTGCTTTCACCATTTTATCTATCTGAAATTATTGGAGCTCAAAGCCATACGATAAAGCTAAGTGTTTCTAAAATTAACTACGGCTCGACTTTGAAAAGAAGATTTTTCCGTTTTCCTTTAGAATTTCAAACATGCAGCCGCCATATTGGAAACCGAGCTGTTGTATTATTTTTTAGAGGGGTAACGAAAAACATTATACGTTTTTTTTTTTACTGTTATTAATAAAACAAATGTTAAACTTAAACTAAATATGTGTGCAAATAAAATACGAACTACTATGCATTGACACAAACAATTATCGTTAAATATGTGTAGTTAGTAATAGTGTCGTGGAGTGGTTTAAACCTCTCCGTTGGTATGCCCCAGCTTGCTGCGTCAGTTGCCATGGGAACGTTCACCTCAGGACAAAATTACATGCGCATGTAGAGCACTCAAAAATACAAAAATTCCATCCAAGAAATTACTAAAGTAAAAAGTTCTTGGTGAAATGGCTCATCCAGTCCTTAATAACTGTTGGTTTGATTTAATGTTTGAAATTCAGTGATGTTCAAATTCTAGTATTTCAATGTATGAAAACAAATAACATAACACGATTTTAAAATTACTAATTCGGGCTGAATAAATGCATTTAAAAATAATTTTTTTCTTTTTTTTAAACAAATTTATGTACGTGGTGATGATATTAAAAAAGTAAAAAAAGTAAAATAAATTAAATTGTGACCAAAATAGTCCACAGTAATCTCCTGTTTTTGTGTGAATAATAATGAAAATATGCATACTACATAAATAAACGTGCTCACTTTAAGATGTCGGAATCATGCATATACTAGTGCAATTTTATATTTATGCTCTATGCAGAATTCCTGGCCCGGGGTCTTTCTGCATGGAGTTTGCATGTTTTCCCTGAGCATGCATGGGTTCTCTCCGGGTACTCCGGCTTCCTCCCTCAGTCCAAAAACATGACTGTTAGGTTGATTGGCTTCTCTAAATTGTCCTTAGGTGTGAGTGTGTGCATGAATGGTTGTTAGTCCTGTGTGTCTCTGTGTTGCCCTGCGATAGACTGGCGACCTGTCCAGGGTGTACCCCTCCTCTCGCCCATTGACCACTGGAGATAGTCACCAGCACCCCCCGCGACCCCACTCGGGACAAGCGTGTAAGAAAATGGATGGATGGATGCTCTATGCAGAACCACATCATGATTAATGTAGGGAAAACCAAAGAGCTAGTGGTAGACTTTGGCAGAAGCAGATCCACTCCACTGACATTGATATAGTGGATTCTTATAAGTACCTAGATGTTCACCTGGATAACAAACTGGACTGGACTCACAACACTGAGGCACAGTATAAGGTCTGAGCAGACTCTTCCTGCTGAGGAGACTGAGGTCTTTTGGAGTGCATGGGGCTCTCCTAAAGACCTTTTATGACTCTGTTGTGGCATCAGCCATCTTCTATGGAGCTGTCTGTTGGAGCAGTGGCTTATCTGTAGCTGAGATAAAGCAGCTGGATAAGCTGATCAGGAAGGCCTGCTCCGTGATTGGTTACCCTCTGGACTCAGTGCAGGAGGTGGGAAACAAAAGGATCTTAACTAAATTAACATCTCTGATTTATAATGTTTCCCACCCCATGCATGAAGCTGTTGCTGAACTGGAAACCTCCTTCAGTGACAGACTGCTGCACCCTAAATGCACCAGGAAACATCATCACAGATCCTTCCTCCCAGCAACTGTAAGACTTTATAACCATCACTGTTCCCAACAACCTCAATAAATTGTTACATTCATGCTGATTTTTTGTTTTTTTGCAGTTTTTGTCTTAGTCACTTAAATAACAAGCTGCTGTCATTTCATTTTTTTGCACATCTCTAGTGTTACCGCTATTTTTCACATACCCACTACCGTAAACATGTCCACAGCTGTTAATTGTTTTTTTATTCTCTAGATACAGAGTATCATAGTGTAAAACAACGTACAGTACAACATTCTTTTTGTTTTATTTTCCTATCTGTTATTTTAATACAGTTTTCTAAGGTGCACATTGTGTGACCACTTCTACTATAACCTTTGCTGCTGTAAACACCACAATTTTCACATTGTGAGACAATAAAGGGATTTTCTATTCTATTAGGTGGCCTTAACTCACTGTTACTAATACAAGGTATATCACTTTTCTAGAACATTTGGCAGAAAAATTACAAATAGTTAATTACTTGAAAAAATAGAAATAATAAAGTGGGGTATACAAATATAATAGGACTTAGACTTTATTTGACATTTTGTACACACAAGAGTATACAAAAAGAAATTGCGTTCAGTACAGCTCTCAAGACATTTTAATTTTTTTAAGTGCAGCCTTGATAAAGGTAAGCAGCAGTGATAATGTAAACATAGGACTGTATAGTTACAGTTCCAACATTCAGGTTTTTTTTTATTTTATTTATAACCCCACTCTAATGGCAGTGGGGAAGAAACTGTTCTGGAATCTGCTGGACCTGCATAATATGCTTCGAAGCCTCTTTCCAGAGGGCAGCAGAGAGAACAGCCCATGTTGTGGGTTTGAGGGGTCATTTATAATGTTACAGGCTCTGGAACACGCAGCTCTGGGATGAAATGTCTTGCCCTTTTGATCAGTGAGGTGGTGTTTACAGTCCAGTTAAGGTTGTCTGTGATGTGCAACCCCAGGAATTTGGTGCTGCTGATATATATACAATAATATTATACATTTTAATATTCAAGTTTTAGGGGTATATTATATTATATTTTATGATATTATATTATACTCCTAAATCTTTGCCACATTATGGTCCCTGGAATGTCTTGGGGCTGCTTTTCTCAGTTACTAATATACATGTAATATAATAGATAACCAGTAGGGGGCAGCAGAACATCATCACCAGCGGTTCGGTTAAGAATCAAGAGGAAGACAAACAAAGGAAGCGGTACTTATAAACTGAAATGTTCGGACTCTTCGGGAAAATAAAACCTGTTAAAATTCGAGGTTGCAGCGGGGACAGAAAATACGGAATAGCCACGAAAGATGTAAAGGAGCTGATTAAAAAGGGCTGTAAGCTGTTGCAGGTGAGCCGTGTGTTTGTAGTTTTAAACAAAACTCGATCAGTTCCGGTTTTGTTTTTTCCCCCCGAGACATTGAATATGAGATAAAACCAATTAAAAGCGAAACACGATTAAAAGTGACATAAAACTTTATTTTAGTCGTTTTAATATTCACTGGATAACAGAGACGAAATAATTATCTAACGAAAACTGTGTTAGTGGCTCAGTTTTATAGAGTTCTGCCATCATTATCATTTGATTTAGGTTTTAAAGCAGAGAAACATCTGGACTATTCAGAATACCTGATTACTTTATTATTTCTATTATATGAGAAAATGCATTAAATATTTGGTTAATTCGGCTTTTTAGTCATCTATAGTAAATGCCTGTTTCCAATGAAGTTGTTTGCATCTGTTTGTCATAGATATAATGAATACAGATCCATCCATAGTAAAGTATAGATTTGTATTTGCAGATATTTTAAGTCTTTTTGGTATATAACTGATATGATTTGTGTAATTGAGGTGTAATGACATGTGCTGTGACCCTGTAATGTGTTCTCCACCATGCAGCTGCCACTTCCTGGTGCTCACGTCTGCTTATATGAAGATGGGACGATAGTGACAGAGGAGTTCTTCCCCACGCTGCCAGATAACTGCGAACTAGTTCTTTTGTCCAAGAATCAGACATGGAGTGGAGGTACATTCAAATAAAAAAAAGCTTGTCTTTAATATCAGCTGAAATGCCCCGGTTGGGTCATCTTCCATTGAGCCCTTTTGTTTCTGCCTTGTAGTTCTTTGTGACATCAGTCAGTTACTGAGCTCTGATCGCCACGGCAACGCCGTCATCGAGGCAGCGAAGAGTCTGCTCTCTGATGAGAAGTCTTTCAAGAGGCGTAAAGTCCTTACCGACCTACTGCAGAACCTGGAGGACAGATCTGATCTGGAGAGCAGAGAGGAAGATGAGGATTGGTTTAATGGTACGGTCCAAATGATCTTGGAGCTATTAACTGGTTGATTCTTTTCCCGTTACACTAAGTTAAACAAATCAATCATAGACTCTTGCCATAGTCTTATGCTCAAACTTTGACTGCACAGGTGAGCAGCAGCTCTAAGATTTCAAACTTGCATTGGCAACTTAAGAATCCTCCCTAATATTTCTTCATAAGGAGAAGTTTTGAACATTTTCAGCCTGTGCTTTAAGGAAACCCGCTTAAAAGTTAACATTAGCCAGCTTTAATGTGTGTTAGGGATCATTCTCTGGTTGGAACACGTAATTTTTACACATTTTACACCATCAGACTCAGATTATCTTATTTAAATGAGAGGAATAATTCAGGATGTCCAAGAATTTACACCAAGCAATCAGCAAGTCTCAAGCTTATGATTAACTGAAATTTGCTGCTGTATGCAAGTATTTTCTTGAGGAAAGTGTCATGGTAAGCCATAATAGGTAAACAATAGTTGGAAAGCTGTCTTTAAAGGACATCTTACTGACTAATCAGTAGTTGCAACAAGTTCAATTTTTGTTTTTGCGACTGTCGATTCTGGTTGTGAGGATATAGTAAATGAACTAACAAAGATGGAGTTTTAATAGCTCCAAATCCTTCAGCTTCACCATAGATAAGGTGGACAATTTAATCTGGTACCAATGTGGTTGTTCCTACAGAACATTGATCCCAAACATGCATCAGAACCATAATGGATGGATCCAGGTTGTATGAGGCTTGTAGAAAAAGGACCTCAATGCTTGAATTTCAAAAACTGGGTCATTTCCAGGTAAAGAACCAGAAAAGAAAAGAGACCAGGTATTCTGGCTGAATAATAAAAGGAGAATATGAGTCATATTTTACCAGTGGATAAAAAAAAAAAAAAAAAACAATATTTCAATATTACTACGAAAATGATCTTGATCAAACGTTTTGGCACTCAATAATAGCAGACTAAGACTTATTCAGACCCATCTGCTTCATCTTTTCCCTGTTCTTAGAAAGACATATTTGGCAAATTCATTGGGATTTTGAAAATAGCAACCTGTTGTTAAATATTTACCTTTATTTTTACCTTCTAGATGAAAGACTGACTCCATAAAGCGGTGGAACCCGAACAATCCTTTGACATTTCCTGATTTTTTTATGGGTTCTATTCCAGGTGTTGATTCTCGGTTTAAAACAAAGTCTGCCTACATGAAGTTCAACTGTGAAAGCAGAATACGAGGCTACATGAAAGAGGTAAACCTCAGAGGCCTGGCGAGACCTCGAACCATATTTGGCTGCAAGAATCCTCCAAACCGTATCCATCTCCTGTCTGTTTTTAGGTGGATGGTGCAACACAAAGCATGCAGAAAGCAAAAGTGAGGGCAGAGTTTTTAAAAACCTCAAAGTGTCTGGGTGAGATGCTGAAGGAGGACAAATACAACGGCAAATACTTTGACAGGACTGAGAATGAGTCTGGACGTCTCTGCACTAAAGAAGGATGGTTCACCTGTCAGGTAGGGCAGAGTCTGAGAGGCTGATTATAGCTGGATGACATCAGCAGCAAAAAATATGTTCAAGAAAAACAGTCCGCTCACAACTGAATAAAATGAGACTTCTTCTTCTGTGGTGTCTACAGGGATCGTTTGATCAGAAACTGTGCCAGTCGCTCCATTCCATCAACCCGTACGGCAGCAGAGAGAGCAGGATCGTCTTCAGCACTTGGAATCTTGATCACAGGTGCGATGCTTCCTGAAGCTGCAGTAACTCAGAATAATAAAGTATTAAGCTTGTTTTTTTGTGTTGTTTTTTACCTGCAGGATTGAAAAGAAGAGGGCCATCATACCCGCCCTGCTTGACGCGCTGCAGAATCATAAAACCACAGACATAAACTTGAACTACTTTTACCAAATGCTGTTCACCAGGGAAAACCTGAAGTTAGTCCACATCGCGTGTCACAAAAAAGGAGCTCACAACCTGCAGTGTGACAACAAAAAGATGTTTAGGACGACCAAAAACACAAAAGAAGCTAAAGCCACCAAAGGGAGGAAAAGACGCCTAATCTAAATGTTTATTATTTATTTTTTTTAATTATTATTGAAGTTTGGAAATTGTAAAAGAACAGAAAACCAGCGTTTTGTAAATCATGAAAAACCTTTATTGTATTATGTGGCACAATCATGTCAAATATATGGATGGATTAATATGACATTCAATCAGTCAGAATTAAACACTTAAGACAAATGTGTTAATTATTTTACATAAATAAGGCAGTAAATCACAAACATGTTTCTGAGTGGTCAGATCAATTAGCTATATACAAAACCCATCTGTGGGTTTAGATCTAGTGCAACTGCTGTTAACCTTCTTAGGTTATGTTTCTGAATCAAGTTTGTTCAAATTCAATTGCTTTAAACTGCAGATTCTTAGGCAGAAAAATCGATACATTACTTTTTTGCAAGTATAAAGAGCAGAGACATGTGTGTGGGTATGTATATAAATTAGGGCTGGGCGATTATGGCCTAAAAATAAAAGTTTTTCCCCTCCCTAGTTATTAAGGAAAATGATAAATACAAACGCAGCTCCCTGCTATGGCTACGCAAAGAGCGGCCCTGCTCCTTTCCTGGGCTACAGTTAGCTGAGGTTTGTTGGTTAGTGTGGGTTTGTTCATCCTGGAGAAACAAAGTTTAGTGGTGCTGCTGCCTTTAAATGAGATAAATGTTGCAGAGTGGGGTCTTTTGCTCCACGTCTGTCTCAGCAAACCCAGACCAGTTTCAGGGATTAAAAGTGAAAAAAAAATCCTGTGCCTGAAGTTGCTGCTCACCACCCCATCCCCAAAACCCCCTTTTCGCTACCCGATCCGTACCATCAGCTCATTTATGCATGTGCAAGCAGATATTCACCCAGGTCGCCATAAATAATGCAATCATGGTACCGTATTTTCACGACCATAAGGCGCACCGTACTAAAAGGCGCAGTCTCAGTTGTGTGTGCCATTTCTGTATTTAACACACACATAAGGAGCAATGGATTATAGGGCACGGGTTTTATATACAGGTACATGTCCTCTACTACGTTTAAATACCTCTACTGCATATTTAAAAATAGAGCGGGAGCAAAACTGAGTATGTTTGTGCTTTATTCATGTATTTATTACAAAGTATTAATCAAACCTGGGAGCTGGCCGTGAGACAGACACATCCGCGAAAAATCCGCGAGGAGGCGACCCGGCCAGAGGCTGCTGTTGAAGGGAGTCCTACTGTCGGCGAACCGCTGGTATGTGGGGGTCTGAGCGGCTCCGACAGAAATAATATTGGAAGGTGGGATTGTAATCTGCATGAACTGACTGCAATGATTAAGTTTTCAGGTGGACTTTCTCACTTAAAAACATATTAAAACTACTTTATTCCCACTGGTCACAGCAAATATAGCTGCAAGGCAAAGAAAGGATAGAGTAGCTCCGCCCAACGCGCATCAGACACACTTTTGCACCGCACAGCCAGAGCAGCAAAGCTGCTTCAGCCGCGCGTCAGAACTAACTGGTACAAGCAGCAAAAAAAAAAAAAAAAAAACACCTGGTCTCCTTACATACACCTCCCTCAGCCACTCTTTCATCATCTCCTCAATGAGGAGTTCTGCATAAGGCACATACCTGTTCTTTTATACACAATCCACGCCCACACTTCCCCCTTTAACGTTCTCATGGTGGTCTCAAATGTCCGCAGTAACAACACACATAGGGCGCACCAAACTATAGGGCGCGCCGCACATTTTGAGGGGAAAAAAAGCTGTTTATATGCGCCTTATAGTAGCGAAAATACAGTACTAAAGGTACTTATTTCTATCCTTACATCACTAAAGAATGCTACACTACATTTAATGAGATAATTTGATGAATTTTACATTGTCTCCATTAAACTGCTTGTCTGATATCATTGGTCATGCTCAGAGCAGTCCAGCAAAATATGATTAAACCGTCTTTATCCGCATGTTAGTTCATTACTTTAGATTGAGCACTACATACCATAAGGTTAACATGAAAGAAAAACATTTTGAAAGGCTTTGCATCAAAAAATACTGCACAAAAATCAGTGCAATGGGTGCAATTCAATACCTCAGCTCCAGAGTGTCGATGTCCCCGCCCCCTCCGCAGACACTCCGCTGCACCTCTCCCAAATTGTACTCGTTTTGTTTTCATGACCGAAATTGCGGAAAACAACTTATGAAGTTTGACCAGCTAGAAGATCGAGGTACACTAGAACACAGGGACCCTTTTCCAACTGTATCCCCGCTCTTTTTGGCTCTCATGTCCCTCCGTTGTCGGACTAAACTCGCCCCCACTTCCTCACCGCCTCGGCCGTATCTAGACCCACATGCTGTGATGTCTGTGTCAAGCTTACTGCAACACACTGCTGTACGAGTATAACCAGAAAGCGCGACAGAAGGGCGAAATAGGTTCAGCGCCACCGCAGCACGGGAGGGAGAATTACGTCCAGGAGCAAATGGATAAAAATAGACTGGAGCAAAAAAAAACAAAACATGAATCGATACTCTAGAGGACGTATTGATGCATCGGATCATCGGCTGTTGGATCGATACAAAACGATTATTATTTACACTCCTAACCCGGATGTATATCTGGTTGCGTATGTGCAAATGAGCTGATGGTAGGGATCGTGCTACCTGGACAGATCGGGTATGGCAGCCTGAGAGCGGGCTGGGGGCACGTCACTACCTCACGTAGTGATGCGTTCTGATAAGCGCTTAACGATACCTCATCATAGCAGTCACAGTTATCACTGGTGTTTCTATGAAACTTATGTTGAAAAGTTTATTTTACCTTCCCGAAAAAGGAAAAAAAAAATCCCCACCCTCAGTTGCCACACGCCAGAAATCCGCCACTGCGCCAGAGAACCTTAAGCCCTGCAGTTCCAAACAACAGATGATTTTATTCCTTTTTTGAGAACAAATTTCTCACTCACCTGCAGCTATGTCGATTACTGGTTCGTGTGACGTTCTCGCTAGCCAAACTGCAACCTGAGTAATACTGCAGCTACAGAAACTCTGGGAAGCCAAAAGTATGCAGTTATAAAAAAAAAATATATATATATATATTTTTTTTTTTAATCACCCACAAAGTAAAAAAAAAATCTAATTAATTAATTGAATTGATTTTTTTTTGCCCAGGCCTAAAATAAATATATATACACATATACATACACAGACATTACATTATGAAGCTGCCAAAAACCTTTATGGATTTTAGACACTTGGTGAAAAAATGGCTGGAATATGACATTCATTATGATGAGCTTATAAAACCGATCGGATCTAGGTAGTTATATTCATCAAACGCCTTTAACTTGGTTCAAACTTTGTCTATAAACTAACAGGTAGAAACACAAGCACCCCAACATTTTTCAATTTAATTCAGCAATGTTTTGGCATCTCAGCCTGTGATGTTAACTCAGTTGGATATTTTATGATCTAATACAGGAAATCAGCACAGAGTGCAGCTGTGTATCCAGCTGCCATGCAGAAAGTTAAAGGAGGGATTTGTCTTTGTTTTTATTCCCTGGATTCAATCTGTGCAACTTTTAAGTGCTGTTAGATTTATTCAAATCAGTATGTCGCACTGGAGCCACGAAAAGAAATAGATATGCATCAAGAAATGACAGCAATTAAGAGATTTTTAAGTTTGACTGACAGTGAACACTGATCTTTGTTTTTCCTCCTATGTTCCCTTCAGGCTGGAACCTGCTGCTGAATTCAAACATTTAAATGTGGTCGGAGAAAGGACCACCAGATAAAATGTCCATTTAATTGCTATTAATTAATGAAAATATCTGAATCGGCTACAATCTGTATCACTGGGTCAGAATTTTACAAACACTAAAAATCAGGGACTTCCTAATGAGGCTGTATTCTGTAAGGTTCTTTGTTCTTTTATCAAATCTCTCCTTAAGTGCCAATAAGAAAAACGGACAATAACTTAGGATGGATCAATGAGAGTATATGTTAATATATACTTTTTAAAAAGCACTTGAGTGTTTGCTTCTAGCTGAAGTTTCTTTTAAGGTTGTTATTTTGGCTTCTGAGATAGTTTACGGCATCAGAGCAGACGGTTTGGCAAGGCTAAAAACGCCACCGTTAAAATTTTTGATTCTGAGAGCCAGCTCCACTCTACCTCCTTCATTGTGGACGGGGAGATTTGGACGGATGAAGAGAACCGACTGGATGCAGTGTCTGAGCAGGTAGCTTGTTGCTTTCTCCAAAGTGCTGGGACGTTGCTCTGTTTCCATTGGCTAAGTGCCAGCCCCCTGCTCTGGTTGAAGGCTCGCCTCGCCATCTTCACTGTCCTCCTGTGCGTAGAAGTGCCGGCTCCTCTCCTTCCTGCGGGCGCTGGGAGACGTAGCGGGTGATCTCTGAGGAAAGTCCTGCAGGAACAGAGATTCATGCCACAATTCCATCATCTGTTTTAATTTTCATCAAAAATATATATTTTTTCAGTTTATTCATTACTGTAAAACAACCTATGTTTAAATCCAATGTGAAATTTATAGAGGAAAGTAATCAGAGAGCTGAAAGGTATAATAAAACTATAAAATAAATTATCTTCAACTGCAGGGGATTCAAAGACAAGGAAGTCTACAGAAGGAAAAGTTTAGAGGTTATTATTAAAGTAGCTGCATAGAGGCAGCTGATGGGCTCTGAATCGATGCCAGCCACGTTTTCAGCTAATTAAATTAGATTTTAGGTTTTTAACCCTCATTGAGTTCTGTGTTTAGCAGCTCATTAGAATTCACAGTCCTGGCAAAGGCAAAACCAGCTAAATAAATGGGATTCCTACAATGAACAGAGTTAAAAAGCCTAAATATCATGAGATTATCTCCAAAATGAAACCATTGTCTTGTTCTTCAGTAACTAAAGCAAATTATATTTAGCTTTTCTGTTCTTCAGCTCTTGTGACTCGAGTTTATTATTGGCCAGAAAAGGAATGAGTTATTTCTCAATATATGAAAAACAAAAAAAATGGAAAAGAATCAGGATTCAATTAAAAAATAAACAAATTTAAGACTTAAAAACAGAAATTTAAGGGCGTATAAAAAATTTGTCAACTAATTTTTTAACTGATTAGTTTGAGTTTGATATGGGATACAAAACAAAATAAACAGATTAACAAGGGTTAAATGGAACACTATAGTGAACCCAGATATGGAGCCCTTTATATTTCACTTATTAAAATTACTTCCAACCTTGTCAGCTCATTGAGAAGGGCAGGACTCCTCACCTGCACAATATCCAGGTTTCCAAAGAACTGCTCCACAGGAAGGATCTGATTACTGTCATCATCTTGGAACAGGATCCGACTATTGTTGTCAGAATCCATACGCTCAGAAGGCTGTTCCTCCAGGAAGCTGTTAGCTTTGCAGCTGCTGACCTCCTGCTCCGACTTCAGCTCGTTTTCTTTACCCTCCTGACCTTCCAGCTCCGGTGAACCTGAGCACCTCCTCCTGTCGGCGGCCTCCAGGCACTCACAGCTGATATAAGACAGTTTATCAGTCGATTTTGAAGACTTAAGTGCTGAACTTTCCTCATCTGATGAGAGCAGCTTCTGGCTTTTAAGATTTTTCCTCCCTGTAGCAGAAACCTGTAGTGCACAAATGGAGGAATGAGGCAGATGACCTACTAAGCAGTTACACCAGTCTGGTTTAGCAGGAAATGCAGAAACAAAATGTACTTTTTAAGAAAATAAAATTGAGTGGAAACTGATCTGTAAAGATGTGCAAAGCAAACCTTTGTAGAGCCTCTGACCTCAGATCGTCTTTTCCTCTTTCTAGGCTTTGGGTTGCCAAGTGGACCAGGCATCTGGGGAAAAAAACAAAAACACAGGTTGCTCATTTCCCCAAAGACAACATTTCATTACAGCAACTACTTATTAAAGGGTTTGGCTTCGGTAAGCTGAGCTGCAGCTGTTGTAACACTAGCAGATCCCTGAGAGCTGCAGCTACTGAGCTAAATATTTTCGCCAAGCCTCCCTAGCAGTCCATATTGGGCATTTTTCACAACCTATCATTCAAGTGATGCAGTAATCAAAGATACACAGCAGGAGGACATATAAGTGCCTGTTCAGCAAAACTACCGGCAGGTTTTAAACAGTTTAACAGTTATGTCAGAGGTTTAGTTTATGGACTGTTTGGCTTCAGATTAGAAAGTAGCCAGCACACGTGATGGATAGGGGCCTCTCCTCTCCGCTCAGGTCAGATCAAGATCCGCACATGCAATCGCACCAAACAGGAAAAAGAACGGCAAGAAGATCCAGTTTGTCAAATTAAAACATGGTAACGCAAGATCGGTAACTAAAAATTAGAGCATAATTCTTATATATTCCCCAAAACTAAGAGCATTTAATTAAATGATTGGATTCAGGCTATTGGTACTTCTTCATACCAGGAAGCAGATTTCCCATCTCCATAAAATTATTTATTTTATACCGAGAGGCTTAAAAGTTTCATCAAATCCATTCAGAAGTTCTAAGAGCAAATCTCACAACTTCAAAATAAGCCTCTTAAAGCGGACATGGATGAAGAAAAGCGAGTTTGGAAGTAGAGAATAAACATAGTTCATACAAAACATGATGCTAGTTATCCACAATAAAAAGAAAATATTTGGGCAGAAACTGAACATATGCTGGATGCTGATTTTTTTAATATGTCATATAAAATTAAGCGTTAATTTCCGCATGTTTTGCTCCTTTGAATTTAATAATATCAGGCATGCTCTCTTCAAACTCTGAAGAAGTCGTAGCGGAGCAAGAGGGGAGGAACAGCGGAGGCTTTGCTTTAATCAGACGGTCTGGAGCGCAGCGTGGCGGTGACAGAGGATGTGGGATTTCAGGGTCAGTGACCGACTACTCTCAACATCTTCACAATGTTAACTGATTGAGTCACGTCTTCTCCCAGCAACCAAGTCAATATGGAAGATAAGACCTGATTCCAGCTCTGAATATTGCTCTCAGAGCACGTTTACATTTTTAAGATGGCCCCTGTTACTCTGACATAAAAACAGAGCGAGATAGTTAGCGGCACGTCCGAACTGCACGCCAGAAATGTTTCAATTGTACCAACTAATACTTTGTCTAGGAGATTCCTGAAACAACCTGGGAATCAAATCTCTTTTTTTTGTTTTATTTACATAAAGACAAGCAACTCTTCAATCCATAGTAAGAGAGAGAGTGAAACTTTGAGGGAAACAGACTTCAGTTTCGATCCTTCATAATACCAAAGGTTTGGCTTTAACTAGATCTACTTTCACTCTGCGCTGCTTTTCATTCTTTCATTGCTGCTACAGGATGATCTGCGGTCAAAACAGAAACGGGGGAGTTTAGAGTCAATGTTTCCATTGAAATGCCTTCCTTCCCATAGTCTGATGGACAAAAGTCACATTTCAGGATGTGGTAAATAAAGGCTGTATGTTTTTTGTTTGTTTTTTTTAATTGCCATGCAGCTTTCAAGATGTCTTCTCCTAAATAATGGGTGGGCCAGCACCTCTGTAAAACCGGTCCGGGCCCCTATACTGAAAGCATACACTACAAAAAATAAAATACAAGTGAAAACTTTTTGAAAAAGGTTTACTTTCCCTTAATTTAAGCTTGTAGGTCAGACAATTTACTATAAAATACACTTATTTACATTAAAATGAGGGGGAAAAAACTCCACTGACTTATTTCAAGTAGACAATATGCAATTGTATTATTCTAAGGGCACAGATACTGATTCCTTTGGGAGATCCTTATATTTACTGCTCTGTTAGGATGTTTTTTTTTTCCTGTTTCACCAAAACAGTTGTTTATGATATAAGTAGACAGAATAAACTGCACTGCAAAAAGTGTCCATTTAACCAATTCTTACAATATTAGATCTTCACAAAAAGAGCTTTTGATCTTGTTTTGAGATTGATAAACTTCTAGTTTTGAAAACATATGTTTTGCATTTGTTGTGAGCAGGTTGTTAACAGAAGATTAATAATCTAACAGTCTCCTCTTGCTTAGTGTATCGATCTCATAGCAAAATCAAAAAGATTTTTCAGCTAGAGCCTGGTTAGATGGACGATTTTTGTAGTTTGGAACTAATTATTTATTATATGTACAATTTATTTGATTTATTATTTAAAAATGTACAGTGACGTCTAAGCCTAACCCATATTATCCAGTCTGTTAGATCAGGAGTCTAAAACTAAGACTTTGTGGCTCAAATAATATACTTTTTATTTTCTTTGTTAATAGCACCTCATCCTGGCCTCCCTTGTATATTTAATCTAAAACCGCCACTGTACAAAATCCTTAGGTTAACCTGTAAGAAACATTAACATACTTTATATTCCTGTAGTTTCTAGTGATTTAGTCAAAAATAAACAAAGATGTGAAAACGTCCAGATGTTAATAAGGGGCACACTTGGAAATAAAAAGTTTTCCAATATAATTAAAGCTAAAACATTAGTCTAATCATAAACAAAATTAGTCAACACAGTAAAAAAAAAAAAAAAAAGAGAAAATATTACATTTTTCTATATAGATAAATATATTTTAGAGTCATTCAACAGCTGTTAGGTTTGAAAATTACAGTTTGTTGAAAAAAAGAACATCTCACAGAAATATCATAGCACGACAATTAAAAAATATGCTGTATTATCAAATAAATTAACATTGCTGTGTGTTGTTTTTATTCTTGTTTTATCTTGAGTATATTTAATGTCTGCATTAATTATACCATATATGTATATTCTTCATAAGACTTTAAAACCATCACTGTTCCCAACAACCTCAATAAGTTTTGCAGTTTCTATCTTAATTAAAACATGCTTCTGTCATTTTGCATATCTCTGATGCTGCTGCTATTTTAAATATCCATTACTGTAAAATGTCCATAGCTGTATATTGGTTATTTATTTTCCAGTTTTTATATTGTTAAAACACTTGAGTATTTTATTGTTTATCTTTTAACTCTTCACTATTATGTCATTCTTTTACATTTTTCTAAGGTCCACATTTATGTTACCTTTTTTTTGTGTGTGCTGTAAACACCAGAATTTCCCCATTTTGGGACAATAAAAGGGTTTTCTATTCTATATATTCTATTCTCTATATATAGTTGCAGTCACAATGATCTGAAGTAAAGAATAATAATATATTGGAAGTCCGTGGTTAATATATAAATGAATTGTAGATTTATTTTTAAATTGTACATGTAGTGTTTTACTTTGTATTAAGCTTTAAAATCTCCGATAATAACCACCGCAGCAGGATTGCTGAAGAAAGGAAAGGACAGGGCTAGCTAGTAGAGGTGAAAATATAAACAACAGGAGATTTTTTATCTACATATTTAAAGAACCAGCCCTGTAATTCCTCTTTAAGGAAAAGCAAAAGTCTAGCCGGCTTTTTTCAAATCAGGTATCAAATTACAAAACAAGCACGTTTCCAGTCCTCCTAAAAATGCCGAACATTTTTTCCATCGAGACACATTTGTCCAAAAGAAACAACCCATTGCTAACTTAGCCTTCCACCATATTTCTTTCATTTTAGCGAAACAAATATGGATTAATTACACTAAAGTGCCGCTGAGGCGTAACAGCACGCGCCCAAAAGCTGCGTTATTCCTCTGAGACACAAAGACGACAGCTAAAAGACCTCCATTTAAACAAATAGCACGGTGTTACCGCTTCCGTCCATTAGCTACGCTTCTACCTTATGCATCGCTCGCCGCCGCCGGTGTTATTTGGAGTCCAGATATTTAGCTCTTTGTTAGCTTTGGGTTAAAATGCCAGCTTTTCACCGGTGGAAATTGGACGAGCTCCGCCGCTGCCTGCGCCTGTCTGTCTGAGTGTCAAACCACCGCCGCCTTCTCCGTGTATTTCCTGCTGCCTGCCAGGTTCAGGCTGAGGTCACTGCGTCTCTTTTTTAGCGTACTCTTAGGCTGTGTTCCAATTCTTCGCTCACTCACTACGTAGCGCACTACGTAGAGTTTGCATTTCTCTATTACTTTGAGTCGGATAGATAGGAAAATACCAGGAAATGCTAACTTAGTGTGCATTTATAACCGCTTTAAGCAACAATAATAAGTTTTTTCCCCGGTACGCCCAAAAACAAAGTCAAGAGGAGGTACGATTAAAAATGTTTGGAACGCGGCATTCGTCTCTTTGAACGTAGTGGACGCCACTGACGTAAATATGTTTTTTAGCGTTGCGGATACGCTACGTAAATATAACAAACAGCTTTGTGAATAAAACGGAGCGGTAGGGTTGCCTCTTTTCGATAATAAAAACTAAAATATTTGTTGTAAATGCGCATCACGTGGTTCTAAAACCTTACGAGTTGCGTTAAAAATGTAACACCTATTTCTTTTAAACATAAACGAAATTTTATCATTTAATTTTATAAGTAAACTTTGTTCTTCTTGTCTTTATGTAAGCCAAACATCTGAAAAAGTTGCAGCTTGGTATCTTCCTCTTTATTAAAAGTGTTTTTTTGTTAAAGTTTCAGCTGCTGTGGAGGTAATGGGTGACGTGGGTGGTAATATGAGAACAAGGCGGTTTGCATCAGAAGTTCAGTTTCAGTGTCTCAAGAATGAGGAACATCGCAGTTCTCCTATATATCCACAAGATGGCGCAAGAGGGCCTCTTTCCCCTTGTTTTTCTTTTTGTCAGATTGCGGGCGTGTTCAGTTTATTTATAAAAATCTGGTTAACAGTTGAAATGCAGCTAACTAACCAGACATACACAGTGTTAGGTACAAGATGATAGAAATTAATTTACAAACATATTCGACGAGCCATGGTATAAAAAAAAACTCTTATTTCCTCCAACAATAAAAAAAGAAGAAAACAAAAACAGCTCATAAATGTGACCTAATATTACATAAAACACAGCCAAATTTACAAAATACGCAGTTAAATATTTTAATAAACTAATAAAAAAAATGAAACTAAAAACACGCAAAAGCGCAAACACTTTATTTGGGTTTATAGTTAAGTAAAAGTTTTGTTTAAAAAGACAAAAATAAAATGATCAAAAGAACAAAAAACACGTAATCTAAAACTATTTTATTTCATTATTAATTATTTATTTATTTATGTATTTATTTGTGTGTGTGTGTGTGTGTGTGTGTGTGTGTGTGTGTGTGTGTGTGTGTGTGTGTGTGTGTGTTTATCTTCTCCTTTAAAAACATTTAAAAAAATTAGAAATTCTTTTGTTTTTCAGGAATTTCTCTTAAAGAAATGACTGCCTTGAGAGAAATACTCTAGATTGATATCACTCCGTGCAGTCAGGAGGTCATCTGATTATCATGCGCAACAATGACTGCAGGCATCCAGCTGGAGGAAAGCGGAGTCCTGCAACAGATCAAAAAGCTCATAAAGTCAATAATCTTAATCTAATCCCACAGAAAAAAAAAAAACTATTGCAAGGTGATTCAATCTGAAAATGTGCGTAAATAATCCAAACTGGTAAGAAAAAAAAAACACAACGTAACCTATGATCCGAAAGCTGTGGAATATTTCTTAGGTTGTGGCGCATTTTCTAAATTCCCTTTTTTGTTTTTGATTCTTATATTTCACTCATTTTATTAGTATAAAGTAACTCTGCGCACATGAAGCAACTTGATGCGTCATGTAATGATGGAGAAATGGGAAACCCGTTGGATTGGGGTGGATCACCATCATCATCATCATCATCATCAAGGGGCGGAGATATTCTGCTGAGGCGGTTCTGTAACAGGTCTCCAGTCTTAGAAGAGGCTAAAGGCAACCCGGACCGACTGGGAGCCATGTGTTTCTTTATTTATTTTTATTAAAATAAACTTATATTTGACATCTGTCCACATGGGGTGAAGTGTCCCAACGAGGAAGGACTTGATTGTGCCGCCTGTGCGCATGAGGATGGATGCTCTCACCATGGGCGCGCGGCTGTGAGGCAGCATGAGGGCCAAACGTCCAGCATCTGAGGGTCCCGGGGCGCCACGGTGACAGACATGGATCACTTCTTTAGGAGAAAGCGGGCCGGTTTGGTAAAACCCCTGCTCAGTCTGTCCCTCATCTTCGTTTCTGTTCTGATGATTCTCAAACTAAAACTGTCAGAAAAAGACGCAGCGCGGGTCAAACAAGCGCGGGATGCCAGCTGGTGCGGGTCGGACTGTTTCCCGGCCGTCGAGTCTAATTTCTGGAGGATCAACGCCCACCACGCGCCAAGCAAGAGAACGGACGCGCAGCAGGTGTCCAACGGGACAGGCTGGGACGCGCAAGTCCTCAACTGCAGCGAGGACGCATCGGTGAAGAGCCAGCCGTGGTTCCGGCACCTGGACCCGCGGTTCCACCAGTTTGTTCTGCACAGACACTGCCGGTACTTCCCCATGCTCATCAACCATCCGGAGAAATGCGCGGATGGAGAGGTGCACCTCCTCATGGTGATCAAATCCGTTATAGAGCAGCACGACCGGCGGGAAGCCGTGCGTAAAACCTGGGGCCAGGAGCGGACAGTGGATGGAAAGAAGATCAAAACTTTATTTTTACTCGGAACTCCGACAACAGGGAAAGACACAAGAAACCTGCAGAAACTGATCGAGTACGAGGATAAGATCTTTAAAGACATCCTGCAGTGGGACTTCATGGACACCTTCTTCAACCTGACCCTGAAGGAGGTAAACTTCCTCAAATGGTTTAACATCTACTGCCCAGGAGTGCGCTTCATATTTAAAGGAGACGACGACGTGTTTGTGAACACAAACAACCTGCTGGAGCTCACGGCTTTCAAAGTGGAGGAGCGCGAAGACGCAGACTTATTTATAGGGGACACCATCACCAAGGCGATCCCCATCCGGAATCGCCAGAGCAAATACTACATCCCCAAAGAGCTCTACGACAAGCCCTACCCGCCTTATGTGGGGGGTGGGGGGTTCGTCATGTCCTCCCAGCTGGCCAGGAGGCTCTTCGCGGCCTCAGAGGACGTGGAGCTGTACCCCATCGATGACGTGTTTTTGGGGATGAGCCTGAAGAAGCTGAGCGTCGCTCCTGAGTTGCACTCAGGTTTCAGGACCTTCGGTATCAGCAGGCATAAGGCCAGCTCCATGAACAGGGAGCCATGCTTCTATAAGAACCTGATCGTGGTGCACAAGCTGAGCGCGCAGGAGCTGTTCAGGATGTGGAGCATAGTGCACAGCAAGGATCTGGTTTGCGCGCAAAGGACATCCATGTAAAAGTAAAACAGACTCAGCAGAAGCTTTAAGTTGCATCTTCTCTAAAGCACGTGGAGAAAATATAAAGATCAAACAGGTTTCAAGCCTGATTGGGAACAGAAATGGACCTCCTTTGCCTGGTTGGTCATTTATAAAACCACTACAACTAAGTGCCATGTTCAATTCTACTGTCTTATTTGACAGAACCAAACTCTTTATAAAAGTAACTTATGTTGGTGTTTGATTATGCAGATTTAAACTCATCATTTCTTTATTCATGTTTTTTCTGGAAAGAGGATTTTATAGACTGGGAAGATTTTAATGGTCTTAATATATTAGTATAAGGTTCATATTAAACACAGAAAAAACATGAAACTAAAAGTTACATTGCACTAAGTTAAAGAAAAAATGTTCCTTCTACCGACAAGATAACTTGAAATAAAATAAATGAAACTTTGATTATTGTAGTTTTTAATGCTCTAAACAACAAAGTTAAGCACCAGTTTTAAGATAGGCTCTCTTATTGCACAGAATACGACAAATATTTTACAAACTGATGCATTTAAAAGCTTTAGAGCTCGCTCACATTCTGTTCCAATGTCAAAAACAGTCCTTTATTTTTATTCGATATATAATTTTTTTCTTGTGCACTGCTGGTTGCTGACCAGCAGTGCACAGGAACGACAGAGGGAAGGTGATAGATTTGTTCCATTGTGCTCCATTTCATATTATTAAATGACCTTAAACCAACACAGCCGGATGTTTTAAACTATTACCACATGTTAAACACTTTGGAAATAAAACTGTTTAAACTATTGCTGTGTACCAACTCAGCTGATGCCTAATTGTTGCTGCAAATGAGATTTTATGGGATTATTGCAAAGAAAAAAACAGATATTGTACAGTTGGGGTAGGGTTATTATTTTATAATGCATTGTAAAATTGTAATAAAAGAAATATAAAAAAAGGTCTAACGTTCATGTTTGTTTATGACTTAGATTTCTCCTTATGTCTCATAATCAGGAAGCAGTCCTAAAACAGAAGGAGCAAGAATAAACGTTAAAGGTTCTTATATTTGGTGTAATATCACTTTTTAATTGTACGACTGTCTTGTTTCTTTTGATTAACAATGTCTAAAATATCCGGCCTAAAATGTAGGGGAAAAAAATGTAAGGATCTGGAACTCTAAAGAGAAGATTATTCTCTTCTTTATTTTATTTAACAGCAAAAGAGACATATAGATGATCCAACCTTGTTTCCAAAACTTAGTTTAATTTAGATTTATATTACACTTACAAACACATTTCCACACAAAAATAGCTATATTATGCAAACTCATAACAAAAATACTGACAAGTGCACAGCAAGCGCCATGATAAACAGGAAGGCCTGGAGACTTAGAGAGAAAATCTATGCTACCAAACAGCAGCTGTTCAGTGTTTGCTCTGCTGTTGCCTATCTTACACATTAGAGCCACAGCTTCAGTGCAGAAACTACAGTTCAATAATAATACAAGGAAGGTTTAAGAACATTTCAGGCTGGATTTCATATTTACACAAACCCTTTGTCCCTTTTTCCTCAGTCTTTCAGTTAGCACTGGCAAAACATTTCTACATTAGAATAAAACCAGGAAATAAATAATACTGTGGATGGTTCTTAATGTTTATGGGTTTTTTTAGCATTCCTTTAACTCTATTGGTCCACAATCTTTCCTGGTGTATTTTTATTTTAACATTCTCTACTTTAATGTAATTTCAAAACTTTCACTTGTATGATAATCATTGGGCCTTTTCAGGAAAAAAAAAACACAATCTATCTTTATATCGAGTGATCCTTGATTCCCAACACATCATGTTAAAAACAATCAGAAGTATTACTTCATCCAGGGCAGTAATAGTGGCAACAGAGCTTTTGGTAGGGGAATGGAGAATCTTACTTCTGCTTGTCTTGGCCTGTAAAGCTTCATGTATACAGAAATGAATATTAATCAGTAGTTCAAACGAGATATTTACATATATGGAATGAAAAGACGTTTTTGTCCCCTCAGTGTGAGCCTGAAATTAGGCAGAATTACGTTTTTACAATCAAAGTCGGATCGGATAACCAGAGTTGTTTTAAAACACAGGATTAAAAAGTTTTTTTAGAAGAGCTGGTATATTATTTAAAGTCTACAATTGCATTATAGCCTCTTTAAATAATTTTCACATAGAAAAAAGCCAAGATTATGATGTCTGCAGGTAGATTTACAGTATTTAAATTATTTTGAAGGTAATTGAGATATATATATATATATATATATTTTCTTGGCACTCTTTGGGCCCCTTGGTACCAATTGAGCATCGTTGCAACGCCACAGCCTACCTGAGTATTGTTGCTGACCATGTCCATCCCTTTATGACCACAATGTACCCAACTTCTGATGGCTACTTTCAGCAGGATAATGCGCCATGTCATAAAGCTGGAATCATCTCAGACTGGTTTCTTGAACATGACAATGAGTTCACTGTACTCAAATGGCCTCCACAGTCACCAGATCTCAATCCAATAGAGCATCTTTGGGATGTGGTGGAACGGGAGATTCGCATCATGGATGTGCAGCCGACAAATCTGCGGCAACTGTGTGATGCCATCATGTCAATATGCACCAAACTCCCTGAGGAATGCTTCCAGCACCTTGTTGAATCTATGCCACGAAGAATTGAGGCAGTTCTGAATGCAAAAGGGGGTCCAACCTGTTACTAGCATGGGGTACCTAATAAAGTGGCCGGTGAGTGTATATATATATATATATATATATATATATATATATATATATAAACGTTCTCAATTTTAAGATGTTAAACATTTTTTTTAAACTGACTTCACTCAAATGATTTGTGTCCTTCTACCAAACGCTCCCAATAATTTGCTGAAGCTCTGCCCTGTTCCTCCTGACAGAACCGACTGGATGGAATGAGCTTTGCCTGCAGTTTTTAATAGCCAAACCATTTTTAGCCAAACAATAACTTCCAGGTTAGTTTTACGTCTGTAGGATTTCAAGAACAGATGGATGACACCTTCATGCTTCTGAATAATCCAGACAGTTCTCTTACTTATATCTTGACTGTTTCCTATTTATTTTTCAAGCTACACAAGGAAGCAGTAGAAATTACTGTGCCTTCATTTTACTCAAATGTTATAAATGAATAAAATCACAATATCATCAGGTGGGCTTTTTAGGAAAATGAATAATCTCTGTATGTAAGCTTCTCAATCAGAAGAAACTAATAAATAAACTGTCCTGACGTTAAGTCAAATCAAAGAAGTTTACACAGAAGGTTTACTTAACAGACTTGGCGACCAAATATCCTCAATGATTTCATGATGACATAATCAGTGCTGTCTCAGCTTGGTGAAACCGTGCACCAGCAGAGAGCCAGCATTGTCTATAACGTAAGAGATGACTAAGCAGAGCTGGCTGCAAACTTGGAAAACGCTGCATCGTGTACTTTTGAATTTAAACCATTAGCTTAGAATACAGACAAGCATATCCTCACTGTGGCTGTATTTTCCCAGTATAATGTATGTTTTTTTTTTTTTTTTTTTTTTTTATAGAATACGGAGCCTTCAAAAAGCAGTGAGAAAAATAAGAGCTTAGGAGGCCAGAAGCCTTGGTTTACCAGCACACAGTGAGGTCATGCGTATTGGCCCAACAGGTGTTTGGTGGTGTAGGTTAAACCTTTGGACAGGGAAGAGTGATTCAGCTGAAATATAAAAGGCTAAACTTCATTGTCTTAATGCGGTTTGGTGTTCTCAAATGAATCAGGTTGTTTCCTCAGAAGAAGTATTGCTTCTACTGAAGTGCAATGGAGTTTGTGTCGGACCAGTTTCATCGCTTTCCAGCCGCATTTCTTCTTGCACCGGGTGTCAGGGATGGGATCCGGCTGCCTCGGCCCACTGGTCCGGTTCTGGTTCCAGCTCCAGCTCTGAACGGCCACAACTGCTTTGTTCCACCAGCCCTTCCTGGACAGAGAAACACGCCCACTGACAGGGATCCTTTCACAGCAATAAACATCAGAGATCATCAAATCTGCTTACATGCTATTTTAGTTTCAATATATAGAAATGTGGAGATTTTCCCAGGCAATCTAAAAATAAAGATTTATGAAAGTCCAAAATATGAGATAACCAAATATTTACTGCAGCTACGGTGACCAAATAAAAAAAAGACAGATGTGCGAAAACTGGGATGCTTCTGAGGGGCAATGCAGAACAGACTTTTTTAGCTTTGCATTTCATTTGTGACTCATTTTAATGGTGTTGCTTTACTTTATGCTCCTCTCATAACAAATTGACAAAAACAATTTCAGCAAACTTAACAAAAAGCTCTCTGAGAATCAGTCCTTGTGGCTGAGATTTATTTTCTTTAAACATATTTTCCATCTTACTTTGTTGTAAAATCTGGACTATGTAGGGGTGCTGCGACAGGTCATGGCTGGCGCTGCAGGGGATCTCTTTTAGGGCATGGCAGTCGGAGGTTCGGGTTCCGTTATACCTAGGCTGTTTTTGCACTGTAGCGGGCATCTATCCCTTTCTTGGAGTTATAGCTTGAGTTTCCTCACTCTTCTCACCCTGGGAGGGTGGGGATCTCCTCCTAGGTCTAAGGGCTGGTTCCCTTTCAGGGGGTTCAAGTCTAGAGCTGCAAAGATAGTGAACGAATGAGAAGTGTAAGCATGTGTTCAATGTGTAATACTGAGGGTCATTTTATTGAGTGTCCGTACAAATCTGTGTGAGGGTAAAAGGGTGGGTGTTTTTGTCTTGTTGTCCGGTTAAGTGTTAGGCTGCCCCAATGGATCATTCTAGGCCCCAAACGTTAATGGAGCCCGTTTCCTCCCCTCCATACTCTCTCTGCAGGTGTTGGTTCTTTCTCTGCAGGGCTGGCTGCTTCGCTGGGTGCCATCTCATTCTGGCCAGCTGCTGGCCGAAGCCTGGGCCCCTGACACTGTGGAGCCTGTGCTTCGGGGTCATGTCCCCTTAGGCCTCAGGTTTCTGGACCCACAACTGGGTCTGCTTTAGGCATGACTGGCTGCTGATGGAGCCCATGGGCTTGTTGCTGCAGCTCCGAGGGGCTTTAGCACCATAGCTTTGAATGTGGCTGAAGGAGACCTTATGGATTGTATTGCAAAAATATGTATGCAATATGTGTTTAATAGTTAATTAAATAAAAAATATTTTAAATAAAAAACATATTTCATAAACATATTTAAAGGTATAGACGATCTTTGCGGGTGGATTATCTAAATAAGTGGTTCTCCTAATTGTCAATTATTCTGGTGATATGTTTACATAAAGCCGTCCTACATGCTCTCTCCGTTAGCTATCTTTTTCTGCGCATGCGCACTTTCCCGTGTATATCTGTGGTGAGCTACGGTTTCAGCCAGTCATTGAAGCTCACCGTGGTTCTTTGAAAATGGCAGAGGGTCGTAGGAGAAAAAGTGTCTACAAAGTAGACAAGAAAGGCCTCAGAAGAGGCAGATATACCCTGGAATGATCTGCGCACAGAGTTCTCCTTGCAAAGCATTATGGGATTTGCTGTGACAGCAAATCCCATAATGCTGTTGCTACCTGACAGTGGCGACTAATAACAAAGATGGCGTAGACACTGTGCTTTGGAGGAGTAGTTACGTGATCAACAGGGAGCAAAAAGCAGTGATCATCTGTACGAACAGTAAGTTACCGAGTTTGCTATAAAGTCCACTATATAGTCCCCGCTCTAAATATTGATTGAGGGATTTGGGGTTAGGGCGTACGTTCGGACACAGTAAGCTTGTCTGAGCTATGAGAACAACAACTTTTAAACAGCACAAGGAGAAATGGGCTCATGCATGCCCTCGCACGTGTTTAATAGACAAACCCTCTCAGGAGCGGGTTCAGGGTTGTACATGTGCCCTATTTTTGCCCTGTCAGTGAGCCCCAGGGCAGCTGTGGCTACAATGTAGCTTGCCACCATCAGAGTGTGTGAGTGTGTGTGTGAATGGGTGAATGACTGAATGTAGTGTAAATGACTAGGGCTATATACAGTAAGTACAGGCCATTTACCATTTTAAAGTGGAGAAGGCGGGCCTTTTCAAAAATCTTCAAAAATCCTCCACTATAACTTTAATACTTCCTTTGTTGTCATGTTTAGGCTGATGTGTTTTTTTTCTATCTTAATTCTCATATCTTGCAGGTTTGGAGAAAGACTTTTATAAGTTATTGTGCATTTTTTGTATTTTCTTCTCTTCTCTTTTTGTCCCTCTCTTAATCCTATTACCTCTTCCTTTTTTACCTCCGTTTTCATGTCCATCGCAAATATTTTGTCCCCCCCCCAAAAAAAGCTACTTGCAATAGTTTTATACACAATAACCAGGTGGAACCTATAGCAACAGCCACAATGGTCTACTTGTGAAAGCAAGTCTGTTTGGCAGTTATCCAGCACCAGGACATCGATGGACATCAATCAGTGCTATATTTGCAAACAGGGAACATTAACAAAGAAAATGAAAAGAGCAACATGTGCAGGTTGGTGATGATGTTGGCGGAGACGTAGGGCACTGGTGCATCTGTCTAATGACTGCAGCTCTGCTTTCTTTGCATTTAGGAAAAGTGCCTGTGAATATTTATGTGCTATTTATTTTTACAGTCAAATGCAGGATATTATTTCCATTTCTGGGAGAGGAACAAAAATAAAAGATGCAAATCTGGTCAACCTACAAATGCACAAGCAATAAAAAATAAAAGAACACAAAAATCTCCTATTATTGCTGTAAAAATCCATTAGACATAAGTTAGGGACTGTTGGTCTCTGCAGCACAGTCCTCTAGTTTTCTCTGTCTAAAGCAGACTAAATCAGACCCCCCCACCACTTAAAACACTAAACACTGACCTACCGAGCCAACAAAAACAACCGGCAAAAATTGAAGAGTTCCTTTGAAAAATCAAACATAAATTAGCTAACCTTGCGACAATTCTAAGTCTATATTTTGGAGGATGACAAGGGGGAGAAAACGTTACACCATAAAAGTTTAACCCACAAGTGTGAACTCTACCTCTCACATTCTGCCTGCCATGTAGGCAGGAGGAGGATGAATGCTTTACCTTGTGTTGGATGGGTTCTTTGGGACACGGCGGTTCTGCGTGAGTTTTGTTTACAGCCCTCTCTGCCCATGAGGTGAGCCTTCCAGGCCTGGAGTCGTGACAAAAACGGCACAGTGAGTTTCTTCCATCTCAGAAAACCTTCCTGACCAGGACAACCACAGGTGACTGTAGGCCAGTCAAAGGCTGACTGGTTGCCCTTCCTCCCACTAACATTGCGCTCTTTCATCAGGTTTAAACTCACAGCAAAGGCACACAGAAACTGCTCAATTTTGGACCCTTTTTAAGCTTGTAAGCAGTAAATGATACTAAAAATTATTTTCAAGTCTTATTTTTTATTTATTCTCTAGCTCAAATTTTTGCTGATTCATTTTTTTGTGTTTGTCTAGATGTATTCTTAAACTAGCTTAAATAGCTCATCTAGTGGCTTCTGGTGCAGCTGATATTATGTTAGACTGTTTACATCTAATTACACTTATTTAGTATAAATTCTAATTAAAACTACAGATTCTGCTCTGATGCAATGCAGGGGAAAAGCTCTTTAAACATTTGATCAAAAAGGATAACGAAAAGATGCAAACTTTCCGCTAAATGTTATTTACTGACCCCAATCAATTGAACACTGAGGCATGTACAGCGGAGCAAAAAAAGGTATTTGGTCAACCACTGAAGTTCTACTTGGAAAGATAAGAGAGGTTTGTAATTTTCATCATGGGTCCAATGCAACTATGCACAATTAAAATACAGTAAATGTAGGGTTTTTAAATTATGACAACTATTTCCAATCATGATCTCTAGAAAAGACACAGCCTCAAACAGTCAGACTCCAAACTTAACCATGGCAAAGACCAAAGACACCAGGAAGAAAACTAGACCTGTTCCAGGCTTGGAAGAGTGAAGCTACAATAGACAGCAGGCTGGTGGGAATAAATCAGCATTGAAAGAAAATGGAAGACATATCTGACCATTGATAATCATCCCATAGATCAAAATGATCTATGGGATGATACTATCAGTAACACTACGAGGAGATGGACTCTGATCCTACAGTGCCAGGCATGTCCCCTAGCTTAAGGGAGTACATTTCCAGGTCTGTCTGATGCAGAGAGGATATGGATGATCCAGAAGAGAATTTGGATAATATCATGTGGTCAGATGAAACCCAAACAGATATTTTTGGCACAAACTCAATTTGTCCTGTTTAGAGGAAGAAGAAAGCTGAGTTGCATCACAAGAAAACTGTACCTACTGTCAAGCATGGTGGTAGAAACATCATTTCACCATATCATCATATCATTTCACCATATTAAGGGTATAATGAACGAGGCTATGTATGGGGAGATTTTTAAACCAAAAACTCTTTTCCATGATTGAGAGCGTTTTAAGAAGGAACATGGCTGGGTCTTCCAGCATGAAAGTGGTTCCAAGCACAACGCTCAGGCAATGAAGGAGTTGCTCGACAAAAAGCTTTTCAAGGTCCTGGAGGGGCATAGCCAGTCTCCCGACCTCAAACCCCATAGAAAATGAATAGAATATCACTGCTCTATGGGAAATCTGTGTGGAGGAATGGATCAGAATACCAGCTTGGTACAGATTTAAGTTGTATTCCCGTCAAAAGTGGTGTCGGCAGCAAGGGCAGTGGATTTACATAGTATTCCTAAGCAAACTGCATGGGCAAGAGCGATGAAGCGGTCTGAAATGCACAGGGGTGAAATTATCTCTGACACCAGGTTCCATCTGAATGCAGCTTTCCAGGAAACATTTGACCTCTGTCATTGTCAACAAAAGTGATGCTACAAAGTATTGAGTGGAATTTTTTTTATGGACACAACAATTGTTTTCCACCAATATTTCCAAATCCTATAATATGATTTCCTGGATTGTTTCTTTCTCTCAGCTTCTCTCTCATAGTAGAAGTGTACCTATGTTTAAAATTACAGGCCACTTTCATATTTCTAAGTAGAAGAACTTTCCATATAAGTAGCTGACTAAACACCTTTTGAGCCCACTGAACATATTCTGCAAGGATTGAGAAACACAGTTCATTACTATTTTGTGCAGAACATTTTTCTTAGCTTGTGTCAAAGAAACATGGAAGTCTGCTGCAGTGACGGAAACCTACAAAGTCTTTCTGGGAGTTTTATATGTTAGTTTCTGTGCAGTAAGATTAACCCAACAGGTTCCAGAGACATAAATAAACTACTGTAAAGGCTGTTAAGTCCATAGGAGGCAGTAAATAATCTTTGTCATGATCATAAACGTTCTTTAGACTATAAAGGATGTTCAGAGCAATGTTCTGCTGATTGGCCAGATGGCAAATAACCAAACCATCTTAGTTTTAAGGATAAAAAGAAAATGGAAACTTGATTATGTTCTAAAACAAATGGAATTGCCTGGCTGTGCGTTTCCTAGAGGGGGCCACCTTTTACAGTTGCCTTTTGTATCTTTGCTTCTTTTTCTATGGCTGCTTCTGTCTCCTTATGTCATGGTCTTGGTTCTGCTGTTCTTTTCTTTGCTCCTTGTTTTCTAGATTTATTGGTTTAATTCCAGTTTTGTTGTATTTCTAGATTTATATTAGTTCTCATGTTTTTCTGTTGTCCTCTTTTGCCCTCTTGTGTGTGTATGTTCCTTTCCCCTTGGCTCCCTCGTTGTCTCCTCTCACACCTGTTCCTTGTCAGCTCGTTAACCCTCCCTTTGTCTCTCTCTGCTATTTATGCTCTCCCTCTGCTCTCACTCTTTGTTGGTTCCTTATCTTTGCTGTCTTCCCGTGCTGTTGTCCATGTTCCTCGTCCCTCCCTGGCTCCTCGTGTTTGGTTCCCCCCAGATGTCTCCATAGTTCTGGTTTGCTTTGATTATTGTTTGGATTTTTGCATTCCTGCCTTTGTTTCTGTTTTTGCCCCATTAAACTACCAAGAAATCTCCTCAGCCTCTCTGCCTCTGCATTTGGGTCCTCTACCACAACCAAACCCTGACACCTTAAACCCCAGCCGACCTCGGCAGATGGCCGCTGACGCTGAGCCAGGTTCTGCTGGAGGTTTCTTCCTGTTAAAAGGGAGTTTTTCCTCTCCACTGTAGCTACAAGCATGCTTAGTGTGAGGGATTACCTTCGAGTCGATGCAATCAACTGGTTTTCCTTATATAGAAAAATTTTAATCAACCATCCATTTTCAAACACGCTTAATCCCAAGTGGGGTCACGAGGGGTGCTGGTGCCTATCTCCAGCTGTCAATGGGCGAGAGGCGGGGTACACCCTGGACAGGTCGCCAGTCCATCGCAGGGCAACACAGAAACAAACAACCATTCATGCACACACTCACGCCTAAGGAGAATATAGGTAATTACCCTAACAGTCATGTTTTTGGACTGTGGGAGGAAGCCAGAGTACCTGGAGAGAACCCACGCATGCTAAGGGAGAACATGGAAACTCCATGCAGAAAGACCCCATGCCGGGAATTGAACCCGGAAACACTACCCACCGCATCACTGAGCATCTTTTAATCAATAATATTCAATTCCATTCAACAATCAATAAATAAATTGAATTGAAAAGCAAAGAATGTGAAGTTAGCATTTAAGGAGAAAGGCTGTGAAAATATGTGTTTTACCCTGACACCTGTTTGGGCCTAAAGCCTACTATTATGTAGGAGGTAGTTTTTTTTTTCTTTTTCTTTTCTCTTTTGCTTAAGGTATAAAGAAAAGACACACAAAAAAAAACATATCTTAGCATACAAAGGCAAAGCCATTCCAGTTTGTTGATGTTTACGCCATCTCACCTCCTCTCCTGGTGGAAAGTTGTTGTGACATAAAGGACAGTGGTTGGAGGTGGAGCCTTTACCTAAAAGAAGCGCTGGAACACAAACATCATACATTTAAACAGACTACCATGCGGTTACAGGAAACCAATAAAACCTGTACAAACAGTAAAATACAGATGAAGAAGTGATTAAAACCAAATTTATTTAAACTTGTCCTGAAAGATGACGAGGGGGGGGTAAAGCTGATTATAAAAGATAGTTACACATAAACTTCACAGAGTCTTCTAAAAAAACTAAAAACTAAAAAAAACACGAATTTTGGGCAAATGGTTAAAAAAAAAAAAAAAACAGCGAAGAAAGCTACATATGTATTATTTCACCATCGCTGTTTGTTGAATATATAATTTTGATGAACACGCAGTATTTATTTTTGTGATATGATTTTATTTTAAGCCACCTAGGAGGACTTATCTTGTTTGGGCTATTTGCATTGCCTTTATCATGTTAGGCGTTGCTGATTTATTTACAGATTAGATTCATTAGTTGGATCAACTCACTGAACATATAAAGAAAATATCTATCATCTCTAGTTGAGTCATAGCCTTTAAAGCAACATATTACAAAATGATTTGTTTTCTTTCCCTAGAACATTGTAAAGACTTTCAATGCACCGAATATGACTTACGGTTACAGTTTGAACCCTTGACGTGGCGACTGAGATCCTCAGAGAGCACAGCCTCTGAGCAACGTGGACACTGGCTGAACTTGGACCTGTTTTCACATTCCCGCAGCAGGTGCTCCGTGAGGCTCGCTATCTCAACTACCTGTGAACAGAACAAACACGTACAGAGGGGCTCTCAGTGGAAGGCCTGAAACAGACTCTCAAATGAACTACTTTGAAAAGGGTTACAAAAAAAAGCAAGTGCCAAACCGAAAGGATTATACAGTAATATGGAGGAAGGACTGTACCTGTCTGCACTCATCACAGCGCCGCAGCATCAGACACTGCTTCCAGTAATGAAGGTCCAACCCATCCTCTGTGAACGACTCATCTTTGTTGCCGCAAAAAATGCACATGCTGGAATAGATTGTAGATATCCTATTAGCTCAAGTTGCAGCAGCAGTGAAATTAAAATAAACAAGCTAAACAATTTTACATTAAACAAAGAACGGACGTGACGGAATGTTAGAACATTTTTTCATCAACTAAAATTTTTATTTATCTGTTTTATTTCATATGATTTTTAAAGATCTGCAGTGGATTTAAAATAACCTACTTATCCAGATAATCCATGGATTGCTGTACATCTACGCAGTCAGTTGTCTTGCTCTGACGTTGTTTTGTGTCACCTGGTAAAAAATAGGTCCAAAAATAAAGCTTGCACTTAAAGATCTTTTTTTTTTCTTTCAGAATTGCACAAAGAGCTTTAAAACAAAATAATGCAGATAAAAAAACCCACAAAGAATTATTATCATAATCAATAAATCACAATAATCATTGCCAGATTATAAGGACCTCTGTGAAATAACAACATTCAAGCAGGTGTTAATCATACTGTTCAATTAGTCAGCACTTCTGTATCAAGAATATACTATATCTATCTAAAATGTTGTGTTTTCATTCACTCTAGTTGTGCGTTCACATCAAACATGTTTTGAACGTCATGTTAAAGGAAAGCTCTTTGTTTACGCCTTGAAGCTTTCTCTCTCCAGTTCTTTTTCCTGAAAAGAGATCACTTGGGACAATCTCTTTAAATAACACTTTATAAGACATGACAAAAGAATTCTATAGAAATGGTAATCTTATTCAGATCAGAGAAGTTGCTTTGAGTTACAGGAAGCAGCTGCTTACCAACTGGGCTCACTTCTCATGAAGCGACCATGATAAACAGTTAGAGAAGCATTTTATACATGTCCAATATGCCACATCATCACATCATTCACGATAGCAGATGAGGAGACGTAGCTCCAACTTATCAAAATATTACTTTGTTTTTAGATCAAGGACATCGCTCTCCATTCTCCATTCCATTCCCAGATCTTTGCCACATGCAGAATGAAGATGATAGCTGTATATCCCAATAGAGGAACTACAAGGAGGGACCTGATGAATGACCTGGAGAGACCTGGGACCAAAGTAAATAGGCTACCTTCAGTAACACACTACAAGGAGATGGACTCCTTCAGTGCCAGGCATGTCCTCTAGCTTAAGGAAGTACATTTCCAGGTCTGTCTGATGCAGAGAGAATATGGATGATCCAGAAGAGAATTTGGATAATATCATGTGGTCAGATGAAACCCAAACAGATATTTTTGGCACAAACTCAACTTGTCCTGTTTAGAGGAAGAAGAAAGCTGAGTTGCATCACAAGAAAAGCTGTATATCCCAATAGAGGAACTGTCCTAATAAGCTACTGGGAAAAACATTAATTCTGACAAATAACAGGCAGGTAATATTAGGGTGTAATAAACTCACACATCATCAATGATAAATATCCTAACAGTCAAAAAGACATTAAATGGCTAATATTTGGAAGTCAGACGCTCTGGACACTTAATGTTGAGGCGTTGAGCTCCTCTGTTCTTTCTTTCCTTTTAATCGAGAGCGTGGCTTGGCTTTTTTTGTAGTAGTTTTAACATATTTTTTAGGAAAGAAATTACACCTGAAAACATCTATGCATTCAGTTCATCAGGATTATGATCCTTCTTAAATATCCTGTTCTTATTTGGAGCAGCAGAGCATCCCACATACTGCCAGGCGACAGTGATGGGAGTCCCCAGTTAAAAGCTCACAGAAGTTGTCTTCTATTTTTAGTTTGACAATTTTTAGGTTTTCTGTAAAAACTGTAAATAAATAAGCCTGCCACTTTGGACGCTTGAGCACCCGATATACTACTCCCAATGATGGAAACGCTGCAGGACTCGCCGCTCCCGCTACTTAAATTATGCAGCTGAGTTCTTACTGCTCTTAGATGCTATCTCCCATCCGCTTTGCATCTAAATCAGATGCCCTGAATCTCAAAACATGCTTGGCGGGGACGCACAATGGGGGAAAATTATCTTAACAGAAATAAAGGCTACTACCTAGGGCCAAATACGGTTATTTTCTTCATTAGTTTGACCTTTTTTTTTCCTTTTATGTTCTCTACACTTTTTTCTTTATTTCAGCATTCAGCATGCTGAGGTGAGTGAATCTTCAGAGGAACATGCCTAGCACTTACATCAATAAAGCACAGCCTTGACAGACAATATAGAGATCAAGTAATATATTAAAATGTTATAAGTAAAACACGTAGTAATACAACAAACATGCATATTTTTTGGCAAGGTTCAATCAATTTAATAGGTAATTTCTTCCAAATTCTTCTTAGTTATCTGTTATTTATAATGTTTAATAACAGATAACATAAAATTAAGACTAATCTCTAGAGTTTAAGTGAATAAAGCTTTTGGAGAGAATATGCTCTTTACTTTTTCAAATGTTTTGTTGAGATGCTAAAAGAACAAATTAGGTAATTTGTATGACTAATGTACAGACATCATGTTTTTCTATTTGCTCATGAGAATAAAGTTTTCTTTCACATAAGACCTTCTAACGGAGTGTCTTTTCATCACTGACATTTTTTTTAACTAAGTGAATTTGTTTTTTACATTTTTAAAAGGTAATATCCCACCAATGATGATGAAGATGGATATGACCTTTTTTCAGTTGTCTTAAACCACCAGTATTTACATACCAACTCTGGTATCTTTTAGAAATTCTTTCTCATCTTTATCTTGTTTTTTGTTGGATGTTCTGCCTGAAGTGTGTTCAGTCTTTCTTTCCTACATACCAGAGGAGAAGAAACATGTTAGAACGTGCGACAGTCTTCTGTTGGACAGAAGTAATAAACAGAAATGAGCAAATGTTAGAGTGAGCTGATGTAATTGCAGACAGATGACAGTTGCACCCACTGTGATGTCTTTCAGGGCAAACAGCTGTCTCTGAAGGGAGTGGATTTCCTTCTCCTTTTTTCTAAGCGGATGTCTGACACCTTTCACCACAGTCTGAGAGAGAAGCAGCATGCCGTTAGCCTATTTGTGTTACACATGCCCAAGTTCCACTGTATATCTGTATAACATGCTGTTGGATTCTAGATGCACCCCGCTTATATAATGTAAGAAATTAGATTGCTTTGGTTCTTATAAGAATAAAAAGAGCCAAGGTTTGGCGGTAGCCTATTTGTAATAATCAGAGAGAGTCAGGGTTATTGTTTCTGCTATCATATCTCCTGGTAAGTATAAAACAATTTCCAAAGAAGGCCACAATGTACACTACACTAGAAAGAGTGACAAGGGGGTAATTTGTTAAACAAATAATCAAAAAAGGAGGAAGGCAGTAGGTTCTGTCTGATGAGCTTTACATTCATGCAATCCTCATCTGCCTTTTTGACAAAGTTTGGTCAAAAAACTTGTCATACGAGTTCAGCTTAAAAGAATGCTCCCACCTAGCATACCTAAGAGTATCCCTGCTCATCTACCAGCTGCTCTGTTGGGCTGCTATCTGTTTACAATGATGAATACACCCTTTGTCCATCAGTTGGACGGAACTATTTAACCAGCGCAAGGACATCAAAGAAATACATGAAATTTCAAATAAACAATATTTGCCTGAGCTTCTGGAGTTATCCCATCAATCTTTTCGAATCCATCAAAGAGGGTTTTGTAGAGGAAGTTCTTCCGTGTGGCAGCATCATTAGGCGGGAGGTGGCTGAGAACAGCACCTTTGTGTTGCTCATACAGGTATAAGATGATGCGTACTGCCAGATCTCGAACCCCTTTTGCTCTGTGCTCCAGAGCAGCTGTGCAGAACTGGAATAAGACAAAACTAATTAGATAAACATGAATGAAACAAATACTGAAAAATGTGTTTATAGTTTTAACATTTGTTGGTATTTAGCAGAAAAATATTAAGTTTAATAATTTTACTAAGGGTTTTTTTTGTCTGTGACTTCCTTTAAAGTATGTTGGTCAGAAATAATTGTTTTTGGTTTTTTTTACATACTGATAAAATTTGTTGAATTTTGTCACACAGTAAAATAAACAATGAAACCAAAATAATCATACTGGGTTCTCACACCTTGTTTTTCATTAAATTCGAGGATGTTTTTAGGACGAATTCTCCTAAATTTAAAGACGGGCGTTCAGGGTGGATCCTGCCTTTTGCCCATAGACTAATGGATATAGGCACCAGCCCTCATGATCCTGATAGATAACTGGTAGAAGACGCATGGATACTTCAGGATGTGGATAGTAGGGCTAACTGAAGTGGGTTTTATTCTTTAAGAGACATTCAACACCTTGCAATTTCAAAATAAAGTCTAGTAATGTCTCGGTCATGGTTGGATAGTGTAAATGAAGGCCTAGGAGAGAAATTATTAATAATAAGCTAAACCTGTATTAATGAACTATTTCGTTCTAAATGAAACATGGGCAGGGAACATGAGTCTGTAGCTAGTAATAGTCATCATCTGTGTGAAATATTAACCCCTGTCCTTCAGATTAAGAGATATTTAATGCAAAAGTCTTTTCATGAATATTGGTTTTGGTAATTGGGGGGGAAGTTGCACCAATATTTCTTTGGGGCCTAGCAAGAAAAGTTTGGGAACCACTGGATTAAACGGATGTCATGTTCTGGCATCAACCTTTAAAAAACATATCAGTTGATCTCTACTTCTTACCTTGAAGAAATTTGGGATTTCTGTTATTGAAAAGTATTAAATAAATACTCAAGTCTAGTGAATGGTTCTTTGAAGGGTCAGTATGGTATAAATAAATTTAGTCTAATCATTTATACAATCTCTCATGAAAGACAGCACAATATATTTAACATCTGATTTCTTTTACGTGATCTAACCTTGCAATCATGGTGTAAAGGGGCAGTTCGGGCCACTGTAAGGATCAAGTGTTTGAAACATCCAAGTAAAGCCTGCATGTTTGTATCACTGTGTTTGTGTGCCTAGATATGGGAGAAGTGTCGTTTCAGTTGGCGGTTTATTCAGCCTATCAGCTTCCTGCCTCACTCTCTTATTAGCTTTCAATGCAAAGCTGGACAGTATGGCTTAAAGACGACTAAATAGATTCAAGAATACAGACTTTGGAGAGGTGTACCCTGTCCTCTACTTGACACTATGATGATGATAATGAAGATGAGCTTTAATTTTGATGCTACAATGAGTTTATGCTGACATGTCTACTGGTGAGAAACCTTTTGGCAAAACGTTTGTTCAAGTCAGGTTAGATTGCGGAAATCAGAGCTCTAAGGTTCTGTTTGTACAGTATCTGCATTACAAGCTCTGTGAGGCGACAGCTAAATACCTGCAGGACGATTGAGAGGCTTAAGTAAACATTTATCTGTTAAACTAATGGGAGGGACATTTTCTTTAAACCAAGACAATTGGTAGTTCACAGTGAGTAATTTGACCACCATACCACTTTTATTAGACTCCCAGTACTGCTGTTTCAGGAGGATATGTCTGAGTCATAAATGTTTAATAAATCTTTCCACAACTCGGTTTTTCTGGGTGGAGTGATGTAAAATGTTTATCTTGAACTCAAATAGCCCAAACTATCTACTTGCAAAACCATAATGTGATCTGGATTTGGCAGGTATTTGTTTCAACCTCTGCATACGGTCCCTGAGATATATATATATATATATACATATACACATATATGTATATATATACACATATATGTATATATATACATATATGTATATATATGTATATATATACACATGTAAATATATATGTATATGTACATATACATATACATATATGTATATGTACATATATATATATATATAAGATTCGCTAACATTTTATATACCACAGCTAATTTCATAACAAAGGGAGGTCCTATAGGGCTAAGACTTTATATGATTTCTTTTACAACTGTATGCTGTTACTATGAATTATTAATTCAGTAGCAAAGGCTACTGATTCAGTTTCTGATGTGTCAGGTATGCTGGCCTGATGCACATTTACGGCGCAAGCCATTTCCTCCAGGGTGTGGATAAACCATGCCATGACCATCAGTGGAAACTTTGTCAGGGTATGGTTCTCTGGTCCGTTCCGATTGATATGCATCGGCTTGATCAAATCTAGAAAGAGGACTCTGGTGCAGTCAAATTCCAAAGGTTTGGTGCAAAAGCACCGTCATTGTGGGTAATCACATCACTGAGGTAACACTGCCTGTGGGGAAGACTGCTATTTAGAGATAAACAGTGTTGAAAGGCCAACCATCCTTTGCTCAACATGCTCAGGGACAACATACCATTACTCTCCACCGACCAGTTCTCATCTTTAATTGCAGGGAATTCCCTTTTCTTGACTCTGGCCCCTGGCACAGAGTAAATCACCCCAGTAACAACACAGGGAAAAGAAGAAATGTTTGACCTATCCCTGAGAAACCACTGTAGAGCAGCACAAAGCGTCTATCAAATGAGCTGAGAGACTTGTTCAAAAATGGTGACACTGAAATTGGTTCTTTTTAAAAACCTTAACAGGTTTATTCTCATCTGTGCTTCGTATTCAGAAAAGGAAAGGATAATTTAGGATTCATCCCTAACGTTTTATTGTGATATATACTTCTCTTTGACATACAGTTCATTTAGTGGAGTAATTTATTTTACATTGGTCTGGAAACAGCACTGAAGAGTGACCGCCTTAAGTTGATGATAATAAATACTGCAACTCAGAGTGAATTAACTAAAATGGCTTCCATAAATTAATAAAATATGGAATAAAAATAGTTGTCAATTCAAGCTATTTATCCAAAGCAAGGTATGTGTTTTCAGCATTAAAGCTTTTTTAAGGCAGACGGAGAGTGAAACAATCTGTGGGATAAAGCACAGCTCAATCTACACTGAGGATGTTTCCCAAGCAAATAAATGGGGCGGACGCCACAAAAGAGAGTTTGCCTCTGAGCAAGCATCCCAGAACCTGGTCCTCTGAGGAAAAAAACGGATAATTTGCTCTCACTGACAAATGTCAAACAGAGTTTAAAGGATGGCAAAGAGGATTATGGGGATTGTAGCGATGGTGGAGTAAAGGGAACCGTCACAACAGGACTAAAGCTGAAGAACTGCTTATAAACAAAAGGAATCAGTGAAAACCACTAATGCAAATGGTTTGTGGGTGGGTAAAAACAGACTCAGCTGAGAGTTTACTGGAAGTCTGTTTAAACCGGGGCTTACACTGTGCGATTTATTACCCTTTTCGGACCGACTTTCCAGTCATGCAAAAAATTTCGATCTGGCCGATCACTGCGAAGCTGAATTGATCTGGAATGATCCCAGCTTTTTTGTTTTATTATGGCAGCTAAAAGCTGATATTCTGAGTCAGTTCATCCATCTTAATTTATTTGTCACAACTTCATCAGAGCAGAAACCAAATATTCATAATATTATCTTATGCATACGAGAGGAAGTCTCTCAATACATGGATAAGATATCTGAGTTCATTAGAGATACTCAGAGCTATAGCTATAGACTGAATTTAGAGAATGCCCTACATTAGTTCTCTTTGCTACTACAGATCAGAACGCCACTTTCTTAGGAGTTAAATGTAACATCATACTGTATAGTATACACCAAAAAAAAACAGAGAAATACTGGAGACAAGCAGAGCTATGACTGCAATCTATTCCTGCACTTTTATTTATAGACAGATTTGTAATTGTTTGGTAAGCCTCATTACGTTTGATAACTTTATTAAAATTTAAAGTTTCACTCTGCACACAGTTGAGTAATTTTCTATTATGCTGTTTCCAAAGTCTGACTATCATATTTGTTCAACAGTCGCCATCCATTGTGCGAGGAAGGAAGAGTTTACTATCATTAATGGTTTTTATCTCTTATATAATTTTTTTTTTCCAACAGGTATTATGCCGTAAAAGTTTAAAAAACAATCCACTGGACTTTGTTTCCAAGGTTGGAAGACGTTTCGCTTCCCCTTCAAGAACCTTTCTCAATTCAAAATGTCTGGATTCGCATAGAGTTTGAGGCTTTATATAATGGACCAAAAACAAGGCCTTGCATTGCTTGGAAACATGCAAACTGAAACCGACGAGTGGGTCGTTCGGTTCCATTGTTAGCCTGTAAAATCTGAACCTGTCTATGATTGCGAAAGGTGGGTCATTAAAGGGGGGATTGTTCACCTGGCTGAAGAGAGGAGGTATTTTCCTCCTCTGTGATGGGGTGGGGGTTGTGGGGATACCTGGAAGGAATCAACTCAACAACTGAATTGTAAGTTTTTGGAAGTTGGAATGCGAGTCCCCCTCCTTTGTTTAAGGTTGCTTTTTCTCTCTTAACATAGATGGCTTCCTTCACACCCCTCTCAAACCACCTATGTTCTTTATCCAAATTGTGAACATTCTGGTCCTCAAAAGAATGTCTTGTCCAAAGAAGGCCGCTCTTCTGTGTTGGGCCATGCGTCTGTGGAGAGGTTGTTTGGTTTCTCCAGTATAAAGATCAGAGGATTGTTTTTTAAACTTTTACGGAATGACTATGACCTGGATGACTAAGAATCTTCCCCAGCAACAGGTATTATGGTCTGAGACATTTCCAGCTATTCATGTTTGTTGTGTTGTGATTTTCCATTACAGGTTATAGAATTAGTTTATAAACTACTGCGAATAGTCCAGCAGCACTTGGAAACTGAGTTGCCCCAGACTTTCTTTGGCAATCAATTTTTCAGATTGAACTGGTCATAACTTTGGCAAACGTTTATATACAGCAACAGTCTCTCTTAGTCGGGACTTAAACCTGGGAAGGCTGCAGGAAAGACTGATACCATCCTTGGTTCTGAGTTTTACCTCTTGCCGCCACCTTGCCCCATATTGGCAGACATCTTGACAATTCTTTCAATTATGTTAAACACTTTTTATATAAAGTTCTTTATAAATTGCTGCAGTTTTGCTCTTTGATCCATATCTATAAGACGTCTCCAAAAAGGAGGTTGGTTTCCATGAGGGTTTATAAACTGTAGCAGGTGATAATAAAAGGCTTCGCAGTGTTAATGAAGTTACAGGTAGAGTTAATTATTTCAGAAGTGTAGCTTATTAGACCGATGGTATGTTATACAATATCTAACGTGCTATGAGAAGCAGTGATTTCAATATGCTTAGCTTGAAAAAACGACATTTGGGTTTTCCAGTGTTAATCCTGTAATCATTAACAAGCGGATTAAATATTTAACTACCGGAGAAGTTTTAAACTTAATCACCACATTGTTTTTAATAATTGCCGATTACCAAGGATTTGTCTCTAGTTATCTGGCCCCACACTGGATTGGTGCCAATGAGGAATTTGTGTGAAGCAAACGCTAGAATGCGGTAGCACTGGAATATCATTGGGATAAAGAGGCTTTGAGAGCAATGTTTTTCTGATTGGTCAGAATTAATGGATGATATTTCAACTCATTTAAAAAAATAAATGAAAAATTGTAAGACGTACACACATTTATCCATAAACATTATATTTCATGCACGGTCAATCTATCATCTCAGTCATGTAACTGATGTTCATTGGTGTAAAGAAGGGAGCAAAAACAGATTAATAAAAGAAATAGAAAAAGAAAAATTTGGAGTTTTACATGTTAATTCTCACGTCTAAACTCAATATTAAAAAAAAACATGGTTTGTCGAAATAATTCCTGATTTATCAAAAGCGAAAAACTTATACTATCATATTTTTGGTCCTTTACCGTCATGACATTTTCCAGGGTGAAGCCAGAGTTCTCTATATCCAGCTCCTCAAGGAGTGTTTGGAGGACTTCGGTCCGACTTTGAGCCAGACGGGAGGGAAAGGAGGATTTGAATGGCTTCACTAATTCACCAGGAATGATCTGCAGGGCTCTCACATCCTTCAAAAGAGCTATTTCCTGCACAAAAGCCAAGAGGAAGAATAAAATTAGATTTACAATGTTGGATTTATAGACTTGTTTGTAGACCTTCAGCCTTTCATTAGGTAGAGGGTATACTGTAAGCCACTAATAAACACTTGTGTGTTAGCATAGGAATTTATCTTTCAACACAGGAATCCTGTAAGTCGACATGTCAAGACAGATGTTTCCAGGTGTGATGCAAAGAAGGAGGCTCTTTTAAAACACTGTCAATGTAAAGGAAAGACATTGAATAACCATACAGAATAAAATAAAAGACAACAAAACTGAATATTTAGTTTGACAGGCATAATAAATAAATCAATGTTTTAATAAGAGTATGGAGAAGAATCCAGCATCCAGGGAGGCTTGGTGAACTGCTGAGCAAAAGGAAACACTCTTCTTTTAACACTAACATCCATGAAATACTTCACTGCCACAGATTCTGCAGTGCAGTTACAGTGCTATAACGTTTTTGCCTCAATGATTATTTTGGTTTTTTGTAACACTAATATATGTATAAATAAGAACATTTTATCACTTGACGAAGACAGCCTGAATAAATACAAGAGACACATTTGAGAACATTATTTTATTTATCTAAAGGGGAACATGACCTAGAGTCTTTCATTTTTTTTGGAGGAATTTTGGCTCAGTCTTCTTCTCAGAACAGCTTTAATTCAATCAAACCATTGTCTTTCAGAAACAACGGCTGGTCTAAGATCAGGCCACAGCATCTTAGTCGGATTTAAGTCCATATTTTATCTAGGCCAAGACTTCTGGAAACAACAGCAGATGCAGGCTCCCATCAGGACTTTTCCAAATGTAGACAATCTTGGTCGCTTTCTTTATAATTCTTTAAGCACTAGTGGCCTTTATTTTATTATTTTTGAAAGGGAACAGACAAGAGATGGGACAAAGAGAGGAAGAGATGCGGCAACGGTCAACAGGCAGGAACTGGAACCTGTGACAGCTGCTTCGAGTCATGTGATGAACCCCTACGCCCCCGCCACACTCCCATTTTTCTATGGTCAGCAAAGATTTTTCTGATAAAAACCAATAGATGCCGTTTAAGCTCCTGTCCTTCATATAGCACAGCGTAACACTATACCAGGGCCAAGGGAGGTCTGCAGTGCTTTAGATGTTTTTCTTTCGTAGCAAAAAAGTAAAGCAGTTGATGTAAGACCTCCAGGACAGATTCAACACTTCCATGTTTCCTCTGTTTTCGGAAAAGGACCCATAATGTAGTTCATTTGAGGTTCAAACCATTAGAAATGGCAGTAACCTTGCTGGCTTTGTTTCAAATATATTGTTACATAATGAGTTGGTTTTCTTGATGTCTCAGTCAAATTCATGCAGCCAGGCAGGTTATCTTTTATGCCATTTCAGATCTGGTTGTTTCAGACATAGTTATGATTGGCTTTATTACATTAACTTCAAAATTTACCAAGTGGGAGGGTATGTTTTGCATAAGGCTAGATTTTTTTTCCTTCTCTGATTATTATATTTATTGATGTAGAAAAAGATCTAATTTACAAACAAAAATAACAAATAAAGGAAGAAATAAATAATTCAAACCTGCACACCTTCCATCTATGCACAAACCTGCAAACACTTCGAAGTCTCCCCCTGACATGAAAGTACCACAGCGGAGAACAACAACTATATCCATTCTTCTGATGAGCTCACACATGTGAGTTCCAGGTGGTTCCAGTTACGGTTAGATGGGGTAGTCGGGGTAGAACAACATCAAGGTTGTTTAGCACATTACAACATGTCTTTATTTGCCATATACCGTTTATTAGGCAAGACCACAGAAAATTAGACGTCTAGACAACTTTTAGACTATAAAACATTTTAAAAGGTTAACACATTTTTGCTGAGAAAGTGACTTTCACTGTTTGCTCAAATCTTTTCTTTCAACTTTATTAACCTGAATGCTAGTACCATTTCCTTTTCTATGTTTTGCATATTCTCTGAATATCCTCGTATGTAACAATAAACTTATACATTGATGTAAAGCTACCTGGTCGACCAGCTCATTGGTAGAACTAGAGGAAGAAAAGTCACAGCACTGGTATCAGAGATGCATCAATCCACCGTAACGCATCAGCCAATACTGATGCTACTGTTTAATGAACACACCGTGAACCTTGGTACGTCACTAAATGTATAAGGCTTGAAATAAACATTGTTAAAATGAAGGAAAAAAAAACCCACAGATATAAATGTACGTGATATGATGTATTAACTAATAAAGTATACATTAAAAGCAATAAGACATAGATAACACTTTCATATAAATTATAAACTGTAACTGTATTGCTGCGATATATATAAATATATTAAAAAAAAGAAACGACAGCTAATTAGTCAATATTGGAGTCGACATCCGATCCTGGTAACCCTGGCCAGTTGTTTGTTGTTAGTTACAAGACAGAGCAAACTAGGTGGTTTTTGTTGTCTTTTCTAGTGAAGAAAAACAAACACAGCTAACGTGTATTTGACTAAAGAATGGCAAGTCACCACTGTTATTATTTTAAGTCATTTTTAAAATCACAGATGATGAACTATGAGCCGCATGTCTTTTAAACAGCTAAAAGCTGGATCCATCTGATCAGACAGGCTAATTCATCTTAACTTAATATAGCTGTGTTACTTATTAAACTCAAAGATGACAAACGGACATCACATCATGCACAATTGGTAACACAAACTATAAGTGAACTTAGTGTGCATTTGTCAAAATATAATAACCGTTTTATAATCATAGCTGTAAAAATAAATGTCAGGGATTTAAATAATACAGCATTTCAAACTCCAATTAAGAACAAAGAGTATTTCAATTTTCATTTTTTGCTGTATTTGTATGAGACACCACGCAGGGAAACATGCTGAATGGTCTGTGAAATATAATACGCCCGTTGTTACAGTGAGAAATGGGATACAAGGCAGTGCATGGGACAGGATCAACTGACTGAGGCAGGTCAGAAACTACAGTGGCAGGACGAAGAAATGTTCCAACAAGGCAGGGCTCTGGGTGTGGCTTTAAGCTAAACCTCCCAAACCAGATACACTATCTCCTTTAATTGCTGATACTATTCTTGACAATAAGTTGGAATTCCACAGTAAAATCAATCCAGACTGGGGGTGTTTTGTCTTGAGAAAAATCTGGCTCCATTAATACATCTGTGACTGTAAATTACATTGGATGGTTCAGTGTCTTGAGCGGAGAGCTCCAGTAACAGCGGAGGTGGTGGACCTTTATGTGCATGAAATGCTGTAATTACAGCTTACTGTTAATTAGGGCTATAACAATTGTGAAACCATTCCTTTCATGACCCTGGAGAAATAGGCTGGTGGTGAGTACATTCCTTCCAGGGGCCGCTGGTAGGACTGTTCATTAATATTAACAAGCATCAAACTCTTACCCTGACACTTTAATTGTGGTTTCATACTTGGAAACTGGTCTGCCCACATACCGCTAGCTTATTCACTTTCCAACCAGAGGAAATAGTATATTGGATCTGTGTAAACAAACATCAAAGAGACATAAAACACATTCTATCATCCTCATTTTAAGGAACCTAATCCTGCATATCCATCATATTAAGTTTAAAGTTTGCACTGTGAAGAAACAGAACTTGGGACCTGTTTTACATTTGATGAAATAAACAGTGATACAAAGAAGTACAGTGACTCTTTCGAAACTCCGACTCAGACCAATTTAGCAGCATTTTAACACCCTTAGGGTTATTTAAATTTATTTCTTTATTTCACAGGGACAGTGTACATTAATAAGCATTACTGCAAATGCACCAGAATTAGCCAAAAGACTATTTTTCATCTGTTGTCCCTGGACAGATCTTAAAATTGTCTACCTAAAAACACAACAGTTAAGAAATGTACAATGAAAAATGCAAATATAAAAAGCAATAAAAACAGCTATAACTCTTTAAAACTTGTTTAAAAATTATAGAGGTTACTTCCAGATGTGGGAACAAAGTAGCTCCCAATTTACAGGCGATGTAACTTTCCCAGCTATCAAGCAAAGGAAGAAAAACATAAAAGAGAACATGGGCCCAAAACTGGGCCCAAAAAACCCATTAATTAAGTTACTAATTGATCTCTTCCTGGGAGTTTTTAAAAATGTATTTACAGATTAAGGCTTCTCAACCAATCAACACCAGGGGTCCTAGCAGAGCCCAGAACTACATTTGCAATATTTTCTGCATGTAAATAAATTAGCTTTCAATCTTATATAGTTGTTTCCTATCAAGTTGTTCCCCTACATACCAACTATTATTGCCATATAAGGTTTCATATGGAGTCAATGTGGGCCCCAACCAAACTGAGCACTGTAACATGAATAAAATAGAGAAAGAAATCACTGATTGAACTTTTTTGCTTTATCAAGTATCATTTTTTTCTCCCAATGTTGACTAAAATTTAAAAGATGATTTTAAAAATACTTGGGAAAGCAACCTAACCGAGCCAGATACACTATATTGCCAAAAGTATTTGCTCACCCATCCAAATTATTGGAATCAGGTGTTCCAATCACTTCCATGGCCACAGGTGTATAAATTCAAGCACCTAGGCATGCAGACTGTTTTTACAAACATTTGTGAAAGAATGGGTCGCTCTCAGGAGCTCAGTGAATTCCAGCGTGGAACTGTGATAGGATGCCACCTGTGCAACAAATCCAGTCGTGAAATTTCCTCGCTCCTAAATATTCCACAGTCAACTGTCAGCTGTATTATAAGAAAATGGAAGTGTTTGGGAACGACAGCAACTCAGCCACGAAGTGGTAGGCCACGTAAACTGACGGAGCGGGGTCAGCGGATGCTGAAGCGCATAGTGCGAAGAGGTCGCCAACTTTCTGCAGAGTCAATCACTACAGACCTCCAAACTTCATGTGGCCTTCAGATTAGCTCAAGAACAGTGCGCAGAGAGCTTCATGGAATGGGTTTCCATGGTCGAGCAGCTGCATCCAAGCCATACATAACCAAGTGCAATGCAAAGCGTCGGATGCGGTGGTGTAAAGCACGCCGCCACTGGACTCTAGAGCAGTGGAGACGCGTTCTCTGGAGTGACGAATCGCGCTTCTCCATCTGGCAATCTGATGGACGGGTCTGGGTTTGGCGGTTGCCAGGAGAACGGTACTTGTCTGACTGCATTGTGCCAAGTGTAAAGTTTGGTGGAGGGGGGATTATGGTGTGGGGTTGTTTTTCAGGAGCTGGGCTTGGCCCCTTAGTTCCAGTGAAAGGAACTCTGAATGCTTCAGCATACCAAGACATTTTGGACAATTCCATGCTCCCAACTTTGTGGGAACAGTTTGGAGCTGGCCCCTTCCTCTTCCAACATGACTGTGCACCAGTGCACAAAGCAAGGTCCATAAAGACATGGATGACAGAGTCTGGTGTGGATGAACTTGACTGGCCTGCACAGAGTCCTGACCTCAACCCGATAGAACACCTTTGGGATGAATTAGAGCGGAGACTGAGAGCCAGGCCTTCTCGTCCAACATCAGTGTGCGACCTCACAAATGCGCTTCTGGAAGAATGGTCAAAAATTCCCATAAACACACTCCTAAACCTTGTGGACAGCCTTCCCAGAAGAGTTGAAGCTGTTCTAGCTGCAAAGGGTGGACCGACGTCATATTGAACCCTATGGATTAGGAACGGGATGTCACTTAAGCTCATATGTGAGTCAAGGCAGGTGAGCAAATACTTTTGGCAATATAGTGTAAGTAAACCAAGGAGCATAAGACGTCAAAGACATGGCTCAGCCTGGTATGGCACAAAGTGGAAAGTCAGTCAATGTAGAAAATTTCCTCTAGGTGTTTATTTGGCTGGCTCACCAGCTGACCCATGTTGGCACCATATGGAGAAACAAGGCAATGGCCTTCCAGAGATTTACCAAACGCTGCTGGACCAGAGCAGTCATCCATCTTCGAGTTGGTGACTAAAGTTTCTTACGTGCCCAAGAAAAACAATCCTGTGATCCTATCATCCTCCTTGCATCATGACCAAGCAGTTGAGGGGGACGTTCACAATCCAAAAATAATAACGTACTTTAATGCTGACAAGGATGGTGTGGACAGCATGATTCATCTTGCTGGCAGGGAAATGCCTTATGTTAGGTGAAGTTGTAGTTGAGGACTTCCTACAGGAATGCGTTCAAAAACCGACGGTCTCACATGATAAAGGGAGGTCTGCCATTGTTTCTCTGGGCTAACATTGGACAAAAAGCTGCTGCAAGGCCTCCTGCTTCAAAAAAAGAGATAATATCTGTGGTTGGGTGGTTGAACCCCCACAAAAGATCCCTCTACTCCAAGTGTTTCTTCTGATAATTCTGCTCAGGGTGTTCAAAATTCTGACTAATAAGACAAAATTCTTCCTAAGAAATGATTTTGCAAAAAAAAAAACAAAAAAAAAACAAAACAAAGAATTAAAACAAATATGAAAAAATATAATTTTGCCCATTGTCTTAAAGGTATTGTGGAGGATTTTTTAAAAGACCTGCCCTCTCCACTTCAAATAAATGCGAATGCAAGAGCGTGCACAAGCCCATTTCTCCTCGTGGGGACTATATAGTGGACTTAATAGCAAACTCAGTTAACTATCCGTTCGAATAGATGATCACTGCTTTTTGCTATTTAGGTCAAGTAACTCCTCCACTGTGCTGTGCCTGCGCCATCTTTATTAATAGTCGCCGCTGTCGGGTAGCGATAGCCTATGGCGACAGCGTGCCATTGTGACAGCAAATCCCATAATGCTTTGCATGAAGAGCTCTCTGTGCAAAGCATTCTGGGATATATCTGCCTCTTCTGAGGCCTTTCTTTTGTTGTCATACATTTCATAGACACTTTTTCTCTTAGGACCCTCTGCCATTTTCCAAGAACCACGGTGAGAAAGGTGAGCTTTAATGTTTGAAACCGTCGCTCACCACAGATAAACGCACAAAGTGTGCATGCGCAGAAAAAGATAGCTAATGGGGCGAGCACGTAGTACGGCCTTACATAAAATATCACCAGAAAGATTGACAATTAGAAGGACCACTTATTTAGATGAACCATCCAGAAATAAAACATCATCCTCTATACCTTTAAATAAAACCAACAAATTAATTCCAATCTTTTTTCTTTTTATTATTATTATGTTGCTATTGACATACAGATAGAGAAAACAGGTTGAAGAGGAAACAGTTGAAAAATTGTGTATTTCTATGCTTTGATGTTTAAACTAAGAGATGCAAGAACTGATTTATTTGAGATTCAAACTTTATCTTATTAATCATGATTATATGGATACAGGCAAGCATGGGCCCTAAGGGGAAAATTGATTTTGGGGCCATCTTACTCTGCTAATAATACATAAAGCACACCAAGGAAATACTCATCTGGCATGGAAGTTTTCAGGAACAACAACAAACAATTAAAATACTTTTGATGAATAAAAATAATAATAAATTTAACTCTACAAAACCTACATAATTAAATTAAAAAATAAAATGTCAAGCATTTTCTTAAATAATAAAAATAAAAAAGCTACCAGGTAGAAAACGAAAGAATAAAAAAATGAAGGTTGAATAATAAGTTATTAAAACTGTATGTGCAAAATCTGTATTTGAAAATATGAACTACGTTTAACTACAATTTTGACAGTTTTAGGTTCCTTAATACTGCTATCAATCCATTAAACTTGCTTCCTGACTTTTCTGTTTGCAAGTCACTAATGACATCACTGCAAGAGATAGGCAGCTTTGCACTTAACACTAATCACTGCCAGCCCACTTCATTGTTCTTAGATATTTTTTTTTTAAAGTACAGTTTGCAAAAGCTGCGCTCAAGCAACACTCAAGAGAAGAGTGTAGACCCTCCTCAGAGCTACTTAAAGAATAGGGCAGAACTTATATCTCATTCAGTGTAAATGAGGTCCCCTGTGCTTTAGGATGTCTAGAAGGTTTTCCATATCTGAAGCCAGTGCACTCTCATCACTATCAGACTGTTCACCAAACAGTTTGTGTTTGTCCCCAAGGCAAATAAGTTGGGGTTTTTTTGCAGGTAAAAGAAAGGATTTTTACATAATTAAAGTTATATCAATATAAAAAAAACCTTAATATTTATCATTGTTATTATTTCTATAAGGAAATTATCCAAAAAAAACAACAACAAACAGCTAATTGTTCTCGAAGGCACACTTTATTTCCCTGGGACCCTAAGAGCATGGGAGGTTCTCTACTGAAACATAACAGTAAATCAGTTTTATATGATGATATCTGCATTGGTAGAGAAACTTTAACTGATTGCTCTCTTTGAAAGATGTAACTTCTTTTAATTTACAGGTTTACATAAACAATTATGTAAACATGAAGGTGTTGCACCATTACCTTCAGATGTGTTGAGAGAGATTCACAATCTTTATCTGACAGATCAGGGTCTTGGCCGTGAGTGGCCTTTTTACTTGTTTATATATATTCATAAATTAAATAGTGAATTATCATCATGCTTTTTGTTTTATTCTTTTGCTCTGTGCCCCAAGAAAAAAAAAATTGGCCCTAAATTCGCCTCGCCGGTAAAAATTGGTCTAGAAGCACCACTTTCTGATCAGTTGCTTGGTTTGCTCATGCTGTGAGCTGAATAAACAATGCATCATGTAAGTGTCTATCCAAATCCAGAGGGTTTTTTTTTCTTTCCTTTCAAGAAAAACAGGTTTAGCTGTTTGTAAATATTCCCATATCATTATTAAGCCAATAATCACAGTGTGGAAACTAAGGGAGGCCAAACAGTTCTCTTATTAAGGTGCAGAGATGTATCAAAAATAGAGTTGGACCCTACAAGCAGAATATCTGTTAATCCATCACACAGGTAATGCTCTTGCTTTTCCTGAATTCTGGAGTTCTGTTTCTCTACTGGTTGATTGATTGATGATTTATTGATTTTATAATCTCACAGAGGAGAAATGCATTAATGTTATCTCACTTAGTTGAATCTATAGCATGTCTGCATGACTATAAGGATGACTTTAACTTAAAAGTTACAGACCTGTAAGTCTAGCAGGTATGGGAGATGGATGCAAATACTTCCAGTGTACAAAACAAACACATGAGTTCAAGTGTTAGAATACCTGTATGAGGGTGATGGCAGCAGCCCGTAGGCGGTTAGAGGAGTCTCCCGTCCTCGTAAGCAGGTTAGGAAAAGTCTGCTCCAAGCAGTGGCTCACCTCAGCCCGCCCTAAGCCCACACCTGGCATCAGCTGGCTCAGTATTAAGCGGAGGAGCTTTAGTGAGGCATGAAAAACCTGAGAAAGGAACCAGAGAACTTAAAGTTTAAAAACTTTGTGTGCTAATTTTAATAATGAAGAGAGATGCAAAATTATTAAATGTATAAAAGAGAGAAAAGTAAATATGAGAAAAAACAGAATGATTCAACGAAACAGTGTCGGGAACATTCGTTTATGACTAATGTGAAGTAAGAAAAAATTCAATTTGACTTCCAAAAGGCGTTTGCTGGATCGATGTCCAGAGGGAAAATCAGTGCAATTATAACAACACCGCCTTCTTCGTCACCACCGAGGTTTGTAAGCAGTTTCCATGTACTGGTCAAATTTGTTCTATTAATAAAGCAGCCTCTGTGACAGCTTTTGCATGCGGTACAAACAGAAAATGGGAGTGTGAGAGCCTGCGTACAATCTACTCAAACAAACATTCTCTTTGACGCAGAAAATAATTGAACATTACATCTAATGCAAAGGATCCGGACAGTGACTAACCCTAGGTTCTGTGTTAATAGGACATAATAATTCAGTATCCAAAAAAAGAAGCAGCTCTGCTTAGAGCGCGGGCTCTGCACAGATAAACTGATGCTGCATTTCTGATGTTAACCTAAAAGAAACTCCCCATAAAACTCTTCCTCTGCCATCATTTCTACTATATACTGAAAATCTCTTTTTTACAGTAAAGCTCCCCATCTGGTTAGAAAGAAACCATCAGTGATTATGGCACAAAGGTAACGCTATTGCACAAATAGCTTCCCAGCTGCTTTTAGAGACTGACAGAGGGCTGAAAAATAACATGTGTAACACATACATAAACACATCGAACAGAAGTTTAACTCTTCACATCGTTCAAAGTGATCAAATACACAAATGTGAGTGAGTTAGAGACTGCAGCAATTAAATCTGCAGTTAAGCATGTGATGAAGAAAGCAGCTCACAACAGCAGAAGCTGACTGGATAATATGTAAAAATGCTGACAGAGGAGCATAAAACAAGCTCTCTGTTTGTCAAGTTTGCATGAAACCTGTAACATTCCCACGCTGGATCAAATTAGATCCTGATGATGATCTGCCAAATTCTTTACGTTTTAGTCTTTCAAGAACAGCGCAAAAAGATGTATAGTAAAAAAGCTCAGAGCATTTAGGTGAAATTATATGTTTATGTTTAAGCATATTAGCATCAAGCATCAAACTTCGAAGGTAAAGAACTACAGCTGTCCACTATTGAAACATAGACACTAGATTATGATGCTAAATTGACAAGGGAAATCAAAACTGCAGTAGTACAGAAAAAGAAAAAAACATTTTGTGACTTATGTCATGATCTCTTTACATTTGCAGATGGTCACTATATTATAATCCTATTCAGTCTAATATTGTCCCCTCTACTATAACATGGAGGGTTTGGAAAACTGGATGCTGCCCAACAGGTAAACCAGCAGCTGGTTGACGAGCACAACAGACACAGCGTCTCTCATCCTTTGCTGTTAGGATAGGAGAGACGACAGCTGGCAGACGGTGGAGGTGGTGTCCCTCCTCAGTCTCCCTGGGATTCCTGTTTTCACTTAGTGTGCACAACAGACACACCTTCAGACCGGCTTCAGTGCAACCTTGCCACCCGTTGTGACTCCTGCTTAGAACTAGAAAAGTTAATAAGCTAAAATGCCTAATTTTAATACAGATAAATGTTTTGATCTGATTTTTTTTAATATATGAATTGGTAAAATGGCTCTCAGTTTAACAACAAAGTAGTGTGGATTTTTTTATTTGTAGCGTTTCTTTAAGAGATAACGTTTTGTATTAAAATCCCTTAAAATAAACATTTCATAGTTAGAACTAAAAATACAACAGATTAATATCAGCAAGAGATAATCATATCAGAAATAAAAATAGCCAAACTGTAAATATCATAGAGCTGCTTTTTATACCAAAGGATTTTGACTTACAGATGAAACTTTATCCAGAAGAGACTCCTTAACCAGAAATACGGCCGCTCTTATCATGTTTCTCAGCTCGTCTTTGGGGGCTGTGGAGGCTACTTCCAACAGTTTGCTGTGCACGGCGAGCAGCGCGTCTTCTCTGTAGCACCAGCTTTTAGAATATGCTCCAGCAACCTGAAAAAAGCAAGAAAAAGATTCATTGGTATACCGGCGATAAATAGTACCCTTATATTTCAACCCAAATTAAATTTTTTGAAGAGAAGATCTAAGTATTACAGCTAATGGGTAAGGACCTTACCCTAGAAGGAACAAAGTCACCAATGTTGTGACACTTTTACCTTAATTCACCTTTTAATAAGGTCTGTTATATAACACTGCTTACACTGCAGCTCAAATATAGTTTACTTAAAACTACATTTACAAAATCGGATCATTAAATAATCAAAGTTTAGGACCACAATAGAGTGGTTTAATGAAAACCAAATTGCTTTGGTACTAAAGCCCAGTTAAAGTAAGGACCTATATCAAAATAGGAATTTGTAGCAAAATTGAAACTTTGTTTAAAGATTTGCACCGCTAGGTAAGATATACAAAACAAAAAAAAAGCAGCTTGCGTATCAACCTTCTTGTAAATCATTTGAATTTCCCTTTTGCTTCCAACTCAGGCAAAACTTTGTCTTAGTCTTTTTAATAAAATGACAACAGAATAGAATATATTTAAACTCTATTGTTATTACACTGTCACAAGTACTAAGCAACCAAATAACCTCTCGGCATTTAATCCATCTCCTGGGGAGCAGTGGGCTGCCATTGTGTGGCGACTGGGAAGCAGTGTGGGGTTAAAGGGTTAATCATACTCCCGCAGCAGTGTGTTGCAGTGAGCTTGTCGCAGATGTTTGTGATTTATGTCCAATATTGAAGCGTGGTCTGCGCTATGTTATTCCACGCCACAATGCAAGAGGAACAATCACAAACTAGCTGAGGGTCTAGATACGGCCGAGGCGGTGAGGAAGTGGGGGCAAGTTTGTGTGACAATGGAGGGACATGAGGTCGAAAAAGAGCGCGGATCCAGGTGGAAAAAGGGTCCCAGCGTTCTAATGCACCTTGCCCTTCTAGCTGGTCCATCTTCACGAGTCATATTCCACAATGGCAGTCACACAAGCTAAACAAGTCGGTAAGGTACCAAACAGGAAATACACATAGTGTAGAGCGGATGTGGATTTGACCAATCAGATGCCTCCTGTCTGCAGCACTGTCTGCGGTCACCTACAATTTTGGGGAGATGCAGCAGAGTGTCTGTGGAAGGGGCGGGGGAACATTTCTGTTCACCGTAACACACGCAGACAACATGGTTTCTGAGTATAAATCAGCCTGAGAGTCCTTCTCAGGGAGCCAGAGTGGCAGTCTGTGCGAGTGGGGCTTGTACTCAAATGTCTGGGCAATCGCATTGCCCTAACCACGAGGCCGCCACTCCACGCAATACTTTATTTTAAGGTTTTTAGTTGCAAAATGATAAAAGTTAAGAAGGCATAGGAATGTGAATATGTGTGAATGAATAGATACTCCATAAAAATAGAAAGTATTTCTCAATTTTGAAAACTACAGAAGTCAGAGATATTCAAATAACATTAGGACGGTTTAGCAGCCCGTGTCTAACCTGACTTGTTCTTACCAGACTTTCTCCAAAGGCCTCTATAGGAAGGCCAGCCTCTCTCTGGACCTTCTCTGTAAGGGGTTCTGGCTCTCCACTCAAGTTGGGACCATGTGGAGAACTTTGAACATCAGATTTAGGAGAGCTCTCCCCTGATGGGGTCTGGATGGTTTCCACCGGTCGATCTCTCCGCTGAAGGGCTGGTAGGGGCCTCTCATCATAAGGCACATTGGTAATCTGTCCGCAGAATATCAGAACATCAATATTATTAATTAGTTCTTTAGGTTTCTTTTAATTCCTCAATATTCTCTCGATGCGTAAGAAGATGAGATGTAACCAACATTACGTGGCATTTAAACACCAGAGAGATTCTGTATCACCCAGCATCACTGTAACAATGTCTGCTTTCCATCCTCGATACAAACCACAATTCTAGCCAGAAAGTTCTGCGTTTTGTGCCTCTGAGCCAACTGGCACCCCGCTGCTTAACACAAGCCTCAAAGCACTGCCTTGAGGCCAGGTTGGCAGCCGCCAGAGTCAGCCAACTGTTGCACACTTTTAATTAAATAGTGAAACCCAAACCTCAGCAGGTCTGGGCTTAATAGGTGGCTAGCACAGCGCACAGGCTCCTGATGGTCATAATCTCCCTGTGTGCTCTGGGTTCAAGCACTGCTCGGGTTTAGTCGGGAGACATGTTCCAAGGGTGCTTCCCAGCTTTACAGGAATGTGTGTACCCAGGAAAAAATACTACTGGCTTATTCTTCAGAAAATGCAGATCCTCTAGGGAGTGTTTTCAGAGGAAGCTTGTTAGAAGCAGGGTATTAAAATGGCAATCAATGCTTTCGATGAGGAAGATGGCTTACATTAACGTTAGGTACAGTGGCAGGGGTTAGAGAGGTGTCAGGCTGGCTGCTAGATTTAGACACTACATTCTGTGAGGCTGACTGTTGGTCGTGATGACTGCTTGTCTTCTTCCCTTTCTTAAAGTCATCTGTGGATAACGAGGGCTTGGTGGCTGAAGCATCAGTAGGAGAAGGCAGAAGTGGACCCTGCGCTGAGGACAAATCTGTTCCTCCGGTGATCTAATGACGACAGAGAAAGAATAAAAAGCTACTGTATGTTTACATCACAGTCTACTGGTTCCTACTGGTAAGGTGTAAAAATTCAATTCAATTTAAAAAGACTATATAAATCCCAAAAGGGAAATTGGACAAGAATAAGTGCTTAGCACTGACCATTGACACGTCCAGCAGGTTGTGAACTTCCAGTTGTTGGTAGACACTCTTCCTGTACTCATCCATCAGCTCCTTCTTCTTCTTGGCCAGGTCATAATCCTCTTTTTCGATTGCGCATTTCTTCTCCACATCATAACGAGCCAAACGCTCTCCAACCTGAGAGAGACCAAAAAAAAAAAGCAAGATCTGATCCTATTTTCAGAATCTTTGTAAAATCAATAACGATAGACGTTTTTTTTTAGCTACTTAAGGCTGACAATGAACATTTTGAAAATTTTTACTTTTATAATAATCCATCATGCTTTTTTTACAGTTTAAAATCACTTTAATGAGGCAACCGAAAAAAGTAACAGACTGACAGGAGCACAAAGTGGTACTGATGGCCCTCCCCAACCTGTTTCTGAGAAGGAAAACTCCTTCATTTTCTCTTGTTTATAAGAATCATGAACTAGACTGTTTAGAAATAGTAATAGCTAGAACAAAACATTAACATAATGGTGATAAAACTAAAACAGCGCCACCTATCACTCTTTATAAGGGAATGCTGATTTGAAGCTCCAGTCCTCATAAGAGCAGTTTGGCCGTTTAGCATCCAGTTGCAGCTTGGCTACCTTAGCAGATGACTAAATGATCACCTGATATCAGCTTGCCATCCTCTTGTTATTCTATAAAGAGTAGATCAACTAAAATAAATTCTGCTTTGAATTAATGATGAAAGTTATTAGGGATGTGGCTGAAGTCTATGAAATTGTTTTAAAGGCCACTTATAAAACCATAAAAATCTTTCAGCAGCAATAATAGCTCCCGTTTCTCTTCAGTGGTAGATAGAAATTATTATGTCCAATGCATTTTTCAATTAATTATACAGTAATTTCCTTCAAAAATTTAACTCTCTATTGTTCCTGCTTACTCTTAACTTCTCAGAAAGTGAAACAAGAAGTTGCAGCCTGTAATGCTCTCTTCTCTTACACTACGACGTATCATACAGTATACTTTGCTCTACTTATCATTTGGGAACAGTTTAAATTTGTGCACTGAGTAATTCTCTAAAGTATTTAATGTTTAAATAAATAGCTGTAAATCATTAGAATTGCCCAATTTTTAAGTTGTCTGACCTCCTGCAAGCGTGTCATGCATTTTATTCGTGAGCCTTTATGAATATTTATTGAGGTGATGAACACAGTTAACATGTATTGTACTTAGAATAGATTTTCATGTTAAGTTTATCCGGTTTCAGACCAGATCAGATGACACTGCAAAATTGGTTCTAAAATAAAAACCATGAGCGCGACGGATAAAAACCCTGAGTCTTACAAGTTGGAAACTTACTACAGCTCTCAGTATGTTGGAAATGACCTTTCTGAGCAGGGAAGTTCCTTTAAGATGGATAGAGTTACTAACTGTACTAGCCAATGCAGTCTTCATGTGTAAGATATTTATAAACTCTGATTATTCCATTATTTATTAAGAAAAAATAAACAATATAGGACAGAGAGTGCCAGTTTTCAGTGTTTTGGTTACTACATATCTGATGGATGCCTCCAACATCATCAGGGTGTGAAGTAAGGGGATTTTCAGCATGACTAACTTGTGTCCACAATGCTAACGTGCCATGCTAACAAGCTACAAGCATTTGTGACACTGCTTGTTATCTGGTTACAGAGTGGCTTTCAGCAGAGGAGGTGGAAAGACAGTGAGGTACCCTGAGAGCAGCTGCTGAGCTTGTTAAGAATTGATGGTCTGCATGGTAACACCAGACACAACGGAGGTCTGTGCCAGGAATCTGAACAATGTTTAACAGCTTTTGTACAAACAGTGACAATACTGCACAGGATATGTGTAAAAAAGAAAACATATCAGTTTTCAGAGGACAAAACATGAGTTTTAAAAGGTCATCTGGATTTTTATGATTTATTTATTACTCTGAACTAAGTTGTAATCTTTCCCCATTTTGTTTAATGTGATACAATTTTAGTGTTCCAATACTCGCACTTCCACTGTCCTGTCCCCAAATTGCACGTTAATGGGTATTAATGCGAAGAGTGTCCCAATTCTCTAACGCTGCCTTTAGCCCCGCTACCTTTGTGGCCTTGACTGACACCACAGCTAAGCGCTTATCTGAGCGCCTATCTGAGCGAATACTTAGGGATCGTGTTTTAAACTTTTACCATACTGTACATGTGTAAACACAAAACTATTACTTAATGCAGCTGTAAAAGCAAAATTTAAACAGTTACAGGTCTTGTCATTTTTCTGGCACTGTTCCAGTTCTATAATTTTGCATGTTTTTAACCTGCACATCTGCACTTGTACTGTACATACATTTTATGGAGTACACACTTAATAAAGGGGTGTGCTGTGGGTATTAGGACAGGGTCAGCAAACCTGTTAGCGATCCAGGAAATAAAGCAGCACAAAGGTTTAAACGAAGGGATAACGCAGATATTTCCCTGCGGTTTGGCCTCTCGTTTACACCAAAACCCAGTTTTTAATCACAGAAAACGATTATGTCTAAAAAAAAACCTAGCCAAAGTGGAGCTTTCTGATGAAGCTGGTTACGTGCTGCCGTGTCAACAGGGATAACCGGCTTTTTAGCTTCTTAAACTTCACATTATGCGCCAGAAAATCCTTAAAGGAAAACCCAGTTTTGGATGACGTCATCCACACGGCGCTTTGTTTTTGAAAGATATAAATATAAAAAAATATAACCGCGGATGTCTGGGGGACAGTGATTTGCCTACATGTTATGAATACTGGCGTACCATAAGGAATACATTATGAATAGTTTAGTTTGTGCCTTCAAGTCGTTGCCCATAGGAAGACGTTACCTGGATATAACCTGACCTAATATCTACAGAACAGCTTTAAATGACACAAAACTCATATGGGTGAGTGGAACATGATGTAATAACGTAAAATCAAGAGCCCAATGTAAAGAAAAAACGGCATTTCCCTTAACGTCCTGTGACATCATATTCAGTTTCTGGCATAGTTATTATGGCGCTCGACAGCGTATTTAACCGGGTTGATGTAAATGTTAAATTTTGGGTGAGTGGAACATGATGTAATAACGTAAAATCAAGAGCCCAATGTAAAGAAAAAACGGCGTTTCCCTTAACGTCCTGTGACATCATATTCAGTTTCTGGCATAGTTATTATGGCGCTCGACAGCGTATTTAACCGGGTTGATGTAAATGTTAAATTTTATGAAAACAATTGTGTGTGCATGATGTTATTATTGAAAACACATTTACACATAGTGTAAATGTGGCCTAAGTGGCAAAAAATGTGTGCTTCTCTTGTTATCTAAAAAAGTCCTCTAACTGTAAGGAGCACAGGTTAACGTTCCACTGCTTCTCCTCATCCTGTTGCTGTGCACTGCCTAACAGCTGGATTGAAAATAGTTACTACAAATTTCTAACACTACACTTGATATTTAATTTGCTTTATTCCATCTATAAGAACCCAAACAGCAGTGACTTAAAGTCCTAATTAACATTTGATAATCCCAATAATATTCTACTTTAGCAGAAGTGAGAATAATTGTTGATTTTCTAGTTTAAATAATATGAATTTAGTTGTAATCTGACGAGAACTGCCTTGATATTTTTACTTTAGATTTTTATACAATCTTCTAGTTACCTGTGCCTACAATGCTACATTAAAAATCCTCCTCTCAATAAATGGAAAGAAAACATACATTTTTTTTTAGCCTTTTGGAATCTACCTTCTGAAGGTCAGCGATGGCTTGCTTCAACTTCTTAGCCTCCTCAAAGTTCTCCTGCCGTACAACGTCTTGCTTCTTCTGGTCTAAGAGGCGAATGATGTGAGCGACCTCTGAGTCCTGGTACATGTCGAAGGCCAAGTCATCAAATTGGGAGATAGATGTACATTTTCTGAATGAAAGAAGAAGGGAAGACAATCAATTCAAGCCAGATTTCAGTTTACATTTGTTTTTATGATTGATCAATCTCCTCCTAGTTCTTTGGTAAAAAAAAAATATATATATATATGATTAGTACGGTAGTAGAATGAAGTAAAATGCTAATGACTCCCTCCTCACCCTCTTCTCTTGAATCATTTGAAAGGGTTAAGACCTTAAAATGTAACTTACATCTAAGAATACAAGAATGCATTTTTTGTTTTTGTTTTCTTGCAAAGGAAACCACCTGTATTGTCCTCAAACATATGTGACCCTGGATGTCTTAGCGATTTTCTTCTAGACCAAATGGCTTTGCTGAACTATTATTGTAAAACAAAGACAGTAGGGTTCAATGGCCTCACCCCATGAAAGTCGTGTCCAAGGCAGCTTCCTGCTGGGTATTGTTGAGGTACTGTTCAATCAGCTGGTCTTTGCTTGGCTGGGGGTAAACAGATGGACAAAATACACATGTGGTTTTGCTGCACGGATTTGCAAACAATACCAGAGAGGACTTATACACATCCTTAATTCAACAAAGGCTCGAACTGAAGAAAATCAAAATCTAAAAAAGATGCACACCGCACAGAAAGACAGAGCTTACATCGCTCCTACTCTACCAGCTTTTAATCATTCTGTCCACCACAAATTGAAGCATATTTTAGTAGGTTTTAAATGACAAGGGCCCAATGCCCCTAAATTAATTTCAGTACAATAAATAGCCAGCAGAACATAACTGAAACATAGGGCCTGACACATACAAACTTTTTTGTTTTTGTATCCTCATCAATAAGCAGAGAGTATTTTACTGACCTAACTGCACAAATTCATGGGTAGAGGATATAAAAGTGTAACGTAAAATTTAAAATTTTTCTTTACTTAAACCTGGAACTGACTTAAAAGTCAGCTGCAAAGTCCTGCGTAGAATCCATCAGTCATTCAGCAGACAAAGACAACTTTTTCACATTTTATTATAGCATAATCTTTGCTATTTAACTTTAATGTTTTTTTATTATTTTACATGCTAATTTTGTTCCTAGCACTTTGAGATGGGCTACAAGTCTACACTAAATTACGTTAAGTGTGGTCATTATTATTTTTTAGATAATTATTATCAATACCTCCAACGACATGTCTTAGAACCTTATCTTTCTTTTACAGCTTCTCACAAAACCATCAGTATAGCAAGTAATCCCTTTATCTTAATAGAGCAGAACCATACTGGTTCCTCCTACAGTGCCTCCTATTAAATATGAAGCTCACTAGAGTGAAACTTGGCAATTTTGTGTAGTCAAAGCCCTAAAAAGAAAAGGCGACAACATATTTGGACAAAGAGATGGCTGAGCAAACATGGCTACTATGCTCTTTCAATTTTACAAAAAGAACTCAATTTCACTCGCATCCCCGCCATGCTTTTGTGTTTTTACAACTGAGAGGAAGAAGAAGAAGGGTGGTCATGAAAGGGTGATCACGCCTCCTTACCACCTACACACTACATGACGCACGATCAGGCTGAAAGTTGGGCTGATCGACATTATCGCACGATTGGAGAATCGGCCCAAAAAGGGCAAAAAAAATCCTACAGTGAATGCCCGGCTTTAAAGGTCAAGACCATCTGTGTGTAAATTAGTGGATATGATTAATTCAATGTTAGGTAATCAATAACATTAACTCTATAATCTAACAGGGCACGGCCATCTACAGTACCTACAGCTGAACTGTCTTAGTGAAGAGATGATTATTTAGAACATTAATGATTAAGAAGCCACATATATCACAGTAATGCTTTCAGCAAATCTACTTTTTATTGGGAGAGTGGCATAAAGATAGCATTGAGAATAGTAAAGTAAAGCAGTGGAAAAAGCTGCTCCCAGAGATGCTTGAAGTCATATTTGTCAAACACACTAAGTTAGGCCAAATTCGCCCTGCAGTGTAATGATATTTGGCCTAAAAAATATTTCCAAGTATCTGTTAGTTCTGGCTCACCAGCCGACATTGCCAAAACAGCTAACGTTATAAGTCCCAGATGCTCTCTTGGTGCGTTGGCATGTCAGTCAGCACCAACAAACCTTCCTTCTTCTTAGAAAGAACAATTTTAAGTCTTTAGATGTGCGAATCTATTAAATTCACAAACTGATGACTTAAACCTGCAACTTCAGTGAAAACATTTATGCAAAGTACTGAAGTATTCCCATGAATAGACGCATAGATTCCAAGTCAACCGTTGCTCAACCCAGCAAGGTTTCACCAGTCTGCTGACAGTCCTTCTGCTGCTTCGAATGCTAATTATCACACAAACCAAAAAAAGTGTTAGCTGAATGGTTTGAGGAACCTTGACACAAGAGCTGCTTGCATCTCCAGAAACAGAAATCTTGTAAAGCAGCACTTCCTGCTGGCTAGAAGAAATGGCTGAGACAGGAACTTTCCATTTCTCAAGTTAACACATTTGATAAAATCAAGTTTATTATTAAGTACCAGGTCTGAGCAAAGCTAGTCAAAGCCGACACTCGCCCACAAGTTTTTACAGGTTGCTGTTTTGCATTTTATCCAGCGGTAAAGAGGTTTTTATCTTTTTGCATGAAAGAGCTTTACACCATTAACAGGCGGGGGAAAAAAAACATTCATTTGTAATGCAAACAAAAGTTTCAATCACATTTAGCTCGAGGTAATTCATTTTTTTTATACTACCTGTGATTTTTATGGTGATAAAAAGCCAAAAGAAAAACAGAGTGGAGCAAGTTTATGACGCTGAAATCCATCCGTTAGCTGATTCTGCATGAGTTTAAGCTCTACTAATAAATGAAGCTCTCTGTACTTTGAGACAAGGTGGCGATGAGATGTTTCTCATTAAATGAATTCGTTTAACAGAGAACTAAGTAAACCTTGTTAGAAATATTTACACCACCATTTCCATTTCCAGAATAAACATAAAGCAGATCCAGGAGGCCAACCTCTAGCCAGCAATCCAGGCAAGAACATTGCTGTGATGCAGGAGCTCAGTGAGATTAAAGGAGCAACAATGCATGGCTTGTTCACTGGGATCTGTGCGAGGGGACTACATGCTTTCCACGCCATTCTGTGTGTTGATGTGCGTACATGTGAGTGTGTGTTTTAAGGCAGCCTCGTTCCTTCAGGAGCCGTCCATCTGCAGGACTATCTGATTTCACCCACCAACTGAAGGCTCCCTGTTTGATTACATGCTGCCCTCTCTTTGTTTCTCATTACTACACAGACGACACATATCAATTACTCAGGTAAACACCTGTATAAATAAATATGGACACTTGGTCTGAGCCTTGGCTAAAGATGAACCTGTAAGAGATATTAAATACTTACAAATTGAGCCAAAAACTTTAAATTATCAATTTAATTTGAAATATTTTGTGGAAACTTAAATTTTGTACACCTCTTTTCTGTATCATCACTCTAAATTTTAACAAAAACTATCCTAAAAACAAATCTGGCCATTGAAAAAACTGAAAAGTGGTGAAAAGAAAGCTGTTGTTGAAAGAAATCTTTAATAGTTTTATTTGCGGTTTGCAACAAGCGATGTCAAAAACAGCCAACAAAAATACATTATATGCATCAGGTACACCAGTTCTAATGACAGAAATCAGCCAAAATTTTCAAAAGCTATTAGAAATTGAGAAAAAAACTTTAAACTATCAATTTAATTTGAAATATTTTGTGGAAGCTTAAATTTTGTAAACCTCTTTTTTGTATCATCACTCTAAATTTTAACAAAAACTGTCCTAAAAATAAAGGTAAAAACGACAAAATAACCGAAAATGATGTGGAATGCAATACATACAGTATGGTGGAAACATTTCAAAACCTCCTACATTTTATCTAGTAAATATTATGTAATATGTAAAAATAATACACACACAAAAAAAAAATGCTAATACCATCTGAGGAGTACCTGATGTGAGTCCAATATTGGTTCAATACCTCCCCCTTCTGCTGTGCAAATGTAAATTCAGCAGAGGGAAGAAAGCAGACTGTTCACTTACCACTGACTGAAACATACCGCCGTCCAAAGAATCCGCCAGAACATTAATGGCAACCAGGGCAACCTAGAAAATAAACACGGCTCAACTGTAAAGTCCTGGGAAAATGACAGGAAATTATGTTTTTATCACAGTAAAACAGATTTATTCTACTTTTATTGTTATAGGTTTTAAGATTTCTGCTCTCATCCATTACAGATAACATGTTAATATGATAACATGTGAGGTAGGCTAAAAGATTTCCAAAAGAACCATATTTTGCTCCAATATAAATAAATTCAAGGAGAGAGGAGAAACAAAATCAGTCTGGATAACAAGGTCATTTCTAAATCACCTCCACAGTGTGAGTAAAAATCCACTGTAGTAGAATAGAGGATTGGACCAAACTTAGGGCTGAAACAACTGACCAGTTTAATCGTAATTAATCGATTATTGAATCTTTAACTAATTTGGTAATAGATTATTCCTTAACTGGAGTATAGAGACTAAAACATGCCTTTACCTAAAAGAGCAGTCATTTAAAGCAGTAATAATATAGAAATTGTAAAAAAAATATATAAACATTTTGCATTTTAGAAAAAGAAAACTTTTTCATCTGCCGATATGCTCTATCCATAACTCCTAAAGTTTCCACCTGGTTTCATTTTGTAAAAAATCTTCTTAAAGGAACCTTTGGCTGTCCCATTTCTTAATCGATTAAATGAAAATATAATCATCAGATTAAACGATTAGCAAAATAATCGCTAGATGCAGCCCTTGACCCACCGACAAAAATCACTAACAACTCCCAGATCGACATCTAAAGCACTGCAGGCCTCAGTGACATCATTGTCGCTGAAAAGAAGATATTAACAATATTTATTTTAAACTAAAAATGTCTATCAGTTAAATATTCTACAGTGAAAACCAAACAAGAACCACTCTATGTTGCTCCTGCTGTTGATCTGGGAGCTACGCTCTAACAAAGTACCTGATTGTAGTGATTGTAACGGTTGGCATGGTTCCTGTGGAGGGTAATTCTCAGATACAATCCAACGGCATCAACATGGACCGACTTCAGCTCCCGGGCTTTGAAACTGGTCTTCTCGTTATCTGACAGAGACACATACCTGTAGGGAGGTAGACTTAATAAAAATAATAATAACTCCCAGCTCAATACATGGTTTCTACAGCTCCTTGATGGTAACACTGGGGTAGCTTTAAAGATCTGCACCTCAGGTGGAAGAGCTAGTCACGACTAAAAAACAAATCTGGCCATTGAAAAAACTGTCATAAAAAGTGGCGAAAAGAAAGCTGTTGTTGAAAGAAATATGTAGTAGTTTTATTTGCGGTTTGCAACAAGCGATGTTGTCAAAAACAGCCAACAAAAATACATTAAATGCATCAGGTACAATAGTTCTAAAAATCTATTAACCAAAGCTTGGCCTGAGTAATATAGTTTAGAGAGTAAAGCTGGGTGATGTGGCGTTATAAACTTATGATATTTTATGATATAATTGTGATAACAATAAAACAGATTGTTAAAAACACTGCTTATTTAACTGTTTAGCTGTGAAAGCAGGCCACAGCAATTATAGCCCCACAATCAAAAACAACATTCTTGAAAAAATATGCAAAGTTAAAAGAGGTTATTTAAGGACACCAGTCACATAAAGAAGTGTGATTTATATTAGGTGTGTCTACACACAACTTTTCATTTCCAATACGATACCGATATAGCAGCTTTGAGTATTGGCTGATGTATTGAACCGATGCGATATAGCACAAATCAGAGTGTTTTTTAATTACTTATTTTATACTGTAGAATGATAGAAAAGGCTTGATCAAGTATTATCAATGAAACAGGGGACAAAACTCAACAACAAAAGGTATGAAAACAACTGATCGATGTAAAATTAACCAATGAGTTACAGAAACTTTTAATAGCAGCAGGGTGTTTCTATCAGCATGAAAATATACTACTCAAAACAATTAAAGGAACACTTTGTAATCAGAGTATAGCATCAGGTTAATTAAACTTCTGGGATGATGATTTGGTCAGGTAAGTAGCAGAGGGGGTTGTTAATCAGCTTCAGCTGCTTTGGTGTTAATGAAATTAACAACAGGTGCACTAGAGGGGCAACAACGAGACAACCATCAAAACAGGAATGGTTTTACAGGGGTAGGTTCACTGATATTTTTTCCCCTCCTCATCTTTTCTGACTATTTTTTACCAGTTTTGCATTTGGCTAGGGTCACTGTCCCTACTGTTAGCATGAGGTGCTACCTGGACCCTACAGAGGTTGCACAGGCAGTCCAACTCCTCCAGGATGGCACATCAATACATGCCATTGCCAGAAGGTTTGCTGTGTCTCCCAGCACAATCTCAAGAGCATGGAGGAGATTCCAGGAGACAGGCAGTTACTCCAGGAGAGCTGGACAGGGCCGCATAAGGTCTACAACCCATCAGCAGGACCGGTATCTGCTCTTTTGTGCAAGGAGGAGCAGGAGGAGCACTGCCAGAGCCCTACATACCTCCAGCACGCCACTGGTGTGAATCTCTCTGACCAAACAATCAGAAACATACTTCACGAGGGTGGCCTGAGGCCCGACAACCTCTAGTGGGCCCTGTGCTCACTGCCCGGCACCATGGAGCTCGATTGCCACAGAACACTGGAATTGGCAAGTCCGCCACTGGCGCCCTGTGCTTTTCACAGATGAGAGCGGGTTCACCCTGAGCACATGTGACAGACGTGAAAGGGTCTGCAGAAGCCGTGGAGAATGATATGATGCCTGTAACGTCGTTCTGCATGACCGGTTTGTTGGTGGGTCAGTGATGGTCTTGGGAGGCATATCCATGGAGGGACGCACAGACCTATACAGGCTGGACGACGGCACCCTGATTGCCATTAGGTATCGGGATGAAATCCTTGCACCCATTGTCAGGCCCATACGCTGGTGCAGAGGGTCCTTGGTTCCTCCTGGTGAACGACAATGCCCGGCCTCATGTGGCGAGAGTATGCAGACAGTTCCTGGAGGATGAAGGAATTGATACCATTGATTGGCCCCCATGCTCGCCTGACCTAAATCAAATAGAAAACCTCTGGGACAACATGGTTCAATCCATCCAACGCCACCAGGTTTCACCTCAGACTGTCCAGGAGCTCAGTGATGCCCTGGTCCAAATCTGTGAGGAGATACCCCAGGACACCATCCGTTGTCTCATTAGGCGCATGCCCCGACGTTGTCAGGCATGCATACACGCACGTGGGGGCCATACAAATTACTGAATATCACTTTGAGTTGTTGCAATGAAATTTCAGCAAAATAGACTAGCCTGCCGCATCATTTTTTTATCTGTGTTTTTTTGGGGCGTCTTTGAATTCAGCTCTCTGTAGGTTAATAATTTTAATTTCCATCAAATGATGTGATATCCTTTTGTTCCAAACACATCACCCAGCCCATGTCAGTATAGATAAACAGCATGATTTGTTTCCCCATTGAGATCTGATGTGTTTATAAAGTGTT